>CM077465.1:110980853-112180853 GCA_039654755.1 Calcarius lapponicus | reverse complement strand
AGGAAAAAAAAAAATCCTGAGAGAGAAAATTATGTCTCTCTCTGTTCAGAGAATGTGAATGCCACAGACTGGAGCACCAGCTGCTAGGGAGTAGCTCAGTGTTCAGTAAAGTATGTCTCAGTTTTTTTGGTAAGGAGAAAGTCCAGTATCCACTGTGGATAAACAAACCCATTCCCCATGTTGCATCCAGCTATTGCCTGGCACTTGCAAGGAGGGAGTGCCTGTAAATGAGCTTTTGCCTGAATGGAAATGAAATTGTGTTTTACAAAATCGTAATTTCTGCTACTCTAAATATAAGCATTTTGAGTGGAAATATTGGTAGTTAAAGCCAGCAACTGTGACCCCTGTGCTAGAACATTGCTACAGCAAATTTATTTCATCTTTGGAATGAGCTGGGTTTCAACAGTGCATGGAAAGGAGCATTCATTTCCTCCCATGTGTTTGTAGCACTGATGTTTAATGGGCCGACAGTGGTCAGCAGATCTGCTTGGATGACACTGCTGAAAATCCATTTCAAGGGGAGTACAGCAGAAGCAGCTCTGAAAGCCTTGTAAAATCAGAGCGTGTCCCTGATTTTAATGGTTTCATTAAAAAAAAAAAGAAGCTTGTAAACACCCATTTTTTGTGATTATACATGTCACTTGCTGTAGATGAAAGTTTTTATGCCTAAATTAGTGCCATAGGATTTTTTTTGGTTGTTTAAAAAAAGATCCTTTTATATTTTAAGAGCCAATGTAAAGACAAATCCTTTGCATCCATGTGGAAAGGAGTATCTAAAAGTTTCATTGCTGTCTGTAATGAGAATCTTAAAATGCTTTCCACTCTTTCAGTTACCACTTTACAGAGGGTTAATGTGGAAATGCATTTCTCAAACTTTTTAGATCGTGGTGAATAAGTTTGTTACAGGAGAGGATAAGGGTGCCAAGTGGGAATAAAAGGCAGCCAACCTTTATGATGATGTGAATGCAGCGGGGAAGATAAAATCTGTCCCATTAAATCATTATTCATCCTTTCAAGATAGCCAGAGATGAGACCCAAACCAAAAGCAGCATCTTCTTTGCAAATTCTATTTAACTGGAGTTAATGAAAGCAGTAAAGAAGCACATACCTCTGCCCAGAGGAGGTAATTTCAGCACTGCCCTCTTTTTCCTAAAAAGACTGCTGGGTGCAAGCCCGGGCCCTGCATTTGCAGCCTTGTCAAGGCACTGGGCACAACATGGGGATTTCCTTCTTCTGTGGCTTTCTTCAGAGCAGTGCAGGCTGGATGTGCCACCTTTCCTCCCTGCTCTGGGCCATTCAGGTAGCTCTGGTGGCCTCCCAAGGGCCAGATGAGCAATGAGCCCTTGTGCCCCTGGTCCTACCCTCTCCCAGCAGCCTTTTTGCTAAGGCTGGGCCACATTTCAAAACGCCTGTAATCTTACAAAGCCCTTTCCACACAGGGTGGGAAACTCCAGGCTCCCAGAGAAATGTGTCATTCAAGGATAGACAGACTTAAATTTGTTTCAACTTTTTATTACTGTTATAAGAGCATATTTCTAGGAGAAAAGTAATTTCAAAATAAATAAAACCCCTGAAAACACTGTGTTTTGAGTTTATCCAAATACTTGGGTTTTGAAGGCTTCTCCTAGACATACTGCAATATAAATATGCACATAGAATAACAATATTTGAATGGATTTAAATTTCCTGATGGCAAATGTGTTCTGTCAAAAAAAACTTTCAGCAATGTTAATTTCAAACTCTAGCTGAATAACAGCAGCATCTGCATTTATATTCCCTGCAAAAAGCTTGCAAGGCATACTAATGACTTCAAGAGAACCACTTTCTTTAGGGCACACTCACTGCCAGGGAGGATGGAAAAGGACCAACAGAAAGTTTCCCTGTGGGAAGATGTGTTTCATTAGCTCACCATCCTCCTGTCACTCTTCAGGCAGGAAAACAATTGAAACAAATTAGGAGAGGAGATGAAGGCAGCCACATTGAGCACTGCCTGTCCCTACGCTTCTGCCAAATTCTGGCCCCAAAATTGGGATGCCTTCCCAGGCTGTGATCCGAGGGCCAAGGCAGAAGGGAACCCAGCACAGAAATGAGATGTGGCCAGGCAGAGCATCCCAGCATAGGGACTGCAGCTCTGCTCCTCAGCTGCCACAGCCTTATGTCTGCCTTGCATTCTTGCTTCTTTCTCATGAAATAAGTTTTTTCGTTCTGCTCCTAGATGCATTCCAAAACTTAGCAGAGGGCGGATCACAAATTTTGGTGACAGCAACAGAGGTAAGAATTCCTTCTGTCTTCTTCTCTTCTCTTCTCTTCTCTTCTCTTCTCTTCTCTTCTCTTCTCTTCTCTTCTCTTCTCTTCTCTTCTCTTCTCTTCTCTTCTCTTCTCTTCTCTTCTCTTCTCTTCTCTTCTCTTCTCTTCTCTTCTCTTCTCTTCTCTTCTCTTCTCTTCTCTTCTCTTCTCTTCTCTTCTCTCCAGCTCCAAAGTGGGAGCTCATTTTATCAGAAGGGTGAAGTTAAAGATGATGTGTGATGTGTGTTGCTAGGTTTTTGTCCCAGCAAATAGTGGTGGAGGTTTTGCCTGGCTGAAGGTACCTCCTGTGTGGGAGGTGTTTCCCTGGCCCCACTGGAGCACAGTTCCATCCATCCCTGGCCAAGGCATGGGGTCTTCCCTTACTGACACCAGCCTGTCATTGCTGGAAACATTGCTCAAAGTGACTTTGAGGAAGTGACCAAAAAAAAAAAAAATCTATGCCCTCATTTCTTACTGCCCCATCTGTTAATCCTGAATTGCAAAACATCTTGGTTTTAAGAAAGAAACCGCAGACAAATGCTTGCTGCTGCTGTTTGTCTTAAAAGCACAGCCTGAAGGATAGCTCAGTGAATGGGGATACATCAGGCTTTTTATCAGCTAGTCTGAAGCAAAAATCCTGCTGTGCTCCATAGTGATATGCCTGAGTATTGCACTTTATCAGTCTGGGGGCTGTTATTTGACAACCCAGTGTTTAAAAAGATTTTTTAAAAGAGCCTTTTACAATCTCACCAGCTCCTGTTTATACTCTGTGGCTAGTGCAGAGCTTCACTGTCTTAATTTTTTTCTTTTCACCAAGGGCAGGGCCCAGTTTGCAAGCAGAGGACCTGGACCTATTTTATAGGGTAGTCTGTAGGACAGCCAGGTTCCCAGAAGTTGCTATCTCTTCCACTTGCAATCAGGCAGGTGCCACACTTTCCCAGCAATTGCTCCTGCTGCAGCTGCTGCAATAATTTATCATGGAAAACAACATATGGAAAGAGTTTCTGGGTCTGAATTACAATAAGGGAAAGAAGCAGTTCCAAAATCCCTCAACTATCCTGTGCAGTACAAAAGGATTACAGTCACTGGGTCACCCCTGAAGGTCCTGAGACAAGTCTGAAGACTTGTACCATCACTGTCTAAATGCACCTTTTCTTCTCCTTTTGTTTTCCAGTGGCTGACCCTTGTCATGTACACCTAGAGAGATGCCAGAGGTCATGGTAAGAAATCTCCTCAGTGCTGACAAGAGAGGGTGGGGCCCTTGCAGGAAGCTCAGCCTGGAATTCTGGGGGGTTTTGAGAGAAGAAGCTGTGAGAGGAAGAGGGAAGGAGGTGGGACCTGCAGCATGAGAAGGGCTGTAAAGGGAATTGGACTTTGGGCTGGTTTTTTTCCTGGGGAATTGCTGATGGCCTTACCAGTCAAGCAGACCACCAATGGCTGAGCTAGAAACTTGCCCCCACCTAAGATAATAGATGAGAGAGCATAACTTACTGAGTTCTGAGGGGTGCAATTACCTCTGCATATTTTACACAGCAGCAAATGTATAGTCAAATAGAGGGTGGGTATACAAAGTACCTTAGATTTCTTGGTCAGTCTGATTTCACATTTTTAACAGAATTACGTGGTTTGGTTTACATTTGAACTCCCTTGTGCTTCTTTTGATGTTTGCTGCCTTCATGTCAGGCCTAGAGAGGAACTTTTTTCCCTCTGGATCTCCCAGTTTTGCTGCTTGGTTCTCCTGAAAGACTTTGCCTTTTCCTGCAGAACTTGTGCTGTTTACAGATCCGAGAGCCATCTCGGCCATGGTGCTTCTGCCAGCCCTCTGTGATGCAGCTGTCCCAGCTGCAGTGTTCGAGTGTTAGTGCTGCTCCCAAACATCTGTCACTGAGGAGAAAGCAGGGAGGAAACCCTTGGTAAAATGTGCAGTGGAGGGGCAGCTGACTCCAGGAATTTGTGGGGCATCCTTGGGCAAATCAGACATTTTCCTTATCAGCCCAGTCCAAAAATGGAATGAAAACCTCAAAGCCGTGACATTCTTTGAAATCCATTAACTGCATCCAGCTAATCCTTCCTATAGACAGGAATTACAATTGTAAATGAGACAGGAACAGCATCTCTGGTGTCTCACACCCTGTTTCTGAGGGCAGTTTGCATTGGATGCCAGCTTTGCTGAGCAGCTGGAAGGGGAAATGCACAACTGGGGTGTAAATTACACTCCCCCAGGGAGAAAGCATGGTAGGTTCAGAGCCAAGGCAGGGATGGCTCCATGTGTTTCACCTCGACTCCAGAGCAGCATTTGTGCCCTGCTGCTCCTCCCTCCTGGCTCCTGGTTCCATCCAGTGAGTCCAGCTGTGGCAGGAGCACTCAGCACTGGGATGCTGGAACAGGACGAGCCCCGTGGCAGGGAGAAATGATGAGGAGGACTCCATCTCGTCAGAAGGCTAATTAATTATTATACTATATTATTCTGTTATTCTACTATTATCCTATTATTCTATACTACTACTATATTACTACTAAGATATACTATATTATTCTATTATTATATTACTATATTATTCTATTATTATACTATATTATTATTAATTACTTTATGATACTCTACTTTATGATACTCTATTTTTCTATACCATATTACATCCAAACTGAATCTGCCAAGCAGCCAGCTGCACTCCCCTGCTCAGCATCCCGTGACTGTCAGTGACAGTCCCAACACACACACCTGGATTCCACTGGTCAGTGAATCAAAACACTCACACCAGAATCCAATTATCAATTCCCTTCAGGTAATCAGGTAAATTCCCTTCAGGTAAACTGTGCAATCTTCCACATTGCATTCCACTTGTGAACAGCACAGGAGCAGCAAATGAGATAAGAATTGTTTTTCCTTTCTCTGAGGTTCAGAGAATGTGAGACCCAGAAATATTCTTGGGAAGAACTGTGCCTTGCTTTTCTCTGCTAAGAGAAATGTGGTGACACTGTGATGCCTTCACCCCTGAGCTCTGCCTGCAAACAGCTGTTTGTTTGAAAGCCTGCCCTTTGCATTCAGAGCTGGGGACAGTGCAAACCTGCATTTTAATGTGTTGGTGTGTGAAAACAGAATATTCACAAAACTGCACCCAGCACTTGCACTGCAGAATGCCATTAGGTAAATATGAGAAGGACCTCACCTTTGAAGATGAAGTTGCTTAAATTATTGCTTGCAAATTATATTCATAGTCTATTTAGTAATCTTTTTTTTTTCATGAATGATTCATAAACTGATCATAACTTCTGGGAATATATAATTAATCATAATTTTCACTTACTGGTTTGGAATGAAATCCTGCCTGCAGGGTGTTTGTAAGCAGCTCACTTGAGCAATTTAGCAGACACTTGCAGCTGGAGCCTGGGCAGCCATGGCACAGGACCCTCAGAGGATCAGAACTGTTAAAACTGGAGCTTAACAAACTGATTGATGTGGGAAAACACACTTGGCATTCTCTGAAAAAAAATCTCTTGGCTAAAATATTTCCCATTAGAGATTCCCAAAGGCTGACCTGAAGCTGGCTGTGTTCTGAGTGAGTCTCTTTACCTCTGTTTCAGGTGACTTTTCTTCCTCCTCAGCAGAGCAGTGTCCAAGGCCATCCCATACAAAATCCATCCACGGAGTTCTTGAAAAACCACAGTGAAGGAGTGAACCAGGTGTCCTCATGCTTGGTGGTACTCCAGGCTGCTGGGAGGAAGAGTCCTTTCCAGGAGGTGCCTTAGAGAGGGAAGAATTGATAATGAAAGTACTCCATGGGCAAGCTGGAAGTACTTAATGGTCTGGGCAAGCTGGAAGTGTTGGCTGCGATCTCCTCTCATCTTCCTGTAAATAGCACAGAAGTCAGGAACAGCTCCATTAACTCCACTATGAAAAAGAGCAGAGCCATGCCTTTCATGTGAAAGGAGTGTCTAAGATGTAGGTTATAAAAACAATTAAGACGCAGTTTTACTTTAATTATTTCTTCATTTTCTTCTGTGCCATTTGTAAGTGCCGGAAAAGGATTGAAGAAATTAGTCCTAATTAATAAATAACACCAGAATCTTTTTGGTTTTCTTTATACTTTTTATTAATAAATTATGGGAAAAAAAGTCTTACGCATTTTTGAGTTCATCAACTATTTTATTTGCTACAGAAATGGGGTGGCATTAGAGATATAGAACAAACTGTTCAGTGTTTTTTTCTGACTTCCAGAATCTGTACTGGGACTGTTTGGGAGTCGAAAAGTTTATCTGAACTGCATTCTCTTCCTCTGTCCTGATGTCTTTAAAAATGTAGGGCTTCTTCAGACATAATTCCTGCTCAAAAATTTAACTTAAACCTGCAAAATAACTGTCACCTTTCTGTACCCGCACATGAATTTCACTTTCATACTTTTTTATCATGACATTAAGAGCAAATTTAGTGATCTATTTCACTCAGATGTTAAAACAAATAAAATTATGAAGACTCTATTCGTGGAAAATGCCAAAAAAGAAGGATGTCAGCGGATGAAAGAAATCCCAGGTTGCCATGGCAATATAACTCACACCATGCCCCCACCCAGACCCTCTGCACAGGTTTCCATTGAGGCATCCACACATTAGCAACAGATTTACCCATTTGCCAGGGAGATGTTGCACACTGGAGCAACAACTACACCACCAGGTAAAGATGAAACACAGATTTTTGTTACTGTGTTGTGTCACTGCCTCATTCACAGCTTGGAGAGCATTACTCATGTAGGTACATCCTGGGCAAGAGGGGCCACAGAACCCACTCTTCCACTGAAAATTAGAGCAAGGGGGAAATCAGTAAAATTAGACTACTTTAATATTTTTTCCAGTAATTTTTTGAACAAACTGATTCCTTCTCCACAGCGAGACTTACACATCCCACCTGAAATCGTTAATCACTAATTAAGCCCTCTGCAAATGTTGGCAAAGAGAGGAGATAAAAAGGGGGCCATGGAAAAATAAATATGCTTTGCTGAAAAGGTTTGTTAGCAGAATCATCTCAGAGAAAGGTTTATGTAGCTTAGCCTGGGATAATTAAAAAACTTCAAGTACTTCTGGATGACTTCCACCACACAGTTCAGTGGTGCTCAAGATGCCTCAGACCTGCTGGGAACAAGCTCTTTGTAGCTACAGAGAAGTCATCTCTGCCCAAGTTGCAAAATTCAGTTCAAATCAACTGCTTTAAATACTTAAATTCCTCTTGTGTGAAAGTCTCATCTATAAAAATACCAAGCCATTAAGATTAATCTTAAAAATCTTAATTTGCAGCCCGTGTATTACTTCTCCTTTTGTTGAAGTGCATAATAATTGCCTTTCTGTGGAAGGCAATCCTGCCTGTCAGGAGACAAAGATCCTTGTCTCATAACTCAGCCTGGCCACAGGCTGAAATGTCTCCTCTCCACGGAAGGGCAGGCACAGCCAGCAGGTGAGAACATCACCTCTCCATGAGCAGCTGTGAGCAGCTGCTGGGGCTGATGCTCTGGGCAGTGTCCCCAGGCACAGAGGGCACCTTCAGCTCCATCCCTTTGCCAGCTCTCCACCAAGCTGTGGGTGGCTCTGCACCGCCAGGGACCAAGCCATGGCCCCTCTGGCTTTGCAGGCAGGATCTGCAGGCTGATCCTGCACTGGGGCACAGCAATAACTCACTGCTGCCAAACCGAGCATGGCTGCCTGTCTGTGGCATTGGAGGAATTGGTATTCCACTTGATTTATACCTCCAACCGGGCTAATTAAGCAACAATTCGGGAGGAATCCATCATTGTGACAGACTTGTTGATTAACCATCCCACAAACAAAGTCAAGGGTGTTTGGTAGCCTGAAGAAAAAAAGGGTCAATAAGGGAGAAAAGCAATGATTTGGCCATAATACAGTGGTGACTGTTATTTCCAAAAGCAACAAGAAGCTTAATACATTTCACAAATACTGGGGCCGACAGTGAAAACAAAGGCAGCTCAGATCAGTGGGGTGTTGTACAAAGAGAAAAACTTCTACATTTCATTTTTGTGTGATTAAGCTGTGAAGGCCAACTTTATGGGGACGGTGCCCCCTATTAAAATCTTCAGGCCCCTTCATCTGTGTTTGCCAGCTCTGAAATGTGAGTGCAGTCCCCATGAGGTTTCTGGCACTTGTGAAGGCTCTGAGATTCATCCAATTATGATAATATCCTCTCTAATTTTTTTTGATTAAAATCAGTTCCTAGTCCTCAGAGACACAACTCTGAAAAGCCCTAAGAGAATCTGCTGTTAGAAATGGAAGAGAAGGACCTCGAACAAATGCTCTATTTTTAAATCTTCATGAGGCCAATGCCCCCAAGAGGGTAAGAAGCAGGCGGAAGCAGATGAGATTAGTGATGCTGAACTGCCTAGCACAGGAGATGGGATATAGAGCTGATGAAATTAGGTAGGATCTAAGCCAGCCATTAGCTTTAGAAGGGCTCTGGTGCAGAGTGGTGACAGCTGACCCAGCAAGAATAATCTCTGCATCTCTGATCTTGGAGCCCTCCTGTTCACTGCCCTTCTCCTGGGACCCATGTCCTACATCTGCCAGCCAAAGGCTGTGCCCAAATCATGCCAAGATGGACAGAGGAGGAAGTTCTCACATGTCTTTCCTGGGCCAGGGCTTTCCCAGGCACCTTGGAGGCTGTGCTTTGATGCCCACGCCTCAGTGAACACATCCTGCTGTTGTGCCATGGGAGACTGGGCGCGTCCAAGGCCAGGTTTAGAGCGATGGAACCTCCCTCTCTACCTATGGCTGTGACTCTGGTCTCTCAAGGAGAAACTGCTGCTGCAATTTATAGAGGAAAAACTATACAAATTTCCCGGGAAAAAAAAAAAAAGGCTCATTATTCCATAACCACATGCATGGCTGGAGAGGGGAAAGGCGGGTGAGACCCTGTGGTATATAATTTATCATATTATATTATATATAATATATATTATATTAGTTTAGTTTAGTTCATATATAATATAAATATTAATGTTTAAATATAATATAAACCATATAAATATAATTGTTTAAATATAATATAAATATAATTGTTTAAATATAAAATATATAATAATATAATATAATATAATATAATATAATATAATATATAATATATATAATATAATATAATTGATTATATCAGTATATATTATATATTATATATATTATATTAGTTTAGTTTAATTTAGTTTAGTTCATATATAATATAAATATTAATGTTTAAATATAATATAAACCATATAAATATAATTGTTTAAATATAAATATAATTGTTAATATAATATAATAATATATAATGTAATTTATATTCTATTCTATTCTATTCCATTCTATTCTATTCTATTCCATTCTATTCTATTCTATTCTATTCTATTCTATTCTATTCTATTCTATTATTGTAGATAAGCCTTCTAAGAACATGGAGTCAGATTCATCTTCATAGGACCCTGGGGACTTCACCTGAAACTTAAGGATAGCAAACTGGACAGAAGACAAAAAGTCCTGCCTAAGCAATTTACTAGAAAAAGAAGAGAACAAAGGAACTGATCGCTTTTGTGAGGTGTTTTACCAGAAGCAAGAGCCTGTTGCCCCTGGCTCGTTTTTTCTCTGTATAGAGCTTTGCTATTTTGCCTTTTAGTAAAACCTTTCTGTTTCCAACACTACCACAGAAGCCATCCTACTAATTTTATGCCATCTGAGGTAGCTGAGCTATCTTGGGTGTGATATAGATCCCCAAGAGGTTAAAAAACCTGGCTCAAAGATATCATTATATCAGACCCTTTCTCAAAAAAGGTACTTGCCCTTCTCTAAGTAGGAAGCAGATGGAAGTTCTGTCAAGAGAGACCCTCCCCATGTTCAGGTGCCTCAGCGGGGGCACAGACAAATATTGGGATAATTTCTCATTGGGTGGAGGGTGCCAGCTCTATTTGGCACTATGGAGCTTTGCCTTAGCACCTGTCTTTAGGATTCCTTTGCTGCAGGGCTGCAGCTGAAACATTTCCCCCTTACCTGGTGTGAAAAGTGCCAATCACTTGTTTTTTAAAATTTTAAAAGTTTAATAGTAACAAATGGTTATAAAAATAGTAATATAATTAGAGTAATTAAAATTTGGACCATTAGGATAATATGAGACAATAAAAACAGTTATGGACAGTCCGGGTACCTTTTTCTGGGCAAAATAAGCCCGAAAAAGGACCCACATTAGCAGAGGATTAACCCTTAAAAGCAACAGCCTGTTGCATATTCATACACCTTATCCATGATGCATCAATTCCATTCAAACACAGGATTCTGTCTGGTCAGTGTCAGCTTCTTCCTCTCAATCCTGACGGCATCTTCAGGGCTGAGTGAGGAAGGAAGAAGTTTGTTTCTCATTATAATGGGGCAATAAATTCTTTTTCTCTGAAAGATTTAGGTGTCCTGTGGCTGCTATCTCACTGAGAGTCCTCGCTTTAAAAAACAGTATCTTACATAGCATAGTTTCTATTTTAACATTTTGTTATAACCTAAAACTGTATTTAACACACTACTTAAGAGAATTAATACAGCATAACTTTCTAACACAACACATATAATATTAATTTCAATATTTGCAAAAAGCCAATCATAAAATACATGTATTTTTCACACAATTCCTACCTAGAGCTGCAATTTCTGGCGGCACTCCTTGCACCTGGTCCCACCCTGCAGCAGCTGCACATTTTCAGCCCTGGCGAGGGGGATGCCCAGGCTGTCCCAAAGCACAGCAGCCTCTTCATAGCAGGTTTCCCATTGCCCCCACCAGCCTGCCCATTGCCACCCGGTGTCCCTGGTGCCAGCTGTGCCACCAGGATGTCCCCAGCCCGCCGTGGCTCTGGGGTCCCTTTCTGCTGTCTGGCAGTGACATCTAGAGGCTCCCTGGCCTCAGCTCCTGCCTCACTGCCCGCAGCTCTTGGCACGCAGCAACCTGTTCCTTACAAAGCCCTGGGAAGGGCTGGGGTGCTTCAAGAAGGAGATGCAAGGCTTAAATCCAAGTCCTTCCTTAAGCCACTGTGGGAAGGATCCTTGTTGTAGAACCCCAAGAAAATTTGACATTGTTTCTGGGATACCAGATGTCTGGGAGACCCAGGCCATGTCTTTTCCCTGAGAGAAGAACTGGTCCATGCAAGGCTGGTGCTGGTTAAATGGGAAAAATGCATGTATTTTACGATTGGCTTTTTGCAAATATTAAAATGAGTATTATATGTGTTGTGTTGGAAAGTAATGCTGTATTAATTCTCTTAAGTAGTGTGTTAAACAGAGTTTTAGGTTATACACAATGTTAAAATAGAAACTATGCTATGTAGGAGACTTTTTTCTAAAGAAAGGACTCGCAGTGAGGTAGCAGCCACAGGACACCTAAATCTTACAGAGAAAGAGAACTTATTGCTCTCTTATTGAGTTCTTCCCACCTCACTCAGCCCTGAAGACACCATCAGGATTCAGAGGAAGAAGCTGACACTGACCAGACAGAATCCTGTGTTTGAATGGAATTTATGCATCATGTACAAGGTGTATGAATATGCAACAGGCTATGGCTTTTAAGGGTTAATCCTCTGTCAACGTGTGTCCTTTTTTGGGCTTATTTTGCCCAGAAAGAGGTACCCGGCCTGTCCATGACTCTTTGTTTTTATTGTCTCATATTGTCCTAATCTTAATGGTCCAAATTTTTATTACTCTAATTATATTGCTATTTTATAACAATTTCATTACTATTAAACTTTTAAAATTTTAAAAACAAGTGATTGGCACTTTTCGCATTAAATAATACATACAGCTTTCCACTTGAGGAAATATTATTTCCTTGCTTTACATGCCATCCATTAGGTTTGATGCCATCCAGCATCAAAGGCAAAGCTGCCACAGAAATACCTCTGTATCATGGCTGGCTGTGCAAGATGAAAGATTATTGTGCAAACAGTATTATGCATTTTAAAGCCATGCATTCAAGGAAGGGGGAGGAAATATATCATCTCCATAGGCTGAATTTTTCAGCCAGATGATGAATGCATCTCCTGAAGCATTCCCAGGGTTGGAGCTGAAATACCTACCGTGGAGAGAGAGAGGGAATACTATTGCCTATATGAAAGGTACTTGGTATTCAGGAGAATGTGTATTCTCCAGGGTGATATTCCACAGGCATTTTGAGTCAGCAGAGCAGATTGCAAACGAGCTTCTAGCCTGACATCAGGGAAAAAGCAGTTTAGTGGAGTAGAGCTTTATCACAATAAAAAAATCTGCAGGAATATTGCAGTGAAAAGTGGGAGGAATGCTTCTTGCCCGTCCTGTGTCTTAGATCCACCCTCCTCTCCTCTTTACTTATTGTGTCTGCCTGATGCTGAGGAGCTGGGCCGTGATGATGGCTCCCAGCTCCACAAAGGGAGAAATGCTAAGACAAGGGGGGAGGCCCAGATGTGGGGTGAACCTTCTCCATCACCTTGGATTTCATGGCCTAAAACCCCTTCTCCTTATCGCTGAGGTATTGTAGTTGCAGGGTGCCCTGATGAAGGAAGGAAAGATGAATCTGACTCCATGTTCTCAGAAGGCTAATTTATTATTTTATGATACTATATTATATTAAAGAAGACTAAACTGAACTATACTAAAGAATGCAGAAAGGATACTTACACAATGCTGAAAAGATAATAATGAAAACTCCTGACTCTTTCCAGAGCCCCAACACAGCTTGGCCCCAATGAGTGAAAACAACTCACACCAGAATCCAATGAAACAATCACCTGTGGGTACACAATCTCCAAATACATTCTACATGAGCACAACACAGGAGAAGCAAATGAGATAATTATTGTTTTCCTTTTTCTCTGAGGCTTCGCAGCTTCCTAGGAGAAAAATCCTGGATGAAGGGGTTTTTCAGAGAATGTGAATGCCACACTGAGGGGCACAAGTTACATCTCCATTCATGGAGCAGGAAGGCGCTTTGCTTACCAATGGTGTCTATGACTTGCAAGACCTAAATACAGTCATTAACTAGTAGAAATATTAATGTTTCAAGTTGTTTGGGCTTTTGTTTTTTTTTTTTTTTTTTTCCCCAACCAGCATTCCATGTGCTCTAGAAGTCGGAAGTGATAGGAGATATAAAATGAAACTGAGACTGTCGGGCTGTCTTCATATTACCCGATTGAAGGAAGAATGGTGAAAAGAAAATTGTACCTGTGAGTGACAGATTTTTCTTTTTCTGATTTTTTTTTTTTTTGCTCCTAGTCACAGGCATAAAAGTCCCCCTTTTTCATTATTATATCAGACGAAACCAAAGGATTTTTCCCCTCCACTGGTAAAAAAAATAATCAGTTTCAAGCTTTTACAGTGATCAGTGAAGGTCAGCACAATCTTTAATCAAATTTAGAAGATGAATTGGACACCTTACCCATAGCTCCTTGATATCATTGATTACCACAGCAGTCTGTGGTATTTTTGGGGTCCCCTGTCGTGGGGAGGAAATGATGAATCTGACTCCCTGTTCTTAGAAGGCTAATTTATTATTTTATGATATTATATCATATTAAAGAATGCTATCCTAAAACTATGCTATAGAATAGAGAAAGGATACAGACAGATGGCTTAACAAGATACTAATTAAAACTCGTGACCCCTTCCAGAGTCTGGACACAGCCTGACTGTGATTGGTCATTAATTTAAAACAATTCACATGCTGGATAAACAATCTCCAACCACATTCCAAAGCAGCAAAACACAGGAGAAGCAAATAAGATAATACTGTTTTCCTTTTTCTCTGAGGCTTCTCAGCTTCCCAGGAGAAAATCCTGGGCAAAGGGATTTTTCCAGAAAATATGACAGTGACAGAAGTCCCTTGGAAAAAGCCTTCCACATCAGTCTGAAGATGTTAGGAAGCCAAAAGGAACAGTGTGCTGTGGTGGACCTGGACATTTCCTTCTGGGCCCTGGTTGCCAGGCAGAATTCTCCTTAAAGGCAGCAGAAGGGAATTCTGGACTTCTGGGAGGCCTTTGTAACACTCACCATTTCAAACTCCTCATCTGGGTGTTGGCTCTGGCCTGGGGAGGGTGTTGTGGTGTTGTGAGGGTCCCCAGGATGAGGTGAGAGATGAGAATTTGACTCCAAGTTCTCAGAAGGCTGATATTATGTTACATTACATTATATTATACTAAAATTAGATACTAAAACTATACTAAAGAAAGGAGACATCAGAAGGCTAGACAAGAATGAATAACAAAAACCCATGACAGACTCAGTCAGACACAGCTGGCTGTGATTGGCCATTAATTAAAAACAATTCACATGCTGGGTAAACAATTCTCCAAATCGCATTCCAGAGGAGCAAAACATGGAGAAGCTGAGGCTTTTCAACTTCCCAGGAGGAGAAATCCTGGCGAAGGGATTTTTCATAAAATATCATGGTGACAGGAGGGGTTGGCATCGTTCCCTAAAGGAGGCATGAGAAACTCCCAGCACTTCCATGGGGCAGGAGGACACCAGGTGGCCTGGCTGGAATAAAGAAAGAGGAGAGTGAGTGTGAGGTTGGGCATGGCTGGGCCTGGGTACAGGAGAGCAAAGGCAGCGCTTTCTGCGCCACTGCAGAATTTCCTGGTGCAAGCACCAGCCCCTCCAGCAAGTGCCTGTGCCAGAGGTGACTGCAGGGATGCTCTGGGGAGGTTCCTGTGTTTTACTGCCCTGGAAAAAGTCACACCAGGCAAACTAGGAGATCCTGGCACACTCCTGCCTGCGGGCCTGGGTCGCCACATCCATGGGAAAATGTTTCCTGCAGGCTCTGCTGCTGCTCCTGGGGCTGACAGGGAGAACCTTCTGGAGGGCTTACAACGCCCATGTCCCTCCAGACAGCTTACCTGAGAGCTCCATGCTAACAGGTGCTGGGAACCAGCCCCTCTGGCTCAGCTCTTGGAGAAAATGATGGATCCAGCTCTCCCACTGCATGTGAACAAGTCCTAGGAAAGGCAGACATCTGCAATCACTCAGCTCTGCTGCTCAGGTGTGAAGCCATAGTTTTGCAGGCACTGCTCAGGCAGCAGGCTGAGTTTAAGGCCAAAATCAGAATATGGAATAGAAGAAGCCTTTTCCCATTAAACCACATTTGTAAAAATAATTTCTGGGCTTTTACCCTTGCGCAATTTCACTTTAAGGCGTTATTACTCTCCTTGTCCCCAAGGCTGGGAGAGGTTCATGCTGTGGGACAGCAGTCACATCCAAGAGGCAGCAGGCTGAGCAAACAGCTTTGCTTTGTCAAGCTGGAAGTGCCAAACTGAGGAAGGCAAGGGCCAGGAGCTGCTTGCAAAGCTGCTGAGGGGTTCAGGAAGCTGTGGAATCATCACTGAGCCATCAGGGCTGTGCCTCTGGATGTGCCCTCTGATGGTGGTGGATTGACACACATTCCCACTGACCTGCATTAGAGGGATTCATGAGTCACACATGCCAAAAAAAAATAATTTCTCTGATGAACAGACTGCTGTTACTGAGATGGGAATTTTGCATGCGATATTAAGCAAGAGCCTTTGATTATTTGAATATAATGATGTACTTCTAACAACAAAAAGGAACTGGCAGTAGGCCTTCATGCAGATATTCATGGCTTTCAAGACAACTTTATGGATGAATTGATTCTGTCCAATCAACCAAGGCACAGAAGAATTATTTCCTTCTCTATCTCCAAAGTGATTTAATAAAAAAGGGGATAGGATTTCCAAAACTCCCTTTTACTTTTGACTGAACAATGGAAGAGCTTTTAGAGAGGCCTGAGACTCAAGCATACCCAGTGGCAGAAAGTCAGAGGTACAAATGTTTAGGTCAGGAACAGATTCTCTTTTATTTTGATGAGATACGCTGTGATTTAATGAAGACTTCATCAATCCAGCCATGTCATACTAACACAGGAGCTCAGATGGATGGAGCACAATGCTCTCCTCCAGCACAGAGATCTGAAGTGGTGAGATCAGGATGGGGATGGTGACAGCTCCCAGAGTTAAGCTGGGATCCAGCTGGGCATGGCTCAGAGGGACACACCAGCAGAAGAACTGGTTTAGTGACAGGGGATTGATCTTGAAGGTCCCTTTCAACCTAAACCATTCTATGATTTCATGAGAAAAAGCACCGAAGGGATGCAAAGTTTTGGCAAATTGGAATCTCTGGGGTAAAGTATTTGAACAAATTTGGTTTTTTCCCCTCTTGCAATGGACAGATTGTGTAAGAACTTCTGGGAAACAACCCAGCCAAAAGCCCCTGTACTGCTGATAAGCAGACACTCCCCCGAGGCTAATCTCTTCTTAATTTGTCAGGGGTGTGTGTTTTGACTACTCAATCATTCGATAAAAGACTTTATCTCATTTACAGTACAGTCACTCCTCTTCCAAGCCCGGTTTGAAGAGGAGTGAATTCCTCCGGGAATTTTGACCCCAGAAGATTCACCTGAGGAGGTCATTGAAAGAAGGGCTTGTTTGCCCAGCTGCAGGCGGGCAGGAGATGCTGCCGCAGTTCCGGCCGGGAGCTGCAGATGTCAGGATTGAACTGCAGATTCTGCATCCACCAGGGCTCTCTTCTCTCCCAACCATACGATGCCTGCAGCTGGGGGACCGAGGTACACGCAAGCACCGTGTAGGTGACACTGGGAATGCCATGCTCACAGCTTGCTTTTCTGAAAAATGTGTATTTTATGACTGGCTTTTCGCAAATATTAAAATGAATATTATATGTGTTGCGTTAGAAAGTTATGCTGTATTAATTCTCTTAAGTAGTATGTTAAATAGAGTTTTAGGTTATAACAAAGTTAAAATAGAAACTGTGCTATCTAGGATACCTTTTTCTAAAGAAAGGACTCACACTGAGATAGCAGCCACAGGACACCTAAATCTTTCCGAGAAAGAGAATTTATTCCTCCATTATCAGGAGAAATCAACTTCTTTCTGCCTCACTCAGCTATGAAGACACTGTCATGAGGAAGAAGCTGACACTGACCAGACAGAATCCTGTGTTTGAATGGAATTTATGCATCATGTATGAAGTGTATGAATATGCAACAGGCTATGGCTTTTAAAGGTTAATCCTCTGCTAATGTGGGTCCTTTTTCAGGCTTATTTTGCCCAGAAAAAGGTACCCGGACTGTCCGTAACTGTTTTTATTGTCTCATATTATCCTAATTGTCCAAATTTTTATTACTCTAATTATATTACTATTTTTATAACCGTTTATTACTATTAAACTTTTAAAATTTTAAAAACCAAGTGATTGGCACTTTTCACACCAGGTAAGGGGGAAATGTTTCAGCTGCAGCCCTGCAGCAAAGAAATCCTAAAGACAGGTGCTAAGGCAAAGCTCCATAGTGCCAAATAGAGCTGGCACCCCCCACCCAATGAGAAATTATCCCAATATTTGTCTGTGCCCCTGCTGAGGCACCTGAACATGGGGAGGGTCTCTCTTGACAGAACTTCCATCAGCTTCCTACTTAGAGAAGGGCAAGTACCTTTTTTGAGAAAGGGTCTGATATAATGATCTCTTGAAAAAAGGTTATTTTCCTCCACAAACGCAGAGCCAATGCCAGTACCACAGGGGTTGCCCTGAAGGTGCTGCACCCACCTCCATCCACACACAAAAGAGTAGAAAAATGTACAGAGAAAGGCACCAAAGTTAATCAAAGTCTTCTGAGCAGCATCTGGTTGAGGAATCATTAAATATGTAAGGTTATCTTAGCCTGGAGAAGAGCTGCTTACAATGATGCATAAAAAAAAGACCATTTGTTGTCCTGTACTAGAACCAGGAGCAGAAGATAAATCTCTTGCTGGTGTGTGCTGGAGCTGTAACATGCAAAGTGAATCTCCTCCTCAAGCTTAATTCTAGGAGCGATCCTTACAATTTTGAGCAACCACTGAATGATGGCTTGAACAAGAATAGGAATTAACACCCTCACCATCATTCCACTCATCTCTGAATCTGCAAATCCCACCACCCACGAGCCACTGAAGCCATAATCAAATACTTCAAATACAAGCAGCTGCCTTGGCATTCGTCGTCTTTTGAAGCAGAACCAGTGTGACATTAACAAATTAAACCAGGCAACGTCCTGCCCCTACTGACAACAGTCAGACTGCAGTCTAACTAGTCCCAGTCCTTTTCCATTCCTGTTTCCCAGAAGTACTTAATCCCTAGTCACTGCTATCAACAATAATTAAATTCACTGCCACCCATTCTTGTCCTAAATCACTCTACTCAAAATTATTAATCACCATAATCCTTGCTTCAGCAGCTCCTGAATAGCCTAATAATTATTATGGCTGTAATAGCCAAACATCTCCTACTAACTTTCTACTTATACTTCGTTATAACTTATATGTAGAAGTTTATATATATATATAAAAGTTTTATATATATATATGTGTGTATATATATATAAAAGTTTTACATATATATAAGTTTATATATATATAAATAACTTATATATACTAACTTTCTACTTATATATATATATGTTATAAGGAAGTATAAGTATATATATACATATATATATATTGCTTTTATATACTAACTTTCTACTTATACTTCCTGATAACTGCCACAACAGTCCTCGCTCTCCACACAAACAAAGTTCAAAAACTAACAATGATCATGGCCTAAGGAACTAAAATATGGGTGAGGGCACAGGAGACACACTACTCACCCCAAACTTCATGTGGCAACAGGAAAACAACTTTCCCAATCCCTCCTTTATATAGAGCATTTGAAAGACCCAGTCTGGGTGCTCTCATTGGTTTGAACCCCTTCAGGTCCTGGCCAGTGAGGTGGCTGCAGCCTTGGGAGATATTTGGTTGGCCAGCACCCTTGTCAATCACTGTAACACCCACTTACACAGTAAAAGCTCAATATTAGTCTTAGGCTTCCTAGCAGGACTTCCCCTGCTACCAGGATTCCTGTTTAAATGACTTATTATTGAAAAACTTACTAAGCACATAATGACCAAAACAGTCATTGTCAGCCTCACTACTAGGATTGCTCCTGTGCCTTCTCCTCACGTAGTATTCACCAAACACACTGCCACCACTCCAAAGAAAAGCCCTAACAATAATTCTGTGCCCATCACTAAACAAAATCCTGCCCAACAAAATCCATAAACCTAGATGACCGTATCCCTAAAAAGTAACAAAAAATAAGCCCTAACAATTGAAACTGCTACCCAGTTAATAGAGTTAAGCTTAAATATAACTCTAGCATTAACCCTAACAACTGTATCTCTATCCCTAAAAATATTTCAACTAACCCCTCACCTTAAATTTAAGCCCAATACTTATCCTAACCCTAAAGAAGTTGTTCTTCTTTACCTTCTTCTTCATGGGTTTGGGTGATGTTTTGTAATTGGGCAGAAAAGTCACATTGCGGGCTTCCAGGGATCAGTTATTGACTTAAAAGGGAAAATAATCTAGGTGTCCTTTCTTAATTGGATAGTTTAGTCTTAAAAGACCTTGTAACAAGAGATTGTTGGCCATTTTGTGCCTTGCCAATGAAAAGCTGCCAAACTCATGGTGTGAGACTGTTTTACTGATACGAAATAATAAACACCTGAGTCAGAACATGAACTACCATCTCAAGTGCCTTCAATGCAGACCCAGAGAAACCAAAACCAGAGCATGTGGTACAGGAATGACAACTGAAGAAGCCCTTCTTGCTGTCCTTGTCTCCTTGGCCAGTGTCAGGTAGGTGGTTTGACTGGCACAGTACAAACTGTCCTGTTTGCCCTAGCACAGGTGTCCTACATGCCCAGGGAGGACAGAAACCTCCCACAGAGCAGGGGAGCAAGGTTTGATCATGATGTTCAGTACAAACACTCCATGAGAGCAGGGATTCACAGCCCTGACTCTGGGTTTTGAGCAGACATCCAGGAGACAGGGAAGGAGGAGCTGCAGGCATGAGTCCCTCCACTCCCTCCACTCCTCTCTTCCCCACAGACAACAAGAAGGCTTGTGCTAGAAGAAAACTGTTTATTTTTTTAAACAGAACTTTTTTCAACCCTTGTTCCTCAGGGTTTTCTTCTTTTTTTTTTTTTTGCAAAGATACATTATTATCTGAACAACCTCTGCATATATATATATTTATGTATATAAAATATATGTGTGTGCATATATTTATAAACTTAAACAATCCTACAAACTTGTGTCACTCATAGTGGCCCTTCCTGCTTCGTAACAGAGAAGAAAACTCCAACAAAGGGCAAAAATGCAGCTCCTCTCAACCAGAGGAACTGAACCACATCCATCTGTGGCTGGAGAGAGTCCCACCAGCTCCAGCTGGGAATCTTTGAGTGTAAATGCATCTTTTTACAGCATTTCTAGACACTGGCCATTGCTAGACAGTGCTGTGCTGGGACATGTGCCACCCTCCCCTGTGCCCAGCCCTTGGGGACAGCACACCAAGGACAAGGAGCAGCCCTTTAACAGGTGCCAAGTGGTCCTTACTCTGCAGGTGGGCTTTCTAACTCAATTAAATACCTACAGGCAGAACTGGAGACAAGAGAAAAAGGCAAGGAGATGTCTTTCTGAGAGGTGGCCACAGTAACACAGACCAGCTGCCCAGAGCATGTTCCTGCATATTCAAGAGTCACTGAGCAAGAAACCTCCCAGAGGAAATATTTTGTTCCATCTGAGAGCTCCTCCCTGCCTTTGAGGAAAAACAGTAACACCAACTGGTTGAGAAAAAGTAGAGGCAGAGGTCCAAGGTGGCAAGGCTGGGTGACAGAACCCTTCCAGTGTTAGCTACGATAGCTATCATTATCATCAAAGTAAGAATCACAATCTGAATCATTATCAATCAAAAAGTTGTCTTCATCAAGGTCATCATCATCATCATCATAGTCTTCCTGCCACTGTGGATCATAGTCCTCATCTTCAACGTCCTTGTCACCTTCATCTGTGTTGGGGGAGTCACACAGGAGGATACGTTTTTGCCTGTTGAGGAGCATAAAAGCAGAGGCTCTGCTGTGAGCATCAGCTGGGACCCATCCCCACAACACCCTCCTGTCATTGTCTCAGCATCCCCAGCCAAAGAAACTTGGGAGAGTCCAGGGAGAGCAACTACCATAACTGAGTCTGCCAGTGATGGAGCTCTCTTGATCACAGCTGCATACAAGCAGGAGTTTTGCTCATTTCCCTACACCACTACATCACTTAAATTGCTACCTCAGGGGGAGGTAGCAATTTAACCACAAAACCACAAAACAGGATGCAAGTAATCAGTGTTTGTCATTCACTCTTTTGTATGTCAGTGAGCACAGGAGAAAACTCTGCTCACCTGCTTTTTGTCTGCACTCACTCACCTTCCCGTCGCGCTGCTAAGAAAACTCACCCTGTACAGGCAATGGCTGAAGCAGGCACATTTGCAAGTTTCAACTTTCTCTGAACAGCATCTCCTGAAGTCTGGAGCCCAACATGGAAATCCTGTTAGCAGGAAAGAACAGCCAAAAGAGACAGAAACAGTATGTGATTTATGCTGCAAACCCCTACCCTGCACACACACAGTCCTGAGTCTATCCCCTCAGCTGATCAAGCCCTTTAGTTTGCCCACAAGAGCAAGCCAAGGCACGAGCAGCCACGTGGCCTTCACCTGTGTGGAGTGCCAGAGGATTGCAAAGAGCCGCTCCTTGATCTGCCGCACCAACTCCAAACCCGTGTGGAAGTGCTCTGCTTTCAGGAGCTGAAGAGAAGTGGCCAGGTCCTGGTACTGCAGCAGGGTTTCCTCTGCAATTCAAGGCCAACAAAGTCATGCTGCATCCCACACTCCTGAGTAGAGACCAAGTCCCTGGCTCTGATTATGAAGCCAGCCATAGCTGCTTAGATCTGTGCAAATGCATCCCTCTTTCAGAACAGAACATGTTGCTCATTTCTGCATCAATCTCCACTGGCAGCCAAACTCAGCTGGACTTCCTCAGAAATTACATCAAGCAGGCAAGGACTGGTCTGGGAGAAGTGAGGTCAGCTGGGTGTTGGTATATTTGCTATCACCCCATTACTGAGCTGCTGCTCTTTGGCTAGAGCTAGAAATGCCAGTCACAACTTCAGGGAGGCTGCAGGACTTACCCAGAAGGATCTGCAGAGCATTAGTGAGCAGCTCCAGGCTCTCAGTCTGCTGTTCCACAATATCCATGCTCTCAGTGTCCTGGTTATAGTAGCTGTACACACAGGAGTAGGCAAGCACCTGGTAAAGTACAGATCATCTTGTTAAGCACCCTCCTTCAGCTTCAGAGTGGGCAAGAAGGGAGCAGCATCAAACCCCTCCAGACCTCATTATTATCAATGATCCTTTATGACAAGAGACAGCAGTGCCAGGCTGACTCCAGCTACTGGCAGGAATGGAAATGAATGTGCAATTATTTTATATTGAAGTCCAAACTAACTGATTTTTCCCACCTGCAAACCATCACAAGAACACAGACTGTAAATGCATAACAAGTGTGTCTGACCAGCAGCCAAAAGTCAAACCCATCAAGCACAGGGGACTAGGCAATGCTGGGCAGGCCAGGCTGAACAAAAGTGGCAGTGAACAAAGAGAATGGAGCCCAAAGGGAAGCAGGCATGGTGCTGTACAGCACCAAGAGCCCACAACAAAGGCATTTCAACAAGTGGCAAACTCCAGTGAATTAATGACTGAGCTCCAAATCCTACGACCTTACTGTCAGGAACACTGCAAACAGAGTTCAACTCAGACTCAAAGCAGGGAAGGGCAGACATGAGCTCTTCCCCTGTCCTGATGCTACTCCTCCCCTCAAGCTTTCTTTGTCTCCTCTTTTTTGGAGAAGAACAAGGTTGGTGTCTCTTCACACCAGCAGAATTAAGTTTAAACCTCAGCAGGACTGTATTATCCAGCCTTACCTTCCGTGCCTGCTCTAGCACTTTGCAGGCATCAAGAACAAAGGTCAAGTTCCTAATTTTTGGCATCTCTCTGATGGAAGAAATGCTGTTCCTCAGACTTACAGCAAATTCCTGCAAAAACCAAAGAGGGGGGCAGGGGGAAGAGTCAATGTCACTGTCAAGCTTCACAAGACTGAAAAAACAGCATCTTCCACACAAATAATTGCTAAGCATTCTGTAGTGCCATCCCAAAAGATGCAGGCAGCAGAAGATTTCTACTGTGCCATCACTTCAACCTTTTACAGCACCTCAGCTCTGAGCAGAGCTCAGCCTTCAGTCACCACTGCTTCCAACTCCTGCACCACTCTGAGCCCCTCAACACCACAAGTCCGGTGCTCAGCTTCCATAAGAGGCTGGATAGAAGAAAGCAGCCAAGGACTGCTCTCTAATGCCAGAGCCAGGGCAAAATGATCATCCAGTGATCCCAGCCTGGATGTGAAGCCTGCTTCTAAGCAGAGAAGACACTGACACAACAGAAAGTGCCCTGCTCACCAGGGCTGAGCAGCAGTCAGCATCTGCAAAGGAAGGAGGAGACCTTACCCTTGCATGGTGATGAAAGGTGCATCTCTCATTGTAATCCTGGAAACGCTTCTCCTGCCAAGCTGCTTTACTCACCTGAAAGGAAAGGTACAGGAACTTGGAGCAATTTCCCTCGAGTACCAGGTCTACCTGGAAATGCCAGCATTACTGGCAAATTCACAAAGTCCAGAGTGGAGTTTGGCAAATTCACAAAGTCCAAAGGGCCCAAGTGGAGATGCTTGCCATCTCTGAGAGGCTACAGAGGTCTCTGAACACAAGCATGAACCAAGGAGATACAGCAAACCACTCACCATAGCAGAGCAGTTGTAATAATCCTTGTGATTTGGCCTCCAGGGCTTGAGGCAGCGCCAGCAGAAGCCATGGTTACATTTTGCACAGGTCATACTGCAGAAGGACAATGGGAATTGCTCAGTCCTAATTTGCAGACAGTTCCTGACAGTGCTCCCCTACACCACAGCCAGGGACTATGCCACCCAGTCACAAACACAAATATTTTATACTCACTGCAGGCACCCTTCATTTTTCTCTATCTGAGCCTGGCAGTTTGGGCAGTGCTTTGAAATGAGCTTAGCCAGGTGTTTGCTTTGGGCTTCACTTGTCATTCCCTCATAGTATCCATCATCATCCACCCACCGAGACATGTGGCTGCAGCTGGCAGGATAATGGGCCTGAGAGATAGAGACAGACAATCAGCCAGCCACACAAAAGCAGAAGGGTGTGTGCTAAACCTAGGACAGTACAGCCTGTGAGCCAGCTCAGCCTCACCTCTGGGAAGTTGCAGTTGAAGCAGGATATCCAGGAGCACTTGGAACAGGCTGCTCCATAACCAAGTCCATCCTTAAGGAGGATCTGATCACAGCCCTGAGGGTTGGTGCACCATGTCAGGTTGGAGCAACACTCAACATAGCGTCTGAGGAGGGCTTTTTCATACTGTAAGGAGAAGCCAGGAAAGAGATTTAAGCCTGAGAAGCTGCATGGTTAAGCCTTAAAAGCAGTGTCTGGTGCTTTGGGCTATGCATCTCACCAAACAGCTGCTCACAACAAAACAGCACTCAGTCAGTTTACCCTTCCATTCCTTTTGTGTTCATTTTCCTATCCCCACCATGTCATATCTGGAAGTTGTTGCATTTCATAGAATTGCTGAGATTAGAAGGCATTTCTGGAAATTAAAACCTGGTTCAACCTCTCCAGCTTAAAGCAGGATTGCTCAGGACTGTGTTCTATTGGATTTTCAATATACCAAAGCACAGAGACTACAAACCTCTCTGCCCAAACTGGTACCATGTCTCACTACCCTTACTATTGGGGAAAAAAAAACACAACCCCAACAAATAGTTTTCTTATGTTTAAATATAATTCCAGCATTAGATCTTCATAAAATAATCTAGTTATTTTGAGCTCAGGATTGGACCAGAGACCTCCACAGATTACTGCAACCCAAAATATTCTATGACTGTATGTGTGACTCTGCATCAGACATTAACACTCCAGCCACACCACTTACTGATCAAAAGGAAAACAACATTTCAGTGACAGCATCAGAGCAACTTGTTAAAATTAGCTGCTATTTATGTCAACCTGCAATAATTATTTCTTTTTATAAAACAGTCACAGCAACAGGCTACTAAATCCTGCTTTCAGACAGGTGTGACTATGGGATTTGCAAAGGCACTAAGGACTAACTGTCCAGATATATGCATTAATTCTCCAAACACTTTCTATAAAAACACAAGCCAAAAGATACAACTGTCAAACAACAGAGCAGTGGAAAAGAGACTGTTCTGCCCAGCAGTTAACAAAAAGAGTCTGTCATGTGACAGCTACAGCTCTGCCATTAGGTGGGGAGGACATTCAGCCCTAAAAACTGAAAGAACAGAAAAAGTAGCATCTGCTTTAGAACAAGCATCTACTGCTGTAGCCTGATGATGAGGCAGTAAGGTAAGCAGAGCTCAGAAAGCCTGGCTTAGATACGTCTGTAGACTCACACAGAGTGAAAATTAAGTCTGATGTGGTAATCCCTGCCATCTTCACAAAAACGTGAACTGCTCAAAGCCAGAGACCAATGGAAGAGAAAGGACATGGGGGTCACTGATGCAGAATAAAATGAAATTGCTCATGTTTTCATTTGGCTATTGCTGCTGCTACTACTACTACTACTACTACTACTACTACTACTACTAATAATAATAATAATAATAATAATAATAATAATTTGCCTCCAGCACACCAGTAGAGGATACTTGTCATGAGCTGCTACCATGGCTCTCACCTAGTCCTGAACTAATGATGTCCCTGAAATGTTGCTTGCTAGAGATATATGCCACTGTGCTCTTTTGTTGATGTTTCCTGAACAGCTGGCATTGACCATAATCAGAGAAAACAGACAAAATCTGGCTGGCCACCATTATCAAGCTGCCAGTCTTGGTAACAGGAAGGGGAAAAGCAGCAACAAAATTATCTGATAGTGCTGACCAAAATGTAGGAGAGCTTGGACACCCAGCAGCCACCCCTCCTGCTTCACCTTGGCTATGACCTCCTCGGAGGACACGATGGAGTAGATGAAGGCTGTGGTGGGCTGAGCTCGGCACTCGGATATGGGACAGGTGCAGTTGACAACCATGTTCTGCTCAATGCGAGTTGTGAGATACTCCCTCCAACAGGGCTGTCAGGGCACAAGAGCAGAGATCTGACCTAAGCAGGGCTGTGTGACCCTGGAAGCCCTCCCCACCCAGCACCCCACAGACCACAGGTAAGTACCCCAAAGCACAAAAGGAGGAATAGACAAGCCAGGGAGTGAAGGATCACAACAAAAAAGTGAGCTGAGAAAAGAGAATGTATAAGCTCTGAAAAATCCCCTGATAACACCTTCAGACAAAGAACAGCTGCTCCAAGTAGACAGCAGTAATTGCCTGTCAAGTAGCAGGAACCAAAGGCCCCAGGACCTTCACCTTGCAACAGTAGTGCATGCAGCAAAGGGTTGGTGGCTTCTCAGTGGGACACAGCTGGTTCACACAGACTGGGCAGTGGGCTCCAGGGCTTGGGGGAGGCTGGACATCCTGCACTTGCAGCCCTGAGGAGATGAGCAGGCCCTCACGGTTCTCCACATAGCACTGGATCAGGAAATCCACATTCCACCTGCAGTGCATGAGGAGGTGCCGAGCAACATCATCTGGTATGCTCAGAGTATCCTGGACCTGCTGTACTGTCTGGTCCATGAGCAGCTTTGCCTCCTCTGGACTGAGCGTGTGGCCCATTGGCACCTGCAGCATTGCCATGAGATATTCTTCCGCCCTGTCTGCGCCAGGATCCGCCCTGACATGGAGAAACGTGCCATGTTCACACAGGGTGGAGATGCACACCCCTCCACACCTGGTGACATGCACCCCTACCAGTGCAGGCTGTCACTGCCATCCTCCTCCAGAGATGCCTGGGCTGGCCTGCACTGGAAAGTCATCTGTGCTTGGCCGCCAAGAGGTGTTGTGGGTTCAGCAGAGACGTATTCCAAGACGTGAGGCCTCCCCTCCTGGCGCCGCAGGTAGCCCTGGTTCAGCAGGTGCAGGATGCAGGACAGCACGTCCACGCTGTGGCAGCAGAAGCTCAGGAACTGCACCCCTGGGCCCAGCTCTCCCTTCTGGCAGGCATCGATCACCTGAGGCAGCAAGGGAGCCCCAGTGCAGTGGCTGCAGCCCCCAGGCAGCCCCTGTGCCCCCGTGCCCCCTGCAGCCCTACCCTGAACACCAGGTTGTCGATGTGCAGCTGCTTCTCCCCCTTGAGGATGCGGGTGATGAGGCAGCACAGGACGTTCCTCTTCCTCTCCAGGGCGCTCACCTCGGCCCTCTCTGTGCGCAGGTACCTCTGCTGGGGCAGCAGCCTCAGCTGGCGCCCGCAGCTCTGCGCCAGGGCTGCCTGGTTCAGCCGCAGGGCACCTGCAGCCAGCACCCAAGCCAGGCTCAGCTGAGCTTGAGCTGGGCCCTGAAGGAGCCCCAGGGCACACGTGTGCCTGGGGGAGCCAAGCTGGGCCTCCTGTGGCTGCTGCACCGCTGGCCACGCCAGCCCTGTGCCCCACACGTGGCCCCAAGCCACAGCCATGACACACAGGGCCCCTGGCCCGGCCCAAGCCCCACACAGACCGAGACCCCCCACCCACGCTGCCCCAGGCCCTGTGCATGGCCCCGAGCCCCACCCCACACATCAGCCCCAGCCCTACACTGGCCTCAGGCCCCACCCTGGCACACACACCTGTGCCCCGAGCACCAGCACAGGGACCCAGCCCCCTCACCAGCCCAACCAGCTCCTGCCCCCCTAAGCCCAGCACCCCCTCGGGGCTCAGGCCAGCCCCTCCCCGGTGCCCCAGCCCCACACTCACCCCCTGGAGTGCAGCTCCCCACCAGGACGCCCTGGCCCTGGGTCAGCGGTGTCAGCGCCTGGTGCACCAGGTCAGCAGGGAGCCCTGTAGCCTGCAGCAGGGCCTCCACAGCCACCTCCTGCAGCACGGGGGGCCAGGGCAATGGCCAGGCTCACTGGCCACAGGCCCTGCCTCAGAACGGGGTCCCGTGCCCCAAACACCGCTGGAGACCCCACCAGAAGGGAAGGGAGGACACGGCTCCAGCCCCCACCGTGGCTCCAGCCCTACCTGGGCGCTGTTGAAGCACAGCAGGATGTACATCTGCAGCGTGGACACATGCAGAACGCAGTCTCCAAACTGCAGCTCGGCGTGGCCCAGCCACGTCCACTGCAGCCGACGGGGCTTGGTGCACTCCCAGCCCAGCTGGCTCTGGCCTGCCAGGGACAGTGTCAGGGACAGGGACGGGGACCAGCCCTGCCAGGCACTCCCAGCCCACCACCACTCGTGCCTGAGCTGCCCTCCAGGCTCTGGGCACACCCCCGGCCACAGCACTCACTCTGCCGGCAGAAGGCAGCAAACTCATCCAGTGGGGAGCTCAGCACCGCCGGGAAAAACCTGCCAGGGTTCTCCATGTAACAGAGCGGGGAAACCGGCCAGCAGCGCGGGGACAGGGCCAGCACCTTCACCTCTGGCACGTCTGCCCCCGCGGCTGTTCCCAGCACCTGGGCACAGGGGCACGAGGGCAGCTCCGGTCAGGCTCCACCAGGGATCCCGCCAGGAAAGCCGGCGGCCCCCGGCCTCCCCAGCCCCGATCCCTCTCACCTCGTCCAGGCCCGCGTCCAGCTCCAGCAGCCGCTTGTCCTGCTCCTGCAGCTGGAAGAGGCAGAACTGCCGCTGCAGCTCCTCCGACTCGGCCAAGTTGCTCAGCATGTCCTGGGGAAAGCGGCTGGGGAAGCACAGCCCGATCTGCTCCACGATGCCTCCTTCCAGCCACGATGGCCCTTGTGTCAGGAGCCGGTCCCCCAGGTAGTGCCTGCCACGGCCACCGGCTCCGGTCAGGCTGGGCCCGAGCCCCGTGGCCATCGGCCACCCCCAGGAGGCAGCCACAGCTCCGAGACCGGCTCACCCCAAGGCACACGGGCCTGGCAGCACACGTGTCCCCTCCCTGTCCCCAGCAGGGAGTGTGATTCCCAACACTGGCAGCTCCCACGGGCCCTCCACACTCCATGGTCCCATAAAAGCAAAGCAGGAGCACCGCTGCCACAGCAGGCCAAGCTCCCCGGCACACCAGGCCGCGCTGCAGCAGGCCCCTGGCCCTGGGCAGACACAGCAGCCTCACCTGTAGAAGTGTTCAAAGGTGTGGGCAAACTCCAGGCCACTGAAGACGACAAAGGGCTCCAGGAACTGCTGCAGCCGCGCCAGAGGCCCCGTGCTGCCCGCAGCCCTGCGGAGCTCCTGGATCTGCACGTCAAGGTAGCGGGCAAACTGCTCACTCACCTGCAAGGGACAGGGCAGGCTGCAGACAGGGCTCACCAGGTGCCCGCAGGGCCGGGCTGGGGGAATGTCCCTGCAGGGAGCAGCCGGGAAACTCTGGCACGGCCGGGCAGGGCCGAGGGTGCCCGGGCACCAGCCCAAGGCCGGAGCGTGCCAGGGCCGGGCCCACGCTGGGATGAGCGCCACGCACCTGGGCTGGGCAGCACCCGGGGTGCCAGGGCAGGGCTCTGTGGCTCGGGGGGGAACAGGACACCACCCACCCAGAGCCTGCCCCAGGGCCGCGGGCCAGGGCAGCTCCCCAGCCCCTGGCCGGGGCACGGCCCCGGGGCCGCGCTGCCCCGACTCACGTGCAGGGCAGTGAGGAAGGAGAGCTGCAGCAAAGCCCCCGCAAAGCCCTGGCCCAGGGCCAGCACGAAGGCGGCCTGCTGCCCAAAGAGCTCCTCGGTGGCCCCGCGCAGGCGCTGGTACAGCCGGCAGTAGCGCTCCGCGAGGTCCGGCGCCTGCCCCGCCGCCTCCAGGAACCGCTGCACCTGCGGGAGCAGCGCCAGGGCTGAGCCCAGCAGGATGTGCCCCTGGAACATCCCAGCCCTGCCCTGCCAACACCAGCTGCCCGCTGCCTCCCCGGGGCTCGGGGCCCTGCTGCTGCTGCTGCTGCTGCTGCGGGGCTGCCAAGGCGGGAGCGCAGCTCCGAGGGCAGCCAGGGGCTGTGGGGGCACTACGGAGACACAGCAGCACCCGGCAGGAATCACAGCCCCACACCGGACCCGTCTCCTGGCCTGGCTGACACTCGAGCCATGCCAGGCTGGCAAGCGCAGCAGGGCTGTCCCCACATCGCTCCAGGCTCTAGGGAGGCCAGGTAGAGCCCGGTGCCTTCCCCATGGGCACTGCCAGACCCCACTCCCTGCTCCAACCACCCAGGGAAGGTCCCACAGGCCTCCCAGTCGGCCCTCCAAGCTCTACCTGCTGCTGCACCACGCCACGCCAGCACTGCGAGATTCCCCACAGGCCTCTCGACTTCTCCAGCACCACCTTTGCAGTCCTGGCCGACACCTCCTTGTTCTTCCCCTCCTTCCCACCTGCCAAGGGTCAACCTCAGGCTCAGTGTGGCTCCATGGGCAGGCCCCGCACACTGACCCGCCACAGCAGGGCTGAGGGGACGCTGGGCAGGCACGGCTGCTGCTGGGGCATGACCACAAGCCTCTCCTGCTCAGGAGCCTCTGTGCCATGGGATGCTCCCCAGAGGAGCCCCATGGCCACAGCCTGGCACTCTGCAGCAGCCCCAGGGCAGGGCAGCCCCTGGCTCACCAGCTGCTCTGCTCTCCTCTGCCTCGGGGCCGCCGGGGTCCACGTGCACCAGGAGCTGGGTCAGGCGCCGCACGCAGGAACCAAAGGCAGCCCTGCGTCCCGGGGCACGGCGGGGCAGCTCCACGCTCTCCAGGTACTCACTCAGCAGCCAGGCCAGGGCACTGACACCATCGGGGCCTGCAAGGCCAACCAGACTCAGAGCCGGGTGCCTCTGCCCGGGGCGCGGCACGGCCGGGGCCCGCAGAGCGCAGCCTACCTGGGCTGGTGATGCTCTGCACCAAGGGGGTCACCAGGGCCTCCCAGAACGTCCTGCCCAGCGCCCGGGCTGCCTCCTCGTCGGGAAGGAAGCGGTTGGCAAAGCCCTGCTCGTGCTGCAGCGCCCGGTTCAGTCTGCAAAAGCGACCGGGCAGCGCTCGGCGCCAAGGGCTGGAGAACTCCCATGGCAAAGCAGAGCGCAGTGCTGGCTCCCTGCTCTGCCCTTTGCCAAGGCACCGTGCCTCGCTGGCCCCTCTGGCCCCCAGCAGCCAGGGAGGCCCCTTGCTGTCCCCAGGGCCTGCCCCCAGTGGCCCTTGGGGCCCTCGCAGCCCCTGCCAAATGGGGGCTGTGCAGTGCCTGTGGCCACGAGATCCCGCTGTGCCTGGCCAACCTCTGTCAGGACGTGCCAGCCCCTGGGGGGACCGGCATCCTGCTCTGGGGGATAGCCCAGCTTAACCCAGATGACCCCAAGGTGACCCTGGCCAGGAAGGAGCACTAGTGGCCAGGAAGGAGCAAGGGCCCCTCCCAACCAGCTGCTCCTTTCCCTGCCCTGCAGTCCCCTCACAGGCTGCCAGCCCTGTCCCCCCCGGGCCCTGGGACACCAGGGATGCGATGGCACAGCCAGGACACCACTCACCTGCCAAAGAGCTGCAGCAGCCGCCCCCGGTCTCGGCAGATCTCCTGGCTCCAGGCATGAGCCCGAGCAGTGCAGGAGAGGAACGTCCGCCGGCACAGCTGCTCCCTGAAGATGGGCCAGAAGGTGGGCTTGGGACCCAGCACCTCGATGCCACGCACACGTGTGTCAATGCCACCCTAGGGGACAGCGGGACCCTCAGCCCCTGTGGCCCCGATGCCCCTCAGTGCCCGCTCCAGGCCCTGCCCCTGCTCCCCCTACCTGCTGGCACCGCTTCACCCGGATCTGGATGACGGGCCAGAAGCGGCTCATGTTCTCCAGCAGGATCACTCTGCTGTCCGAGGGCAGGATGGTCACCTGCAGGGAGGCACTGAGCCCTCAGCGTGCCAGGCAGCCCAGGGAGGCTCCCACAGCGCAGCTCCTGCCATTCCCACCTGCCCGGGCCTCCCACCGCAGCCAGACCCGCACGGGGCACAGCACGGAGCAGCCCGCCCCTCCCACGGGCACTCACCGCGTTCAGCTCCGTCCTGACGGTGGCAGCGCTGTCCCCGCCCAGCACCACCACCCTCGATGGCATGTAGCTGGAGTCCTCGCTGGCCACCAGCATGCTCAGCTCCCTGCACACACAAACACCACGGGGCTGCCCGGCCATCCCCGCCTCCTGCCCCAGCCCTGGCGGCACCAGGACAGAGCCACTGTGGCAGGGCTGGCACAGATCCCAGAGCCCTCTCCTGCACACAGCCCTGCCAGCACAGCCCCACCTGATCACCACTCCACACTGCATGTGCACAGTGATGAAGTGGGAGCCAGTGCTGCCGTTCGACTCCCAGTAGGTCTTGGGGTTCCTGTCCGTGAGCTTGCTGGCCTGGTGCGAGTTGGAAGAGACCTGCACCTTCTCCCAGCACTTGTCCTCCTTCACCTCCATGCTGGAGCCTGTGGGCAGAGCACATGCAGCTTCCAGCCACCGAGCCTGGGCTCAGCTCCCCCTGCCTGCACTCACCTTGGCACAGGTTGTGCAGGAAGACATCAAAGAAGGGGATGCTGATGGGCTGCTGGCTCCGGCGGTGCTCCTCAATCTGTCCCAGCACCAGCTGTGGGATGGGGCAAGGCTCTTACCAGGGGCCCCGGGCAGGGCTGTGCCAGGCAGAGAGCACCAGGCCGTCCCTCAGCAGCAGGCACAGCCCGGTGCCCCCAGACCCCAATCCCCAGCACAGCCGTGCCTCCCCAGGCCCACCTGGATGCAGCCAGCCAAGATGCTGCTCGTCAGCTTCTTGTAGAGGCTGGCGAACTTCTCACACTCCGCCACCAGCTCCAGCAGGGCCGGCGCCAATGGCGGCACCGTGCTGTGCTTCTCCAGGGCCTTGGACAGAGCCTCGTGGGCGCCCACGTGGCACATCACCACCACACAGTCCTTGCTGGCACTGCCCACGCCGTACAGGAAGCCAACGACCTCCTGCAGCACCTGCTGAGACGCAGCCCTGAGCAGCCGGGGGCACTGCTGGCAGCTCCCCGGGGCCCCCCAGCAGCCGCAGCTGCAGCTCCATTCCCCTCATCCCAACCCACCAGCACCCACCAGAGCCTGGCCAGGCACAGCCAAACTGGGCATGTGGCCACCAGGACACGGCCAGGGCCAGCACAGCCCCTCCCCACCTCTCCCAGTGCCTCGGACACAAGGCCAGGCTGGGGCCACCAGCGGGGCCCTGCTTGCCCAGCCCAGCTGAGGCACAGCCAGCACAGCCACCCTGCCTGCCATGAGCCCCAGGGCCCCCTCACCTTCCAGCTGCTGCTGTGGGTGATCAGGAAGGACACACAGGGCTCCACACACTCGTGCCAGGGCAGCACATCCTCCTGGTAACTGTCCAGGAACTTGTTCAGGATGCTGGGTGATGGAGGGGGCCTGCTCAGGCCGGGGCACAGGGACAGCAGGGCTACAGGCAGCCCTACTTCCCTGCCCCACCTGGAAGGCACCTCTCAGGGACTGGGAACCGAGGCTCCCCTGGCACCTTGCACACCCCACCAGCACCCAGGCACGTCCTCTGCTGCCCCTGCATGTCCCCACCAGCACCAGGCCCAGCTGCTGTGGCCCCACTGGCCCTGTGCCCCAGGACACACCAACTGGCACCTGCCTACGTGCTGGGGTGAGCCTGCCCCCAGTGAAGAACAGCCCCACCAGGACCCACAAACATGCACTGGGTCTCCCCACCGTGACCCCCAGCACTCACACACCCCATGAGGGGGTCCCAGACCCCCCCAGTCACCCTGCACCCACCTGAGGATGCTCAGGCTCACGGCCTCCTCTGTCCCCAGCAGCTCCAAGCTGCGCAGCAGCAGCCTGAAGCAGCCGCGGTCCTGCAGCAGCTGGGCCACCTGGCCACAGGGAACGGGGCCTTGGCTGCACAGCTGCCGCTCCAGGGCCACCACCACCTCCCTGGACAGGCTGCCATCGTCCAGGCCACCCAGCAGCATCTGCACACCCTTGGGGTTCAGCAGGAGCTCTGTGCCTGCCATGACAGGGACACGTGAGCCCAGCCCAGGCGCTCGGGGAGCGGCAGCAGCCCCTCAGGCCGCTCTGCCCTGCGGGGCCAGGCAGCCCTGCCCGTGGCACCCGCGGGGCCGTGGCACGGGCAGGGTGGGCAGCGCGGTACCTGCTGCCTGCGGGCCCGGGAGCAGCCCGTGCTCTGCCAGGCGATTGATGGCGCTGAGGGCCAGCACTGCCTGGGGGCAGCCGCTGCCCTGCCCGGCCCTCCAGCAGCTCTGCAGCGCCGCCAGCAGATCGCAGCTCGCCAGCTGCTCCGCCAGGCCCCGGTGCCCATCCATCAGCATGTTCACCACCAGCAGGCCGTTCTGCACCCCTGAGGAGCCCCTGCAGGGACACAGCCGTGCCACTCTCCCCCCCCCAGGCACAGAGCCTCCCCTGCACCCACAAGCCACCTGCCCGCCCTGCCCGTCCTTCCCCCTGCAGATTCCCCCCGACCTCAGCCCTCTCCACGCTCTGCCCCTACCCTGGGACCCTCTGCATGGTGCTCAGGGCGGCAGGGATGCTGCTCAGCAGGCTGGCAGAGCCCTTGCTGCAAGCAGAGCCGATGCTGGCGAAGATCTCCCGCATCATCTGCGCGTCGCCGCCGTGGTTCCAGGGCAAGCGCTTCCCGCCGGCGCCTCCCGGCTCAGCGTCCGCAGCTCCCACCAGCACCTTCAGGGCCTGCGAGGACGAGAGCGGCGCAGGGCAGCGGCCCCTCCACCCCGCCCGGGCAGCCCGCGCTGCCCTGCCCTGCCCGGCGCGCCCCGGGCGCTCACTCACCGCCAGCCCGGCCTGCTGCACCAGGGCGGAGCAGCCGTGCTGCTGCATGCAGGCCAGCACGGCCCGCACGCCGCCCTCCGTGGCAAAGGGCCCGCGCCACTCGTAGCGGGCCAGCAGCACGGCCAGCAGCCGCAGCGTCACCGCCACCAGCGCCTTCTCCGCCGCCGCCGTGCTCAGCAGCTCCACCGACACCTGCACCAGCTTCCCCCTGCGTGGCACAGGACACCTCAGGCACGGCCTCCTTGGGCCCCGACAGCCACCTCCTTCCCGCCCGCGCCGCAGCTGGGACAGCCCTGCCGACCGGCCTGCCTGGGACAAAGGGACACAAAATCCGCCTTTCCTCTGGCACGTGCCACCCTCCGCGCCCCCCGCTGCCACCTCCCGCTCTTCCAGCTCAGCAGCGGCCCCCACCCTGCCCACAGGGCCCTCCCCGGGCAGCAGGAGGGCTGTGCGGCACCCCAGCACTCACCCGGCACTCCCGATGCCCAGCCCGCCCTGGGCTGTGCCAGCTTGCTGCTCCGACTTGGGCTCCTCCTCCAGCAGCTCCAGGATGTGCCTGAGCCCAGCCAAGCGCAGCCCCACCGCTGAGCTGCTGCTCTGGATCACCTCCACCGCAGCTGCAACCTTGGCCAGCGAGCCGCTCTCGCTCGGCCCCTTGGAGCTGCCCAGCGCTGGCCGGAGGGACGGAGCCGTCAGGGCAGCGCTGACACCTCCAGCAGCTCCCAGGGTGCCACACAGCCCCACAGCCAGCACCCACAGGCACCCCCACCCCAGGCAGCCCTGGCTGCACGGCCCCCGTGCCCTGCCCAGAGTCTCTCTCCCCTGTGGAGGCAGCAGCGCCGCTGCCAGCACCGCGCCTGTGCCCCAGCGTGTGGCAGGACATTACCTTGGCTCTGCTCCTCCGTCACCTCTGGCAAGAACAGCCCTTCCCTCTCCAAGAGCTCGCTGAACAGCTGGGAATCCGACTTCACTGCCACACTGCGGCCCTGGGGCGGCCCTGGGGCTGCACAAAGGTCTCCCTCCGCCGCCTTGGCCATCGTGCCTTCAGGGCCGGTGCTCCTGTCACCCTCTGAGGACACCGCGGGGCTCCCTCCTCCATCCTGCTCTGCTCCCCTCCCGAGGAAGTGTCTGCCGTAGACACGGGAGCCCCGCAGGTCACGCAGAGAGCTGCCCTGGCACCGCTCCTCCAGGACCTGCAGCACCTTCTGGGCCAGCTCCGCAGGGACCGACAGCTGCACCAGGCCTTCTTCATCCACCTCCGACAGCCGCACCCACGGGGACAAATTAATCTCGGGCTCACCACGCACCCCACGCCCCTTGTGGCGGCCCCTGGCACCACGGACAGAAAGGCTGCACCGCCAGAGGTGCCCGGGGCCACTCCCCACTGCCACCCTCCCCTGCCCTGCCCGTCCCCAGCCTGACTCCCACCAGCCCACAGCTCCCACCCGTGCTCAGCACCCAACTGCAACTGGCAGTGACCCCACGGCCTTGCCTCGCCTGCCCAAACCTTGCTGGACAGTCACTCTTCAGCCAGGGGACACTGCCTTTCCTCTCATCTCCATCACTGCTCTGCTGGGCCAAGCTCTCCAAGCTTTCCCCATCCCCACTCACCCTCCCATTTCTGCCCCGCTCAGCTCACATTTGCCGTCTCCTCTGGGACTACTCCCTTCCCTCATGTTCCCTTTGCTCCTCCCTCCCATTTCCCTGCTGCAGGTACTGCTCCCTACCTGCTCTCCCAGGTGCTGCTGGATGAGACAGGTGACCTCTTTCTGCTCCTGTGCTTCCAGCTTCCTCACAAAGAAGAGCAGCTCCCACCACTCGGCACGGCTCAGGGTGTCTGCAGCCTTGGGCAGCCGCTGGCCCAGGTAAGGCAGGGAGTACAGCCCCCCCAGGGGCTTGCACAGGAATGGCTGTGGAACTGCAGGGGAGCAGAGCAAGGAAGGGCTCTGTCAGCTCTGCCAACTCCCCCATCCTCTGCTGCACACCCCACATTTCAACTCATACTCTAAGTGGGATATGATGCCTGGAAAGAGTTATAAATAGAAGTGAAACAGAGTTCCTGCTTTCCCAAAATCAGAAAGTCCATGAAAAGGAGAAATCTGTTTTAAGTTAGACATGCACACTGACATGAAGTTAAGCCTTTAAATACAAGAGGTGGAAGCCATTTAAGAAACCATCTTTTCAACTGGCAATGAGAATAGTTTCAAAGTGTGCAATTTGCTGCTGACCTCATCAACATTCTCTCTTGCAGCCAGTAAATCCAAGCCACTCTACACAAAAGATATTCTAGAAGGCCACAGCTGTGATAAAAGAGTTACTTTAATAGGTTTCCCTGGCTAGAATCATGTCAGATGCTGAACAAGAAAGGGATATCTGAAGTCTGGATTCTGCCTTTCATTTTTCTCCCAGTACAAGGGCAATGTTAAATGTTCTAGATGTTGCAGATGTCTTACGAAAACAGTTCTTTAATACTTTAACACCTTGTTTAAAGCTCAACAGTATGAAGTTAAACAAATTGTTGCTATGTTCATGCTTTTAAAAATCCTTATCATTTACTTAATGGGACTTGAGTGCTCCCAAACAGCTTCATCTCAGAGAAATTCCAAGAACTTCTCAGAGAAATTCATGTTTTGGCAGTTCGGTCAGTTGATTCAAACACAAAGTTTTGACAGTTGCAGTTTAAATCAAATTTTATGCTTTTTATATCATTACTTCCATTATACATCTCGACAGAAGTCTAGGGTTCAAAAATACTCCATTCAATCACAAGCCATGCAATTCCTTAACTAGCTTCACGTGGTCACACAAACTAATAGTGCTTTCTAAACCCAGCCTGCTACTTGCTGTGTGCTTGGCCACATGAAGGTCACCACTCCTATCCCACAGGATAATCAGAAAGAGATGATATACACACACATCACAATCTCACCTGTGTCTAGACTGAAGCTTTTTCTCACACTGTATTCCTTTTCTTGAGCAGCAGGATCTTCCCACTGGTCCCCAAAGCCAACAATCTCCAGGATGTGCCACCGCACCCAGTAGGTCCGACCCGTTGACTGTCGTAAAACCTGTGGGTGAAACAAATCCAGACAATCAGATCTGCTCACCTGTTCTGTCCTCTTGCTATATCTGTCCTCCCACTTCCCAAAGAAGTAGAAGACCACAGAATTATTGTACAGATTTCAGCACTCACATTGTTCAGTTTTGAGGCATACCATCTTTACTAACTTCTTGCCTTGGTTACACCTGGATCTTTATTTAAAAAAAAACCACTAACTATGCCTGCAACCAGTACAGATCTCAGTACAGCAGCAGAGGCATGAGTGAATCCAGTTAATCACACCTGCTCCAGAAGTGCCAAGCTGCAGGTGCCTTGGGAAAAGCAGACAAAGGACATAACCAACACTACCTCGAGGCAGATGAGCTGTATATCAAGTACCTCAGGGCATTTTTATAACCTTGGTCATTCATCAACCCTCTCAAACAAGTTTTGGGCTCTTGACAAGCGTGTTTCAAAGGCAGCAATTGTTTCCTCTGCTTTGTCCAAGTTGCCTCTCAAAAATCAGAGGGACTTTTTATGGCTCCCCATACCATAATGTTACATTTAACCTTCTGAGCAGAAGGAGAACCCAGCAACAGCAAGTACAACCCGTCAGTAGCTTTAAAAAACAGCAGAAAAACTTATGGTTTGCCTATTTCACTGAGCTCTTTTGGAGTTACACCAGTGCTACTATGAACCCATTGTGCTGGACAGATGAGATGCTGACAGACTTTGGGAAAGCACTGTATGGAAGGAAGTTGAGTTAAACTACACACAGCACCAAATAGTCTTCAATGTATCTCTGACCTAAACTAGTTATGTACCAAATGCCATCTCAAAGGAGTCATGGAAAGATAGGGCTGCAGGACCAGTCACAACAGGGAAAATCTTTCTTTGGAAAGGCAAAGAAAGCAACAGAAATCAGAGCAACAAAGAAAAGATGAGACGAGGTAAGAGACAGAGTTGTGATGGACTGGCCCAGTTGCCATTCAGATCTGGTTTTGTTAACAGTGTGAGCCTTACAAATAACTTACTGAAAATAAGCCTGAATGGAGCAACTGCAAATTCATTCAACCTAATTAAACAGAAAAGTAGACAGAAGAGGGAACCCAAGGAACCAACAGGACAAAGGGAATGGAAGCTACCAGTATACTTTAGCTCAACACTGAAGCAAAAACCCTTTGAAATTTATGTCACTGGCAACAGGAGAAAATAATGAAAGGATCTTGGTGCTCTTTCCAAGTGCCCAGTTCATCAAGAGTAAGAAACTTTGTAAGAAACAGATACCACAATTTTAGGAAAACACAAATATTAGAAACCAAGATGTATAAGGACAAAGAGAGAATCAGTATGAAATACATTTCCTTCACAAGTTATCTTTATGGAGGGATTTATCTTTATAAACCACTTCAAAATAAGTGGCTTATAAGAAAAAAAATAAGATGCAAGGCAGTTATTCAGCTGAGGAGGCCTGAATAGAAACATCACCAATGCATGTACTAGAACCAGAAAAGCCTTTTAATGAGGTACATGGAAGACAGGAAGGTGATTCCAGAAAACCAGGGGAGAGTCTTGCCTGGCCAACCTACTGGCCACCTATGATGGAGTGACTACATCAGTGGCCAAGGGAAGAGCTATGGCTGTCACCTTTCTGGACTTCTGTGAGGCCTTTGACAGCAATCCCACAGCATCTTTCTCTTCAGATTGGAGAGACATGGATTCAACAGATGGACTGTTTTTGATGGAATTGTTTGAATGGTCACATTCAGAGATCAACAGTTCAATGTCCAGCTGGAGATTAGCGACAAGTGGTGTCCCTCAGGGATCTGTATGGGGACCAATACCATCTGATATCTTCATCAGTGACAACAGTGAGATTGGCTGCACTCTCAGCAGGTTTGCTGACAACACCAAGATGAGCAGGAGGGATGGGATGGCATCCAAAGGGACCAGTGGGAACCTCATGAGGTTCAACAAGGCCAAGTGCAAGGTCCTGCACCTGGGTTGTGGCAAACCCCAGTACCACTCCAGACTGGAGGACAAAGGGATTGAAAGCAGCCTTGGCAGAACTGGTGGATGGAAAACTGGACATGACCTGGCAATGTGCACTCAGAGACCAAAGAGCTAACCATATCCTGGGCTGCATCAGAAGCAGTGGGGCCAGCAGGTGAAGGGAGGTGATTCTGTCCCTCTGCCCTGCTCTGGTGAAACCCCACCTGGAGAACTGCATCCAGCTCTGAAGACTTCAGTACAAGGCATGGACCTGTTGGAGCAGGTAAAGAGGAAGGCCACAAAAACAGTAAGAGGGATGGAACACCTCTGCTATGAGGAAGCACTGAGAAAGTTGGGGTTGTTCAACCCAGAGAAGAGAAGGCTCCAGGGAAACCTTACAGTGACCTTTCAATACTTAGAGGGGGCTTGTGAGAAAGATGGGGACAGGCTTTTTTAGTAAGGCCTGTTTTAGAGGCTAAGAAATCTTAGTGGCACAACCCATACAAAACCAGACTAGCCTTCCATGCAACCCACCCCTCCAGCTCTGAAAGGTGAGTACTTTGCTAGGACAGCAGCAGACAGGGATACACATTAAGCCACGCCTGTTGTCCAACTTCCTGCACATCATTAGGAATTCAGCAGTCACCCCAGTCATTCCCTCTGCCATTCCAGCCAGAAGAAGCCTCCCCATGACCTACCTGTACTGTGTGCATGTTATTTGTGCTCTGGAGAAACTCGCCTTCCTCCCCAGCTCTAATGTCACCACAGTCCTCCAGCAAGCGCACCCGCATGCCACGCACCAGGTTTGCCTGCAAGTACTCCGTGTAGTCACTGCTGTCTGCAAAGTCTGATGCACTCAGGAAAGTACAGCCCTGCTTCTTGTGAGGACCAGGATTTGAAGGCAACACAGGCTTTTGGGCAGCAGTGCTGGCCGGGGGCTTGTGCTGGAAGATGGAGCGGGCAGGGCGAGGCTGCAGGTCCCGCTTGTGCCTGTGGCTCCAGCCCATGGCGTGCAGCAGCTCCGAGATGAGGTTGGCCATGGCCATGCTGAACTCAAACTCCTGCTTCACACGGCTCCTCTGCTCAGGGACGGGGCTGGGCACAGCACAGCCCTGCTGCTCCTCTCCCTGCTCCACGCCGCTGCTCAGCTTGTCCAGGAGAGAAGTCACACACAGGTAGCGCTTCACCAGGACAAACAGCTGCTTCCCAGGGATCTGCAACAAGCACAGCTCTCACGCTCAGCCTGCAGAGCACCTCCAGCCCCCAGCTCTCTCTGAGCCACTGGCTCATTCCCAGGCAGGCTCCCGTGAGAGCTCCAGACCAGCTGGCAGCAGCAGAGACCTCTCAGCCACCCTCCCCTCCCTGCTGGCAGACCAGGCTCTCCAGGGGCCTCTGCACCAGCCCCAGGCCCTGTCCCAGCTCTCCCTACGGCCAGTCCTGCTCCCCTGCCCACCTTCAATCCCCTCTTGTCCCCCTCCCACCCCTCCTGGCCCCTCTCGCCCCGCAGGCCCAGGGCTGGTGGCGGCTCTGTCACCACCTGCGGGAGATGAATCCCCTCGAAGGACAGGCAGGGCTCTGCAGAGGATGTGATCTCAGCAAACAGCTCCAGCAAGGTGCAGCGGCTGTCAAAGTCCATGTGCTGCTCAATGCCATCCTGCTGGCTCAGGGACAGCAGGACATGGGCCCAGATTCCTGCAACAACAACAAAAACTCTTCAGGCCCCAGAAAGACAACCCTCACCCCAGCTCCCTGCCAGAGACAGAGCTGCAGGGAAGGAACAGCTTTGCTGCCTGGTGTCACCTGATCCACGTTCTATCCCTTCCTCTGGAGTGGCAACATTTTGCTCCACAGTGTATTTTTCTACCCCTAAAGCTGAGAGATTCTCACAAAGCAGCAACCCCAAATAACTGATTCCAGAACAGGGTCCCAGGGAAGAAAAGAAATCCAGTTTTAACCTGAATCAGCCCCTCATCTGCCCCACTTCAGAGCTGCATGATCGCAGGCACTAGGACAGGGAAAGCCGGATCCCCTGTGGGATACACCGCAACCAACAACCTTCCAGCTGCACCCAAGCCTCATCAGGCACTTCCAAGCCATGGCAGCTCCTCTGAAATGAGGACTAGCCTCTATCCAGGGCCTGAGAAAAGGCTCCCTACCAAGAACAGGCCAGAGACTTTCCAGTGGACAGCTTGGAGCAGAGTCACCCCACACTCTGCCAATCTCCTTGGCCTAAGTCCTCCTAACAATTAATCAGCATCCCAGCTCAGAAGCCTGGCAGGGGAAAGAGTTTCTAACTCCAAGAGCAGTCCAGACAACTGCAACCATGGAAGTCCGGATGATCCCGACTGATTCTTCTTCCCCTTTTGCCGAGAAGCCCCGAGACACGCTGCTTCCCAGGCACCTCACCCCTCCCGAAGGCTGGCACCCCCCAGCTGCCCAGCAAGCCCTCCTCAGTGGCGCTGAGCAGGAGCAGCCCCCACCTGCATCGTGAGCCCCCAGAGCTCGCAGCATCTCGCCGGCGCCGCGGCGGATCCGCCGCTCCCTGTGGCACAGCATGGCCGTCAGCAGCTCCAGGGCTCCCGCCTCCCTGAAAGCGCCCGCCAGGGAGCCGATGCTGGCGTAGGCGCCCAGCACGTGCACCGTGCTCAGGACGGAGCACTCGGGGGTCCCGGCCTCAGCCACCTGGCGCCGGGCTCGCCGCACCAGGCTCCTGACATCGGCCTTCATCTCCAGCAGCGAGGCCTCGTCCAGCGGCGCTTTGTCCGGCGGCACCTCCGCGGGCGGCGGCCTCGTCCGGGCCAGCAGCGCCGGGCAGCTGGCGCACACCTCTTCTGCAGACATCCACAGGGAGATGTTCTCCGCCTCGGCGTCTCCAGAGGAGGCACCGCTGCCTCCCGCTGCTCTCTCTTCCGAGCTGACCACGCTCCAGCGCACCAGGTATTCCGGCCGCTCGTCGTGGCCTCGCCGCTGCCGCAGCAGCTGCTCCGGGTGGGCCTGCAGCTTGGGCCCCAGCTGCACCCGCAGGCTGCCGGGGTGCCTCTCGTTCACCATGGCAGCAGCTGCGTCTGCGGGGACAGAGGGGAAGCAGGGTCAAGCTTTTATTTCTGAAAGTGTGAGTCAGCACTGGCAGTAGAAATGGTCGTGGCACAGCTTTTGATCCTGAGATCCTACGGCCAGAATAAAGCTTTGAAGGAAAACCCACTTTGCAGAGGCTCACGTTCGCCTTCCAAGAAAATAAGACAGTTTTTCATAAACAAAACCAGTTCTAAGCACTACTGGCACACATAGGAGGTTCTCCTCAATAAGGAAACTAACACTAACACATGAAGGTAAAATAGGCCCTTTTATAAAACTGCAAGCAATGACAAGAAATTCTAGTCCTGTTTGCATCCCTGCCACTGTCCACACCGTGACCCTCACAAGTTGCTGCTTTTGCACTTCTGCCTTCCCTTTTCCTATTTACCATCTATAATTGTTTAGAGTGTGAGTTTACCAAGAGCTCACAGTATTCTCACCATGCACAGGGACCTTCACATCACCAGGCCTTGAAGAAAATAATGAGCAGTTTCTCAGATCTAGTTCATACACATCAGATAAGGTTCACTACCTGAAAGTCTCTCAGTACTTACTCCTTGCCCTCTTCTCAGAATCCTTTGCCTTTACAGTGTTTCATCAATGGACAAATTCCAGAGAACTAAAAGATTTCTACTCTCTGTTACCTGACTTGATGCAGACTCTGTTCTGCATCTTGGGGCCACAAAGAAGCCACAGTGCTTCCCGGCTTTCATCCATGCAAAAAGCAGCATGGAAATAATTTGCTGTCCAAGACTGAGTGCCAGCAATCAGCAAGGCAGCTGCAGACAAAACCAGGGACTGAGTTCACAAAGGATTCCAGATCAGGCTGACAGGAAGGAGCTCAGCCAGGTGGCAGTGGGAAATGCTCCTACCACTCACACACACTGGCAAGAGAAGCAGTGAAGCAAGATACCAGAGAAACAATCAACCCATGCTTAACCAAAGAAGACACTAACCATCAAAGACTATGACAGGCACATTAAAAACATCTTCCAGGTGCACAGAGAAGCAGCCTGAACTCCTAAGACATATATACTTACCTTCGATTGTGCTGCCTTCCTTGGAATTTGCAGCATGCCAGGGGGGAATCTTCTTGCAGCTTCTGTAATAAAAAGACCGAGTTATTATCCTGTGTTTTGTAACAGTGTTTAGATGCCACACCACAAGCCAGAGAATTGTTTTCGTTAAGTGAGTTTGTACAGCGCACACACACACACACACACACACACACACACACACACACACAGAAGACGTGCCTTGGAACACACGGGCTTTCCCCGGGCCACCCTCCTATGCCGGGCCCTTCGCTCACCGCTGTCCGGCTGCCCTCGGAGCCACGGCGAGCCGGGCAGGGCACAGCCGGGCCCAGCCCCGGTACGCGGGGAGCAGACTGAGCCCCGAGGCGGGAAGGGGAAGCGGCCCTTGAGGCGCCGCTCCGACCCTGCCCGCGGCCCCGGAGCGGCCCCGGCCCCGGCGGCACCGGGAGGCGCCGGAAACAGCGCGCAGCTTCCTACGGGAGCCGGCGAGGGACACGGGAGTGGCGGGAGCTGCGCGTTCCGCGCCCGCCCGTCGCAGTGTCCCCGCCGTGTCCCCGCCGTCCCTCAGAATGCCAGGATGGGGCAGATCGGAAGTGACCACCGCGGGTCATCTGCTCCAAGCTCCCTGCTAAAGCAGGGCCATCGCAGAGCACATGGCACAGGATGGTGTCCAAATGGTTCTTGACTATCCCCAGTGAGGGACGCTCCACAGCCTCTCTGGGCAGCCTGTCCCGGTGCTCGGGCACTGCACTGGGAAGTTCTTCCTCATGTCCAGGTGGAACTTCCTGAGCCTCAGCTCCTGCCCCATCGTCCCATTGCCCGGCACTCCGAGCAGAGCCTGCTCCATGCTCTGGGCCCTCCCTGCAGGCGCTGACAGACCTGGGTGAGGTTCAGCAATGAACCTCTGAGCAGGCCCAGCTCCCCCAGCCCGTCCTCAGAGCTGGGGTGCTCCAGTCCCTTCACCATCTTTGTCACCCTCTGACAGACATGGATGAGGTTCCTCTCAGTGTCTCTGAGCAGGCCTAGCTCCCCCAGCCCCTCCTCAGAGCTGGGGTGCTCCAGTCCCTTCACCATCTTTGTCACCCTCTGCGGGACCCACTCCAGGAGCTCCACGTCTCTCTTGTCCCGAGGATCCCAGAACTGGGCACAGCACTCTAGACTGGCCTCCCCAGGGCTGAGCAGAGGGGCAGGATCACCTTCCTGGACCTGCTGGCACTGCAGTTCCTAGTGCAGCCCAGGATTCCATCAGGAATGTGCCACTGGCTGCCCCACAGTGTCCCTCTGTTCCAGGCCTGAGCTGGCACCAGAGCCTGTCTGTGGCCGTGGGTCACAAAGCTGCTGTTCCCCCCCCACCCAGGAACGGTGGTGAGCCGTGGAAAAAGATGAAAGATTGGAATATCTCCTGATTCCCCTGGCTGATGTTAGAAACGAGAACACATGGAAGTTGCAAGCTGAAGAAGGCATCTGCTAGAGTGAGCTGCTTTTTGGTAAGGTGGTAATGCTCTGCTGTGTGTTGGTACCATTTCTCTGGTGATTGTCTTCATCAAGGGCTGTAGCAGGATGCGTGGCAGGAAGGCTAAAAGCATGTCATGTCAGCACTAATGTTGTTACTGCAAATGCACCGTGAATCAAGAATTACAGTGCAGCAATGTCGGGCCTCTGGCCCTGGGGTGGTTCCAGCCCTGCACCCACCCTCCATCCACCCTGCTGGCTTCAGTGGCAGCTGCACTGGCTCCCGGCAAGTTTGGGGCTCTGAGACACTGCCCTGTTCTCAGCGCTGCTGCAGAGCCAGCTGAAGCCAGCTGCACACAAGTTTGGCCTTTTTCCAGCTCCTTTCCAGCTCTGGTGTCACGCTGATCTGAAATACCCATACCATAAAATCTAAATTCTTATCCTGTGCCCATACTGCCCTTCCTTGGTGTGCAAGTTTCTATCAGTCTGATAAGATTTGTTTTAAATTACAAACAATCATTAAAATCATCAGCTAACTAGATGAGATTTTGCTTTCTTACTTGATCCTGGAACAACTTGTATGTGCCCAGCCTAATTTCTACCCTCACTACTAATGAAATGGATTAGACAATTTCCATGTTTTACAATAGCAATCAGCAATTAATCCAAACAATATAATTGCAATTAATTGTAGGCTGGATAAAACAGTGCAGTGCTGCATCAGTTTGTGGAGACCATCCTCTAAACCTGTGGGCACCAGTGGTGGATTGTAAAGGTTTGTGTTTCCAAGCCACATTCTTGATTTCTCCACTAGCACTTGTGATCTCTGTTGGTGCTATTGAAGCTTTCTTTCCAGAATCCCATGGATGCTCTTGAAATCTCTGTTTCCAATATGTCATTTTCCTTCCCTGTTCACTACCAAGACATCTTGTTTGTGACAAGGAGAGGTTTTCTGTGGTGTTCACGTGGCCTGCTTCTGTCTTTGCTCTGATGGTCTCCACACCATGCTTAGGAAGTCTTTTATCCTAAAAGTAAAGATCTCTATCTGTGGTACCTTGCTCCATGGTGTGTAAGTGACCCACAGGCCCCTGTGCACAGGTGATGTGGGATTGCTGGTGCTTGAGAGGGCATTTGTAGTGTTGAACCACGAGCCACACCTGTGTAGGCACAGGGCTAAAAGTGAGGTTGTGCTGTAAAAGTGAGACACCTCATCTCCTCATGGGGAAAGAGCCATTTCAGCTGTCTTCTGCCCCTAAGCACTTTCTGTACAATCCTCTTCCCTCCTGAGGTATTTTCTCCAAACTGCACTTTTATCAGTGCTCGGCTTTCCTCACACTATACTGGCTCCAGGATCTGATGCTATGGAGAGGCCAGCAGCTGCATTTTTAGCTGGCATACTCTGGCCCAACAGCCCTGATGATTGTAATGAGCTCCTCTCCCTTTGGGTTTATTCACACCTTTGGACACTTTTCTGAGCCTCCACGTGTCCTTAATCCAGCTACTAAGCCCCTCCAGACTGATTTTGAATATTGCCATATCTTCTCATAGCAGTTTTCTGCAAGGAATTTGTCTCCCTGTTCCTCCCTATTAGCACCCATGAATTAGAACAATTCTTTCCCAAAATTCCCCGTTCCTCCTCAGTGCTGCTTTTTATTTCTCTTGACTGGCACGATGCCCTGCTCACCAGGAACATTGTTCCAGAGCTTTCAGGAGGGAGCCCTCACAGCCCTTCTGTCAGGCTCTGGCCCACACGTTAGGCTGAGACTCCAGAGGATAAGTCCAGGTGGCCAGGAATAACCCGTGCAGGAGGCAGTGGGGATAGAAACTTTTGTGAAGAGCCTCTCTTTGCCATGTCATGCTCAGATAGCTCCCCATCCTCCTCAGTGCATGAGCAGGTGCAGGAATCTGCCCCTGATCCCCCTCTGTCAGCTCTCAAGCGTGCGTCACCCCCTCCCACAAAGCATGGTCAAGATCCCAAATCTGTGCACAAAATGATAACATTTATTGAAAGAGTAAATTTTTTTTTAATACAAAAGAAAGCTCTGTACATAGTACTGTGATTACTTCCACATCCTTCCAGAAACACAACCCTGGAAACTGGAGGGGAAAAAAAAATAATCCCACACACACTTATGCGTACACACACACACACACGCGCGCGCACACACACCCCTCAAACCAGTAAAATGAACTAAAAATGTCACCACACAATAAATGCCATTTCATCCCTGATACACAAGTGTTCTTACAAGTCTGCACTTAAATAAAATACACCATTAGCGTTTAACCAGCAGTTGCCTTTGGGGAGCCAGGGAGGGGATGCAGTCACACACCCTGTAGCAGCAGGGGCTCTCCTGCCCTTCTGGCCCAACAGCTCTGCTCCATAGTGCCAGCAGAAGCAAAGCAGAGCAAAGCCAGGCCACAGTGATGTGCTGGGGCAAAGGACAATGCAAACTCTGATCCCACACTTCTCCCTGGATGAACTCCTAGGTATCTATGTGGTTTTGGAAGCATCACGGAGCAGTTTTCCTACACCGAGCCATGGGACACAGCTCAGCACTCCCACATGCTCTGAGCTGCAGGGTTTGCATCACTCTTAGAGCAAGAATTCTAAGGGGAGGCAGCATGCAACATCACCCTCACCAGACAGGCCACTCCACTCCCCACGAGCCCTTCCCAGGCTGCTAACAGATCAAGGGCTGAAAGGCTCTTCTGTAAATTCTTTGCACAGGGAGCTTGGAGGAGACCTGTCCCCATCTGTGCACTGCAGAATGGCTGCAGAGGGGGAAATACAGCCCAGATTGTCACCCAGGAATTCAGGAGATGCTGCCTGCACAGCAAGCAGGGAGAACAGGGATTAGCCACTGCTGGTCACTGACCACAGGGAGGAGTGGGGACATCCATATCCCTTAGGCAGTCACAGGCACCACTGCTCCGTGCCAAGAGCAGTGACAGTGACAGAACAGCTGTAGGTCCCTGGACCAGAAGTGAACAGGGTGGTCATCAGAAAACCCAGCCCACCTCTGGCTCCTAGGCACACTGCAAACTGCCTGCTTCTGAGGAATGGGTTTACCACTTCCAGAGACCAGCCACTGCCGGTCTTCACTTGACTTCTGCCCATTAAGCCCAAAAGTATGGGTATGAAGTCCTCGTTACAGTTAAGTAGGAAACAAGCATCCCACTCGGTTCAGCTTGATCCCTGGCACATGCTGGTGGATGGAGAGTGCAGCTTAAACGCTAATGCTGAGGGAACATGTCCAAGGTTACAATACAAACTCAAAAGCAAGGCCCCTTTCCTGCCTCCATGCCCGCCCACCCACCCCTCTCCCATCCCCCTGGTACAAACCCCATTAAAACTGTACAGGAGCCAAACTTTTATTCCTTAAAGAATTACATAAATACTGAGTTTAACACTTAGAAAAATAAAGTAATTTTCTTTTTTTTCTTTTTTTTTTTTCTCTCCAAGGCTTCTTTTGTCTTTTAACTTAAAAAAAAAAAAAAAAGTTACAGTAGCTGCTTCTTCCCCTAAGGATTCAGCAGCTTCTCTCACTTGCTCACTCTCCCTCCAGGGACAGGGCTAGGTAGCAGAGCCATTCACAGCAATTCCCATGCAGGACCAAGCATGCCCCAGCCCTTCTCCCCCAGCCTTGCTGAGCCTGTACAGGCATCACAGCTGCTCCCCCACCGCCCAGGATGGCCTGCAGGTCACCCTGGTGCTCAGAGGAAGAGCCTGCCACCTGCCCAGCAGCTCAGTGCCCCACGGGCTCTTCCCTTTGACATTTGAGTTGTTTCTCCACCTTGCATCAGATACAGAAATTTAGAAAGCGCTGGCTGGAGCTGCAGGGGGATGTAGGACAGACCCAGCCACGTTCCCCTGGGCGTATGGAGTCCAGAAGCAGTGCGAGGGCTGAGAGTGCGGGGCTGAGCAGAGCACAGGGCCCCTGAGGAGCTCTCCAGGGCATCTTTGTGTTCCTGGGCATCTATCTCACCGCCTCACCTGTGCAAGGGCAGCCGCCGGGGCAGAGCCAGTCAGGCTGTAAATCTGCCAGGCAGCCCAGCGAGGAGGCACTGAGGGCTCACTGTAGTGCATACGAGGAGGACAGGGCCACGTGTCCCCGGCTGTGTCCTGCCCTCCGGGGAGAGGGCATGCAGGCCCAGAGATGCACATGCAAGCTGGCCCTTCTCTCCTGTCCGGAGCCCAGGGTGAGTTGCTGCGGCCAGGACCTGTCACCCCCACAAAGGCACATTGCTGAGGCCAGCAGCACAGCCACAACCCACTCTGCTCCAAGCTGCACCTGCACGACGGCTCCGGGTCCAAGCTGAGCCCCACGCAGAGTAAATACTCATGGGCAAGGTGACTCAGAGCACCCAGAAGGAGCCAGAGCCTCCAGCTGGGAATGGCCTGCAGTATTTATTTACAGTGCAGAGCAATCCTCCCCTCAAAAGATAAATTTCTTTGGCTGGCGTGAGACAAGCACAGCTATTGCAGCATCCAAATGCCCCAAGCCCTGCACGGCCCCGGCACGGCTCCACCCGGGGTGGGTCCTGCAGCCCCACGCGCATGCCTGTGTGTGTGGGGGTGGGTGAGTGCGTGTGTGTGTGTGCATGTGTGGATGAAGGAAACGTGAAAAGGCAACAATAAATAACTGGTGCAGTCTGTACGAGAAGGAGTTGCTGCCAGCCCCGACACTGGCATGACAAGCCAGAAAACAGAAGGCCGGCAGCAGAGGCCTCTCAGTCACTCTTGACGCTGTGTGAGGTGTCCAAGTTGACCACCTGCAGCTCCGTCAGGCTGCTGCCACTGCTGCTCTGCTGCCCGATGACAGCCATCTAGAGAGAGAAGGGAGGAGGAGCCGCTGGGGGACAGCACGCCCTGAGACCGTGTGTGCCAGCAGCCAGGGGGCACTGTCCTTCCCGGGCACCCATCCAAGGAGGACGAGACTCCCTCACCCAAGGGTGGGTAGCACAGAGCGCATTCCCAGACCTGAGGACTGATCCTACCCAGCCAGGTCTGCCCAGACACACAAAGGATGTGCAGGCAGAAGAGCAAGAATAAGCCCTGCACACACCTTCAAGTACTACTCTGTGCCTACCTGGTGAAGCTGGACAGCTGAGACTGGGATCTGAACCGTGCCTGATGGGGCTGTCAGGAACACTTGGGGGACGCCACCTGCCACAGAGAGAAGCACAAATGACACTGTCCCCTAAGAAGGGTTCCCCCATGGATCCTTTATCTGAGCTCTATGGAGCTACTCAATGACAAAGCTGCCTATCTGCAAACATGGAGACATTCCAGAAGAGAGCCACATTCACTAGTTTTCCAAATGCTGGGAGAAGCAGGCACAAGGCCTGAATCCAAGTCTTGCCTGTGTGGCTTCATGCTACTTTGCCCCCCTCTCCAGAGCTTCCTGGCTCCTTGTGCTGCCTGCCCATCCCAGAAACCCTCACCCTCCTTTTACCCATCAACAGCTCATGCAATCCTTTGCACAGGAGAAGGGCAAGACCTAAAAACACACATCGAGCATCGCCCTTGCCAGGCCTTTGCGCGGCCACCAGGAGCGCTGGGAAGAAAACCCTTTGTGATTAACGTGGGAGGAGAAAAAACCAGGGTGTCAGTGCACTCTCGGGGAGCACCGCCCTGGCCAGCTGCCTTACCCTGATCCTGGACCTGGCCGTGGGACACCTGCATGGCTGAGGGCGCCTGCGGGAAAGCGTTGAGCACGGCGAGCCCGCCGTCGGCCAGGCCGGAGGTGGGTGCGTACATCACCGCGTGCGGGCTGGGGTACATCATGTGGCCGCCCACGGTGGTTGGCACGGACGACGTCATGATGGTCGCTGGGAGGGTCACTGCCGGCGGGACAGAGCGTCCGTGAGCACAAAAAGGAACCTGCTGTGCTCACCTGCCTGCTCAGCACCACCACCCCAGCCACCTGCTGAAGCACAGCTCATGGAGATAGCCAGCTCTGTCCTGCACCCCAGAGATGAAGCAGGAGAGTTCAAACCTCTCATGAGTATGAAGGGGCAGGAAAACACAGTAGCCAAACATCCCAGGACTGAATTCAACTTGTATCTCAATTCCCCGATGAAACTTTAAGAGAGCTGTTGAACTAGATTCAGCCTGCATCCAGGCACCTGAACTCAGATTCTGCTGACAAAGAGATACCTTCTGCATTGACAGTAAGAGTCTCAAGCAGATGTGAGCCAATGCCTCGCGCTAAAGGCAATGCTGGCTCACTAAGAAACCCCCTGAGAACTCAGCAACCTGTTCCCAGCTCCATGCTGCAAGTGAGAGCAGATGATGTATCTGGAGAGGCTCTGAAATCCCCTGTAAGGTACCCTATGCCTACATAGGATACAGTGTAGCACAGGACCGGGCAACAGGGAGCAATACACCTGGGAAACTGTCAGCCCTGGATAGAGTTGCCTGCAGAAGGAAACTGGCCAGGGAGCAGGTGTGAGGTGTTTTCAGCAGGGGTTAGGAAGGCAGACAGAAGGTGGTTACCGATACCTGTTCCGCTGGAAGAGGTCTGGGTAAGGTCAGTGCTGCTGTCACTAGAGGGAGACGTTTGCTGCGGTGCCTGGTGCACCTGGATTGCCTGGACTGGAACCTGCTGAGCCATGGTACCACCTGGGGAGAGAGAGGAGCCCGTCAGCCCGTGGCTCCACAGGGATACAGGCACTCTGGGCCATGTGAAAGCCCCCCAGTCCTTCTCTGGCTGCACACAGCTCCACAGCACTGCTCTGTGCTGCACCAGGGGAGGCTACACAGAAGCAGTGTGTGGCAGAAACCAGAGACCAAAACCTGCTCTTTCCTGGCATGTGGGCCAAGAAGGGGTTAACTGGCCTACGAAGCTCCAAGAGTGAAGACAAGGCCACAACAGCTTTTGCCCAATTCCCAGCCACGGTTCAAGAACATTCGGGATCCTCCTTGCCATTCCTGGTTCCACCAAGACACAGAACAGATGTTGGGAGGAGAGGGCCCAGCCTTTCCTCCCAAGAGAGGAGCCAGTTCTGCAAGGATCACCTTGCTGCACTAAGTGGAACCACAAGAGCCCAAATGCCCACACCAGCTGGGCTCTGCTGCCTTCACACTCTGGAGCCCAGCTCCATCCTCCACAGGGCACTCAGGGTGCAGCTCTCACCCCTCTTGTGACCTTAAGAGCATTACAGTGCCCCACAGAGGGATTAGAGAGCAGCTGGTCTCATGGTGTGTGCATCCCAGAGCTGCAGGCCACACAGCCTCTGCCCAGACCACTCCCTGCAAAGCACTTCAGATCCACAAACACAGCTTGGCACAGCAAGGTCTCCTAAGGCTGAGGTCCTGCCTCCAGAGGGAAGAGCAAGGGATGCCAGAGAGCAAGAATCACTGGGCAGCTTGCTCAGACTGGGCATCTCCCCACACATCACACCCCAGAGACACGCATCAGTTAATTCTCCTCCTCCAGATCACAAGGGAAATCCAGTTCCCTTGAATGGGAGCCTGCTGTCTGTCCAGGCCCCCAGGAGCCTTAAGCATTCCAAGAAAGCACAGGAGTTACCAGTCATGGATTCAGGCACAAACAGGCAGGACATGAGAAATACTGTGTCACTCAGCACTGGTCCTCAGATGATGGATGCCACCACAAAGGAGAGCTCAGCCCTACTCTGAAACTCCATCCAGGAGCATGCCCAGCCTAAGAACAAACACCTGGACAGCCTTAACTCGGACCAAGAAGAAATTCCTACAAAGGACAGTGCCCACAAGATAGCAGAGCAGCACCATTACTCTGCTCTGGGTCTCCCCTAACCTATCCTCTGCACTGTGCTTCAGGGACTGACTGCAGATACAAACACAGAAGCAAGGGCAGCTGCTCAGAGCCAAATGCCAGCACTCAATAAACAACCACTGGGCACCTCAGCCCCTGTACTACCCCTCCAGCAGTTCCAGCAGCACAGCTCATCCTCAGCACAGCTGCACTAGGGACCTGCCTCTACTGCCTTTGTTAGCCACAGGCCAAGCCCTGGGGCATGAGACTGCAAATCTGCTGCTTGCCTTGGTCTGCATCCCCCAGGATGCTGCTCCTGCTTGTGTCAAGCATTTTCTGCTCTGTCTCCCCATCTCTCCCCAGCAGCCACAACCAGGGTTCTGTGCTCTGCCTCCTCTGTGCTCCCACAGTCAGGGGTCAGCTCTGTGGCCAGGCCCAGGCCCCCAGAGACACGTCCATCCCCACATCTCTAGCAAGAGCAGGAGGAGAAGCGAGTGCTGACCTATCAGCGACACAATATGCCCTCCAGCTCTGGCAGGGATGTGGAAGACTGTCTGCTGTGCCTGCTGCAGGTGTCCAGCTGTACCTGTGACCAGCTGGCCCTGCTGGCTGCAAAGAGCCAGGGAGTGTGGCTGTGAGTGAGTGAGAGGAATGGCAGGGGTCCCAGAGAGAGGAAAGCACCCGCTGAAAGGAGGGAGAAAGAAAGGCTTCCTCATCACCAGCTCTTTTCACTCCCTCCAGGCTTCTTGGTGCTGCCCTGGGGTCCCAGCTCAGCTCCCTGCCACCTCCCAGCAGCAAGGCCAAGAAACACTCACTACACAACCCTTCTCCAGCCACTGGGTTTGAGCATGGAATCACAGCCAGGCTCACCTTCCAGCAGCAACCACTCTGCTTCCCTTCTGCCACTAGGCCTCCTCTCCCCTGCAGAGAACAGCAACACGCTCCAGGTGCGGACGTGAATGAACACAGTCCTCAGTCCCTAAAGCACTGACCTGACATGAGGGTGAAGCCAGTGGGTATCGGCATGAGGCCCCCAGACGTCACTGCACTGGCTCCAGTAGTCTTCAGCACGGTCCCGTTGGCACTGGTGACGGCATTGGGGCTGATGCTGGCAGACACTGGCGCCAGGTAATTGGTGATGGGGAATGACGGGCCGCTGCTGACCTGCATGGAGGTCGAGGTGGTCGGGGCTGTCTGGATGGACGTTGTTCCCGGCAGGTTGGTGACAGTGAACGCGGGTTTCAGGGCGTCCTGCAAAAGGAGACATTGTGACAGCTCGCACCAGCCCGTGAGACATCTGCCCGTGAGACCAAACCAGGCTCCGTAGGTTGCATCATCCCCTTTTCAAACCATACCCCCCACAGCCTGCTGCCAGCACATGGAGCAGAGCCAGGGGAGCAGAGAAGAGCCGCTTGCACAAACATGAGGAGAGCTGGAGAGAGCTCCACATAAACTTTAGATGCTGGCCCAGGGCCACAGAGGTCCCCTGAGAGCCTTCCCTGCAACACACCAGGGGACAAAGCAACCGTTCCAGTCCCCAGGAGTCCCCAAAACGTCTAAGAAGAGAATAGCCTCTTTTTGGCACACACCAGGCAAAAGCAGCCCTTGCAGGGACAAATATAAAGGCATAGAGTCTCCTGTCAGGAACACACACCACTTCCCTTAAGGCAGGAAACACAAGACCAAGAACAAGCAGAGAACTGGCTCTTAAAAGCAGCTGTACACTGGAAGTGACGGGGGAGAGGTGACTAAAGGCAAACCTGGACACCAGGGAGGCCCAAACCCAGCCCTGACAGCAGCTCCACACACCTCCTGAAGCAGAGGCCAGGAGAACCCGACCACAGGAAGCACCTATCTGCCAATCCCCTGGCAGGAGATGGGCGTGAGGCAAATGCTTCCAAAGGCCCCCACGTGTTCCCCACAGCACAGTCCTGCAAGGAGCGTCAGAGGACAGCACCAGGAGAGACTGAGCCAGAGGAGCTGCGCACCAGGAGAGGGCTCTGTGCTGGGCCAACACTGGCCTGAGAGACTGGCATCCCAGGTGTGGGAACGAGGGTGGAATGTGTGTGCCAAGCTGCAGCAACACTTTCGTTTCCACAGCCACAAAGCACGTGGCTGGATGTGCCTTGGATCTGCAGGAACCAACCAAGCGCAGCATGACTCCCGCTGCCTCTGGCAGTCACACCTCACCTAACTTCCCTCCATCCCCCAAATCCCCTTTGGAATACCCAGGGTGCCCATGACTCCTCTCCTGCCCCGCTCATCCGGCCAAGAGCACACTGAGAACGCAGCGCTTCACAGGAGCCCGTGTCACAGAGCACAGGCAACCTGCTGTCCCCGTGCCCTGACACAGCTGCCAGCACGCCTGGCAAGAGTTAAGGCTGCCACACTCCCACCCCTCCCACTGCAGCTGGTGGGCCCAGCTCTCCCACGTGCTAAGCCTTGTTCCCCGCTTGTCAAGCTGCCAGGAGCAAGGAATTCACAGCTCAACCAACAGCTAAAAAAGGGAAGGCAGCCCATTTTGGACAGGGGGATCCAATCCCAGGCACTCAGTCGTGCCCCAGGGCCCAGGGAGGGAGGAGAGCAACACCCCTCTGCCTTGGCACCGCGGTCCCTGAAGTCCAAATTAGCAGAGGCACGTGATAACAGAGCAGAGCCCAGCAGAGGCACTTTCCATTAGCTCAACCACAAACTCCTGCCATCCCACATGGGACATGGGAGGCTGTGGGTGCCCTCCCCACGTGGGTGACAGGGCAGAGCTCTCCCCAGCCCACTAGGGAGCCAGAGCAGAGTTGGGCAGGACAGGTGCTGTTCCCAGTTGGAAAAGCCAGGGTTGCTCATGCCCAGCTATAGCTCTAGAGTAAGATACCCATGGGATATAACCCCCAATCAGCCAGGGCACTTAGCACCCAGTCACACTCCAGACTCCCAGAAAGTTCACAGCACTCTACTCAGGGAGATTCTCAGGGCTCCCTAGAAGCACAAGGGCAAATCTCAGTACAAAACAAAGGTGCTTGGGAGAGAGGCTGTGGCAACAGACTTGAATCATGCACAGCTCATCTCTGCCCTCCCTAGTCTGACCCTGGTGAGACTCAGATTCTTCCCCATCTTTATTGTGCTTCTCTTGGGCTGCAGCAACAGCTCCCAATACAGAAAGAGAGCTGGGAGAGACTTTGGGATTGGACACCCACTGTCATCTCCTCATAACTCTCAGTGATCCCCTGGGCACCTTGGCTCTTCTCAGCACCCTGCAAAGCCCAGACCACATACATGAGACAAGTCATGGGTCACTTCAGCAGACATCACCCAAGGGGCCATGGACAGCAGTCCTGAAAGCGCTTCCCTTCCTGATCCAGCTGCGCATCCATTCCAGCTCAATGCAAACCTCAGTGTCTGCAGAAGCAGCACACAGCAGAGGTGCAGCACAGCAGCAGAGGTCTGCCCAGACCCTCACCACTGCTTTGCAGCATGAGGGGGTCACAGGGCACAGACCAGGCCAGCTGATGCCCATCCCGGACCACAGCAGGGTCTTGGGGACAGAAACTATCCCACTCCACAGCTTTTAGGGACTGCCTGAGGCAATGTTGTTCAGCATGGCCCAGATAGAATTATTACACAGGTGTAACAGGACAACAAGCCTCAGAGGGATATGGGAAATCCCAATCTGGTTTCCAACACCTGGTCTGTGTTCCAGATGTAGAAAGTCCCACGTTTTCCCATTCCAGAGAGATGACCAGATCAGGGCTACTCCCATGCTCTCAGCCCAATCTAGAGCCTCTGAGCTCCTTCCAAAATATCCTTTCCCACACAAGCACACCCAGGAGACTGCACACAGGCAGTGTCCTTTGGGGCCTGCAAAAGATGACAGAGGTATCACCATGAGGATACAGCTACTGTCTCAAAAGTACAGCAAGCCCCAATCCCAGCACCAGAGCAGGGAGTTTGGGTCTGGCACAGCAGGAGGATTTCAGAGCTGTTGCTGGTGTAGCACAGAGGAATAACCATCAGGCTGCTGACTGCAGGTGACAGCCTGGCTGTGTTGTTCTCCCCACTCTGCTGCAGCACTGAACACAAGCAGGTTTTGTCCATACAGAGATCTGAGAAGCAGAGTTCACACAAGGCCAAGGAGTCTTTGGAGCATCCCATGTGGCTGGACCTGACAGTCCAGGCACCAAATCTCTTGCCACCTCCTCCAGTGAGGCACCTGCAACCCAGCCTTGTGCAGCACTCACCCATCAGCAAGCCCCAGCCACCCAGCATGGCTCACCACAGGCTCCTTTCACCCTCAGAAGACTTCCTGATCTATCTGAATTGAGCTGGTCTCTGCCCAGCCACCAACCAGGCTTCCAGGCCTGCAGAAGGCCCAACAGGACAGCCCTTGTCCCCAGCCCCAGGGCTTGCCATGACAGGAACTCTCAGCCAGACAGGGGTGGATTTATTCAGAATGTCAAGCAGAAGACAGGGCCATAGGGCTCCTCCAGCCTCTCATCAAATGCTGGCTGTGGCCACGAGGCACCCCACACTGAGCATCAGCACTGGGATGGAGCTTTCAGGGTTGCATCAGACACTGAGAATAGAGAAGTTGTGTTAAGAAGGTCTCTGCAGAGTAACTGCACCCCAAGGGCACAGATCCCTTGGGGCCAACTAGCAGTACTTCCAGGAAGAGTACAAAGGGATATAATGTGGTCAAGTCTCATGCCAAGGCCAGGTAATTTGTCTCATTACGAAATGCCCACAGGACTTGCCTTTTCATCCAGGAGAAGCCCAGGAGGCACAAGTCCTTACAAACACAGGCTGCACAAAGGAGAGATTGCTGCTGTTAGAAGGCTTCTTTGCCTACTGGATAGGGCTGGCACAGCTTACAGCAGCAACCAGAGGCAGCCAGGGAAGACATGACAGACTGGGACAGCCAGGACTGCTGCTGGGATCCCATCAGCAGGAGCCATTCCCAAGGACTGTTAAGGGCTGCAGCACAGAGACTCCAGCCACACTTGGGCCCACCACAGCTCCTCTGCCTGCAGGCATCTCTGGGGCTGCTGAAGTTTCTCAGGGCTCAGCAGCAGCTGAGCTTTTGCTTGGCGCAGCACTGCACACGTGTGGGAAAGCGGACCCTGAGGACTGGGGGTACCCAGCAGCACTGTGACCAGAGCTGTTGTGCTGTCACAAAAAACAGGCAGCTGAATACCCCAGCAGCCCCAGACACGCTGGGCACATCTCAGGGCTGCACTCGCTACCTTTGCAATTACAGCAGAGAGGTCTCCAGATGCTGCCTGCTTAATGTCTAGAGGCTACTGCACGGCAACACTGTTGCGGCTTGAGCCAGGAGAGCTCCTACAAGGCCAATGGAAGAACACTTTTGCAGCAAGTCTGGTACCCATGACACCAGCACAGGCACAGCAGGGCTGTTCTAACTCCCAGCACCCAGCAGAACTGCACACGGGCCTGGGAAGCTGTGGCAGAGCCCCAAATTCAGCACGGCATCCCAGTCTTGCACCACAAACTTCCCTGCCTCCCATCTCCAAGCACCTGTGGATCTGAGCACCAGCCTGCAAAGGAAGCGGCAGGGATGTGGCACACAGCTCTGAGGAACAGTGCCAGGGAGTGCAGGGACAAGACAGAGCCCTTCCAGCAGAAAAGCTGACTCTGCCCGACCGTGCACCCACAGCCAGGCCACCCTGGGCAAAAGGCCACAAGTAACACGGGCAGGCAGGGGCCAGCGTCTGCAGGGACAACAGGCAGGGAGCAGAAATGGTCTGTCCAGCCAAATGTTTCCATTCCCCATGTCCTCCCTGCCCCCTTCCAAAACAGCACCAAAGCAAGAGACAGCTGCAGCTTATAAGGAATGTGAGGGGCCCTGCCAGGGACTCTGGCGAGGGAAACCAGGCCTTATAAGGCCATGGAGGCAGAATCAAATTTTTATCAATGAGTGTGAGAGCATGGAGACGCCTGGGGAGAGATAACGGTGCTGAAAGCTGGCCAGGGGGGTGGGCTGGGCCAGTGGGGAGCCACACTGCAAGGGCCAGGACCAGGATACCTGCCACCCACTTCCCTCCCTCTCTCAATCACCGCCACTATCAGCCAAGGAGCCAGCCAGCCCTGAGATGACACGACACAAGCTCGCTGCAGCGGCAGCGAAAGGGGACTCATCCTCAGCTCCCAACGCTGCTGTTTAAAGAGGGCTGGGGATGATCAGGGCTCCCAGCACAGCCCAGGCCTCCCTGGGTGCCCAGGAGCATTACCTTGGTCTCCCCGCTGCTGTCCGACTCGGACACCTGGTAGGTGAGGTCCGTCTCCTCAAAGCCAGTGGCACTCATGCGCTGGTCAGTGGTGGGGTCCGAGCGTGGCGGCGAGTCCGGGGAATTGAGGCACGTCTGGATCAGCGCCTTCCCCGTCTCGCTGGTGATCATGGGCTGCAGCTTCCGCGTGGCAAACGTGTACACATGGCCTGTCTCGCTGGCCACCAGCAGCAGGACTTGAGTGCCAGTCAGCGTGGAGAGCTCGTAGGCCTGCCAGCGGGACAAGGGAAGAACAGGGAGTCACAGGTGACAGGGACAACACACAGTGCAGGACAAGAGTCCCTGCGTGTTCCCACAATGGCTCTCCTTCTCTTCACAGCAGCTTCGGCTCCCTGCCACCCCCGAGGAGCTGTGGCCTCTAAAACCAACCCACTACTGGCTCCCCACAGGTTGAACTGCTCCATGCTGTGTTCCCATCCCCTTTAGCACACCCTTAAGGGACGTGCCTGCCAAGAGGCCATGGATAGAGTACTGGTGCCCTCAGTACAGCAGTCTGACAACATGGGGACATGGGATTGTCTCCATTCTGGAAATCCCACTGGCTTCTCCACACACGTCTGGATACCTCCCTCACCTCGCCCTCAGTGATGTTACTTGGCACACATCTCTGCTACCTCATTCCCCTCACCAACACCCCATCCAGGCTCCGACCCAGATTTCCCTCTCAGGCTCCAGACCTCTGAGCACAGCTGCACCCAAGCACCCCTGCAGCGAGGCCACCATGCCCCAGGCGAGGAATACCGGTGCACTAGGAAGTGCACTCCTCACATGCCACCACTGCACACTCAGTGGCCTCACAAAAGCTTCTACAGATAGGAGAGCCTCATTCCATGTCCCGTGGTCCCGCGTACCTCCAGGATGTGCCCAGCAGTACCTCACACCCATTCCCACCTTCCCAGAGTGCACGATGCCCAGCTGAGCTGCGATGCAGCACTACCCAGTTGTTCAGAAGATGCTATGAGCATCACCAGGGATGCAGATCAGCCAGCAGCATCCAAAACCCCCCAAGTTTCTAATCTGTCTTTGCACACCATGAACCACAGACGGCACTCCGGACCGGCCGAGACGCGGCATTGGTCCCTTCCGTGGCCGAAGCAGCCAGTCCTACCGGGGGCAGGGCAGGGCAGTCCCGCTGTGCCACCAAGCACTCGCTGTTCTGGTGGCGGCTCACAGCGAGGGGCCCCGAGGGCACCGGTCGGGACCGGCCCGAGGCCGGACGCTGCGCCCGGGATGGGCCTCCCGGGGCGCATCACACGCCTGGCGACCGCCAAGCACGGCGGCATCCCCCGGACCCGGGGGCTCCCGCTCCGGCCGCGCGGCTCCGTGCCCGCAGCTCCGCCGGGGGCTCCCGCGCAGCCCCCCGGAAGGGGCTGGTGCCGGGCCGCCCCCCCCGGTCCCGCCCGCGGGACGGGGAAGCCGCCGCCGTTTCCGGGCACGGCCCGCCGGCCCGCTCGGCGCTCGGACCGGGCCGGGACTGCCGCGGACAGGTGGGTGCCGGCCGGCATCCCCGCCCGGGCCGGACCGGACCGCCCCCCCGCACCGGCCGGAGTCGCGGGGCCGCACCTTCTTCATGATGCCGGTCTTCCTCTTGCTGAAGGTGGTGTAGCGCCGCAGCTTGTTGTCGATGAACTCCATCTTGATCTTCACCCGGCCCCGCGTCTTCTTCCCGGGCTTGGCGCCGCTCACGGCCCCGCCGCCCCCGCCGCCGCTGTAGGCGGCCGCCGCCGCCGCTCCCGCCGCGGGCCCCGCCGCCGCTGCCGCCGCCGCCGCCTCGGCCAGGCCACGCTTCACGCCGCGCCGCTCGCCGCCCAGCTCCTCCTCCTCGGCCGACTCCGAGTCGCCCTCGCTGCCGCTGTACAGCGCCTCCCGCTTCAGGCAGCCCCCGGGCGCCCCCGCCGCCGCCCCGCCGCCGTTCGCCCCACGCGGCACCGGCGACCGGCCCAGCCCCGAGCCGCGGGCCAGCGCGGCGGCGGCGCCGTTCCCGGCCCCGGCCTGGCTCGGCAACATCGCGGCGGCGAGCGCGGGTCGGGTCGGGCCGGGTCAGGCCGGCCCCGCCATGTCCCCGCCGCGCTCCGCGCTCACGGCCCCGCTCCGCCGCCGCCCCCGCCGCGCCGCGCCGCCCCCATATAAAGCGATACAATGTTGCCTTTTATGGCGAAGGCGCTCCTTATATGGGGCGAGACGGCGCCCCGTCGGGAGGCGCCAGCCCATTGGCTGGCAGCCGCCGAGCGCCGGCGCCCATTGGCCGCCGGTTGGCGTTTGATTTGCATACGGTCGGACCGCGTTCGCGTCACGCCCGGGTTGGAACACGCAGGGCGGCTCTTAAAGGGACCGCGCCGCCGGCCGGGGCAGCGGGCGCTCGGCCCGGCACGGACCGAGGCGGGGACCGACCGGGGGCTGCGAACGAGAGCGGGGACACCGCCGGTGCCAGCCCTGCCCCGGGCCCCTTCCCGCCGCCAGCTCCGGGCACGGTCCTCGCAGGCGACACAGCACGTGTCTCAAAGATTGCGTGCCTCGCAATCGTCGGGATCCATCCAGCCGGGAGCGGCTCCGCCACCGCGCCCGGCTCCCGGCGATGCCACCCGCAGCTCCGCAGCCCGGCTGTTGTCACAGCCTTCAAGGGACAGCGTGCTGTCCATTTGTGTCCGCAGGCTGCCGAGGCACCGAGAGGGCGTGGGGGCCGCCTGGGTGCTCAGGGTGTGCCGGGCACAGGAGTGGAGCAGATATGTCCAAAACACACATTGCTGAAACTGATCGCTACCGAGCAGGAAAAAGATCTCCCGTGTGAGAGGATGGGCCGCCGGTACCTTCAAACGCGCAGGGGGTGCGGGACCGCAGCCACCCATGGGTGGGACAGAGCGCTGCGCAGGTGGGAAGGGGCTGTCACACCCTGGCTCATGCCCAGCCGATGGCTCCGAGCGCTTGGCACAGGTCACATCCTCCGTGCAGGTGTGACCCAGAGCAGAGGGACAGCCCACACAGGACAGCGGCGTGCAAGGCACGCTGCACATGGGGCAGCAAAGGTGCGAGAGGGACAGCACAGCCCCAGAGCTCAAAGCTGTGAGGACAGACAGAGAATTCTTCGTTGAGAAAAGGGGCTCTCCCACATGCTGTCCTACCCAGGGCAAGGCCCACCTCAGTTGGGCCACAGACCCGTTTGGTCTCCTGGAGGAGCTCTGCAGCGCCCATGGAGCGCTCTGCAGCTCGCACGGGCCCGTTCCATATCTGCCTCATCGCTCAGAGGACACGCACGCTCAGCACCAGCCCGCACAGCTGTCCCCCACAGCCCAGGGCCAAGCTCCTACACGGCGAGGGAGTGACTGCAACCCCCAACACCCCCCTGCCTGCCACCGCCGCCTCCCCCTCCTCCCGCCAGCCATGCTCCTCCAGTGAGCACACATGCCATTTATAGCTCCCAGCAGGGCTGCTGGAACTCACATGCCTCCCATCACATGCCCTGGCCGCCCTCCCCTCGAGCTGAGCACAAGCTACACCTGGCACAGGTGAGACCGAGGCCTGGCCGTGTCCTGCCAGGCTGAGGAAGGGTCAGCAGGACCCTCAGCCGGGCTGGGGACACCACTTTGGCTGGGGACAATGAACACGTGGCTCTGACAGCCTCAGCCAGTGCGGTCTCTCTGCTCAGCACAAGTGTGCAGTCACTGCAGGTACCAGGGTTTGGTTTCCTCTTCTCATGGGAGAGCTACACACTCCTTTCCTCCTTCTCTTCCCCGGGCCTTCCAATTGCAAGGCCTTTTGCTCCCCAAGCTGCAGGAGTGTCTACACAGGCAAAAGGTGACACCTGGCTCCTTCTGGGCTGGCTCATCCCTTCTGCTCCAGTCCTTTTCTTTCCAAGCCTCATCCTGTGGATGCTCTCCAAGATGCCTGTCCTTGTGCTCTGAACAGGCCCAGAGCTTCAGCCTGGCCCAGCTTCCTGGCATGCCAATCTCTCACCAAGGCATTCAGACCCACGCCCTGTCCCCAGGCCACCATCACCCACAGGTCTTTCCTTGACCAAACCAGCAGCCACTGACAACTGGAAGCAGCTTAAAGCAAGTTTCCAGCCTTCAGGGATTTTCTTATTTACAACCCCCACATCATAAAATTCCCATTTCTAGCCCTGTTTAAACACAGCTTTAGGGCACAGCAGTTGACAGTATGCCTTAAAAGTCTATTAAAGTTCCCCCCAAATTTCCTCCAGACAAGCTGCCTGACAGCTCCACGGGAGCACAGACCCTGCTGCCAGCACGACCTCAGCCCTCTACCTCCCCTTGTCAATCCTCTCTAGGCCATTGCAACAAGTGCTTCCTCACCCTTTTCCAGCTCTTCATCCATGCTCCAGCAGGGTGCTGGGGATGTGATGGTTTCCATCCTGTTCCTGATCTTCCTACTCTTGGTACTCCAGCTGCTTTTTCTGCCCGCTGCTGAGTACAGTTAGCTGCTGTTTTTTTAACAGCCAGATCTCTTCTGTGAGCAGTAACAACTAGAACAGAGGTACTAAAACTAGGTTATGGCCTTTCTTAATTTTTTTTTTTTTTTTGGTCAACAGACAGGTGCAGGAATGGGGCTGCTCCCTGAGGGGTGACCCCACACCCTCAAGAACAGGGATAAACCCACAGTACCCGAGCAGAGCAGCAAGAAGCATTGGCATCAGGGGCCATCCACAGAGCAAGCCATGGAGTAGATCCAGCATCCACTTGGTTGTGAGATGGAGCCAAAATCTTTACTGGATAATAAGGCAACTACACATGCCTACAAGACAGGGCTAGAGGCAAGGCCAAAACAGGAGCACCTACAAGCTTGCTTAAAACAAACCTGAAAGCACAGGCTTGAGCTTAAATGCAGCTCAGGAGAGTGGGGGAGCCCCAGGTGAGGCTGCTTAGGACAATTAAGGCCCATTAGTTTCCACACCAGTGCCTGACACAGCTGCAGAAGAGCCACAGGGCAGGAAATCAGGAGGAAATCAGAGCAAACCAAGCAGCCCTTCCTCAAGCTGCCCAGCACTCATGGACCAGGGCTGCTTAAAGGATGCAGGGGGGATTTGGATAACTTCAGGGCAAGAGAAAACACCAGGGACTTCCTGATGGAACTGTCTGGTTTGGATGTCTGTGCTTTAGGGAGTTGTTCACCGGGACTAACATCTGCTTGCTGCTCTCTTACACCGTTCAGCCAATGTTCAATTTTGGTCACAGCTGGTGGCTCTCTGGGTGGACCTGGGCTCTGATGGAGCCTTGTGGTTCCCCCAGACATTCCTCTGCAAGGTGTTCCTTCTGTTTGGGCTGAGGCAATTGGATCCCACCTCTTGTCAACTGCCAAGGTGCTCTGCTTCTCCTGCAGGGACTCCGATTCCCTGCCCTGCCCCACCGCTTTTAGCTGGGACTGTATTTGCTCAGCTTGCTGTTTCCAATTACTTTGGCCAACATCTCTCCCCTCCCCAGTGATACAGAATTTTTTCATTACATCACTCCCAAAAATACACAATCCCAACCCCCATCATTCTGCACTCTTTGGGTCTGGAGCTTCTCCTAGCTTTGGTGACTTTCCATTTGGGTGCTTCCCTGTAGTCACCAGGTCTTGTCTGCATGGCAAACAGGCTGTGGAGCCTCCAGGATGTGCTGGGACAAAGCAGAGCCCCCAGTCCTGACACTGCTCCCAGAACCAGCTCACTGCAGCCATGCTACCCCCTCCCACCACATGAGATGCCTGCACGCACAGAACGAGGGTGGTACCCCCAAAATCCTTGGCATCTCTGGTCTCCAGCCATGGCAAGGCTGAGATTCTGCTTGGCTAGGCCACCAGAAGTGGCTTGGCTGCAGGAATCAGCCCACAGAGTGCAGTGCTCCTACCTGGAAGGAAGGACAGCAAACAGGAAAGCCCACAGGAATGGAATGGATGTGAGAAGTGGAACAAAAGGACATCAAACAACAGCAAATGGACAAGACAGGTCACTTGCAAGTTGTAGAGCATAGAAGCAGCAGTGCCACAACACTCACACGCTTCAGAAGGGTTGCACACACACTGGGGGGGACTGGGGGAGCAACAAGAGGGACATGAGGCTGCAAGGAGTAGAAGGAAAGGCACATTCTGATCCCTCTGTTCCCAACAGGTCTGCCCAGGAGGCACAGTGCCACCAGTCAGTCCCATGCTGTGGCCAGGCCCTCTGGTCATGGAGGCAGCCAGAGGTCAGGCTGTCACCTGCTGCCAAGCCTACTACACCAGGGAGCACCAGGTCCAGCAAACCAGACCTGGTTGTCCTCCTCTAGAGAGGGGCCCAACACCCAGCCACTGCCACAGCTTAACCTGCCAAGAGACCTTGGCTTGGGGAAAGTCCGTATCCCCACCTGCAAGCGTTGGAAAAGGGACAAACACCTTTGATAACTGGCAGAGCAACTGCCAGCAAACTTGCTTGCACCCAGTTTCCAAGCCTGGACCAAATGTGAGCTCAGGGCCAGCTAGCATATTCCAAGAAATGAGCACTTTCCCCCCTCCAGCATCTCCATAATCTCTTTGGGTAGCAGAGATGGGAAGAGGGTACTGGACACACCTGGTCCATCCCTGATTAAAGCAGAGCCAACTATGGGTAGTTCAGCACTTCTCTGGTCCAGCACTGGGTATCTCTGATGATGGTGATGCCACAGCTTCTCTGGGACCCAAATCTTTATTACCCTTGAGGGGAAGCATTTCCCCTAATACCAGAATGAACGTCCCTTGTGCAGCTTGCTCCCACTGCCCCCAGTTCAGCCCCACCAGGCCTCCTGCCAAAGCTCAGATCTGTCTGCATGACCCCCCAAGCCAGGGCTGGGCAGCCAAGAGAAGCTGCTGGTCCCAGTGCCTGACCCTGGCTCCAAGGAACAAGCCCATGCTGGCCTGGCTCATGTTCATGCTCTGGGAACTGGGGCTTCTTGTACACCCCGTGCACACCTCTCCTCTCCCAAGGAGACTGCCAGGACCCTGCCACTGTTCTGGGCCTTGAGCACAGAGGAGAGGGCTGCAGACCACATGTGACAGCAGGATGTCCCCCAGGGTCCCCATCCAGGCCTGGCCCTGCTAGCATCCTGCAAAAAGCTGAAAACCTCCTGTACAAACCCACAACCCACTGTGGGCCGTGGAGCTGCCCCAGGCCACAGAGGCGGGTGCACAAACCCAATCAACACCTGAAATGGGGGCAGCCAACCAACATATCCATGAGTGGTTGTTTGCCTGGAGGCTTGAGAGGGACATTTTCTCTTCAGATAAGTCCCTCTTGGAGAGCAACTCATGACTGCCCAGAGAGACAGCAAGTGCTGAAGCCAAGTGCTCCCTGAAGGCACACAGGGCTGGGAGCAGCATCTCAGATTCACCTGAGAAGGGGGCAAAGGGGTTAAACACAGCAGACAGATGCCTGAGGAATGAGCTCCAAACCCTTCCCAGGAGCCATGTGGAGGAAAACCGCTATCTGACAGCAGTATTTTACAAAGACAAAAAAACAAAACAAAAAAAAAGCGCCTTCTTTATTGAGAGCAGCACGTAAAAACCCAACAAAACCCAACCCTTCTTGGCTGCAGTACCCTCCACTCAAGCAAACAAACTAACCCAACTCTAGGCTGCATTCCAGTAACAGAAATACTATGGTAGGGAGGAGTCAGCGCTCTGGAAGAGGGAGACAGGGGGCTCTGCCCAGAGTCGTAAGTACAAAAAAAGGCACAGGGTAACTGGGAAAGGTAGTGAGCTCCTTCATATGCCAGGCACTTTGTGCTCCTGTTGGCTGGCCTGTCCCCATGGGGAAGGGGAAGGCAGGCATGCCTAGCACAGACGGACGGACGGACAGAGGCTGGGCCAGGCCAGCAGAGGTGGATGTGGTGAGCAGGGATGCCCGAGCTCTGCCGTGGGAGGGGCGGCTGCTCCATCCACACCAGCAGCCTGAGGGCACCGGGCTGAGCAGGCAGGGGGCAGGAGGCAGCAAGGGCTGTCTTTTGGGACCCACTGGGGAGGGGGGTGGGGCTGGGGTACACTGGCTTGTGCTTTGAGTCCAGCAGCTGCTGATGCTGAGCTGCTCGCTGGCGCATCGGGGTCGGGCTCAGCAAGGGGCTGTGGCAGTGCCAGGGGCTCCCTGGGCACGCCCAGACCCCGCTCCACCCCGCCACATCCTTCACCAGCAAGGGCTGGGCTGCTCAGGCTTTGCTGTCGGCCGGGCTGTCCCCAAGGGTGGTGGCAAGCTCGCTGAAGGAGGGCCGGTCCTTGGGGCTGGGGGCCCAGCAGCGCTGCATCAGCTTGGCCAGGCGGGACGGGCAGCCCTCGGGGGACGGGAGCTTCGTCTTCCCTGACTGGAGACCTGGCACGAAAGGAAACGTTGGCAAGGGGTGTGATCCTCTCTGGAGGATGCAAGGAGAGCAGCAGTTCTCCGTGCAGGCTGGGACAGCCTCCCCAGCCAGACCAGCACTGTCATCATACAGCCCGTCTGGCCCCCTTTGCTACAAGTAAAGCACCTTGTGCTGTCCCCTACAATTCCATACGTACCTGCTAGCACCTCATCATCTGCCAGTGGAGTGTAGGGCATCTCCCCATGCGTGAAGACCTCCCACATGAGCACCCCAAAGGACCACACATCCGACTTAGTGGAGAACTCATCTTCCAGCACAGCCTCAGGCGGCATCCAGCGCAGCGGGATCCAGGCCTGGCGGAAGTGGTAGTACTCGCTGCGGGGGCAGGACGGGCAGGCAGTGAGACTTGGTGCCATCCCATCCCCTCCCATTCCCCTGCCAGGCTCCCTGACCTGTTGTACACGTCCTTGCTGAGGCTCAGGGAGGAGACCTTGACCTGGCGCTGGGCGCTGACCAGGCAATTCCTGGCTGCCAAATCCCGGTGCACGAACCTGCCGTTGGAGAGGTGCTCCATGCCCAGGGCCACCTGTGTGCAGAGAGACACCTGACCCCAGAGAGCTGTCAGCACTGCCTGCCCTCCTGAGGCTCCCCAGCCCCAGAGCACTTCCAGAGCTGCAGGGTCACCTTGTGCTTGGTAGTGAGTGGCTGTGGCTTCAGAGACTCATCTTTGCTCTTGGAGATTCTCAGAAACTGCTTCAGGTCCCCCTGGAGACAGAAAGCAATTCAGAGTCAGCATCTCTACATACTGACAAGGCTCACTGGTCCCTGCAGTGCCTGGATGTGGCAGGCCCACAGACCCTTATCTCCTGATCCATGGGTCCTGCCTGTTCTCCTGGCCCCTGCCATGTAGGGCAAGCCAGTATCTTGTTTCTGGGCCTCAACTGGCTAAGATTAGGGCAAGCAGGCCTGAAATCTCCAGGTTTTTCATGTCCCAAATTTATTTCTTTCCTACAAACTCCAGACTCCTCACAGCCCTTAACCATTCTGCAGCACGGAGTCCCACAATTTAGCTTGTATGGCTCAGTCTAGGAGATAAACCAGAAATTAGGAGATTGCAGAGGACAAAGTCACCTCCAGGTCTCGCAGGAGACTCCCATTTCCCTTGAGACTCCTCCAGAGGCTGGGAACAGCAGTAAGCTCAGCCTGGTCTCCTTACACCTCAGCTGCCCTGTGCTGCCAGCCCATTGCCACACTTGCAGGCCCCTCTCCCACTCTGTCACATCCCTGCTCCCCTGCTGGCAGGGCCCTTACCAGGTCCACGTACTCCAGGACCATGTAGTGTGGCTCAGCCTCGCGGCACAGCCCCAGCAGCCGCACCACGTTGGCGTGGTTCAGCTTCCCAAACATCTCTGCCTCCCGCCGGAAATCCAGCTGCAGCTGCTCATCCCTCGTCTGCAGGCTCTTCACCAGCACCAGCGCCTCGCCCTCACCGTCTTCTGCACCTTTGGCCTTGGCCAGGAACACTTCACCAAACTCCCCCCTGCCTGCAAGTGTGGAGAAGCACAGGGGAAGGCGGCGTGCATTAGGACAGCAGGTGTGCCTGGCATTCCAGGGGCTGCAGGGCCCTCTGTACCCAGCACATCCTGGTTTCTGGCTGGGACATGCTGGGGTTTCAGCCACAGGTTTCCTGCTGGAGTGGGGACACGGCCAGGGTGGCCCAGCATACCCAGGGTTGTGATTGTCTGCAGGTTGGAACGTGGAAAGTGCATCTTGTCCGTAGCGCTGTGGCGCTTGCTGGCCCCAGAGCTGCTGCCCAGGCTGGTCAAGGCCACTTCTTCCTGAATCTCTGCTGTCATCTGCCCATTCTGCAGCAAAGCACCGCCTGCCAGGGAAGCACAGACAGCTTCAGCAGCCTGCCAGGCCACACAGTGAAAGCTCAGCCCCTCCTGGGGCTCAGACACTCCGAGCACTCCAGCCCCAGGCAGCGGAGTGGCCTGGCCTCAGTTTTTTGCCCCATCTCTGGCAGCCCAGCAGCCACCCTTGAAATCAGATGCTGAGCAATGGCTTTGGTCCCAGAGCCAGCCAGCCCCATCTGGCCTTGTCCATCCCACTCAGTCATCCCCAAGCAGAGGCTACATCCAAACTACCATTGACAAAAGCCTGCAGGACAGCCGCAGGAGATGGGATGGGCGAGGCAGAGGTGGAGCAGATAGACACTGCTCACTATGGCCACAGTCTCTTGATATCCAAGAGACTCTCAAGTCTATCTGACACCAGCTGCTGCAGTCTGATGTCCCTGCTCCTTGCTCACTTCCCAGCAAGCCTTGGGAATGTCCTTGGAAGTGCTGAACCTGTAAGACCAGACCAGGCTGGATTTTAACTGGCTGGGTTAAAGCAGTGCTAGGAAGCACTGTCCTTGCAATCAGCTACAGCAAGCTTTCTGCACAGGAACTTCACTAGAAATTTCCCTAGCACAAACACAAGCCAGAGAACAGGACAAAGCACAACTGCCTTGAGAAAATAGAAAACCCTGCATTTGATAGGCAGCTTGTAGAGAAATGACTGCATAGATGGCAAATCTTGATTTTGAAAGCATTTACTGCTTGGATCAGACCTGGTTACTAGGAAGAGGTACTTTCCATAAGATGAAGGCAGGAGTTGGAATTTAAAGCAGGGAACAGCCCTGAGCTAGGGTCACTCACGCCCCTCCAGCATCACTACTCCATTTCAGCTGCTCCTGGAATAAGCACTAGGCAAACAGCCACGCAATAGGAAATTTTAAATAAAATTAAGACAACCCAGCACAAGGTAAATCCAACAGAGTCCCACTGCCTGTAGTTTCCATCACAGGCTGTTGCATCACACAGTGTGTGTACATGCACGTGTACAAGGCAGGTACCAGCACATCCTGAGCAGGCCTGGCCACCGTGACAGGGACCGTGGCTTTGTCACAGGTAGGACTGGAGCTGTGAACACTGAGATATGTTGACTTAAGAGCCATTGCTATTGACATCTGTCTGCTCTCACGTGGTAAGATTTGCAAAGATAAAAACAAAAAGCCACCACTTACCCTATAAATCAAAGCTGGATGCTCCTCACACTCTCCCTGTTTTTACACTCATTATCAGCAGGACTGTCTGACCCTCTGCTGTCTGCACTCATGACTAATCGTGTCTCAAGACCACAAGCTTGAAGCCAAGAGGATAACACAAGACGACCACTGCAACTGTGCCAAAAAAATCCAGAAGGCTGCAGAGTGATGAGTGTGCTGCCACTGAGAGACAGCACCAGCAGGCAGCAACAAGAGCCACTTTTGAGAACACACATGATGTTCATGTTTCACAGAGCCTGGACAAGGCACTTGGTAACAAAGGAGGCTTCATTTATGTATCCAGCAGTCCAGAGAGGAACCGAGCGTAAGGAAGCTGCCTGCTTTGCCCACCTCACCTGCCTGCAACAGACACAGGAGCATCTCCTGGAGAAACAGACACAGCCATGCTGCCCTGGAGACACTAGCACAGAAATCAGTCCCCACAGCCATGAGCCTCCCCAAATGCGATGTCTGTATTCAACACCAACAACAACAACAACAAAAAAGCAGCAGAGTCAGCCATGGACACTGAGAGCAAGCTGTCCTTACAGATGTGGCACAGCAAGGACATGACCTTGGAAAGTAACTGGATGGTTAGGAGTGCACTGATCCACAGGGAATCCATAGCAAAGATCCACTGCAAGTCCATGGAGAGATGAAATCTGTCTGGATCCTGAGAGCACTGGAAAAGTCAGCTGGTGGTCAGCCAGGGAGTACCTGCAGCTACTCAGGCAGGTGCTGAAACACTTTGGGTCACCCAGCTAACAAGGGACCACATCAAAAAGAGGCGAAGAGCCAGATCTTTGAAGACTGTGGTGAATGGAATAACTCCACTAGAGCTGACAGCAAACACAAACCACTTCTCCAGAGAGGCTGTGGAAGTACCAAAAAGGAGTGTAGACATCTGGGAAGCTGGGTCTGGCTTGTAAGAATGAGGATGCACCTGGCAGCTAACCTGATTCCAAATGAAGGGAATAAGAAAAGGCAAACTCTAGCAGAAAAGAAATATCATAAAGACAGGCCAAGATAAAAATCTGAGACCACCTCAGAAACAATTGAAAGAAATCCTTTCCCAGGAAGGGGATGCTGGCCAGAGCCTGCTGGCACAGGTGAGCTGCCTGTGACTTTTCCACTGAAAGATCTCACAGTGGTGGCAGATGCAGAGCACAAAGCTGCTGAGATGCTCCTGCATCCCTGCTCCTAGGAGGTTCCCCACAGCCAGACTTCTCTTCTGGAGGTTTGGCTCTGCTCAAAGTGCCAGTGCAAGGAGAAAACCAGGAGGCAAACCTAGCAGTTATGTTTTGCCAGGCCCTCACAGCAAATTGCATGTGCTCAGGATGTGGCTGTGTGCTGGAGAACTGGGAGGGGGAACATCTGCATTTATGGGAAGTATGAATGGGGAGATCCAGGGAATTAGGGACAGCAAGCTCAACTGCACCCCACCACTTACAAGTCCTCACTGGAAATAACAGAGGGAGTTCAGTGACACATCTTCCCTTCAGCACCAGGAGCTGCTGAAGTCTGATTTGAAGAGGCCAGCAGAACACTGCTATTTCATTACATTGCACCAGGGATCCTTCCCTCCCCTGGGACATGTGCAGGTGCTGGGATGCAGGAGTGAGACAGAACTCAGCAGGCAGAGATGGCACAAGGTGAGTCTGGGATTCAGGTTTCAGACTCACCTGCCCATTTCTCACCTGGCAGCAGGTCTCTGCCACCAGGCAAAAACCACAGAGTGAGAGACCATGGGTTAGGAGTCCTCCTATGCCCTGGGAGCTCCCTGCCCCTCAGGCTCTCCAGCACAGGGACAGGGGGCTGTGGGGAAGCCCTGACCCTCAGGCGTACCGGCCTCACCATTCAGACACTCCATCTCAGGCTCCTCGCCCTCTGGGTGCTTCTTCAGCCTCTTGGCTTTTCTCCTCTTCTTACAGTAGAACATCAGCCCCAGCACAATAATAATGTAGGCAACAGCTGCCCCCACGGAGAGCCCAATGGTCTGGATCATCTTGTAGGGCGTATGGCTGGCAGGTCCCTCATCCTCTTCTGCTGCTGGCTTGTCTGTGGGGCAGAGAGCATCCAACACATGGGGGTGTGGAGGCATTTCCCAAATCCTGCTCAGGAATGTGCTGGAGGGATGTGAAAAGCCCCCAGCCCCCTACCCACTGCTGTGGCCACCTCCTCACCCAGCCACAGCACGCTGGGCACATCCCACAGCACACTCTGCTGCATTCCAGTGGGGATGCTGCTGGGACTGCCTGGCAGGCACAACCAGAGCCAGAAGCAAGGCCTAGAACTGCCAGGTGGTCATGTCCCAGCCCTGGGCACCTTCCTTACCTACAACATAGAGGAATGCCTCCCGGTGCTTGATGTTGCAGCTGTTGCCAGCGATGCAGGTGTATTTTCCAGAGTCCTCGGAGGTGACGTCGTAAATCACCAAGGAGCCATTGGGCATGATCTGAATCCTGCCAACCACACACACAGAGCTCTTTGCAAACACCAAAGGGCAGAGGCAGGCCTGGGGCACCTGCAGCCCCATGTCCCCAGAATGCCTGAGCCCCACGTCCCCAGAATGCCTGAGCCCCACGTCCCCAGCGCCATCAGCTTCCATCTCAGGCTGTGCAACACTTAAGAACAGATGACTGCAGCTCAATCACAGCTTGGCAGGCTGTGGCAGAAAGGGAAACCCTGGGGCCAGCAGAGTCCTGGCATGTGGAGTAAACTACGTGCCCACCAAGCTACGAACCCAGGATTGCACCACTGGCACCCTCACACTGGGCAGGGATGAGGGATGTTTGGGAATGTCCTGCTGCGCCACGTGTCAGTTTGGAATGGATGCTGTGTACCTGGGCAGGAGCTTGCCAGGATCCAAAATCTTGTCTTTCCCTTTCCACTGGATGTGAGGTACAGGGTCCCCCTCTGCCTGGCACTGGAACATGGCTGTGTGGCCCGGGTACACCGTTGTGGGCTCTGGCTCCAGCTTGAAGGTGACGTAAACTGAAGGCAGAGAGGCCAAAAGGAACTCTGTCAGCTCCTGGGAATGCTGCTAAGCTCCCACCAGGGAGCACGGCCAGCACGGTGGCACAGTGGCACGTGCCCTCCCAGGCCGCATGCAAAGCACTGACAAACTGTGAGACGCAGCCCAGGACCAGGCCAGACACTGCTTTCTGTGCCCCCCAGGCCAAGCCAGCCCAGCAGGAAACGCCCCTGGCCTGCCACAGAGCCCTCACCTGCTACCACGAGCTGCACGGTGGCACGGATCTCGCCCTGCGGCCTGTTGGAGGCGATGCACGTGTAGTTCCCCGAGTCGCTCCTGCTCACCTTGTGGAAGGACAGGATGCCAGCGTTGTGGCTGACGTGGGAGGGCAGGCTGCTCCCATCTGCAGGACACGAGAGCACGGATGCAGCGGTCGTGCAGCACGCACGGGGCCACGCTGCTGCTTCACCCACGCTGGAGGTGGGGCAAGGTGAAGCTCCCGTGGCCTCAGGTCAGAAGCAGGCACACCACAACCAAATCCCCCTGACCTGTCTTAGTCCACTGGATGGTGGGTTTTTCCCGGCCCGTGGCTGAGCAGGACACTGTAACCTCCTTATCAAACTCCATGCACTGCAGGGGCTGAGGTGGCGGCGTGAACTTCAGCTTCTCTGCAACAGACAGAGCAATGTTTGAGGCTCCCTGGAGCTGGAGGTGTCACCCCTGCAGCCACCAGGGAGGGAGGTGAGGGGCTGCCAGCCTACCCAGCACGTGCACCCGCGCGTATCCCTCGATGCTGCCCGCCGGGGTGCTGCTGACACACTTGTACATGGTGCCGTCGTACACCTCCACGTTGTTGATGCGCAGCGTCCCGTTCTCCGAGATCTCAAACCGAGAGTCCTGCCCAGAGCGGGGCACAAGTGATGCTGTCACCAGCCCTAGGGTCAGCCCTGCCTCGTGGCACTGCTGACACTCCACGTGCCACACCGTGCTTCAGACAAACACAGCCCTGCTGAGACCCACACGGAGAACCGAGACAAGCGGCGGGGACCTTTTTCTTAGCCCTGCCCCAAAAGCACAGGGCTGACTGCCAGCCAAACTGTGCACCCACACATCAGCAGGACGGAGCTAGTGCCAGGAACATGGCCAAAGTAGGGGTGACAGGGAAGCTGGGCCTAGGAACAAGGTGAGAAACAGCAGCAGCAGCAGAGCAGGTGCCCAGCAGGAGCGCCCAGGAGGGGCAGGGGCTTGCCTTGTGGCCTCACCTCAGAAATGGAGACGCCGTTGCGGTACCAGGTGACGGTGGGCTTCAGGGAGGCCTTGCTGAGGCAGTGCAGGTATCCTGGCTTGCTCTCCTCCAGCTGGCTGTCCTTGGGCATCTCCACCCATTTGGGTACCGCTGGGCACGAAGGCAAGGGGTTACACAGAGCCACTCACTACCCCTCTGGCCAGCAGCAGCGCAAACACACCGGCAGTGTGCAACCCACGGCTCAGCCATGAGAGGTGCCTCTCTGTATCAGTGAGGCAATGAGCCATGCTGCCCAGCTCATCCTAACCTCCCACCCAGCCCCTCTTCTGCTCCCACCCTTTTCAGAAAGTTTCCTACTAGCCACAGTGATGCTCAGCTCCTGCTTCTTCTCTCCAGCCTTGTTGGCAGCATGGCACGTGTAGATCCCTGCATCCATCTCTGTGATACTGGTGAAAATGAGCTGCTCTGCCTCTTGGTACACCCTGCCAGCAGTGGGAACTCGTTCCTGGTTTCTCTCCCACCAGACCTGGGGTGTGGGTATGCCCTGTGGGGCAGGGCAGGACACGCGGTGCGCCTGGTTTGCTGTCAACACCTTCGGGGAGAAGGGCGCCATGTCTTCAATCTCTGAGAGGAACAAGAGACCACAGGGCTCAAAGAGGGCAGGAAGATCTAGCCAACCCACCAACACCATCATTCACACAGGGGAGGCACCATTTAAAGGCGAGAGCACACAAACTGTTTGCTCCCCTCATCCAGACAGCAAGGACGAACCATTGCATGTACTGACCCACTGCTATATTGTCACATAGCTCCAGAGTGACACTGGAGCTCTGGAACCCACTGCCCACCCTGTCACCAGCCCCAGAGCTCACCTGCCAGCCGCAGAGTTGCCTTCAGCACGAGAGTTTTCCCCCTCTGCCCGTGGCCAACGCACTTGTAGACACCGGTGCTGCGAGCCCTCACCTGGGTGATCAGCAGGGAGCCATTGGCAAACACGGTGGTCCTGGGCACGTGGGGAGAGCAAGGGCTCAGTGGGCATCTCTGCAGGACATGGGCCACAGCTACAGAGCTGAGATGTCCTGCATGAGCCCCTGAAACCAGGAGGGGCCACGCCAAAGCTTCCCACCACACGTAAACAAGATGGCTGGGATACATTCTTCACGGAGGAAATCAGCTCGTAGAAGTTTTGTTTCTTGGTGAAGAGCTGGCTCCCACCAAAAAATGCATCAGCAAGCGGGAGCCAGTTCTGGGAGCACAGAGAGCCAGGAGGAGGGACAGGGGACACAAGGTGGCGCCCGGGGGCTGCCAGGCCGAGGGCAGCCGGCACCCAGATGGCACTGCTTGCTTTCCAGAGTCTGGAAGAGACACATCCCAACTCCGGGATCACTGTCCCCGCCCTGCAGACTGCCCCATGCTTAGGCTGTCTGGGGCTTAGAAACACTCCTGGCTCTGAGGATCACCACGCACATGGATGTGGAAGTGCAGGAGAGCCATGGGCCCAGTGATTGCTGCGCAGATGTTGGGGGCTGGTAGGTGTTCCCAAGTCTGGGGATCACCATGTGTTGGCATCTAGTACTGGGACACATTCCTGATTGTGAATTGCCCCAAGCGGGCCTCTGGAGCTTGAGCTTCCCTGGCTACATAGAATCACCACATCTGAGACATCCCTAACTGTGGGGCCATCATGCACGGGCATCTAGAACTGACAGCCTCACAGATTTGTGAGGACAAACCGCTCCCCGAGTCCTGTTCAGGTAAATGCCACGCACAAGGATCAAGTCCCTCCTAAACCCAAGCCAGCCAAGCTGAGAAACCAACCCCCATGACCACTCTGGTGTTGTGTGCTTGCCCTCATGTACAGGCAGGGTTTGACCTCTCTCTTCTGGAACACAGTGCCCCTCTCCTCCCAGCCCTGCCCACAGCACTGGGGTCCCTGTTACTTGGATCTGTTGGTGACAGGGGTGTCTTCAAAGAGCCATTCCTGCGTGGGAGGGGGCACGGCTGCAAACTGGCAGTCAAACATGGCCTCTTCGTTCTTGGTCACGATGAGGTCCTGAGGGACGATCACTGCCTGAGGAAAGCTCTCATCTGCAATGGCACAGACCACAGGAGGGTGAGGGGGACAGAGGGGCCTGTGGTGTCCCCACACCAGTGCTCTGGGAAAAGCTCAAAGAAGAGCTGGGTGTGCCCTGCAAGCCCAAAGGAGGCAAACGTGCCAGCACAGCTGGAGTTAGGGACTCAGAGCCCAGGACTGCATCTGGGAGCTGCTCAGAAGGGGAAACCCCTTCTGTTTCCAGCATGGCCCTGAGCACCCCAGTTCCTAGTGGATAGATCAAAGCTGACACTGGATAGCAAAATTCCCCTGTCCACTTCCAAATACTCTCTAATGTCAGCAATTCCTGCCCTCCTTAGGACTTTCCTCCAAAGGCCAACAGGGTATTTACCCACGTGGCAATGACACTAGCAAAACCAGAAGCCCCTACAGCCTCCAGGGTGCTCCATTACAAAAGAAGACAGCATAAATCTGCTCCAGAAAGACACAGGGGCAAATTAACACACACAGACAGGGCTGGGCTCCAGCCTGGCTGTGATGGTGTTCACAGGGGTTTTAGGATGAGGGAAGAGACGAGAATGTTGACTCCATGTTTCAGAAGGCTTGCTTTATTATTTTATGATATATATTATATTAAAACTATACTAAAAGAATAGAAGAAGGGATTTTACCAGAAGGCTAGCTAAGAATAGAAAAAGAATTATAAGAAAGGCTTGTGACTGACTGAGACAGTCTGGACAGCTGGACTGTGATTGGCCATTAATTAGAAACAACTACATGAGACCAATCACAGATCTACCTGTTGCATTCTACAGCCGCAGAGGATGGGTGTTTACATTTTGTTTCTGAGGCTTCTCAGGAGAAAAAAATCCTAAAGAAAGGATTTTTCATAAAACATGTCTGTGACACCTGGCCAGGATTTGCTGGGTCTGTCTCTGCCCAGAAGCTTTGCACAGAGGAAAGCCACACCAGCAGCAGAGCAGGCTGTGGGCAGGGCAGTGTGACAGCCGGGACACAACTCACCGATGACATTGAGGGTGAAGTTGTTGTGGCTGCAGACGGAGCCGGCGGCGCTGCGGGCGCAGCAGTAGTAGAGCCCGTTGTCATCGGGGCTGGCGCTCGGCAGGGTCAGCGTCCGCTCCTTGTTGCTGACAGAGTAGGAGCTGTGGCTCTCGGGGAGGGGGACACCGTCCCTAAACCACTGCCACGTGGGGCTGCAAGACAGGGGCGGGCGGGTGAGCACGGGCACGGCGCCGCCAGGGCTGCCCCGGGAGCGGGTGTGCGGAGGAGACAGCCCAGAGATGGCCCCGTGCCCTGGCTCTCCGTCCCGCTGCCGGCCCCGACACAGACACGAAGCCATGAGACATGCAGCCAAGGTGGACGGGACACGACTGGGAAGCGACGGAGAGTGACTGCAGCACACCAAGCAGCTCAGCAGCTGGGCTGTGACAGCCCATCCTTACTGTGCTCCTTGCTAGGCGGCTCTGGGGAAGCCGTTTGCCTTCTCCCGCGGCGCTCGGCACAGGCTCAATCCTGCCTTTGGCCTTCCCTGACTCTACTGAATTCTTGTGGGAGAGAGGAGGGGAGGTGGGGAAGGAGCAGAAAGAAAAAAAGCAGCGGGGAAGAGGGAGGGGGATAGAGAGAGAAGAAGAGAGACCACACAGCCAAGGTGCAGGGGCCCCTGGCAGGGTCCAGTCCTCAGGAGGCAACCCTTACCGTGGGTGGCCATCGATGTGACACCGCAGCACCACGGTGGAGGAGGGCTGGATCTCAGCTACGCTGGCCGGCTGCTTCAGAACCACACTGCCTGTCTCAATCCCTGTGGGATCAAAGAATACCAACACAGCTGGCTCTCCAAACCTACAGAGCCCAGGTGCTGGTTATTGGTGACTCACCGATAACCAGAGGAGGCAGCAAGGGCACAAGCATGCTTAGAGATACACATGCCCTCAAGCCAGCATGAAATAAAGACACCCACACTGCAGAGATCCCACTTTGCCCTATGTAGCTGTTCTTTCAGGGTTAAGGTGAGTTCTGAAAGGATCTGCAGTGCCCAGGACACACTTGCTGCAGTAATGTCCCAGTTTCATATGCACAAACAGGAAAGGGGGCAGGAGAAAGCATCTCTGACAGCCTCAGGGACACCAGAAGACACAAGAGGACTACAGGGCAGGATGGACACAGCAGCTGGAGAGGAACCCGACTTGAGCAGCCCAAGCTGTCCAATCCGTGTCTGACCCACACAAGCATTAGCAGGCAGCCTGGAAAAACTATTTCCAGCCTCTGGCCCTCCCAAGAGAATGCTTTTCCCCGTGCACCGTGGGCAGCCCCACACTCACACTTGATGTTGAAGGAGGCGTTGGCCGTGCGCGCCTCCTCCCCGGTGAGCACGTTCCTCGCCAGGCACTGGAAGAGCCCGGCGTCCCGGTGCCGATCCACGGCGGCAAACTGGAGGTTGCTGCCCTCCTTGAAGCGCTGCTCCGTGTCCTGGACGGGAATTCCGTCCTGCAGCCACTGGAACTCCACGTCCGCCGGCTCCTTGACCTCGCAGCGGAGGATGGCGCTGCGGCCGTGCAGGGCGTCCTGCGAGTACGGCTCTTTGGTGAAAAGAATGCTCGCCTGCGTGCCCACGGCTGCAAGGCAGAAAAGGGAGGGCATGTTCAGAGCAGGGGAAGGATCAGGTAAGCGTGTGTCACTCTCAAGGGTCTCCAGACAGAGCCATGTTAGGAGAAACACAGCTCAAAGCACATCTGTCAAAACTCATTCAGAGTTTGAACAGATCTGTGCTCGGAGGCCAGCACAGCTGCTTTCAGCCTGTCTGCAGCAATCCCTGGAACGGGGCTGCCTGAGCTTCCACAGCCAAGGAGAGCCCTCTGCTCCCTGGGGACAGGGGCATTAAGAGGGAGCTCCCGCGACCCACTCCCGTGACACTCCTGGAGTGTCACACTTCCAGCCTGAACAGAAAGATGTCTTGCAGTGTATGAGCCAGGAAGGCAGTCACCAAAGCCCTGGAGAGCAAGCAGCTTCCTGGGCACTTGCAATGTTTCTTTGAGTGCTTCTTGTCTGGTTTTTTGGGATGTGTCCCAAGTTCCAGACTTTGGGAACAGTTCCACGATTGTCCCTGATCAGAAACATGCACAGACTGTTTCTAGGTTTTCCTCAAAGTCCCTCTCCTCAGGACTATGTCTCTGACTCACCTCCACAGCCCCAGCAATCACCCAGAGAAACACTGGTGTGGAACAAGGATTATCTATGTGAATAAACACAGCAGCTGCTGGAACACAGCACAAGAGGATGCAACAGGGACACCACAAACTTGCGCCGGTGACTCAGCCCGCTCGCAAGCAGAAGCGGAAACAACAAACTGCAATTGCTGTCCTGGGGTCTGGTAGTGGCCTGAGGGGCTCGAGGCATCTCTCTACAGAGATGGAAACCCCCAAGAGCCCTCCTTGACACACTAATGCCCATGGCAGGGGTGCTTCCCTGGGCAGTGCCTGGCGTGGCTGCTGAGGGAACCTCTCACACATTCCCAGATCTGGCTGCTGGCTGCCCCCAGCCAGCCCTGCAGGCGCTCTGCTCTGGTTAGCAGCTGGAAAAGCAAGGGAAGCAAACAAAAGGCAATTCAGCACATGAGGATGGCTCTTGGACTCTGTCAGCAGCACCATGCTCTGCAGGGAAAGGGGCCAAGCCAGGCAGATTTCGAGCTTTTTGGAATGAAGAGGAACAAGAGCAGGGTCAAAACAGTGTGATCCCACCACTGCAGGAGAAACAGCTTCAGAAAGTGGTTGCCTGGATAAGTTCCATGAGCAGTATCAAAGTCCAACTGAAAGGCAGCTCCTCTTTGGACACTCAGCCACGTCCTCCTACCTGGCATTTGTATAAAAGCCAGCTGAAGGGATACGATTTCACAACACATCTCAGTCAGACAGAGCTAGGGATAAGGAATCCTTTTCCAAAAGAGATGTTTTGAAGACCATCAAATTCCAGGAAGCCAGAAGAGCCCTTCCCATGCTGGAAAGCCTTTGGAGCCTGCTACACAGTGCAGGGGCCAAGGCAATGCTGCTCATGGGCACCCCGGTGTCAGCCACACATCTCCTGCAGGGCTGGTCTGTGCTCCCCCACTCACAGCAGCAGCAAGGCCCTGACACAGGCACTCAAACAGGGCTTCACACCTGTCCCAAACACATCAGCCAACAGCAGGGGCTGGATTTTGCAGTGACCATTCTGTCACTGAATTCCCAACTGAATCTCCTCTGATCCCAGAGCTGTGAAATCTGAATTTGGCTGCCCTGACTTCTGCAGCAGAACAGCCATCTCCATGCATTTCTCTGGAACCTGTTGATGGTCCTGTTTCCCTGGGTGCCACACTGAGCCAAGTCCCATCAACATGCTGTGCTCCAAGGGTCAGCATGTCCAGTGAAGTCCCCATGGGCAGCTGCCATGCACCTCCCCTAAAGGTAGGAACTATCCATCAGTCTGTGACAGCTGGCTCATGAACCCGAGATGAACACACGCCTCAAGGTGATACAACATGCAGGAACACGTGCCACGTCAGATCTGTCCCAACCAGAGCACTCAGCAAGGCAGCAGCCACCCAGCCTCACTCAAACACAGCCATGTGCTCCATAGCCTAAAAGCTCCAGCACATCAGGAGCTAAGCTCACACCAGAACAGGCTGTGGGTCAAACAGGCAGGAGGAAAGGGGAACAGAGCACTCAAATCCACTCAGGTTTGAACCTACAGGATCCAGGTCTGTTATTTTCCCCAGACATGCCTCAGGTATATTTCCATCAAACCACACCTGTATGGGACAAAACACGTGCCAAGTGCCAGGGTACACAAAGCTCGTGCAGGAGGATGGATTTGTTCTGCTCTTGGAGTGTCAGCCTACTGATCGTGCCAGGGCTGGAGTTTGTGATGAGACACCTCTCTCTGAAGGTGCAGACCATTAAGATGTTCTATTTTAAATTACACGCACTTCTAGGATTAAATCATCAGCATTACCAATGTAACACCGAAGAGCAACAGAGCTGCTTTCAGCCCATCTCTGACAGCACAAGTGCACTTCACTCAGCACTGATCACCTGAGAGCTTTGGCTGCCTCATCACATGCACCCTGCTGCTCCAGCATGCCCCATGTCCAGGGAGGAGGACATGGCTCTGTGGACATGATGGTGGCTTGGCAAAAGCCCCACATGGGAAGCAGGGATTTTACCAGGTGTCAGGAAACGCTGGGATCCAGCTCCCCGGTGAAACAGGAGGAATTATTCATGCTGTTGTTTTCCATGCTGGGGAAATGGAAACAACCATTTCAGCTCAAGCAAGATGCCTGTGATGAACAGCTCATGAGCACAAGTGTCAAGGCAAAATAGGATAAATAAATGTTAAAGTGCAGCAAGAGCCACCAACCTGTGTTTTGTTTGACAATAGCATCCAAGGTGCCACTGGTGAACTGGCTACACATGCTGGAAACCATCGTATCCCATTTGGGCTGCAAGGAAAGACCAGGAGCAGCTAGATGTGCTCCAGAGGAATCCTACTCGAGTTTTGGGGTGGAAGACATCAGAAGTCCAGAGGTGGACACAGCTTTTCACAGTACTTCAAAACCCAGAGCACCAGGGCCCTGTGCTGGGAGATGGGAACTGCCTGGGAGAGCTGCAGAACCCTGGCCCAGGAAAAGGCTGCAGTCAGCAGGGTCTGTGCATCCCCCCTCCACCTCCTGGGCTTTGGGGACAGAGGCTCAAGGAAGCTGCCTAAGGAGAGGGCAGCTGTGTGGGATGCCATTATGCTGGAGTTTGGGTAAAACCTGTACAAAGCCAACAATCTCCACCGCTGCTGAGTAAAGAAGAAAATTACTTTGTTTGTTCCTCTCAGCAGCTGCAGGACCTCCCAGCTCTCCCGTGTGGCAGAGCCATGGCCATGTGTGGCTCAGCCACTGAAGGCTACCCCAGAGGAGAGAGCAAAGGCAACCCCAGCTCACACTGGACACTGTCCCAACAGCTTCTGCTGTGGTTTCATGAGCTCATCTGGGCTGGGACACATTGCTGGGAGCTGCTGAACAAAGCAAAACGCTTCCCTTAGTGAGAGTCACCTCAAAAGCGATCCAGCAATGCCACATCAGCTTTACCAAGACTGAGGCAGTGCAGAGCTCTCCCCCAGCAACAAAAGCCCACGCCAGCACGGAGCAGTCCCAAATGTGTGTGCTGGCAAACACCCGGCCTCTGCACACGGATGTGACACCAGCCACCCCTGGCTGGGAGAAAAAGAAACCCTCCACACACGTTTCTGGACTGAAACTGTCTCAACTGTGGCTACAGAAAGCTTTTCAGGAAAGCTTCAGGCAGATTAGATAAACACGTTTGAAATGCAGCACACTTGGAAACACCCAGCGGTGTGCTACCCAAAGGATACTCAATTGAAATGCAAAACCCTCCTGTTGAGGTAATAGATAAAGGTTAAGTGAATTGTGCAGGGAGGTTCAATTGGTACCTGCAGGTCCTCAGGGTATCATCCCCACACACCACAAAGCAAATCATCTGCAGGGAGGGGGCATGGACTAGTAGGATGCACAAGGATGGAGAGAAGAGCTCAGATCCCATCCTGGCTGTGGGACCATCCTTCTGGCAAGGATCTGAGCGCAGGAGCACAGCATCCTTCAGGCAGCGGTACCCTCCGCTCAAAACTAATTTAATTTCATTTCTTTAGGGAGGCAAATAGCAGCTTCCCAGGAAAAACAGTGACACTGATACACCTGCATTACCAGTCCTAGTTTCTCACAAGTGTATCTCAATTAACCTTTTTGTCTTGGGGTGTCCCCAGGTATTGAATTTGCAGGCACTCCCGATGAGGGGAGAGAGAATGATGAGGAGGACTCCATCTTATCAGAAGGCTAATTAATTACTTTATTATACCCTATTATTCTATACATCTAAAACTGGACCTGCCAAGCACTCAACTCTGCACACAACTCGTGATTGTCACCCAACAGTCCTGACACACACACACACTTGGCCCTGACAGGCCAAGGAAACAAAACACCATCACTTTGGGTAAACAATCTCCATGTTGCATTTTACTTTGGCACAAACACAGGTGCAGCAAATGATAAGAATTGTGTTTTCTTTCTCTGAGGTTCAGAGAATGTGAAACGCAGAAATATTCTTGGGAAGAATTGTGCCTTGCTTTTCTCTGTGAGGAGAAATTTGGGGCTGCTCCAGCAATGGAGGCCACTGCTGGACTCCAGCCTGAGCACATGCAGAGCATTTCAGGGTGACAAATAAAATCAACAAAGCCATATCCAGGACAGACTTCTGAGCAACGCTATGAAGTCAGCCACTGCTGTCTGAAGCTCTGCAGAGTAAATTTTCAGTCCTGTGGGATTGCCAGGAAGCAAAGAACTCTCCACACCTCCGGTAGAGGACACCCAGCCCCATGGTAGCCACAGCATTAATGCAGTGATGTGGCAGCAGACTCTGCACGGACTGGGAATGTCTTTGGGACTATTCTCCAGAGCCAGAAGTGCCAACTAGAACCCACTGCTTTAATGCCTCAGTGCCAGCTCCATGGCTCACCTGGGTGCTGCAGAGCAGCCGTGCAAGCTGAGGAGACCAGGCAGCAATCTCCTGCCCTGCCTGCCAGGCCAGGCTGCCTACATCTTGAAACAATCCAAAAATCGTGGTCTCCTTGCCTCACGACATCGCTTGGGAATGCAGCCTCAACCACAAAGCCTTCAGCTGCTGCACAGCCCCAGATTCCTGCTGAGTGCACAGGAACCCCTCTCACCTACAGCCCTGCTGGGGAAAGGCAGCTGAAGCACAATGCAGAGCTCCTCGTGCCCAGCCCTGTGGGAGATCCGTGCTTCCATCCACCCCAAACTGCCCACACCCAGGCGTGCCCAGTGCACAGCCCCTGGGCACCAGCTCCTCTGAAATAAAAGAGCTCGGGACAAAGGACAGAGAGGGAAAAGGAGAGGATCCATTTCACTTTGTACCCAAGAGTTTACCAATCTCTGAGACACCACAGGATATGAGTAATCCCAAAGCTGCTTGCAACCAAACCAGGAGCTAAAAGCATGGGAATGGGATTCAGGAGAGGGATTTGTGCAAGCATAAAGTTTCCTGGTTTGGAAAGCAAGCCCGGCTCTCTGGTGCTTCTGCAGCCTGCAGCCCAGCCCCATTCTCCAGCCAGGCCCCAGGAGCATTATTCTGCAGACTTGCTTCCAGGAGCACTTCAGCAAAACTCACCCCGGGTCAGCTCAGCCAGATGTGCAAGCCAATTTCTTTAATGCTCTGCACCTGGAACAGCAGTTCAGAGGAGCTGCAATTCCTCTCCAGTGCCCAGAACAGCAAAGCCCAGAGCACCCAAACTGCATCCATCCTTTCTCCCCAAAAGGGAACCATCCTCTTCCTCTTCTTCCCTGCCAGCAAGAGGCCTCAGACCTACCCCAGCTATGGAGGGGGAAAACCTGGCTTAGAGGAAACAAAACTAAGACCCAGAAGTACCAAGATGTGATGGAAGCAGCCAGCTGCAAAAACTGGCCCAGCCAGCTGTTCTGGCAGAGGACATGACTGGCCAGCATCTGTCTGGCCTCTCAAAGCAGAGTGGAGCTCACATGCTCCCATGCCAGAGCCAGGAGCTCCCAGCTGTCCCAGCTCCACCATGGAGCCAGCTCTTCCTGGGGCTGCACAAGGAGTGTGCAAATCTCAGACCTGAGGCAGGAGTTGAAGGTGTTTACAGCACCAGCTCAGCACTGAAGGAGACAGAGAGCTTTGTAACACACTGCTAAACATTTGCTCCCTGTCCATCTCCATTCTTGGTTAGCAAAGATGCCATGCTCCCTGGGAAGGCACTGCTGCATGTTCCCATGTTCCCTGGGAAGGCACAGCTGGGAAGCTGCTCCCCCCTGGCTCCCCAAACCTGCAGGGCCCTTTGCAGCACCCCAGGAGCACAGCACTTCACTGAGGGAAGGCCCTGGGCCCCTTGCAGCAACCACACAATGCACTTTCCTGCAAACAGAGTCCAGGCATACAGCTGGGAGAGAGCAAGCTGGCCTGGCCAGAGATGCCCAAGTCCCCACCTCTGACTTGAGGTGAACAGCAGGAGTAGCCTGAATCTATCCCCAGGCTGCAGCACTTCAGATTCAGACTGAAAACCAGGATTAAGAGACCCTTTCACCACTTTTTAACTCAGCTACCAGCTCTGGGTGTGCCAGCTAACTAACAGAGCTCAGCAAAGCAAGGTGGCAGTGACAGCTTTCAGCCCCCTCAAAATCCATTCTCAATACATGGCCACCCCACCACAGCCACACTGTGACCTTCATGCTGCTGCCCCTGCTCAGACCACTGAAGAAACAAATTGTCCAGCAGCAATACAGGCTGTTGCTCTTTGATGAGAAACCACGAAGGAAAAGGAAGATTTGGATGAGCTAATGCACTCCCTCCCAGCTCTGTAAACCTCCAACAAGGCAAGGCAGACACAGGCAGAGCTGCCACTGCCTCCCCCAGCTGCATGTTTAGCTGCTGCTGACCCCAAGCAAAACCAGCAAACCAGAAGCACAGCTTGGAGGGTGACTCGGCTCCCTGCAAGCCCAGGGGCAGAGCTAGGGGCCACAAGAAAGACAGTCCCCGAAGGAAAAAGAGCGGAAGAGACTGAGAAGCTCACACTCAGGACTGATTTATCACCTATTCTCTAAGAAAGACACCAGGCCACAGGAGAAGTGTGGTGTCAGTGGCAACCATGGGCACATCTTCAGAAAAGACCATGACCTGTGCTCCATCCTAAGGACAGCAGGGATGGTGTTAGGGCTTGGGGTCCTGGCCTCTCACAGGTTTCAGTATCACACTCTCAGAAAGCATTATCAAGCAGGTCTTCTCTTTAGGAGCAACTTAAACATCATTGTCTGCAGGCAGCAATTCCTTCAGTTGCCAAGTCCTCGGGAATGGCTCCAGCACTTGGGCTTTGCTTTTAGTCACTCTTGGATCAAAGAGCAGCAAACTCTGCGCTCAAGCCCTGGCTTGCTTCCAAAGGCTGGGCAATGAAATCACTGAGCTAGAGCATCCTGAGCTTGCTGGTCCAGAGGACTTGACAAGCCCTGTGTCAGAACAAGGCTGCACTGCCCGCAGGCAGGTTTAACTCCTCGTGTGCTGTGTGTGCCCTGCTCAGCAGCCCAGCCCATGCAGGCTTGGCAGCACTCCCTACCAGGGAGAAACACTCCAGACACTGAAGTGCTGCTGATGCTCAGGACTGCAACTCTGCCCTGACAGCCTTTTCTTCCTGCTGCAGCCAGGCACAGCTTGCACAGCCCCTCTGCCCACATGAAACCCAGGGCCCAATGGGCTTGACATCTCTCTCCTGTTCTCCCTCATCCCCATCCACAATTGTCATCCTAAGCTATTTGCAGCACTTTGCTTGCCTGCAGTGCCTGGGCTCCTTCCAACCCAGCCCTCACTGCAAACAGCCACATCTCCAGAGCAGCAAGCCAGAGCAGGAGAGCCCCAAAGAGCAGCAGGCAGTGAAACCACTCACCTGGCCTCCTGTCCTGTCCTCTCTGCCCCCACTGGATCAGCCAAGCACTTCATACCTCGATCCCATCTTCTGCTGCCCACAGGACAGACTGCCACAGAGCCAGCACTGCACACCAGCATCTGCTCTTTGTCCCTGCGAGGCTCTCAGTGAGCACAGGGCCCCATACAGACCTCCCATTCATGTCTCCAGCAAGCCATGTGTTTCCTGGCACAGCTCATTATGAGCACGCTCATATAAAAGCAGATTTTTGGCATGCCAGAACAGGGAAGGACACATGGGTCAGCTTTTCCTCTGTGCTGGTCACAAGCAGGCAGCCAGCAGGCTCACTTGCACCAGCCACAGAAGCGAGCAAGGAAAATCATGAATGCTCAGCAACGTGAGCAACCCCCCCTGCCTCCAGGGCAGGCCCCTGGAGCCACAAAAAGCAACTGCTGGGAGCAACCCTGCTCCACACACAGCCCTTCCACTCCTGGAGCAGCGGCCAAGCCAAACACCCAGAGATATTTTGCATCTCCAAATTATTTCCAGCCAGAGTGATCCTCCATGCGAGAGGTTCCAGTCCAGAAAGCCTCTCAGATGGGCAGGATTGCAATAAACCAGCAGGCCAGATGGAAATGGTTTGATTCAGGCAAGGGGCTCTGAACACAGAGAGCAGCACAACATCTGGAAAGTCTTTGGGCACTCATCATATAAAGTTTTTAAAACTACATCTTTTCCCATTCCAGTTAAAGTAAAATCAAAAACTCACTCTGCACCCAGGAAAGCAATTATGGGCACAGAGCAGCATTTCCAAGAAATGCTCTGCTAGAGTGGCTTCACAAGGCAGGAGAAACTGGACCAGTACCCAGGAGCTCCAGGTCATGCTGTGGTGGATCTAGATGATTGGGAACTTGGGAAAACATCATCTGTTTGCCCCTGGGATTGTATCACACACCTGGATCCAGCAGCTCTGCTGTGAGACTGTGGGTCTGCCCACATGGCCACTGAACCTCTGCCTTTGGGGCAGTTCGCTCCAGATTTGCAAGAGACATGATGCCTGCACAGAACCACTGAGCTTCCTCCAGGTGGCCCACAGCACCTCTCTCTACTGCTTTCTGCGTGGAACACAGCCAAGCAAATACTGAGAAACCAATTCTGCCCTTCAAACAAAGCTTTGGAATGGGAAAAAAAAAAACACAACAAAACAAAAAAATTAAAAAAAAAAAGGAAAGGGGAAAAAGCAGCAACCACTTAGCAATTCAGCCTCCCAAAACTTGTTCAGAGACACTGCAAGTTTTGGGGTGTCCCTACCCTTCCAGGCCCAGGATCCCATAGGTGGGAATGGCCAAGCCCAGTTTCTGAGCAGTTATCACAAGAAACCGGAACAAAGCCACTGGTGTTTGAATCAATTGCTGGAGCAGACACCAAGGCAGCGCTGCCAGGGATGTGCTGGGGCACAGCTGGGCCCTGGGAAGAGCTCACTGCCACACACAGCGGGGCAGCTCCATCCCAAGGCAGGCAGGTACTGCTCACACATCTGCTGCAGGCCATCAGAACTGACAAAAAGGCTCAGCACAAGGACACTGAGCCCAGGACACCAGCTGCAGACTCTTGGCATGTGTCAGGACCTCACTCCCTTGCCCAGCTCAAACTAGTTTGGGGCTCCCTGCCTCTGTTCCTCATGCTGCCCTTCCTACTTCCCCAGCCCAGACCTTCTGAATCCCAGTCCTCTCCCCAGCCACACATCCCACAGGTTTGCTTCTTCCAAGACCATCCCAAGCTCAGTTTCCTGACTCTGCCATAACCTTTGAGTGAGCAGAGACCCTGCCCTCCTGTGTGCCCAAAGCCAGGCAGCAGCCACTCCAAAGCACCAGGACCTGATGACACCCTCTGAAGGCAGGGAGAGGTGGCTGGGGAGTGAGGGGAGAACGAGCTGCTCCTCTGGCAATGAACAACAACAGCAAGCAGGGGTGCTGCTCTGCAGCCACAGAGCAACGGGAGTATTTTGGGAGGTTCCTACTCATTCCCAAGCCAAGCAGGACTGCTGTCAAGCCCACTGCAGGCTGATCTGATCTCGTGGGGCAGACACCACGTTGCACAGCTGGTCCCCAGGGCTGTGGGATTTGCCAGTGGTCTTTATGGAGAACGCGTCTGGGCTGAAGCGTGAGCTGAGCTTTGCGCCAGCTTCTCCCGACACCTCAGCACCTCACTCAAACAGAAAAAACTGGAGCAAGAGAGGGAACTCCCCATGGTAGCCAAGCTCCTTGGCTCCCTGAAACTGCTGGGGCTGCTCAACCAGAACAACTGGCCTTGGAGCTGCAGGAGCTGCCTGTCTGCCCTGGGAGCACACTGACACTGCCCCAAGCCATGCTCCGCTGTGCCCGTGCTCCCAGCACCTGCTGCAAGAGGGGACATGGCCACCTCCACAGGACACTGCACCAGGGAAACAATGCCATTCTTTTGGGTCACTGAGTGGTCCCAGGCCCCTCAGAGAAATCCAGATACCATTTCTGAGCAGCCAGCCCAGAGAACCAGCCCAAGCCATGAGTGCAGTGCAGTGGAGCTGGGAGAGGAAGAGGGCAGAGATAGCAGCCAGATCACCACTGCTCCTCCTGCCCAAACACTCAGGGCACAGCTGGGGCTGGCAGCACCACTTGGCCCCTGGAAAAGGAAGTTTTGGCTGAGGAAGTGGGCCCACACCTGCTTGCTGGGCATCACAGGCACTGGTGGCCATGGGACTCCCAGGCCAACATCTTGGTAGCAGATAAAGACAGACAGAGGGACAAGTGAGACAGGAGGCCTCAAGTCCAGCACAGGAGCTGGGAATCCTGCTGGCTCAATGAAACCATCTTTCATGGGCCATCAGCCAAAGGCTCCTGAGCAGACACTGCCAGCTGCACTGCCAAGCCCCAGTGAGAAACACAAATGTTTCAAGGGCGACTCAGCACCACTGACAGACCTGCTGCACCCACTGGGCTTGCCAACCAACTCTGCCAGGCTTGCTCTGAGCCCTTGAGCAACTCCCTGCTTCCCTCACAAACACCTGATGTTTGCTGCTGGCAGGAGACACAGGGATCTGAAGGCTGAGCTCTCTGGCCAGCACAGCAGAGGAATTGCACTTTTCTCCCACCAAAGGAAAGACAGGAGAAAGATGCCAAGTGGAACCAGGATGAGCCACATGCTTCCTGTGCAGCTGCCTTGAAGGATGATGCTCCCCCCACAATTTCAGCATGGGCCATGTAAGAATGAAAACGTCTTTACTAAGCAAAACTGCTGCTGGCAGAGGAGAGCCCGGGTGGTGCTGAACAGGCAGGCAGGTCCTGCCAGCCAGGCAGAGCTGGGACAGGGCTGGCTCATCACTCCTTGCCCTGGGGCTGGCAGCGAGGACAGGGTCTGTGGGGCTCAGAGCTCATCCCAGGGCAGCTGGGGCCAACATCTCCAGGTATCACACCAGGACCAGGTATCATCCCAGGGCAGCAGAGACCAGCATCTCCAGGTATCACACCAGGGCCAGGTATCATCCCAGGGCAGATGGGGCCAACATCTCCAGCTATGACCCCAGCTCCTGCCAATCCATCCTCACATCCCTGCACTCAGGCTGAGGGCCAAAGGCTGATGTTGTTGCTGCCATCCCAAACCCAGCCAAGAGGGATTCCCCCAGAACAGCACTGTGTGGTGTGGTGTGTGTGTGTGTGGATGGAGCTCCTGGCCAGGGCTCTGCATTATTCCTGTTCCAGCTGAAAACACCGTTCCAGATGAGGGGAAAAAGCAGAAGAAGCTCCATAAAACTGTCTGGCACTTCCCCTCAGCAAACAGGAGCCCCAGCCAGGCGCTCCAGAGAATGGAAGCTGAGGCTGTAAAGACAAAAGGGGGTGGGGGTGGGAAGAGGCCAGGGCAAGGGAAGCGGAGCAGAGAGGAGCAGCACGCACACCAGGCCTGCAAGCAGAGCCAGCTGCTCCAGCACTGCACCATCTCCAGAGACAGAGCTGCTGCTCAGAGCCAGCTCCCCTCCACGCTGAGAGCTCAGCAAGGCTGCGCTGGGCATGGAGCACTCCTGCCTGCAAGCCCTCCTTGCCCTCCCAGGACTGCTTGCTGGAGAATGAAGCTCATTTATGCCACTGAAAGTGCCTGAGCGAGCTGTTTCTCTGCGGGCTGCCACCAAACCCATTGGAAGGAAGAAAACATCCCCAGTACCACCCAAACCTGGGCTTCCCTCTGGCTACGCTTGTCTGGACATCTTGCAAATCTTGCTTGCTCAGGGGGCCAAGTGGAGGGTTACAGCAAACCCCACAAACACCCCGAGAGCTCCAGAGCAGAGCCAGCGGGGACAGAAGCTGCAGTCAAAAATTCCCACCTACACCACTGCAAATACCCTCTCCATTTTGCTGACAGCTCCGTGTTTACACCATCTGTATGGACTTCAAGCCCACCCATAAGCAACTTGCTGGTCCCAAACAAGACTCTGTGAGCTGGGGACAAAGGGACAGCTGCACTTCTGAGCCTTGCGTGCAGGGAAACAGACAGGGAGCTTATTTATATCCCAAGCTCTGCTCTAGGATAAATATTTTAAATCTCTCTCCAGGTCATGTCAGTATATTTACAGCTAAGTTTCCCTTAGTTCCATGCCTGTAGAGACTCAGATGGATTTGCCACGAAGATCCAGCTGGCCAAGCTCTCCAGACAGCTTACAGCTCATGGGGGAAATGGTTCATCCAGTGCCATGGTCTTGAAAACGACACCCATGCTCTGGCAACTGCTGCAGGGATTCAGTTGTGTGCTCCTTCCTGCTGCTGCCTCTGTGTAGCCCACCCACAAGCAGGCACCCAGCCACCCTGCCTTCCCAGGAACAGGGAGAAGTCATGGAGGCTGGGAAATACAACACCAGATCAGGGCAATCCCACTGCTGGGCTCCCCACGGAGCACAGCTGCACTCTGGGTCTCACTCCAGGTGAATCTCTGGAGCATCCTGCTTCACCATTTGGTTGACCAAAGGTAAAAACCTGCTTGTTCCCTTCCTACAGGAAGGAAAGAAGCTCCCAGGAGAGGCAATCATTTTTCCTAGCAGCCACCACAGTGCTGCAAAGTAAAAATTGCTGTGAAAAGGCACTGAGGAGACACCTGAAATGGGCTCTGCAAGGTTGGGGTTTGAGCTCTGGCTGCCTCTGAAGCTTCAGGAGGATGGACTGTCTGCCCAGGGCTTCCTGCTGGCTTCACAGGGATTTCTGTGCCAACCCTCACGAGTGCTTCAGGAGCACTGGTTCATAAACGCTGCCACGTCCATTTTCCACCCGTGTGCCACTGGCTTCTTTCTGGCTACAAAGCACCATCCACAACTCCCCATATCTGTCTCCAGCTCTGTCCTACAGATTTCTCCTGGATCCTCCTCCTTGCATTGCTAGAAAGCTGAAGATCAGCCCCATTTCACAACCATCATTTACAGCTGTGCGGGGAAGCGCTGTTGTCCGGGACTCACCTCCTGGGAAAAACATCACCAGGGAGGCTGGACCTGCACTATCACCTCTGGAAGCAAAGAGGGCACAGAAAAGAACAGTTCCTTGTTTATTTTCATTAAAGCCATTTATGAATCTATATTAAAAGCCACAAAAATAGGAAAGCAGATGGAGAAGCTAATATTTCTTCTGCTCATGCAATATTAATTAAGAGGTAGCTTCTCTATGAGACATTGCTACATTATCTCAGCTAAAAATGGAAAAAAGTCCCTGAGTGGGAAGACTATGCAGCAGGGCACTTTCTGGAATATTTTACAAATCAATAACTAGGCAGAATGTTTGCTACAGATAAATCCAATGCAAACCCCCCGTGTCAAATTAAAGAAAAGCTTGGCTATAACACATTCACAGAGACAGAAATTCCTCCTAACCAGATCTCCTTGAAAAGTAAGTGCTTTCCTCCATTGCAGTAGAAAAGCTGATTTCCAATACATCTGCAGAACAAATAGTTCTTACTGGACAGTCAGTAAAACTATCAGTACAAAGCCACCAGAACAAAGAGTACCTGGGCACCCTAAGCAACCAAACGGCAAGGAAGGACACAAACAGAGGCAACAGACACTCAACAAGCAGGTCCTGGGGAGCACAAAGCTGTGCTGAGATACCTGCAGGTGCCTGGCTGCTCAGTGCGGCCACTCAGCAACCCAGGAATAATGGATTGCTCCATCAAACCCATGGCAGGCCTTTGTCTGCAGGAATGCATCTGCAGCCAGTGAGAGGCAGGCCAAAATCCCAGCAAGGCCACAGAAATAAAACATGATGGTGAAGGATGCCCAGGACGACAGTCTTTTGTTATTTCCTTGCCAAAACGTTAACCATTCAGATTAATGCCTTCTGCTTCATGGCCACGTGGCTTTGACACTTTTCTCCAGCTGAGCAGAAGAATCCTTATCCAGAAAGTCTTGTGATTTCCAAGGACCACCTGAACATGTCAGCAGCCCTGCTCTGATTTCTCACCACCTGCTGTGAGCTGGAGGCCGGGCTCAAGGAGACAAAGGCAATCTCAGGACGGCAGGAGGAAGCCACAGCCCCACCTGGGAAAGCAGCAGTGCCCAGAGGCAGGCACTGGAGAGAAACCAAGCAACAGCCGAGTCTGAGAAGGGGGCGTGTGGCAAGCCATGGCAGGTCTGGATACAGAAGAGGAATCAGGAAGAGGTGGAGATGGGAGGCACAACTGGAAAAGGAACAACTTGAGCCAGAAAAAGGCAGCAAACAGAGACAGGACAGGGGCAGGAGGGTCAGTGCTGGCAAGTAGCTCCTCCACTCACACATCAGAAGCACACACACAACATGCAGGAGAGCCAGCACGAGTTAACTGAGAAGATGCAAAAAAATAAATCAGATGTGTCACCTTTGTCGCTCAGCTTTTGCTTGGAAGATGGACAAAGAACTGCTTGAACCTAGCTGGAGGAAAGAATGGTCACAGAACAAGATCTCACTGCTGCAGGAGGAGTCTCAGCCCAGGAACTGGCCAGCCCCACAGCACCTGCCAGGTGCTCAGGTGTGTGCCGGGCTCATGGTGTTTCCAGCAGGCCATATGGATGGAGAGGAACAAAGAACATCATGTAACTCATGAGAAGCTTTGGATTTTTTTTTGTCCAGGACAATTTGTACAATTCTTACAACTGCTGAAAGAGACTGGTGCCGGTCCCTCTGCAAAGGCAACTGCACCACTTGATCTGAGCAGCACAAACCTGTCTATGCTCCCATGAATGGTAAAGGAGAACTGGATGCACTGCCCTTTGTGGCACCCTACAAGACTCTCTGGCTTCATTCTCTCTGGTCTTGTCTTTGCTAGGAAAGACAAAATCCATAACCTTTTCTCCAATGAATGCTTCCCAGTGATCCAGGCACCTCCACAGAGCCAGCAGCTCCGTGCCACAGGAGAGGCAGGACACACACCAAGGCACGCTGCAGTGCAGCAATAAAGGCACTTGCAAGCAGCAGCTTGTCCTGCCCTTAACCATTTGGACAGCCACTGCATGGTTTGAATCAAAGGCTTCCTTTGTGCTCCCAAAGAAGCCAATGAGCAACTGCAAGGAGGAGAGAGTTTACAGCAGGTCTTAAGCAATACCGTGCCTATCTTGTGCCAGCATCACTCACAGAAAGGACAGCCCCCCCCTTTCCCACCCAGAGGCACACAGAGCCTCCCCTCTGCAGCCAGAAGGGGACCTGGCCTCCACATGCCATGGCTCTGGGGACAGACCTGTCTGGCTTTCTTCTGGAGTGACAGAGGACAGAGCCAACCTGCCCAAATCGACAGCAGGAGGGTGCAGTCCTGGCTGCTCTTCAGGGTGGCCTGAGCTGCATCAAAATGTAAAATCCTGCTGCTGGGACAAACCCCGTTTCTCAGCAGTATCACAGGAGAGGAAAAGTTACAAAGCCTTATTATCTTGGAGCTACACACATCTCAGGTGTTAGCACCAAGATCTGAGCCCAGCGCTCACGGACACTGCTCTCTCACAGGACAGAAGTCACCTAGGAACTGAACATAGGTCAACCAGGGGCTGAAATACAAAGAACCTTGTAATCCTCACTTAAACCCCAGCCCCTTTCTGCCCTGGATCCCAGCACAGACAGCAGCCCTACGTCACTGCTTTCTCCCAGCTTCAAACACCTTGTTTTCCAGAGAGGGAAGGCTCGTGCCCTGAAATCCAAAGTGTCACCGCACCTTCCAGACAGGAATCTGCTGCTATCAGTTTTCCTGCACAATACAACCATCAACCCAAGCCATCCCAACCTCCCAGAGGTGCAGACCACCTGACAGTGGTGGATTCAATTCATGGATGCTCAGGGGCCCTGTGCACGCTCCAGTTCACAGGTGCCAAAATCCCTGCCTGCTCCGTTCCAGTCAGAGCCTAATTTGACAAGGAGGAGACACACCACTGGTATCCCCCTGGCATGCAGCATCTCACAGGAGGAATCATCACCTAAAACCAGCCATGCCTCCTCTCCTGGCACACAATCTGCATGCTCACAAGTGCTCCTCGCTGTTCATCCTGAATTCCACAGCTGGACTTGGTTTTCATTCCACTCTCGGAGGCACCTGAACACCTCAGCATTCATCTGTTCCCTTCCAGCAGAAATGTTTTAATTACAACAAGGGCCTTGCCCTGGATGGCACTTACAATTTTTAAGGATTAGAATGCATTCTCAAAAGAGGCCCTTGCAGAATAATTTTAGAAGGTCAAAATCAGAGAATAGAGGATGGATTTTTTGAAAGCTGATCAAATAAAAGGAGCAGCCCCAGGCGGTAACAGTCTGCAAAGAGTATCAAAATAGCGCCCACCCATCAACTCTCCCAAACTGCTAAGACAAGCAAGCTTGGGAAAAGTCAGAGCTGAGCAGGCACACCGAAACTGCTCGAGCCAGGCACACAGATCAGGCTTTCAGAAACTTGCAAACCACTCTGAAGTGCCCCCCTTGCCTCTCTCTCTGCAGATCAGACAGCGTGTATCAGTCATCTCTCAAAGCACAGGTAAGCAGCCTATTCTGTGACCAGACAGAGACTGCTTCCCTGGAAAAGACAAGCCTTAAGTTTAAGACTAGAAGTACTGCACAGGTCAGCCTTTTAAGCTCAGGAAAAACATTTCTGTATTAAGTTTAAAAAAGAGCTGGCAAGAGTGAGAAACTGAGCCGAAGCAGCAGTCAATGAAAAGCACATGCACTGCAGACCTGGCTGCCAACACAAATTGATGCTTTAAAACAAAGACCACTTGTGTTTTGGCTTGAAGATCTTCCACAGCTACTCAGCAAGAGCTGCACAGATTAAAAGGAGACACAGGTAAACACAGAACAGTGCTTACTGCCAACTATTTCCCTGGAACAAAGGAATGACCAGAAATGGAGTCCTTGCCTTGACTGGGTGGCACGGGTTCATCCTCACTGTGTCCCGTGCCAAAGAAGGCAGAGACAATAGGAAATGCTGGACAAACCTATTCAGCCTCTATTTAAGCAGCACCTGGATCCAGAGCCTGAACCTGGAGAGCTGCAGCTGCTTAAAACACTGAATATGCCTCCAACCTCAAGAGCCCACGGGAGCTTCACTACAATCAGCCTTCACTCTTCTTCTTCACCCATTTCCAGAAGAGACCCTGCACAACTGTTCTTCCAGCTCTTCACTCCCTGGCACTACAGACACCTGTGTGCCTCCTGCAAAGCAAGATTCTGGTCCAGCTCCCAAACCAACCCACATCCATATATGTCTTGCAAGCCTCTTTTCCTTCCTACTGCGTGCATATTCAGAAGGCACAGGAAGACTGAAACAGGAGATGCATCTTCTGCAAAAGATGATCCTTCCTTCAGTCTGGTCCTTTTTTAGGCACACCAGCTGTCCACTCTAAACCAAATGGCAAACTCAACAGCTCCCATTGCAATGCAAAGGTGGATTTGCTGGTCCTGTGTGACTTCAGAGGTGACCTGACACTGCTCCTTCCTGTAACACCCAACAGCAGCACAGGAAAGCAGCCACTGTGACAAGCAAGAAAAAGGAGAAAGCTGACAGCTCAGCAACACAGCACAGCAGATCCTGACAGGGTCTGGTAGGATGGAGGAGGTGGAAGTGCAGGACTCTGAACAGGCCACATCCTCCAGAATCAAAAATCTGTGTGCTTGCCTCCATATGCTGTGGTTCAGCAGCGTCAGCATTAGGAAGCAAGCAAAAAAGTTTCTAGAAGAGCCCAGGGCCCCTGACCTTACAAGCAACTCCCTCTGAACAGCCTCCCAGAAACCAGAGCCCAGCGTTTCTGGACTGCTGAAAGCTCACACGGACATCGGGAACAAGATGTGAACCATGTGCAGAGCCTCCAAACCATGACAGAGCCCAGGGAATGGCCACTGCTCTAGCAGCAGCCACATGAAAAACCTGCAGCATCCCCACCCCTTCCTCATGAGGTCTCCCCCAGAGAACAAATCCTTCTGTGTCCAGCAGTGTGATTGCTTTTTTCAGGCAAGGCAGCACACAAGGTATGCTGCAGGCACAGCACAGCCCTTTAACCCTCTGTGCAATGCAACATCCGCTCTTCCAACAGACTAAAAGTATTTTTAAGTAGCTCTGGGAATGCCACCTCCCAATATCTTCCAGGCAAGGAGCAAGACATGGAATGGGGCCACCCACCTTGGCACCTCTGCCATGCTGAAACACACTGAGCCCAGGAAACAACACGTTACCAGCTGCCAAATTATCATTTCTCCATCTCTCTTCCTCCTCTTCTCACAGACATGGTTAATTTCTTGTAAAGGTGGAAGACACTGCAGTTGCCCTTCTCCCACCTCAGACATTATCAGCCTTCTCCAGCAGGTACTGCCATGCCAAAGGTGGGGCCGCCTCTTTCCCTTACACAGCAAAATCTGCTGTGCTGGTTCGCAGCCTTTGCAAACCCCACCAAACCCAAAGCTAACACCCTGTGCAACTTAAACCTCATCAAGAAGAATGTTCCTGTGCATCTGCCAAGCATCTCGCTAGTCTTGCTGCCCTCCAGGCCTCCAAAGAGCTGCCTGTCCCGGCCCCTGAGACCAACACTTCATGTTAGGAGAATGAGAACTGTTCCTTGGGGTCTGCACAAACAATTGCATGTCCTCCAATCCCAGGGGAATTTCCCTCCAAACACCACAGCAGCAACTGCCTTCACAAAGAGCACGTTTGTACCCAGGTCTGTCCACTTCTAAATAAGCATTTGTTCCAAGTTCCCAAATATCGAAAGCAGTGGAAACACCCACTGCTAATGTGAAATATTTTGCATTCCAGGCCTGAGAGGTATGCTTGAAAATGTTCAGAGAGGAAAGAGTGTTTATTCACTGGGAAGAGGTGTACTAAGTCCTGCTATTTACTTTAGTCCACGTGTGCTTGCTGGAATACAGCTTTGATCTTTGCAACTTAAATAGCAGATGAATTGAAACGAACGCAAGAAAAATATTAGTGTAAAGATCCTCCAGTAAATACCTGTAACCAGACCCCACAGCCTTCAGATCCTTTTGAAGTGCCTTATCACTTACAGCCAAACTGGCCCTCGTGTTCTTGTCCACTGCCTCAAGGTGAGGCTCTTCTCTTCCTACCCCTTTCCCACCTTCTTCCCTCCATTCCTTTAGAGGAAGCGTGGCCTGCCTTCCCAGGACACACACACCCCCCTATCTGCTTGGATGCAGCCTTTGGCCAAACAAGGTGAGACCTGCCACCCGAGCAATCAGCAGATGTGAGCTGCCATCCCCCCACCTCCCTTGAACAAGAGGGATTCAGCAGACTGGGAGGAAACACCAGCAAGGACATTCATCACCCAGCAGGCAACTAAACACAGGTGCTTGCTGCAGTTCAAACATCTGCCCATCTGCTTTTAGAAGATGGTCTCATTCCAGGTCAATTAAGGGCTCAGAACACATCTTTAAGGGATCTCTAAACACGACAGCCCCCTGACCAGGGCCAGCTCCCAGTGGTTCTGGAGCCCACTGTGCAGACAAAGAGGTGCCTATGGCCACGGCTATGGAGTTGCCGTGCCTTTGAAGCTCCTGCCACTTCGAGGTTCCAGCCTGCCCAGAGCACTGTCTGAACACTGCCAGGTCCCAAGGGGGATCAGATCAATCCTGTTCTCATAAATTTTCTTCTTTAAGACCAAGCTTGCTAGGAAGCATGAGAAAAGCACTGTCATACAGAAACACACAGCTCAACACAGGGCACGGAGGCATTTCCAGAACAAAACAGACCTTTTGGTTTTGGGTTTGGTTTTTTTTTTTTTGCTTTAAAGGAAAGTTGACTCAGCAAATATTTCCTCTGCTAGCATTTCAACCACATGTTCCAGCAGAAGTCAGCACACATCTGGCACGCTGCAGTGCCACTGCCAGAAAGATCACAGCTTCACTGAACAATGGAAGTGGAGGAAGAGGGAGCAGCAGCCCAGGCACCGAGCACTTCTGGAACATACACGGCAAAGGACCTGTGTGAGACACGGATACTCCACACCTCCCAGGTCTTTCCACAGTGCTCTTTCCAAACACCATCCACAGGCAGAGAGACAATGCCCTGCAGCCTACAAAACTTACCACCAGCCTGTAAAAGCTACACATCAAACTGCACGTTTTGGCTACGCTGACGGTGTCTGAGATTTTTTACAGCGTCTGCGAGCTGGACAACTGCATCCTACACCCCCAGTGCTGTAGGATGTGACCCTGCTCAGCAGGAGAAACAAGGATTGGAGCAGTACAGAAGCTCCAGCGGCTGCAGAGCGGCAGGAAAGGCAGCCCAGAGCCCTCACAGGCAGGTTTGCACATCCCAGATGCCAGTGGCGGCCTCCCGGCACACAGGTGAATGCTGTGGCAGGTTCAAAGGGCCCTACGACTTCAAACCAGAGCACGCACTCCCCCGCCAGAACAGCCTTCCCAGAGGCTGCCAAGGCGGATGGCAATCACGGTGCTAATCAGCTAAGTAAGTGCTGCTTTTCGTGCTTATCAGCTGTAAATTGGACAATACTTGCCGCCTGGCAGCAGGGCTCAGCCACGGCTCCAGATATGGGCGGGCAGCAGCCCAGTAGATAGCTTTCCCTCCGAGGAAGTATTCCATCCAGGTGCTAAACTAAGGATTGCTCTTGATTTTACAGCAGAAACTGCAAAGCCAACTCTGCGACTGTGCACGGTGAGACAGAAGGGACTGCACACAGTGACTGCCAGGGCTCCTAAGGGGAGAAACGGGGTGATGTGGCACGGGGCAGCCGTGGGACCCTTCCTGGAATACAGCTCACAGCCCCCGCGGCTCTCACGCACAGCCAAGACCTTGGGCTCCTCGGACAAGGGAAATGGTGCGGGGAGGTCAGCGGGGAGAAACACCGCGGAGCAGAGCGAGAGGAGGAGAGCTCAGGCCCTGAACACTGTGAAAAGCAGCGGCAGCCAGGAAAGCCGAGGGGCCGCGGAGCTGGGATCGGGCAGGAAGAGTGGCACGGGGGGCGGGGCAGAGCGCTCATCCAGATGCGCTCAGCGAGGGACAAAAACCCCTCGGCGGCCGGCAGGTCAGTCTCCATCTCCGCGGGTGGCAGCTCGCCGCCTGCCCGCTGGTTTTCCTCGGGGCTCCGATCTGAACGGAACTCACGGGAAAAACCACGCGCTGCTCCGCGCAGCCCGCCCGGTGTCAGCCCTGCCCCCGGGGCCGAGCCCCGCTCCAGGGGTCTCCGGGACCCTCCCCGGCCCGCGCCGCTCCGGGGCCGCCCGCTCGCCGTCTGCAGACGGCAAATGTGGGGCGTATTTGCATCCCTGTGGATTTCGGCACGGCGCTCCCCCTTGGGAGCGGGCGGGCGGGCAGGGCGAGCCGGCGCACGCCGGGGAGGGAGAGCCGGGCGAGGCTGCCTCGGCACGGCGGGGCTGCGCGGGCCGGCCCGCAGCGGGGAGCAGACGGGGCCTCGGCAGCCCCCGCTCCGCGCCCGACTCCGGCGGGACGAGCGGGCCCCATCGCCGCCGGGCTCACGGGAAGCCGGGGGGGCGCGGACCACCGGAGGCTCGGCCCCGGACACGGCCGCTCCACTTTCACCCCCCGGGGCCGGCCGTGGACCCCCGCCCGCCGGCCCCAGCGCGGCCCGGGCACGGAGTCGAGCGGAGGCGCGAAGCTCCGCCGCCCCCGCCCCGCCGCCGGGACCCGCATTCCCCGCCCGGGGGAGGCTGCGGTGGCTGTCCCGGCCCGCACTCACCCAGCACCAGCAGTGCCCGCACCGCCGCCATCCTCCGCGCCGCCGCCATCCCCCGCGCCGGTCAGCGTGCCCGCCGGACCCCAGCCATGCCGCCGCCGCCCCGCCCGCCGCCGCCGGGAGGGGTTCCGGAGGAGGGGCGGCCACCGGAAACCGGGCGGGGTCGGGAGGAGCGGGGTCCCCCAGGCAGCGCCCGGCTCGGCCCCCCGTGCCTCCGTCGCGGTGCTCGAGGCTCGGCGCTCGCTGGCGCCATCCCCCGCAGAGCCGCGCCGCGCTCCCCCGGACCCCCCGCTCCTGCCAGCGCCCTCCGGTGCCCCGAGCTGCGAGGAGGCGACGCCGCTCCCCTCTCGCCCAGGGGCTCCTTGTAGCCGCGCTGTTTGCTGAATTGATGGCGGAAGATCCCGGTCTGTACCGCTGTGAAAGACCCTGTGGAGGCACCGGGGCAGCGAGGAGCCAGGAGCACCCTGCTACGGGCACAGGGCTGGACACACAGCCCCAGTGTACAGCACGCTGCTGCTCCTTGCTGCTGCTCTGCAGGACCCGAGCAGCAAGAGCTGTCTGTCCATCTGCATGGCCCAGACTGGAGCCTCTGTGCCCGAGCCAGTGCCTCTGGTGGAACCTGCTGCAGCCCTGCGCCACCGGCTCTGGCAGCTGTCCCTCTGAACACCAGCCTTCCAGCCGGTTTGTTGAGCCTCCAAAATACCGGTTTTGGTACCGTGTGGAAGACTAGCCACCAGACATGGCCCTGAGCACGGCTGGATCCATCACAGAGGATGCTGGAGCCTTTACTCAGCAAAACCTGTGGCACAGGATGGGAGTGTGCTTGCTGCCCTGTGTGGCTGCACCAGAAGCCCCCCACCACTGCCACGTCCTGGAGACCACAGAGCTGCTCCCACGGGGCATGCAGCTGTGGAACCTTGCCAGGAACCACAGACCAGTCCCCTCTCACAGGAAAGCCACCACCTCCTGCCACCAAAAGCTGTTCTGGTTTTGGTTGGGGACCAAGCAGCCTCAGAGGAAGTGGTAGCCTATTCAACACTCTCTAGGAAGGAAGTTTTACTTCCACCTGCAAGCTCAGGGCAAGCAAAGCAGCTGATAAGAGAAAGGGTCTCTGTCACACACACACACTAGCAGACTTTGTTCTCCCACTGATACTGAGCCACCTGACCCGAGCTTCAGGGAATTGTTTCTTTCCCCAGGAGGGAAAGTGAGCTAAGCACTGCTGATCCGGGTATCATGACTTCTCTGAGGAGCACTTGCCACATCAGTGCTGCAGGCTGTGACTGCATCTCCTGGGTCCATATTGCCTTTAGTGTCCCAGAAACAAGAGCTGTATCACAAGGTAGCCAGGAAACCACTGTCTGCCCTTGCTGTGCTCACCCAGACTCTGCCTCAGGCTCCCTTGCAGAGAAGGGTGTATCATGCTCAGCCCCACTCTTCCCACAGCCACGGGCTGGGTATCCAGGCTCCCCACAGCCAGAGGGGACAGTAAGCAGCGCCTGACTGGAGAGAGGAGTGGCAGAAGCCACCTGTGCTGCTGGGCAGGGAGATCACAGAAGGGGCCAAGCCTTCCAGCCACTCCTACCCCCCAGCTGCAGTACAGGGACAAAGGGCCAGAGCTGGAGTTTGAGCAACAGTGGCAGGCAGCAAGGCATACAGCATGAGAAAATTCATTGGGAACTGTGTCAGAAGCAGTTAAGAGCCTCTCCACACCAAGCCTGTTGAGCACATCCCTGCAGGAGTGCACCAGTTCCTGCAGACAACCAGCACATCATGCAGTTGCATTTGAAGTCTCACCCCCAACACCTCCACACAGGTGCCCGTGCGTGGAGTACAGCCACAGGATCCAACTTCTGCACCAGGGACAAATGAGGCAGGCCCCATCCAACAGACAAACCCCCTTACCTGCAGGGAGGGGAGCGTGCCCACAGTTCTTGCAGCAGCAACAGAAGCAGCCTGTGCAGTAATGCAGAGGGAGTGCTTGGCTGAACAGGAAGGTGTAACCTGGGCTAATGAGAGCCACAGCTTTGCAGCCTGGAGCATCTCCAGGAAGGAGACAGCAAGGCTCGTCCCAAAACGACCCAGCCACCCCCCATCCACACCATCAGTGATCTGCAGCTGCAGTGGTTTGAGCTGGGTTTATTTACTGTTGGCACTGCCAGCTTCCCCCAGGAAAGCATGATGGCATTCATGGATGTGAAACTCACCAATCAATGCACAACACAACACAACACACGGTGGTGTCGCTCCTGCTGCTCTCTGGACCTACCCCTCTCAGCTCATAGCAGGTCTGCAAACAGCACCCACAAGAGATGGACAAAGGCTGCCAGCGCCCTAGTCCTGGCTGAGGAATGGTGAGTGACAGCCAGGGAGGCACCCAACAGTCCAAAGAGAACCACCCCAGCAGGAAACATTCAGGATTCACACCTGAATTCAAGCCCTTTTCCCCTCTGAAAGCAACTGTCTCTGTAGCAGCATTTCAGTGGCTCTGTTCAGGACAGGCAGCTGTTCTCACAGGAAGCAGGCCAGAGGCCACACTGAGCCCCACATTTTGTGCACAGTCATTCACCTTCTAGACACCATCACCTTGTGATGCTGCCCACCACTGGACCCACCCTGGCCCAGCTCTGCAAGCCCAGTGCAGGTCAGGCCAGCACATCACACAGGCCCACAGGTTCCTGCCTTAATGAGCCCCCACCACGTGCTTCCCATCAAGAGCTTGCTCTAGAGGTCGTCTTTGGTGCCAGCTCCAGCCTCAGCTGTGGGGGCAGGCGAAGCGCAGGCCAGGCAGGATTTCCCCTGGCAGGACCCTTGCAGGGCAGGCTGGAAACCCACCCCACAGTGTCTCAGTCTCTCATGGTGTGGCTGAATAGCAGGGGGGGATGTGCTCCGTCTCCTCTGGGTCACGAGCGCCATCTCCAGCGGCTGCGGTGGCGGAGGGGCCTCACTCGGCCTGGCAGATGAACCAGATCTCGTTGCGGCGCTGAGGGACGCTGGGGTTTTCATAGGAAGCCACGATGTAGGTTCCCCGCAGCACCGCCTCCCTGGGGCCCAGGAGCTCCCAGAAGAGACTGATCTCCCTCAGAATTGTCTCCTCAGTGGTCATCCCATAGAAAACCCTGCAGCAGCAGCAAAGGGAACCGTGTAAACAACAAAGCCAGCACATTGGCACAGCAGCCAGAGCTCCCATCCCTCCGCCTAACGAACCACAGCAGCCACGCAGGGACTTTGTACATCTCTGCTGAGCTGAGAAAACACCTCTGATGCTGGGGTCACCTGGTTATAACCCGGAGCGGTGCCCTCTCGGTGATGTGGATTTCGGGGTCCGTGGGAACAGGGGGGTTTTGCTGGAACGCTCCTGGGAGATAATAGGCAGTTAGGACCTCACGCTCCAGCTCGGTGCCCTCCTTGGTCAGGTGGATTTCGTTGAGCACTGGGACTGTCATGCCCAGATGGCAACCTGGAAAGAGGCAGGCAGGCAGTGAGACAGGTGTGTTAGCAGCAGCAGCAGGAACAGCAGCTCTCCTCCCCACTCCAGATGGACAATGGCAAAGCCCTTCCCTCTGTGCACTCTGCCAGCCCCTCCAGCCCCTGCCTGCACACACCTACAGAGTTCTCCTTGCAGATGTAGCGCATGAGCTTCATGAAGCTCAGGGAGATGCTCTGCTCATACATGGGCTCCCCCATGGTGACACAGGCCCACTTCCCCGCTGGGTAGCGCCGCTCCTCGTAGGCCGCTTCTTCGCACTGCAACAGGCCACAGACAAGCCAGGTCAGGGCGGAGCACGCTGACACCACTGCAGCAGCTGGCTGGGAAACCAACACTGACAGGCAAGAAGCAGGGAGACACGAGCCTGCCACAAGGAGAGCCCCTGCTAGGCAGTGGTTGGCAGAGCAGGACAAAGAAGGCGAGGGGAGCTGGCATCGCACGCGCCTCAGACAAGGGTACTGATGGGCGCTGGGCAAAGGTCAGCAGAAGTCAGCAAAAGGGAAGGCACAGACAAGGGACAGGGTGCAAGGGGATCTGGAGGCTCCTGGCATGCACAAGGAATGCAGCACATCCTCAGCAAGGGGCACAGGACTTTGAGTTCCTCTTCGGTCCAGCCTACTCACAAGGATGTTCCTGATTCCAGGCACCCAAAGGCCTCCAGTAAGGCTGATGGCGCTCTCAGGTGCAGTGCCTTTCCCCTGCAACACTGCATGCACAGAGGATAACAAACATCCCTACCCAGTAGAAGGGAAAATCTGGCAGAAGAGCTCTAGCACCCAGAAGAGTTGAGAAGACTGGAATAAAACTCCTCAGATCTTTCTCCCATACTAAGAAGTGACAGGAGGAAGAAGAGACATGAACCCAGCTGTGAAATTTTGTGGCATGAGTCAAAACCTCTATTTCCAACACAGAGTGTCCAGTATTCTGAACAAACCTGACAAGGAAGGGGGGCAAAGGGAATGGGGAAATTGCATCTGGGTATGTTCATAGGTCAGCTCCTGGCTTGTCTGTGACCACAGGTAACATAAACAGGCGCTGGGAAGTTGTAGCCAGCACCTGTCTTCCCACTCTCAGCTTGTTCTTCATCCAGATCAAAGTGGTCATGAGACAACCTTGTCCCACGGAGCTCAAGGCATCTTCCCAAACTTCTTGCTTCCATAGCTGTCATGGCAGTGACGGAGACAGGAAGCTGTGACAAGACTGAGCACTGGGTGCAGCCTCCCTGTGCCTCCACCCAAATCAGGTGTCTACCCTGAAAGCCAAACCAAAGGCAGAAGAAAAGCAGCAGGTCTGCTTGTGTGCATCAGCGGGATGCCAGTAAGAAGAGCACCCCAAAACACCGTGGGCATTCCCCCTCTAGCTGGGGCCATGCCTGCCATTGTCCCACCAAGCAAAGCAGAGCAGAGCAAGAGCATTTTCCAAGCAAGGAAATTGCCAATCCCTCTACTCCATCTGTGATTCTCATCTGCCATACCACCTGCAATAAACAAATCAACCCAGAGAAGTCACAGCATCTGCTTGTGCCACAGCCTGATCCTTCCACTAAGCACCACTACTCTGGGTGACGCTTGTCCAAAAGAAATAAGGAAGATGCTTCATGTAGACACAGCAGCAACAGGTCCCTGCAATGTGAGCTGGGGAACTGAGCCTTGGCTGAGCTGGGGGCCGAGTGCTGACAGGGCACAATGCTGTAGGTGGCATAATAATTCACTTGCCTCCAAGAGGATGAGGGCTTGTAGCACTGATAGCTCAGGAAAAGCAGCCGAATCCTACTGATCTGCCTGAGCCTGGCAAATGTGTCCCTAAGAGCCCCAGCTCCAAAGTCCCCTCAGCGCTGATGTCAGGCAGTGGCTCTTCTCACTCAGCCTCACACTCCAAGAGTCCTCCTCAGGCACAGATGGGATGCCAACAACAACAAAAGCTCTTCAGTTCCCACAGCGTCTTGGGGCCCCATTCCTGCCTGGGACTGGCACAGGCGGAGAAAAGGCCAGATTAAGTCCCTGGGACCCAGAACACGGAAAGAGGGAGTGTGGTGAAGCCCCAGTTCCAAGCTGCACAAGCCACATGCTCGGACATGTTTTACAGGGAGTGCTGGATCTCAGCCCAGAAGAAATTGGTTAACCACTACTCATATAGAGGACAATTGACAGATGTCTTCTTGGTAGAAAGCCCAGCTAGGCCTGCAGAGACACAAGAACCAGTCTGACAAGCAGTTATTTCTCAAAGCACAGAAGCACCCTTATGTGCAAGAGATGAAAGTAAGTGTGCAACATAGCCAGCACAAAGAGAAGATCTTCAAGCAAAAGACACCATGTTTGGATTGGTGGTTGAGACAAATAACTACACATGCTCTCATCTGACAGCCCTGTGTTTCCCACAGACACATCTTTGTCTTGTGCCAGCTGAATTCTCCAGCTCAACCAGCCAACATAATCAGCACAAACGCAAAGCCAGCAGGACTTCGAGCTATGCAACAAGGTGTGTTTGGAGAACGGCAGGGAGCAGGCTCCGAACTGAAAGTTCACTTTCTTACATGTGCCCACCCCAGCAAGAGGACAGGCTGGTAAAGGAGGCAGATGGAAGTCAGAAGACCAGAGAAAGCAACACGACTTGTCCAATTTTAAAATAAAGGCCGGGAAGCTGAGCATTGCCATTACTCTACGCAGGAGGAGGTGCAGAGATGCCGAACACTGCACCGATCCAGAGGCGCCGTGCCGGCCGCGGTGCTGCAGGAAGCCCGGCGAGGCCGGAGCGCTCCCGCCGACACGAGGCCCCGTTCCCCGCCGGGGAGAGGCTCCTCCATCGGCCGGGCAGCCCCGAGGCGGCCCCACCGCGGGCGGGCAGCGGAGCGCGGAGAGGGTCAGGCCTCACCTTCCCGTGCTGCGACAGGGACACGTACGGCACGGGCTCGCGAGCGTGCCTGTGCCGGGCCATCTGGGCGATCGGGCCTGCCATGTCTGCAAGGCAAAGCACACGAGAGACGAGGCTCGCCCCGGCCGCGGCGCAGAAGGGGTCCCGGTCCGTGCCGTGCCAGCCCCGGCAGGCCCGGCGCTCACCTCGGGGCAGGCTCACTCGGTGCGTGCTGGCCACGGCCTCCCAGTGGGCGAACAGCCGTCCCTCCCCCTCCGCGTCGTCCTCGTTGTCGCTGCCGTCCCCGTCGGGCTCCTCGCCCAGCCGTTCCAGGTCCTCCAGCGTGATCCGCGCCATCGCGTCCGCCGGGAACGGGCCGGGGACCGCCCCGGGGCGGCACAGCGCGGCCCGGCGCGGGGGAGAGCGCCCCCTGGCGCTCCGGCGGACCGTGTCGGCGCTGGCCCCCCCCGGCAGGCGGCGCCCGCCCCCGCCCCGCCCGCCCCGTCCCCCTCAGGCCGAGCCGCGGTCGCTTCTAGGGTCGGTTTTATTTAATAAAATAAAGTACAGCGATCATCCGGCGGGGAACCGGCGTGCCGGGGGGCATGGGGCACTCCCGCCGCTGCCCCGGCCTGGGGGATAGCCCCCCTCCCCGGGCTGGCGATTCTACCTGGTGAGCGTGTGTGTGACCGGTACCGAGCATGCGGCCACCAGAGCTGCGGCCCCGGTGAGCAGCAGAGGAGCATGCGGGCGGGCTGCGGTGCCCGAACTAGCTAGGGACCCCCGGGGGAGGCCGGGCTGGGCAGGCAGACGGTGGCACGAGAACCGGTGATGGGGAGAACAGAGTAGGTGGTGTGGGGAGGTGCCGGGCGCTGCCCCGTGCAGCGCGAAGCCAGGGTGCCCAGCGGCAGAGCAGCCAGCTCAGTTGGAGGAGAGCAGGGAGCTGTGGGAGGACAGGTCCATGCTGCTGGCGCTCAGGCCTCTGCTCTCCGCACGGAAGCCTTGGGTGCCCTGGAAAAAACACAGTGCCCATGAGGTATCTGCAATCCACACCCATGCCCCAAAGCTGCCACCCCAACTCCTGCACCCCTTGCCTTGAAGGCTGGGATAGCCCTGGTGCTGCTGGCACACACAGTAGCTGCTGCCTGTGCTCCCAGTCTATGGCTGAGCTTTGTGGGGAGGAAGGTGGGTCCTTGGAAGCAACACCTTCAGATTTGGAGCTCTGACCTCAGACGAGGGGCTACAAGCTCAGGGGGTCTCAGCACTGCACTGGGGCTCACTAACACGGCCCTCACCCCCTGTGCTGCTGGCCACACAGCCCCCAGCCTCACATGCAGTCCTGCACCAGCCCCACCACTCACACCGTGCTTACCTCAAACGAAGCATCGCTAGACTTGTGCAGGTAATTTAAGGACGCAGCTCGTTTCATGCTATAAGAAAGCAGAGGAGAGCAGATGTGATTGTGCTGTGAATGGTCAGACCCAGACACACAAGGTGGCAGGGCCCTCACTTGCCCTGTGCACAGCCTGACCCTCACACGTACCTGGTGTTCCTGGGCTCCAGGGGACCATTGCCCTGCAGTTTCTTGACCAACATCTCACTGCTCCTCCGTATCACATCCCGGATTTTTCCCAGGGAGCTGCTGCGCTGGAGAGTGCCACTGCCATCCTGGACACAGAGACACAAGCCAGGGTGACGGCTGAGTGGCACTGATCAGGCTCTGGCATGATGCTGATGAGTGGCTGGAACTGGCTCCAAACATCCTCTTGCCCACTTGCACTGAGGGATCAGCCCTGGCCCAAATCAGGCTCACTGCTCACTACATGGCTTCCCTCACCCAGCTCTCCACAGGCCATGGTAACCGTGGAGTCAGCTGCTATTGTCTGGCTCATCCAGCCTGATACTCCCTCCTGCCCAGGGCAAGCTCAACACCCACACAGGCTCCTGGCTTGCCCCCAGCACAAATGGCACTGGCATCTGCACAGTCCTGCTCGAAGATGACACAGCTCCATCACCTGCAACAGCTCAGGAAGCAACTACCAAGGAGGTCCCAGTGGCCAAAGAGGCAACAAGCCCTGTTGGGAGTCCCAAGATTAGGGATACTTTTGTCAGGCCAGGACAGGCTGCTGGGGCTTTCATTTCATTTCAAGGACTCTCTCCTCATTTGCTGCTGGCTGGAGACCATCCTCATCCTCTCCCTCCCCTTGCCCTTCTTCATCACACCATCACCATTCCTCCTCTCTGTCCAGCACTCATACATACAGATGCACACCTGCTCCTGCAGGCTCACTCACGTCACACAAGACCATTTCAACTGCACACACAGCCTCATCCCATCCCTAACACCTCCAAGACAATTAGCTTTGAGCCTTTGGAGCAATTCAGGCAGCTCCACAGGGGATGGATTCATTTACTGTGCTGCCAAGCAGGCACCACTACTCCTAGGCCTCCCAGCTTTAGCTGCATGCAGCCCCCCTAGCTGCCCCAGGGGGTGGCACTTTGCAGAGGGCTTTTTGTATCTGCTTTTTCTGAAGACCAAAACCAGCCTGAAATATTGTTCCTGAGCCTGTTTCCTACCACATGCCTCCAAAAGTCCCCAGTACTCAGTAAGGTGCTCTCAGGCCTTGACAGGCTCCAGTCCACCTCCTGCACTTTGCTCCACATGCATCCACAGGTTGCCAGCATGGCACCACACCATGCCACCATGTCATCATGCCACCAAGCTCTTCCCTGTGGCCTGGCCTGCTTGTTACATAAGGTGGTGACACCACTGCTGATGTGGAATTACTTTTGCTCTGATGGCTGGTTAACAGCAGTCTTCCCTGCTCCTGCTGTCAATGGCCCCTGGAACACTGGGGCAGAAGAAAAGGAGGTGAAGTGATGGCAAAATCCCTTTTACTCCTTAGGAAGGTGTGAGGGAGCCCCTTTGAAGCACTCCAAATGACCCAAATGCCTTGTGGCTCAGGCTAGCAGCAGCAATTACCTCAGCACTGTCCAAGGAGCCCTGCAGATAGGCAGGGTCTCACCCCCTTGTGCTGACCATTACAGATTGTGGCCCTTGGGGAAGGCTTTTCCAGCCCTCCTCTGCTCTGATTACCAAAGCTGAGCCAGCCCTAGACTGTTCTCTAACAGCTGACCAGGACTTCTCCTACCAGCAAACCTTTTTCTCCTGGTATTCCTCTCATCCCTTCTTGGATAAAACAAGTGCATTGAACCTCTTCACATTCTCATTGGGCTGAGGGTTTTCCAAGTTGAGAGCCATGTGTTGCTGCTGCAAAGGGACCCAGTCACCAGAAATGCAGAGAGCACCCAAAGCAGCAAAGTAAACAATTCAATTCCTGCACGAGGCACTCTGGGCAGGTTTTGGATGAGCTGAATATCAGTGTGCAGCATTAACAAAGATGGGGAGGGGGTCTTTTGCCTCCCCACCAGACGTACACTGGGTCACCACTCTCCCTGCAGGGTACTGCTATGCCAGGCACTGCTGTTTTTCCCAGGGCACGCAAGCCAGGGGTGGAAGAGGGAACACAGGTGGGACAGGGGAGCAGGACCATGGTCCAAGGGCAGCAGGATCAGGTCAGAAGTGTGCTCTTGCATCAGAGCTGGAGGATGGAGCCACATTTCCCCAGTTGCAGTGATGCAGACTGACTGCAGACCAACACCAGAACCAAATGCTGCTGCATGCTGGGTTAAAAATAGCCTCTCTTCTCCCCCCACTCCCTTTTCTGACGGGTTATTTTTAACCCAGAACATTTATGGGTTTGGTTTGCCGCAGAGCCCCCACCCCATTGCACCCACCAGGATGAGAGCATTCAAAAAAAAAAAAAAGCAGCTCCACCACTGAGCTCCTCTCCACTGCATGCTCCAACCCTGCCTCATGCATGGAGGCAGAGGACTCAGGCAGGATTTGGCAGCATGTAGAGCTCAGCACTGAGGGACACAATGAGGTATTTCTTTGGCTAAATAGAAATGCCTGTTGGGGAAGGTCCAAGCTCAGATGCCCCAGGGCAGCCCTGCCACACATGGTTACAGAGCTGAGGTTAGCAGCAATTCCAATTTGGAGGACAGGGAAAAGGCACAGTGGAGCTGAGTCCTTCATCTCCAATGCTCAGCCTGGGAGGGGAGCCCTGGGGGCAGCACATGCCCCTGTACAGACAGACAGACACCAAGCACCCCCAGACCTGCTCCAGCAGCATTTGCACCCACCACCCCAGGGCTGACCGACGCTGGCCTACAGAGCATGGAAAGAAGCACAGGGCAGCAATTTGGGTCAGTCTACCTTTAATTAGAGGTATGGTCGTTACAGCACCAGGTCCAGGACATGGCAAAGCACAGGGGCAGATGGCCCTGAGGTCCAAACACACCCTGCACTGGGAACTCCCCGCTCTCCAGAAGCATGGAGCAGCACTGGGACAGAGAGGACAGCCCTGCAGCACTCAGCCCTGGGCTCCACACCCCATGTCCTGAGGACAAGCTTCCTTTCAGTAAGCACAAACTCCAGGGGAGCAGCATGCATGCACCCCGAGGCCTCTGCACCACCACAGGAAAGCCAGGCCCAGACAGACACAAGCACATTTAGTATCACAACCTGCCAGTTGACTAGCATAAAGAAGGGATCTAGCTAAATAAATAAGGAGTCCTGTGCTGGCCCCTGGGCTCTATCCTGCTGCCTACAGCCTCCCCAGCTTTCTTCCCAGATAGGAGAGCCAGGGAGGTTCCCTTCCTATAGGAGGTGGGATGAGAGCGTACACTCAAAGATGTGAGACCCAAGACAGTGGAGGTCTGGCTGTGGAACACATTCTATACCCCAGTAATGACTAACAGCAGCAGACCCTGTGAAGGCCTGAAGCCATCAGAGGCCACCCCACACTCCCTCAGGGTCAGCACGGTGACCCTGTTGGTAACAGGGTTACACATTTCCCACCCCTTGGCTAGGGACAGCCACACTGCAGTCAGCCCCACAGACCTGTGAGCGACCCAGCCCCAACCCCTGCAACAACCTCCCTCCAGCCATCCCATCTGCTCCCACCTGCTCAGAGCACCTCCAGCCTAGCCCTCTCCTTCCTCACATCCATCTTGGCACCTTCTTCTCCCAACCACTCTGCTCCAATCCAGGCCATTCCCCATCTCAACCACTTCTTACGGTCTAGGGTCTACCCCTTGCAAAAAACCTCTCCTTTCCTCCTAACCCTCCTCTGCTTTCAAGGAACAGCAAACAACTTCACCCCCACTTCTCCCACCAGCCACACCTGAGAACCCTGTAGCAATGGGGGATTGATTCAGCCCTCAATGCCAGATGAGGAACCTGGCTATAGCATCCAGTCAGGAAGCTGCAGCCAAACATGCTTGTGCTGGCCAGTTCCTGTACATAGTCCTTGGCTGTTGCCCCCCAGTCTCATCTTGGACGCACAGTTGGGCTGCCCTGCAGAGAGACCCACACACTGCTCCTGGGTAGAGAGCTCAGCAGAGAGAAGGGCAGCAAGATGGGGACTGCCCTGTGCTGCAGGGAGAGCCCATCTCACTGGGAACCAGCACAGGTTTGCTACAAGGCACTAATATCAGCTAAGCCTACGGGGAGGAAAGCACATGGGCACATGACAGCCCTGCCTAGGCCAGGCCTCACTGTCCCATAACAGCCCTCCATCTTCGAGCCTCTGTGGAGATGGAGGCAACAAGCTAGGAGGGCTGAGGATGTCTAGTGACAATGGAGTGATGACAATGCCCCGCAGGCCTGGGCCCCAGGGATGCGCACGGGCAGGCCAGGGGTGGGGACGCGCGAGGGGACGGTGGTGGCCCGTCACCCTGGCCTGGGGGAGCTGGCAGCTCCTCGCAGCTTCTTCCTGCTCTTGCTGGCCCCGGGGCTGGAGCTGGGCCGCGGGGCCGGGCGCTCCTCGGCAGGCGTCGCGGTGCCCTCGCGCGCCAGGAGGGTTGGGGGAGCGGCGTGGAGCTCTCGCCGAGGAAGGAGGGATGGTGTGGAGGAAAAGTCGGAAGATACAACACAAACATCCAGGTGACTGCGGTGGAGGGGAAAGAGGGAGTCTCGGGAGGCATTTAAGCCTAGTGCACAGAGAGGAGAAAGACACAATTTACAAGGCTGTGAGGTTGTAGGTCACCTATAGGGAGCAGGTGGGACAAGGCCCAGGCTGCATGCAGAGACCACAGGCCACATCTGGGCAGGGAGAGAGTCTCGTGAGGCTGAAACTGCAGCCTCACTTCTTTGCTAGTGGGCTTACTGGGCTGGCAGGAACAGCTGAGCTCAGGGAGGAACAGCCTGCATCTCCTGCTCCGAGGGCTCCTGCTCCTGGGCCTCGGGTACCTGCCAAGGCCTCTGCAGCACGGAGATGGTGCCATCCCCCTGCCCTCACATCCCAGTTACCCGGGCAGCAAGCAGCTGATCCAGGCCCTGGGGTGCTTCCAGAGCTGCCCATGGGCACAGCGCACCCTGGGGGCTCCCACAGCCCTGCCTGCAGCACAGGCTGCTTTAAGCAGCACGTCTGAGAGCTCTGGACCAACACAGAAAACAACAGGCCGTGACAGACAGGAGCAGCAGGAGCTGCCTCAGCCTTCTTTTGCAGGGAGCTTCAGTACAGTGCAGGGCTGCTGGTTCAGAAGAGAAGACTGGCTATGTGTGCAGCAGGCTGGAAAAGGAATCATGTGGCAGCAGCTGTGTCCCCCAGGGTGCTGGGCTAGCCCTCCAATCCTCTATTTACAGCTGTCTGGGTCAGGGAAGCTCTGCTAAGACCCCTAGGGAAGGGTCATATGAGCAGGGACTATTCCCTGGGACTGGCTGTGGCAGAGAGTGGCACTGCCTACTTGCCTTAGGGTGATCAGCTCAGAGGCTGTCAGGAAGGTCTCCCAGACCACCACCAGTGCAAAGAGATCACCCAACACCAAGCACAGCCAGGAGGAGCTGCAGAAAGACACCATCCAGCATAGGGACCAGGTGATTCTAATCCAAACCTGCAGCCCTCCCTTTGTGCTTGTCTAGACCCCTCACTAATGGTGAGTGCAGGGGCCTAGAGCTGGTGCCTTGCCAGAGCTAAGACCCTCTTTGGTCCTGATGCCAAGAGCTGGGGCAAAGGACAGCCTTGCATCTGGTAAAGCTGCTGGGTCCACTTGAAGGTCTGTTTTCCAGATCCCCTTCAGCCACCTCCTGTGTACAATCCACAATCAAGAGAGCCAGCAGGCTTCAGGCTTTGGGTGCTGAAGGGCTGTCATGGCAACAGAGAAGAAGAAAAAAGAGGAAGGGAGGGAGCTCATGCAGGTGGGGATAGAGCAGAGCCAGGTGGGGAAGGGTTAGTGACAGCAGATGTGAGGGGGCAGCAAAGGACTCTGTGTGCTCAGTGCCTTCCCTGTGCCAGGCTGCAACAAGCCCAGCTACTCTGTGCTCGCAGAGTTTGCAGAAGGAATTTAAGCACTAACAGCTCTAGCAGCCCTTGAACCAAGCACCCACCAGCACCATGCTCACTTGTTGCCTCTTCTCCACCCTCCTGCTTGCAGGAGACAAAAGGCATCTGTTCCAGCCCTGGATCACTACCTTTCTCCAAACTCAGTGCTAGTGACCAAAGTCACCTCAAGCCTAGAGAGGTTCAGGTTCACCTGTCTGTGCCTCAGCTAACATCAGTCTCTTGCCTCCACTGGTCAGCCCAGCTTGCCATCCTGCAAAGACCTGCCTTTTATCCCCTGTGCTTGGCCAGAACCTGCCTAGGGCACGAGACCAAGAGAGGAGGACAGCAAAGATGCTGGCTACAGACTACTCCTGTGCCCTGCAGTCAGTCAGTCAGTCAGTCAGTCAGTCACAGACACACCAGGCGTATCACACACACACAGCCCTGCCCAGGCTCAGCATTGTCAGTGGCACAGCCAAACGGCTCTCACAGGCTGGGTGAGCCCGAGATGGGGCTGATGCTCTCAGCCAGGGCCTCCAGAGGGGAGCAGCAGGAAGAGATGTTAATAAGGTTACAAGCCTAAGATTAAGGGCAGACCAGGGCCAGTTCATGCTGCGCACTGCCAGAGCCTGGCAGCTCCCTGGAAGCAGGAGCCCTCAGCTGGCAATATCTGTTCTGTACACCAGAAGCCAGACCCAGACACGCACCTTTGCGGGCCGGCTGGCTCATGCCAAGAGAGGGGAAGGAAATGTGCAGGGAATGAATGGAGGCAGACAAGGATGCCACGACAGGCCACGCGGGGACAGCCCTCAGCCAGGCTGTCCCTTCCCTCTGGCAGCCGGCTGAGGCCATTCTTGATGGTGTCTTGTACTTACCCCGCTCCATTCCACGCCCATACTCACTTCCTCGCTACCGTCTGTGGCATTCTCGTACTTGACACTGCCCCCCAGGCTCCGATGTCTCTCTGTGCCATCCCCCTCCTTCAGGATCTCCACCACCTTCGTCTGGTTGATTGGGTCAATGCCCTGCAAGTAGGAAAGGTTAAGGAAGAACAGGGTTTTGTCTTTACATGTTCCTTCCCTCTGGAGATCCACTGCGCTTGGTTCCTGTTCCCTCTCTTGGCCACTGCCCCATCCCAGACAAAACTGCCCAGCACAACCAGGATGGAGCCAAATGCCATTCTGCACTTAGCAGTCTCTGTTTGAACTCCCAGCTCAGTGAGTCCTCATAAGGCCATAACCAACCCTGTGGAACAAGGGCTCACTACCCCAAAACTGACAGCTTCTTTCCTTCTCATTTTGAAGTGTGAAGGATTCAGCTGTCCTTCAGTCTTTTGTGTTAGGTGCTTACAGCTTCTGCTTTATTATTTGAGGATTGAGAGGAGTTTAAGGAAAGAAGTACTAGGAAATTCTAGGTATTTTTTGCCTCTGGACAAAAAGTAAGTATGAAGAAAACATCCCAGTAAGTGTAGCTCTCCCCAGTACCTGACAAAGCCCAGGAACCTGCCCTAACCCTGCTGCAGTATTTCTGCACTCAGTGAGCCATGCCTTCCTCCACATGGACACACACACATGCACCACCCCACACACGCGTGGATCTCTGCACAAATGCATCCCCAACCGCCGAGGCCCTCTGGTGTCACAGCAATGCAAACCAAGAACATCAGAGAGGCCCAGGAGAGTCCCTCACCAGACCCCACCAAAGGCAGTGCCATAGGGTGCCACCCCAAGCCCTGCAATGCCCCCACAGCAGGGAAGGTCCCTCTGGGGTTACCTGTCGCCGGGAGCGAACCGCGCACTCCTCCAAGGTCTCGGCTGCCTCCAGCTTGCCCTGGCGCCGGTACAGCGCGCCCAGGTTCCTCAGAGTGGTGTTCACAGTTGGGCTGTGGTAACACAGGGGAGGTGAGCAGGAGCCCTGGGGTCACCCCCCCAGAGCCCACAGCTGCCCACAAACCAGCTCTTACCTGCTAACCTTACAGGCCTTGTACCAGCCACCATACTCAGCATAGGGAGCGCTGTCTCTGTGCTTGCTCTGCAGGGTGAGGAGAGAAGAGAGCTCTTAGTCCCACACCTACTGCCCTCCTCTGGCCTGTGCTCTGCCACTAAATCACTAAATGCCAGGATCAGACCCCTGGCTGCACCCATGCACCAGCCCAACCTTTGGAAACACAATACACAAATGCAGTGATGAAGCCCAGCAGCTTCCTGGTAGGAAAGTTAAAAACATGTTTGATGCAACAGATTTGGGCCACAAGCAAAAGGAATATCCTAGTTTCAGGAAGGAGAATAATCCCATCTCCTTACCCCCTTCCACGGTACCAACGGCAGCAGGGACAGCACAGCCTATTCTCATGGCATAATGGAGGGCATGACACCCCAACCAAAATGCAAAAGGGAGACAAAACCCCACCAGCATGCCAGTCACCATGGGTACTAAATCCCACCAGTCACCATGGGCACTAAATCCCACCAGTCACCATGGGCACTAAATCCCTCAGCCAGGACTAGCAAAGGAATCAGGCAGCCACATCCCAGCCTTTGGCCTACAGCTGGAAACAGGCTGCTGGCCAGAGGACCAGCACAGGGGGCAGAACTTGATGCTCAAGGAGGAAGATCTGGACAACCCTCACTGCCTACAGGGCAGGCACCAGGGACAGGGGAGTTCAGGACTCAATACATCTCTGCTGTAGAGGCAGCCCTAAAGGGTGTGTGAACCTAACAGGCAAGGTGTCAAATCCTCTGGGGCAGATAAAGCCTTGGAGGCCCAAGGCTGGGATGGCATGAACTGTCCTCCCTCTGCTGCCAGGGAAGAGAGGCAAGGGACAAAAGTAGCCAAGCTCTGTCAGAGGATTTTCATACATTTTAACAGAAGATACAGAAACAGCACAAGGCACAGCACATAAGCCCCAGCTCCAGGGCCAGGAGTACAAGCAGGTCTGTGACTACTGCTGCTGCCAGGACAGGAGTGCCAACCCTGCTTTTTGCCATGGGGCACAGACACAGCTGCCTTGGGGAGAGTAGCTCCAGAGTCAGGGAAAGAGGTTTAGCCCTTGTCTAAGACTCACATGCAGAATGAATCTCTTACTCCAACTGTGACTCCCTCAGCCTGCTCTCTTGCCCCATGGCAGAGCTTGCATTATCAGAAGCACAGCTTCATACTACAGCTATCTACATGTGACCCCTAAATTCTCCAAAGATACCACCAGAAGAGTCTCAGTCCCAGAGGGGACAATGGGAACCCAGTCTCTACTCCAGCTTGGTGCTGCAGCAAGTGCAGATTCTTTGCAGCAGAGCCTTTGCAGTACAGCAACCAGGGCAGTGTAAAGCTGAGCAGTGCCCTGCAGTGCCCGTGCAGAGTGGTTCAATGGGAAGGCACAGGATGCTGTGGGAAGCACGTGCCAGTGCCCTGCTTCTAGGGCTGACAGGATGGGACTCATCAGTCACTAAGTCAAGCTGCCAGACTGCTGCCTGAACCCTGGAGGGCTGGGGCCTGCTCTGAGGGCAAAAAAAAGGGAGAGTCCCACTGCAGGTAGAGGACTAGATCAGAACCCTTCCTTCTGCTGTTTAACCTGTCTGCCAAAACACAGATGGGGCCTTATACTTGGCAAAAGCAAAGACACAACTGCTGCATTTATTGACCACAGAGCAGGGCCTGGGCTGCAGGAGCAACAGCAGCTTTGCCTTTCAGCCTAGCCCAAGGCAAGCACAGTCCATCTCTATCCCCTTTCAGAGGCCAGCTAGGGCCCACCTTGTGCAGAGACCCCTTTCAGATACGGTTCCATTTCCTAAGCAAGGTGACAGCAACACTTTCTTCTTGACCTCCGTTTTTTCCCTAGACAGCCTCAAAGCTGCTTTAAAAGCCAGTTATGCTCTGGGTACTGGCAGCTCTTTGGAACAGAGTGCCAAGGCCTTGCAGCACAACCCTCTGCCATCTGCCATCTTCCATCATCTGCATGCCCAAGAGGGATCAACTACTAAAGCAGAGAGAGCATGCAGCCATGGCTGAGAGACTGAACAGCCCTGCCCCAGGAAAAACACCCTGCTCTCTGAGGGACCTTCCCTCCCTGCTGGCCCAGGGAGCAGCAGTGCTGTAAGCTCCCTCTCCAGACACCTCCCAGCCTTGGTAGCTCTTCAGACTGCAGCTTCTCCAGGAAGGAGGAGGTAAGAGATAGGCTGTGGTAAGAGAAGATCAAACCCCCTGAGATCAGACTCACCTTGCTCATCTCCTCTCTCTCCTCTGCATGCATCCAGATTGGCTTGTGCTCATCTGTGTGGGGAAGAATGCAAAACAGGTCCACTCACCACCCTACACTGTTGTTTGCCTCCTGTACAGCCCAGCACTCTGTCCCCAGAGCTAGCACCCCATCAGAGGGAAGTGACACTCCAGGTCCTCCTCCCAGTCCCTGGACCAGAGTCCCAAGAGGATTCTCCTTGAACTCCTTCCCTTGCTCCTTCCCTTGAACTTCTCCCTTGGCCCAGAGTCCCAAGAGGATTCTCCTTGAACCCCTTCCCTTGCTCCTTCCCTTGAACTTCTCCCTTGGCCCAGAGTCCCAAGAAAGGCAACCAACACTGCAAAGGCAGGACAAGGGAAGGAAAGGAACAAGTCCTCCCAGCGGAAGTACATGTGCCAGGTGCACAGGAGAAACTTCAGCCTATGCTTGAGCATGACTGTGCCATTTACTATACCCAGCCCTGTAAAAAGACTGGCTTGAGACTCCTGAGAGAAGAGAGGGAACAGCATAACACACTAGAACAGCAGCAAGGATGCCCTGCAAGGCATCCCATCCCTCAGTCTGGGCAACACCAGAACCAGACAAGTCTAGGCTGAGAGCCAGGAAACCCCTCCCCTGCCCTAAGAGCTTCTGCTGTACAAACCATCCACAGAGCCAAACTCCTTCACGTGAGCACGGGTAAGGATCTCCTTATACAGCACCTCTGCATCTTTGTATTTGCCTTGCTTCAGGTAACAGGAAGCCTGCAACCAAAACAAAACAGCTCCAGCTCCACCGGGAAACAGATTAACTCTTCCCACCTCTTGCAGCTATTGCTCTGTCTCTAAGCACCCCTCCCCAGCACCACATGGCCTCTCCCCAGTGCCTCACCAGGTTGTTCTTGGTCTTGGCCACGTTGGGGTCGTCAGGACCCAGGCAGCTCTCGTAGATCTCCAGGGCCCTGCAGTAGTAGTATTCCACCTCATCGTACTTGCCCTGGTTCTGGCACAACAGGGCTAGGTTGTTCAGCTGCTTGGCCACATCAGGATGGTCTTTGCCTAGAACCTGGGTGAACAAAAGAGGAGAAGCCACAAAGACTGGAGAGGACTCCTGGAGTTAGTAGGTGCTGGAGTCCCCCCAGCACATGCCTACGTCAGACAAAAGCCAAGGTCTGGAAAGGAGGAGAAATTCCAGCTTCCACCTCCTGGCAGGCCTCCCTAGGGCTGCAAACACTGGAGAGACAGGAAAGGTGGTGGCAGAATCAGCAGCTGAACAGGCTAGATAGGCCCTGATCTCCCACATGCCTTGAGCTAATGGGAGAAAGCCCACAGAGAGAGCTGAAAGGACAAAGAGCACGGAAGACTCGTACCTTCTCACGGATCTCCAGGGCTCGCTTACACAGTGGCTCTGCCTCTTTGTACTTCCCTCTCTTGCCATACAGAACAGCCAAATTGTTCAAAGTCGCTGCCACCTGCAGAGACAGAAACTCCTCCATGAAACAAAGCAAATTCCATGGGGACCAAACAAGGGGCACAAGCAATAGTAACAGTGACTGTCACATTTCCTCCATGCCTGCAGTACTGCTGCTTCTCAAGAGAAGGAGGTGCAGAGACTGAAAGCTGCCCTGCCTATATTGGAGGATCCAAGAGAAGCCAACTCCTTACAGGCTGTACTGAACCAGCCAGCAGGAAATATTGAAGCAGTAAAACACTGCTGAAACAGTGGCCCAGCAGCACCCAAAGGTGAAGTGGAAGAGGAGAGAGACACTCACCGCTGGGTGGTCTTTGCCTAGAGTCTTCTCACGGATGGAAAGAGCATCATTCAAGAGGTGTGCTGCTTCTTTGTATTTGTTCTGATCCCTGCAGTGCAAAGTCAACCAGTTACCTGGGATTTGAACATTACAGCCCAGAGCAGGCAGAACTATGAACAGTGCTCCTTCCACACAGACCCAGCCTTCAGAGTCCTTTCTTTCCCCACTCCTCCCTGCTTTAGTCAGTCCCTAGTTATTACATCTGTGAGTCTGGCAAACCAAATACCATCTAGGCCAAAACCTTTCTGAAAACCAAACCCCTGGAAGCTTGGGGAGCCCCAGGATGTGCTGTAAAGGGAAACAGGAGATGCAGAAAGCTGTCCTGGCCCAATCCTGCCCTTCCCACCATGCTCACCTGTACACTAGTGCTAGAATGTTGAGCATGGTAGCCACATCAGGGTGATCATGGCCTGATGTCTTCTCCAGGTCCTCCAGCGCCTGCTTGCAGAGAGGCACAGCCACCTCATAGCGTCCCTGGGAGGCGTACTGGATGACAAGGTTGTGGAGGGTGCGCAGGCGTGCAGGAATCTCATACCCTCCCTGCTGGGCAGCTGCCACAGCACTGCTGTGCTGGTGGGGCACTGTGGGCACAGAAATAGACACGGCACAGTTGGCCCAGCAGGCTCGAACAGAGACAGGCAGCACCCATGCATGAGCAAACACTTACATCCAGGACCATGCTCCTCCTCCTCATTCGGGAATAGGTCATCCAGAGAGTCCTTGGTGGAGTCACCCTCCTTCTCCTCCTGAGAGGATGAGAATCACAAATACTGTTGGTTCTCAGCAGAGACAGCAGCAGCCTGGGCTGAGTCAGTTGCCAAGCTCTCAGCCATTCTGCAGCCCACCAACACACTCAACTTCTCCTGCTGTCTCTGCCACCATCTCCCCCCACAAAACAAAATCCAGAGACTCTGCCCCATGCAGGCCCCCTTTAGCTACAGGCATTGCTGTGCATGGGAAGGGGCAAAATCCAGGGCAAGGTTATCATGTGATAACATGTAGGCAGTTCTCCCGGACCCACAAAAGCAGCTGCTCAAAAGGACTGGGGCATACCGAAGGAGAGACGTCCTCATCATACTTCTTCAGCTGGTTCATGAACTCAAGGTGTTTCTTCTCCTCCTCCAGCTGAGCCACGGTCTGCTCACTACGCTGCAGCTTCTGCTGGGTGTTGGCAAGCTCATCACGCAGCCACTGGTTCTCCTGGCACAGCCTCCGCACCTGAGCACGCAGCTTCTGCTTCTCTGACTCCACGGCGTTCAGATGGTTGGACAATGCCATCATCACCTTGTTAAGAGGCTCAGTCAGTGACAACCACAGTTTTGTCTCTCCCTCACATACATGCTTAGGGTCCACCCATGCTAGCCTTCTACATTTAGCCCCTTCCCACTCCTGCAGCTTATGGGAAATGGCCACATGCCTATCCCAGAGAACACCTCAGGGATCACCCCCCACTCTCACCTGAGCTTCTCCAAGCCCCAGTTCTATCATCTCCACTGACTTGCGGAGCAGGTTGGATTTCTCGTGCACGAGATTGGCTTCTTCATCCTTCTTCAGGCACTTGATGGTCTCCAGCAAGCTGTGCAGGATGGAGTTGTGTTCATTCTTGAGCGCTTCCAGCCCTTGCATTACCAGCTTGGTGTTGGAAATTATCTCCTCTTGGCTCAGCTTGTCCAGTTTCTCCTCCCTTGGGTACACCATGGTGGACATAGTCCTACTCCTGCAGCCCTGCACAGAGACCAAGACAAAACCTGAGTGCCCCAGCGCTGCTTCAGAGAGCCACCAGCAGACACAAGAACCACAACCTCCTTCAAGCAGTCAGAGACAGCATTTAACAGACTGCCTACTCTAAACCCTTGTCTTTCATCTTCCCCTCTCTCTCTGGCAGCAGGCATCTGTCAGGGCACGTGCTTCTGCTTTTGTGGCGGGGAGTGCTGGCAACCAGCACAGGTGGCCTGCGTGGACAGGAGACAAAAAGGCAACAACCAGTGGTGACCTCCAACACCCCCACGCTCCCAGCAGGGGGAAGACTAATTTAGCTTCCATTTAAGAGCAGAGATTTGTGGTTGGCAGCTGGAGTTGCAATCTATACACCTTCTGCCCACAGACCACTGATGCAGAGAGGCTGTCAGAGCTCAGCACCTCTTCTGACTGCAGAAGAAAGGGAACACAAAGTAGAGGGATGCCAGCTCAAAGCTTTCTGCTTCCTCAAAGGAAAATCTCCTAGAGGAGCATCTCAGACAGGAGGGCATCAGCGGTATTGCTATGCCAAAATATTGCCAGATATTGTGCCAAAATAATGTACCAAAATATGACCACAAGAGTACATCCTGAGGATTGCAGCCTAGCACAGAACTGCCACTGTGGCACTGAGGGACATGCCACCAGCAGTCCCTGCCTGACTGCAGAAGCTCACATACATTAACAGCTACAGTCACACTAACATAATCTTTGTGCAGCTGTTGACTTGAAACACTGACAGCTTTTCCATCTTGATTCACCCTGCTGCCACCCCAAGGACTCCTCAGGATGGCCTAAGAACTCTGTACTCCTCCTCTGTCCTGTTCCCCCCGGACATACAATGGGGAAGTACCCAGCTCTGCCTTTGCACAGCACTACAACCTACAATGTTAGTGTGGCTGCAAGGTCCCTGCACACAAAGTCCAGGAGCTAGGGGAACACAACAGGCCAAAGGCTGAGAGACACAATAGGCAGGCAAGACCCCCAGCAGCAAGACCCTGGCTGCTCCATGACTCATTTAACACAGTCTCAGCCTCTCCCACCAGCTGGGCCACCCCAGCAGCCTCCTCAGGTTACTCAACAGTAAAGCCACCTCCCACCTTGCTATCATGTCACTCCAAAACCAGCCTCCTGCAACGCCCTGCACAGGCAGCACCTGCCCAGCAGCACCTCCTTGCTACCTGGAGCTGGCAGAGGCCTCTGCAACCTGAGTGCCCAGGGCCCTGCTGCCAGGAGGCTGGCAAACTGCCCAGAAGCTACACGGGAGGAGGTGAGGGAATTGCTGCCAGCAGATCTGCCTTTGACCTCCTGCTGGACTCACCTCTGCAGGGTTTGAGCTCTTTGTTCAGCAGCTGCCTTGTGCCTGCTTTACTGAGAGAACAGAAATACTGTCCCAGCTACAGGAACAGAGCAATCACAGCTCCCCTTTCTGGCAGGCTCCTCTTCTCCTCACCTGTGCATTCTGTCCAAGTGCCAGGGAGATACCAGGGAATGGGCCCTGAGCAATAGAGAGGCCCAGCTTCCTCCTCACTGTAGCACTTAAAGTGAAGATGACAAACAGCACCGGGACAGTTGTTTTAAGTACACACATCTCATTATTAAACCCACTCATCTCCTCCTCTTTAGCCTCACTCTTCCTCCAGTTGTTTTGTAGGCCTGAACTCTCCTCTCAATTCTTCTTTGGTTTCTGTTCCCATGATGTACATCCATCCCTCAGGAAGGGGGGGGCAAACCCTCAACACTCAGAGGAGACCGTACTGAACCCCTCAGCAGGGCAGAAACACCTCGTGTCTCTTGAAGACTGGGCTTCTGTTCACACCTCTGAACAAGAACTGAGTCATCCTCCCCCAAAGTCACAATGCTGACTTCATATTCACTTCATGATCTAGCATCAGCACCAATTCTGAGTCATACTTCACGGTACCTTTCACTTTTGGGTATCTGTCATGCTCCACACGCAGTTAACCCTGCACATTTTATATCAAAACCATCCCATCTGGACCATGACTTATGCCAGTTTCCTTTGCAGAAGATTATATGACATGAATAGCATGAAAAACCTCATTAAGGTCAAGATAGAGGACACAGACTGCTGTTTCTAAAGGAAAAACAGGCTTCCTGAGAGTTGGTTGCTACTCATACCCCATCTTCCAAACTCATTCTCAGAAACTGGCAGCTAAGCATTCTGGACAACAGTTCCCCTGGTTGTTCTTTTTCCCACCTTTCCAACACACCTGGAGTGGGATCAAGTGCTAAAGCAGTAAGGAAAGCCTTGCTTAATGGAGACTTCTACAGGTGAGCACAACTCAGGAAGAAATGTGCAACAACTCCCAGCCCTAGAGAAAAGAGGCTGGCAGCCCAAAGGGTGCTGGTACTGCCTCATATGGCCACAAACTCTGGTGCTCTGAAATGGATCCAGACAGCTTCCCAGGAAGGCTCAGCAGACACTCACCTCTTCCACAGAACCCAAGGTAACAACTGCTAAAGGGTTAAATGGCCCCATCACTGGCTCCAACTTGAAAGGAAACACACCCTGACTCACTTGCAAACAGGGAAACAGTTCTCTGGACCACAGCCAATGCTTGGGACACAAGAAGATACCCAGGAACGGCCTCATACCCAAAAAACTACAACTCTGCTCTAAAACTCTCACAGCTGAGCAGCACAAGTCCCTGTGGGCACTGGGCCAGCTGTATGAAATGAAATGCTGACAGTTCTCATGGCAGCATCACTTATGTCCACATAGAGATCCTGCTGCCATCTTTAAAAAGTGCAATACAAACACATTGGGAAGAGGAACATGTTACAGGAAAAAAAGCCACCAGACCTCACACCTTGCTAGGTAACAGAGTCAGGCAGACAAGACCCAGATCCATAGAAATCAGCCTCATTAATTCCACAGTACACAGAACTACTCCTCAACTGTGAAACTGCTGTTTGTTAAACCATCAGCATCTCTACTACAGCAACATTCTTTCTTCAGCCCTTCTAGCAGAAAATGTTCACGCCTTTCACAGTCCTCACAATCAACTTGTTTTTTGAAACTGCAAAGATTTCAGTCTGAGAAGGAAAAATAAATCAAAATATCCTGATCCACAGCATGTAAGACTCATCCTACCCTGCAACTACATCCTCAGATCCTTCAAGGCATCCCAACAGAGGCTTTTGCTCTCTCACAGGTTGTGCAAACATCTGTAACAACCTCAGCCTTTCTCCCCTAGGGTGACATCCTAGAAGCACAGCCCTGCTAGGTACCAACATGCTTCCATGCTCAGCAGTGGACAGAGGACTGTCCAGGCTGGACACAGGGTGCAAAACCTAAGAACAACACACAGCTGCTCAACAAAAAAACAAAGAGGAGACTGCTGAGAAGTCATTTGAATGCTGCTACATCTTGTACAGCAAAGAAAAGCAACCAACACCAGCAGGAGCTGACTTAACTTTCCAAAGCAGGAATTTCCCCACAAAGAGCTTATTTCTAGTTCTCTCCAGTGCTGGCAGGTGCTCAGCCCTCCATAGAGGAAACACTTGCTACAGCAGCCAGTGCCAAGGTCAGGCAGGGTGAGGCTGGTGTATATGCACTCTTCCTACTCCTTTCCATTCAGTAAGGGGCCCTGAGTGTCCTTTACTCAGGCAGAAAACACTCAGAGGTTTTCTGCAGAGAGGAGGGGACACATCATGATTTGCCTTTTGCAGGGTGGGGGTCAGACTGGAAGGGGAAGAAAGAATGCTTTTCCAGCGAGCTCCTTGAGAGATGGAGAGTCCTGTTCCCAGCTTATGCTGCTGCAGCCCTCATGGACCTGCAGGTGTCCCAGCCCAGGTCTCCACCCGCCCCTTTCCGCTCTAGTTGGCACATCTTCCCTATTTCCAGTGAGCTGCAGGAACAGCCTGCCTTCCCGACAGCACCCAGCTCATCTCCCCTCTTCTGCTCCCTTTGGAGGACAGGGGAGGAACGTGTGAGCACTGAGCTGTGTGGCAGCTGCAGCAATCAGCCAGGGATCCATCAGCAAGGACATCCTGCCAGGCAAAAACCTTCCTCCTGCATTCAAGTGCACAACCGCGAAATCGCTAAGCATCAGCATTTTCAGCAGCTCGTTTTTCTGCCTCTCAAAACTGCTCCCACGTGTAAGACCTTTAAGTGGAAAGAGCTGGAAGCTTCTCTGCTCCTATCTTCAACCCACAACATCTACAAGGATGCCAGATTAAATGGGTCCAAGTCAATCTTAAAGCTTAGGTTATGATGCCTAATGCTAGAAAAGACAATGGGAGTGGGGGAGGAGAAGCACCGAGGAAATCAGGAGTCAGCTACAACAGGACAGAGATCTCAGGTCTACAAACAACTCAACTGATGCAGTTCACTGCCTCCCTGCATGCACAGGACAATAACTGCAGCATCCTTCAAACTGCAGATGGCCTGCCAGCACTTTCTGTGAAGAAGTGAAACAGATTTTCAGCAAAATTTTCAGCAGCAAATTCTTCCGTAGGAGAAGGTGATCCAAGGATATAAGTGATGTAAGGTAGTTGCAGAAAGACAGCCGGGTTCTGGAAAAAATATTCCTGTGGAAAAGAGTAAGTCTGACCCACAGCAAGAACAAGTGACCACATTTGGGAGATAGATATCAATGGTTTCCATTTAGAAATGCTTTGTCTTGCTTCATCATAATTGTCCCAGTCTCCTCCTGTGAGACATGATTTGCTACCTGGAGAAACAGCGAGGTTATACATTTGGGAAGCAAAATTACTTGATAAAAACAGGGAGGGTTTTTTGGTTTGTTTGTTTTTCCTTGGACCTCTGCCAGCTCATTACTGTTGAGCAACAAAGGGTCTCTGGAATGACTGGGTGACCTCCAATGAAGCTAGAAGTGAGACTGCAAATAAGAGAGCGAGTCTTCACTCCTAAAGGACACTGCAACAAAACCTAGACCTAATACTTTGGATGCTGAAAAATAAAATAAGAACAGTAAAAAGCAAACAGAGTGACAAAGTTGCAGCCATCACAGAGGCTGTGTGATGAGCACAAATTTTCTTATTTGGATACCAGGATCAGAAAGCAAACAGATTGTAGGAGATTACAGTCAGCTGTGCAGGGCCTCTGAGGCTTCCACTGCGCAGCCAGGACACAGTGACACTGCCAGGAACACTGCACACGGACACACCACTGCCAGAAGAGCCACTGTGCTCAGGGTCACCACCCCAGGCCACCTGGGGGAAAAGGGACAAACCAGTGCTGCTGAGCTCCACATCCAAGCTGGTATTTCCAGAGCTGCTCTAATCCCCAGGAAATGCTGGGATTCAGGTGAGGCACAGAGCAGGAATGGTGCTCTGTGATGCTTGTTACTCTTGCCTAGATGCTCCCTTAGAGCCACTAAGAACACACAGAGAGGATATCAGTCAGGAGCCAGCATCCTGGGAGGTCATACCCGCCATATCTCTGAGCTGCAATTGTAAAGTCAAAAGGTGTCACTCAAATTCTCATGTCCATAATGTTCTCTACATAAGTTTCTACACCCTACTGCCAAAAAAGGGGACACCTAGAGTCCCATCTTGTGCCCAAAGTTCTTTCCCAAGGCCAGGCTCCAGCTCAGACCCTTCCTGCACTGCAAACAGTCTAAAGTTAAACAAACACACTGATGACTTCAAGTACTATAGAGGGACTCTTGTGTTGTAACTTTTCCCTCAGTAAGAGTCTGCCTTGAGTATTACTGGAAGAGTATTACTTGGAATGAATGCTTAGAGGTCTCTGGTCCATTCCCTCACCCAAAGCAGGTATCTGTGTCTAACTAAAGGACCATCTCCCAAAACAGAGATCCCACAAACTCTTCAGAGCCCTGTATCACAACTTAACCACCCTCTTGTGGGAGAAAAAAAAAAAGTAAGAAAAAAAATTCCTCATCTGAATTCCTCAGATAAACTCAATGCGTTTGCCTTTAGTGAACACCTCTTCAGGACAAAGGAGCAAAGCACCACAGCACTAGAAACTGATCCAAGGCCCAAGAAATGGAATGCAGTGCCTGCTTCCTTCCAGCAATGACCCACAAGGATTTTTGCATTCCCAAAGCAATCCACTCGCAACAACGCGGCAGGCAGTGAAGGCAAGAAGTGGTCTTACTCACATTCTCCTGTGCCCCAAAACCAGGACTCTCCTTGGCACCCAGACATCTCCCCACATGGCTTTGAAGTCAGTCTCCAAGCCCAGAAAGACTTCACCCAACCAGTTTCCCCAATCCTCAGAGTCAGGTATAACGCAGTACAAGGTGACTGTGCTGTTGATATGCCTTGATGCCCGTCTGGGGGATAGGGAGGGCTGTCCAGGGATCATGGCCAGGATTGCTTCTTTCAGCAGCTGACACATGCCAGCTCTGGGGTTTTTCCCTAGATACTGGAAAGCTTGTGCTGGGAATGTCTGTGCTAACCAGCAGGCTGCAAGAGGCCCAGGGGATGAGGACTAAGGAACTGGATCTGCAGCTCAAGTCACAAGGAGACAGGAGCTGAAAGGGAAAGAGCATCAAGGGGAGCCTCCCAACACTCCTCTCTGTCCCAGAAGCTTTGGCTCCCTACCACCCATAATCTCTAATGAAACACACAACATCCCATAACCTTCCTGAAACCCAGGGCAAGGTGGTGATAAGGTGGCTTTACAAGGACTTGGCTACAGTGACTCACGTTCTTCACCCCACTACAGAAAGAACAAGGGAGCTTCTCATACCCCTCTCACCTTCCAGCCCACAGCTGGAAATGGACAAGGCAAAAGTGGTGTTTGTTCTGATTGACCAGAGCAAGCAATTCCTGTATTATCGAAGCATCATTCAATTCCAGAATGGTTATGTACTCTGAGGAAGGCAGAACAGGTGGTCTGGTTGGCTTTGTATCAGATCATTCATTCCTTTCAAGACCAGAAAGGTTTCACTCCATTTGTTACTACCAAAGAATACAGATATTGGAAATCAACAAGGGTTAAAAAACCCCAACAAAACAAACAACAACAGCAAAACCAACCAAACAAAACAAAAAATAGTACCAATTTTTGCCATGAGCAGAAAACTATTTTGCTCTGGTTGTACATCATATTTTTTACAACCCCAGCTGGCTGGGAAAACCTGCCCCTTCCAGCAGGCCATTGGAATGAGAACAGCAGTCATCATCACTCCCACCAGCAAGCTTATGCTGGCACCTCCAGATCAGCTGATAAGACCTTGTTTTTAAACTTGTTCGTGTCTGCAGCAGCTCACCAAATCCATTCTGCATCTGCTGCGCCTGGGACTACAGCGAAACTCCATTAAAACACATTTCCAGGCTAGTGGAGAGACAAGAGCTAAGCAGCTGGAACAGAGCCAGGGCAAGCATCTCTTCCCAGCTTCAGAATCTGATTGGGAGTCTCGCACTATAAAAAACAGAGCCAGAGCCATTACCTTGCCCTGACAGCATGAAGCAGTATTAAAGCAGGCAGAGTAATTCCCAGGAGCCAGTGCCTTTGCAGGCATCTGTCTAATGTGAGGGCTATGCACTGGATGTGCCTGAGCCGGGTACAGGAGATAACCAGGATGCAGATGGGACCAGCAGGCGCTCTGGGGCCACTCTGTGTGCCCACACTCCCTCCATGATGTACCTGCAAAGACCAGCTGACTGCAGGCTGCAAGACTGCGCTGCTTTTTTCACAAGCAAACAGCTTTTGTACACCCCAGCAAGGCAGGCAAAGTCACAGGGACAAATCTCTACCTGCAAAACAAGCAGAGGATCTGTTCTATCTCTGGCTCGAGCTCTTTGAGGAGCTACGTGGCTCTTTCCCAGCAAATTAAGCATTTACCCAGCAACTCTGCCAAGGTCAGTATCTTGCCCGTGTCCTTTGTGCCCCAAGAGCCATTTTGGTATTTGGGGTTAATGCTGCTGTTTCAACCTGGACATTCCTCCAAAACAGCAGATGAGAGAACACATGCTTCCTGCTCCTTCTGCCAATTACAGCAAAGCACAGCCATGTTTATTTACCCTGCGTCTGAGCTGGCCAGATCTTTGACCTGAACACCACCCTCTTTCCCCACAGGCACAGGCAGGGGCGGGTGTTTTCCACATCTCCGAGGTGGCACGGCAGAGAGGAGACCAAGGGCACCAGAGGAGAGCCGAGCATGGAACTGCAGCAGAGTGCCAGATGCCAGCGATGCAAGGCGCAGGGAAGCCTGCTGTTCCTGGTAATGTGCTGCTGCCTCCCACCATTGTGCAGATTTCTCCCGGCTGCCTGGCCAGAGCATTCTACCGCAGCACCATCCCCCAGCTCTTCTTCAGACACCTCCTCCCAGGCGCATCCTCTCCTGCACAGAAGCTCACCCGCGATTCCCCCAGCCCACCACCTTTCCTAGGGTGCACCTCCACTTCGGAAAAGCTTAGGAAGCAGTTAATTAATGAAAAGACGGTTTGGGGCGAAACAAGGCTCTTTGAGAGCTACTGCTGTATGACCTGCCTCCGTCATCGTTTCTCCGGCTTTGTCTGGCAGCAGGAGGCACGCCCGCTGCGTATCCTTGAAACAAACAAGCCAGAGAAACCCCTCCAACCCCTTAGAACCGCCATACAGAAATCCTGCGCCCACCTGGCTACGTAAAACCTTCACAAGGCAAAAAAAAAAAAAAAGTTTTCATCAGCTCTGCCCGAAACTGCGCATCAAAGCGGCCCTTTGTTCCAGGATGGCTGGGCGCCCTGCCCGTCTCAGTCACCGCACGGGAATGTCCCCCGCCCCACGGCGCACGGGAGCGGTACCTGGCTGCCTGCAGCGGCTTGTCCAGCGCCGGTGCTCGCGGAGGCGGCGGAGCGGCGGCGGCGGCGCTGCGCGGCTCCGTGCGCGGCGCTGCCCCGGGAGCGAGCGGCGGCGCAGGCACCCGGCGCTCGGCAGCCAACCACACTGCGGCAGGGGGAGGGGAGCGATGCGGACGGGCTCCGCGAACAGGACGCTCGGACGCTCTCCTGGGAGCGCAGAAAGCGCCACGCACGCCAAGCGCACGGCTCCCTCCTCAGGGATCCGCCGGAGAGCCCAGGAGCAGGGCCGAGCCCCCGCCGTGCCGCCAAATGCTGCCCGAGCAGCACCGGCCACCGCCGGGCTCCTGCTCAGCCCGACAAAGCCCGGCTCCATCCCACCCTCCATCCTGAGGCGGAAGGTTTTACATCCTGTCTGGTACCACCCTCGCCCGCGTCCCCACTGCTGACCCCATGCCAGCCCCCAAAGCCAAGCTGGGGTAGCTGCAGAGAGCCCTCAGCTGCTATCGCTGTGCCCACAGCAATGGCCACATCCAGGAGATATTGGAAGGCTGGAGCCCGCAGTGTGGGGCTGGGCCGGGTACTGCCGGGAAGCACTTGTTCAGTCTCTGGCTGCTCTTCTCAGAGAGAGGACGACGACACTGGATCCAGCTCGGATTGTTGCTACAGCCACCCCATGCACGGTAACACACAGCTGTCATGGTGCTCCCTACCATGTCCCCAGCAACCTACACCTGCCTGAACCAGTGCTGCACTGGTGTCACTGTCCCTCCCCACGGATTCCCCCAGAAGGGGAAGGGCTTCAGGTGTCCCAGGAGGAACACAATCCAGCCCAGCGCTGTTGACACGCACGTTCACTCTTGCCTCATCTCACAACACATATTTCTTTCCTAAAGCACCTTGCTGTCCTCCATTCCCTTGCTCTGGAGGGCAAATCTGGCTGGCTGTGGGGGTACATACAGCTATGGCACGCTTACATGTCACACAAGTTACACAGCAGAAGTTCAAACATACGTTATTTGTGTTACAGTGAAAGCCATTCCCGGCAATGAAGACACAGACTAATTATAGAGCAGTGAATCCCGCAGTCTATGCCCACAGCACCCTGGAAACAGCCACGGCCGGGTCTTGGGGCTGACCCACAGTTGCCATGCACACACTCCGCTCTTCCCTCGGGGGCCCTGCGCGGCACTCGGCCCTGCCCGCGGGGAGGCCGGGCGCACCGAGCCCGCGTACCGGGAGCTGCCCGAGCGGAGCGGGCACCGGCACGGCTCCGGAGCCAGCGGCTCCCCCGGTGCTGAAAGGGTTGATCCCGCAGGGCGCGCCTCGCCGGCTCCAAAGTCCGCAGAGCCGGCAGCGCCCTTAGCGCCGACCCGCAGCGTTACGGCGGCCACGGCCCCAACGCTGCCCTCGCCCCCGCTCGTTCCGCTGCCCCAACGGCCAGGGCTCGCTGGAACGGTCCCCGAGCCACGCCAGCCCCAGCCCCAGCTCAGGGGCCTCCCCAGCGCCCCGCGAGGGTCCCACCGCCCCCGCGGCTGGCGGGGAGCGTCTCCCCGGGAAGGCCGCCCCCGCTCCGGCCTGCGCCGCCGGGTTCTGTGTGTCCTCCCCACGCCAGGGCCGCCGAGGGGAGCGACCGAGCCCTCGCAACCCCGCCAGTCCAACCTGCTGGGCGCAAGACGTCGATGGCGGTCCCGGTCGCTGTCCCGGTCCCGGCGGGGGCGGGGCGAGACCCGCGGCCGGCACCACCCGCCTCCTCAGCGGCGCAGCCCCTTTAAATCCAAGATGGCCGCCGCCTCGGCCCCGCCGGCGGCAGCGCGCCACCTGCCGGCGGCCCCAGCCCGGGCCCGCGGCGGCCCCGCCCCGTCGGGCGGCTCCTTCCCGCGGCCATGGCGGCGCTGGGGCTCTGCCGCGCCTTCGGTGCTCTCCTGCTGTCGGCGGGGCCCCGCCGGGCCCGGCCCCCGGCGCTGCCGCCCGGCCCCCAGCCCTGGCTGCCGGGGCCGGTGTCGGCGCCTGCCGCCTGCCGCGGGCTGGGCGCCTCGGCGCCGCGCTGCACCACCGACCCGCTGTGGAAGTGCCGGGTCAAGTACACCGTGCGGCCCGTGGGCATGAAGAAGACGGGCGGCCGCGACCACACAGGTGTGCGGGCGGGAAGGCGGGCGCAGGCGGGCTGCCGGGGCCGGCTGGGCGCGGGGGGTCCCGCCTGCAGCCGCTCCCGTGTCCCGCAGGCCGCGTCCGCGTGCGGGGAATCGGTGGGGGACACAAGCGGCGCTACCGCATGATCGACTTCCAGCGCCTGCGCTACGAGGAGGGGGCCCCGCCGGAGCCCTTCACCGAGAAGGTCATCAGCGTCCGATACGACCCTTGCAGGCGAGTGCGGGGTGCGGGCCCGGGCAGTCGCGCCGGCCGTGGCCTCCCGCTCAGCCGCCGCGGGTTCTCCGTGCAGGTCGGCTGACATCGCCCTGGTGGCCGGCGGCAACCGCAAGCGCTGGATCATTGCCACGGAGAACATGCAGCCAGGGAGCACCATCACGAACTCGCCACACATTAGCAGGATGGCAGGTGCACGCCAGGGCCAGGGGCAGCTGTGCCGGTCTTGCCGAGGCCTCGTCGGCTGCTCCTTGCCCAACTTGTCAGCTTCTGTCTTCCAGTGTCAGCCAGCGAAGGGGACGCATACCCACTGGGGGCTCTGCCTGTAGGCACACTGATCTGCAACCTGGAGAGCCACCCTGGGAAGGGAGCGCAGTACATCCGGGCAGCTGGTATGTCCCCACACGGGGAACCCACTCTTTGTAGGAGTTTGGCTGAGCACAGGTGGAGAGGGGGACAGGGAGGCACTGCTCTGGGTGGCCAGTGACAGGGAGTTGCCATCTTCTTCTCATGTTAGAGTGCAACACATCCCTCCAGAAAAGCAGGGGCAGCTCTGCCCTGTTAATTCCTCAAGGCTCTGTCTTCAGCGAGAAGTGCCACATTTGGTACAACAGTGCTTTGGGGAGTTACCAGCATGGGGATGTGCTTGTCGCAGGATGGAATATTTTGTCCTGCTGCTCAATGCAGCTGCCTCCTCTCTTGCCTTCTGCAGGTACTTGTGGGGTGCTGCTGCGGAAGGTGAACGGGACAGCCATCGTGCAGCTGCCATCCAAAAGGCACATGCAGGTAAAGGAGCTGTGCTGTCCCTGGCTCGACTGCCTGGGCATGCAACCTTGTGCCCTCAGGGAGGGCTGCAGCTCTTCTCTGTCCCCCAGGTGCTGGAGACCTGCGTGGCCACGGTGGGCCGCGTGTCCAACGTGGATCACAACAAGCGGGTGATCGGGAAGGCGGGCCGGAACCGCTGGCTGGGCAAGCGCCCGCACACGGGCTTGTGGCACCGCAAGGGTGGCTGGGCCGGCCGCAAGATCAAGCCTCTCCCTCCCATGAAAAGCTATGTCAACCTGCCACGGGTCAAAGCAGTGCAGTGATGCCCGGGGCAAATAAAGCGTTTTTCATGCTACCACTGTCGCGTTACTGATGTCTTTTACGCACAGCGCCTTTCCTCATTTTCGGACGGGTCAAGTTCTGCTGTGTTCAGTCTCTGGCAGGAGTGGGGTTGGTGGAAGAGATGAGTTTGGGGCTGTGGACTGCCCTGGCTTGAGTTTGAGGTTGGTGGGTGACCCGGTGCAGTCAATTGGCACAATTGTGTCAAACCTAGCTGTAGGACACCCGAGCTCTTCTCTCACCCTCAGCTTGTGGAGGAATGAAGCCAAGCGGACGCGAAGGTGGCTTCTAGCCAAGGTGACTGGGAAGCTGCGAATCACGGACACTAGCTCCTCCCAGCCCCGGTAGCACCTCACCGCTCCCTTGCCCGCTGCTGCCTCCTTCCCTCGCCGCCTTCTCCGTCCCACCCTGCCCCGTCCCTGTGCGCCCCAAGTGCCGCTCTGTGCCCCCCGTGCCTCATCCAGTCCCCGGCGCTGCCCCCGCTCGGTCCCGCTGCCGCCCGCCCAGGCCCGGCCCTCACGGCCGCCGTCGGGCGGGCTCTGCGCAGGCGCCCGCGGCCGGAGCGGCGCGGGAGCGGAGCCGGAGGTAACGCGGCGGCCCCGGCGCGGCCCCGCGGCGGAGGGAGGGCGGCGGGCCGGGCACGGCCGGGCGCGGCCGGCGAGCGCCCCGAGCGGAGCCGACCCGGGACGGGCCCGGGCCGTTTAGGGGAAGTCTCGATCGCGGCCTCCGGCCGGCCGGGCAAGGGGTGCGGCAGCCGAACCGGGCCGGGTCCGGTGCTCGGTGCCCGGCGAGCTCTCGCTTTGATGCTGCCGCTGGCGCGGCCGCCCCGTACGAGCCCTCTCCACGGGGATGGCAGTGCCGTGCCGCCCGCCTTTAGCACGTGTGCCCCGGGCACGGGCCTGTCCCTCGCCGTGTCCCGGTCCCGGTCCCGGCCCGGTGATGTGCACGGAGCCCTCCAGCGCAACTTGCACTGGCCCCCTGATCCAGCATGGGTAGCTCGCTCCATCAGCACACAGCCAGGTGTTACAGCTGAGCTTCCCGGGGAAAGCTGCCCTTCCTGGCCGCATTCCTGCCGCGCCCACAGTCTGTACGGCAGCCCAGAAATCACTGCCCTGTTTTGCCCTGTTACCTTGTAACTCCATATATGTGGCTTTCCAAGGAGTAAGTGAGCCATATCTCATACTTGCTGTGTTAGGGTTGTACAGCACTGTCCTTGAGTACAGCCGGTACAAAAGCACATTTTAATAGGTGCATTGCCATATCACCAGCACTGTGACACACGGATCTCTGGCCACAGCATGCCTCAGCCGCCCCTCCCCAGCTCCTGCTTCCCCTCTGTCCCCGCAGACGCAGCTGCTGCCATGGTGAACGAGAGGCACCCCGGCAGCCTGCGGGTGCAGCTGGGGCCCAAGCTGCAGGCCCAGCCAGAGCAGCTGCTGCGGCAGCGGCGAGGCCGCGACGAGCGGCCGGAATACCTGGTGCGCTGGAGCGTGGTCAGCTCGGAAGAGAGAGCAGCGGGAGGCAGCGGTGCCTCCTCTGGAGACGCCGAGGCGGAGAACATCTCCCTGTGGATGTCTGCAGAAGAGGTGTGCGCCAGCTGCCCGGCGCTGCTGGCCCGGACGAGGCCGCCGCCCGCGGACGCGCCGCCGGACAAAGCGCCGCTGGACGAGGCCTCGCTGCTGGAGATGAAGGCCGATGTCAGGAGCCTGGTGCGGCGAGCCCGGCGCCAGGTGGCCGAGGCCGGGACCCCCGAGTGCTCCGTGCTGAGCACGGTGCACGTGCTGGGCGCCTACGCCAGCATCGGCTCCCTGGCGGGCGCCTTCAGGGAGGCGGGAGCCCTGGAGCTGCTGACGGCCATGCTGTGCCACAGGGAGCGGCGGATCCGCCGCGGCGCCGGCGAGATGCTGCGAGCTCTGGGGGCTCACGATGCAGGTGGGGGCTGCTCCTGCTCAGCGCCACTGAGGAGGGCTTGCTGGGCAGCTGGGGGGTGCCAGCCTTCGGGAGGGGTGAGGTGCCTGGGAAGCAGCGTGTCTCGGGGCTTCTCGGCAAAAGGGGAAGAAGAATCAGTTGGGATCATCCGGACTTCCATGGTTGCAGTTGTCTGGACTGCTCTTGGAGTTAGAAACTCTTTCCCCTGCCAGGTTTCTGAGCTGGGATGCTGACTAACTCTCAGGAGCGTGCAGGAATGTAAAGGGTGGCTGTCTCCTCTATCAGCCCCAGCACCTCTCCTGCTCCACTGCTGGAGCCCAGCCTGGGGAATCTGGAGTTTCTCAATCTGAGGGATGCAGCTGCCACTTTCCCATTTGCAGGTTCAACCAGTAGCAAAGCTGATTGCCCGTCCTGGAGCACACACACAGACAGGACTCTGACAGCACGCGCTTACAGCACTCACATAAACACAAGCCATCCATGTCCCCTCCTGCTCTTTGTCTGGCAGAGACAGAAGGTCACTCCTGCCAGCACACACTGCACATTTTCCAGGTTCACAAGTAGACACACATTCATGGATCCATTGGGTACCAGCATGCACCTGTGCCTGGATCCAAGCCCTTCTATTCTCAGGGATCCCCCTGCTCATCAGTCTGTTAAGCCTGATGTTTGCTAGTAAACCTGTAGCACTTTTGTTCCACAGTCCACATTCACACATCCCTTGGGACTTCCAGCACCAGCCCCCCCCCACCTCATACCATGGTCTGGACCCAGGACCTCCTCCTTGCTATTCCAGCATGAAGTGTTGCTAACGAGTTACATGCACAGCAGGGCTGGGAAAGATGCAGACACTCACCCTTTCCCACTGGCCCCAGGCACTGCAGTCCTGCTTCAGCGGCTGAACTCCTCACCTGCCTCCCTTCCAGCAGCCGTTCTTCAGGACACACACTGTTCTCTCCCCAGTGGCTGGTGACTGAGGATCCTGCCAACTCCAGGCACCAGCACTGGAGAGACCTTTGCAGTTGCCCCAGTAGCTGGCACACCAGGCCAGGGACTCCTACAGCCCTGATCAGAACTGAGTCATTTGGTCTGGGTCAGCTGTACACCAGTCTTCCTGATAACTGGCATTCCATGCTCAAATCCGTGATTTGATCCAGAGAGTGATGGCACCTCCGACTGCCACTCGCTCGCCTGACTGACTCCACAGGGCTCCCACAGCCCCAGTAAGGCTCCAGTTCGTGGTACCAAAGACCAAAGACCTGCCACTTGTGCAGGTCTCACCAGCAGCTGGCACTTGGTCTTTGCAGCACACACACAGGGTAGACAGACTTAGAAAAGATTCAATAAGAAAGTAGGACAGACTATCAATCAGGAACAGGACTGTTGGACAAATACACTGACCAGCTGTGGTTTAAACACGGCTGGCACCTTTTATAACCCTTTCTCTGCAGCCCCTTTTGTGTTCCTTGCCAATTCCAATTAATCCGATAATCTTACTGAAAAATAATCATTGTTACATGCCAGATGTCCTTACTAATTGTTGTCCAGATGTCCTCACTAATTGTTAAGACTGACCAGATTTGTTTCTCTTCACTGCATCCATTAGCATTTGTCAGTCAGGTTTGTGATTCTTTATGTTCTTGTTTATGGCTTCCTTCTTACTTTGACTTTTTGCAGTGAAAATGTCCTTGGCTGGATACACTTAGAGGGTCAGACAATCCGCTCAGACAATCTCCTTCCATGTAGCCTTGCAATGAAGACCAGTGCCAAAGGGCTTGACACAACCCTGGTGGGTAGAGGCTGGTCCTCACCCAGTTCTCTCATTTAGGAGGAGCTGCCATGGCTTGGAAGTGCCTGATGAGGCTTGGGTGCAGCTGGAAGGTGGAAGGTTGCTGGTTGTGGTGTATCCCACAGGGGATCCGGCTTTCCCTGTCCTAGTGCCTGAGATCATGCAGCTCTGAAGTGGGGCAGATGAGGGGCTGATTCAGGTTAAAACTGGACTTCTTTTCTTCCCTGGGACCCTGTTCTGGAATCAGTTATTTGGGGTTGCTGCTTTGTGAGAATCTCTCAGCTTTAGGGGTAGAAAAATACACTGTGGAGCAAAATGTTGCCACTCCAGAGGAAGGGACAGAACGTGGATCAGGTGACACCGAGCAGCAAAGCTGTTCCTTCCCTGCAGCTCTGTCTCTGGCAGGGAGCTGGGGTGAAGGTTGTCTTTCTGGGGCCTGAAGAGTTTTTGTTGTTGTTGCAGGAATCTGGGCCCATGTCCTGCTGTCCCTGAGCCAGCAGGATGGCATTGAGCAGCACATGGACTTTGACAGCCGCTGCACCTTGCTGGAGCTGTTTGCTGAGATCACATCCTCTGCAGAGCCCTGCCTGTCCTTCGAGGGGATTCACCTCCCGCAGGTGGTGACAGAGCCGCCACCAGCCCTGGGCCTGCGGGGCCTGAGGGGCCAGGAGGGGTGGGAGGGGGACAAGAGGGGATTGAAGGTGGGCAGGGGAGCAGGACTGGCTGTAGGGAGAGCTGGGACAGGGCCTGGGGCTGGTGCAGAGGCCCCTGGAGAGCCTGGTCTGCCAGCAGGTAGGGGAGGGTGCCTGAGAGGTCTCTGCTGCTGCCAGCTGGTCTGGAGCTCTCATGGGAGCCTGCCTGGGAATGAGCTGGTGGCTCAGAGAGAGCTGGGGCTGGAGGTGCTTGCAGGCTGAGCGTGAGAGCTGTGCTTGTTGCAGATCCCTGGGAAGCAGCTGTTTGTCCTGGTGAAGCGCTACCTGTGTGTGACTTCTCTCCTGGACAAGCTGAGCAGTGGCGTGGAGCAGGGAGAGGAGCAGCAGGGCTGTGCTGTGCCCAGCCCCGTCCCTGAGCAGAGGAGCCGTGTGAAGCAGGAGTTTGAGTTCAGCATGGCCATGGCCAACCTCATCTCGGAGCTGCTGCACGCCATGGGCTGGAGCCACAGGCACAAGCGGGACCCGCAGCCTCGCCCTGCCCGCTCCATCTTCCAGCACAAGCCCCCGGCCAGCACTGCTGCCCAAGCAGCCCCCACGCGCCCAGCAAAGGAGCCCGTGGCCTTCAGGACGCGCTCGGCGTTCCCGAGCCGCAGCAGCTACGTGGAGTACGTGCAGGCCACGCTGGTGAGCGGCATGAGGGTGCGCATGCTCGAGGACTACGAGCAGGTCAGCGCCGGCGACGAGGGCGACTTCCGCCGCAGCAACGACGGCGTGCCCCCGGTGCAGGTACCGCTCCCAGGGGCTTCTCTGCTCTCCTGTGCGGCCTTGCATGGGGACAGTGGGGTTGGGTTTGCCTTCTGCCAGCTCGATGTGTGCTGGGTTTTCTTCCCCAGGTGTACTGGCAGGCTCTGGGCTGTACCTACTGGGTTCACTGGCACATGGTCGAGATCATTGGCCCTTCAGAACAAAAGGAGCTGGAGGGCCAGGAGAAGGTGAACACCCTGACACGAAACCACAGACTGAGAGCAGGTGAGCAGCCCCGTCAGTCTCCTTCGAGCATGTTCCAACTCTCCCACTGCCCTCCTCTCACTTTCCTTTCTCCCAGTGAGTTATGGCAACTCTTCTGCCCAGCATGAGTTCTTTCCCTGGGGAATGAGGAGTGTGCAGCAGAGGATGGGGGAGTTGGCAGAGCTGACAGAGCCCTTCTTTGCTCTGCTCCCCTGCAGTTCCACAGCCATTCCTGTGCAAGCCCCTGGGGGGGCTGTACTCCCTGCCTTACCTGGGCCAGCGGCTGCCCAAGGCTGCAGACACCCTGAGCCGTGCCGAGTGGTGGGAGCTGCTCTTCTTTGTGAGGAAGCTGGAAGCACAGGAGCAGAAAGAGGTCACCCGCCTCCTCCAGCAGCACCTGGGAGAGCAGGTAGGGAGCAGTACCTGCAGCAGGGAAATGGGAGGGAGGAGCAAAGGGAACATTGGGGAAGGGAGCAGGCCCAGAGGAGATGGCAAGTGTGAGCTGAGCGGGGCAGAAATGGGAGGGTGAGTAGGGATGGGGAAAGCTTGGAGAGCTTGGCCCAGCAGAGCAGTGATGGAGATGAGAGGAAAGGCAGTGTCCCCTGGCTGAAGAGTGACTGTCCAGCAAGGTTTGGGCAGGCGAGGCAAGGCCGTGGGGTCACTGCCAGTTGCAGTTGGGTGCTGAGCACGGGTGGGAGCTGTGGGCAGGTGGGAGTCAGGCTGGGGACGGGCAGGGCAGGGGAGGGTGGCAGTGGGGAGTGGCCCCGGGCACCTCTGGCGGTGCAGCCTTTCTGTCCGTGGTGCCAGGGGCCGCCACAAGGGGCGTGGGGTGCGTGGCCAGCCCGAGATTAACTTGTCCCCGTGGGTGCGGCTGTCGGAGGTGGATGAAGAAGGCCTGGTGCAGCTGTCGGTCCCTGCGGAGCTGGCCCAGAAGGTGCTGCAGGTCCTGGAGGAGCGGTGCCAGGGCAGCTCTCTGCGTGACCTGCGGGGCTCCCGTGTCTACGGCAGACACTTCCTCGGGAGGGGAGCAGAGCAGGATGGAGGAGGGAGCCCCGCGGTGTCCTCAGAGGGTGACAGGAGCACCGGCCCTGAAGGCACGATGGCCAAGGCGGCGGAGGGAGACCTTTGTGCAGCCCCAGGGCCGCCCCAGGGCCGCGGTGTGGCAGTGAAGTCGGATTCCCAGCTGTTCAGCGAGCTCTTGGAGAGGGAAGGGCTGTTCTTGCCAGAGGTGACGGAGGAGCAGAGCCAAGGTAATGTCCTGCCACACGCTGGGGCACAGGCGCGGTGCTGGCAGCGGCGCTGCTGCCTCCACAGGGGAGACTCTGGGCAGGGCACGGGGGCCGTGCAGCCAGGGCTGCCTGGGGTTGGGATGCCTGTGGGTGCTGGCTGTGGGGCTGTGTGGCACCCTGGGAGCTGCTGGAGGTGTCAGCGCTGCCCTGACGGCTCCGTCCCTCCGGCCAGCGCTGGGCAGCTCCAAGGGGCCGAGTGAGAGCGGCTCGCTGGCCAAGGTTGCGGCTGCGGTGGAGGTGATCCAGAGCAGCAGCTCAGCGGTGGGGCTGCGCTTGGCTGGGCTCAGGCACATCCTGGAGCTGCTGGAGGAGGAGCCCAAGTCGGAGCAGCAAGCTGGCACAGCCCAGGGCGGGCTGGGCATCGGGAGTGCCGGGTGAGTGCTGGGGTGCTGCACAGCCCTCCTGCTGCCCGGGGAGGGCCCTGTGGGCAGGGTGGGGGCCGCTGCTGAGCTGGAAGAGCGGGAGGTGGCAGCGGGGGCGCGGAGGGTGGCACGTGCCAGAGGAAAGGCGGATTTTGTGTCCCTTTGTCCCAGGCAGGCCGGTCGGCAGGGCTGTCCCGGCTGCGGCGCGGGCGGGAAGGAGGTGGCTGTCGGGGCCCAAGGAGGCCGTGCCTGAGGTGGCTGTCAGGGCCCAAGGAGGCCGTGCCTGAGGTGTCCTGTGCCACGCAGGGGGAAGCTGGTGCAGGTGTCGGTGGAGCTGCTGAGCACGGCGGCGGCGGAGAAGGCGCTGGTGGCGGTGACGCTGCGGCTGCTGGCCGTGCTGCTGGCCCGCTACGAGTGGCGCGGGCCCTTCGCCACGGAGGGCGGCGTGCGGGCCGTGCTGGCCTGCATGCAGCAGCACGGCTGCTCCGCCCTGGTGCAGCAGGCCGGGCTGGCGGTGAGTGAGCGCCCGGGGCGTGCCGGGCAGGGCAGGGCAGCGCGGGCTGCCCGGGCGGGGTGGAGGGGCCGCTGCCCTGCGCCGCTCTCGTCCTCGCAGGCCCTGAAGGTGCTGGTGGGAGCTGCGGACGCTGAGCCGGGAGGCGCCGGCGGGAAGCGCTTGCCCTGGAACCACGGCGGCGACGCGCAGATGATGCGGGAGATCTTCGCCAGCATCGGCTCTGCCTGCAGCAAGGGCTCTGCCAGCCTGCTGAGCAGCATCCCTGCCGCCCTGAGCACCATGCAGAGGGTCCCAGGGTAGGGGCAGAGCGTGGAGAGGGCTGAGGTCGGGGGGAATCTGCAGGGGGAAGGACGGGCAGGGCGGGCAGGTGGCTTGTGGGTGCAGGGGAGGCTCTGTGCCTGGGGGAGGAGAGTGGCACGGCTGTGTCCCTGCAGGGGCTCCTCAGGGGTGCAGAACGGCCTGCTGGTGGTGAACATGCTGATGGATGGGCACCGGGGCCTGGCGGAGCAGCTGGCGAGCTGCGATCTGCTGGCGGCGCTGCAGAGCTGCTGGAGGGCCGGGCAGGGCAGCGGCTGCCCCCAGGCAGTGCTGGCCCTCAGCGCCATCAATCGCCTGGCAGAGCACGGGCTGCTCCCGGGCCCGCAGGCAGCAGGTACCGCGCTGCCCACCCTGCCCGTGCCACGGCCCCGCGGGTGCCACGGGCAGGGCTGCCTGGCCCCGCAGGGCAGAGCGGCCTGAGGGGCTGCTGCCGCTCCCTGAGCGCCTGGGCTGGGCTCACGCGTCCCTGTCGTGGCAGGCACAGAGCTCCTGCTGGACCCCAGGGGCGTGCAGATGCTGCTGGGTGGCCTGGACGATGGCAGCCTGTCCAGGGAGGTGGTGGTGGCCCTGGAGCGGCAGCTGTGCAGCCAAGGCCCCGTTCCCTGTGGCCAGGTGGCCCAGCTGCTGCAGGACCGCGGCTGCTTCAGGCTGCTGCTGCGCAGCTTGGAGCTGCTGGGGACAGAGGAGGCCGTGAGCCTGAGCATCCTCAGGTGGGTGCAGGGTGACTGGGGGGGTCTGGGACCCCCTCATGGGGTGTGTGAGTGCTGGGGGTCACGGTGGGGAGACCCAGTGCATGTTTGTGGGTCCTGGTGGGGCTGTTCTTCACTGGGGGCAGGCTCACCCCAGCACGTAGGCAGGTGCCAGTTGGTGTGTGCTGGGGCACAGGGCCAGTGGGGCCACAGCAGCTGTGCCTGGTGCTGGTGGGGACATGCAGGGGCAGCAGAGGACGTGCCTGGGTGCTGGTGGGGTGTGCAAGGTGCCAAGGGAGCCTCGGTTCCCAGTCCCTGAGAGGTGCCTTCCAGGTGGGGCAGGGAAGCAGGGCTGCCTGTAGCCCTGCTGTCCCTGTGCCCACACTGAGCAGGTTCCCTCTATCACCCAGCATCCTGAACAAGTTCCTGGACAGTTACCAGGAGGATGTGCTGCCCTGGCACGAGTGTGTGGAGCCCTGTGTGTCCTTCCTGATCACCCACAGCAGCAGCTGGAAGGTGAGGGGGCCCTGGGGTCATAGCAGGCAGGGTGGCTGTGCTGGCTGTGCCTCAGCCGGGCTGGGCAAGCAGGGCCCCGCTGGTGGCCCCAGCCTGGCCTTGTGTCCGAGGCACTGGGAGAGGTGGGGAGGGGCTGTGCTGGCCCTGGCCGTGTCCTGGTGGCCACATGCCCAGTCTGGCTGTGCCTGGCCGGGCTCTGGTGGGTGCTGGTGGGTTGGGATGAGGGGAATGGAGCTGCAGCTGCGGCTGCTGGGGGGCCCCGGGGAGCTGCCAGCAGTGCCCCGGCTGCTCAGGGTTGCGTCTCAGCAGGTGCTGCAGGAGGTCGTTGGCTTCCTGTACGGCGTGGGCAGTGCCAGCAAGGACTGTGTGGTGGTGATGTGCCACGTGGGCGCCCACGAGGCTCTGTCCAAGGCCCTGGAGAAGCACAGCACGGTGCCGCCGTTGGCGCCGGCCCTGCTGGAGCTGGTGGCGGAGTGTGAGAAGTTCGCCAGCCTCTACAAGAAGCTGACGAGCAGCATCTTGGCTGGCTGCATCCAGGTGGGCCTGAGGAGGCACGGCTGTGCTGGGGATTGGGGTCTGGGGGCACCAGGCTGTGCCTGCTGCTGAGGGACGGCCTGGTGCTCTCTGCCTGGCACAGCCCTGCCCGGGGCCCCTGGTAAGAGCCTTGCCCCATCCCACAGCTGGTGCTGGGACAGATTGAGGAGCACCGCCGGAGCCAGCAGCCCATCAGCATCCCCTTCTTTGATGTCTTCCTGCACAACCTGTGCCAAGGTGAGTGCAGGCAGGGGGAGCTGAGCCCAGGCTCGGTGGCTGGAAGCTCCATGTGCTCTGCCCACAGGCTCCAGCATGGAGGTGAAGGAGGACAAGTGCTGGGAGAAGGTGCAGGTCTCTTCCAACTCACACCAGGCCAGCAAGCTCACGGACAGGAACCCCAAGACCTACTGGGAGTCGAACGGCAGCACCGGCTCCCACTTCATCACTGTGCACATGCAGTGTGGAGTGGTGATCAGGTGGGGCTGTGCTGGCAGGGCTGTGTGCAGGAGAGGGCTCTGGGATCTGTGCCAGCCCTGCCACAGTGGCTCTGTCCTGGGCCCGGCAGGGCGTGGTGCCGCCAGGGCTGGGGCAGGAGGCGGGGATGGCCGGGCAGCCCCGTGGTGTTTGTGTGTGCAGGGAGCTGAGCATGCTGGTGGCCAGCGAGGACTCCAGCTACATGCCATCGAGGGTGGTGGTGCTGGGCGGGGACAGCCCTGCCACCGTCAGGACGGAGCTGAACGCGGTGAGTGCCCGTGGGAGGGGCGGGCTGCTCCGTGCTGTGCCCTGTGCGGGTCTGGCTGCGGTGGGAGGCCCGGGCAGGTGGGAATGGCAGGAGCTGCGCCGTGGGAGCCTCCCTGGGCTGCCTGGCACGCTGAGGGCTCAGTGCCTCCCTGCAGGTGACCATCCTGCCCTCGGACAGCAGAGTGATCCTGCTGGAGAACATGAGCCGCTTCTGGCCCGTCATCCAGATCCGGGTGAAGCGGTGCCAGCAGGTAGGGGGAGCAGGGGCAGGGCCTGGAGCGGGCACTGAGGGGCATCGGGGCCACAGGAGCTGAGGGTCCCGCTGTCCCCTAGGGTGGCATTGACACACGTGTGCGTGGCATCGAGGTGCTGGGTCCCAAGCCCACCTTCTGGCCCATCTTCAGGGAGCAGCTGTGCCGGCGGACGTTCCTCTCCTGCACTGCTCGGGCTCATGCCTGGAGCCAGGAGATCTGCCGAGACCGGGGGCGGCTGCTGCAGCTCTTTGGCAGGTGAGTGGTGTCCTGGCTGTGCCATCGCATCCCTGGTGTCCCAGGGCCCGAGGGGGACAGGGCTGGCAGCCTGTGAGGGGACTGCAGGGCTGGGAAAGGAGCAGCTGGTTGGGAGGGGCCCTTGCTCCTTCCTGGCCACCAGTGCTCCTTCCTGGCCAGGGCCACCGTGGGGTCATCTGGGTTAAGCTGGGCTATCCCCCAGAGCAGGATGCCGGTCTCCCCAGGGGCTGGCACGTCCTGACAGAGGTTGGCCGGGCACAGCAGGATCTCGTGGCCACAGGCACTGCACAGCCCCCATTTGGCAGGGGCTGCGAGGGCCCCAAGGGCCACTGGGGGCAGGCCCTGGGGACAGCAAGGGGCCTCCCTGGCTGCTGGGGGCCAGAGGGGCCAGCGAGGCACGGTGCCTTGGCAAAGGGCAGAGCAGGGAGCCAGCGCTGCGCTCTGCTTTGCCATGGGAGTTTTCCGGCCCTTGGCGCCGAGCGCTGCCCGGTCGCTGTTGCAGACTGAACCGGGCGCTGCAGCACGAGCAGGGCTTTGCCAACCGCTTCCTTCCCGACGAGGAGGCAGCCCGGGCGCTCGGCAGGACGTTCTGGGAGGCCCTGGTGAACCCCTTGGTGCAGAGCATCACCAGCCCAGGTAGGCTGCGCTCTCCGGGCCCCGGCCGTGCCGCGCCCCGGGCAGAGGCACCCGGCTCTGAGTCTGGTTGGCCTCGCAGGCCCCGATGGTGTCAGTGCCCTGGCCTGGCTGCTGAGTGAGTACCTGGAGAGCGCGGAGCTGCCCCGCCGTGCCCCGGGACGCAGGGCTGCCTTTGGTTCCTGCATGCGGCGCCTGACCCAGCTCCTGGTGCACGTGGACCCCGGCGGCCCCGAGGCAGAGGAGAGCAGAGCAGCTGGTGAGCCAGGGGCTGCCCTGCCCTGGGGCTGCTCCAGAGTGCCAGGCTGTGGCCATGGGGCTCCTCTGGGGAGTATCCCATGGCACAGGGGCTCCTGAGCCGGGGAAGGCTTGTGGTCATGCCCCAGCAGCAGCTGTGCCTGCCCAGCGTCCCCTCAGCCCTGCTGTGGCAGGTCAGTGTGCGGGGCCTGCCCATGGAGCCACACTGAGCCTGAGGTTGACCCTTGGCAGGTGGGAAGGAGGGGAAGAACAAGGAGGTGTCGGCCAGGACTGCAAAGGTGGTGCTGGAGAAGTCGAGAGGCCTGTGGGGAATCTCGCAGTGCTGGCGTGGCGTGGTGCAGCAGCAGGTAGAGCTTGGAGGGCCGACTGGGAGGCCTGTGGGACCTTCCCTGGGTGGTTGGAGCAGGGAGTGGGGTCTGGCAGTGCCCATGGGGAAGGCACCGGGCTCTACCTGGCCTCCCTAGAGCCTGGAGCGATGTGGGGACAGCCCTGCTGCACTTGCCAGCCTGGCATGGCTCGAGTGTCAGGCAGGCCAGGAGACGGGTCCGGTGTGGGGCTGTGATTCCTGCCGGGTGCTGCTGTGTCTCCGTAGTGCCCCCACAGCCCCTGGCTGCCCTCGGAGCTGCGCTCCCGCCTTGGCAGCCCCGCAGCAGCAGCAGCAGCAGCAGCAGCAGGGCCCCGAGCCCCGGGGAGGCAGCGGGCAGCTGGTGTTGGCAGGGCAGGGCTGGGATGTTCCAGGGGCACATCCTGCTGGGCTCAGCCCTGGCGCTGCTCCCGCAGGTGCAGCGGTTCCTGGAGGCGGCGGGGCAGGCGCCGGACCTCGCGGAGCGCTACTGCCGGCTGTACCAGCGCCTGCGCGGGGCCACCGAGGAGCTCTTTGGGCAGCAGGCCGCCTTCGTGCTGGCCCTGGGCCAGGGCTTTGCGGGGGCTTTGCTGCAGCTCTCCTTCCTCACTGCCCTGCACGTGAGTCGGGGCAGCGCGGCCCCGGGGTCGTGCCCCGGCCAGGGGCTGGGGAGCTGCCCTGGCCCGCGGCCCTGGGGCAGGCTCTGGGTGGGTGGTGTCCTGTTCCCCCCCGAGCCACAGAGCCCTGCCCTGGCACCCCGGGTGCTGCCCAGCCCAGGTGCGTGGCGCTCATCCCAGCGTGGGCCCGGCCCTGGCACGCTCCGGCCTTGGGCTGGTGCCCGGGCACCCTCGGCCCTGCCCGGCAGTGCCAGAGTTTCCCAGCTGCTCCCTGCAGGGACATTCCCCCAGCCCGGCCCTGCGGGCACCTGGTGAGCCCTGTCTGCAGCCTGCCCTGTCCCTTGCAGGTGAGTGAGCAGTTTGCCCGCTACCTTGACGTGCAGATCCAGGAGCTCCGCAGGGCTGCGGGCAGCACGGGGCCTCTGGCGCGGCTGCAGCAGTTCCTGGAGCCCTTTGTCGTCTTCAGTGGCCTGGAGTTTGCCCACACCTTTGAACACTTCTACAGGTGAGGCTGCTGTGTCTGCCCAGAGCCAGGGGCCTGCTGCAGCGCGGCCTGGTGTGCCGGGGAGCTTGGCCTGCTGTGGCAGCGGTGCTCCTGCTTTGCTTTTATGGGACCATGGAGTGTGGAGGGCCCGTGGGAGCTGCCAGTGTTGGGAATCACATTCCCTGCTGGGACAGGGAGGGGACACGTGTGCTGCCAGGCCCGTGTGCCCTGGGCTGAGCCGGGCTCGGAGCTGTGGCTGCCTCCTGGGGGTGGCTGATGGCCACGGGGCTCGGGCCCAGCCTGACCGGAGCCGGTGGCCGTGGCAGGCACTACCTGGGGGACCGGCTCCTGACACAAGGGCCATCGTGGCTGGAAGGAGGCATCGTGGAGCAGATCGGGCTGTGCTTCCCCAGCCGCTTTCCCCAGGACATGCTGAGCAACTTGGCCGAGTCGGAGGAGCTGCAGCGGCAGTTCTGCCTCTTCCAGCTGCAGGAGCAGGACAAGCGGCTGCTGGAGCTGGACGCGGGCCTGGACGAGGTGAGAGGGATCGGGGCTGGGGAGGCCGGGGGCCGGGGGCTTTCCTGGCGGGATCCCTGGTGGAGCCTGACCGGAGCTGCCCTCGTGCCCCTGTGCCCAGGTGCTGGGAACAGCCGCGGGGGCAGAAGTGCCAGAGGTGAAGGTGCTGGCCCTGTCCCCGCGCTGCTGGCCGGTTTCCCCGCTCTGTTACATGGAGAACCCTGGCAGGTTTTTCCCGGCGGTGCTGAGCTCCCCACTGGATGAGTTTGCTGCCTTCTGCCGGCAGAGTGAGTGCTGTGGCCGGGGGTGTGCCCAGAGCCTGGAGGGCAGCTCAGGCACGAGTGGTGGTGGACTGGGAGTGCCTGGCAGGGCTGGTCCCCGTCCCTGTCCCTGACACTGTCCCTGGCAGGCCAGAGCCAGCTGGGCTGGGAGTGCACCAAGCCCCGTCGGCTGCAGTGGACGTGGCTGGGCCACGCCGAGCTGCAGTTTGGAGACTGCGTTCTGCACGTGTCCACGCTGCAGATGTACATCCTGCTGTGCTTCAACAGCGCCCAGGTAGGGCTGGAGCCACGGTGGGGGCTGGAGCCGGGCAGGGCCGTGTCCTCCTTTCCCTTCTGGTGGGGTCTCCAGCGGTGTTTGGGGCGCAGGTCCCCGTTCTGAGGCAGGGCCTGTGGCCAGTGAGCCTGGCCATTGCCCTGGCCCCCCGTGCTGCAGGAGGTGGCTGTGGAGGCCCTGCTGCAGGCTACAGGGCTCCCTGCTGACCTGGTGCACCAGGCGCTGACACCGCTGACCCAGGGCCAGGGCGTCCTGGTGGGGAGCTGCACTCCAGGGGGTGAGTGTGGGGCTGGGGCACCCGGGGAGGGGCTGGCCTGAGCCCCGAGGGGGTGCTGGGCTTAGGGGGGCAGGAGCTGGTCGGGCTGGTGAGGGGGCTGGGTCCCTGTGCTGGTGCTCGGGGCACAGGTGTGTGTGCCAGGGTGGGGCCTGAGGCCAGTGTAGGGCTGGGGCTGATGTGTGGGGTGGGGCTCGGGGCCATGCACAGCGCCTGGGGCAGCGTGGGTGGGGGATCTCAGTCTGTGGGTGGGTTTGGGCCAGGCCAGGGGCCGTGTGTGTCATGGCTGTGGCTTGGGGCCACGTGTGGGGCACAGGGCTGGGGTGGCCAGCGGTGCAGCAGCCACAGGAGGCCCAGCTTGGCTCCCCCAGGCACACGTGTGCCCTGGGGCTCCTTCAGGGCCCAGCTCAAGCTCGGCTGAGCCTGGCTTGGGTGCTGGCTGCAGGTGCCCTGCGGCTGAACCAGGCAGCCCTGGCGCAGAGCTGCGGGCGCCAGCTGAGGCTGCTGCCCCAGCAGAGGTACCTGCGCACAGAGAGGGCCGAGGTGAGCGCCCTGGAGAGGAAGAGGAACGTCCTGTGCTGCCTCATCACCCGCATCCTCAAGGGGGAGAAGCAGCTGCACATCGACAACCTGGTGTTCAGGGTACAGCTGCAGGGGGCACGGGGGCACAGGGGCTGCCTGGGGGCTGCAGCCACTGCACTGGGGCTCCCTTGCTGCCTCAGGTGATCGATGCCTGCCAGAAGGGAGAGCTGGGCCCAGGGGTGCAGTTCCTGAGCTTCTGCTGCCACAGCGTGGACGTGCTGTCCTGCATCCTGCACCTGCTGAACCAGGGCTACCTGCGGCGCCAGGAGGGGAGGCCTCACGTCTTGGAATACGTCTCTGCTGAACCCACAACACTCCCCACTTCTCAGGTCCAGCCACAGGTTGCCTTCCATACTGTAGAGATCAAGACAGCAGCAAGCCTGGCCTCTGCTGAAAGGAGACAGACTTTTTCCACATTCAGGTAGATGAAGACCTGGCTGTGAGAACTCAGGTTGAATGCAGTCTATCTCTTCCTAAGCACGTGTGAGTTTTATTTAAATAAATGAGCCAAGCTCCACCCGGTCCCACTGTGTAGTCTGTTGGGGAGCTCAGCTGGTCCATGGCTGGGAGTGTGGCCAGGCCATACCCCTGTGTGCTCAAGCAGCCCTGGCAGTTGTGCTTGCTGGAGTGGTGGTAGTAGCTGCACCCTGCTTGAATTTGCTCTCTCCCAGCTGTGCTGAGTCATGCCCTCAGACAGGAGGGTACACACGCACACATACCCTGCCATAATGGTAACAGCATTAATTTATTAAAATTAATCCCGAAAAGTAACCATACAATAAATTTAAAAAAAATAGAATCTTGTAAAAAAAAAACTCAGGTGCCCTCAGCCCACACCTCCAGCTGGCAGCACCCTGGGGTAGGGCTGGTTGGGAAGGGCTGGGGAGATGAAGAGGACAGCCTCAGCAGCAGGGCTGCAGGGGGACTGGAAAAGCTGCTGAGGCTGTGCTGCAGAGGGCAGGGCCAGCACAGCAGTGCAAGGCTGGCAGTGGGGCTGGCAAGGGTGGTACAGGGGTGGTGGGCCCTGCTCAGCACCTGCCCCTGCACAGAGCAGTCTGGCTGGCTGCAGCACTGGGGAACCTGCCTGGGTCCAGCCCAGCTGGGACCCTGGCTGGCTACAGGGCTGGCCTGGCAGGTGCATCTGTGGAGAGTGGGGCCCAGAGCCCATCCTGGGGCCCTGCTGGCTGGTGCCAACCCTTGTCCCAGGCTGCTGTTGGGGGACATGGGAGGCAGATGGCATGGTGTCCTGGCTGGTGTTGGAGGGTGCATGGACCCAGTCTCACTGGCCTCACCTTCACGGGTCTTGGCCCACAGGGTGCAGGTGCAGTGTCCCCCCCCACTGAGCAGGCGGGGACTGGTCTGCAGAAGATGGGGACAAGAGCATGTCCATCTCCCTGTCTCCTGCAACCCACTGCAGCTCCATTCCAGGGATGCCCCAATGTCTCACACACTCTTCGAGTAGCCGAAGATGCCCACAGGGAGGTACTTGACGTGTGTTGGCCACTGTGCTGCCAGCTGGAAAAACTTCACATCGTTCCACTCCACCCCATCTATGGAGACTGAGAGGAGAGGGTGCAGTGAGGCACAGCCCTACCACGGCAGCCTGTGCTGCCTGGTCTGCCCCACTACAGCCCCAAGGGACTGGTACCTGCCCTCACCTCGCAGCATGGTGTTCTGGTGCTTGGCTGTGCAGATGAGGCGTGTGATCCCTTCAATGACTTGGCTTTTGGGTTCCAAGTCTTTTTCTTTTGGTTTCTTGCTCAGGAACATCACTGGGGACCCAAGGCCAGACAAGACCAATGTTAAGATGTTCCCACCTGGCCCCAAATGGGAGCCCCTGCTCCAGTGCATTGACTGACCCCTGCTGGGCCACATCTCAGCCCTGTCCTCCTGCAGGCTCCCCCACCCTCTCTCCAAAGCACTGTGGCCCCACAGGCAGAGAGCACCCCAGAGTGGGCTTGGTTACCTTTCTTGTTTTTCTCCTTGGTGACCACGGTCATGGCCATGGTGCTGGGGGGCACCAGCTCCCCCGTGCTGGGGATGCGGCTGACCTGGAGCGAGCGGAAGTTGCTCTTGAGGGTGTTCTTGATACCCGTCTCCCGCTTGTCGCCCTCCTTCTTCCTGTCCGGCCCTTGTGTTGTCCAGTAGTCCACCTGCAGGCCCATCACCTCCACACCAGGGCTCGGAGACCTGGGCGACAGGGGCAGCACATGCAGCACACAGGTGATGCCCCTGCTCCTCTGCCCCAGGCTGAGGGGGCCTCGTTTCCTTACCCAGCACCCGAGAGGCTGCTGCAGACGGACGGAGAGGGAGGCGGGGTGCAGATGGTCTCCTTGCCATAGGGAACAGCTATAGTGGAGACTGGTGTTGAGCTCAGCAGGGAGGGGGTGCAGACTGTGTTATCATCCGAGTCCACTGGGGAGGAAAAGTGTGGGTTTGAGGGTTTGGGGGACACCAAGAGCCTCCCACCTGTGGAAAAGAGAGCTGGGCATTCCCAGGGACTCACCGGAGGCACTGAAAGACTGCTCCACCAGGCCCACCTTCACCACCTGCAAGGAGAAACCAGAGGATACCCAGCATCAGCAGGACTGCGCACTGCACCTCTCCCCTCAGCCCCTGCTGGCCCCTCAACTCACTCACCCCCACGAAGGGGACAAACTTCTGGCAGGAGTCCTCATCGGGGCTGCAGAAGGAAGAGAGTCTGGTCAGGGTGCGGGTGTGCTGAGCACCGATTGCTGTGTGACTGCTGACCTTGTGCCCAGGCAGCCCTGCACTGCAGGGGTCACTGCTGGCTCACACCCACTAGGACCATCTCCTCTGCCCTCCCTCCCATGAGACCCCCTGTCCCCAACATGGCAGCACAGGGCACACTACACAAGGAGGCAAGGAGTTGTCCCCTCCAGTGCTGGGAAAGGGCTTGCATGCGGGAGGGCAGCCCTGCCCTTCTGTGGGGTCACGGCTCCTCTGCACAGCAAGAGGGACGGATGGACGCACATGGGGAAAGGCAGGGAGGGCCAGGCAGCGGCACAGCAAGCACAAGCCAATACCTGATATAAAAATCAAAATAGAGACTTCTCTTCCTTGGGTGCCAGAAACCAAGAGAAGGGAGAGGTGAGAGTGCAGCTGGAACATGAGCATCAACCCCCGGACAGCACAGTACCAGCTTGCAGCCCCACCCAGCCCATCCCAGCCCTGGCAGCTGGTCCCCACCACTGGGGCTGTCACAGTCACAGCTACTGGAGGGGCCAAGCACACCAGGAGGTGGCAGGGAATGGTGCTGAGGGCCTCTCACTGTGGAACCCCAGCTCCCCTCAGCACCACACTGCTCGTCACTGGAACGCAGGGCCTCACTCACTTGTCCCGTGTCCCTCATTCCTGTCCTGGGCACGTCCCAGACTGGGGCTGCATGAGGGAGGACAGGCACCCTGGGGCCACACTCACCTTTTCTGCTTGTAGGTCAGCATGGCCTCGGAGATGGGCAGCTGGTGAGAGAGGCTGGCTCCAGCGATGAACTGGGCAACACGGCCTGCTATGTCCACGGTGTCTGCGGGCACAAAGAGCCATGAGGACCTCGATGGCAGCTGGGCTGTCCCTCAGGGCACTGCTGATGCCAGCCTGCCCTGCTCCTCACCTGCAGTGGGAGGCTCAGCCCTGCTGAACAGCTCCCGCCACGCCGTGTCCAGGAAGAGAGTGCTGTATTTGTTATCCACTGAGGCCAGGTACTTGGCCAGGGGGTGAGAGCCTGCAGGGGAGAAGGGCAGTGCTGGCTTCAGGCAGGGGAGGCTGGGGACGTGGGAGAGGACAGCCCTAGGGCTGGGCTCCTCATGGCTCTCACCCAGTGGTACGAGCAGGAAGCGAAGGTAGTTGAGCCAGTCGGGTGTCTTGCTGGCCAGCTGCTCCACAAAGAAACGGAGGACAACGCTCAGGTAGCTCTGGTCCCCTGCCACCACCACCTTCACCGGGGGAGGCATATGGGAGTTACAGTTACAGCTGCCAAAGGGAGAGCAAAAGGAGACCCTGAGGGATGTGCAGTGGCTCAACAGGTGGGCCAGGGGACACAGCCTGCCAGGCCAGCTGACAAAAACCCATTGCGGAGAATATCCAGCCTTGTGTGCACTGCCATGGGCAAAAGCAGTACTGGGACCCCCCGCTCCCCCCATGGTGTACATCTATCTACAACCCCCAACGAGCCCTGGGGAGCCAGGCCCCAGCCCTTCTCTGAAGCCATCCAGTGCCACCAGGCTGAGCCCAGGCTGTACTCACAATCGCTGGATGCGGGAGACAGTGGTGTTGAAGGCTGCCTGGATGTCTGCCACGGAGCAGGTGGATACAACCAACTGCTTGTGCGCCTGGAGCTGCTCACTCACGTACTGCCAATGCAGAGAGCTCAGGTTAAGGCACCCTGGAACATGGCTGTGCTGGCCAGCACCAGCCCATGCCTGCCCTGAGCCCCGTACCCCCGTGTTACAGCTGGGATGCCTGTCCCTACCTGTGTCATGCAGGGAGGCTGAAACCACCAGGTGGCTCACAGCTGCGTCCTGAGCATCCCTGCTCCTCCCAGCTCTGCTCTAGGGACCAGCCAGCCCCTTGCCCTCACCTTTGAGCACAGCAGTCACCACCCTTGCCATGGCAAGGGCAAAACTGTCCCAAGAAGCAGGCTCTGTTTCTTGAAATAAGCAGTTTGGTCCAGGGACCCTCTGATTTAAGTTCTGCCATCCCACAGCAGGGCCCTGCTCTAGGCTCACTCTGCCTCTGCTCATTCCCTCTTCTTGTTCTCTCCCACTGTGGCACTCCAAAATCCTTCTGTCTCTTCAGGTGTCTGCATGCAGTTCAACAGTGGTAAAATAAGCAGCCAAGATGGACAAGGGGGCTGGTTTTGGAAGTGGGCACTGACCCTTTTTTCCCTATCCAGTACAAGTGCAACAAGCCAAGAATGCATGGCCTGAGTCAAGACTTCACCACCTTTCACTAAGCCCTTTCTTCTCTCTCAAAATTTACCAGCACCCTTTCTGGATGCCAGATGTAGCTGCAGGATCCTGAAGGGGTCTCACAGGTGCTTTATCCAACTGCATGTTTGCACACATGTACATTTCCTTGCTCACCTTTGGCTTTAGAGCTCCAGCTATGGGGGAGGCAAGTGTTTGTTTGTCAGGGACTGGGCCTGTCCTCACACCCCACCCCGCTTTGATGATGGAGTTCATGCTCCCTGGGAGGTGACACTCTGCCATCTCTCAGTGGCAAATACCTCTGCTGCTTCCCAGGGCCTCATGCCCACAGAGGAAGGGAGCTCTTTCTCAGGGAATCCAACAAAGCTCTGACCCATGGGGTTCCTGGGAGCCAGAAGCAAACAGTGAGGGCCTAAGGCACAGTCTGCTTAGCCAGCCTTTCTGGGACTGATCATGTTGTGAGGATCCAGTGATGCTGTGTGATGGAGAAGACACACCTGACTCTTGTGTATGTGACTCAGCACCCTGTAAATGCACTGTTGTCTCCCTGAAGGAAGTGCCACAACTGGGGAAGAGGAGGGCACAGCTTGTGCCAGTTTCCCTGGGATGCCCTGCTATGACTGGGGGAATCCACCCTGCTTACAGCTGCCTGCATGCATCCAGCTCCCCTCACACCTACTCACCTGCCCCTGCCACTCAGCAACATTCACCAGCACGATGCTCTCGGGGAGCTGCTCATCTGAGACCAGGATCTGGTTCAGCTGATCATAAACAGACTTTCGAGGCACCTGGGACAGCACCACCACAAAGGTTAACCCCAGTCAGCCTCCTTGGACACCACCCAGGGCTGAAGATCTGGCAGCTCTTGGATGAGAAACCTCCAAATGGCTCACCTGGGTGTTATGCCATGAGTCTGGAGAGCTCTCACTGTCCAGGCTGCTGGCACGGCCACCTTGTACCTTTGAGCTCTGCCTGTCCTTCACGGAGGTGCTGCGGGGACGCCACAGCTGCTTGCTCTCTGCCTTGCTGCGAAGGAGAAGCAGGAGAGGCAAAACTGATGAGGAAATCTCATCTCCACCAACCCCATCTCGTTCAGGGAGCCAGTGTGAGCTTGCTCAGCCCTGGGAAGGGGCACAGAGCTGCCTTACCTGGGGGACACAGCACTGGGGAGCTCGGTTTTGCTCCCAGAGCCCAGCTGGGCCAGTCTGTCCATGCTGCCCTCCCTCATGGCAGCCTCTGTGGGGGTCAGCCGGGAACAGGACTCGTCTGATGTCAGCTCCTGAGGGCCACACAGAGTCACTTCACACACACTGCTCTCCTAGCTCCAACAAGGAGCAACCCTGCACCCATGGGTGCCCATCATCAAGAGAGGCCTGGTGGTCCTCCCAGAGAGCCAAGGCTGCAGGGTCTTGGGAGGGCTGGGCTGTATGTCCTGCAGACCCTTACACTCCTTCAACTCTTGCTGCTCTCCAGCACAATCTACTGGTCTTCCTAGCCCTGCTCCCAGCCTGGTGGGCACCCTTGGTACTCCAGAAAGCAAGCTGGGGTTTGAAAGAGCTCCACATCCCTCAGCCTGGACTCACCACTGCAGGGACCTCCGTTCCTTGCTCTTCCTGCGGTCGCTGTGCTCCTGGCTTCCGCTTGTCTGCCTCGCCCTGGGGACAGGGAGTGGGGTCAGAGCAGGATGGAGCACCCTGTGCAGGGCAGCTGCCAGTGACCCGTGCCTGGCCTCACAGAACACAAGCTCCCACAGGGGAGTCCCAGGGCATCTCTGGGAGCGGCCCCAGAGGATGTCCCCCATCGCTACCTGCCTGCCTGTGCTGGGAAGAAGAGGAGGAAAGAAGGAAAGGAGCAGCCCCAGGCAGGCGCTGCCAGGAGCTGTGGTCTCAGAGCGCTGTGGGGGTGGCTGGGCTGGGCTGGCTGGGGAGGGACAGGGGCAGGAGGTGGTGGTGGAGGTGGAGATGTAACTCACAGGGCTGCCCGACTCTTGATCCTGCCCTTTCTGGCTGTGCAGACTGCCGATCTCAGTCTGGGAACCAGAATGAGAGACTCCCTCAAAGAAACGCCTGCAGAGAAACAGACAGACGAACGGACGGACAGACAGACAGACGGGAGAGAAAAAGGCAGGAATAAGAGAGGAACAAAGTCACCATGATCCCAGCACACCCCCCACCGGCCTGTCCCAAGCGCAGAGCTCTGTGGAGAGGTCCTCAGTGGGACACAGGGCCTGACAGCCAAAGTGTGTGGGCGATGCACAGCTGAGGAGCAGAGCTGTCAGCAGTGCCCCTGTGACCTCAGGGGGCTCAGGGAAGGGGCTCCTGGTGCCTTCTGCCTCAGGTGATCCCCTATCCCTGAAGTGCAGGTGAGGAGCTGCCACTCTGCCCCAGCTCACTGATATACAGTCTCTGTTAACACCTCAATTTCAGAGTGCCACTAAACCTCTCTGCTTCCTCTGCACCATCATAGCTTCCACAGACTTCTGCTGCCTTCCCTTTCGATTCCCCGTTTCCAGGGATTGCTCCTTGTCTCTGCCTGCTGCCGCTGCACACATCCAACCGCAGCATTCTCCTTCCCTTTCCCAAGGCTCTGAAGGTCTCAGTATTGCACTCAGAACCACACCTCGGGTAGCACAGTACTTCAATTGACCAGGTTTTTGGTCTCTGAGCTGACATTTTGGTAGAGTTGCATAGTGCAGCTCCTAGTCCTGTTTTCAAGTCACCACAGCTCACACAGGAACTCTCCTGGGGAAGCCAGGACAGTCTATGCCACTACAGTGTGAGCTTCCTTTGCTTACCCTTTTTCCACACATTATTTCTTTGCCAAGGACCCCTTTCACAGCCTGTGGGCTGCTCAAAGACCACTCTTTGGGAAACAAGTGGAGTCTCTCACTGGATCTCACTTGCCAGTTTTCCCAGGATCTTTACAGCAACCAGAATCCACCTGCAATGTGTGACTTTGCTGCAGGAGATCAGAGCTACATTCCCTCTAAGCTTTGTGTATGTGCTCATTAACTCCCAGGAAATGTTTCTCCTGATGTGTCTGGTGTGCAGATAGGGCCATGAGGTTGCAGGTTTCCAGGGATAGCCACTGAGGCATAAGATATAGAGAAGTTCCTCTGTTACCACTTTATCAGAGTGTCTTTCCATTGTTTTCTACTTTTCTCATCAGGATTTACCTGCAGTTTCCTGCAGGATATATCCTCTGAACATCCTGCCTGATCCTTTTATTTTCCTTCTAGCATGCTTCCTCATTTGTGTACAGCACACTGTACTGGCAGGGACAACAGTGTGTGTCAGGTTTTACTGCTCCTGAAAGGACATTCCACCTCTGTAAATAAATGATGGCTCCTGCACAGAGCAGCTCTTCAGCAGCAGTGTTTACACACTGGTTGGGAAAAGTCAAGGCTTGATTTTCCCCTCACTGGCTCTGTGACCAGGTTGCTTCAGGTTTAGAGTCATAATAGTGCCCTGGTGGGACATTTTCTCCAGGCCACACACTGGTATAAATTACATCTCCTTTTACCAACATATTTCCTCTCTCTCTTCCCCTCCATCCTCTGCTACAAAATCTCAGGCATTGTCACCACTCTGCACAGTCATTACTCTACACTTGCCTTTTCCTGGAAAAGGCAGAAATTCAATCCATAGACCACATTAGTAACTTAAGAGTCAAACCAGAAAAACATGTAGGTTTTCTAACAGATCACCCCTCAATCAGCATCTCTTCCATACTCCTCTATACTGTCCCAAGTGATCCCACCAGAATGTGACATACCCTTCGTGCCACTGGCATCACAAAGAGGTATCTTCATTCCCTCCTTTTTCTTGGACACTGGATGTGTCTGGATTATATTATACTTCCTCTGGCTTTCAACACTCCATTTAAATCAGGCTGTCTCCCCCTTTTCCATGAAAGCTGTGTGTGTTTGTGCCCTCTCTCAGTTGCAATTCAGAAGCTTTCATCCCTTAAGGACATCACATTAAGCACAGAGCCTTTTTGCGATTTCTTGCCCTGCAGTTTAAGGCTCTCCTCCTACAGGCATGATTGAGATTTAGGTGAAGTCCTTCTGCACAGCCTCCTTCTGTTCCAAATGAATTTAGCCCTCCTTGTCCCCTCCATTTTCCCAGCCACCTAGGAAGATATCTGCTCATTCACCTTTAACCTACAGGTCTGACTTGAGGTCCTGTAACAGCCTCATTTCCAGCTCCAGTTTTGCCCCAGTGCAGGAGCAAACTGGAGCTGTGTGACCCCTGGCTGACCAAAAGGATCAGCTCTCAGCACCCCACTGGCCCCTTCCCACTGCTGAGGACTGCACACCATTAGTGCCCTTCCTTCACACAGATGTTTACAGTGTCCAGCAAGGCTGTCTGTGACAGGAAATCCAATGTGAGGATCACCTCAAATTTACAGGCTGGGCTGTAATTTACCCCCTGAGAAGGCCACAGAGCACTTGGGAACCACGAAGTCTACATGAGACACCTTGGCAGGCAGCTTCCACATCTCCTTAGAAAAAATACAGTCCCAGAATTTTATGAAGTATTCCCTTGTGAATTCAAGGGATACACATTCAGCCCTGCCAGAAACTGAGGCACCAGAGACCAAACCAAGCCAGGGACACTTTAGGATGTCCTTCCAGGAATAGCACCAAACACTCCAGGAAGACTGTAATGGTGGGCACCAGCACAAACCAGCACTCACTCTGGAATGCTGTTCCAGTGATCAGATGTTTGCAAATAGGCACTTGCAGAACCAGGGTGGAGGTCTGTCTTTACATTTAAATATTCTCAATAGATTTTTCTTACAGTTTCACATAGTCTACACACATAAATCATTATCTGACCACAGACTTGCCTTTTTCTCCCACAGCACCTTTGTCTCCTTTGATGAGAGACCATGTGAAACTCCTTTTGGAGTCCAAGCAGATCACTTAAGCAGCTTGCCCATGTGCCTGCTGTCTCCTTCACAATAACTTGTGGGTTTGTGGAAAACACGACTTCTGTCATGCTCCTGTTTTTCCCCAAGTAGCCTATGGGTTCCAGAATCCAGATTTAATTTCAGTTTGCCTGTGGCAAATCATGCCTGCTATTCCTGATAAGTACCTTCAGTGGGAATACCAACCTTTATATATATATATATATATATAGGGGGGAATTTTTTTGTTTATTTTTTTGGGGTTTTTTTTACATGGCAGAGGGGTTGGCACTAGATGATCTCTCAGGTCCCTTCCAACCCAGGCCATTCCATGATCCTATAATCTATATATAAAACCATAGAAACAACAATGCCAAGTAAGCTTGGCTTAACAACAAGAAACCCAGTGCAATATGATGCAGCCAAGTAGAAAGACAACAAAAGACAACTTTTTCACAAAAAGACAGCACAAAAGCACAAGAGCCATGAGCAAAGAGGCCAGGTGAGCACAGATCATGTGGGAGCAAAGCCTGGTTTGCCTGCACAATCCAGGAGACCCCTGTGCTAAGTCAGCAGTTCTTGGCAGAGCAAGCCACCAGTGCCTGGGGAATGGGGCGAGGAGCAGCACTGCTGGTTGCTAATCACATCTCCACACAGGGTGGGAACACAGCATGCACATCTCACAGGGACTGGTCCAAGCAGTCACAAAGGGCTCAAAAGACAGGCATGCTTCAGTGTGGAGAGCCCAGAGAACACCAGGATTGTTGGCAGAAAGATATGAGAGCTGGGAGCAGCTGGGGCTTAGATCAAATAGGGCTCTACCAGCAGATCAGTGTCAGATGCTGGGCTGGCAGAAAAATGAGACTAAATGTGAAGGAAATCAGATTTAATGGGCAGTTTTGAGTGAGGAGCCAGAGGTGCCAATAGCAGATGGCAATGGGAGTGGAGACAAGACAATGTCTGCATTAGCCCAAGCAACAGAAAGGTGTTGGAGACCATTTCTGCAGGTCCCACAGGCTGTGCTGCTGGCCAGGGACTCCCTGCAAGCCTTACCTCAGGGTGGGCTTGGGTGTGCTGTGCACGCTCTCATTGTCCTCCATCTCTGGGCCACTGTCACTGTTGTTGCACTCTTCCAGGCTGTCATAGAGCAAGCCCAGGTCTTCTTCCACCTCCTGGGTCTGGTCTACAGGGTCAGAGTCCAGGACCTGTGGGACCAAGCCCAGGGAGCAGTGAAGAGACATGGAGTCCCCTGCATCCCACAAGAGGCATGGACATGCTGCCTGTCAGTCATGAGGCACACCATGGCACTGTTCCCACCTCAGGGAGGCACATCCAGCCTGTGGAAGAACCCAGTGACACTGTCATTGGGCCAAAGGAGGGTGCCATGACATCCAAAGGAGTCTCAGACACCCATCACACTTACTGGCAGTTAGGACACCCAGGAGGACCTTCACTGGCTGTGCTGCACACTTAGCCTGGGCTGTCAGCCAAGAGAAGCCATCCACAGGCTGATGTTAGCCTGCAGTCAGTCTAACTGGACAGGACTGCCCCTGCAATGCCAGCTCCTGGTGCAGAATCAGTCTGTGAGCACTCTTCTTCCCTGGGCACCTTTCCCCAACAGGAAGGTGCTTTTTGATTTGAGCACAAGGCCCACAGCTGCTTTCTTGAGGCAGAAGGCTCTGGAAAAGCCATGTCCTAGTCTCTGCCATGTCTCACACCACATTTGGCACATCCCTGAGCTCACAAGCCTTGTGCTCCCAGTAAATGGGAACCTGCACTCTGAGACCTACACATCTGCAGGTGACATTGCCAGATGGGACAGCTTTCCTGTTTCTTACCTCTTCTGTCACTCTGAACCTCCTCAGCAAAGCCACAAATTTCTGCTTGAAGTTTGGTTGCTAAAACAAAAGAAAGGAAGAAAAAAAGATCAGCAAAACTATCAAACCACATTCCAAGCTAACATACGGGCCATGGTTATTCTCTCTAACATGCTGTCCAGAGGTCCAAGGTCAGCTATGATTCTCTCTCTCTCTCTAAATTTGCTGTAGGATTTGGAACTACCTCTGAACTCCACAAGAAGCCATGGTCTGGGCATGAGGGAGGATGCAAGGATTCATACATTCTCTGCTACAGGCTGAATTAGCACTTCACTTAAATCCTTTTTCCCTCCAGACCACCTGGTTGAACAATACTGCCTTCAAGCAAGAAAAGATGGGGAACAAACTCAGGGAGAAGGTGGCCAGGGATCTGCAGGGCTGAAGTGAACAGAGATGAGAAGTTTGGAGAGGAAGGGTCTGGCAGAGCAGCTCCTCCCTTCTGCAGACATACAGAGGAGCTGCTAATAGTTCAGCTTTCCTTGTGCCCACCCTCCCCTTCCTCAAGAAAGGAAGGAGACCGTGTGACAGCAGCAAGTCAAAACTCTGTTGCACACAGATCACCAGTGATACAAAGCCAGGCTGAACACAGTACAGACCATGAACTGGGATACAGCTCTGAGCAACAAGCTAGCTCATTAATGGCAAGAGTTTTGCTCCTTCTCCAAGCCAAGGGCCCTCTCCACTGCTCTGCACCAGTGCCAGCATCTCCCCTTCTCAACACCCCTCACTGCCTTCAGAGAGGGGAGAAAGTGAATCCCTTCCATCCCTTTGATCATGCTGTAAATGCTGATGTTACTCTGCCAATTGATGTGGTTCGGCTCATTTTCCTCCTGGACTTCTTGGTTTTCCTCAAGTCATCCTCTTCATCAAACAGATCCTGCAGGCAAAAAGTCACAGTACATTAGAACAACTATGTTCATGGAGCAGCACCTCCTAAAATTTTCCAGACCCACATTTACCCTCCATTTTGAAAAGCTTTGATCCACTCTGCTCCCAAAATCTTGTGGTTTTCTGCTACCTGTCTCTATGGAGCTCCTTCTCTCTCCTTAGCACTGCTGCCCTTCAGACCTTCTTCCTCAGCATTTCTGTCCCCAGGCCTCTCCAGAGAAGAATGTATCAGCAAGATAAGAGGAGACACAGCCTCCTCAGGACCCATGTGCTCTCCTGCTCTCCCCTCTCCAGAGTTATCTCAGAGAGCACATGAATCACAAAGAAACATTTTTTCCAGGGATAAGCCTTAACAATATCCACAACTCCCAGGGACATGGGCCCCTGCTGTATTAACCCAGCATGATGGGACAGGTAATCTGGAGGACCCTTGTGAGAGACTGAAATTATAATGGTTAATGACTTGAACAAATGGCCATTTGCAAAAGCAGCAGGTGTGCTTTGCTGAGGCCCAGCAAACCGAAGGGGAGGAGGAGGAGAATTTTTGGATGTGTGGTGGAGAAGCCTCTGATCTGCATAAGAACAGCCTAGGTGCAGAGGGGTGAGCACCCATCACCAGAGATTGACCATGACAAACCAACTTCAGTTTAGCAACAAGCTGGGTTTGAGCCAGATAAAGGAAGAGGCCACAAGAAGCAGATCCTGCTGGATGGGATAATGCTTTTCATCAGACCAATATCCTCCCTTACACAACTGGCTCAGGTATAAAACTTCCTCTCCCATCTCCCCCCCCCCTTAGGCCTCAAGGTACTCATCCCTTCTGATGTGGCATAACTGGCTCAACTACACTAAAGTGAGAGAGAACTATCAAGTCTTAGAAGGTGCCAAACTTATCAAAGACCACCCCTCCACCCCACCCCCAAACACCCCCAGACTCATTCCTGAGGCCTTTCACCTGAGGACTGCACATAAACCACAGTGTTACATTAGACTGTGTGAAAGACCCCACTCCAGTGGAGGTACCTGGGCATTCCCACCTAAACCTGAATGCATATTAACCACTAAACTCCCTGTTTCCGGCTTCCTCCAGCAAGACTATGACCATCACTTCAACCAAACAATAATCAAATCTGAATCCACAGCTGGTGATGTCTTCTCTCTCCACTATCTACTCTCATTGTTTCTTTACCTCTCTTTCTTTTTCTGTTATATTTTCTGAAGTGCTATCTTTATACTTTTATACTGTTGTATTACTGTAGGTAATAATAACCAAAATGGCCACGTAGCTCCTTTCCATTGCAACCAAGTTGTTCTGAAATAAACCTGCCATATAGATATACAGTTATAAACACTGGTCATCCAGTGTTGCTTCGCTCTGATCTGCACAAATAACCTCAGTTACCCTCAGACCACAACAACCCTGAACAGGGGTTTGTCCCTGTGCTTTATCAGCACACTTCCACAAGGCTTTCCATGGCCTTGAGTACAGGCACCACAACAAGAGCACAGCAAACAGCAGTGACATCTCATCACAGGGAATGGCTCTGCCACCTCTGACCATTTTCAGAACTACTTTTTCCTAAAATCCCTGTTCTCTCTCAGACAGTGAGGAGCCTCTGACCTGGTATTCACAGGGAGAAGGGAGAAAATCATGGTGCAAGATGGAGAGAGCTCAGCAGGGGTTTTCTGCTGCAGACCAGACAGCTCCAGAGACAGACAGATGAGATCTATGGCTCTCCAAAGTCCCTTGCCTCACAATGGACTTGACAGCAGCCCACTGCTGTCAAAGTTCTTTTTGCTGTGAGGTATTACAGCTCTCAGCCCTCTGAAACAATGCTAAATGTTTACAAGGGGATGAGAGGGCTCAGGGTGATCAAGAACCTCAATGCCTGACTCTTGCCCCAGAAACAGGACCGGGACATAAGGCATCCTGCCAGGCCTCCCTTACCTGACCATGCACAGCATCATCACTGGCTTCCTGCTCTGAGGAGAAGCTGTCATCCTCTTCTTCAGAGTAGTTATCAATGTCTGGGGAGCGATCTGAAAGCAGACAGTGCAAATGCCCCAGCTAAGCATGATGCCTGTCATGGCTCCAGTGAAAGGACTGGCAGTGCTGGGGACACACTCTGTTACCCAAATGTGTCCCAAATGTCTGCCTGCAGCTCTGAGCACTAAACACACCTGAAGCTTTGATTTTAGGACCTGAGGGGACGTTCCCATCCTCATGGTCGATGGGCTGACTGGACAGAGAGTAGATGCTGATTTCAGCCACTCGGATGTTCACATCCTTCATGTTGCTGTGGAGGCCCAGGAGCTGCCCGCCATCCGTCGGGTGCTGCATGACCTAGACAGACAGACAGACAAGCTCCCTGACAGGGTGTCACAACGGTAGCTGGCAGCCCACCCTCTCTATATTACAGCCAGCCAACAAGCCAGAACTCTCACAGCAATGAGAGCTCTCCCTGCCCAGTGCTGGCACAGGAGGCCGTGTGGGACTCCCCCCTGCTCCCAGCATGCTGTACCTCAGCCATGTTAATGATTCCCACTGCCAGGGTCTTGTAGCCCAGGATGGTGCGGTTCTTGTACCTCTTCCTCCGCTGCAGCATGATCTGCAGCTTGTTGCCATCCCTCTTGAGGAAGTGTGGGTACTGGGCAAGGGAAGCACACAGAAGATGGCAGCATGAGGGCAAGGCTCAGCACGACACACAGGTAGAAAACTCTTCTTTGATGCTGATGTACAGCAGGATCTGACCTGCTGAGCTTTGAGGTGCCCCTCAAAGGCCACCTGCACCTATCCATCATCCTCCAAACCCCAATGCCCAGCAAACAATTCCTAGAGCAATGGAGTAGCTGGCCAACCACAGCAGGCTCCTCCACAGAGGCTGTGCCTTTCACACTTAGCCCTAAGGCTGTGCTTGCTGAAAAATGCCAGGTAAGGGAGCCCAGGGGACCACGTAACAGCAGGTACCTGCAGTGAGAAGGTCAGCTCCAGCTCAGTCTCCATCAGGCCCCCAGGTGGGAGGATGTATTCATTTGACCTCAGGACTCGCTTTGAACCCTATAATGAGATTGACAGACACACACACTGAGCTCAACCACAGATTCCACTGCATCACACACACAAGACAATGGTGATCACAGTCCACAAGGAAAGAGAGAATGCCTGGACTCTGTTCTGTTCCACCTTGCAGAGCCATCCTTCACATGCCCCTCAACACTCTGCAAAAGCCTGCAGTATCCCCTGAGCTGCCAGAGGCCCCTTCTCCTTGCCCACCTGCCAGGGAGCACCTGCTCTGCTCAGTCTGGCTCTCTGCACCTGGAGGGACATTCCCATGCCATGGAGGGACCCTCCTGGAGCCAGGCAGGGCAAAGGAAAGGATCCCAATGCGCTGCCTGGCCAGGTCCTGAAAACATCTCTCCCCCAAACAGACAGGCCCAGTGCAGATCCCTGTTTAAGCACAACTGGCAGGATGGCTCTGCTGGGACCAAGTCAGGATGTCCAGGTGAGCAGGGGTCCCCCTGCTTGCTCAGCTGTATCTCAGAAAACTCTATCCTAGTCTTTTCCTCAGGCAACAATCCTTACCTCTCTACATATAGAAATGGTTTTTACCAGAAGAACAGACACTCTAATCATGTTCCCACTCCAACTCTTTCCTTTACCTCTGCCCTATCACTACTATCTCTGTGTCTTCGTTTCTGACAGAAACATTGAATGACTTGGGGGCAGAAAAACGCTGTCTGCATGCACCAGGTCCTCTTGGCTGCAGGGTGGCACAACCCACAGATCCTCCCAAAAGCTGTCTGCAATGCTGTTCCCAGAGACTGTGCCAGGAGCAAGGCTTTCCTGTAGAAGGTCTTCCTAAAACGGAAGAGAGGAGGTGGAGCTCATCCCCTTCACCATCTGTGAGCCTTCCTGGCCAAGAACACACTGACCCTTCCTGAACTCTTCTCTGGTAACAGATGATAGGCAGTCACAATGACAGCGACCATTTACTTTAGCACATCCACCATTTGCTCTTTGTTGCAGAGAAATTATCCACCAAAGATCTATTCTTTCATCACAACACAAGTAGAAGTGCAATTACTCTTCCTAAAGATGCTATTTCTGGGGAAGGACTTATGGCAAAGAAAAGGTAAGGATATCCTGAATGGTGTGTTCAGGAAATGATGGTTTGTTTTATAAACATTGCTGTCCTGTGCCTCACTGTCATTTACCACTAAGGATTTACATACCCAGCCTCAATCCTAGGTGAATCCAATCCCTCAGTGAAATGCCAATGCACACCCAGGTGGAATTGCAAGGACTGGGACAAAGGCTGCTTCATTATCACAGTGCAAGGACAATAAGAAATACTGAGGATTCTCCATCCTTTGAGAAATTCAAACCTCAACTGGACATGGCACTGAACACTTGATGTAGCTCAGCTGTTCTGTAACTTGAGTAATGTCAGGTAAGACCAATTTCACTGTAGAACAGTTGAGTATCCCTATGAATACTACAGAAAAACTTAATATCAGGCTGTTACAGTGAAAATCATGGATGGACAGGAGGAGTGCCAAGGAAGGGAAAAAGCAATAGGGACAGGTGGTGGTCACAGGTTTTTACTGCCTAAGAACTCAAAACACACAGGAACTTTCACTACAATACACAGGTACGTGATGCCCAGGTCTGGTTTGCAAGGTACAATCCCAAATTTCAGGTGTAAATCTGTCCTGGTTGGTCCGGTTTATAAGAGGGTTGAGGCTACAGCAGCACACCACATCTGGAAAATGAGAGAGAGCTAATACAGGTACTGGACTAGGCAGACAGCCAAACCCCAAAATTCAAGCTGAACGCCCATTAATATAATAAACAAATTTAGGGTTTAGCTAGGATTGCTCAGGCAGAAATGAAAAATACTACAAGTGGTTACAAAGAGATAAGAAACAAAGCATGACTGAGGCATAAACAGAAAACTGCATAGTAAGAAAGACCAAAAAAGCCCAAGTTCCTTCAGGGAGTAGGGTTGGGGCAGTGGGCAGGCCTGGCAGAGGCAAACAACCTTTTCAGCCTGGTCTATTTCACAGCACACACTCTTCTCTCCTATGTAGTGACTGCCAATATCATCTCTCTACAGAAGCACTAAGGCTTGAACCTGAGTCACCAGCTATATCCTGCAGGCAGATGCAGGAAGATCTGCATCCATAGCACCTGTCACAGGAGCTGAAAGTTCTGGGAGTGCTGGGGCTTGTTTTCTTCTTTTTCTTTGACTGTTTCCTCTATTCATGGCTCAAGACAGGTGTTTGTGAGCCTCAGTCTCTCTGCTGAGAGGGAACACTGTGTTTCCCTTCATGCCATAATCAGCTGCAATACCAAGGCAGGTATCTGCAGCTGTATGGAGCTGAGCCAGCACATCCAAATCTCTTAGTGCCACGCTGAACAACACACAGAAGTAAATGCTCTACAATGGCTCCAGTCTGTTAAAACAAACAACAAGGGACAAAGGTTTAAAAACCACTCAAGTGAATGAGAGCAAATCCCTTTTTTCACAGTAGTTCAGGCTTTATCTCACTCAAATCCATGGAACATTATATATTCAAATCACCTCCGGGAAATGGGTAAGTTCTGTAGACACAGAAAGTTCCCCTTGACTGTGGTATTTCCAGATGAAGGAGCAGGTAGCAGCACCCTTGGAAGCTGTCTTTTAAGACAAGAAGGGAACTGTGAGAAGAAGATCAGGAATTCTGGACAGGCTTTACACTGTCCTTTGGGTCATGCACATTTTTTAAGCAGGCTGTCTCCAGCATTGGAGCTATTGCCTCTGTGGCAGCTCCATGCAGGCAGGGTCAGAGCTTTATTTCCATGCAATCTGCCCTTTAGAGCAGCAACTTCCTGACCCTAACAGAACTACTTTTGAAGTGAGAGAAATATAGCTCTCCTTTCCTCTAGTCCCCAGCTTCCCCCTTGGGAATTTGCAGGTCCTTTATAAATTCTGTGCATCGGCTGTTTCCATCCAAAAGATGGAATGCTCACTGGAAAGCCTTCAAACAGTTTCTTACGAGTGTGACTCATCTGTTACCTAGGAGAGGAGCAGGAGGAAAGGATCCATCTGAGGCCACTCTGTAGGCACGCTGTGCTGAAGCTGCCTACAGCCTCCATCTGCTTTCCAGCAGTCCCAAACCCTGCCAAGGCAGCTGGCCAGGCAGGTGGAAAGCAGCCTAGGGAGGCACACAAACTCAGCCCACTCCCACAAGGAATGCTGAGCCATGGGGCAAGGTGGGTAAAAGCATTCTCCTTGTTCTCTTCAGCTTTGCAGGAAGCCCTACACCAGCATGCAGCCACAGCTACGTGGCCATGCAGAGAGGAGGTGACCATGGTTAAATTCAATCCCTGGATGCAGCCTCCATTCCCCAGCAGGAAAAGAAGCCCTACAGCAAGAAGGCTTCGTGGCTTCAAACTGCTGAGGCCTATTAATTTCTTTTGCCACCAAGGTGCAAAATTGGCCTGTGGCAGGGATGGGGGTGGTCTGCTTGAAAGAGCTGGAGTCCCACTGTGCAGTCTCTTCCCCAGTCCCACATCTGCAGCCTGTGAGGGCTGTAGCTGAGGACAGGCACACTCAGCACATATCAGCTCCAGCACACGTGGGCTGCACAAGAACCCAAGGTTCCCCAGTGCGGAGAAGCACATTCAGCTTGGGCTAGCTGTGCAGGAGAGAAGCCAGGGACCACTCCAGCTCTCCCAGTCAAGTAGAACCCACAGCTCCCAGCTGGCTGCCAGCCCCCTAGTCCTGTGCTGCTGTCAGCTGTGGCCCAGCCTGGATTGCTTCCACATTTCCAAGGCCCAGCCAGGCAGCTCTCTGCTGCTCAGGTTGGCTCCTTGCTAAAGCCTGCTCCAAAAGGGCACGGGTCTCAGGGGCTCCAGGGCTTTCAGCTCTCCTGAATGAGACCATACATACAGTGATGGAAATGCCACAAAGTGGGACACTGACCAGTAGTGTGTGGACCAAGGCCTCTTCCTACTGTCCTCACTCCCTGCCCCAGGCTTCACACATTTTGTTTTCAGTTTCTTCCATGAGAGTGAATCAGGTCTGCCATGAAGGCAACCCCAGCTCTCAGAGCTCCACTAATACTGCAGCTTCCAGCATTAATCCAGGATTTAGATCCTAATGTGTGCAGCACAAAGAGCTCTGTGGGAGCACAAAGCTGCTGAGCTGCCGACCCACGGTGCTTTCAACGGGATCAGCTGCTGTCGTGCCAGCTGACAAGAACGAAGGAAGGACACCAGCACCCTAGCTGGGTCAGGGAAGCTGTGGCCAGGACAGCATGCTCAAGATGCATTTTGCTTCCATGCTGTCCTTTGGCAGGTGGAAAGGATGTGCCTGCACCCCCAGGAACACATCTCTCCACCACAAGCAGCAGAGAGGGTGGAGGGATCGCACATATCAGGACGGTGGCAAATTCCTGTCCCCTTGGTGACAAAGATCCTCTCCCCTCCCTCACAGTAGAAGCACCAGGCCTAGCAGGGATGCACAGGGAAAGGGAAGGGATATTAGAGATCAGACAGGGTACAAATATCAGCAGAACATCATGCACAGAGACGCTGATCCCTTGCACCATTCCCTTCCCACCCTTCATTCCCCAGGGAGTGATCTGGATGGAAGGCACTGCTGGAAACCATCCAGCACTGGCCCTCTCTTAAAGGGTAGGGAACAATGGGATGACAAACTCCAAACAGCAATTTGAGAGGAGGGCCTTGGCAGAGGCAGGCAGGGAGGCATGACAGATTCTGTCCCAGTGTCCAACCAAATTCATTCCCGCTACAAGCCAGCACCAGGTATCTCACCACTGTCCCTGGGGCATCATTCCCACCTGCCTGAGAGCCAAAATCTCCCTGAGCATGCTGAGACAGAGGGGTTGGTGGCACTAGACAAGGGACATGCAGACCAGCACTTCACAGAGGGCACGAGGATGGGCTTGGCTCGCTGCCATCAGGCAGCAGCAAGCAGAGGAGCCTACCTGAATCTTCACAGCGATAAGCACAGAGCTCAGCTCTTTGTCCAGCTCTTTCAGCACTGTGAGTTTCTTCAGGCGCAGACTGCAGAGCCTGTAAGACAGAGAGAATGGGACACATTCAGGCACCACCATCCCTGGGGCCCTGCCACATGGTACCCAGTGCTCAGAAGGCAGCCTGGATGCTTGGCCCAGTCGCAGGCACGAGCCTGGCCTAGGAACGCCGGCATTCACGCGCCACAGAGACAGCCCGTCGGGGAAAAAAGGAAAGAAGGAAAATTAACAGAGCTACAGCAGGCTTAAGGGATTAGCATGCAACAGGAAGTCCAACAGCAGGCCATGTGGTAAAGAGATCCCTTCCCAAGCAGGGCTGTTGCCAGCTCTGTTTAAATCTACCTTGGCCACAGCACTGTTTATTTATAAACCAAAGCACTTAAATCCACCCTTATCCTGGACTTAGTTAAAGCAAATGTTCCCATGCAGACATCACAACTCAGCTCTTCTCTTGCACGATACCACACAGAGCTGACTTGGGAAGCAGCCCCACAGGAGGTTTCATACAGCTTCAGCCACCCTGACAAGCTCAAATCCTGGGGACTCAGCATGGTAAGTGACACTTCCAGGAAAAAGCTAGGAAGGATCCCGAGGCTAAGTGAGAAGAGCTACTTTCACTGCTCAAAGGAACAGCCAGACACTCTGATCTCCTGCCTAGGAGCCTGCAGCAGGACTCCCACAGACACTACTTGCAAGGAACTCTGTGTCAGGGAGCAAAGCCAGACATTTCCAGGCTTTACCAGCAGTAAGAGCATGCTGATGTTTTGCAAGTTACCCTCTGTGCTCCACGGCTGCGTTGCTGCAGACTCTGGTTCCCAGGACTTCTGTGGATATCACTGTGCTGGACCTGAGAGTCAGGCTACCCTCCCTGGAGAACAGATTTGGCTGCTACCAAATACCTTTCTGTCTGACACTCTGTGCTCTCTGAATACCTGCTTTATTTATTTTTTAAGGAAAACACCCACTCTTGATATGGTGATGTACAGCAGCAGTGTAGAACAATCCCGGAGACGGAACGACAGTAAAAAGGGAAGGACAGAGCCAAACTGCAGGACAGGTTTAGGGCTTAGCAAGCACTCACCTCCTATCATGTCCCTGTCCTCCCTTCTAAAATAATTTTACCTTGTGCAGAATGTTTCCTGGACTATGATTGCAACCCTGCTGCTCTGCCCTTCATGTTCTGGTCCCTCCTGGTAGAGGCCAGAAGTCAGGAGGCTGGGTGTGCAGGGGAGTTCTGCACACTCCTTTGCCAGATGGCTGCATGATTTCAGCCAAAACCCAGAGCACAGACCCTAAGCTCTTGGACTCTGTGCACTCCAGCACTACAACAAGTGGTCCCTGTCCACCCTTCCCCTCTGAACATCTGCTTGTAGAAAGGGAGAAACCTCATTACCTGAGGCAGGCTTCTTCCTCCCCCGAAATTCTTAGGCATGGTTAGGGGTGAACTGCAGAGAGCATGGCTAAAGACAAAAAGGCACCTCTCAGGCAGGGAGGGGGGGACTGAATTCTCACCAGAAAAAGGGGTACAGCCACTCCATCAGGTGTACTGAAGGAAAGCTTGCAAAGAGGCTAAGCTCAGCTAACAAGCACCACTAACCAGTGCTGATTGTGACTGCTGCTAGAGAAGCCATGGAGAGAAATGAGGCTTGAACATGTGAGACAAGGACAGCACATCTACTCAAACTTTCCTTGCAGCACTAATTTAGTCATGATAACTTTTCATGCAGGTAACTATCTCTTAAAGACTAAAACTTACATAAGGATATTCAGTCTTAATTGGAGGAGGTGGAAAGGTTATAATTCTACCTCTCAGTTATTCTTGCTGTAGAAACACACTTCTTATCAAAAACTAATTCACTCATTAGCTCTTCATGCTCCTCTCTGAGGTAGCACCTGGTCTTTTTTCCAGGAGAAGAATGAATGCCTACTGGTCAGCTCTGCCCACTTGGGCAGCTCTTTCATCTCTGATAAGGCACTCTTCTCTTTCTATCCCTCTCCAGCTTCAAGATCTGTTTTACACAGTGAGAGACATTGTAGCCTGTCCCACGTCCTTTCCATAGCACATGCCAGAAGGTGATTCCCCCTTCCACCCTCTGTTCTCCCTCCCTGCAGCACTCAAAGACATAAGGTACTCAAAGGTACAGCTTGCACCCTGCAGCTCCAACCCTTCTCCAAACAGTGCTTTCTAAAATACCACCACCCTTCCCACAGGGATTAACATGCATGTTCTAGAGTCTGAATGTACCTGCAGCACAAGAGCACACAATTTTTAAGCAGCTTGGCTGTCCCTGATGATCCTCTTTTGATCTGTTACTTAACCAATCCCTGAATCACCCAGATTTACATCAGTACTGAGTGTCCAGTGCCAATACAGGGTAGCAGAGAGTCCCACACTAATCTCTGCAGATGTCCACAGGACAGGACCAATCCACAGTGATCAGACGCTGCTCTGAACATTTCAGCCAAATACCACAGCAACTACCCCATGGTTTTGTCTAGAACTGATCACAGTGTGATACCTGAAAATCACTTTTTGGTAGACAAATTATAAATCTGGATTTACTTACTCCTATAATTAAACAGAACAAGTAGCAACTGTTCTTGAGCTACGGAACTGCTGCAGGGCCCTCTGCTATACTGCGTCGTGGTAAATATGTCTGTGTAACATTCTGATAATAGCAAGGACTGACAGCAACAAGGAAAATGAGCTCCAACAGGGCAGTCTGACAGCCTCTTGGAACCTCAGTACTCCTACACTCCTCTACTGGTCATTTACTGGGGAGAGGTACTCACTGTTCCCTGGTATTATCTTAAAAAATGCTGCCTTCTTTCCCTCACTAAATGACAAATTTGGAGCTTTTGCACTCAAGTTTGATTGAAGCACTTCTTTCACCAAGCTGGCCTGTAGTTATCTTGAAAAGGAAAGCTCTTATAAATATGTATTTTGTGAAATTCACTGCCAGCAGCAAAGCACTGCCTCCAGTGGTTGTTTGCAAAAGCATCCATCAAGAGGTCACAGAGGACACACAGTGTCTTATTTTTGTTAAGGAAGCTTTCCTGCCTGACCATCCAGGACCACAGGTAACTGTACCAACTCTAACAAATGGAATATTTCTTCTCCAAGGGATGGATGCTCTTTCCTGCTGAAGTGAAGAATCCCCATTCTTTCCATAAAATTCCTGCTGCCCGACACACCCTGAAAACATATTGGGAGTCCACAGAGATGTTAATTCGTTTCTCCTCTTCCCAGGACACTGCATGTGCCAAGGCTACTAATCCTGCTCCCTGTGCACTTATCCTTGCTAAGAGTGGCTCTGCTTCTATTGCTTTTACCTGGCTCACCACAGTGTCCTTGCAGGTAGGAGGACAAAACACCTGCAATAAAGAACTAGATTTGGGTAATATAAGAGAATGTCAGTTAAATCAGTCTGTGGTTTGCTTGAAATGTGCATCATACAGGTGATATTCTCCATCAGAGAACCACAGAATTGTTAAGGTTGGGAAATACCTCCAAGAACATCAAACCATTAACAAAGCACAAGCACATTCACCACTAACTTTGTAACTCATGTACACATGAGTGCCTCATCCACCTGTTTTCTGAATATTTCCAGGGGTGCTGATTCCAACACTTGATTCCACCCTTTCAGAGAAGAACTTTCTCCTAATATCCAACCTAAACCTGCTCTGGTGCTACTTGAAGCTGTTTCCTCTTGTTCTGTCACTTGTTACCTGGGAAAACAGACCAACCCCCAACTCAGCACAACCTCCTTTCAGGGAGTTGTAGAGAGCAGTAAGATCATCCTGAGTCTCCTTTTCTCTAAGCCAAACAGCCCCAGGTCCCTCAAGCAATCCTCATAAGACACACTCCAACACCTCGGTGTCTTCTGCGTAGTGAGGGGCCCAAAACTGAATACAATATTCAAAGTGGAGCTTCAAATCATCAGGCAGAGGTGTGAGACCTGCTGAATTCAAGGTGTCACATCCTTTTAAGATGATGCTATCTGCCATTAGGAGGATCAGCTCATACCTATGTGTGTACATGACCCACTGTGGCAACAGAGCTTGGGTCACACACTGTCTCTACAGTTTTTCCACTGCACATGGAACGTGGACTGTTATGGGATGTCCCAGGATAAAGAGGCAGCTTTCTCCAATATTGTTGCTGCTGTTGACAGTGATTTACTACAGGCTGGTCTTCCCAATGCAACTGAATTAAGCTGAGTGGAATAATATGTGACTGGTTTGTGGTGCAGTCACAATTTCTGCATTATCACTCCACTATCTTTACTTCATGTGCATACAGATTGGAGGGGTTTGTATAATCTGGGAGCCCAAGAGAAGGAGCAGACACCATTTTATTGCTTTAGTACAACAAGTTCTGTGTTTTCATTATTGGTTGCCTCTGTCAGAGGCTTAGTCAATTCCCCTAACCCAGGAAACCACAGCTGATGAAATCCCACAATTCTGAAAAATCCTCGTATCTCCTTTTTTGTAAGCACACATGGGAGCTCAATTATGGTCTCTATTCTTCCTGGGCCTATTGCTCACTACCCCTTCCACAAAATAAATCCTAAACATTTTAACTTTGATACAGCCAGAGCTGCATTGTGTCCCCATTTTTTGCCAGAGCAATCCACAGATGTATAGGGTCTATTTTACAAGCATTCTTATCACTATTTGTTAGACCAAATCATGTACATATTATCCAAGAACAATTCACTCAATATTTTTATTGCAGTGCAGTAAAAGTGTCAAAATTCTCTACAGATTCCATGGACCTAATTCTCTACCTCCTAGAGACCACAGTAAGAGAACATTAAAGCATTTTCTCAGTTACTTCTTTTTTTGCTTTTCAACAACAAAAGGTAGTTTTTTGCTTTCCTTTTCACTGAAGGGGCAATATAAAGCATTATGCAACAATTTCCTGCTTGGGCAGTACTCTGTGCATAGCTTCCTCCTTGAAAAAAATGAAAGTGCTCCCCAAGTTAAAAAAAACTAATATTGTTTTGAAAAGCAAGAAGGTTTTCTGCTACTCTGACTGTGCCACTAAACTGGGTCACAGGTGATGCCCTCCATGTATGAACAGAACTAATAAAATCTTGTTAAGAGCAACAACAACAGTCCTCCTCATTCTGGAGGAAGTCTTCAAATATTATTTGTGTGTTTACCACCCTCTTACCTGTATAAGTGTATATGTATAAAAATATGCTTTTAGATTTTTTTCAAAAATATATATAAATACTATTATGAGCAAGTACTAGTCCAAAGAAAATCTCATCCAAATAACAAAACAGTGTTTCAACTGATGTACAACATCTGGAGAATCTGCTCTTGGCATGGTGCCTGCCAAGATTCCAAGCTGGAACAAGCCAGGGGAAAAGCCCAGTTTGCATCCAGAGTGTCACTGCCCAACCCTGCTCTGTGCCCCAGCCTCAGAGCCAGTCCTTACCCACAAGTTAAAGGTCAAGCCCATGAAATGCTCTCTTTTCCTGCTGATATCCTGGGCTGTTCAGTGCTTGGCTTACCAACCACTCCTGAGTGGCAGCTCATTCTCTGGACAAGACTGTTTCCCTGGATATTTGCACTGATTTCTCCAAGTGGCAGCAGCCAGGGACCTTGGGTCCTCCTGTAGTTTCCATGCCACCTACAAATGTTAGAACACATCCACCTTTCCATGCCACCTACAAACGTTAGAACACATCCACCTTTCCCACCACGGGCCCTCTGTGCATCCTTGTCAGCACCACCACCTTTATTAGATTCACAGACATGGACTAAGCCTTTAATAGTGTCCGTTTAGCTGCTCTTCAATATTTTTCCTGGCTTTGACAGCTCAGGTTTCCCTTCAAGGTGATATTAAACTCTGAGACTGACGTTCTGGAAAGATGCCAGAATTTCCATGGGGCTCAGAGGCATGGGATGCTCCTGATGCTCCTGCACCCCTGCCAAACGCTGGAGCAGCACCTATTCCCAAAACATGTTCCCGCTAGAGGGCAGAATGCAGCCGGCCTGGACACAAACCCGGGACACCGGGATGCTCTGCAGAGTGGCAGGTCGCATGGAGCAGCTTGTAAAAGCAGATGTGATCACAGCGGTGTCCATCCACAGAGCTCTTCCCAGAGTCAAGGGAAGAGTACACAAACTGTGAGACGCCACCCGAAACGTGCCACAGCTTCCTGAAAGCGAGATCTTCCCCGAGCCCCAAGGGGTGTTTGCATGAGACTCCACCGATGCACACAGAGGGGAGGAGAGACCTACTCCACTTTCAGAAACCAAGTCCCTGTTGCCAGCAAACAGAGCAATGAACTGGGACAGCAGCAGCTTCATCGGGCTCTGCAGATCAGGCAGCAGCACAGGCAGGTGCACCAGTTACAGATGGACTGGGAGGAAAGCATCAGCCTGCTCTGAGAGCTTCCCCAAGGGAGAGAGAGAGAGAGCACTCAGGGCTTGCCAGCACACTCCTGCCACTCTGCCCTCAAGCCACTGCAGCTGCTGCGGCCTGAGATGGGCAAGTAAAGCAAGCTGCACCAAAGAGTGTAACAGAGTAAGAGGCAAAGGCCAAAAAATATGACAGCACCCTCCTGGGTCACCAAGGAAAGAGCCAGGGCAGAGCCACCAAATACTGGCTGTGTCTCGGGTCCCTCAGCCAAGATACACAAGGTGGTGTGCAGCACAACAGCCTGGTGCCAGCCAGCATTCCTCTCCTTGCCACAAGACAGACATTTTGGCTCATCTGCATCCTGGCTGACAGCAGCTTGCTACCAGGAGCACATGTCTGCCCTGCTGCTGGATCCAGAGCAGGCTTCTGTTACTGCAAATTGCTGTAGGTTTGATTTATCCCAATTCCCAAGTGACATTCACAAAGGAAATCCTAAAGCACGAAGCACAGAAAACAAAACCTCCCCAGGTTATGTCCCTTCCTTTCCTGTGAAGCATTTCACAGCTTACAGCTCTGCCTGCCAAGAAATCCAGCCTGTTTTCCCACATGACTGTTCTTCCCCTCCATCATCCCATCTCCTTCCATGTGCCCCAGACAGACCAAAACCCAAAGCCAATGCTCAGATCACACCCTCCTTCCTTTTGTCTTTGAGGGTGCAGCAAAGGAAGGGGTTTCTTACCCTCACAGCAGCAACCTGGCTGCACTACAGGGGAGGAGGATAGGCAAAGTCATGCTGGGGAGGATAAAAAATAACAGTATCAGTAGGATATACATTACCAAGAGCAAGGTATCATCAAGCAATTCATCCTCAGTCAGGAGGTAAATGGGAAGAAAAGTGTCCTGCAAGCAGATACATCTACCTTTCCTTGTCTTCCTGGCTGGCTTCTTGCTACTGCCTGGAGTTTTCCTCACAGCCTTGTGTCCTGGTTAGCACTCCCCCCCTGGAATGGCCATTCAAGATAGACTGCAGTCACTGAAAGGAGGCCAGTGCAGTGCATTAAATGGGACCTCAGCACCACTGTGCTGAATTGGAGCACCTCATTTTTTTTTTTCATGTTTTTATCCCCATAGAAGGGAAAATCCACACCATCAGCCCCTGCTGTTCTCATCTGACCGGGCAGGCCATTTTTAACTGCACCAAACATCACCATCTCATTGTGTATGCACATTTACCAGGCCTGCCCTGCTCCAGTCAGCCCTTGGAAGAGTGTCTCACTCTTTATTCTCTGGGCAGACAATCTCTGGGCTGGTCAGCACCCAGCTGCTCTACTAAACACTCTGAAGCAGCTTTTCCATCGGCTGCAGGGACCACACAGGGCTCTGAGTGCCACCCAGAGGCCTCCCAGGCATCTTCTCTTCCATCACAGGCCTGGAGCATTCCTCTGTGCTCAGAGTTGGATTTCACAGCACTGCAACACCACTGAGACAGCACAGCCACACTCAACAGCGGCAGAGAACAGGGCAGGTCATGTCCCAGAGAGACACAACAGCCAGGACAAGGCGTGGCAGGCATTCCAGGCTGGGTCAGGTGCACCAGTGAGATAAGGAGGGTCAGAGAAAGGATAAGGGCATCAACACTGTGCGTGACTCAGCCAGCAGCAGCAGCTACTACTGATCACCAGCAACAGCCATCAGAGCTGCTTGCCACCAGTGTGAAAGCAGCCAAGTGAGGGGAGGAAAGTGCAGACAGGTACTGGATTCATTGATTTTGTCTGGAAGAACCAAGACTCACTCAGGATTACAGAAGAGATTTATCTAAGAGAATATAAAAATCTTTCCAAATACTGAACAAGATGTACAAATTCATCCTTTTCCTCAAGGTTTCCAAAACTGCTATCTGACATGTGTAGCCAAACTGCAGCCAAAACTGTTCCTGGACCAGCCACTGTTTCCTTCACTGGAAGGTTCCAACAGGTTTTGCTTTGGAACATGCTTGCTGAAGGAGGTCAGCCAACATGCCCCACTGAGTGTACACCAGCCACACCAGGAGTGGCAGATGGACCACCAGCCATGCTGTGCTCAGGGTGCAGAGCACTTGTCTTTCCTAAAAGCTTGATCTACCACACGCTTTCAGCTGTTTTTGTGCTGCCAAAATGTTACCATGGCACACCAAAGACTTGAACTACTCATAACACTGCATTTCCAATGCACTTCAAAAAGAAGTGGACCACTCTGACCTAGTACTTGTTGATGTTGTGGATTTGTGTTGAGGAAAGCATGGCACACTGCAGGCAGCAGAGGGAGAGATGGCCAGCATCAATATAGAACCTAAATGCCACCTCCCGACTTGAGAACTGCTTCCTCCTGATCCTCCCTGCAGACTGAGAGCTCCCACGAGTTCTGCCAGCCTGGAGAGCAGATTACACACAAGATACACTCACTTCCTTCCTACCCTGATCTCAGGGGACAATCCTGCTACTGTGGTTAGTCCCACTGCAGGAGGAAAGACCAGCTGCCACTGTGATGCCAAACCTCCCCAGAACCTCAAACAGGATGAGCATGGCCTGTCAGCACTGGCAGGGCTATTCCAGCCTCTTCTTCCTAGCAGGTCTCCTCTCCCCAGACACAATTCAATACAGAGCTCTGCCCAGCAGGCTTATAAACCTCTCTGTTGCACAGGTCTCTTAAGCCACTGATCCAGACCAGTGAGGCCACTGTGCAGAGCACACACAAGAAACCCTTGTCTGAAAAGTGGGGAAGAGTTGTTAAAATCATGGAAGAGCCATCAGTCTGTGCAGTCAGTGACAAAAACAAAATCAGAGGATGGAGTGAAAAACCCGAGATCTGCCTGGAAAGACACTTGGCTCCCCCAGCCTGTCACTAACACAGACATGCCAGAGCTATCCCACACTCCACAGCAGGGAGCTGCAGCTTACCTGGTGCTACAGAGCAGCTTTCCTTTCAGCACAGAGGTACCTACAAACACTCCAGTGTGCACTGCTTCTCCCCAGCAGTTAGCTTCAAAAATAGCCCCTCCTGGCAGAGACATCCATCTTGAAACACTACTGCAATACCGAGCTGCTGGGCTGTTTCTACCCAACTCTGCATGCTTTTCTGAGGCAGGGATGCCACACAATCCATGCAGCTGGAGTGGAAGTGACAAGGCAGCACACATTGCTATGGCTCACACTAAATCCCCTAGCTCAGGAATACCATGGTACTCACCAAAACATCCCAGCAATAGAATACTGCTTTTTGTCCAGGTCCATTGACCCTGTAACATCAGGCATCAAAAAGCATGAACCAGCTATGCTGCACAAATAAATGTGTCCAGGGAGCAGTCTGAGCTCCAGTGGACCAAGAAGAAGCAATTTCCCCTCGGAGCACCCTCCAGGCAAAGCATGCAGGCAGCTGCTGTCCAGTCATTCCTGCTCACTGGCACCATAAGATTTCCCAGCAGGCTGCCAGGCTGTCCAGCAGACTGTCCCTACTCTCCAAGGTGCTGCAGCTGGGGCTCAGCAGTGTCACACGGTCACTCACAGGCTGGCAGGGCCCTTGGGGCCCCAGCAAGCAGCACCCAGACTGAACACTGCATCCACCTGCAACTGCTCACTTCCAGACACTGCCCCAGTGGAACTGGACATTCTTTCCAAGGATCACTGTGCCTATTCACCTTCTCAGCAAGCTGCAAGCAGAGCCAGAAGCTATCACAGCACACATTTCACCTAGCAAAAGGGTCCATAAATAACTTGGTGTGCCTCCTCACCACATCCTGTATTACAGCCACACCGGGCACAGGCAGCCATCCAAAGACACCCTCACTAAGAAAATTTAAATTTGTAACATACTTCAAAGTTCGACACCCTACCAACCACTTTAAAGCACAGTTTTGTAGTGCTCACTGAAGAACTCAGGAAATGGAGGGACAGGTGATTTATCATGCAATCCTTCCCACCAACCCACAGGAATCTGTGGCTGTAGTGAGGGATTTCCTGCACAATAGGCACACACAAAACCACTTGGTGCAACAGAGGCTCTCCTTTATGTCCATTATCTGGGCATATATTGTGCAGTGTATGTTCAGATGCAGCATCCTTCTTTTCTAAGTATTCTGAATTTTATACAGGAGGTCATTAAGCATTTCTGAAAGGAGTTGTCCTCAGCTCTTGTACACAGGCTTCCAGAAAAACATTTGCCAGTGCACACACTATCTTGAGACTGGCCCACAGGAAGCTCTGCACCAGCCAGCTGAAGCAGAAGAGACAAAAACATGGCTTTTTTGGTTCACTGATCAAACTGTAAAACAAGCCTATAAAAGAAATAAAAGCTAGTTCCAGTCCAGAATAATACTGAAAAGTTTTTAAAACAGCCATGAGGGGACACCTTTGAATCTGACTCTATCTAACAGTGGTTAGTAAGGGCAAGAAATAAGACTGCAAGTGACTATAAAACTGCAGCCAGTTACAGTTTTTAAGAGGACAAAAGCCAGGGGAAAGCAACATCAGAGAAGGAAACGTAAATGAAGGCTCAGGATCTGGACATACAAAAATGGTACCACTGAAAGCAAAAACTTAGTTCAGAAATATCTGACAGTTCCTTAATAGAAATGCTGCTTGCAGCTATAAACAGGCTGCCAGTTTCAAAGGAGAGGTGAATGCACTCCTCAGGATAATCACATATGGAGAAAAGGCAGAGGAAGCTGTTCCCCAGGGAAGGCAGATACTACAGCACAGGTCTTTTGTTAGCACAATTCCTTGGATGCAATCACCCTACTCCTCCCCCACATGAAAGATCAATCAGAGATTGTCAAGAGTATTCAAAAGAGCCTATTAAGCTTGCACTGGGTGCCCACAAAAAAGAGGCCTGTGCATCCAGGGAATCCCTTTACTGTGTTCACTGCAGCTCCCTATCGTGTTCAGCTGGGAGAAAACAAGCAGGGAGAAGGAAAACAATGCACAGAGCAGTGAGGAATACCAGGCAAGTGCCTTGCTATCCCAAATTCATGGAGCTGGGAGCTTTCTAGAGGAGATAACACAGCATTGGTTTGCTACTGCAGAAAGGGCAGACACAAGGTGCAGACACAGCAAGAGAGCTTCCAGGAACAAGAAGTTTCCAAGGTGGGGTGGGAGATAAAACTTCATTGTTCCAAGTCAGGATTTGGGTTTACCTGGTGGGATAGAAACAGCCTGCTCTCAAAGCAAAGCAAAATTGCATCAAATGCTGAACTCCATAGTGCAAACAGTTTCCTGAGGAATAAGAGACAGGGCAACAATTACCACTTCCCAGACCCTCCTCAGTCCCACAGTGAGCAAACAAATCAACATTTAAATAACTACTCCAGGAGAGGACAACATCTATGGAGGACAGTGACTGCATGGAAGGCACCAGCCAGCCCCAGCACTGTAAGGCAGCCTCCCCATCCCAGCAGACACTGGTCCATACTTCCCACTCAGAATCTGCCACCAAGTAGTGAGCACACAAGTGCTGGCCTTCAGTGTCCCCTGCACTCTGTTCCAGCTCCGTGCTCAGGAAGGAGGTGGACAGCAACATTCACATGGCCCTGACAGGCTTATTCCAGCTGCAGGAGGGCACCACCACAGCTGGATTAGGGTAGTGTCACCAGCAGGATTTCAGCATGTGTCAGGCAGAAAGGGAGAACAGACTGCTGACACAAGTCACCCACATACAGGATATTTGTTCATACAAGCCAATTGCAGGAAGAGTTGAGAAAGTTATTACCATTATTTCTACATTTGCCTGCTTAATCTTGTTGTCCTAGTTACCACAGCCCTGGTGACTAAGGCAACCAGTCTTGGCAAGTAAGACACAGAATGCAATGAGATGTAATACAAATATTTAAGATTACTTTCAAAGAGCAAAAGCAGAAACAAGTAAAAGCAATTCTGGACCCCCAGCACCACCCCCAGACTCCCTTCATTTACTACATTTCTCATCACCTCCACAGCAGTTTGAGCATGGATACTCAGGTGTGTTTGTGGTACCCAGGAGACCCAAGGTGGGCTGCAAACCCAATTCAGGTGTGCCAGAGCTCCCCACAGACTCCCTCTTCACAGTGAGTAAACTGTACAGACACTAACATGTACAGTCCTGTGCCCAGACTGAAGATCAGAACTTGGGCTACCATTCAATAAACAGCTCCTCTTTATCCATGTATGGTCTCTGCAGCATGCAGGCTGCAGGTTCAGAACGCCCTGGAGCACTTCACACAGGCATTTCAAGGCATCTCCATCTAGGAACTGAGGAACATGACACTCCTGTGGTTTCTGAGATCACTATCAGCTCTGCAACAATCCCAGTCCTGAGCACATATTTGCTTCTCTGCTCTTTTTATCACAGACATACAATACCCAGAACATCTCAGGCTCAAGGCTGTGAAAAGTTAAGTCAAAAGTTACTTTAAGTGAACCACACGATTTGGACAATATAAAGGCATTTCTGCTGTCCACAGTCCAGAACCTCCAACTCTAAACTCTTATGACCATGATCCAAGCACATATCAAGCCCAAAATACAAGCAACTCTTGCTGTCATGGAACTCCAAGTAGCATTTCACTAAGCTTGTCTTTTTCTCTCCACTAGCTACTAAACTTCACATAAATGGGAAAAAACTACATGATTTATATTTTAATCAAGATATCAGTTATGCAGAACCTGTAAGAGTGAAAACAAAAATTAGAACAGCTTTTGATAGACACTTCATGTTTAGCTTGCCCTGAACACTAAGTATGCAGCAGTGCTGGGCATCTCACAAGAAACAGGAAAACAAGACTATTATGCTGGGATGGATGATCAGATCCTGAGAAGAAGGTGAGAAAATTTCAATCAAGATATGCATATAATAACCCATGATGCATCATAATAAAAAGATGTGTTTAAAATATTATTTAAAAGGGGAAAAAATATAATTTTATCCCTCTCCAACCCTTAATTACCCTATATTAGAGCTGTGTATAGTACTCAATTATTTAGGCTGCTTACCTGTTAAAAGCTAGCCATATAAAATAGGAAGTTTCATTTTCTCCCTTTCACATTTTCACACCTGAAGAGACAATCACCCAGGACCCTGCAGGCATCCTCATGAGAAAGTGTGGAGTTTCAAGAAGAAAATTTGCAAGAATGTGGAGCCAACAGTGCTGCACACAGCTCACAGGAGTGAAAGGGACAGCTCTGCACAGGCTGCATGTTCCAGAGTGTGGGATGGACTTCCAACTAGGAAGCATCAGGCCCTGAGTTACCTCAAAAGCTTGGAAAATTCTGCCTTCCAAGGGCTTCACTCAAGGCCTTGTTTGAACTACATTCCACTCCAACAAACTTCAGAGGAATGATCTCTCTCTTGAAGCAAGCACTGCTTTAAAGCAATGTTTCTGCTTAAGTTACCAATATTTTTTCACTTAAAATGAAAACAGCATAGGGTTTTCAAATCAGTCTGACCTAATGCAATGGGGCCAGGACACAACAACTTTTAACTACTTTTGAACTACAACTGCAGCAGGAATAAGCCAGCCAAGGCAACAGGGAGGCTGCAGGGAGGCAGAGGCTCTCGTTGGTGTGCCCAGCTGGGGGAAGGCAGGCAGGCACCACGCTGCAGCCATCAGCTCTCTGCCCCCACCTCTTCAGAGGCTGCTCTGCTTCTCCAGCAGGCAAACTGCCCCAAGGCCCAGCCCACAGTGCCCCTTTCCAAAGTGGGATGAATAACGAAGCTAATTTGGAAACCAGAAACCAGGCAGGGGCTTGAGGAAACCTATGCAGGTTGCCACGGCAACTCCACAAATCCATGTCACCGGAGACCACCACACTCAGAACACTCTGACAGCAAAGCCCTTTTAGCACCTGGATGACAGCCAGCTACCCAGTTTTCTGGCAACAGGACTGCAAGCCTAAGTAAGATCAGCCCAGCTCCATCTTATGAATGGAAGATCTCCAAGGGACACCAGAACAGCTGGCACGGCCGGTGCAGGCTCAGCATCCAGCAAAGCCAAGCTGGGAAGGTACTGCAAGGCAGATCATTGAGCTGCCATTGTGATTGATTCTCCAAGTTTTTCCATTTGAGGGAATGACACACTGGAGATCTACACTTGTGAGCAGCAAAGCAGCACACATAGGGTGTGCAGCACAGATTTTTCTCTGTTAAAAAGTAGCCTGTGTTGCTTCAGCACGACAGGCAACAAAAACATAAAACTAGACCTACCTGAGTGATTAATCCTCAGAACTACTTTATAAATGTTGACAATAATTTGAAGCACCTTCCAGCATTTTCCAAAATCAAAGAAATAAAACTGGGTGTTTTCCCTTTCTTCTTGTTTATATCCTCTCTCAAGTACCTGATATTAAACAAGTGGCTTAAGCCTCAGTCAGACAATACTGCAATCTCTCAGCATTAGCAAGGGTTAAGTAGGCTTAATGCAATTGCTCTTGTCAGCCCCTTTGACTGCTTGTAACCACCACAGAGAAAGATCAAATTATTCCAAGAGTTGTAGGGATAACCTGAAACAAGAGATTAATCTACCACTCACATTTCTGTCAGTGGGGCTTTTGCCTCCCTCTGGAATATCCTCATTTGACAGCAAGCCCAGCGTCACCTTTGGTGAGGCTGTGGGATGCCAAAACTCTGCAACTGAATACGGGTGAAACATAATAAACTCCAAATGTGCACAGGTATCATTGACAGACAAAACCTAAGATCTGTGGTTTAATTCTTCCTGCAAGAAAAGAGATTTAACCCAGCAATGTGAAGAGCTATGAAATATGAAGGGAAAATCCAGAAGATACAGGTGACAACCAAACTCTCAGGACAGAGATGGAGCACATGACTATGAGAAGCTCCTGCATCTGTAGCAAACACCTCTGCTTCCAGGTTGGGTGGATCCATAAAGCACAGGGCACCTGTCCCTGGGTCTCCATGAACAGGCTCTGTGGGCACACCTGTGCATGAACCAGCCCTCCACCTCCCCAGATTAATGCTGCTTACTCCTCAGAAGGCAGGCTGAGCCAGTCTCCCACACACTTGTATTATCTGCTCAAAGAACAGCTGCTCACAGACACCAAAGCACTGGATTTCAGACTCAAGGTCAGTTACCCCCCACTGTAAAAAGAAAGGCTTAAGGGGAAGATTTCAATCGTAGAACAAAGACTGTGGAGGTATTTGTTAGCTGCTTCTGGCACTTGTTTCTTCAGTTTGCACTGTTTTTGATAAAGCTGGTATCTGAGCACTACTGATAATTTATCCAGCACACACCCCTGACTGAGAGCTGCACTCCTGGCGAAATTGTTTCTAGCAAAAGATTGCAAAGCCCTGCGAATAGCCCTGCCATCCACTTGCTGAATGATGTTTACTTGGAGCCCCAAATATACCGTGGCAATTTGGGCTTAAAACACCTCTGTGCACAAGAAACTCTGTAACAGCTTCAAACACAATGAGAAAACTATTTCTCACAAATGCACACACCAGCAATGCCCTTGGGAATCCCTATACTTCAGTGCAACTTCACTGAGCTCTGGTGCTTTTGGAAGATTTTTTTTTCAGTTAGTAGAGACATATTTCCATCTCTGCAGAGAATTTTCTTCAAGGAGTCACCTGGAAAAATGTGCCAGGAAGAGAAAGAGAACACCTGATAACATCCCCATTAGAACTGGAGCTCAGTGAGAAACACCTTATTCTACTCAGCTATCCATGTAAAAGGATAATTGAAACCAGCACAAAACAAAACGTAAAGAGTGCTACCTACCCACATTAATCAAAGGAAAAAATTTTGTGAAAAAATAGAGGGGGGTTTAATCTGTTTGCACTAGCACTAAGTCAGAATGACCTTTTCCTTATACCACTGCCTTTCCCCCAGAGATAAAACAGCATGGCTCCATTTTCTGCACTTCATGCTCCAGGCTGTGCCCATCAGAGAGCACACAAAGGGCAGCACGGAGCAGACAGATATCTGGGGTGAGGAGCACTTACTGCCCACAACCAGGCTCCCCCAGGAGTCCCCCAGGAGCCTGGACAATTCCCCACCAGGCTCATTTTCAGGCCCTTGTCAGAGATGCTCACCGAAATCAAGTAACACTGACAATTCCTCTCAGAAGGTGCAGGCAGGAAGCTGGAGAACCAATTCCCACTCCCAGAACCCAATGCTGTATCCTGTGGCATTCACAGTCTCTGAAATATCCCTGGGAGACTTTTCTCTGAGAAGCCTCAGAGAAAAAAGAAAATAAATTCTTATCTTATTTGCCTCTTCTGTGTTGTGCTCACATGGGGAATGTGTTAGGAGGTTGTTTATCCAACAGGTGATTGTTTCATTGGTTTCTGTGGGTTGTTTTCACACATTGGCCAGCTGGGGCCAAGCTGTGTTGGGACACTGCAGAGTCACAAGTTTTCATCATTATCTTTTTAGCCTTCTGTAAGTATCTTTTCTGTCTTCTTTAGTACAATATAGCATAATAATAAATAAAATAAATTGAAAAATAAAATTAAATATAAAATAAAAATTTAAAAATAAAAATAAAATTTAAAATAAACATTAAAAATTAAAATATTTTAAAAATTTAAAAATAAAATAAAAATTAAAAATAAAAACATTTTGAAAAATTAAAAATAAAATAAAATTTAAATTTAAAAAAGAAAATAAAAAAATTTTAAAAACCCAAATTAAAAACCAGAATTAAAAAACCCCCACAGAATTAAAAAAAACAGAATTAAAAAAAAAAATACCAAAAATAAAAAACAAAATTAAAAAAACCAAAATAAAAAACCCAAAATAAAAAGAAACAAAATAGAAAAAAATAGAAAAAAATAGAAATAATTAAAAAAAAAAACAAAATTAAAACCAAATAAAAAAACAACAAAATAAAAAAAATTAACCCCCCCCCAAAAATTTAAAAACCCAAAATATAATATAAACCTTCTAAAAACATAAAGTCAAATTCATCATTTCTTCCTTTGTCAAGACACCCTGCAAATAAAATAGTACCTTCACTCCCTGTGATTCCCAAGCACCACCGTGTGTTTGGGCACGTGACACATTGACTCAGCCTGTTCATCCAGCAAAGAATGAGCCTAAAAAACAATGAGTTGTTTCCTTCCAGGCCAGCGCCGAGCCAGCTCGTCACATAATCAGGCATGTGCTGGAACTAGTGCCAGCCCAGAGCTGTGAGGCTGAGCTGCCAATCTGTGCCATTCCAGGTGTCCCTGCTGAGTCCAAGTAGAGAGGATCTGGAACTGGGCCTGAGAAAGGAACAAAGCTCTCCCACCTTCTTTCGAAACAACCCAATCAAGGCATGAATCACCCCCAGGAAGCATTTGTAATGCCAACCAGACATATCACCCAGCACCCCAGCAGAAAGGCATGCAAGGCTTCCAGTTACGATAAGACAACAGCAATTAGCCACTCGGGGTGCCTGTCACCTTTCTCTCCCTCAACACACCTCAGTTCCTGAAGCAGCTTCCTGAAGGCAGTATTGTTAGCTTTATTTGAGTACTTTTATTTCATCTATTTTGTCCTGTGTTGAATCCTGTGCCCTGCTGCACAGATTTCTACTGACAACGCTGGCTGTGCTGTGTCGAGAGCTCACACAATAGCTTTGGGTCATGCATCCCAGCTACCTGCACTACAGCCCATGAAAGGTGCCATGCAAATCATGCTCTTTGGATAAAAAAAAAAAAAAAAACAAAAACCCAGCAAGTTGATATTTGAAAAGATACTTATGAGAAAACCATTCAGCTTACATCTAATATGTAAGCCTCTAAACCTCAGCATGTAAGACTTCCCATTGGGTTTTTTTTTCCATTCTTTTTTTAAGATTAGGAGGGCCGTAAGTCTTTTAGGTCTGTCTGGCCTGACCTCCTGTAGAGCACAGACAAATAACATATTTTCTCAGGCAAAAAAGAAATGGCAACACACAAAAACTGTTGTCATCTCATTGCAGGGGTTCCATATTGCTGTCTCCTTATCACAAGAGTTCCACACCTCCTTGGTGTTTCTCATGGGCAGCTGCTCAGAGCACTGACTCTTTCTTCTCACAAAGCAGCCACTGACTCCAGTTCCCTTCTCACCCAGCCACCCCACTCTTCTACAGCCTCTTCTTCTCCCTGCTTACAGCTGGGGCCTGGTAAAGTCAGGCCTGTTCCTGATCTGTGATAACTGGCCCAGCTGCAACTCCTTAGGGCTGAGATTACTTTCTACACTATCTTTATTTTCTTATATTCTATCCTCCTACAAAAAACCCTCAGGGGAATGGTCCATCTTTTATCAGCAAGCAATAAAACATGGGCTGGTGTCAAGCCATCTCTGAAATTCACCCCCTGTTTTGTGATATATGTCCACAGAATAAGAAAGGCAACAGAGCTGAAAAAGCACCTCAGATATTAGATGCAACTTCTTGTAACAGACAGACAAAGCAGCAGCCTGATGTCCTGTATTCATTCATGGAAGTCAAATTCAACACTGAAGCTCAACAACTTCAAAGTCATCGTTGCATTAAACAGCATCAAAATCTTTACACCTACAAACAGTTATAACTTTTTGGAGAGCTCTGATTCCCATCCTGAACTGACATACAGCCAGGGAATGACAGCATGTTCTTCAGACATGGAGAAAATGATCACAGAATCAGACTGGTTTGGGTTGGAAGAGACCTGAAAGATCACCTTGTTCCCACTCCCCTGCCATGAGCAGGCACAGCTGCTCAAAGCCCCATCCAGCCTGGCCTTGAGCACTTCCAGGGACAGGGGATCCACAACTTCTCTGGACAACCTGTGCCAGGCCTATTCACCCTCATAGTGAACAATTCTGAGTTTTGACAAGTTTGAGAATTTTAGGTTGTCCTATATGGAGTCAGGAGTTGGACTTGATGATCCTCATGGATCCCTTGCAGCTCAGGGGATTCTGTGATATTTGAACTGTAAATATCTTAACTCCCCTAGCACCTGTAGAACATCTGTAGGATTTGCTCCACACCAGAGTCAGCCAAATGTTCAGGCAACTTCCAAAAGGGGTGCAGATAGCTCTTCTTTTTTCCATATTCCCAGGGAAGAAGCAACTGAGAGGAAATGGCTTCAGAAATCTTGGTTTTCCTTTTCTAAGAAATAACATTTATAATTACCTAGCCCTCCAGAAGTCTCTCCAGTCAGAGATAGTTACTTTAGTAGATTCTTCCCATCTCTTCTGGAAAAAAAAAAAAAAGGAGGGAGGACAGAGCACTGGAAGATATCTCCTGACAAGGAGGAGTAAAGATGAGGGGTGGCCATGCCCAGCACCACTGTCTGGAAAGTTGGCATTTCTGCCCACCTATCCAATGACTGACAGCTGCATTAGAAAATACTGGAAAGCTGGCAGATTGTCTCCTCTCTACCAATCCACACAAAACCAGATGCATGGAAGAGAAGATGGAAGTCAGCTACCATGGCTAAAGAAATGAAAAGGACAGCATCCTTCCAGTAGCCATGTTTGGATTTTCATCACACCCTCTTTTTGCCCTCTGGCAGCTGCTACCTCTAGAGAGTCCCAAAAAGGCAGTGCTCTTCTACAGAGGGGCAGCTTCTCAGCATTCATGCCACATTCCTCCATTCTCCTTTGGAGTGGTGAGAAAACTAACTCAAAAGAGAGAAAAGAGCTACTACAAACTTACCTCCTGCCAGGGATATCAGCTGCTGGGAGTTAGTGGTGGATTTGCACTCAAATTCATACTAACCAGTAAGCCCAAAAGCCATTTCCAGGCAGATTTTCCATCTGAACTCCCAGGGCACAGCAGAATATTTCACACAAGGCAGCCACACCACCTCATGCTTGCTGTAATTCTCGTGTGTTACTAAACTACTCACACTGCAGATGATTGAGCAAGGCAGCAAGAGGCTGGAAGTCTGCCAAGAGCCATTGAGAAACAGCCTGAAATGCATCTGAAAGGACAGGGGGGAAACTCAACCACACACCTCACAGTTCAGCTCTCTCAGTTCTGCTATGATATGGACCTGTGGCCTCCAGAATTGTCTGGGGTTAGGAGCAGGATTTTACACCCAGTTTTATCACTGGATGTAGCCCAGTAATTCACAACACACAGATGCTTTAGGAGCCTCTCATCCATTTCATCTAGTAGCTGCAGCCACAAAGAAATACACAGCTTGTCCTGACTGAAAATTCCTTATTTTATTAGATATCTTCCTTCAGTGCAAAATCTGCATACATCTTCAAAATTAGATCTTTATTCTTAAGAAGAAAGCTGCTAGCCTTGCTATTCAGGGGATGACAATCCTCCAAAGCACAACCTCTGCAGGCAAAGTAAAAAGAAAACAAAGCCTGCCTTTAATAATCACAAAGCTTTACAAGAAACCTCCTACCATCACTGCAACAGAAAGCACATGCCAAATTCTCCAAGGGCAGGGAAGACAGGCAGGCAAGGAAGAAATACTGCTGTGGGTCCTAGGCAACTCTAAACACTTTTGTTCTCAGGGATATCCATATGGAAGGAGCAGGATTTTTCCTAGTTCTTATATCTCAAGGCCTTCCATTAGAGAAGAAAAAATAAATCATATTTAGGGCCTATTTATTGTATACCCACATAGATACTGCAAGAGAGCTTATCAGGTTCACTTCCCAAGGCAAAGCTGGTGTAAATCAGAGGAAGGAAGCATTCAGTTAGGTGAATTTGCTCTAAGTTTATCTTCCACTGGGGCAATTTAATGACAGGGAAACAGTGTGGTGAAACTCAGCACAAGCAACAAATCAATGTGTTTCAGTCAGTAAATCTTAAGACAACATGTCAAAACCAAACTCAGGGGACCTCAGACTGGCAATGGCTGCACTTTGGCAGCATCAACTGCAACACAGTACAAGACTGAAAAGCTCTTTTGAATCAGTTGTATGAAACCTCATACAAATTTCCAAGCCCCAAAAAAATCTCTCTGTTATCTTGTTTCACTGGCCTGGTCACTTTACTACCAGGCAGTTGCCATCCCAAACCATCTGTCATTAGCAGATCTAGTCCATGAGCAGTTTGTTCAGGAGCTGCTTCTCCTCCCAAACATAGCAGGCTGTCCATGCACAAAACCAATGTCACCAAGCACAGAACAGACTCCTTCCCTCAACACCTCTTTTATTTAATCCTAAACATTAAGGCTTAATCCTTACAAGTATTTCTATCATAGCTGAAAAATGGGAAATCTCAAGGTAATAGAAAGCCTGAAAATAGGAAAGGAAGAAAATCAGCAAGCACAAAACATGGCTGGCTTTCAGTCAGCCTCTCCTGTCCTTTACATAACCTAGATGCTTTAAGATGTAGTAAAAACTTAAGAACTATGAGAACCAGGGAAATAATAAGCAAATGGCACAGGCTTGAGTTTCTACAGCACTGACAGTTGTCACAGTTATACAATTAATGACACAGTTGCAAAATGTCTTTCAGTTCAATAGGATAGGAGAAGTTTTCTCCATTTTTGTCCCCTCTCCCTGGACCTGCACCAGAGACACAGACAACACCAACCTGCAACTTGATTACTTTATATGGATTCACTGCTTTTCTAAAATGTTGAGCACCTCTGTCCCAGGAGAAGGGGGGGATAATGAGCAAGAGGCAGAGCCCAGGTATAATGCAGGTATAATCTCCAGGACAAGCATGGTGGTGGAGACAGGTATTCTGCACAGACATGTGCTCTTCAAACACTCTCAATCACCAGGTACCATTCAGAAGCAGCAACTGCCCCTTGCAATCCCAAGAGCATCCTACAGCTTGCACACAGAGCTGGCACTCCAAAAAGAGTCCACAGGTACAGGGAGAAGCAGGAAGGACTAACAGTCACAGCACCACAGCTCCAACTCTTTTTGCAGTGTGTGCATTTCCAGAGTGTCCTTGACAAGGGTGGCAGCTTGTCACTGAGGTCCAGTTTTTGTCTTTCAGGTGGGAGGGTGTGAATGTGCCCATGCATTTCAGTTACATGCCCAAAGAGCAAGAGATGCTCTGCAGAACATACAACACTTATTTTGTAGGGATGTTTCCTACTGCAAAAATAAGGGAAGAAGTTGTTCAAAAGTCCTCTTTGAGGCAGCCTGAGATTATCTCTCTCAGGCCCAGAAAGAACCAAGTTATTTTCCCTTCAGTGGCTTCATTTCCCATAGTCAACAAGTAAGAACCAGGACACTCAAAAGATACATCTAGAAATCCTCACACTGTCACCAACCAATCTCTTTTCCCTTTTTAATCTCTTCTATTCTCTTTTATTCTCTTCTCTCTTTTTTTTTTCTCTTCCTTCCTTCTTTCTAGGAGATTCCTTTTTATAGCATTTGTTGTTCTACCTGCTGCTTCAGAGGAAGTTCCCCCATGTTGCTGTCTGCCCTTAGACAGAGAAACTGTAACACATATGAATTCACCTGCGCTGTCAGCAACTCAGGGATCCTTCTAGAGAGCCATCAGCAACAAATGGTTATTCTGGGTAACAGGAACTGAATTCTGAAACTTCGCCTGTTTTATTTATACAGTAAAATGTATAATTAGTGCTGGCAAAACACCATGTAACTCTACACTTCCTCTTCATAATCTCCTTTGGAGCGCTGTGATGTCACAAGGAAGATGTTCTGTAACCTGGATAGCTGAGGCTGTAACCACCCTGGGACAGGTTTACACTGAACACTGCTAACCTCAATGGAAAGTTTGTCTGGCCTGAAAACACACCTACTCTAAAGGCAGAGATCACAGAGCTTCTGTCACACAAATTTTGCCTGGATTTTAAACCTTGATCTATTTAATTTTCCCTTCTTCCCAAAGAGAGTTCCAATATCGTGCACATCTCACAGTCAGGTCTCCTTGAAAAGTCATTTACTCTTATAGTATTAGAAAAAAATTAGGCTGTAATTAAGCAGAGTTATAAATCTCTGGTCACTTGGGACCTGAAACCTATTCATATTCATGTCAACAGGAGTGTTTGTTGCTACAATCAGGACTGCACACAAGACAAGTGCCTCATCATTTCTCAGAAAATAAAATAATCTTCTAGGGGCCAATACCTGTTCTGCCTTCTGCTCACAGCTGTGTTTAGCTGGGACGTTGACCCCTTCTGCCAGTCCACCACCCACCATTTTGCATTTTTGCATCTCACCCAAAGAACACCATTTCCCTTGTCCCAGGCACAAGCTGCCACAGCCTACAGCCTGGTTTCTTCCCTGATCTCACGTCTCTGCCAGCTACCCAGAGGAGAAATAACCAAGCTGCAATGGCAGAAGTGGTCTTTGGAAAATGCTTTTCAAGATTCCTCTTCCCAAGAGCACACAACTATCAGGATCTGCTAAAAGCTTCAAACTTCCCCAAAAAGACACGTAGATCTACAAAGGTAGTCATTCCTTACCAAGACAGGACTCAATTTTTGGGGCCAATTGTTCTCATGCTCTTTCAACAAACTCCAAGTGCTCAGTGTGGAGCCTCGTCACAGTTTCTTCAGGCCAAGGAAAGGGAAGGTTCAATGATTTTCTTTACAGACACCACATCCCTGCCTGCAAGGGTATGAAACCAAGATTTCTCTGTTCTAAGTGGGATCCAACAGTGTCAGGATTAAAGTATTGCTGTAACTGGATTGCTTCCTGTAGTCACAAACAATAATCAGGTTAAGAGATTTCCTTTCCCTCCTCTTGGCTGGGCTGTGAGTAGGCAGAAGTTACAAGGCAAGTGGGTGGCTGTTAAACTGTTCCTACTCCAATTGTTTGAGAGGGGTGCTTAGGGTTGTTAATTTTGCCTCCTACTCATTGATTTAAAGGCACATTTATCTATGCAGGGAGCAAGTGCACCTTGCTGCACAAACCATGAATGAAACAGACTCCTTGAAACCAATCTCTCAACTCTGCATCCTTTCACACCACAAACCCACACAGATGCATCACTGGAGAGAACACAGCTGAAACGGCTTAGCCTGAAAATGCACCATTCTCTCCCACCCCCTTTCCTGCACTCAGATCAGCTTTTTCCAGGCTGCCTTCTCTCCTCCTTTCCCCCTCCAGATTCTCAATACCATCTCACTAGAAAAAGACAGCAAACCCTGAGGATGGTTGAGTTACCTCCACAGCACACCCAGTCAGCAAATAGGGGATTGGAAGGCAGCCAAGTTCTCCACCACAGGGGACCCAAGAGGACCTCCAAGCTCCCTTTAACCACAGATTTCTATGAAATATGGTTCTTTGGGGCAGTTGTCCTTGACAAGATAAGACAAAAGTGGGGAAATAGATCAGAAGTTGAGAGAGCTGGACAGACATTGTGTAATTTCCTAGCAGATTCCTGTGTGAGGCTACAACTCATCAGCTGTGTTGTATGCAGTACCCAAATATTTGGGAAAGAGTGACAAAAATAAAAAGGAAAACTGACTGAGGACAAACCATACCAAGCAACTGTTGCCCCAGTGTGTGAACAGGAGACCTGCAGTGACATAACTGCATTTCCTAGGCCCTGCTAGAGCAAGACTTAATTGCTCTTAGAGTGATGCAATCCAGATCTTAACTCTAAATCTGGATTTGGGCAGAGACATAAGATTTAATCTGTCACTGTCACTTTTTAACTGTTGGATGAATCCTTCACCTCTGCTTCCCCCTCACTCACGTTTATCCAAAGCACAGAGTAAAACCCCCACAAAACAAGCAACGTTTCACTGTGGCACATCATGCAGCGGATGTGAGACTCTGCCACAGCCTCCTGGCATGTCCTGTCACACAAGCTGAATTCCAGATAATAAGGACACTGTCAAGAAGCATCTCCTGAGGATGCTTTGGGATCTGCCCAAGCAGCCTGAACCCTGGCCCAGCATGCACAGCATTCTACCCAGTCATGCAGGCATCAGCCTCTCTCGTGTTCCACTGCAAGATGTGCAGATACTCACTGCCTGAACCAGGAGCAATAGCTTTTCTCAGCACAAAGAGCCCTTAAAACCTCAGCAGAAAGTCCAAATAATTTCTACACACTGCTCTCCAAATCTCAGTCTAGATTCCACCAGCTCCCAGGGGATTCCCATCCAGCAAACTCTGCTAGTGCTCTCACTCTCAGGTGTTTTTTCTCCACAGTCACCCCATCACATGCAAGAAAAAGGCAACACTGTGGCATGGAAACAGCTGTGAACAAAGTAGGGAGAACAGGAACGTGAGTCATAGCTGTGGCTTCAGGGAGGGAAAGGGCTGCCCCAAGTAGAAGAGCAAGCAACCTCAGGATCTGAATCTAAGCCTCACTTCAGCGTCCAAACCACAAGGTCATCTTTCTGCTTTATTTTCAAACAATATTTTCAAACTTTTACTTGTTTAACAAAGAGCACATGACCAAATTCATTGCTGATGCGTAACAGCCTCCCCAGAAACCTTAAAAAGAGCTTACTAACCAATCCACAGGGCCGTGGTAACATGCTGAACTTTTTAAATTATCTTTTCTGGGCAATAAAAGGGGTACACTAGGTGAGACACACCCCATCTTTACCTGGTCACTGCTTTACTTGAAATCACTGTGTTAAAACTTCCAGTTGCTCACTGGGGGTCTACCCAAAAGCCATCTCAGGACAGACAAGAAATAGTGGAAGCCTGCAGCAGCACAGTCATGTTCCCTCATTTTAGCCACGCTGAAATGAGGCATCAGCAATAGTATGGCCAATGTCAGGGAACTTGCTTTGCAAATATAACAGATTTGGAAATTTTCTGTCTCCATATGCAGCAGAATTGCTGCACCAGCTGTCCCCAAATCCAAAGCTGCTTTAACAAAAGATGCTGCAGTGCCAGTTTAGCGGAGAGCAGCAGTCAAGGAGCAAACGCCCCACAACCCGCTCCGAGCCTCCACAGCCAGAGCAGCCCGGCAGGTCCCTGTTGCTAAACAGCTCACTCACAGTCTCCAGGCTAAAATAAAACGTGTTAATGAAGTAACCACCACAAAGCGGTGATTACAAAAACACCACTTGCAGCCTTTTCTGCAGAAAGGAAAGCACAAGTGCTTAAGACACGGTGACAAGTACCTTTGAACCAAGTGAGAAAGTGCTAATGGGGATGCAGAACAGACCACATTCTCACACTCATCACCTGGCAGAGTTTACAGGGATACACCTCCAAGACTGCTGTGCCAACGCAGCTTAGCTGGGAAAAGTGGTGAAACGAGGTCAGCGTCAGGTCACTGATACACACCAACCCCTTCCATTATCCAGAGTGTAGAGATCTACACACGCACTGGCAAAAAGCAATCGTGTGCCACACAGCAGCCTCCCTAAAGTGTAGTTAACACTTTTCCTACTAATGCTTAATGCAGAGTTCACATTTCACTACAGCTTGCTGCTCCTGAAGTAGCACGGACACAAGACTGTCATCCCTTCCCCTTCCTCTGCTTTTATCTCGAGCTGGCAAGCGGCCTAGAGCTGAATCCCTGCAGGCTCAGGAACGTTGCACCGGGTTAAGTTACACCTGGGACAACAGACTGAAGCAATACAAGCCCATGAAATAGTGTCAAACCACCATGGACATGCGTTTTTCAGGCTTCTTCAAAAAATTAAGAGAAAAAAATTACATTTAAAAAAAAGTTTAATTCTAAAGAGTTGCACAGTTAAGATTCTTCACCCAAAAGAGTGATTCTTGCCAAAGCTGGCACGTTTGTTCTTAGGTTTTTCATCAACAAAAGCTGTTAATAACCAGTGCCTGTACAATGCAGTTTTCTGCTCAGATCCTTGTGGGTAGAGCAGGAGCCTGAAACAAGGCTGACTTGTCCATACTTTCATAAATCATTACAGCAACAGCTAAAATCACCTCCAAATAATATTAACATTTCAGCAACACCCAGATGAGATGAACACAGTGTAAATGCAGAGCAATGGGAATGCTGTCCTTTTGTCTGACTGGAAGTTAAGGAACATAAGAGGCAGGGGAAGAAAAGCTTGAAATGTCAAGGGACTTGACAAACATCAAGGAGAAATTTAATAAATTATTCATACACACAGGAGGTGAAATCCAAACAGGACATTCAGATTCTGCTTCTGACAAAGGAGCACACAGGAAAGGAAGGAATACCTGGAACAAGCAGCCTTGAGCACCAAGGTATGAGAGAACTGAAAGAAATGTTGACTTATTGGACTTATTTCAGGGATGCACATAAAAGAAAGTTCAGAAAGTCTAGAAGAAAAAGCTGATATTCATTAACACTGAAGAAATGTAAAAGCCATTAAAAAACAACCCAAGCAGATCAAGAACATAGTTCAGCTGAAAAATACAAGCCATACAAGAACAAGACATAGTCCTTACAGCTTCACAAGGAATAGTCTTTGAATTATGAGAAAAAAAATCAAACTACTTTGAGAAGGGAAAAATTAAGACTTGGATTGAAAGATTGCTCAATTACAGGTATGCAAGTAAAACCAGAAGCAAGGAAAAAATCATGAGAACAATGTCAAAAATATCACAGGCATGGGCAGGGCTTTTGAGAGAAAGGAGCAATGAGGAAAAAGTGAATGTATTGATAAAGCAGAAAATAAGACTAGAAGAAGGAACATGGAGGGAAATCCTAAATACACAGAAGGTCTTCTAAAAGTATATTAATAATGTAAATCTAAATTACACTTATATAAATAATATGGATTCAGAGACAGTACTTGAATTGTTACTGAAAATGAAACAGCAGAAGAATCAATGAGAGGCTTTGCATGAACAGGATCTTCTCTCCTGGTACAGAAAGCTATTAAAGAACAGGGAAAGTGCAGCAGAACCCTTCACCAGGGAGTTACTCTTATTCTAACCCTGCTACCATTGCAACAGCCCAACACCTAATTGTTAACGGTTTTCAGTTTTGGAAAATGGAACTAAAGACATGAGTTCTGCTGTCATCCTAAACTGCCTATACTGATAAGAATTTATTTATCACATATGCAGAAAACCAGTAAATACATACATAAAAATACATAGCTGGGTGTGGAACCTGGACATTTTTTGTCCAGGAAATGGTCTCACATGCCCTGGCTTTGGATCTCATGCTACGTAAAATATGCTCGCACTGAAGAATAAGAAACACGATAAGAAATGGAAGTTTAAAAATCAGCAGAGTAGGTAAATAAGGAAAACACAGAACAAACATAGAACAGGAGCTTTAATTTACTAAACAGAACCCCTCACTGAGTTAGACCACAACAGACAAAAACAGGGCATGAGAGATGGCAGTGGGCAGCACTGTAAAGGACAGGGCATTGCAACAGGCCAGCAGAAAACGTCAGCCAAATTCTGGGCTGTGTGCACTGAGGCTGAATCACACTGCAGAGCAGGGAGTGGTCTCTGTAACCACAGTTGCAATGTGCTCAGGCACCTGAAATATTGCAGCTCTCCTCCCAGCACGCTGCAATGAGTACACTGAAGTATCCAAACAAAGCCTCATTTAGCTAAGAGACTTCTAGCTACAAGAGCAGCATCACTTGAGCTGTCTGCTTCCCCAGAGGCAGAGACAAGTTCCTGCTGCCACATCCCACACAGAGGAGTAAGACACTCTCACTTCTTGTTTCCCAAAACAGTATTCACCAGCTTTGATGTAGTTAAAAAAAAAACCCAAAACAAACCAAAACAGAAGCACAGCTTCCCCATCAGCTGGGATGCTGAAAGCTTGGACAAGACAACACCACAAGGTATTTGGAAAATAGCTCTGGCCATATGCTCACCTGGCATGCTATAAAATGCAGTATGGTTTTTACCTCTGGCTCTCTTTTGGAAACAACTTTTAAAGTTGACAGGAGACACAGCCTTCAATGTAGAATCATTCCATGTTCAAACAAGTACACAAAAACATCAGCACAGACTTAAACCACAGAATGGATCCCTAAGGGAACCCTAGAAGCTGCTGGTACTCAGTAATTCCTTCTTTTGACAGAATAATGCCCTGGGGATTGTGATCCCAGAGAAGAATGGACTGTACACAAACAACATGGCTGCTAAAGATCAGCCACAAGTGACAAGAGGATGCCAGAAGAAGTGGAATGTGCACTCGTGGTGTCCTAGCACAGTAAGGACAACGCAACATTTTTGATAAGCCATCAGAGACCTGTTGCAACACAGCCTGGCTAATGAATGAAGCACTGGAAAACAAGGCTAGGATGCAGCGTGACCGGTCCTTCAAACAAAATCAAACCCTCAGGGAAGTCACTGTTAACATTTTGCAAGGAGCACACCCCCCATCAATCACATCAGGAGGGCACACTTGTCCCAAGTTCTGCTCAATTATTGTATGCTCAGAAGGAAAACAAAACACTGCCAGAGAAGAAATCCCAAATGTGTTCTACTGCCACAGAGAGCTACAGATAGTGGACAACATATGAGACATATTATCCTGCAGACCTGTAGCCAAGCCCATGATATTAAGAATAATAAGCAATCTGATGGTTGTTTAGAACATTTTGTTTTCTATATAGGACTGCAAGGAAATCATAATTCAAACATGGCATATCACCAGTTATAAGAGACTGTTTCCCTACAAGAAACTGTGGCCTCTCCCAAGCACTCTGGGTCTGAAGCTACATCAGCCTGTCAAGGAATCATAGTGTCTTCTGAAGGAACAATCTGGAATCATTTAACATTCCCAGAGGTGCAACTCTGTAGCTTATCCAAACAGAACAGATTTTGCTGAGGTTGGAAGTTTACCATGAAAATGTCTGATTTACCCAGGAAACCACTCAAGAACATCTCAGGCAGATAAATACATATTATTCCAGCTGGAATAAGCATTTCTTAAAGGAACACCCAGTTCAGAGGCTCTTCATTGCCATGAAACTCTTAGGGGGTGTAGAAAAGACAGGGAATGCTCTGTGCTGAGAGTAAAGAGACCCCTGAGCCCAAGCAGCCCCTTCATGTAGCTGTGCCAGAGGAGAGCATGTTCCTTCACTTCACACCACACGGCAGGAACTGTCACTGAAAGGATTCCTGGACCTCAGGCAATGGAAAGCATGCAACCACACCTGCACAAATAAAGTGTTAACCTACTCTCCACCAGTTGTCAGGTAATGGACACTGGCTGCCCAAACAGGAAAACTGGGTTGCAGAGACAAGAGCATTCACCTCATGGAACTCCAGAGGATCACCCTAGCTGGCACTTTTGGGATACTTCCAGTTGTACTTGCAATAACTGCTCTCGTTCCAAGAAGACATTCATTAGGCTGTAACTCTTCCAAAACAAAAGTTTGCAATTTATAATGATAGAGAATCCAGAGCACCTGCTGGAATGTAATATCCTGAAGGTACACACACACAGTGTCACAAAGTGAGCCCAGAACACGCATTTCCATCAATCAATGCTTTTCTAACAACCATACACAGAAGACACTGTGTTCGAGCACACTGTGTGGGTGGCAGCAAGACTTGGAATGTTTCCTCATGCATTGTACTGAGATACAAGGCATTGTGGATGAAATGCAGTGCATTTGAATCCTTGCAGTGCCACTCACAGCAGCATAATTTGCACAGGTAGAATCTGCTTTTGCAGCCTGACCTCAGCAATACTGACGCAGCGACCAAAACACAACTTGTATCTCTCGCCTCTAACTAGAAATATGATTACTTATCACTGAAACAACATCCACATAACACAGAACACAGTAGCTGTGTCATGGAAAAAGTGAACGCAATCACACAATCTTATCTTGTTTCCTAATTAAGAACTCACATTTATGGACGCTCAGATGTCAAAAGAAAAAAATAAAAAGAGCAGTCCTATTAAAAGAGCTGGAAAATACCACTATGTGGAAATAACAAGACCTCAAGCATGTTTGCACCGAGTCCTTTGACACATTTTTTCCCAAGTACTGCCTGACCAACAGAGAAAACAATGAGAACACAGTAAGACATTACCTTGATGCAGACGGACATTTTACCTTGGCAATGCTCTGGTTCACTTCTGGCCTCTCTACACAGTGAAAATCTGCTACTACCCCTAAGGGGACCTATATGCAAGGCATCTCAATAAAGACACTCCCACCTCAGAACACTGCTATAAAGACTTCTACTGAGAAAACTGTGAGTAGAAGTTAAGGCTGATTGATGGACTATTTTAGCCAAAGCGCGCTTCACATCCTGCATCGTGAATTAAGCAGGTTTGCCTTCCCTCTAGGGCACTGTGATGGGAAGCCAATCATTTCAAGCCAATGCAAAGAGCATTCTGTATCATTTCCAGGTGTTTAGTCCCTTCTGCCTTTCTGCATAACAGCCCACTGCCCATAACATTCAGCTCTGCCTCCCCTGCAGCCACTTAAGCCAAAGGCAGCAGGGTCTAGGCTATGCTCAGTCAGCTCATGGAAGGGTCATCAAGAGGTCACAGATCTCTCTCAACGTGGCCCTGAAAAGAGAAAGACCCCAGCAGGAGAGATGATACCTCCATCCAGAGAGCAAGGCAATCTCCAAAAATAAATGTGGACTTCGTTCAGTGGCACGTGCCCGATTCAGCCAGAAAAAAACTTCCATTACAGGCAACAGCTGAGCTCAGAAAGCCAAGATCCTCCTGCAAGGCATCAAAAGTCCTGCAGTCATACTACTGAACCCTTCCATGCACTGGGGCTTCCCACTGCCCCTTTTTACTGGCCCAGACTCTTTCTGGTAGCTTGAAGGCCTGGACAACCTGTCCTGCATTACCAGCCAAGCACAAAGCACCCCACAAAGGCTGATCCAGCCCAGCCCCACTCCTGCAGCAGCCAGAGCTCCACCTGTAGAAAATCAAACACCTAAGGAGGAGCACAGGGACAGTCAAGACTTGCAATAGAGACTCCAGAAAAAGAAATCATCTTCTATAGCATTAAAACCAGTGCAAAGTTCTTTCTCCAGATATGCATAAGTATGAAAAAATGCAGACTACACATGCATAAGGGATAGAGAAGCACAGTGCCATTATTGCCCACGGGTAGAAATTATTTTGTCACCACTACAACTCCCAAAGCACAGTGAGACCAGGGACCACCTGTGCTGGGCACTGGGACAGTACAGCAGAGCTCCTGCCTTGAAGAACACATCAAGGCTACACCATATACCAGCAGATCAGTAGAGAGAGAACACAGGCAAGCAGCAAGGAAGCACAGTGCACAGATACACCATTAACAGCTCAGCTCTGGGGCCCGAGCTCCCTTCAGTGAACTGAAACACTTGCCTGACACGTGCCTATCCGTGACCTGCTCACTCAGGAAAGCTTGGGCTAACTGAAGGCTGGGAAACACAGGAGCAGCACCAGTCCCACACTGGTCACTGTGGACTGTGGCCACTGGCAGGGCTTCTCCAGACCTGCTGACTCTACAGACGTGACAGCACACCATGTCAGAGCCATGGCCTCTGAAGGAAGAATCAGCTTCCGTTCGCTTCCTCCCACCTTAGCAGATGCTGTGTTTGAAGGTATTCCAGAGGTGATATTTCAGACGAATTTCACAGAAATTCCCTGCAAGCAGCTGTGTCAGATGGCTGCCCCCTGGGCTGGCAGCACACAAAGAAGCTCGTGCATCAGAACAAGCATCTACACAATGCTAATGGAAGCTGTCCTTGTGACAAGACACAGGATTCACTGGGCCAAAAACCAGTTCTACAAACAACTTTCAGACTGATTACACATCACTTCTCACCCGCTGGCATCCTGCCACCCGTGTAACCCACTTCTACACTCTTCTACACTCAGACTCACTATTCTCAGTCATGCTGTCCGTGGTTTGCCCAAAGCAGTTCTCCTCTCCCTAGCTCCTGGAGCACTTCCATTTGTGAAACATGCACATCCTTCACCATCACTGAGCTCCGTGTTTTGCATATGCAAATTTTTTTCTACAGGAAGTCAACCTGATAATTCTGTCCTGCTCTCCAAATTCCAGCCTGGGAGTAAGCTGTCCACAAATGAACAACACCTCAAGTCACTTTAAAGCTATGAAATGATCACTTGCTTCCTGCTCCGAACAACAGCCTCAGCATGTGTCATCAAAAGGTGCGCAGGCTTTTAGCAGACACATGTTGCAAACTCCTTCACATCTGCTGCCTGCTGAGCCCAGCACTCCCTTGGGCACCACAATCACAGAGGCTTTCTCTAGCAGCTTGGAGTATTTTGGAACGTTTCTACTCCAGCCCATCTGGCCACACAGTCACTGAGTTTCCCCGTACACACATACTCATCGAGCAAAGCCCTTTCACAAAGGCTGCTGTCCTGCTGCCCTACAGGAACGGTTTTTTATCCCCGCCTCTTGAATTTTACACCTCTAATTTTTGTGAAACACTTGAATACATCATTGCAGACAACACACCACAGCCCAGAGACACGATGAACCACGGTGGCTTCCTGAATCTGCCCTGTAACTCTCATAAGAAGACCTGATCAGAGTCTGGTAAGATGAGTGAGCCAAAGGACACCCACCCACCTCGTTAACACACCAGGCACCTTCTGGCTCCAAGACAGGTGTTCATAAGCACATCGAGCCATACTGACAGTGATGACATGCACACCACTCAGCTTGACTCCCAGCTCTGCCAGAGATACAGCTCTGGGTTCAGCTGGCAGCACAGCGAATCCTTCCTGCTGCTCCCTAAGCTCTGGAGCGCAGATGACACAGGCCCAGGGATGCGGGTGGCCGCTGCCCGCCTTCACGGAAGCGGCTCTGGGGCTATCACCGCTCACTTCGGGGGCACAGGCAGCTTTCCCAAGCACGGCCACGACCATACAGCCCCTTCTGAGCCCCACGGCCATCGCGGCACGCACTCGCCAGGGGCTGCAACATGGAGGCAACGCGGCCGCGCTCCGGCGCTGTGCCCCCTGCCCCGCGGCTCCCCGGGGCCGCTGCTCCCGCGGGAAGCGCAGCGGGGCCCGGCGCCGGGGCCGGCCGCGCATCAGCCGCTGCCCGGGGCCGCCCCCCCCGCCGCCGAGAAGCGGGGATGCTGCGGGGGCCGCCCCCTCCTCCCCGGCCCCGCTCGCGTGCGGGCTCCGCACGGCCCCGGCGCCGGGGCGGCTCACCTGGGCACGCAGCTCGGCGCCGACCGATCGATCTCCCACGTGGCGAAGAGGTTCATGGGCACCGGCACCGGCACCGGGCTGGCCATCGCCATCGCGGTCGCTGTCGCCGCCGCCCCGCCGGCCGCCGCCGGAGGCCCCGCGGCGGGGCCCGGGCCCAGCACGCCGCTCGCCGCCGCCGTCGCCATCGCCGCCATCCCGCCGCCGCCGCCGCCGTTGGCGCTGGGGGGCGGCGCGAGCCCCTCGCCTCAGCGACGGCCTCCACCCCGGCGCGCGCGCGCGCGCGCGCCCCCGCTCCCTCGCGGCCCGTGACCAATCAGAGCGCGGCCGGGGCGCGGGCACGAGCCAACCGGAGCCGGGAGAAAGGGCGAGGACAGCGACTGATGGCAAACAGCCAATCGGAGCCGAGCGGGAGGCGAGGCCGGGGCGGCCGCTGCCCAATCGGAGAGGCCGGCGGGGCGGGGCCAGCCAATGGGAGCGGCGCGGCTGCCCCGGCTTGGCGGGGGTAGGAGGGCGCGGCGTCGCTCCCTTTAAAGCGCATCGGCCGCCGCCCGCGGGAGCGCGCCCAGGGGCGCGGTCGGGCGCACGTCCCGCCGCCGGGGCCGGTCCGTCTGTCCTCACACCCGGGCAGCGGCGGAGAATCCCCGGGGCTGGCCAGAGCCTCGGCCCTGCGTGAATGGCGGTGATGGCGGGAGAGCGTGCCCGCAGGGGGAACAGCGGGGCCGGTCGGCCGATAGGCCTGAGGAGGAACGGAGCAGCTGGAGCCGTGGGCACGGCGGGTTGAAGGCAGAAGGAAGCCGAGACCTCTGACTGACTCTTTCCTCGAAACACTTGGGAACTCCGAGCACGCTGCAGGGAGAAAAGCAGAAATCCCCTTCTGTCCCACTGAAGGTCTCCAGGGAAATGCAGCAAAAGGAGGAACCTCGTCGAGCAGAAACTGCAAGTGGTGGCTGTCATGGGCAAAAGCCATTTGTGACCTGGAGACCGTGCCCCGAGCTTCAACAGCTCAGATTATAAAGCATGTGCAGGGCAGAGCATCCCTAGGGACAGAGCTGAGGGCAAGCCTGTGACACTGCAGCTGGACAAGTGCACTCTGTTCTGGTAGAAAACATAAAAGTTCCCTCCTGGATCTTGCCTCCAGCAGAAGTATCTGTCTGAAATGCCTCTGCTTCTTGAAAAAATGGGACGGCAGAGAAATCAAATAATCATAATAGGGTGGTACTGGTTGAGGGCTCCTGAAAGGAAGCAGAGATGGTCCAAGAGCTGCTTTGAAAACTGTGTGAAAGAAACAGCCAAGTCAAATAATTGTCACAGCAGAAAACAAAGAAAAGCCAGCAGCTTCTGCAGGGACCTGTGCTTCTCAATGCATTTAGCAGTGACAAGAGTTTTCCATGGATGCAATGTTAATTCCAGGCAGATTGTAAAAGGTGGCTCATGCCAGTGGAGGAATTAGACTCAGAAAAGTGGCAGCAGTATAAGCTTGCAAAGCAGCCTAAAACATCCATGGTTTCTACTGTCAATCTTGAGTACTGTGTTTTCAAAGCATTACCAGTAAACATTTCAGGGGCACCTTCCTGAATACTGATGTATAATTTGAAGTCTGTCCCTTGCACCTCTTCTTTTTACTTGCATTTCTCAGGTCTACGTTTGCCCTGCTGTTGAGGTTCAGGTTGGTCAGTAACATGCTGGTAATTCACATCAGGTTCCAGTTTGACTAGATGGACAATCTGAACCATCATCAAACTTTTACTTCTTGGTCCCTGCCCACCTTCCCAGCCCATTTCTGCATCTGATAAATGGCATGGATCACAGCAGAGTTGCCCAGACCTCCTGACTTGCTCACAAAACAGCTTGATTGCTGCTTTCATGCATTTGCTTTCCTTTAAGTGGGTCATTAGTGCACAAGAGGACCTTTGCTTTCACCCTTGACAGCCTTGGTTCTCTAAGAACATTTTCTGGGGGATCTTAGCAGAGGACCAAGGATGAGCTGCATTTCCATAGCATTCTGCCAATGAATGTGGAAACCTTGGCTTTGCAGCCAGAGAGAGTCACACAATGGTCATGGCCTTTTTCGCAGCATTTTCACCCATCGTTGTTTGACCTCAGCTGGGTATCACCACTGCCTTTCCCCAAAAGCAGCTGCCTGCTCCAGAGGAGCTTGCTAGTTCTAGGATCTTCCTGAGAAAACCCATTGCAGTCCCTCCCCAGCTGTTTGCTTTCATCCATTTGCTTTCTAGTCTGAGTCACCATTCCTGGCTATTTGTGGGTATTTTAGGAGCATTGAGTGCTCCAGGTTTTCAGTTCCAGGAGACCAGAGGCACCTCCCTGCTGAGGTGACTGCCTTCCAGGCACTTCCCAAGGGCTGGCAGTCCTGCTGCTCCCTCTTTCCCCCACCTTCCTGCCACCTCTGCCCTGGGGCTGTGTCGTGCTTTACAATCTGTGATTCTTTCTCAGAGCTGTTGGAGCTCAGGGCACGGGTCCCCAGGTCATAAATGGTCTTTACCTGTCACAGCCACCACTTGCAGTTTCTGGTTGATGAGGTTCCTGTTTTCTGCTGTGTTTCCCCTGGAAGGATGTTCAGTGGGACTGAGGTGCATTTCTCTGCCTCTTTCTCTCCAGCCAGTTCCCTTCAAGTACTTCTTGCAGCTCCCTTGGTTTTTTGGGGTTTTTTTGTGGTATTTTTTTTTTGGCCTTCTGGCTTTTTTACAGATGAATTTATACATTTGTTCTCAGGCTGTTTCAATGTGCTTTATTTATCTGGGGGCTTGTCTGTGCAGCCCACTCTTCATTTTTTTCCTGTCTTCATGTTATATTGACTTTGTGCCTACAGCATGACCTACCCACAGCTGTGCTCTTCCACACGTGGTGGCTTTTCCCACTCTCTGGGGTCAAAAATTATCCTGTGTTTTTCACTGCAAGCCCCAAAGCCTGGTTATCTTCCAGCTTAAAGAGAGGCTGGCAGAGTTGTCATCACATTCAGCTGCTTTCCCAGCTCCTCTTATGCTGAGACCTTTCTGTGTGCCAGCCACCCGCTGAGGTTTGCTTCCTTGTGGATATGATCCTTGAGGACATCAGGGAAATGCTCTTCAGCATCCAGGTAACCCATTTGAAATGTGCCTTCAGAAAAGCCTTCTACTTATTTTCTTTTATGTGTCACAGTTGAAGCTCTCAGCACGGTCCCCAGGCCACTGCCTGCCTTTCTCCATTACAGCCACTGCTTGCTGTTCCTTGCTGACAAACTTCCTCTGCTTCCCACAGCTCCTCTCTGAGGATGTTAACACGACTGATGGATTTCCCCATCTCTCTCCCAACAGCCTTTGAGTGCATTGCTGTCACTGAAAAGGGACTTTTCAGTGCCAATGATGGCCCTTGGGAAAAATGCCAATCGCTTGTTTTTAAAATTTTAAAAATTTAATAGTAATAAAAGGGTTATAAAAATAGTAATACAATTAGAGTAATAATAATTTGGACAATTTGAATTAATAGAGACAAAGAGTTACGGATGTCCGGGTACCTTTTTCAGGGCAGCACAAGCCCGAAAAAGGACCCACGTTAACAGAGGATTAACCCTTAAAAGCAACAGCGTGTTGCAGATTCATACACTTCATCCATGATGCATAAATTCCATTCAAACACAGGATTCTGTCTGTCTGGTCAACTTCTTCCTCTGAATCCTAACAGCGCCTTCAAGGCAGGAAGAAGTTGGTTTCTTTGATAATATGGCAAAAAATTCTTTTTCTCAGAAAGATTTAGGTGTCCTGTGGCTGCTATCTTGCTGCAAGTCTTATTTTAAAAAGTATCCTACACATAGCATAGTTGCTATTTTAACATTTTTTTGTAACCTGAAACTATATTTAACACAGTACTTTAGAGAATTAATACAGCATTACTTTCTAACACAACACATATAATATTCATTTCAATATTTGCAATAAGCCAATCATAAAATACATGCATTTTTTCACAGCATTGGAAGTGCAGGTTTCATGGGCTAAGCTGAAGATGCTTCTCCACCCAGGTCTGGAGCTGGCAGCAGCCAGAGAGCAGCTGGGAACCCTGGTGTACCCTCTCTGCTTCCCTTCCATTTTATCCATGATACAGATGCATCCACACACCAACTCTGGCACCCCCAGCTCCAGCATCGTGTTTTAGAGAAGCACACAAGTATCTGTTCTTGCTCTGGCTCCTTATTTTTATGTGCCTTGCTAAAGCAGCTCTTTACTGCTTCCCACGCAAATGTTGTCACCTCCTGTCCTAGTCTCCAGTGGAGACTCAGGGGTTTTATGATTCCAGCTCATGGATGAATCATCTTGTCTTTAGCCCCATTGCTTGGTAGGTTCCTCCAGCACCCCTCTCTCTCCTCTGTCATGTGGATACCTCTGTGGTGTCCCCCTCCCTGAGTGCCTGCATGGACAGAGGCCCATTGCTCCTCCTGCATCCTGCAGGAGACTGCTGGGATAGTGAGAGCCAGTGCTTCTGTGTCCAGGAGGAAAGAAGGAGACTTCTGCAGTGTCAGCTTGCCCTCTTGTGCCTCACATTGCTCTCCACTCGAGTTGCGAGGTCTCCTTTCATTTTTGGAGGCAAGATGCTTTGGCTGCTTTGTTTCCCTGCTCTTCCAGCCCTTCTGGGATTGCTGTTTATTCCTGGGTTAGGAGAATGCTCCCACAGCCAAACTCCTTTCCTTGTTGCAGCTGTCTAACCCAGAGCTCTGCTCCCTCCACCTGCCTGCATCAGCCAGTCCACACCCACTGTGGGACACGTGAGCTAAGCCTGGATGCTGGTCCAGTGTCTCCATTTTCCAAGGACACCACAAGTTAGATTTGTATGTTCCTGGTGGCAGCTGAGATGCCCCAGGACATTAGATCCGACAGGGACCTACAGCTGTTCTGTCAGCAGCTGGATGCAAGGAGGGCTGCACCTCCCCTGGCACTCTGTCACTTGCACTTAGGTCGATGCCTGGTTTTGCTCATAGATCCAGAGATCTTAGAGCTTCCCCATCTTCCAAAATACATGTATCTACCATGAGCATTTCAAAGCCAGAGAGGAAATACACTGAAAAACCTTCCCTGTGTAGCTAAGACCTGAATCACTTAGAAGAAAGGTTGGAGTTAAATGCAAAAAGCTGCTCAGGCTGATAGAAGAGCAGTTGCAGAGAGGCATGTCCACCATGTAATGGAAACCTTTTGCCTTCCCTGGCCTGCTTTATCTGCACACAAGCCCCCGGTGCTGCCAAGCCCACCTGTACCAGAGCCGGGCGAGGCTGGTGCTCTCCAGGGCCCTGCAGACCGCCACAGCTGGGTGTCAGGCCATGCTTCCCCTGCCTTCTCCCCCCAGCAAGGAGCGGTCGCGCCCCAGTCCCTCCCGGAGGGCTGAGATCCTTGCCAGGCCGGGCTTCCCGCTGCTTCGCCTGGGGCCTCTGCCGGGCCCTGCGGGCTCCGGCTCTGCCCGGGGCGGGACGTGGGCTGCAGAGGGTGGCCATGCAGCCGGTGGCCCCGGGCGCCCGGAGCCGGAGGAGCGGCGGGCGGCGCCGGGCCCGCGGGTGAGGCGGGGGCCGCCGCAGTCCCCGCCCGCCGCCCGCCGGGAGGGGCCGAGCGCCGCCGCCGCCGCAGAACCGCCACCGCCGCCGCCGGGCCGGGCGATGCCGCGCCGGGCCCGGGGCCGCCGCCGCCGCCCTGAGCCCCGGGGAGCCGCCCGAGGTAAGCGGGAGCCGGGGGGGGGACGGCAGGCCGGTCCCCGCGGGCAGGCCCGGCCGCTGTGGGCAGGGGGCTCGGGGCAGGCGGGGCCGGCGCTCCCAAGGGACGGAGCTCGGCGGGGCGGCCCCGCTCCTGGGGGCCTGGGGCTGAGCCCCGTGCTGAGCCGGGGCCCGGGGTACCCGCAGCCCCCGGGAGGCCCGGGCAGGCCAGGCGGGTGAGCCCCCCGCCGGCCGTGTGGCATGCTCCAGCTGTGCCCATCCACGCGCTCCCCCATGGCCGCCGGCCTGTGCTGCCTCCCCCTGAGAGGCACCTGTGTCTGACAGGTTCAGGCTTCGCTGCCTCCCGCAACGTGCCAGGATGCTGCTGGGCCCAGGGATGCACGACTGCGCCGGACGCCTGCTCCCTCAAAAGCCAAAAAGCAGTTCAGGTAGCTTGTGCCCAGCGCCCTGTGCCATCAGCGTCAGCATCAGGAGCAGCCGTGTGCAGGGCTGACCGTGAGCTGTGCGGCCTCCATCCTGCTCCCGAGCATTTGCTCCGTGCTCAGGTGCCACCTGCACGCTGCCCTCTGGATGAGCAGGATGGTGTCCCTGGCGTGCACAGCCCAGGCGTGGCAGAGGCGGGCTCCGCGTGGGCAGCGCTGTGCCACACAGTCATCAGCCCAGCTCCATCCTCCATTTCATCCGGGGGGCTGGCTCCCCTCCAGAGCAGCTGCCAAGTTCTTCTCTGCCTGGTGAGGCCCCAGCTCTGTCCTCCCTCCTTGCCTCTGAAGGCAGCTGCCTGCAGCTGTGCTCGGTCAGGGGGAGGGAGTCTGACAGCCCTGGTGCTGCACAAGGCAGGCAGGGTGCTTTTGGGGACAGTGCTTTGCTCTACCCCAGCCCAGGAAAGCTGAGCGTCCCACTGAAATTCAGGGCCTGTTGCAGACCTCCTTGTGTCCTGGAGCTTTGGGCTCGTGCTGCTGTTCCTTGCTTTATGGTGTTGGGGCAGGGTGGGCATTGGCAAATAGCTCTAGGCAAAGCTCTCAGGGCTTTGTGTGAACCTGAAGGAAACTGAATATCTGGCCAATTTTTCCCTCCCACCCCACAAGACAGCCAGGCTAAAAAAAACCCAGGCTTCATCTTGTGCTGTGCATAAAAATAAAGAGACTAAAAAAAGTGGTCCTGGATCATAACATTTAAGGGCCTGCTTGGGTTAAACACATAAGTCTAGTCTTAGCTTGCCTTGTGGGGGGAAAATAGAAGCAGTACCACTGGCTGGGAAATCCCATGGAAAATAAGGCATGTACCCTTCACGGTGGCAGAGGCTAGTCAGTGTGATGAGCTACCAGAAAAGGCAGTGGGATCCCAAGTGTCCAGCCTGCCCCACCATGTGCTTCCTAGGAACTGGGTTTCAGCCAGCACATGCCACCAGGATGGCCTGGTCGGTCTCAGGAGCTCTTTGGCTAGAAATCTGCAGGTTTGGAACAAGCCAGGCACAGAGGATGGGAGAAATCGATGAATGGCTCCCTCCCTTCTTTCAGCCACTCACAGCTGTGGAGGAGAGGGTGGCAGAAGGGGGCCCAAGGGTGGGACTAGGAAATCTCAGCAACTTCCTGATGACCCTGCCTGTTCCTCTGTGCAGGATGGTTCCCCCACCACCTGTCAGCAAGCCCCATGTGTGCCTCTCCACAGTGCTCATCATGACCAGCCTCGTCCTCATGGATGCCTACCTGGTGGAGCAGAGCCAGGGCTCCAGGAAGCTGGGCATCTGTGTCATGGTGGCAGTGGGTGACATTTGCTTCCTGCTGGTCCTCCGCTACGTGGCTATCTGGGTTGGGGCAGAAGTAAAGACAGCTAAGCGAGGATATGCCATGATCCTCTGGTTCCTCTACGTCTTCGTTCTGGAGATCAAAGTCTACTTTGTGTACCAGAACTACAAAGCTGACCGGAAAAGCTTGGATCTCATCGCCCGCAAAGCGCTGACCTTGCTGCTCTCCATCTGCATCCCAGCTCTCTACGTGCTCTTGGTGGCCACGGAGCACATGGAGTACGTCAGAACGTTCAAGAAGAAGGAGGATCTCCGCAACCGCCTTTTCTGGGTCATCGTGGACATGCTGGACGTGCTGGACATCCAGGCCAACCTGTGGGAGCCTCAGAAGAAAGGGCTGCCGCTCTGGGCTGAGGGCATCATGTTCTTCTACTGCTACATCCTGCTCCTGGTCCTGCCCTGCGTGTCCCTGTGCGAGATCAGCATGCAGGGCATCGGCATCGTGCCGCACCGCATGATGCTCTACCCCATGCTCAGCATGCTCACCGTCAACATCGCCACCATCTTCATCCGAGGCAGCAACATGGTCTTCTTCAGGGATGCCCGGGTCTCCAGCATCTTCATGGGCAAGAATATGCTGGCCATCGGGATGAAGGTCTGCATGTTCGTGCAGTACCAGCGGCACCAGCACCACGCGCCCCCGGCGCCGGACCCGCAGCACAGCACCCCAGCCCAGCCGCCCTCGGGGCTGCGCAAGGCCCGGGACCAGCCTGCCTGCCCCGAGGAGCTGGCCCAGGACAACACGTGACGAGCCAGCAGGAGCTACAGCCTGGCCATCCCCACGCCTGGCCGTACCCACCAACCCGGGGCAGGCTGTGGAGCTCCCTGCCTGGACAGAGGGCAACGACCCCACTCCCTCCTTCCCTGGGTGAAACTGCTCAGGGCCCCGAGGGGGGCATGGCGAGGGCCCCCACAGCAGCCTCTGCAAGGCTGCGGAGCAGTTTGGAACCTCAGCAGCCTCTGCAAGGCTGCGGAGCAGTTTGGAACCTCAGCACCCCAACTGGTAAAACAGCAGAGCAGGGGACGAGGCCAGGGCCGCCTGCCATGAGTGTGTCTGGGTGAGGCCAGGCAGCCCTACCCGGTGCCAGGCTCCCTAGCAGTGCTCCCTGTGCAGCACTGCTCTCTGGCCAGCCAGGCTGCTGCACGGGGACTCAGCGGGTCACCCACTTTTCTGTTGTGGTTGGCCCTGGCTCCAGTGTGGTCCTTGGCAGCAGCCTGCTCCCCAGTGTGTGAGCCGACGTCCCCATGCAGGAGGAGCAAGGCCTGGGCCTCCCTCTGTTGTCACCCCTCTCAGCCAGCTGCAGGCTTGGGGGGACCCAAAAAGGGGTGACTGTCCTTTTTTTGTATCTCCCTCTTTGCAATAAAAGACCTGAGCCCTGCAGCCTTTTCCTGTCTGTGTCCCTGCCAGCAGGCAGATCCCCACTCTTCTGGGGGCCTCATGTGGCTGGGGGTCTGTTCAGCTGCAGAGCGTGTGGAGAGGCTCACTCAGTGACCACCTGGGGCTGGGGACAGCATCCCAGGCCACTGGGTCTGGAGCCATTCCTCCTGGCCCACAGGTCCTGTCAGTGTCTGGTGGGCTCCAAGGGTGTCACCTGACAGGGTGTGTGGCAGTGCTGTCAGCCACCAGTGCAGTCACATCAACTGGGACCAGTCGTGCCCAGGGACACCCACAGCAAGTCCTCTCACTCCAGCTGGAGGGACACCAGTGCCCATCTGCCCAAACTGCCTTGAAAACAAGGAAAACAAGCCAACTGCTTGAGGCTGGGAGGCTACTGGAAAGAGCAACTCCCCAGCTGCTGGGCATGTTGGAAGCACTTGCTTCCCTTGGAGCTGGTGCTGTGATGCTGTCTCCTGCCCAATACCCTGAGTGGCACCTCAGCCCTGGCTGAGCTGGGAAATGCCCCAGGGCATTCCCACGGGATAACTTCCACTGCTGAGGCTGCTGGGCCAGGAGCTGGCAAGCACACAGGCCACAGGCTCACTGCTCACCACCACCGTGCTGAGCAGAAGCAGGTGACATCCCAGCGAAGATGTCCTCCTTGCAAGCAGGCACAGGCTGCAGCAGGAAGCTCTTAACTTCCAGAGGGGCAGGAGGGGAAAGCAGGACCACTTTGGGAGTGCACCTGCTGCACCTGACCTACAAGCAGCAGGGGAATGGGGACACAGAGAGTCAGAAATGCTGAGGAGTGACCCCTCAGCGAGGCCCTGGCAGCAGGTCTCTAGCCAAGCTGGCACATCCCATGGCTACTGCCTTCCCCCAGTTCCATTAAGTCCTCTCTTTCACCAGAGCAGAACTTGCATCACCCACAGGAATTACAGTGGAGGTCAGTGGTTCAGCAACACCCTCAGGCTGGCTGACCTGCTCCCTGCTCCATGTTTTGCTCCCAGCAAGGCTGTCCCCAGGTCCCAAATGCAGAGCACAGCTGTGCCCAGGCACTCTCCCAGCACACTCTGACCTGTCACACTGGGGTTGTCTGAGCCATCCCCTTGTCAGCACAGCCATGGCAGACAGGAAAAATGGAACAAGAAGCAAGAGGGCTGGTGGGATATTGGAGAGAGGCACTGACTCCCCTAAGGTCAAACACTTTTGACTGTAACAGACTGACAGTGGGAATAAAGAAAAACGGGTACTTAATTCCATACAGATCAGTTTCCTGGAAGCACCAATAACCCTGTGATGACCCTGAGAAACCAAGCTGCTCTGAAGGAGAGATCCCAAGCAGCAATAGCTGAGCAGTCACAGCATGCCCCATGTGTGAGGAAGGCCAGCCACACCTAGATCTGCATCATCAGGAGCAGCCCACAGGAGTGATCCTCTCACCTTTACTCCTCTTGTGAGACTGCTTCCAGATACTGATCCATGCTGGGCCACCCGAGATAGCTGTTGGTTGTCTGGGCTGACTCCAGTTGAGTTTGTGAAAGGTGTCAGAGGCTGGAGCATTGCTAGGAAAGGCTGAGGAAACAGGATTCATTCACCCTTAGGAAGAAAAGACTTTGGGGAGATCTTACAGCACCCCTTTCCCACCCACCCCTCAGACCTGTGACAAAGCTGCTGAGAAGACAGAGTCAGGCACTTCACTGACAATAATGATTGTGGACTAACACCAGGCAGGTTTCCTGGATGAAGGAACAGAAAGTTCCATCTTGAGAACCTGAAGCAGTAGAGCAGAGGCCAAGAGAGGTGAAGGCATCTGTCCTTGGACATTACCAGATCCCACCAAAGCAGCCCTGAGCAACCTGATCTGAAGTCAGGGTTGCTGCTCTGAGCAGGGACTGTCCCACATCCTTTTCTGCCTCAGTGGAAGTCTGAGAGAACCTGGAGTAGATCCAGGAGTGTAGGGCAGGACTCACGCTTTCCTTGCTGGAGTTAGAAATGAGCAGGTGCAAGGGCAAAGACAGCTGTCATCACCATCAGCATCTGCATGACACACTTGTCACCACCCAGGCATGATCTAAACCACAAGCAAAGCAGATACTTCAGCTACAAATAAAAAAAAGTAGTTCCTTCAGTTCAGCCCCTGCTCTGCTGCCTTACAGCATCACTGTACAGTGGAAGGCAGATCCTGGGAAGAGGGATAACCATCCTCCAGGCCTGGCCAAGGCAGAATGAGCCAGTGCCAGACAACAGCACGACTGTCCAACAGTCACAAGTTCTTCTGTGAGGGCAGATGGCGCTTGTCTTTGATAGCATTCCTCTTCCTCTTCTTGTTCAGGAAGCTCTCCAGCTTTCCACTCCTCTTCAGCTCTGCGTACTTCTCAGCTAGCTCCAATTTCCGCTTCTCAGCTGCAGAGCAGAGGGAAGTTGAGTTTTAAACTGAAGACCCAAATATCTCTACAGAGCAGCCCCTTCTCACCTCTCCCTCCCTGGTCCAGGCTTAGCTTCTCCCTTGAGCAGTAGCACTAGAACAATTCCCCCACAGCTGTGTGGAACAGTATGGACACCTTGCTCCCGGAGCTTGAATTCCTGCCAGCAGTACTCCCTCGAAATCTTCCTGCAGCATGCTCACTCTGAGTACTTACATTTCTTTAGGAAGAAAGGTTTCTTTCCCTGCTTGGCCAATTCCCTCTGTTGTCTTTTCAGAGACAGCTCCCTCTCTCTCAACTTCTGCTGTTTTTTCTGTGCCTGTTCCTGCTGTGTCTGTACAAAAAGGATGGCCTGTGTCAGCACCGAGGCAGAGCTCAGGTGACACATCCTCTCTCCCAGTGCCCCCCAGAGAGGAGCTGCTCACTGAACTCACCATACGGTTCAGGAGCCGCTGGAGTTTCTCCTTCTGTTCCACGTTTCGGCATTTCCTCAGCTGCTTCTGAACCATCTGAAGAAGAAGAGAGCAGAAAGCTGTATCACTGCCTGCCTGTCACCTCCCCTGTGAAGAGCCTTTGAAGAAGTAGCCCCTGCCAAGCAAAGCAAGGTTCTTCCAGGCAAGGACAAGCACAGAGCATCACCTCCTTCTCCTGCTTCTTGATGCTGTCCAGGAAGCTGTATGTCTTCATAAATATTTCAGGCTTATACTCTCCAGACAGGTCATCAAATCGAGGGTCTCTCTGGACCTGTCAGCAGGGAAGGCCAGAGCTGTAGCCAGTGTTACCCTGTTACCAGCCTGCTTATTCTCCCTTCATGGATCAGCCAGTTTTTTCCCCAGCAATGTTATGCTCCCACCACTGAAATATCTGCAGTTGGCAAAGATCGAGTACGATGGTCAAGGTGGCATCCCCAAGGTCATGCCTGCATCAAGTTTATCATGCAACAGACATCTCCATGTGCCAGTCTGCCACCCAGGAATATCCAAGAATAACAGCAGGAGTGCTGCTGTCAAACACCTGCAACTCCCAGACCAAGAGCTGGCTGAATATGTGTTGTCAAGGTGATGGATTTGGGAACTCATACCTATCTAGATTTTCACAGATGAACTGGGTCAGGTCATGCAAAAAGGGTGAACAAAGATGTCTCTAACTGTGGAAATTACCATATTCCAATGATCCAGCAATGATAAGTCAAAAGTTAGGTTCAGATTGGAAAGTAGATGGACATCTGAACTTCTGGGATTAGTACTGAACAATGACCATGGTTTGCAGTGGAACTGTCATCAGTGGCTGTCATTGCACTTTCTAGAAACATCTGGATCACAAACTCTCAAGTTAACCTGCAGCTGCTCCAACCCACCCACTGTTCTCCCCAGGGAAACACTGTCACTGTCTGCACTCCCCAGTGGTGCAGCCCTGTCCTCCAGAAGCAGCCTGTGCCATCTGCAGCAGCCCCATTCCCAAGTGTGTGCCCTGTCAGCAGCACTAAGGCAAGTCCTGAGCTGAGGAGGGGCAGCACCCACCTTCTTCCTAACAGGGACCACTTGTCGCAGGAAAGGTACAGGCTTCTTGGCTGACATCTCCAATGGCCTGAAAACAAGAAAAAATGGATTTAAGAGGAGCAAATGTCAGAATGAGGCCCAGGCTAATATGCTGGGAGGTCATTTGGACCCTCAGAAGAACATTACTGCACAAGAGATTCTCCCAGCTCAATCCTTACCATGACATAGAAAGCAAAGAGGTGGCTCAGTCAAAAGCCACAGAAGGTTACAACAACCAAATATATCAATATGTGGTTAAAACAACCCTACAAAGAACCTGGAACAGCTCCACTGTATCAAGTGAAAACCCACCACCTGCACCAATAAACGTGTAGTACTGGTTATTCCTCTCATGAAGTCACAGAATGGCTGGGGGTGGAAGGAACCTTTCCTAAAGCAGAGTCACCTAGAGCAGATTGCACAGGATTGCATCCAGGTGGGTTTTAAATATCTCCAGAGAAGGAGACTCCACAACCTCACCGAGCACTTGTTCCAGTGCTCAGTCACCCTCAGAGTGAGGAAGTTTTTCCTCATATTCAGGTGAAACTCCCTGTGTTTCAGTATTGCCTGGTGCAAGGACAGCTTGTTGTCCACCAGGACCCCCAGGTCCTTCTGTGCAGAGCTGCTGCCCAGCAGGTCACCCCAGCCTGTGCTGGTGCCTGGGGCTGTTCCTCCCCAGGTGCAGGAACCTGCACTTGCCAATGCTGAATTCCAGGAGGTGCTTTGTGCCCAGCCTGTCCAGGTCTCATGGAATGGCAGCACAGCCCTCTGTGGACCAGCTACTCCTCCCAACTTTCTGCTGCCAGCAAACTTGCTGAGGGACACCTGCTGAGAGCACCCACAGCCAGCCACCAGTGATGCTGGGGAGGAGCACAACCCCACAGGCACAAGCTTTCCAAATCCCTCTCAGGGCAGTGCTCAGAGTATTCTCACATCCTCTGAGGCTACAACCCTGCACAATGCTCTGGAGTCACTGCTGAAACCAGCTCAGTGCCAGGGGATTTCCCTGAAGCCCTTTCTTTAAGAAGCTCACTTCCATAACAAAAACATGAGAGAAAAAGCATGTGGGATTTACAGCAATACATTACTTAAAGGATTAGAGGAATTAAACAAAAGCAGAATTATGCAAACTGTGTGGCAGAAACAGAGACACTGAAAGAAGATGTTGCACTACACAAAATCCCCCAGAGTCTTGGGGTAAAAAGTGTAGCAGAAACATTATCCTAACTAACTCTTTATGCCAGGAGAAATGTATTTTGTGTTCTCTGCTTTGTGCAGGAGAAATGTATTTTGTGTTCTCTGCTTGTGCATTGAGCAGAGATTCAGAAATAAGATAGGAAGTGCCAGTGTAACAGAGGAAACCCATTCAAATCACCTGGGTGCCGCTCTGAGGACTGAAAACTACCTAATTACTGCAAATAAGGGGTAAGGGTGTTGCTGTTAGCAGTGGGGGTCCGTGGAGAACTGTAAAAAGGTATGATAGCTTTTGTTGTGATGAATACAGGGAAAAGTCTGTGATGGCAAGTACTGTAGAGAGGGAATAAAGGAAAATGAACACGGACAAGCCACGGATGAGACAGCAACTGAAGGATGAATGGAATTCCAGAACAATTGTCTGTGACTGTAAGTCCAGCCAGTGAGAACCAGGCAGAAGATACTGATAAGCTGGGAGGGGTTTAGGAACCAGCAGGGCACCTATTTCAGGTCACAGTGGACACTGTCATAGAGCTGAGAAGCACACCATGCCAAGGGTTACAAGTGCCTTAATTTAGAGGGTATGAAGGCATTGAGTGCCAATTTAACTGTCAAGTGACAGGTGGCTGCTGGGGATTTGAAGAGAACAGGATATTAAGAGCTCTGAAAACAGCACCAGACCATTCCCAAATGAAACTATAGTGAGAGGCATTATTGTCCAGTACATTAAAGGAGATTTATGCTAGCTCCAAGGCAACAGCACTGCTGTGAGGAGCTCCCAGTGTAATTTCTGGAATGCAGAGAGCACACGTACACGTTTTTCTGATCAAAAAAGAGCCTCTTTACCCCTTTTTGCCTTGTTGCTGCTTCAGTGTAGCTTTGGCAGGCTTTGCAGTTTTCTTCCCACCAGGCACCTTCCTGCTCACTCTCATCCTCGCATCACTCTGCACCCGCAGGAGCTCCTCAAAAGACATGTCAGACTGATCTGGAAGAGAGCACAGGGCACACCTGAACTGAACAGCTTTTCAAGGCACTTCTCACCCCCAAACTCCACCAAGAGGGATGCCTCAGAGCTTGGGACAGTGACACTAGCATAGTGGTGCCATCTCTGTACTAGTACACAGCAGGAAGAAACCACTGCATCTCTCAGCCTCTGATTCCTCTCCCACTGATCACTTCAGTCTTCACCACTAGAACAGAGCAGCCTCCCCCTCTCCCCAGAGTGTCTTTGCTTCTCTCTCCCCTCAACAGCACACACAAGACCAGTACAAAGCGTCTACCTGGCACAAAGAGCAGTACAAGCTCTACACTGGGCACTGTGAGTTCTGAGGGGTCACCTCTCAGTCCTGACTTTCCCACTTTAATGTTCCTTTAATATCCCTTAATATCAGTAACCTTTAATGCTTCTTATAACCAGAATGCAAAAAATATTATCATCTCTATTATCACGCTATTCTTTATTCTACGTTTATGCTTCTAGGTGTTCAGAACCAACAGCTGAAAGCATTTCTTCAGTCAGCACTTGGATATACTCATTCCACTCGGGGTTTGCACTGTGTCCCTTCTGGAAGGGAAAGCCTTGTAGCCCACTCACTCCCAAACCCTTCCCACACAAACACAAAACCCTGTCCCATGAGCAAGTTTTGTGCGTGCTCTGCCAAATTCAGGAAGCAACATGAGGTCAGTCACATTGGCTCAGAGCATGGACTCAGCCCAAGCACTCTCATCCTGGCAATAACCAAGACCTTCAGAAACAACTCTCATCATCCAGAAAACGTCATGGGCACAGCCAAGAGCTGCCTCAGTAAATGCTTTCATTTTGCTTGTTCTGAATGCTCAGGAACTCAGCTCTGATGATGCTCATTAGTGCTCTGAGGTGGGATACAGGAACAGGGACTATCCAGTCTGCTGCACAAGGGACAAAGGAAACGTGAATACAGCATGATTCCATTGCACTGCTTCCCCCAGTCCAAATTCTGAGCAAGGACAGCCAAAAGGACAGATAAAGCATTAAAAGAAAGGAATTATGATGTGAAAGATACTCTCAGCACTTGATGAAGACAAGGCACCATCACGTGCACTCCAATATTCCATTTGGCTGAAATTCCAAAACAATACTGTTTACATAGCAAAGACTTCAATGAAAATGAGATAAAGCCACCATATAATATGATACCAAAAGGAGATTTGGTATAAATCAGACAGAGCAAAGGCATGCAGAGTTTCCATGATACAATATTTCATCAGTGGGACAGGAGACCAAACCTGACTACCTAAAACCTGATAGGGAAAATGATTTCCACATGGTAGTAGCAGTCCACAAAATACATCCTACTGCCTATTTCTATGAGATTGAATTAACCACTCACGGTAATAAAAACATCACTACAAAAAAAGAAGCCTGTTCTGGAGCAGAAGTGAATGGTCCCAGCAGGCATTCACTGCTGGGCAGCAGATTTGGCAACTGTGTGTGTGAAAAGGTTCTAGTTTAAAAGGCAGGATTAGCTTATTTTCCTTGTTCCTTGCATTCTTGCTTGAGGACTTAATTTCCCATTTTTTTCATTCCTTTTTTCCCCTTAGTATGTAACTTACCTGTTCTCTGCTGTCTCTGTTGTCCATTTAATTTTCCCTCCTGCCACTTTTTCCTTTCATCCATTATTTTGTGGATTGTTTCCTTCTTTTTGCACCTCTTGATAGGCTACTGTTACCTGCAGATAACAGGGGCATTTCCTGCTCTCAAGCACAGCCTCCTGTGTTTCCTCTCCTCCCACAGACTCCTGTGGCACATGGACACCTTCTGCCTTCCTCAGCTGAACCTGCAGGGAGCTACACAACCTGCAGAGCACATCAGAGTGTCCAGGATGCAAGAACAGATGGCCTAAAGAAATGCCTGATATCTGCCCAGTCGTTCCCTGCTGAGACAAAATCAGTGCTGGACTCCAGTAGAACTCCTCCTGCTCCAGAAACAAGATCACAGAGTGCCCTGACAGATGGCAAAAGCAAAACTGCTGTTCCCATTCCCATCCAGCTGTAGGAAGGAAAGAGTGTCAGTCAGTGATCCCCTCTCTGAGCTTTCCTCACCAGAGGAAAACAAAATGTCTACAACAGATGGAACTGGTCCTGCACATCGGAACTGGCACACAGATCGTCCCCGAGACGTGTGACATCTTCCACAGCAACCTGGCCTGGAGCTTTCAGGTCCCTCCCAAGCAAACCATTTCATGGCTCTGTGATTCCCCGCACTGGGAAGGACACCGGGGACAAGCGGCCCCTACAAGAGTTTGTTCCAGGGACCTCTCACCCAGCCCTGCCGCTGATCCTGAGCTGCTCAGCTGGGCAGGAGCTGGGATACGAGAGGGCACCGAGCTCTTTGGCAGCTCCTTTCCCACCAAGCGAGCGCCGGGAGCCGCGCTCCGAGCCGAGGCCGCCGCCTTTCCCGGAGTCGCTCCCGCCGGGCCCCTCACCTTTCCCGCCAGCCCCCGCCACGCTCCCGCCGCCGCCGTCGCTCTCATCGCTGGAGCCGGAGCTCTCCTCAGCCGGCTCCAGCCTCCCGAGCTCCCGCTCCGCGGCCGCCTCTTCCTCGCTGTCTGTGGCAACGCCGGCGGCGGCTCGTCCCCGTCCCTGGCCCCGTCCCCGTCCCGGTCCCTCACGGCGCGGCCCCATCGCCCCCGGAACGGCCCGCGCGGCACCGGCGGAACCGGAAGCGGAGCAGAGGCGGTCACGTGGGAGAACGGTGTTTATTGTCTTTTTTTTTTTTTTTCTTTTTTTTTCTTAAGCAAAAACCCTTCCTTTCTGAGGAACGGGTCACATACACAAAGGCCCTGGCGATACCCAGCTAAGTGGTCAGTAAGTGTTTTTAAGTGCAAGATCTGGATCCCTTTGCGCTGCTGGACTGAGCCGTCCTGATGGCGGATTTACCGCAGCCCGGATAAGTTTCTAGTGCGAGCACCAAGTTTAAACGAAGGTTTGCCATGGCCTCCAGCTGGATCAGCTGCAGCTGTCAGAAGTGACCAGCAGGCTGAAATGTGGTTACACACAGCGGCCTGCATTAGGACGGGTACAGCCAGCAGACCAAGGGGTGTCAGCACCTCTGAACACTCCACACCTGCGGGAGCACACTTGGAATGCTGCACCCGATTTTCTGCTCGAAGGGAAACCGAAGGAACTGGGCAGGAGGGTGCAGCAGAGAGTTCCCAAGGCAGGCAGAGGCATCGTCCTCGGCTTCCTCGGGCCGAGGCCAGCGGCGGGGCACAGCGGCGGCGGGCGGCGAGAGGCTGTCGGCCAGGGCGCGGAGCTGCTCGGCCAGCCGGGCCACATCCCGGCCCGCGGGCGCGGCGGCGGCGCGGGGCTGCCGGGCGCGCAGGTGGGCCGCCTCCTCCTCCCTGCGGCGGACACGGGGTAAGCGACAGCCTGGGGACCCTGGCTGAGCGCCAGGTGCAGGTGATGCAGCCCCGCCACCCCCCGGGATCCCGCTCACCTGAGGCAGCGGCAGGTGCAGGTGATGCAGCCGCCGTCCCGCCGCGCCCACACGCGCAGCCAGCTCCAGGCGCGGTCCCTGCGCAGCACTCGCAGCACGGCGGTCCCCGCAGCCGGCCCGGCCCCGGCCCCCAGCGCTGCGGGCAAGGGAAGGGACAGCGTGAGCAGGGCACGGCCCCAGGGTGCCGGAACAGCCCCGCAGGCTGCCCCGCTGGGCTCTGCCGCCGGCCCCAGCAGGACAGAAGCAACACAGAGCAGAGTCAGGTCCGTAGCAGTCCTGCCCTCCCAAAGAGATGGGGCTCAGGTGGGCTTGTCCCTCTTCTGTATACCGTGGCAAAGCAGGATGCCCACCCCCAGCTTGGAAATTACTTATAGACAGTGTATAGGGCATGTAATCACTTCCCCACCTCATGGAGCAGGGAGTCACAACAGGGAGGGCTGAATTCACTTTGTCACTGCTGTCCTGGATAGCCACGTTTCAGGCATAACCAGATCATGGAACCAGGGGACAGCACGCACGTTCCTGGGTATGACACTCACCCACGGCTCTGTGCTGGGCAGCTGCCAGCTCAGCATCCTCAGGGTGCAGGAGGCTGTACCACGACTGACCGACCAGCTCCTCCCGGTGGTAGCCGAGGTGGTAGGTGACACTGGGAAGGACAAGGGGAGTGGGAACTGAGCGCTGTACGGAGCCTGCATCCCATACACAGGCTTGGTGAAGGGAAATGATTCTTGCTGCCTGAGATGTACAGCTGGGCCTGTGTGCGAGCAGGCACCCCTCACCTCTCCGTGACATCAATAAACGTCATGTCCAGGAGATGCATGCTCTGGAATATGTCATCCTGGGAAGCAGCTTCGCTGTCTGTGGGTGACTGCACAAGGGGTGTGCAGAGAGCCAGGAAGGCTGTGGTGGAGGGGGAGGGTGGCCAGCGCAGGGTCACAAAGCGCCCGCACACTGCCACGACCCGATTGCCCCCGTGCTGCAGCCGGAAGGCCTTGGACGTGCGCATCTCGCTGACAAAAGTGACTTCTGCAGGGAAACACACCGTTCAGAGTGCATGAGGAGCTGCCTCACTCTGCTCCCAGCAGGGCTGGCCCTGCTCTGCAATCACAGCCAAGGGCCAGAGCAGGGTGGCAAGATCCATGAGATGGCACCTGAGGCCTCCCTTACCCCTGCCAGGCTCCTCCCGGGCAAGGAGGAGCTTCTTGTGCACATCCTCTCCCACTCGCCCATCCAGGATGTCAAAGACCGTGTCCCCCTGGGCGAGCAGCTCCACCTGACAAACAGAGGGCTGCCCTCAGAGACTGTGCCTGTCTCAGTGGGCCCTGGCTGCCATCTGTGTGGGTGCACAGCCTGCTGCAGCCACAGCCCAGCGTCTGCCGGGGCAGCGTACGGTGCAGGCAATAAATGCACCAGGATGGGTATGGGGATGGTGACTGCAAATGCCCAGCGAGCAGGCCTTACCACAGAGAGGCCCAGGACCTGAGCCACGTTCTCTGAGATGTAGACCAGCTTGCTGTCTGCTGAGAGCACAAGCAGAAACCCCGGGAGCAGGGAGAGTAGTTCTGTGCCAAGGGCCGGTCCCGTAGGAGGAGCCAAGCCTGCAGGGGGATGAGGGTGAAATGTGTTGGATGAGGCAGGGGCAGTGCCCCACACAGAGCCAAGCGAGTGTGGAGTACAGCAGTGCTGAAGGTACCTGGAGGGAAGAGCTGAGCCCCCCGCAGCCGGAGGCACACCAGGGCCATGGTGTGCAGGTAGGAGAGCCGCTCCTTCTCCTGTGCAGAGATGGGCAGCAGGGAGCGCAGCGCCTGCAGCTCCGCATTGATCTGGTCTCGGCGAGCCTTGGAAGCGCTCTTGGTTGACCTGCAAAGCCAACCATCTGGGACACGTGTCCAGGGAGGGGAAGGGACAGCATTCCCTGCCTGTCATTGTGGGCAGAATTGCCAGCTCGGGGATATGGAGAGGAGATGCTCAGCACCCGTGCCAGCTGCTGCCTCTAGGAGAGCAAATCTTGTGGGCACAGGCAGAGGTGCTCAAGCCTACCCAGGGGCACACGCTGCTGGTATGGCTGGTGCCTCTCCTGCTGGGCACCAGGTTGGACAATGACCTGTGCCTTGGTGGGGAGCCATGACACAACCTTCCCATCAGGATGGAAATTGCATCTGGTGCTGGAATGTGCACCCCAGCCCAGTACAATATGCCTTTCCTCGTAAACCACCTAAAATACCTCTGCCCCTCCAAATTCCAGCACCTCCTCCCCGTGCACTGGCTGGCAGTCCCGCTGTCCCAGGCTGGTGTCAGCACCTTGCAAGGACCATCAGACCCTACACCAGCTATCCCGGGGTTCTGGGAGGCCATCCCAGCCCTGGGGGAGGTGGGAGAGAGCTCACCTGAACGGCCTCGGGGCGCTGGGCGCCTGCTTGGCCCTGGCGGGCAGGCAGCTCATCTCTGCCTGCAGCGGCCGGTGGCAGTGGCTGCAGAAGATGGTCATGCTGCCGGGGCTGGGATGCCTGGGGCTGGCAGGGAAGCGCCGGAGGGAACCGCTGCCTCCTTCGCCTGCGGCTGCGGCTGAACCTGCTGACCCTGCTGCTCCCGGCCTCCTTTTGTAGCCTCCTGGGGCGCAGAGGCCAAGCCACTCACGGGCGAGAATTACCTCTCGTGACGCAACTCCAAACAGTTCGGGGCTATTTTTAGAAGGCATGCTGCTAAAAATAGCCCTTGCAACCAGTTGAAATTTGAGAGGGGAAGTAATAAAAGGAAGCCAGGGTCTTTAAAGAAAACCTGCCGCTCAGGAGGGGGGCAGTGACAAAGGCAGCAGGGATCTCCCTGTGGGGCACACATCTGCCCAGCTCCTGCCAGCCCTGCAGAACATCCTGTTGTCAAGTCTGCCTGACTGGGAGCTGCTCTCCAGCACCACTGATGACTGACCTGGGTGCTGGGAGAAGGAGCTGATAAGAAAGAAAATAGAGGTGGAGACACCAGGACCAAGGTAGTGAGCAGTGTGCCATGCCCAGGCCTGCAGTAGGTTCCTGGCAGAGGCAGGTTAGAGCCACAGCAGCCCTGGACCCAAGAGATCCCTTTAAGAGGAGAGGGGTGTCAGTGACCCCTCTCCCTGATGAGCCCCTTTCCTTCCCAGAGGAGACTTCTCCCCCACAAAGGTTTGCTCTCCTAGAGGCAGCTGGCATGGGGTGCTGAGCCTTTCTGGGGCTGATTGTCTCCACTTGCTGCTCCAGAGACTGAGATTCTCCCAGTGACAGAACTGAGGTGCCCCTGTGCTCAGCACCACACAGCCCAGCACAGGAACTCTGGGTGTTAGGGGGCATTTCCTAGTGCCTGGCAGCCTGCAAAGAGAGTAAGCTTGGTGCTTTAGTGCACAGCAAAAAAACTCCACCGTTTATTTCACAGCTTGTGAGAGTGCCTGGCTGAGGCAGCTGATAGAAGGAGGGATTAGAGCTGCTGGACAACACATGGGAGACGTTCACCTAAGTCCTCTTGGCAACCTGCAGGTGCCAAAGACCACAAAGGATGAGCCCAGGCTGGGGCTGCTCCCCCTCAGCCCGATGTGCTGTCACAACACACCCTGTTTCCCTCCAGGCCAATGCTGCTCATCACCTTCACAGCGAGGTGCTGCCAGTGTGTGAAGAACAAGCTCTTGTCACCATTGTGGCGCCTTCTGGTCTCTTGCCACGGGGTTTCACGGCTCTCACATCACTCCAGACTGCTCCACTGTGCTTGCATTGGCCACCTCCTGCAGGCTGAGGAGCCCAGGCACCTCTGCAACCCCGTGCTGCTGGATGAGCACTTGTCCCTGGCCATGTGCCAGCCTTCAGGGCAGGGGACACAGCCTGGGCCCTCTGCCACCCATGTTCCTGGCTGGCATGCAGCCACCACCATCTCAGCAGCCCCTGTGACTTTACATCCCAGGAAAGGCCCCGAGTGCTTCCTTAGCTTTCTCTGCTCCAGCCCCACTACAGCTGCCACTGGAGCGCCTCTTCACATCGGCCACCTCACATTGGTGAGAAAGGGTTTGAGCACAGCCCTCTGTGCCACCCAGCAAGGCTGTCCCAGGCATCCCTCCACCTCCAGCCCTGAAGCAGGAAGCTCCAGAGCACCCACCTACCTGAGGCAGTGCAGCCCAGGAGACAGACACCATTTTCCTTCTGTCCTCTTGCAGGACAGCACAACTCTGGGCAGGAGGCAGGTACCCCATGGCAGTGCTGCTGGGGGGGCCCAGCTTCCCTTCCCCACCCCAGGCAGGGCTGTGGCTCACATCAGCCACTGCCTGCTGCTGCCACAAGCCACCAGTGGCCTGCAGCTTCAGTGAAAAGCACCTGGTTCAGTCTCTCCCCTCTCAAGCCTTTTCTTCCCCAGTTCATGTGCTAGGACACACAGAAACCACGTCTGCCTCACCGTTTATAAAACTTCCCCCAGTTGCTGTTTTACAATGGGAGCTGGGCAGTGTCCAGCTGGGCCCAGACCCCCACACTGGGCTCAGCTAGGAGCTGGGGCCTGCCCTTTAGTGCCAGGAAGCTGTCAGTGCTGGCAGGAGCAGGTGTAGAGGTTCCTGCTCTCTTGAGGCAATGCAGGAACAGTTCAGGTGGACCCTGACATCAACCCCAGGGCCACGGCTGGTGGTAAGAGTTGATTCAGGCCCTTGGAAAGTGGCTGGACACCGGACAGCACAGCTGCAGTTCCACAGGCAAAGGGAAAGGAAGCTCTAGAACCACCAGTGAGGAGAGGGGTCACAGCTGTGCTGCTGAGGCCGGACAGTTTTTCCCTCAGTGCCAGCTCTGCCTGTCCACTTGTGCTGCCCAAAGCGTGACAAGGGCAGAGGGAGGCCTAGCTAGGGCAAGACAAACCGAGCTCACACATTCCTTGCTTGAAAGGGCTAAAAATTCATGCAGGCAGTGGAGCAAGAGGTCAGTATGTGGAGGGGTGAGGGCGGGGTGGTAGAAGGACGAGTTCTCTTCAGCCCTGGTTGGAGACAATGGGGCGGCTGATGGTGCTGTTGGTTGTCATGGCTGAGAGCTCCCATCTGTAACACACCAGAGGATACACACTGAGAGAAAGCACAAACACAGTGCCCTGGGCTAGAGCAGCTTTGCTTCATGCCAGCCTCAGGTGCACAGTGCCCAGGGCAGCCCTCAGCCAGGGCTGGAGCACCCCAAGGTCAGGGAGCACCCAGGGTGAGGTCCCAGCAAGGCACTCCATACCTGATGTCGTGGGGAAGGCAGGACTGGTCCAGGCTGTACTGAATCACTGCTAGCTTACACAGCGTCTTCAGACTGGGGCCTGGGAAAAGAAAGCAGTTTAGCTACAGCAGGCTTTGACTGGACACCATGGAGGCCCCAGCATCATGCAATCAGTGCCACTGGAAACAGGGCAGAGCCTTGTCTGAGGGACAAGACAGAGTGCAGGGGTGCTCCCCCAAGAGGTCTTGCATGCAGGAGTGCACAAAGCATGGCTGCACCTCTGGCTGCTCTGCCTTAAGCCAAGCACACTGGTCACACACAGCTGTTCTGGCTCCAGGACATGGCACCTGCAGCCATAGAGGGCACATTTAGGTGCTTCACAGCAGGGCCTGCTCACAGGGCACCTTGTGGTAAGAGGTACAGGCTGGGCAGGAAGTGCTCACGTACTGAAGTCGAGGATGTAGAGATCTGAGTGATCCATCAGGTCAAATTCATCACCCATTCCCTCCTCTGGAGATGGGCTGCAGAAACCAAGCACAGTGTGTCAGTCAGTGCCAAAATTCTTATACACCAGCTCACCAAGGGTTGAGCAAACCCAGGAATGTTCCTGGCCTCCCAGTCCCAGGCAGGGGCCCTGTGATCCCCTTTGATGCCCCAAGCAGCACTCAAAAGTCATCACATTCTCAGCTCCTTGCAGAGTAGGCAGAGCTGCACAGGAGCCAGGGAGCAGAAACCCACACTATTTCCTCTGCAGGGCATGGGAGATCTGCCTCCTTTTCATGGATGACCATGATGATTCCAGCCATGAGCCTCCCCCTCACCTCACCTGTCTATCACTCCTGTTCTCATGAGATCTACTGCATTTATTTCAGATTGGCCACTGAGATGCTGTGAGAGGAGTGTAGAGAAAGCAGCTAGAAAACATCTGCATGGCCAAGCAAGCCCAGACATTTCTCAGTCCGACTGAGGAATCACTTTGGACTCCAGCCACAGCTGGAGTGGTTGTGCCAAAATGGGGATGGCATTTCAGAAGACTCTAGCTGAGCACTGAGCAATGCAGCAGTCATTTTAAATCAATTCCAATTTGCTGATACTCCCATTTGATGTTGGTCCAGAAATGCTAATGAGGAACTACAACACCAGGCATTTCTAGGGAACAGACAGCCTCACCTATGGTTTCCTGCCACAGTGCTCTTGATGGAACAACCAAAGCACCTGAGAGACTGGACACTACACCTCCTTGCACAGACACATCAGCCCGTGCTGAAACAGGTGAAAATACTCCCATGGCTGATGGTTGTTTGGAGAATTTGAAAGAAAGGAAAAGTGTTTTAAGTCCTGCTTTGATCTGTGACAAACCAACTTATTATGCCCTCACCTCTTAGCTGGGACCGACCTCATGCAGTGACTCCTTGCCCCAGTGCCACTTGTTTCCCCACCCAGGAGCCACTAAGCTTCACACCCATGGGACATGAGGCAGTACCTGCTCCCCCAGGTCCCCAGAACCCCAGGCCAAACTGCAGAGCACAGCTCACTGCTGGCACAGAAGACCTGCTGCTGATGGGACCCATCTGCCCGGATACAGCAGGAGCCCCTTTAACTCCACCTCGTGTGCTTACCACACCACAATCTAATCTCACATCCACGTCACAGGAAACCCCAGGCCATCCCTTATCTATCAAAGGAAAGCCAGCAGGCACCATGTCTGTGGCTTTAATCACCAAAAGGAAAGTAGCAGGGTGAGCCTGGAGTTCAAGACCAGGCAACCCCCTGCACCTCCCAGGCAGCAGCGTGCAGGGCACACCTTTGCCAGCCAAGAGCCCAGCAAAAATGCTCATTCCAGCTGAAAACAACTCACCCTGCAGTGACTCAGTGACAGCCCCTATTCTCTCACCAGAGCCAGGATTCTTAAGCCTTGTCAGGGAAAACACAGTCTCAAGCCAAATCTGGATCAGCATCTCTTCAGCTAAACTGTTTTATAGCATTCCTTCTCCCCCCACGTCTTTCTTGTGGATGGTCTCTGCACACTGAGATGCTGGTGGGCTTAGGAGGAAACCAGACCAGAGCCACAACTGTGACACAGCTAATGGGAACACCAAGCTTCCTGGTCCCTTAAACGGGACACAAGTGAGGGATTGCTCCTGGCCACAGTGAGGGACCACAGCTGGGGCTAAAAGACCGAGCTCTGGCCAGGATGACCAAAGAAACAAAGCTTTTGGACGCCACAGGAGCAAGCAGCCTGCAGAAGTGCCTCTTCAGCAGGATGTGTGAATCCTGGAAAGGCAGACACAAAGGGGTTTTGCTGCCCATCCCCCAGTGCTGTTCCCTAGAAAGCTGAGCCTGGGCTCATCCTCTGAGAATCCCTGCAGGACAGCCCCCACCCCTCCCCCTTCCCAGCCAGGGGAGCACAGGTCAGCAGGCAGACCGCTGGGAGTTCTCCATTACAACGACTTCCTGGAAAACTTCTTATCTCGCCAGGCAGCTCCAGAATACACCTGATAACTGTTACAGGAAGCCAGCACGGCCCACCCCCACCTCCCACTTCCCCAAGACCCTCCCTGCAGCTCGAGCAGGCTGCATTCCTGGCTGCCAGCAGCTCTTCCCAGCCCACACTAGCGCTGATGAATGTGCTTGTACTGGGGTTGAGCCTGACCTAAGAAACAAGCTGAATTCTGAAGCGGTTCGTGGAAAAGACAAGGCATTGCTGCATTGCCTGGCAAGGGTGAACCAAACTCCAAAAAGCTGGTGTCATATTTGTTGTGGTTTGCTAGCATTTCCCAGGAGTGCCAAGGGTTAACATCAAAGTTCAGCTGCTGCTGCTGCAACACAAATCCACACAGCACAGCATCTGGGACCACCCAAAACTCCCCTAAAGCCCTACCAAGCCCTACCTTCTGCTGTACTGAGCAGCAGCCAGTATCTTTTGAGGAGACTGGATAAACTCAGCACCTCTGCATACCTCACCTGCACTAAGCACTCCCTCTAAGTCACATGGACATCCTACAGCTAAGCACACTCCCCCTTCACCCCATCACACACTGGTATGGTCAGGTCACCCTTGGTTCTGTGCTCCAAGTTTGCTTCAGAAGCATCCCCAAAAAGCTACTGTCAACATCCCAGAGGGAGCCCCAAAGCTTTCCAAGTGACGTGGAGAGCTGAAAGCATTTAAGATGTCTCTGCAAGGTAGATACTGGCAAGCAGGACTGTGCTCCAGAGCTGCAATTTGTCACTCCAGACAGCATGGAGTGTGTCCTGGTGATAGGCCACTTCCTTTCTTTTAGCAGCTGTTAAGGCTCTTGGCCACATCCAGCTGCCCTGCACCCTGACAGTATCACTTCCAGTGTTTGACAGCTAAATCCATAACACCAGGTCCCTGTTGTGAATGGGAATGTTGCTAAGGAACACTGGTGCAGAAGGCAACATTGTCTTGTCATGTGTGTAGGCTCCTCAAACAGCTCCCAGCTGAGCTGACATCCCACTGCAGCTTGGCAGAAGAACCCACACTTGCCAATGGAAGAAAGAAGCTCTGGTGGGAGAAGCAGGGCAGCATGTAGGTGAAGATAAGTCAGTTTGAGGTCTGCTCTGGCACAGCAGACTGAGATACGTGTACTTCTGACAGCAGGATCTCCTCTCTTATCCCCACAACCTCTTTACCAGAAAGCTTGAGCACTGCACAGCCCCTCCTGAGCAGCCTGTTACACCCTTCTGTCTCTACAAGATGGCTTGTCACCAGATGCTTTACAAGCTTACATGACACCTTCAGTCTCTTCCATGGCCTTTCTTCAGGGGACCCTGATGTACATGATTACCTACACTTGTCAGATAGGCTGACTCTTGCCACGTGCCTCTGAAGTCCAACTGATGGGTCAGAGTGTGAGGGGACACTGTGCTGAAGGGACTGGCAAAGCCTCTCGAGGAGCCACCTCACACAACTCACCTGGTACCTCCAAAGAGGATGATTCTGTCCCCCACTCTGCAGCAGCACTGCCGGCGCCGAGGACACGGCCCTTTCCCCTTGGGCTCAATCTTCCTCCAGGAAAGAGAAACTAACAGGAGGAAAAGAGTACACCAGCTTGATACAAGAGCCTGGCCAAGACCAGCTATAAGCAGGTTATGATTTTAAACAGATCACAGGAAAAGCAGAGGCCCAGTACCCCACAGACACCAGCTAACCAATATCCAGCCTCCCCCTGACCTCCTCATTAATGGCCAATCATGCACTTCCATGAGGTTGTTCCTGAAGTGCCACTTAGACACCAGTCACAGTCCTGGAGCTCTGCCTGCTGAGACAGGATTTGCAGGTCATATCATAGAATGCTTTGGGTTGGAAGGGACATTAAAGACCATCTTGTGCCAAGCCCCTGCCATGGGCAGGGACACCTTGCACTACACCAGGTTGCTCAGGGCCCCATCAAGGCCTTTCACTTGCAAAGCCTGAGCACCAGGACCCACAGACTGCCATGGCAGCGGGTCCCACATCACAGGGAGCTGCACTGGGCAGAGCTGCAGGGACAGACAGGCAGCCTCCCTTCCCCAGAGCCTGCTGTGTCGGGATTTGGAGGAGGAAGATCCAGGAACCAGCTCCATCTGCTGGCAGGCTGCGATCTCAGAGCACTCGGGCAGAGGTGCATCAGCCGCTGGGACAGCTCGGCTGCGGGAGGAGGGCGTGGAGAACTGGACCAGGTGGAGACAGCAGCCTTTGTTTTGCTGCTCTCTGCAACAAGGATGCTTGGGGGCGACAAAGCACAGGACTGAAACCTGCAGGAGCTCTCTCACCAGCTCACAATCAGCTTGGGGAGCAGCTGGTTGGCTGCTCTCAGGTAACTTTAGTATGCAAAGCAATTAGCAAACAAAATCAGTCTAGACAGTGAAACGTGCCTGAGGACCTGACCGATATTCAGGGTACCAGCTGAAGAACCCCCCTTCTGCAGCACAGTTTGAGCTGGTGCCAAGAGATGGTGATCCTGCAGCTCAAGCTGAATGGTTTCTCCAGCAACAGTCTCTCTCTTCCCTAACCCTATTGCTTCCCCATATCTTCTTTTTTGTCAGCACTTTGTCTTGTTCTTAAATACGCAAAAGTTTTTCCAATGAAATATGTCTTTCAGCAATACCTCATTTTCTATTTTAACTGAGATCTGGAAACATCACGAGGAGGAACAGGCACAGTAGCGATTTGCTGTCAGAAGAGCCAAGAGCCACTCCCCCCAAGCAGTACTCCTTGGACAGTATGTTTCCCTGAGCACTCACATGCCTGAGGGGCTGGAGCACTATCACTGCAGCGAGTTAAAAGCATAAATACCTGGATTGAATTTCCAGAGGTCATGGAAGTGTCTGTTCAGGCGTGCATTGTAGCCACCAAATACATATAGTTCCCCATTGTAGCTGACTGTAGGGAGTAAGCACAGACATCAGAGGGCCACCCAGCAGGTCCCTGACCCAACACCATCCACAAAGCAATGTGGGGCTGGCTGTCCCCCTCTCCTTACATCACCTTCATGTGCAGTGTGGAGTGCAAGGCTTTTTTGTGGGCAGCAGCTTTCCACAGGAACTGGGCTTTGTGCAACCCTTTCTAACCCACAGCCCCACCCAGCAGAGCAGACACCCCTTCTAAGAGAGGCAGAAACTTCCCTCCACCATCCTCCACCCTCAGCAGACCCCCACTCACAGGCTGAATGGCTCCTCCTGCCCTCAGGGAGCACAGGAGTGGGAGGGGAGTCCAGCCAGGAGTTGGTTTCTGTATCAAACACTTTAATTCGGTTACAGTAGATCTCGTTGTTAGAGTGAAATGGCCCAAACCGATCAGCTCTGCCACCAAACACGTACATCTTTGTTCCAATGATGGTAGCGGAATGAAAGTCTCTCCAGCGAGCTGGAGTACCCTGAAGGACAGAGTAGAAAACAAAGACAAAAGAAAGAGTGCAGATTAGCCAGGGAAATAACACATCTTGATGGGGAAGCTGGGTGGCTGCTTTCCCCTGGAGAACTTCCCATCCTGTAGAGCCCAGCCACATCAGCCAGAAGCTGTGAGACAAGTGTGGGCAGCTACCCCGGAGAACAGCAGATGCAAAACTTCCTCCACAAACCAGAGGGAAAAACAGACACTGACCTTGGCAGAGATTAAGGTCCACGTCATGTTTGTGGTGTCCAATTTATGGATATCATTTGAAAAGCAGTCAGCCTGGAAGACACACAAGCAGCTTGGTCACAAAGGGACTGAGAAGCCTGGACACATCCAGCCCCAGAAGGGTGCTGCCCTGCAGACCTGGAGCATCCCTTTGGATGCAGTACTTCCTAAGCAACAGGGTGCTTGCTCAGGCAACACTTATCACTTAACAAGAGGAAAGCAAAGCCCTTTTCTTCCCAAAGGTGTCCTGTCTCTTCCTTCAGCTTTCACATTTATTTGCTGCTCAGTTCCTCCCCCAAAGGCTGTCCTGCACACAATACATTCATGGCAGGAGCCTGCCTCCTCTCCATGTAGCAGGAAATAAAAGAGGCATTAGCAGGACAGTCAAACTGGCTCTGCTAAGGCTGCCTAACAAGATGCAGAAGCCAAGATTACTTCTGGGAAGCTGAACACCTAGGAGCAAATACACTCCAGGTTCTGAGGTCCCACAAAACCCATCTGCAGCTGGCTGCCTGGAGGAGACTGCATTCACACAAACAATGTGGACTCTTGCTCCTCCAGGCAAGGTAGAGAGCAGCAAGACAGACAGAGGTTTATTTGGTCTTGGTTTAAAAAAAAGACATCTGAGCCCCTCCTGCTGCTGTAATCAATATAATGGATTTGGCCTATCACCCTCAGAAAAGAAGGAATAATCCAGAGGCTTCTGTAACAGAGCCCCAACTTTCTTCCAAACAAACAGATGTGACTTTGCACATCTGTTCTGGAATCTGGTGATAATTTTTATTTACCCACTTTTTAAGATTACATCATAAGGATTTGCTAAAAAGAGCATTAGGTACACTGACACTGAGCTATTGCAGGATGAACTTTGGCTCAAGGTATTCTTAATGGGAAGGCAACCAAATGTTTGCTGAAAGGGATCAACAAGATGTCAGAGCAGGTGGAGACTACAGGAACATACACCAGACTAGGACAAAACCTCACAGCAACACTGCAGAAAGTGATTTTTCTGGCTCACTTCTGAGCCAAATTAAAATAAATGTAGATCAATATATACTTATTAAAAATGCTGTGTATCTACATTTGAATATCTACATTTGGCAGAGAAATGAGCCAGAAAAAAAAAAATTTTTTTCCTCTTTGTGGTAAATATGTTTTGTGAAATTTAAAAAAAAAATCCAACACTTTTTTGGACTTGCTTTTCCAACCATCCTCTCCATAAAACAATTAGCATAACCTGGGTACTAATGCCATAACTTTGCTAAGTTACGAAATGACAGTGACTTGGAATACAAATACACCCCTGTGTCCTGCCTCTATCAGTGTCCTGGGTATCAACACCCTCTTTCCCAAGGGCTCACCAATTAACAGTTACAGAGACTACTCACCAGCTGTTCATAGCCTCCGAAGATAAACATGCTCTTTGCCAGGACACAAGCTGAGTGCCCATCTCTTGCCCCTGGGACCATTCCAGACACCTTTGGTGTGAACCACTTGTGTGTGTCTGAAACAAAACAAGAGGCAATGCTGAGAAAACACAGTAGGACTTGGGGTGGGATAGTTCTATTACTACTGTTCTTAAATTTCTAAGGCAAAAATAATTCTTGCTTTTTCACACAGCACCTGCTCTGCCAGAGAGGCTGCAAGCTTCTTTGGGCAAGGCTACCTGCCTGAGCCCCCACAGAGGGACACAGTGACAGAAGCCTCTTGGCATGGCCACCGTCTGCCAGACCTGACAAAGAGCTCACATTTAAGTGTGAGTAGTACAGCAGGGCTTGAACAATGTTACTTTTACAGAATCTCTTGCAGAATGTACTTGTGAGTCACTTATCAACTCTGCATTCACACTTTCTATTACAATGAAGCAATAATGCTAAGTGGCACAACTGACCTCAAGGCGTGGAGATGCTCAGTAACTGAGCACGACTGAGGAAAAACACCTCTCAAACCCAGATACAAATCACTTAATCACAAGTTCTCCATGTTAGCTGTTGTGCATATCTCCACCTCTGCAGTGCAGCTCTCCCTGTCTTATCTGCTCCACTTGTTACATTCTCATCCCCTCTTCCTCACTTTCCACCCTTCACAATGCTCCCTGTGAGCCTGCACCAAACAGATTCAGCCCCTTAGCCTGCACACTCCAGGGACTGGCTTGATTTAGAAGATGACTTAAATCCAGGCAGAGCTGCTCTCCATGCCAGGGCAGCACAGAGCCAAGCCAGGACTCGGTGCCAAGCGCTAACAGGCACCTGCCCCAAGAGCTCCCAGAGGCACAGATAAGCCCTGAGGCTGCAGGAGACATTCCCCCACCCTCCCTAACATCCCTTGGCTGCCAAAACCAGTGCTTATTTCAGAGAGTCGCAGAGCCAAAGCATGAGGATGACCTCCCTGAACTTGGCCTGTGGACACAAGTGTCCACCTATGCTCCAGCTGGCAACACACAAAGGGTCTTGCAAGGTCAGCAGAATCCCTGGGGAGCCTCTAGTGAGAGCTCAGGGCTATCAAGTTCCTTTTCTCCCTGGGGCTGCTTCCAAACTCAGTCACACTGTATCAGCAAAAGCTCACCTGATTGCAGCATGTTAAACTAGAGATAGAAAAAAAAACCCTCAATTTGTGATCTGCTCAACACTGCAGGGACAAAACTGCACTCAGACAGGACTTTATTTAGCCTGAAGTGACTCCTACAGTGGAACTTACACTGCAGACATGGGACTGTGACTGCCAGCCTTACTTTCCAGGAATGGCAGGGCTGTGTGTACAGACAGCTGCAGAGGGTTTGGAGCAGGACCTTCTGTAATTTCCACTTAATGCTAAAGCACTGGAGCTGCCAGGGAGACTAGGCAGGTCCCACTACAAAGCCTCTGTGTAGGCAGAGCTTTACTGGTGGCTTCTCAGCTGCATGTGTCAGGGGAAGGAAGGGGGAAACCCTGTGCCATAAGCTGTAAGATTTTTCCTGGTAAAGGAAAAGATCCCTGGACCAAGCACCAGAGCAAGCAGTTTCCTTGCAAGTTCAGCAAGACAGTTACTGGCCAGTATTTAGATGGATTTGCATCCAGAATCCAGATAGATTCCTTTTCTTTCCTGACACTTGGGTCCATGCAGTTCCTGATGGTGCCTTTTCTCCAGAGGTGCTCCAGCAGTGCTATGGAGAAGCCAACTAAAAGGCTCAAGGAGTTTATTTCTCAGGTTTATCTAACTTGACTCATGTCTCCCGTGATTTTGCCATCCTGTCCTGGACTACTCCTGTGCTTTGTTCCTCACTCTCCTTCACACCTTCAGAAAGAAGAACCACACTGGAGAGGAACCACAATCTTCAAGAGCCCGGCCCCTTCTTGCCACAATTAAGGAACACTGTATCACATACAGAGAACACTTCAATTATAGCTACTATCAGAGAGAGCACACAAAGCTGATAGAAAAATTAAAACCACTTTCACTATTAGAAAAGATGAGCAATCTCTGCCCAAAGGCTTGTACAGAGATGTAAGCACAATGGCCACCATACTCCACTTCTAAAACTGCTGAAACAGACAGCGACACTGTTTCCTCCCGATTGTCACCGAGGGACAAGAAAACAAGCTGGGGAGCAGAGTGGGGGGCAGAGAAGAGGTGTGATCAAGAACAGCTGTGCCAAGGAGCAGTGGGAAGCTGGAACTTACTGACATCAAAGGCATAGAGCACGTTGCAGGCTCCCTCGGTGTCGTTGCGACCGCCCCAAATGTAGACGGTGTCGTCGATGAGCACTGCTGAGTGTCCATACCTCATGTAGGGCACCTCCCTCACGTGGTCTCGGCTGTTTGTCCACACTGGAGGCAACTTGATCCAGCGCAGAGACACTGCAAACACAAGTTTGAGCCCATGTCAAATGCTAAGCCTGCTGAATTGCTCACAGTTCATAGCCCATCCTCTGTGGTGCTTTTTACCCCGTGACAAGGGGCAGAAGCAGTTGAGTAAACAAGAGAAAGCTGTGTCTGACCCCAAGTAGTAGCTAGTTAAGAAATACAGAAGCAAGTCCTCTGGAAGCCCAGAAGACAAAACCAGGCTCTGTTCTACAACAATTCATTGAGAAGGTTTCCACTCTGGCTCATCCTAGACTGTGAGTGAAAGATACAGCACACACACAAACAAATAGGGAAAGAAAAATGAAGAAGTACAGAGGTGACCATGAATGCAGACACTACTTCAAGCTGAAAGAGACTCAAAGCTGGAAGAATGGGCAGCACAGGAATAACTCACTGCAGTAAAATGCAAGGGAACACCTGAAGGCATCACTTGGATTTGCAGAAGCACAGTTTAAGTAAAACAACCCATCGGTTTTGTAGGAACTGGATTTGTTTGCTTTTGTTTTGGTTTTCAAGCTATAGATGAGGTGGCTGTCTGCCTCCTTTACCCCATGTGTATTCAAGTTCTCCCTGCTAACCTTGCATTACTAATAGGAGTTCCTTGGGATTACAGGTTCCCCTTCCTGTGTGTCATGTCCAGCAGCAGCCAGACAGTCAACAGGTATTACAGGGTTTAATGACAGTGCAAGAGCCACAGCACGTGTTACACAGCTATTACATAACAGGACCAGTCACCCTCCTACCACATACAGCCTCTAGGTTTGTTTTCTACATAGAGCTGATACAAAATATAGCAGAAAACAATCTGCAGCTCTTCTGAAATACTAACATAGGGAAAGGGAGAAGTCAGGCCTCTCAAAAGGTCAGCATCTGCCCCACAGGCAGAAAGGGCACTGAGGAAGCACATCCAATGCTAAAGTCAAGCTAGACTGGATGCTTCCTACCTAAAACATAAGTTTTCATCTTTGGAAGACTCATTCAAAATCTGGTATCTTGGCTTTAGCACTGCCACCTGACAATGCTAGCTGAGCAAGGGCTTGGGAAGCCACTGTCACTTCCCATGTGGTGGCTGCAGCATTCTGACACTTTAATACTTGGGAGTGGTAAGAGGGAAAGACAACACAAGAGCATTCCTTTGGGCACAGTCATTATGCTTCCCCAGAAGATTGCTGCTCTACTTGGCACGTTCTACAACATTCAGCTGTGTTGAGTATAAAAGCCCAGTCCCTCTGGACAGAGGGGAATGCCACTGTTCACAGGATCCTGAGCTACACCCCTTCTACACTGAGAGCAGGTCACCTTGGCAGCCCTCTGTAACCAATGCTTTTATCCCTGCTGCACATCAGTCTTAAAGGAGTGAATTCACCGCATTTTATAGACAAATTAGGTTTGTCTCCATGTGGGTGCTCACAGAGCATTCAGCACACTGTCCAGTCTCCAAAACTGGTCATTGGTTCTCTGTTCTTGGCTCTGTTTAGCTGGAGCCACCCAAGCATCTGTGCAATTTTTTAATCACCTCCCTAATTACAGGGAAACGCTTAAGGGACCAGCTCAGTAACCTCTTTGGTTCAAGGAGCACTCAATCAAGAAATACAGCCTGTGCCAGCACAACCATGGATCCAACTCAGCCTCATGACAGGTACTGGTTACCCTACACACATGGCTCCAGTTTTCTAAGCTATGGTGTGAATCTGCACGATAGCTGTTACCAAAAAGGGAATGCCTCCCTCCTAGCCACATGCCCCTACTGACTCCATCCTGCTGGCACCAGTTGTCAGCTGCCCCTACAGGGAAACAGCTCAGATGTCTACACCTGGAATCTTTAGTGAGTGCACTGGCTCACATCCTGCTCCTTCCACACTATGGGCAGCTGAACATGGACATGCTGCCATGAGGGGGGACCTGAGCCAGCTCGGTATCACCTCTTTGCACCTGGCTGACTTTGAGTTTGCAGAGAACAAGGACAAACCAAACCACTGGCTATGTGACTGCTTCAGTGAGTCCTTATCCTAGCAGTCACATGAACTACAGCCCCTCAAGCTGAAAATGCAAGGCTGCACAAAGAAAGAGGCTCCTACCTACTTTCTGGAAATTTAAGAGTCGGACAGCATGTTACAGGGTATAACACGTCAGGCACCAGCAGGCAAGAAAAGCAATGACTGAGCCCAGCAAGCCAAGCCCTTTGTGCCCCACGAGGACAGGTTTACCTGCGTTGAAAACGTGGACGTCGATCTGCCGCAGGGTCTCATAGTCCTCTCCAGAGCAGTAGCCACCGAAGGAATAGACCTTGTGGCCCACAGCCACGGCCGCGTGGTTCACCCTCCGTGGCCCGCCTTCCAAGTGCACTGCCCACCGGAGCATTCCTCCCCGCGAGCCAGGCGCTCTTCAGGGCCCCCGGTGCCACAGCCGCATGCTTCCCAGGCCACTGCAAGGTCTGCAACACGGACACAAGGCCAAAATAACACCATCCATCCTTCCCCGAATGCCTGCTGCAAAGGTCACCTTCATGTGCCCTCATTCACCTGCCTCCCAGCTGGAAAGGTTCCTCCTGGGAAGGGGACACAGGGCAGGGCTCAGAGGAAAAGCAGAGGTGCCCTTGCACATAAAACCCCTCAGGGTGGCTGCACAGGCAGCCCCAGCCAAACACCTTCGGCCTGAGCACGCACACGTCACGTTCATGTCAGAGCCATTTGTCTGCATGAATGAAAACACACAGCGAGAGCCAACGGTGAAGGTGAAAAGAACAAACCCAGAGGGAAGAGCGTGCTCTTTGGACCAGTTCTGAGAAACAGCACAGGAAAAGATTAAAAACAAAACACCCAACAAAAAAACTCCAAAGAACCACCCCTACATAAAGCAACCAACTTCCCGTTGTGAAAAATGCATGTATTTTATGACTGGCCTTTCGCAAATATTAAAATGAGTATTATATGTGTTGTGTTAGAAAGTAATGCTGTATTAATTCTCTTAAGTAGTGTGTTAAATATAGTTTTAGGTTATAAAAAATGTTAAAATAGAAACTATGCTATGTAAGATACTTTTTTTAAAGAAAGGACTCACACCAGATAGCAGCCACAGGACACCTAAATCTTCCAGAGAAAAAGAATTTATTGGCCTCTTATCAGAAGAAATGAACTTCTTTCTGCCTTGAAGGTGCTGTCAGGATTCAGAGGAAGAAGCTGACACTGACCAGACAGAATCCTGTGTTTGAATGGAATTTATGTATCATGTATGAGGTGTATGAATATGCAACAGGCTGTTGCTTTTAAGGGTTAATCCTCTGTTAACATGGGTCCTTTTTTGGGCTCCTGCTGCCCAGAAAAAGGTACCCGGACATCCGTAACTCTTTGTATTTATTGTCTCATATTGTCCTAATTCAATTTGTCCAAATTATTATTACTCTAATTGTATTACTATTTTTTATAACCATTTTATTACTATTAAACTTTTAAAATTTTAAAAACAAGTGACTGGCGTTTTTCACACTGTTATAGGGGTGGGTGACAACATTAGCATTTGGACTTATTGATTTGAGCACTAGGGTTCAATCTAATTAGACACAAGAGAGCAGAAACCCCCTAATCTAGGTAGAAAGCTTTTTGCTGATGCTCAGAAAAGGTCTTTTCCTCCCACAGCAAACCCAGGTATAACTATGAAAATTCTGTAGCATCACATCTTGTTAAGCAGCTGATATCCTTCATTCCTCAAACAGATGGCTTAGTTCATATCTTAGAGAAGTCACCGCAGCTGATTCTTGCAGAGATTCTCCTTTGGATCTAAGAATCTAGAGGAGAGTCCTGCCCAGGTGCTTCTGAAACAGCAGGTCAGTTTGATTTCTAACAGTTTTCTCCTAGCTGAAAACAGCCATTAGAAGAGATGTCAGTGTTTCAGACAGCACAATAAAATTGTCTCATTTTGTTTCTTGTTTCTAGGTTATTGAAAGGTTCAGTCAGCATGCTCCCATCTCACAATCAGTTTCAGCCTTTGCAGAATCCAAAGAAATGTGGGGATGCCTTTGAACAAGGACTAAATTCCTACACATAAAATTCCTATGCTCTGCCCCATTTCATTTTGGAAAGTAGTGAATTTTGGCAAGGAGGACTTCCCTCCTGTTTCAGGTTTCTGAAGTAGCTTGAGGGCAGCAAGAGGGGCAGTGCTGTGCTGCTCTGCTCCAGTTGGCCACCCCCAGCCCTTCAGTCAAGTGGAATTACTGCTCACCACGAGGACCATCAGCAGCCTGACCACCCCAGTGCCCAGCACACCCACACACTCACAGTTCATCCCCTCCTGCAGGAAGAATAAGAGATGCCACCAACAGGGAGCTCCTGGCACGAAGCAGAGCTTAGGCTTCCAGTTTCATCCACTGACTCCACAGACAGCTCAAAACCATTCAGTAACCACTCACCTCAATCCAGAGCTCTCAAAAGTCATTAAAATTTGAGTAGCTTATTTTAAAAGTTATTGATTTTTTCACTTGTTTTCATGCTCTGTACGTGAACGTGACAGAACACAAGCAAAGCCCAAACAGAGACCATCCTGCAGCCTTACTGTAACAGGAGTCTCTCCTGCAAACCTGCCTGTTCCTGCAGCAACCACCCTAACCTAAACTGCAGTCAGTAACCCAAAAGTTGCAGCCAGCTTTGCTCCAGCAGGGGTGCTCCAAAAGGGCCCAAGAACAGCCCCCATCTTCTACAGGCCGTGCTTCAATTTCAGATCTAGCAGGTTTTTTTTCCTTAAGCATCTTTTTTTTTTTTAAGCCAGGCAGCACTCTTGCATAAGTCTTCTGCAAAGCTACAGAACAGATGAGTTTCCATGGAACCCACCAAAGGCACCTTCCAAGCTATTTTGAAGGCTTCACATATCTAAATCTGTTTCCTGCCTCAGTCACAAGTTATTCCTGAAAAATCTAACCAATGTTTCCCTCATAATCTCTTCTTGTTTAAGTGACTCTGTAAAATACTCCTCAAGGAGCTTAACTGGTCTTTATCACCACCATCAATATTTTCAACATCCTTCAGACTGAGCCCAATCCAGGAGGACCAAGAGGATGAATCTTATTTCCAAGTTCTCTGCTTGGTTCTTACTGAGGTAGAGGAGCACAGCTGGCAGGCATTGTACCAAGGCCCCTGTCTGTTTTGTCAGAAAGGCTGGGAACACCCTTCCTCACCCTTGGGACTTCCCTTGAGTCAGGTGCAAGGATGCTGGTCCTGTCACTGCCACAGGAGCTGGCTACCCTGCCCCAGCAGTTCTGCTATTCCCATCAGAAGGCAGCTCATCCCAAGAGGTTCAATCTGGTCCACTGAGAAACAGCAGCTCCAAGCCCAATCCCTGGCACTGCCAGAAAGATGCTGAGGTTGAAGCAACAATGTTGAAATGCTGTTTCCTACAATTACTGGGGAAGTTTTTCCCCAAATGACTGCTTTGCAGGTGACTGGCAAGGGCAATGGGATGGAAGTTGGCTGTGCTTTGCCTTGGCTCTGCCCAGGGATACCCCTTTAGAGCAAACACAGAGCTCTGCCAGCACAGCCTCCTGCTGCCCCTCCTCAGAGCCAAGAAAAGCAAACACTCATCTGAACACTTCACCAAGACAGAGTGACCAGAAGTGTGAAGTAATCTTTACAGGTCATGGGAAAATACAGGGTTTAACAAGCTGTCAGGGATTTTCCAAACCCAAGAGCTCTTCTCTACACTCTATCAAAGGCATCTGTGCAAACTCCCATCTTCCTCTTCTGCCACTGGCCACAGCCCTACCCTGGAATTACCACATTTTCCTGCCATCACCAGGCATCTGTCTGCCCCTTTTCAGCCACACACAGGCCTGGCCTCCCCTCCTCCCTGCACAGCCCTGTCTCCTGAGGATGCCTCCCCTGCTCCACTCCATGCTTTCTCCTTGCCTGCCTTTACAATCGTTTCTTTAGACCAATCTTCTGTCCCAAAGCATTTTCCTCCCCTGAGCCTCCTCTGTGCACTATCTGCAAATAAGAGTTAGACACATATTTTTGAGAAAAAACCTGTATTTTCTGTCCTACAACTATGGACACTGTTGAATTCCATTCAAGTTTGATTTCCAACGCTAATTTTTATGACATAAATGAGGACATAAATAAACCACTTTTCAGTCTCATTCCTATGAGGATTTCTTAGTAGGAGAAGTGCAGCACTTGACATTAAGCTACAGCTTAGATTTCTTTACAGACCACAGAGGACACAGCCAAGGAGAGAGGGGAAAAAGCAAAATTGATAAGAAACAATTTTACTAACAATTTCCCCCAATTGTACAATATTAGATTATGCAAAGTACATTCTGTGATTTCTCATTTAGGACACCAGCAACAGTGATGTAGGCTATAAAACACAAAAATATTGATAAGACAGAGGCAAACTGTATTAGAGAACTGGGAGGGCACTGCAGGATGAGGCACACAGAATCACAGCTTCTGTTCAAGCCACCCTTGCTTCCACTGACTCACGTTAGATCCTCACTTTCACTCCCCAAAAATGAACAGATCTCTGACTTCCAGCCATGCAATCTTCACAACCCCCCATTTCCCTGGTCTGCCATGATCTAGCCAGAAATACAGTAAAGCACAGAGGATGCAGAGAAATGTCGAAACCCCTGGTAGGTCCTGTCATTATGGAATAAGAGCATTTCTAAAAATCAGGACATGCTTCACTTAGTGGCGAAGTAGCTGATGTTGGTGATGCTGGAAATTAAGTGAGAACAGCAATGTGTTGTTCCTCTGCCACAAAGCACCTGGAGCATTTCACTGCTAAGCCAGGGAACAATCAGATTTAATTCAGCTCTGCATTCTTCCAATACAGCACCTACAGAAAGCACTCCCCTACCTCTGGTTGTGCTGTTGCCTCAAGATGCACTTAATGCCTGCAACAACCTTCATCCCAACTGCTCCAGCTTACACCTAACAAGAGCCTAACAACACAGCATATGGACACCTGAGATCAACAGAAATATCACCCAATAATCTCTCACTAGCATATCTTCCAAAACTGTTGCGCTGGCTGACTTGAGCCCTGTGGCACAGACAGAAAAAAAATCCCCAAAACAACAACAAAAAAAAAAAAAAAAAAAAAAAAAAAAAAAAAAAAAAAAAAAACCCCAAAACAGGTTTTAGTTATATTTTTCACTTGTTTGTTCTACTGGCTTTAGGCTTAGTATTTTCAAACCCTACAATTAGGTATGAAAATACTTCATTCAAGATAGAAAGCTACTGAGCATCTCCAAGTACAGTAGCCAGGTGATGATCTTAAAGCAAACCCACATATCCTTGGATCCACTTCTTTGCTCAAAGGGAGCTCCCTGGGCTCTCTCACTCCTCTATGCACACAGAAGGAAACCTAGGGGCATTTCTAAAACCTGCTCAGATCAGCCTTGCTGCATCCAATTCCCAAAGCAAAGGGGAGAAACCCAGCAGCCAGGATTTTCAAGGAAGGACTCATTCTGTCACCCCCAGAATCACAGCAGCACCCCAAAAAGAGCAGCCTACCCTGCAAAGCTGCTCCAGAGAGCAAATCCTACCGTGTGGCTGCCTCAGTCCCGTCTCCCAAAAGACACCAGCCACAAGGTTTAGTAACCCTTAAAATAGCCCAGCCAGTTCACAGCAGTCCATATAGACTGTTCTATTTCAAGCACATCCAACATACTGTTAGAGATAACATGAGAACAACCCGCTTTCTTCACTTGTGCTTGACATTTATCTAATGCTTGGAGCATTTGTGCTAAGGCAGTGTGAAACTGCAAGCTTGCACATTCAACAGCCTGGACACTCACAATGCAATTCCAGCCCCGGTAAATTAGATGGTGCTAGAACAGCCCTCGAGCTCGTGCACTGAGCCTGCTCTGGAAGCTCATGTTAGCCATGGGAACCACAGACCACACTGCTCAGGCACAAATTTATCCCAGTGGGATCCCTACAGCCAGCCTCACCACCTCCTTATTTGTCACCAAATATTTTGCTCACTTATTTTTGTCTAATGCCGACTGAGATTCTGCACCTACTCAGCCGAGCTTCTGTTCTTCACCTTGCTTCCCAAACCCCAGCTTCTCTAAGGAGTGTGCCTAAGCTTTGGAGACACTGCTTGACTTCCCCATCAGGAATTTGTCTCAGCCTGTCAAGCTGTGTCTGCCAGGCCAAGGGCAGCCCTTGGGTTGGGAAGCAGGATCAGGAAAGCTGAGCTGACAGCTTTACACAGGGCTACATCAGTTTGTTCCTCTGCCTCTCTGTTGCACTGACACTGATCCCCAGGCAGAGGGGTGCTCACAGGTGCCAGCCTTCCCTCTGCCTGGCACATGGGACTGGCATGCAGCCCCACACCAGCCACAACTGGGTGAGAGAATAAATGCTCTGAGACCACACAAGCCCAGGGGATGGAGGGAGAAGGCACAGGAGAGGTCATGCCAGAGCAGAGGGCAGCCTTCCTAACACAGACCTGTCAGGGAGGATAGGGATGTGTGGGCTCACTGAATGCTTTAAGGATGGAGAAGACCTCCAAGATCACAGATCCCAGCCATTAACCCAACACTGCCAGGCCCACCACTAACCCATGTGCCACATTTACAATTTTTTTTAACACTTCCAGGGATGGTGATTCGACCACTTCCCTGGGCAGCCTGTTTCAACACCAGACTACCCTTTTCGTGAAGGATTTTTTCCTAATATCCAATCTAAGCTTTCCCTGGTGCAGCTTGAAGCTGTTTCTCTTGACCTGCCTGCCAACTGTTACCTGGGAGAAGAGGCCGGCCCCCAGCTGGCGACAATCTCCTTTCGGGCAGCTGTAGAGAGCGACAGGGTCTCCCCTGAGCTTCCTTCCCTCCAGGCTGAGCACCCTCGGCTCTCTCAGCCGCTCCTCACCGGACTCACTCTCCGGACCCTTCAGCAGCTCCTCTGCCCAGCTCCGGACACGCTCCAGCACCGTTGGCCGCCGCTCCCCGCCCGAGCCCCTCCGTGCCGCCCCGCGCCCCCACCCGCCGCCCGCGGGCCCGGCCGAGGGCACCCGGGCAGGGCGGCGGCCCCGCGCCCCCGGCCCTCACGGAGGGGCTCGGCGGGGCCTGCCGGCCTCACCCTCCCCCAGCCCCGGCATGGCCCCGCCGGCTCCCCCCGCCCCTGCGGCCCCGGCTCCGGCCCCAGCCCCGTACCTGTGCCCGTACAAGGAGCTCCGACAGCCCTGCTCCGACAGGAGCTCCCGCCGCTCCCTGGGACTTGTAGTGCGGCGTGGCCCCGCCCGGCTCCGCGGGCGCCCCCCCGCCAGAGCGGCGCGGCCCCGACAGGCCCTTCCGCGGTGCCGGGCCCCGGCCCCCCTCAGGGGCGGCTCCCTGGGTTCCCCGCCCCGCCCGGGCCGGCCCCGGCGCGCTGCTCCGGCCCCGGCCCAGACCGAGATGGCGACACTCGATGGAGACGCTCGATGGCACCGGCGGCGCGTGCCGGCGGCACCGCCCACCGCGCCCGGGCCCCGCTTCGGGACTACAACACCCAGAGTGCCCCGCGGCGGCGGCGGCGGTTCCGGGAGGCGGCGGCGGCACCTCCTCGGCGCCGCGCCCGGTGTATGGCGGTGGTGCGGAGCATGGGCCCCGAGCGCGTCTGTCCCCGGGAACCCGGGCCGCCGGAGGGCCCTGACGGCGCGGCGGGGTGGAGCGGCGATGAGGAGGAGGAGGAGGAGGAAGAGGAGGAGGGTGGCGGGTACTTGTATCAGCCGCTGAGCCAGGAACCGGAGCAGGGCCTCGGCGACGCGGGCCCCGGCCTGCAGGAGCGGCTGCAGGTACCGCCCAGCGCCTCTGGCCGGGCCGGGGGTGGCGGCACCCACGGTCCCGACCCCCGCTGCCCGCCTTTTCCCCCAGATGCTGAGGCTGCACCTGCCCGACCCGCCGGTGGACAGCGAGGAGGAGAATGAGGAGGAGGCAGCGGAGGGCGCCGCGGCTCAGAGCAGCCACAGCTCCATCCCCATGGATGCAGGTAACCGCGTCTCCGGCAGGACCCGCCCGGGGCTCCGCCGCGGTCTCACGGCCTCTCTGTTCCCAGAGCATGTGGAGCTGGTGAAGAGAACGATGGCCAGCGTGAAGCTGCCCAGCCTGGGCATCCCCGCCTGGGCCAACCAGATCTCGGAGGAGCAGTGGAAGGACGTGGTGCAGCGCACGCTGCAGGCCCGGCAGAGCCTCGGCGGCCCCCGGCCTCAGTGGAATTGAGGGCTGAGCTGCGGCACAGGGGCTGCAAACCCCAGCCCTCCCTCTACCCTGGACGCACCACTGCCTCCGAGCCAGGTGCTGACAGGACATGCCAGTATCAACCTCCCAGTTTGTCCCACTGACATTGTCTGATTTTCCTTCCCACTCCTTTTTCTGGGTTCTGGCTGGTGTATAAGTCAGTGTGATGACCTTGTGTTGGCTTTCTCTACCTCTGAGGAAGTGGATTGGTTTCCATGCCTGGATGCATATGGGGTGATGGGGCTTGGCTGGCTTTGCCCAGATTCCCTCAGGACGAACACTGGACTTGGCCCCATGCTGACAGTACCAGAGCAGTCACTCTCCAGGCTAGGGCCCCTCCTCTCAGGATAGGGTCTGTGTGTTGGAATATCACAGGTGGAGCACGATGTGTCATTCCAAGAGATTGGTTTTATTTAGTTCTGTACATACAGGGACATCTGTACAAAATCCAACACTTTCATACTATGTAATGCTCTACTGAAAATAAAGTACACCATATGTACATATGAACTGTAAGCAGCTTAATACTTGTGTCCAGGGTGTGAATGCAGTAGTTTTGCTTTTTCCCTTGGGAGGAGCAAGCCAGGTGGAGTGGAAGAGGCAGCTCCAGTTCTGTCCATTTGGCTGATGTGGGGAAAGGCATAGGCAGAAATGAGCAGCACTAATGCTAGAAACCAAGTATTGAGCAAGGGGCAGCTGTAGCGTGGCAGATGCAGGTCTGCCTATGAGCAGTACATGTGGTGAGAGGGTGAGCACACTCCCCCCTGTCTCACATGGTCCCCTTCTGAGGTGTCCAGGACACTGGAATGAATAGGCAGCAAACAAAGGATGACGTGAAGGTACTAAGCCTAAGTTCCCTGACCCAAAACAAGACACAAAAAGCTATGGGAACATCAAAGCTGTACAGCACATAATCATGATGTGTTACAATCCTGCCCCTGCACACGGCACAACCCCAGCAGCATTCCTCTGGCCAGGGTCAGGGGCTGCCAGCAGAGACAGATCATCTGCAGGACAGTGCCAGCCCCTGCACACCACAAGGTTCTGTTCCCTCTGCAGGCAGAGCAGCCCACAGCGGGGAAAGGCAGCCACTGCCCAGCAGCAAGCAGGCTCAAGTGAGGGCATACCATGCTGTAGCAATCTAAAAATGAGGTCTTGGCTTACAGCACAAAGCTAAGCAGCCAGTTGGAGAGCCTGTGCTGAGACAGGAAGGAGCCTCCTGCCCAGCCCGAGCCTGGCAGCCCTCATTTCCGCTGTGCTGCTCTGGCACCACCCGGTGCATGTCCACATGCTGTGCCAGGCGTGAGGTAATCGATTGGCAGCTGATCATGAGCTCAGACTAATGTTCAAAATAAGCAATAACCTCCCTGAGGTGTTTCTGAAGTCTCCTGACTTTAGAACTGGCCCGTTGCGTGAGGCGGAGGGGAGGTGGGGCCCTGCGTGACTGGGGGGATCTCGCACATGCACCCGCCAGCTCCTCCCAAGAGATGGCGGCATTCCTGATAAGGGCTGAGCCGGGAGGAGAGAGCTACACGGGGCAGGGATGCAGGATACACAGGTCAAAACAGCCTCGCTGGGGTTGGAGGAAAGATGTGCTGCACACCAGCAGAAAGATTAGAGGGGGTGATGCTCTGACCTGGAAATGGTTTACTGGTGAGGACAAGCAGATACACCAGAACCTTCTACAACATCCCGTGCTGCTGCAAAGCAGCGTCAGGCTAGCACCAACCCCGCAGGCTCCCTGCACTACTGCAAACCCACTCAAGCTCGTGTGTCAAGAAAGCAGGCACAGCAGGTAAGAAGCAAGGACTCCCTCTCTATGACAAACCGGGTGGCACCTCGGCCTGGCACTAAGTCTGCGCCACAAACAACACGGGTGAAAGCTGGAGCACAGGAGCACCCAAGTGCTGCGCAAGCCCCTGGGCTATCAGCAAGTGTTTCTAAACGCTAAGTTAGCACGGGCCCTTAGATGCACCAGGTGATAACTAACAAGGGCCTCGGGCCACAGCAGGTGCACACGTGACAGGACAGGTGAGCTTTGCTCAGAGCACCCACGGAAGCGATTCGGCACTAGTGCTTAGCCATTGATAATAATGAGGAGACAACTGAACACTCAAACTCAGCCACGCCCCAGGAGGCGCAGCCATTGCTTCCACTAGCTCGCAGAAATGACTAGCAGCACAAGCTTCCTAGAAACCCTGGCCCTGAAGAGCTAAGGATGGGATACAGAGACAAAGGGAGAGCTGCAGGAGTATTTTAATTGAGCAGGTAGAGGAAGAAAGTAGAAGTCAGTGGCTGACACCTGCTACAAAGCGGGAAGTTAATTCTGGGCCCACAATTAACCCGAGACATCGGGAAGGAAATGAGTCAGCACGGACCAACACAAACAGCAGAAGGAATTCACTTTCTCACAAGAGAGCTTCTAAGGATGCTCTAAAGGGAGGACTGCAATAGTATGTAGTGCTTGCACCCAGCTTAACTGGGGGTGGCAAAGCACTGAACCCCCACTCCACTGACAGGGGAACAAAACAAGGGGCTTGAAGCAAAAGAAAGGTGGAAGTAAACATTTCCTCTGCTGTACATTAAGACCCTTCAGCTGTAGAGCTGCACCCCAAGGCAGGTTGGAGAGGCAGCAGAGCCTTCACAAACTCTGCTTCTGCCCCAAGCTTAGCCTGGCATCTGACCATGGCAGGGCCCAGCTGCACAGGCAGCACAGGGGCAGGTGTGGTGGAGATGGGCACTTGGAGTTTGGAGCAGCACACTGAGCCACGCATGGCAGGCTCTGCCCAACACAGAGCCTTGAGCGAGGCTCTGGCTGCCTGGCAGAGTAAAATCAGGTGGCAGCTCACAGTGAAGTGAGTCCTGCCTGCACTGATAAAAGCAGAGGTCAGGCAGGCTCTCCTAATGCCTGCAGAGCCAAGGTGGGAAAGCAGGAGGACGGAGAAAAAGCAGGAGGACAGGACAGTGGTGAGATACAAGTTATAACATAAAACCAGATCTACCCTGGAGGTATGCAGATGGAGTGGAGGACAGGCACAGCTCACCATGTTCATTCCTTACTTATACATGAGAACCGAGTGCATTTCCATGACCCCTGGAGGAAAGGGATTGGGCAGAGCTTCCTGGGCCAGCTCCTGAGCCCGTCAGAGAGCCTCCTGGCTTGAGGTGAGAAACTCTTCTGCTCTCTTGTGGGCCTCCAAGGCTTTTATAGTGTAGACATCCTGTGGAAGCTCAGACTTCCGGCGCAGCAAAACTTTGTCCTTCTTAATGTCTTTCAGCATCTACAAACAAATCAAGAGTCAGGAATCAGTAGCAAACCCCTTCATGCCTTCAGCCTCTGACTCCAATTGCTCTAGGCTATGCTGGGTGGCACTGCAGCATGCTTCAGAACAGGCTGAGAGTCAAACACAGACCAAAAGGACACAAGCAAGTCCCACTGGCACTTTTTCCAGAATGAGAAGGTTAGAAAAACTCCACTCTTTGGACTACAGGTTGATCTCTTAATGATGAGGGATGAGAGTATTTTACATTTACCTTCAGAACATTTGGAAAGAGCCAGTTCTGGCTATGCTGAGTTCCTGGCTGGACTAGGAGCAAGTGTGAAAGGACTCGAGTCCCCTACGCACCTGCACAGCCTCCGTCTCCACCGTTTTCTTCAGGAGCTGTATGTCCTCTGCAGTCGGGGTCTCCGTCTCCATACAGCACACAGAAGGCAAGGGCAGAGGTGCATAATACATGGGGTACTGCAGGCAACACAGACAGCTGGAGAGTCAGCACTCCATCCAACACCACACCTTCTCCCACAGCATGCTAACACAGCATGGCACAGCTCTTCCAGCTGCCTTCTCTGGCCCCCGGGAAGGCAGCAGTAGGGACACAGGCAGGGAAGAGGATCCTCCCCTCCCCTGTGCCCTCTGACTCCCAGCACGCTGCATGTGCAGCTGCAGTTCACAGTGTGGTCCATAAACACATACATGTTCCTCTCTAGAGGGACAGCCTGATAAAACACTTCCACGTTCCCAGGACGCTGTTTTTTGGGAGAGACACACCACTGCTGCAGCAGTGTCCACAGGACTGAGAACAGATGCTAAGACCTGCTCTCATGGGCTGAGGAAGCAGGTCAAGACCCCCAGCACATTCTTGCCCCACTCATCCTAGGTCCTGTTGTCACTCACCTGGGGGTTCAGTCGAGCCAACTCCTCTATTTTCTGCCACATTTCTTCTCGTTCCTTCATCCTGAACCTTCCCCTGCACAGACAGAGCGAGAGCAAGTGTGAACTCCTGGGGAAAGCCCAGCTTTCATTCACAGCATGATAAAAGCAAGAGATAGCAGAAAAGTGCAGGCAAGGGGAAGTGCAGCTCTGTCATTCAGAAACCCCTAATTCTACCTAATTCTAAATCTACAGGTGAGATGAGGCAAGAAGAGGGGACACACTATGGCTAGCAGAGGCTAGGCAGGCATGCTCCTCGCTCACCTCAGAGCACAGGGTGGCAACACTGGGCTGCACAGGTACTTTTGGCCTGGCTTTGTGCTGCCAGGAGTAGAGCAGAGTGTCTTGTTTAATGCCAGAGTGTCTGGGGTAATGCCATGACACCAGTCTGGATTTCAAACACACACTTTCCTGGTGCTCCCCAGATGCAGAGGGACAAACTATATTTTCCAACAGAACTGGAGTTCCACTGCCCACTGTTCCATCTCTCTCTAGCCATAACACACCAGAGAGCTGCCTGAACAGCCCAGGCACAGCTCTTGAACTTGGCACAGATTTTGGCACACAGCAGGGTCACTTATAAATCACAGGACAGTGAATGTTCGCTGCAGACAGAGGTGAGCATCCACCACCCCTTGTTATTCTCTTCTACATTTTAAACAGCTGCACTAAAACCTCAGCTTTATTTCTATTAACTACATGACTTTCATCCCAGCTACTAGTCTCTCTAGTGCCTTATGTATCTATGTTAAGGAAGTTCTTATACTCTGTAATGACATCACACTCTTTAGAGTCATGTAGGCTTAGAATGAGAATGAAGCTGCCAAGCAGCAGATTGCTCCACCAGAAAACACAGGGTCACAAAAACACCTCCAACAAACCAACCCCAAAACACCCCAAATGAAGAACCCATTCAGCACAAGACACCACCTGCCCCAACTTCCTCACTGGTTTTCCAAAGGATTCTGATAATCCAAACAGTTTAAAGGTGTCTGGGGAGACTAGAAAGGTGCAGTCAGCCCATGTGCACTGAACAGCAGAGAGACAGCCTCTCCACATGTTCCTGCAGAGTCTGCCTCTCATGACCACCAGGCCTGAGCTGGCATGTCACTTGTAGGCATGTTACCTAATTAAAAATGAGGCTAAGCCATAATCAGACCTCTCAACATCTGTCTGCAGCCTAGCAGTGAACATACAACTCTCTCTCTTTCCCCATTTCCTATTTATTCAGTTTGCACATGCAATCCTTCCCACACATGCTGTTTTCTAGTTCACAGCACAAGGTTTTCTGAATCCTAATTAAGCACAGAGGCAACTAGACAAAAAAAATCATCCTAACATGAACAGAAAACTTCAGCACTACCCATCCTTTTACTGGACAGCGCTGAGCTGTTTTGTTAAGCTTTTTCAGAACAATTCTCCATCAGTCACACACCAGTGCTGGGAACAGTCCCCTCCAGCAGGCCAGCAGCTAAACAGGGAGAGAAAACTCCTGATGGAAACACTAGGTAGATCTTGTAGGAAATGTACTGTCACTGTGACTTAAAATATATGTGAAAATATTGGTGGGCTTCATAAATGCCCTAGAATGGGGAAAAAAGAAAACTTGCTTGCTCCTAAAAAACCTTAATTTCTCCATAAGCAGGTTACTCATCTGAAGGTCTGATTCATAAATCAACTTTTTACTTATTATTGAGTTACTTACTCCTATTCCACAAAACAACAGAATGTATCCCAGAGTTCCACACTCCCAGCAAGGATTAGCTCTGCTCTCCCCACCAGCAGCCCTGGCTCATCCAGGAATGAGGAGCATTGTTTTACTATTTTATTTCACTAAGTCAGCAGAAAATAGATCCAAAACAAACAAAAAAAAAGTTTCCTTCTTGCTTACTGGACTGACTGAGCTCACCAAGGCAAGCCATAGAAGCACCAAAATCAGCACAAGGCAGCAGAAAAAGTGGAGTTCTTTCCTCTTTACAGCATCATGGCACAGGTACTTGCTGAGCACAGATTTTATCCCCACCATTCACTCTTTGAAACTGCAGGAATTATTCCATCTTTATCACTGGAAAATTGAAAGCATCCTGTGGCATGAGAGATGCATTATGCCCACTGCAGCAAAACTCTTCAGAAAAGCCTTTCTAAAGCAATAGATTCTACTGACATCACTACAACATTTATGAACTGGTAAGTATTTCCAAGGCAAAACAAAGCTGAGTATTCTCTATGTGGCAATCCATTTGCTCATGACTCAGCAAACTCTGTCAACCTTTTCTAGGCTATCTGCTTCAGCAGGACTGAAAGGGTTTTTATCAAGGCACACCTCATCCCTACTCATGGTTATGGCTAAGGAATCCTACTTTTTGACAGAATTACTTACCACCTTACCATCTCCCCTCTGCCTACTGCCATCTACCATCTGTTACTGTACCCCAAGGGGATTTTAGGATGAGCTCAAGTTACTTGGCACAAAACCCTTACTCACTTCTGCTTCTCTGCCTTGTATTGCTGTGTGCAGTCATCAAAAAGCTTTTGGTTCATCTCCATGAAGAGCTTCAGTGCATTGTAGATCAGCCCATGAATTGTCCTGCAAAGGAAGGAGGAAAGGAGAACAAGTCATGGTGGGCAGGTTCTGACAGCTGAGCTGGCACCAGCAGCACAGACAGGAGGTAACAGCAGCAGCAGCTCATTCTGCAGTGATGTGACAAAAGACTCTCACACAATCCAGCTCTTACCAAGGCAAAATCCCTTCCATAAACACAGCAGGAACTGTACAACATGGGGGGAAGAGATGGAGAAGAAAGAGAAGATCCTGGGACAGGCCCGCTGTGGTCAGATTAATGAGTGCAAAAATACACATTCATGTGTTCATTTCTTGCAGTTAGAAGTGGGAAATGAAGAATGCTAGGGGCTTGTTTAAGGCTGTTTTCAAGGGGGCTTTAGTGCCTCCCACTGTTCACACCACACATACACAAAGACTGTTTTGGGCTGCCAGTATTTGGTCATGAGCTTTTCTGTTGAGCTGCCCAAAGCCCAGCCAGGCAGCAGCCCTGAAGAGATGGGAACCAGCACACAGAATATCACAGAAGGAAAGTCAGCTCTGTGCCAGTGATTTATGGATAGCCTGCACTGTGTGTGAACTCCCTATGGGACAAAGACTCTCCTAGGGAATGAAAACGATTGTTGAAGCTGTCTCTGAAATTCCTGACCCAGAGGCAAGAGATGAGATTCAGCAGACTAAGCTCTGTGTCTCTACCAGCTCTGCAAATGGAATATTGAAGAGAGATGCAACCCTGCTGGACTTCAGCAGGCTGGCTGACCAAACAGATGAATCATGTGAGGGAAGAGGAGACTCTGAGGTACTCAACCTGTCCTGAGAAGATGGGAATGTTGCTCAAAGACAAGGAGAAACAAGAGGAAAAGACCTTCAGAACTTCTTCTGCAATACCACTGGGAAGCAGACCAGAAAAGACAGGAACAGCAGAATCATGAATCTTGGCTGCTGCAGGGACATGGAACTGGTGAAGGGTTTCAGACAAGAACATAAAGTCCTTTTCTGAGCTCTGGACTTGTCCAGCCTCTCTAGAATTAATTTTTAGCTAATTCACTAAAGGAAGTGTGTTAAATCAAATTAATTAAACTTGAATTAACTAGATAAGGAATTAAATGAAGAAGTCAGAAGAAAGGAAGTTGATAAGAGAACCATAAAACAGAGTAGCATCTAGGAATCAGACATGGGGGACAATATTTGACATGGACAGCTGCCCAGTTAATTCTGCTTTCTCTGTTTTTTTTCCTGTACTCAAGGAGTCAGGCACTGTATTAGCCAAGTTCTCTGGTCACAGAGAACATAAGGGTGGGACATTAGTTAACAAGCAGCCAGAAGTCAGATGGAAAATCTACCGCACACTTCTGGCAGCATTAGTGATAGGCAGGTATCAAACTCTATGCAGACTCAATGGCCCCAAAGCTGGTAAGTGCAGGTGCCTCAACCCTTGCAGAAGCAAGCCACTCTGGTCTGCTGTGGCCCTTTTCCATGCTGTGCAGAGATAGCTGGGGGCAAAATTAGAGGACACTGAGAACTTATATTCACATCCTGACAGAAGCTGTAACAGTGCAGGATTTACAGGGTAAAATGCAGCTGCTGCTCCCTGGATGGAATGCTGTTGGTGTGCTCCAAGCCTGCTCCAGGATGGTTCTCCACAGACACAACCAGCAGCCACAGCCCCTGCTGAGGGGATGCAACAGAGGGTGGAGCAGAGTGGAAACACCATGGCCAAGCTCCCTTGGAGTCCTGGCAGGGAGGGGATCTCCATGGTGCTTTGCAGCTGATAAACTGCACAGGGCCTGCCAGCCACGGGAGATAGGAGGTGTCTTGTGGCTGAGCCAGGAACTGGGGTGAAATCACCCTCCTTGGATGAGCTCAGTTCACCATAACCCAATTGTATGAACACACACCCCCTTCCCAAAATCACCCTCCTTGAATGAGCTCAGTTCATTACAACACAATTGCATGAACACACATTCCCTTCCCCAAATCACCTCCTTCAATGAGCTCAGTTCATTACAACACAATTGTACTAACACATATCCCCTTTCCCAAAATCCTCCACCCCAGAGTGTGACCACCCCTCACTGGGCACGTGCTCTGTGATTTATTGGCTACACCTCTGAGCAAAGTGAGAGAATTTTACACCAATCAGTAACAAAGTCATGTATGACTAAGAGTCACTGGAGCTCCACCTAAACATAAAGAAAGCACAAAAGTAAGCTGAGAATAGGAGTTAGTTAGGGAAAACTCCATTGTAACTACTGGGATCAGTCAACAGGCTGAACCCATCTTCTTCCCCAGTGGGTAAGAAATGTACTCTACACACTGGATACTTTTACTGGGAATTAGTGCTTCTCTGAATTGCTTTGAATATGTTTTTGCAGCCAGATACTTTCACTGGCAGTCTCTGAATCTTAACCTGTCACAATTTTATGTTTATAAGGAATATTATTCCATGAACTGTCAGTGTTAAGTCCTTCCCAGGCACTGGCAGTCACCAGCAACAGGGAATATAATCAAATAAAATGATTTTTTGAAACCTGCTGAGTGGTTTCTCTTATGCTGCTGGCATACTTCCCTGAATGAGTCCTGAACTGACCCAGCAGGACTGTTCAATGAAGGGTCCCCCTAATAGTACACTGGCAGACTGGTTGGGCACAAGGTTTTGCTTTTCCTGGGGTGCTGACAGAAAATTCAGAGGAAATCTTTTTCCATGATACATGCTGATACCACCACCAACCCCATGCATTGTTGCACTGCAGCAGCATGCCCCAAGATTGTGGCTCAAACAATCCAGCAAGTGTCAGAGCATGGGGGAAAGACCTACTTGTTCCAGTGACTCTTGGAGTTCTTGTAGAGTGCTGGAAACATGATTGGGAGGATTTTGGCTGCGTTATCGCTGATCAGGCTCATGATATATTCATTGTTCCAGTAGTACAGCGCTCGCTCTGCCACCTGCAGCGGGAGAGAAAGGCATCCCTCAAGAGGCTCCTTCCAGGAACTCCTGTGGTGCACAGGGAAGCCACCACCCAGCCAAGGAGCCCACATGCTTCCCCACAGCACAGGGCTGACCTTCATGAGCTTCTCTGAGGCCATTCATCCTCTGCCTTAGCCTCTGCCAGACACTTCTGGCTTTTCTGGGACAAACCTCATGTTCTTGAACAGAGAAGTCAATATACCCATGATTCCAACAGCCTTTGCACAACACTTAAGGACAGTAATGTCATCTGCTACAGGTTCCAATTCAGATTAGCTCCAAGCCTTCTTCATTTCCTCAGACTGCCCTCTGTAAAGTTCCACTCCTCCCTGGCTTTCCCACAACAGAGTCTCTCAGGGCTTTGAAGCATGCTTCAGTCACCAGTCCCACAATTCAAACCACTGATTTAGTAAAGGTGAAAATATGGAAAATCTTGGGGCAGCCATCCTGCTCTAACAAGACAAACAAGTCAAGCAAGTTTCCACACAGTGGCACACAATGCAAGCTGATTTCTGCATTTAGTGCTAGCTTGAGAATGGTTTAAAAACCTAGAAAAAGAGACATCCAGACTTAGTTTTGCATTTCAGATAATGCAGAACTTGCTATATCCCCTTAATATTTCACACAAGTAAATGAAATTAAACTCATTTTGTGTCCACTTACCTAGCTTTTGGTTTTCAAGATCTGGTTAAGCTTTTTTCTGCTAGATTAACACACAATCCACCCAGAGAAAACTCATTCCCACCAAGGTGCTCAGACTCACCAAGAAGTCAATTCCTAATTTTGCTCTTCAGACAAGCTGTAGACTGTTCAGCCTGACTGTATGGGACACCTTTGGGGTTAATTCTCTTAGACTCTAAAGTGTTTGCACCTTCTCCAGGTTTCTCAGCATTGTTCTTCAGAGTTTGGCAGCAGATGAGGGCTGCTATCAAGTACAGGATGTCTCTCCTCCAGCCTTTACCCTACTTAATTCAAGCTCCTTAGTTCCTTCTGGTAGCTGCCTCCATACCCAAAGGTCACATTAGTCCTTTGGTTCCCACCACCACAGCAGGAATCCATGTCCAGCTGGTTTCCATCATGCTCCCCTAGACCTTTACACAAAACTGATTTTTTACATACCCCTGTGACCTAGACTGACCTTATTTTTGGCTTGTAAACACACGACTTTGTACCTCTCTATACCCAAAGACAAACTGAAGCCAGCCTGCCTCACTGTGCACTCACTCTCACTGGGAGGTGGCTGAGTCATTTTTTCTTTAACACTCCACCTAAACCTGGGTCAACCATGTGTTTGACCAGGAAGGTCTCTTCTTCCTGGGCACTCTTCATGGCAGTCTAAAACAGCGAGTGAAGAACACCTGCTAGAAGCTACTAGCAGGTCCCATCACCCTGTACATTTTAAACCATCCACAGAGATGATTAGCCAGTTTCCCTTCAGTGGAAACAAGGAAGAAACAGATTCCAGTACTTCTCCAGTATACCTCACTCTTTACTACTACCTGTGCCAGAATAAAACAAAGGACTTTCCCAGCACAGTGTCTTTGGTTGGCCTCTCTCCAACACTGCAGAGTGCTCGGTTTTACTTCAACAGGGTGACCCTGGATGGATCTCCTCTGTCCTTGCTAGCCAGAACAGGAGGTGGCAGAGCACCTGTGCTCCAGCCCCAGCCTGCTGCAGTACCCAGGGCTGAACAGCACAGAGCAGCAGGAAAGGCTCCACAGAGCTGCTCTGTGTTCTCTTTGGATGAGCTCAGGCTGTGGTTGTGCTGAGGATTCTCACTGCTTCCCACCACGTGTCACCCCAATACTTGCCCTGGTCACACCTCCACATGCCAAATACAAGCCCAAAACTGTGGTGTCACCCTCACGTGCCAAGCAGATTACAAGTCAATGTTCCATCTCCCTCCTGAGCTGCAACCTACCTGGAAGTGTGGGCTGGAGACACATTTGGCCAACTGCCTGAACAAGGGCTCCATAACTTTCACAAACTCAGATGGCTCAATCACATCCAGGATCTCCTCCAGCTCATTTAAAAACATCACCTCTTTGGGACTGTGAGTTTTTGGCCAGAACTTCAGCAAGCCCACAATCACCTGAGTGGGAAGAGTACAGAAACAGTTAGAGGCTCAAAGTCAACACCAGCTGCAAAATAAATTTTTAAGTGTCTGGTCACAACAGCAAGAGGGGAGGAAGTAACAGAACTGACTTTCTCAGTAAGTCAGGGTGGGTGATCAGTGAAGAAAGAAGACAAAAGCCCAAACTCTGCAAAGTTACACTCAGGCAGCAGCTCTCCCTAGGCTGCTATGATTTATTACAAGCACAAAGCTTACAATCATTTCTTATCCCCCACCACAGCTTAACACAGAGGGGTGAGACTGGAGTGGGCAGCAGCTGGCAGACAGTGCAAAGTAACCACAGAAGTACAACTAATAAAACTGGAAATACTATAGAGAAGGTCTCTGAAGAATCATTATTCAAAACACTACAGAGCTTGAATACTGGGGAGCACTGAATAAATAAAGCAATGGATGGGTTTGGGACGAGGAAGGGAAATACTACTTCACACAAAAGTAACTGGATTATGGAAGTCATTCTTGCAAGACTTTGTAGACAGATTCAAAGTTGAAACAGACTCCAGAATGGAACAGACAAGTTCATGGAGTTTTCACCTAATGGTTATAATTAAATATGACAATGCAGATGCAACTTCTGACTGAGTAAAACTATTGCTGACATGAACAGGGAAGGACTATATCTCACTAGATTTTATTTTTTTTATTTTTAATACTGCTTCCTGTCCTACCCATCTGCTTCTGGACACTATAAAGGCAGGATCCAAGATGCTGCAGACCTTCACTCTGTTGGAAGAAGAGATGCTTACTCTGTGGACACCAGAGGCACACACAGCTGGCCACAGGAGCTGCCCTTTCAAACCTCTGTACTTCAGCTACCTGATCCTGAAGTTGGCACTTGAGAGGAAGTTCAGAGCAGCAGAGGGACAGTAGTGGGCATTGCAACAACAGGATTAGAGATATCTGAGCATTATGTTTCTGCCAACTCAAGGCTTCAGAAACCAGCAGTCCATTATTCTCAATGTTTGCCATTATTCATGCCTGCCATTCAGGCAAGAGTTAACTTCAATGACTCAGAAGTCATTTCACCTACAAACTAAGGTGGCATGAGGTGTCTGGAGTCTGTGTTTGCTGTTACTGAGCACGTCTGAGGCCTTGCTCACCCGACAGTCTTTCAGACTGTTGTTGAGACAAGAGCTACCACGTCAAGCCTTGCTGAGCAAGCTTCTGGGAGGCCATTTGAGGCAAGTGTGGACCCAGGGAGTAATCTGGCCTCTTTCCAGCACTGCTGGTAACATCTCCCTGTGCATTCAGACTCTTGCTGATGCACAAGCCCTGCAATTCTTCAAGACTTCAGTAACACCAGGCATCTTGGGGGTCTATTCAAAATGTTCACAAGCAAGGTGCTTCAATAGAAGCCAAGTTGTGGCAGTATGGTCGTGGTATGCCTGGCTGAAACACAACATGCGCTGAAGGTAGTGAAATTGGGTCATTCCACTGCTTTCCACAAGCACCAGGCAAGACCTGGGTCTGTAATCCAGGGGCCACTAAACAGTTATCCAGAAAAAAGGGATGAGCTACAGAGCTTTACTGTCTGAATAAGCTGCAAAGTGAAATATTGACAGATTTCTCTCTTCTCCCTCAACCTTTGAGGTGCTTTGGCAGGAGGCTGTAGGACTGGATGTCAGCCACGGGAAGTACTCAGCATGATCAGGAAGCTACTTTAAGTGGTTTGTTTCAGAGCAGGCTTCTGGGAACATAGGAAATGGAGGAGCCAGGTTTAAAGGAAAAGCTGGGAGGTCTGCTTCAGCACTGCTGGTGTCAGAGCTGTGGAGCCAGAAGGATGACAACAGCTGACCAGCTTCTACCCAGCACAGGCAGGCTCACCATGAGCACACACATTTGAGCCAGAGAACAGAACGACCTCAGCCAGCATTACTCATTAAAACACTCACACTTTTGGTGCTCCCTGCTACAGTGACAGAAGTGTGTGTTCTCTGCCCATCTGCTGTTTTGAGCCTGTGAAGCTCAGCTCTGTAGAAGACATTTCCTGGCCTGCAGTGGGTGGAGAAACACTTTTCTCCTTCTTGCACCCTCTGCCAAGCTGGCATTTAGCCTGGTTAACACTGCAGGTTTGTGCAGACAGTAACTAGAATATGTGAGGTCACCACTTACACTGCTCACATTTTAGAACCTGCTGTTTCTCAGCACCATATCCTGAAGGTAAATGTGTCTACAATGTCACTTACCTCTACAAAAGTAGCAAACTGATGCTAAAGCTGGAAGGAGAATCATGAAGGAACAGTGGCATGCCTAAGTAGATGATGTGTCCCAGGTTCCTAACCTCATCCCCACAATTCTGCAGCCAACTCCAGCAGTCTGGAGGAACTCTTACTATTTCAGAGCCCCCAGAAGCTCTGGTTTCATCAGATGATCATGTATTTTGTCTCTGCAGTATCCCTCATTAGCCAGAAGCTCTGCCCTGGAAGAACAGCTTGGTATCCTGTTCCTTCTGCTACACCAAGATCTGAAGCATAGAGGAAGATTACAGCCCACCTTCCTGAAGCTTTCAGGAGAGAATGCTAAAGGCTTGCACATGAGCAGTACAGCCCCTTCTACCCCCAGGGAGCCAGGCAAACCCAGTAAACAATACCAGTGAATCCCAGCCTCTTTACAGCAAGGGTGAAAAAAGGCTGCTCTAAGGAAGCTGTGAAGCTTTTTAGGACTTGACTGTCACACAGAAGTGAAGCAAGATTACTCACTGGCTCTGTCAAGCTGCTGTCTTTCTCCAAGAACTGTACAACACAGTATGCCAGCTGTAGGGAAAAAAAACATGGCAAGATTAGAGCTTCCTCAAGTGTACCCAAGTGCTACCACCTCCTAGGCTGGAAGTAACACCATGCCCATTATGTTGCACTCTAAACAAATCCAGTTTACTGATGGCAAGTGAAGACTTTAAGAGCGAGCAGGCAGGGCCTGAGCTCAGGACATTTGTGCAATTTAAAGGACTAAACTTCAGAGCACTCCACAGCCAAGACATTCAGACAGATGAAAGCACAGCTGCACACAATGGGGAAGAACAAACCTGACTGACACAAAGCCCTGCCCCACAGAAACAGGGCTGAGAGAACAGACATCTCCACTTAGTACCCGTATTTTTTCACTTTTATCCCAAGTTCTCATCTTCTCTATTCTTCTGTTATGTACTCAAAAATGGAAGAAATTAATCTCTAAACCAATCTAGCAGACTAGCAAGCCAACTTCTCCACATATCTCAGTGGTGACTAATAGCTGATACACCACATGCACAGACTGATCACTGCAGCTAGGAAATGTACCTCTCTGGTTTCAGCAGGCCCCCAATATTTCACAAGCTTCCAGCACAGAAAGACAAAGCAAGCCACAGCATTAAGACACAGGGAAATGTCAGGATACTCTCCTATAATCCAGTGGCACAGGCCCAGACAGCACAAGAATGGAATAACCACTCTAGTATGGGACTAGTGCAGAGCCCAGAGCATCTCACAGCAAGAACCTGGACAATGTGGCCTGGTGGATAGCTATAAACAATTAGCTTATAAACTAATATAAATATACAGAGCTTTTAACAGCTATAAGCTCTTGCAAAATCCCAATCTGCCCTTGAACTTGAAGCACTTCTCACCTGTGGATGGTACACACTGAGAGACTTCACTTTGTGCAGTGGTAACAAGACTCTGATGAGGAACATCTTGTGCTCTTCCTTCAGAGGCAAAGCAAACCCATTGATTATGCTGAGAAGAAACAAGAGTCTTGTTAAAATCTTGACCCAGCAAAAATACAGTGCCTCTCACCTCAAAAGACACCCTAGCTCTCACCAGCCCCTTGAGGAAGCAGTGTGTGTGGGGCTGAGCCTGGCAGGCACCACAGGGAAATGCCTCTGATGGAGCCTGGACTCTGCTCTGTCCCTGCCAGGCTCAGCCCCACACACACTTAGGCAGAACCTCTGGGGAAGGCCAGCACTGAAGCAGCTCAGTGCTTGAGCCTTGTGCATTACACAACAGGAGGGTGGCAGCACAAGAGGGCCACAAAGAGAAGGGAAGCTGAAACCTGGGAGAAGGCTGCCCATTGCTAAGGCTTCTCAGAGCTGTGAGGAGCTCTGCTCTTTCACTGCCTGCTGAGGCAAGACAGCAAGTGTGACTGGACTCAATAAAGAACAGGACCCAGATCTGGGGAGGAGAAGGCTACCACTGTATTTATCAGCACACTGGGCAGTACTTTATGCTCTGTCAGACAGATTCTCTGCAAGAGGTGCCTCCTGCAAGGACTGCTGAAGGAAGGCATTGCCTTTTCACACAGCACACTGGGCTCCACTCTCACTATGGGACCTCTGGGACTCCCAAAAGTGGCCTTACCTTCCCAGGATCTCCAGTAGCTCTGCAATCCCATTGTGGTGTTCTGTTTCATAGATGAACCTAAAGAGAAGGATGAGAAATCATTGCCAAATGCTTGATAAGCAAGAGGAAAGAAAAATGCTGGAGACAGGGAGTCTACATGGTAGTAAGAAAGACCTCACCTGTAAAATATATTATTGATCTGCCTCCTCACATATGCTCTCAGACCCAGGAACTTCCCATAGATCCTGTGCAGGATAGTTTTTAGGAAGTCTCGTTCTCTGGGGTCTTCACTGTCAAAGAGATCCAGCAGCTGTGGGGAGAGAAACTCAGTCAGTGCCTGCACGCTGCCTGTCTGGGCAAAGCTACCAGCAACACTGGGCACTGCTCCTGTTTGGCAAAAACAGCTCTTTCAGCTGAGTGATGCCTTCAGCACCCGGAGCACAGTGGTCATTTCCCTGAAACATGTGACCTCCTAGTCACAAGCTGGAAGCATCATCATTTCTTTCACCTTCAGAAGCACAGTGATGGCCAGCACATTCTACAAAGCTGCACATCCCCAGATTTCCCCTGCAAGGGGGAAATCCCCATGCCCCCCTCCATCTGTACAATGAGTAATGAGTTCCAGTGACTACAGCTCACACACAGTCTTGCCTTGCACAGAAAATTCTGTCTGCTCATTCAGGTCAAATAAAGAAAAGTCACATCATCAAGCACCAAAATCTGCTGCAGGTCCTTCTTAAAGGTGGTGCACAGTGGCAGGGGCAACAACTACTTACAGATAGCACAAACTTCTGGTCAATGTACTTCTTGGCTACATTTGGTTGAAAGTCAGGTGACTCCAGGAACCTGAGGAAGAACTCGTACACCAGCTGTTGGGGAAAAAGAAGAGATTACTTAGAAATCCCCCTGTCCTCTCACCAGTGTTTACTTCATCTTTTATGTTTTCTTTCTCCTTAAGGATTCGGGGAAAGGCTGGGAAGCCCAAACAGGAGCATGAAAGCCAGTGTTTCCTTACCCAGTGGGATCAACTCAACTGCCCTTGCTTTAATGGGCAGGGGTCTCTGGTGGCACATAACTGCCCAAATCTGCCTGAGATCTCATCACCTCAGGTCTCCCAAAGATAACACCCACCTACTCAGATGAAGACATTAGGCCTGGGAAACTCTTCTCCCATCTTCAGCACACCACCCCTACAGAGATCAGAAATCTCCAGAGATGGCAAAGGCTCAGACTCACTGGATGCCCTTGAGACATGCCAAGGAATAACAGAAGAGCAGAGAAATGAAACAGACCCCAGAAAAACATGCAGTGTCCTCTGCCTCCTGGGTGCTGACTCAAGGTTGGCTTGGCCTCACTGAGCCAAGAGAGCTGCATGCTGTGTCCCACTTGGATAACAAAGGGCAGCTTGCTTTAAGAAGGCTGTCAGTGCTGAAACATCAAATTCTGGTCCTGCTGTTCTCTGAGAGGACTGAGTCCACTCTCATTTCTCCCAGTGGTCCTGAGGGGCCACTAGACCAAACAAGATCAATGCACCTGAAAGGTCTGACTTTGGAATTGAAGGAATGATAGGACCATGCATCTACAGGTAGGGCCTGGCTGCCAAGGACAGCAGTAAAGAAAAAACTGAGGTGCTGACCAAAAAGTTCAGCATTCAGTTACCAGAAATCCATGCTGGCTGCTGCTGACTCAATTCTGAGAAACAAATGCTGCCTAGCATTCACAGCACTCTGGTACTGAGGACACGCTATTTCTATCAATGCTCACATCCCTATGTCAACTGCAGCAGTGAGAAGTGATTAACCACTGCTGCAGAATGACACCTTATTTCTTCTCTGTATTTTCTGCTTCATTCTGCAGTACCTGCCTCTTTTTCTGCCTTTGTCTGCTTGACAACACATCGCTGTGCCAGTGCCTCGAGCTTTCCTCCTGACTTCCACTGCTGAGCTCTGCTAAACCACGCTCACTTGTCACTTTCCTAACCCTTTTTATCTAGTCTGTCTAAAGCCATCTGCAGGTGCATGTGGCATACAGGCATCACCCAGCTCCCAGGACACCCTTGCTTGCTGCAGTACCTAAGAGCCACCTCTGACCCCTGGGTGGCAGGCCTGGTCTTTCCTCAGCAACCCTTGCAGGCTGGTGAAGCAGCAGTGGCAGGGCTGGCAGCCTCTACATGGACTCTTAACTTCTTGGAGATAAATTCACCAGATTTATATGCCCCACTGCTCCTCACCTGAAGGTGTGGCCAGGCAGCCTCTAATGTAGGTTCATCTTCTTCAGGGTCAAATTCTGCTCCTGTGGGATTGGACGATGGTGGGAGCGTCCGGAAGAGGTTCACTGAAAACTGAGGCGAGTGGAAAAATTGCATGAATGACATTGTGACACCTCATGATGGTCCTCCACACAGCAAATCCTTCACTGCAGTGCAACACACCATGATTTGTCACAGCTGTGCCCACAGGCTGATCCCTTCCTGCAGGCTGCAGGGCTACACTCTGCACAGGACCTCCCCAAGTGCAGTCTGTGCCAGAGACAAGAGCTTCCACCTCTCCCCACAGCAGGCACTGTCACTACCACCACCCCCACACACACTTCTCTTCCTGGAGGTGGGGAGATAAGGAATGGGTAGGACTGGGGTCACACTCCTCTCTGACAAATCCCCATCCCCTCCTCCTCCCACACTTCCCAGTTTCTTTGGCACACAAACACTGGCTCTGTGCCCTACCATGATAACAGCTTCAGGGTAGATGGCCTCGGTGACAACATCCCGGTTGTGTGTGATGTATTCCACCATCTCATTGAGACCTGCTCGCTTCACCTCCTTGAACTTCAGGTCACTGAGGGGGTCAGAGATGAAGTCAAAGAGAACACAGCACTGCCGCAGCTTCTGGATGAAAAGCTCTTCTCGTTCATGGGGAGGAGCATCTGTCAGAGAAAGCAGGGACATCTCTCCTTGCTGACAGGCACCTCATCTTCCTGCTTTACCCAGGTAGCACTGTGCTTTGCTCCCTGTGGCTTCCCCCTCCCCTGTCACACTGCTCTTGAACTGAAGCACTGTTATCCCTGCTATGGACATGGGACAAGGGAGGCAGAGAGGCTGCCAGGCCTCTGAAGCAGCTATCCCATGAGGGGATTTCAAACGTGGCAGCAATTTCTAACCTGATAAGCATTGATCTCTTCTGTGTACAGAATACACTGAAAAAGGAGCTCAACCAGCTCCCATCACAGAGCAGTGACAGCCATGTCCTGACCCTCAGAGACACAAAGGGAGCTGGGCAGCACATGCTGTAGCCTAACCCTCCTGCCAGAGAACAGGGCCAGGGTGGCAGGAGCTGTACATTAACAGATTCTCTTTTTGATACAACTGGAAACTACACACTGCCTTGGCCTTTCCCAAAGGCTTGTCTGTGTCTGTGAGCAGCACAAAGAAATGGCTCTGCCTCAATGACTGCTGAAAATGCTTTCTCCTTGTCCATACTCATGTTTAATTGCAACATAATGTACACTAAGTGCTAATATCAAGCTGCCCTAACGTGGACAGGTTCAATTGCACTATCATAATTTGCAATGGAAACACAATGAGGAGGAAGCCTGGTCCTTCCCCAGGAATGGGTGGATGTAGGAACCAAGCACAGCCTGCACCAAGGTGTCTCCACTTTACCACCTTCCTGCACAACCTGCTGAAGAATCTGAGGCAATCCTCAGTACAGAGAAGCAGGTTTCAATACCTCAACTGGGAAGGTAAGTATGAAGTCTGCATTGAGAATACTCTGATTATTTTAGACCACCCATCAATTCTCTATGTGCTAACAAGCCAAGCACCTTTCCCAGAACCATCCTTGCTGCACTGCCCATGTAACTAGCTGGAGAAACTGCAGCTTGCCATGCAGGTCACTTCCACCCCACTGCCTCTTTACCTTTGAGGGCTGGGAGTTTCTGCAGCTCCCGGTTTTTGCTCAGATTGAAACGGGAAGAGCTGTGCCGGCGCTCCTTCTTCACAATCTGGGGTCCCCCTGAGTACTTGATCTTGTTCAGCTGGGTTGGGGGGGGGAGCGCTGTTACTGGGCCGCTTGTTTGAAGTTGGCTGCTGCTGTGGCTGCTGCTGTGCCTGCTGAGGCTGCTGCTGAGGCTGCTGGGCCTGGGGAGGGAGAAAAAACAACTCAGAAGCTTTTACCTACAAGCCTCATAAGCAGATGCCCATCAGCATCTTCTTGGAATGAAGAAACCTGGCAGGTTTTTCACTCTTGTTGCACTTGCAGCTGAGTGCATCTCACCAGCTCTAGAGCGGCTGGTTGCTTTTGTAGCATACCTGCAAAGTAAACATCAGTTTTACTCATGTCTGCAAGGTACCACAAAGACAGAGGAGTCTTTTGGCACAGCCAGTGCTATGGATGTGGAAAGCAGTCACATCTTGTGACAAATTACATGGAGCAGAAATAAGAACTTTCTGTGATCCAAACAGAAATCTCAGCGCGCTGCTGTCCCTGCAGCATTCTGTACAACACACAACAAGCAAGTTTAGAAAACCAGCAATTTGCTTCCTTGTCCCTGTGCAGGGAATCACTTGTGAAAAAGCACAGCATGTAGTACAGAGCAGACATAAAGGCCTTGGAAAGGCAGTAGTGAAGACCATGACAATCATTGCTGCATTCATGGTCCAGGAGCCCCTATAAACCACATGGATCATACACACAAACATACAGAACCTTAGATCCCAGGCTGTGGGCTCTCCCAGCCCATCCTGGCTGCTCTCTCCCATCTCTGCCTCAGTGTTGTCTGGACTTCTGTAGATGGGCTTTTCCCACATCACTCCTTTTAGCCACACAAACTCTCTGTCTGCATTCTCCTCTCCCACTGCACTAACAGAGGCACTTTCTCATGTTTAGCATGTGACCAGAAACTCAAGCCAGTGTTTGCTCAGCTCAGCTCTCTTCTGACCTTGCTGAAGCTCTCTTGGTTCAAGTCCCACTTGGACCATAATGACTCAATAACTGACCCTTTAATTTCACACTGACCCAACCTGTGGAAAACTCAGACAAAAGAGGGCAACATCCTGCCAGGAAGCAGAGGGATTAGCTGGAACCAGCACCCAGCCCACCCTGGCTGTGCTGCGTGAGCCACCTCCTTCCTGCTGGTACATGAAGCCAAGGAGCTGCAGCATGAACCTGTTTAGGATACAGCAAGAAGAGCACAATGGATGGGGAGCAGAGGCGAGTGAAATTCTTGGACATCACCTCCTTCTTTCCCCATAATTCTCAGCTGCCACATAGAGCACAGTGGTAGGGATGCAGACCTCACCAGAACAGTGACCAGCAGTGTTTTAAGGGAGTGCAGGAGCTCAGCAGAGCTCACCACCCTCCAGATGGCCAGTCTCCTCCTGGCTGAGCTGCACAGTCCTTTCCCTGGTTTCCAAAGAGGTGCAGCACAGCACTGCAGTGCAAGAGCAAAAGTTACTGTACTTGCAGCATGTGGGAAGGCAGCAAGGTAGGAACAGGGAAAGCTGTCTACAAGAAGATGCTGCTCTACAGATTGGGATCTGTAGAGCAAGTGTAAAGACTCCTCATGGACAACGGGGCCCAAGGCAAAACATCAATTTTTTTGCCAAGCCATTACTTTGAATGAGAAATCAGAAAAATTTTGGTTCTGGTCTGGCTCTGTTTGAAGGAAATCTGGAGTGGTTCTTTTTCAAGCTCAGCTCCAAGCCAAGGTGGGGGGAAGACAACAAGATTTGAACTCTCTACAGTTTACATTTGTTTCAATTCCCTTCACAGAGCAGCGTTGTCCCATGATGAGAGGAGGGAGCCAGATGAAGTTGTGATAAAAACTGCAGTGCCTGCCAAACAAAGCAGGCCCAGACCACAAACTGGAGGCAACTTATCCTAAAGAGTAGACTCTGCTTAGTTAAGCCAGGACAAAGCCTTGCTGGCCAGCCTCCAAGACTGAAAAGTTCATTCCTCACCCTGGGTATCAGGGCAGTGTGAGCCACTCAAAATATTGTCCAGATGCCTTTGGGAATCCTCACCTCTGCATCACTCTCCTTCCACAGGGAAGAAGGGAAAAAATCTGAATGCTGAGCCACCACAGAGCAAAGATGGTCGAGAGAGAAGCAGAAGATGCACTGGTGGCCTCCCAGGTAACACTGAAGGAAGCAGGACACATGGGCCCTCCTAGCTGACAGAACAAGCCTGTGTACTCCTCACCCACCCAAAAACTCCAAATGCTCAGAGTTTACTGCATGTGAACAGGCTGCATCAGGGGGCTGGAGAAGTCCACTAGTCTTCAACAGTCCACAGTCTTCAACATCTTGCATGAAGAGAGACAAAACATAGTTTCAGGTTTAGCTGCCAGCTATTTAAGAAACAGCCATGCACATGCAGAAGTCCCACAGCTGAGATTGCTAGGGAAAACCTGATGGCTGGGGAGGTCAGATATACTCATATGCTGCAGGGCTCAGAGGGTTTGTGATGGGCTGCTTGTACGGGCACTTTCTGGGATCAAGTTGAATCCCTGCTTTCAGGAGGTGCTTCCTGTGGCAGGCCTGCTGTCCTGCTGCCTTCAACACCTCCTACCTTGGCCACATGAATCAGTAGAGGCTTATTTTAAGTTTCCTAACACTTTCTTCCCTGAAGTTTCCATCCCTGAAAACACAGCAGACTACTGAACCTGAAAGCTTTTCTCTTCATGTACAGACTCTTTCCCTGATACCAACACCAGCCAACTGCTCCATGGCTGCAGGCACCTCCCTACCTGAGCAGGCTCAGCCCCTCCTAACACGCAGGGCTCACACATTGTGACAAAGCCAACAGCTTGGGGGACACTGTTTGCTGTGCCTGTTACACTGAACATGCTGAAGGGACCAGAGAATAGCACAAGGTGTTTGTACCAAGCACACTGGGGTAGCCCCACTTCCCCCACTGCAGTGGAGCAGCTCCTTGAGGAAACAGGACATGAAATTTAGGGGTTTCATTTCATTCACCCCTAAATGAAACCGAATTAGAACAAGGGCACACAATCTCCCTGCCTCCAGAGCACTTCCTCCCCACCGGTTCCCACCACCTCTCCTCCTAGTTAGGAACTTGCCTGCACAAGTCAATGAGCCCCAGGCCCTAAGCTTGCTCTGTGCCATTCCTCTTCACCCCAGAGAGCAGAGATCCTCTTCCCCCAGCCCCCCTGAGCTGTGCTGGCTCCTCCTGCTCTCCCCTGGCCATGCATGACCTCACCTCTGCAGGCACTCCTACTGCAGCTGGGTGCATCGCCACTCGGGAAGCCCTTTCTGCCTCACTGGTCCCTTGAGCATCCCCTGCTTGCTAAGCTTCCCAGCCCAGATCTGCTCTCAGCTCCTCCTCCTCCTCAGATGACTCTTCCTTTCCCATCCCTCAAGTCAGTACCTGCTCTCTTTGTCTGCTGTTACACAGCTTCCCTATTAAAATGAGGCTCTCTGCCTCAGAAGTAGCACGAACACACTGTAATGCCTGGCTCTGAATAATGAACTCCAGGTACTGCAGTAACAAGCCCCATGGAGATATGTGCAAAAACATGAAAATACAGCAGCTCACTGAAAAGGTACACCCTCTCCCAGAGCTGCAAATCTCATCAGCAAGGCTCCAAGCTGCCCTTGAGGCTGCAGAGCAACTCCCATCTCTACTGCTGCTAATGCCTGCTCCCACTTCCAGGTCATTAACTCTTTTCCCCACCCAGCTGCCTCTCCCAGTCTTTCTGGCCAGGAGGAGTAACTCTTTCTCATCCTCTCATTCAACGCTGCCTTGGTCTCTGACATAATTTTTTTTTCTCCTTAAATAGCTACCCAGAAATTCTCTGCATTCACACACTCATCATGTTCCAGAGGGACTGAATTTAACACACCTTTCATTTCCCACTCCCTGCTCTCATGTTTTACTCCACTGCTCCTTGTCTCTTCCCCAGCAAACTGTCCCCCCCAAAGCCAGGGGCTGGCCAAGCTGTGCTGGCTATTCACATCAGAGAGATGCTCATCTTGGAGTAAATCTGAGAGCACTGCAGTACCCCTGTACTTAAGAGAGAATCCAACACTCGCCTTCCCTTGTGGATGTGCCTGCTTTTCAACATATCTGTCCTTCCAGATCAGCTCCACTACAAGCTCCTTTGCTGCACAGAACAAAGCACTTTGCTTAGGGGGCTCTGGACTGGCTCCTGCCCTCTTCATCTCCCTCACAAAGATCCCCATAGGAGCTCTTTGTCCACTGCATTTGCCCAGATCCATCAAAACAGAGCTGCTCTGTAACAAGCTTTACTCATCCCACCAGCTAGACAAGTTGCCTGCAAAATAAATCATAAGTTTCTGGTACCAGGATAAATTAAAGTTGACTCTTTTCCCTGCTCCATGGAGCATGGTGTGAGAGAGAAAAGCACAAACTGGAAGAGGGCTGCCCACACGGCTGCTCCTCTGCTGCAAGCCCATTAAACATCTACTGAGATATGAAGAAAAAGCAAAGATTTTTTTTTAATGCACCCAATTTTCACCCTAGAACAGGCAACCAACCAACCATAGCTCCACAAGGGAATTCACAGGGCATGAAACTCTCACAATGGCAGCAGAGGTATCCAGGTTGGGCTCAGCCCATCAACCCCACCAGACAACACCACTCCCAGCGTTTCACAAGTCAAACCACCTCCTGCTTCTGACATAAGGAAGTTTTGCTCCCAGCACACATTACCTAATTCTTCACACATTGTGAAAGTCAAAATACCTTTCTGTGTTTCCTGAAGAGCAAGAAAATCGCATTCAAACTGGTATACATTTCTTCTTATCAAGCAAAGAGCTCTCTTCCATTCTGCAGCAGAGTACTCCAGAGATAGGAAAGCACCAAGAGGGAACAAACTTCACTGCAGACTCAACAGAGAAAGGAAGAAGAGACCTGTGGCAGTACACACTGCAGAGGTGTCTCCTTTCTGCTCTGCTCTCTGTTCCTATGATCAAAGGAGACGCAGCTTTCCATCTTAAAGGAGGGCTGGATTTTGTCTGGAGTATGAGGAAGTGGCTAGGTATGTTTTGTGGGAGGGAATTTTAGACACATCACTCCTAAGTTTCTCCTGCACCCAGGCAAATATTACATGCCATTTCAGGTCACAAAAGGAAGCCTGTCACTTGTGACACTCTTCCCTTCTTACTGCACCACTCGTAACCAGGAGAGCAGTGCCACAGCTGATTTGGATGGGCACATCAGAGTGACCTGCTTTGCTGGCTATCCACTGCAAGACCCAGACTTTCCTACACCTTTTCAAAGCTGTGAACTCAACAAAGAGTTCCACATAAATAAAAGGTAAGTCTGACCCCATAATGCCAACGCAGGAGTTCTCTCACTTCCTTGGAGTCTGCAGGCAGCTCTCCCACCAAGCTGTTTTCAGCTGCATACACAGAATAAAACAGATTATCCTGGCAAAGGCCAGGATGGAGGATCTACAAAACTGCTGCCTGCTCCAAGGCACACAAAGTTAAGAGTGATTCTTTGCTGGCAACATGGCAGGTCAGGCATGAGCACAAAACTGAATGGCTTGTAGTGGGTTTATTTTCTGAGGCTCTGCAATGCAGATCTGTGCTTTGGAGTAGACTCTAAAATAACACTGACTACAGCCATGCCACTGTACTACCCATTTCTTCCTAGTCTTGATTGGCCCTACATCTCTCCCATGGCCAACCCTCCAAACGACAAGTGCAATGTATCCCCGACAAGACCAGAGCATGCAAGTTTCTATGGATGTAGAAGTGGCACAGCTTGTTTGCCAAACTGCAGCATTAAAATAAATAAACCACACATACATGCATGCTTCCTCAGACGTGTATGCTTTCTTCTGAGACAATTCTCAAATTCCACAACCACCGCCTGAATGCCAGACAAACTCAGAACCACCAGAAAAGTTCCACTGAACACAACTTTGACATTTATCATACTATCATATTCTGCTGAGGCCATTCTAGTATCCACCCTGGCAACATCCAAACTGAGAGTGAGACTGCACATCTGGGAATACAGACTGTGCCTTCTTGTGAGGAATGCTGCATTCAGCAACAAGGCTGTCATACCAAAGGAGAGTCATTTAATCTCTAGCAGTTCATTCTTTTAAGTGTTCCTATCCATTACTTCCTAATCTCACTCCTCCAGAAAACGCCTCAGAAGAACAGATCTTTTCCCATTGCTTCTCACTACTCTCCCACTCTGACACAAAGTGACAACAGAGTTGATGGCACTTTGCTCTGACAGGAGCAAGGAGGCTGCTCCCATCTGCCAGGCTTCCACCTCCTTGATAATGATGGCATGTCCCTTTCTGCAGCCAACTTTGCCATGCCCTGCCCACTTCTGCGAGCACCACTCGCCCTCAGCTTTGTGCCAAATGTCTTTTTGCAGGTCTGTAGGGTGTGAGACTCATCCGCTGGTCTCATCCATAGTCATTGTTCCCTTTGGGCCAATTTTCCTTCTCTGACTTCTTGAGATCCTGGTGACATGTGTTATCTGGAGGAACAGCTTGAAGCAGCTAAAATGAAAGGTTTTATTCCTCCCCAAAGATGAGTTTGCACATGCACACTGCTGTACCCAAGGTGAAAGCCTTACCTCTTCTGAATTCTCTGCCCCACCATCCTTCCCGCTACTGCTGCTGCTGCTGCTGCCGCCAGGCTTTGTGGTGCTTTTGGTAGACTTTGGAGATTCCTGAAAGGACGAGAACACAATCAGAGAAAACTCCACCTTGTTCAGAATTTCAGCATCTCTCTGCAGAGCTCAGGCGTGAGCAGCCACAGAGCACTCCCCGCTCCGGACATCCACTCCCAGCCCTTTCTCCCTGGGAAAGCCATCCCGAGCGGCTCCCGCGGCGCTGACGCGGGCCCAGGGCGAGGCCAAGCTCCCGAGCCAGGAGCGATGCCGGCATCTCCCGTCCCGGTCACCGCGGACTGACCCCGGCGGGGCACAGGGCCCGGTGCCCACCCAGCCCTTCCCCGGGGCGCGGCCTCATCGGAGATACGCGGTGCCAGGGCACCCTCAGCCCCGGCCCAGCCGCCCTCGGCGGCGGCAGAGGCGGATCCGGGCCCTCACCCCGCCGGCGGAGGGAGCGGCGGGGCCGGGGCGTGGGTGCGGCCGTACCTCCCCCACCGGGAGCATCCCCGCGGCCGGCGGAGCGCGCAGGGCGGGCCGGGCCGGGCCGGGCTCGCACGGAGGCACCGCCGGCCGCCCCTCGCGCCCTCCCGCCCGCCTCCCCCGGGCCCGCGCGCGCCCCCGCCGCCCTCCTGCGCCACCCGACCCGCCCGCCGCGGGCGCGCGCCCGCGCCCCCGCCCCCTGCCGGCCACAGCCCCGTGCGCGCCCCCGCCCGAGGGCTGAGCCCAGGGAAGGCCGCGCCGGGGAGGGGCGGCGGGAACGAGCCGTCGGCCGCCGCGCCGCGCGCGGAAGCTCCCCCGGCGCCGCCGCCGCCCCCGGGGCCGCACCTTCTCCTTCTTCAGCTTGTAGGGCATGGTGAGCGCCGGCCCCCAACCGCTCCGCGCCCGCCGCCGCCGCCGCCGCCGCCTGCGCCCGGGCCCGGCCGCAGCGCCCCGCTCCCATTGGGCCAGGCGCGCCGGCCTGCCTAGCAACAGCCTCCGCCGCCGCCGCGTGCCGCTGACGCAGGGCGGCCGATTTTTCTGATTGGCCACGGGGCGCGCGGGCGCCGGGCACGCCCTCGGGGGCGGGGCTGCGGGAGCGGCTCTTCCGGGGCAGCGGCCCCGGCGCGGGTTCGGGCTCGGCTGCTCCCCGCGGGAGGGAGCCCGGGCGTGCGGGGCTCCCCGGGACACGACGAGCGCCCGCCCACGGCTCTCGGGGCCCCGCTGCCTGCAGGGGGCTCCTGGAGAGCGGGAGGAAAAATGTCTGGACTCCTTGTCCTGCCTGCCCGGCTCTCCTCTGCATCGCTCGAGAAGGAGGAGCCCCAAGAGGCTGAGCTGGCCGCAGAGCCTGCACCCCATCTTTGCAGGGCGGGCGCTTGTCAGTGCTCCCATACACAGTTCTGCCGGTGGATCCAGGGGTGACAAGGTGCCTGTGAGCACTGCGAGGCCCAGCACAGCCGGAGCTTTGTGGCTGCTGACACTGACACGGAGAAGGCTGTTCCTGGGACAGGGGGTCAGGAAACTGCCCTGCTCACATGGGGCTGCCCGATTAGCTCATTGGCAGGTGGTCCTGCGTCCTCACAGGGGAGGATGGTGTCCAACAGCCTGCACGTGTCACCTTCAGGCTGGTGGTGCAGGTGGGCAAAAAGCACGGGGTGGTATCAGAGGTGCTTCACAGTCTTTTCGGGCATTGGGTGAACTGACCTGGCATGGCATGTGGGGAAGGAGTTCCCTAAGAGTGTTTTGAAAGATCAGTGCATCAGCTTATTGATCGTATCATTTTCATTGATCTGACAGTCCCTGGCACTCCTCAGGATCCCCAGGAGCAGAGCAAGGTTCTGGTTTCTGTTGTTCTTCCTCTCTGTCGTGCACAAGTAGCCACAGCCCCAGCACAACCATCTGGGTGCTTGTGAGCAGGAAACCGTGCCAGTGTGAGCAGGCAAAAGCCACTTGCTTGAAGAGTTTGTAGTTATCATCATTCCTTGTCAAAAGCTGTCACGTGGAATTCTGGATTGGCCTTCCTTGGTCCTGGAGGTTGGTGAAACTCAGCTTCACACCGAATTGGTATTTGGCCCCTGACTTTGTCCCGGTGTCAAGTGACTGATGCTGGTGCCTAACTTCTGTCTAACACTGTGGCACAAGGAGGCCATCAAGGTCATCTCCAAAAAGAAGGCAGAAATGGAAGAAAACCTCAGGAAATTCCTGCCCCACTGGATGCAGGCGGGGTGAGAAGGTGGCATTATCAGGGGGGTAGCAAGAGAAGCCCCTGAGCATCGTGGAGTTCTGCAGGGCAGGGGGCACATCTGAGGGTCTCCAGGGGCTAAGGGGGAAGTGGGAGCACCCTTTGGGGAGCTCCATGGGCGGCAGTGCTGCCGGATGGCTCAGTGGGGCGGGGGTGTTTGAGGTTCAAAGGAGCAGGGAGCGCTTGGGGGAGTCCTTGGGCACTGTGAGGCAAAGGACAGGGATTCCGAGGGGCAGGGAGTTCTTGGGGAGGATGGAGGCGCGGTGGGCACTTCCTGGGGGGCTGGCGAGGGTCAGGGGAGCAGCGGTGGGCAAAGGGCATGGGGGTGCAAGGCAGAGGGGAGCCAGGGGGGGGCAGGGCCGTCCCACGCCAAGCCCGTGTGTCCCGAAGGGCTCATCCCGCTGAGCCAAGGCACGGAGACAGCTTTTATCTCCTCGGGGAGCATCCTAGAGCAGGGATGCTCCCAGCTGGGGAATCACGTTCCCCAGCCCAGGGAGTGAAGGACTTCCTGGAAGCCTCTCTCCATCTCCACATCTCTGACTGCTGCACTGCACATTTACCTATTCTCCCTCCATGCCACTGCTCACCAGTGCCAGCTCTCCTCCCTGCCCTGGCCCCTCATTTACCCACAGCTCCTTCCTTGCCTCCTGACCTTCCCAGCCTCAGACCTTCATTCTGCACCTGCCTGCCCACAGCACCCTGCAGAGGGTTAAAGCTGGAAAACATTTTCCTGGACGGCTAGGAAAACATGAGGGTCCCCATCTCCAAATTTTCCAGAAGGGTGGAAAGTGAGGAGGATGTCAGTGGGGAGTCTTTTGGGGTCTCAGACATCAGGGACTGCCCACCAAGGCATCACTGAGCCAGAGCTTCTGCCAATCCTATGCTCCTGCATGTACTGATATCCAGCAGGAGAAGCCCTGTGACCTCCTCCAGGCAAACACATGGAGTCCTGAGCTCACCTTCTGCACCCTGCCTTGTTATGCCACCAGCCTGCAGCACCTGCTGTGCCAGACCCAGCAGTCCTGTCTTGCCATAAAGTCAGCCCCTGGCCTAGGACTGCCAGGTGGGGAGCTGGGAGCAACTTGGGGTAGGGAGGCAGGCGGATTCTCCTGCCTTCAGGAAGGATGAATTCAGCATGAAAGGATGGCTTCACCTTCCATCTGAACTCTTCACAGTTTTCTCTACATGGTCCAGCCAGGAGACAGTTGGGCAAGCAGATGAAGAAGCCCATGGTGCCGAGGAGCAGAAATCTGTCCTCCTAGCAGGCCTCTCTGCATTTCCAGAGGCTGCCTTTAGTAGGACGTTGCAGTGTCTGCTCTGCTTCAATTCACCTCTCCTTGGCTTTCATTCCCCTTTCAGGTACCATCTCAAAGAAAATGGCTCTGCCCCTTTTCTGATTTCTCTGCTGCTTTGAATATCACTTGGGCTCTTCAGAGACTTTTCTCACAGTGCCTTCCTAGCCAGAACTTTTCCCTGGTCTTTCCAGGTCCCTTCAGTATCTCCTGCTCTGGGTTCTGTCTTTTGAGGAGATTTGTTTGAGCTCATCCACAGCCAAACACAGCTCTCATTCCCTCTCTTGAGAGTGTTACTTAGGATCAGTGCTCATTTGCTGTCCTTTGCTTTCCATCAGTCTGCCTCATCTCCAGATCAGGCTGGTAAATCCAGGTGCAGCTGCCTCTGAAGAATACAGGATGGGAAGGAGGCTGACACTGGTGTAGCCCAGCAGGCTGTATCCTTTCCCCCTGGTCTGTCTCCAGACCTCTTGGGGATCACTCCACACATCCAGAAACTCTTTGGAATGTGCTCTTGCCCATAGCAATAGTTTCTACTATTGCTCTATTGTAATCTTTGTTCATGCCTTGAGCTAAGAAATCCCAAATTCTTTCCCAACCTTTACTCTGACTCGATTTTCCTGTTCTTCCTGTACATGTTGTGTAGAACTTCTGGCTGGTAAGAAATCCTGTGTCAGCACATTTCCTCAGCTGTTTTGCATTGTTCACATACAGTATTTGTTGACCAAAGGTGGCAGAATTTTACCCTGGGTTGCTTATAACAGCAGCAGAAGTAAGGTTTATAGTGGACTATGGCCTCAACAATCTCTCAAGTCGACCAGAATTCCTCCATGTGGGTTAATTTGGAATTCAGAATGCATTGATTTCTGGGGTGTGTGTGGTAATTTCTGAGGATAACTCACAGAAAGGCCTATTACTCTCTTTCAATAGGTCAGAAGGGCAAGTACTTGTCACAAATGGAAGAACTTCTTCACACTGGTGGGATGAGTCACACAACTGGAGTGCTGCAAGGGGTGCCTATAAACCCTTCAGCCTGGAGAAAAGGAGGCCCAGGGGAGATCTTGCTGCCCTCTACATATTCCTGAAAGGAGATTTCAGTGAGGTGAGGGTTGTCCTCTTCTACCAGGTCACAAGTGATAGGACAACAGGTAAGAGCCTCAAGTGCCATTTTCCTAGGGGAGATTTAGAGTAGGAAAAATTCATCACTGAAAGGGTCAGGCTCTGGAACGGGCTGCCCAGGGTGGAGTCACTATCCTGGAAGTGTTCAAAGAATGTCTAAATGTGGCATCTGGGGACATGGTTTAGTGGTGAACACGGTGATGCTGAGCTAATGGTTGGGCTCAATGATCCTGAGGGTCTTTTCCAACCCTAATGATTGTATGCTTCTACAATTCAATATTCTGGCTACCAGCAGCACAGAGGACATTACATTAAAAAAAAAGAAATAAAAAAAAAGTGGTGATTCCTTAATCTCCAATATCTTCCATGATGGGAGAGACCAAGCAAGCACCTGTTTATACACCTATGTAGTTAAGGAAGGTAAGCATTTAGAAATGTTGAGATTCGTTTAAGGGCTCCACAAGAAAATACTTGTTTCTTTCCAGCACAGAGAAAAAGCCAACTGGTATTAAGACTCACCCCACAAAGACTGAGTTGCAAGTAATTTTCCTTAGTTGTCCCCCTGTAGTAAACCTCACTCTGAGGCATTTCAGAGGATTTATGACAGCTGAGTCTATTCCCCTTGTTTCTAAGTCTGTGGAGCAGCTTGCAATTCCCTCCTCACAGCACTATACTGCTACTCCCAAGCCCCATACAGCCTTTGCTTTTGGAGTGACCACCACTCATGATGTTGTCACCAGACAAAGCTCCTGACAATGCTCAATTGCAGAACTCAGTCTTCCTAATGAGACATAGAAAATGGAACAAATTCAAATGGACAAGAACACACCCCTTTGCTGTTCAAAGCATGCCAAAGTACAACCAGTCTTTACGAAAGCCTGGCAGGAAATTTTTGCAATTATGATCTTGTCAAGAGAAAATTTCTGAAAATCTCAAATGTTAGGAGAAGCTTGCAGAAACAAGATAAAACACATATCAGTTCATTACATATTGCTTTCTGCTGGTTATCTGTAACTGCCAGATAGTACAGGCTGGTATTTTAAGAATTGCTTCCTCCTTCTTGGTTCAGTACCTCCTGGGATTATTTCATTTATGTATTTCTCTGGAATCTGGGGTACAGGATCACTCGGCAACAATTCAGAAGAAATGCTTCTCATGCTAATTAGTTTGCACACCCACTCTTTCTCTTCTTCTGGATCTGTGTCTTTCTTGGGCTCGTGGTGGCCGCAGATGTAATTCCCTGACAGAATTACATTTTACACAGTTGCAGTTGATTACAGGACAATTGCTAAGTTGGCTTTATTAATTTCTTCCTTGCCTGCTTGGGAGTTCTACCAGGTGTCTTTGTGGCCCATAAATTGTGTCCACTATCAGCAGGTGCCCTTTTTCCAAATTTTTGTTCATGTCTCCCTAGATCTGAGATCACGGAAGCACCTCAAGTCCTAAACTTTAACAAGGCAGTTAATTTGTTTTTCTAACACATGGAAAATTGGCTTTCTTGCTGACTAGGCTTAAAAGTATACAAAGATCAAACATCTAAGAACTTCAGTTTTACAGAAGATTTTGACATATTCCACACTTTGCAGCATCCGTGCTGTGATAAACGCCACATCACTTGTTTTTAAAATTTTAAAAGTTTAATAGCAAGAAAATGGTTATAAAAATAGTAATACAATTGGAGTAATAATAATTTGGACAATATGAGACAATAGAAACAAAAAGTTATGGATGTCCAGGTACCACTTTCTGGGCAAAATAAGCCCAAAAAAGGACCTGTGTTAACAGAGGATTAACCCTTAAAAGCCATAGTCTGTTGCATATTCATACACCTCATACATGATGCATAACTTCCATTCAAACACAGGATTCTGTCTGATCAGTGTCAACTTCTTCCTCTGAACCCTGACGGCGTTGTCCTACCCAAGCCAGGTGGGAAGAAGTTGTTTCTCCTGATAATGGAGCAATAAATTCTTTTTCTCTGAAAGATTTAGGTGTCCTGTGGCTGCTGTCTCAGTGCAAGTCCTTTCTGTAGAAAAAAAAGTATCCTACATAGCATAGTTTCTATTTTAACATTTTGTTACAACCTAAAACTATATTTAACACACTACTTAAGAGAATTAATACAGCATTCCTTTCTAACACAACACATATAATATTCATTTTAATATTTGCGAAAAGCCAGTCATCAAATATGCATTCTTCACAACACAGAGCCAGGGAAGCTCTGTAACTTCCTTGCCTTGCCTGTGTGGTGCCTCTTTAGGCATAAGCCAAATGAGGACCTGCTTTCCAGAGTGGTATTATAACACTTCTGTGCCATCAAAGAGCCTTTTCCCTGTTCCTGTTCCCTGTTCTGCTGATTCTATCGGTAGCTTGGCTCTGACTCTCCCCACATCCCTGAACCAGCCATGCCATGTGAAAAATGCGTATTTTACGATTGGCTTTTCGCAAATATTAAAACTAATATGTGTTATGTTAGAAAGTTATGCTGTATTTTTTTTTTATAGTGTGTTAAATATAGTTTTAGGATATAGCATAATGTTAAAATAGAAACCATGTATATATTTTTTTAAGAAAGGAATGAGGTACTCGCACCAGATAGCAGCCACAGGAGACCTAAATCTTTCAGAGAAAGGGAATTTATTGCTCCATTATCAGAAGAAACGAACTTCTTCCCGCCTCGCTCAGCCCTGAAGAAGCCGTCAGGATTGAGAGGAAGAAGCTGACACTGACCAGACAGAATCCTGTGTTTGAATGGAATTTATGCATCATGTACGAGGTGTATGAATATGCAACAGACTATGGCTTTTAAGGGTTAATCCTCTGTTAACGTGAGTCCTTTCTCGGGCTTATTTTGCCCAGAAAAAGGTGCCCGGCCTGTCCGTAACTCTTTGTTTCTATTGTCTCATATTGTCCTAATTCAAATTGTCCAAATTACTATTACTTCAATTGTATTACTATTTTTATAACCATTTTCTTGCTATTAAACTTTTAAAAATTTAAAAACAAGTGATTGGCGTTTTTCACAAGGGGCTCTTTCACGGGCCCGCAGAGCTCCCGCCCTCAGCAGCGCCGCCCCGGCCCACAGCGAAATGGCGGCCGGGCTCGTGCCCGCAGTAGAGATGGCGCCGCGGCCTCTCCGAGGCGGGGATTGGCGGGGGCGGTGGAGGGGGCGGGGCGAGGGGCGCGGCCGGGGGCGGGGATTGGCGGGCGCGCCGGGGGGGGCGGGGCCGGGCAGTGCCGGGCCGGGCGCGCGGCGAGTGAGCGCGGCCCCGCTCCGCTGCCGCCGTCTCCGCCGCCGCCGCCGCTGCCGCCCCCGCCCCGGCATGAGGAAACGCAACGAGTCGGTCACGGTGGAGCATGAGCGCGCCGCCGCCGCCGCCGCCGCCGCTGCCGCCGTGCCCGGGCCCCTCGACAAGGGCTGTAGCCTGAGGCGAAGCCTGCGCCTGCCTTCCTCCGCCGCCGCCGAGGGCATGAAGCGACCGCTGGGCAGGTGAGCGCCGCCGTCGCTCCGCCGGGCTTTGTTATCCCCGTGTCACCGTCTCGGCGGCACCGGGAGCCTGCTGGGGAGCGGGACGGCAGCGGGGCTGGGTTTGGCGAGCGGAGGGGAAGGGCCGAGCAGCCGGCGGGACGGACAGGTACGCGGGCCCGGGATGGTGCTCAGCTCCGCTCCCCTGGCTTTCCCTGGCTTTCCGTGGCTTTCCCTGGTTTCCCGGTGTGCCAGGAGGGCAGGTACCGGCCCCGCGGTGCCTTCCGTTCTCGGGGCAAAGGACCGGTCGCAGAGCGAGGCGGTAACGGGACCGGCGGAGCCAGCCAAGGATGGGAGGGGTTTGGTGCTCGTACCTGGGCGCTGCCGCCTCCATCCCCCTTCCGAGCAGGCTGGCGTTCTCAAAAAAAAAAAAAAAAAAAAAAAAAAAAAAAAAAAAAAATTAAATGGCTAGCAAGGAATCCTTCCGTCAGAGAGCGTATGTGGAGCAGCAGGGCTCTGCAGGTAGGATGTCTGCGTTTTTGGGAGAAGCTGTCAAAGTGATCTCTTGGCCGTCAATGAATCAGATTTAGGGGTCGCTAGGAGAAGCTGACACGCGTGACTGTTGGAAGGAGTTTAGCCGTGGCTTTTTGCCAGGTATGTGAACGTTTTAAACGTTCTGTGCGTGTTTATAGTGGGGACATTTTTCTGTGCCTTTCTAAAAGGACTGGAACAATAGAAGGTGCTTATCACCTGGACCCTTCATCGTGCAAGATTTTTGGGGGGGATGCAAGGCGCGATCAGGACCTGCCTCCCTGGCCCTCTGCAGCTGCGAGTCAAGATACAAGCTTTTAGTTTCCTCTAAACCAGTATGGTGGTGTTCTTTGTGTTTTGAAAGTGTGAAGAATGTGTAGAATAGCTATGTGGTTTGGGTAGCTGAAACCAAATTGCTGTGCTTCAGGAATACATCAGCAAAAATTATTTTTTTTAAAAGGTGCTTATCAGTGCATTTCTAGTAAATGAGCTATTGTGGATGTTGCTCTGCTAAATTTTCTGATATTTTTTTCTGTTCTCATAGACAAAATTAGCATTTGAAAAGAGCTGTGGATACTTGTCATGTTCAAAGACAGAGGCTTTAAAATGTGATTTCTCACATTGGGTAATAGCTATTTAATTTTGTGCCCCGGAGGTGAACCTTTGGGATGCTGTCACTGCTCTGTACATGTTATGACAAGCTTTTGGTAATTGAAAATGGCGCTGAGTTGATCTCTCAGTTTCCATGACTGTGCAGTGGATCAAACTGCGACAGTGCTCTGCTTTTATAACATTTTGAAATTTGGCACATCTGTGCTCTCTGTCCAAGTGGACTGGTCTCCTAGACCAGTGACACTTGAGTGATGGCTTGCTGGCTCTTCAGCATTATGAATGGCACTCAAGCACCTTTTACTCAAATGGAAATGCTCCGTCGGTGGTGAGCAAGCCCTAAGAGCTCTGAGTGCAGGCTGGTGGCTTGGTCTGGCAGGCAAGGCAGGTGCTTTGTGGATCCCAGACACAGCACAGCTGTATTGGGAGGGCCAAGCTAAAAATAGGGAAAGCACATCCTGTCGGCGAGAAATACTCTTGCATTTATTTCTCCATTTACACGTTTGAAAACGGTCAGCAGTCAAGCTTTCCTCGGTTTTCTCCGTTTTTCCACTTTTGAAGCCTGTTTCAGAAATTCCTGAAGTCCTGCATGGATTCTGGCCCTTCCTCCCTGCTTCCCACCTCCCCCTGTCCTTTTTGGGTCAGGCACCATATTCCACACAGCAGTGTTTCTCAAACTCGTGACATTGCAGGAGAATCTTGTTTGAAGCTGTCTTTTCCTCTTCCACATTTTGAAATATCCGTGATGATTTTTTTTTCTTTCATGCTGTCCTGTGTTGTCTACCTTTCTTAGTGACTTTCAGTGGACCTTCTCTGACTTCCTCACCTTGTGAGCCTTCAGACAGTGGTTTGCAGGCAAAGTGTCTCTGTCTGCCAATACCTTCCAGCAGTGTTTTTTATGGGACGACAAATGCATTGCTGGATCTGAGCGTGCAGGGAGGGGAGGTCCAGGCAGAAGAAGGTATGATGCCCAGAGATAAGGTTCTTGTCCAGAACAATCACCCTGAGTCGGGTCAGACAGCCTTTAGCTCCATATCCCACCTTTGGTAGACAGCAGGGAGTGTTTAAGGAAGAACATGGGGCAATATGACCTCCCCAGGGCAGTAACCATGGCTGGGGTCAGTTATGTGGCCAACAAGTTGCTGTTACACCATCTGGATCATCATATTTTAATATGCAAGGTCATGCTGTTATTGCAGCATTCCTTATACTGCTGGAAAGAAAAGTAGTGCTTGATTGTTGTTTTCCATGGGTTACATCAGTTTTACTCCCCAGGTTGCCGAAGCTGTAAGGTGAAAATTCAGCTGCAAGGTTTCTGAGGTGGTGGAGGTGGCATAACATCTGAAATTGGAGATTTGTACCAGACTATTCTTAGCTAGCTCCTTGATGAAACAGTTAAAATCAACTCATGAATGCTGTGTTAGAGGGGAAGTTGGGCTCTCTGCATTTCGTGCTGCTGTTCTTCACCCTCTGCAGGCTTGGGGAAGCAGCACGTATGTTTGGCTTCATCCTGTGGGTATCCACCTCTTATTTGTAAACGATACAAGCCCCTGGCTGGGAAGGCAAACCAATCCCCGGTGGTGTGGAGTGGCTGTGTAGTTGTGCAGCCAAGGGCTGATCATGTGGCATATTCCATGGGTCAGGAGCAAGGGGAGAGGGAGCTGCAGAGGCAGCTGTGTCTGCAACTGCAGCAGTGACCAGGAGGCTGCTGTGTGCCCTTCTCCAGCCCAGCTTTTCCTGCTCACATCCAGCTCCTCAGCGAGGGCTAAATAGCACCCTAGGTGATGTTTAGGGGATACAGTGCTGGCTTAGCACCAGCAGCAGTTTGTTCTTACAGCAGTATTTTTGATTTTTTACCAGCACTGCGTTTGCCCCTCGGTTTTTGTTCAGTCATACCATCACAATGTGCTCATTCATCCAGGAGCTGAAACTCATTCTAAAGAGGTGGCTGTGCATTTTGACTGGCAACTGCTCTGTTACAGAAAGTGTGTGCATGTGCTTCAAAGTGTAATGGAGATGGATATCTGATAAATAAGATTTATGTGGCTTTGGCTAGTGCATAGTGCAGTCAGTGTGGCTTTCCTTAAGTGGTTTACAACCAGAAATGAACAAATATAGGTATTTTCATTTTCTTCCATAGATAGCAATAATATCTACTATGATGTTTACAAGTTGTGCCTTTAAAAGTGCATGATTATTTTTTTAAAGGAGCTGTTTTGTCTGAAATTATTAAAAGCAATAATGCAGTAAATAAAGAAATAAAAAGCAGTGCTTGCTTTTCCTGGTATGTTTTGTGTGGATGGCCATTCCTAATATTTCTGTTGTGAGGCGTTTTCCAGGTGCCAGTGTCGGAAGTGCTAGATGGATATTAGGGGATAGCATTGTGTTTTGGGTACTTGCTGTGACTCATTTTTGTGGTTGGTGGCTGTTCTGAGGAAATGTGTTTGAGCAGCCACAGATGTGGAAAACCTTTATGTGGGAGTACAGAGAATAGAGAAAATCAAATTAACTTAATACTGACATTAGATACCAGAGCAAATTCTCCTATCTCATTTCTGCTGAACCCTGATCCTGGTGATAAAAGGTCACATGCATGTTACCCTTCACTTCTGTGACCTCATGCTTATCTGATCCTCATTAAATCCCAATCAATAGCCAGACTATAGACTTGAGGTGTGAATTTTGCCATTCTCCAATTCTTCTACAAACACTTGTTTGCTACAAATGTTAGAAACTTGTTCCTGTCTCTCTCCATGCAGTGGAGTGCTTCAAATCCCATGTGTGTGAGCTTTGTTCCTGGATACTTCTGTGCTCTGCCTTGCTGGAGAAGCTGCTGTCCATTCAGCTGTCCCTGGTACCTTTGCTCCTGGAGACCTCCTGCTGCTGGCACAATTCCTTGTCAGGGGAAGTTTTGGGACCCTTCCAGTGCCTGTGCACCCCACAACACAATTTGGGCTGACACAACAATTTGATGTAGTTTCGGTTCCACTGCAGTCAGCCTTGTTCTTGTCTGTTGTGGTGCAGCTTGCTCTTGGGAGGCAGCAGGTTGCTTTTAGAGCATTTCCTGGGTGTTTTGTGAACATGCAGGGAGGTGCTGGAGGGAAGAGGGTGCAGCAGGCTGCTCTTCCCTTCTGATGCAGCTGAATTTTCCTGGAACAGTGAGTGTGCTCAAGTGTGACAAATGCGATGTGTGGTGACCCTTGGTGCCATCCTGCCCCAGCAGCTGAAGTGCTTCATGCCTTCCCATGTCTCTTTGGATTTAACCAGTGGTATCTTCCCTCTGACAGAAAACTTGGCCATCTCCAATATCTGCCCCTCTGTCCTCTCAGTGCCCCATCCTTATGTCTCTAGACCTAGCCCCCTTTCTTCTGATGTTACATTTTTAGAAGCATTTGCAGAGTCTTTTAGGATTATTCCAGTCTGTTCCATTGTAGCACAGATGACAAATACTTGAATTGTTCTCCTGCAAGTTTTCATCAATATATTTAAGGGTTTTTTTTCCTCAAGTGAATTTTATGCTATTGTCTCTCTTAATTACTGTGTTCAGGTTAAACCAGTTACTTGTCAGGGCTTTCAAAAGAGGAAGGAGGCTGCCTGCATAGAGATATTTTGTCAATCATGCTGCTTTTTCACCAGTTCCACCTTCCTACTGAGTAACTGCCTCTATTTCAGTTTTTCTCGAGCAGAGTTCACAAAGGAGCTGTGAAATGGTTTCCAGTTGCTTGCCTGTTCTTTCTTTCATAGTAAATACAGGTTGAATCACAGTCCCTCCAATGGGTAAAATATGAAAAAACAGTTTCCTTTGTGTGAGGACTTTTTTAGTGTGTGGTTGTGTTTTGGTTTTTTTTTGGTTTTGGTTGTGTTGGTTTTTTTTTGGTTTTTTTTTGTTTTTTTTTTTTTGCAGTTCTCTTGAAGAGCATGCACAGTAATATTTTGCTCAGATATGTCAAAAATGAGATTGTGTAACTTTTTCCAGCTGTATGTCTTCCTTTTTTTTTTTTAATTTTTTATTTGAAGGGTATCACAGTAGCTCTGCCTCCTGTTTTGTCCTGTGCATTGTCAGCCATTTTGGCAGCTTGTGGCTGGGGAATGCCTCTGAATTTCTCCCAGGTTACCAATTTGGGGCATTAGGTATTCGTTCTCTGTAGCATCTTCCCAGTTTGCTCATCTTTTCCAGCCATTATAATTCTCTTTCCTTGTGCTCATCTTCTCCCCACTCTTTCTCAATGACACATTAGTCATTTGGCAAAAATAGCAATATTCCCTGCAATGTGGGGAATTATTTGTTTTATTATTGTGGGTTGTTTTAATTTCATAAATTTTTTTTTTTGTATGATTTAAAGATCTGTGAAGCCATAGTGTTGACATGTAGCAGTTCTGTGCCTCAGTGTGTTACTGTTACATCCTATCTTTTTTCACCATTTTCATCGTTGACTTTGGGTTTTTTTTTGGTGTTAACTAGGTGTGGTTTACTCTCTTAAACATCCCTTGAGACTCATAGCATCCTCCTCTTTCTTTCAGGTCTCCAGGTCTCTCTGCATGACCTAAAATTTCTTTCTTTGGATCCAGTGTACCCATGAGCCTCTTTGGATTTTCTGTAACAGAGCACAGCTTGTATTCTGCTGCACCTGCTCTGTTGTGTCTTTTAGTCTCTGAGCTGTTTCCTCAGGTCCCCCTATTTCTCACAGAGACCTCTGCTCAAGCTGGCATGTTCAGGCTGAAGAGAGTTTGCCCTCTGGTTTGGTGTTGGTCCCCTTAAACTCCTGATTTCCTTGCAGTGCCATATTTCTGACATCCTACTTGCCCCTGGGTTCAGTTGCTCTGCTTTGATGGCTTATGTCTGAATTAATAATTGCCATGGTATTGCTAATTGCTGCTAGTTTACAGTACTTTCTGCTTGGGAGCTGTATGAATTGCCTCTGCTTGTTTGAGTATCCCTAAACTTCCCTTGGGCTTGGTAACTCCTGGGACCAGCAGGGCTTCCCTGTCATCTCTGGAGTGAAGGTGCCTGTGGAGATCAGGGTCTTCTCAGCATTGTCACCTTCTCTTCTGTCCTTTCTGGGATGTGATTGCTGTGCCAGAAATCAAGTTCTCTGCAGAGGCAGTCACAGGTAACTGCAGTGAATCTGTAGGTTTTCTCCAGGGTGCAACGTTTCTTTTTGGTGAAAACAATGTTGGGGTGTTTTTATTAAAATTAATGGTGGTGACATAATTTCCTCTCCAGAATCCCTTTCTGCTCTATGTTCAAGAGCCTGGTGTACCCCAGCAGGACTTCTGCTGTATTTGAAGAGCTCTGCCAGCTGAGTCTGGGCTCCTTTGAAAGGAGCAGTGCCTGCTTAGGAGGCTGCAGCCAAGTTACTTTATCCTCCTAGGCCTGAAGGGCAGGGCAGGTTATTTTGGTAATCATGTCAGGATGTGAAATAAGTGAATTCTACAGCAATTCCCCTATAAAACCTGGGGTTTTGTGAGCTCAGTGGGGAGCTGTGCTGTGTCCTGTTGGAGCTCCAGCAGCAGCTGGCTTCTGGCATGGGCAGTGAGTGAGTGACTGCAAGCAAGGGAAGTTTACTAAGGATGTAATGTGAGAGCACTATGTTAATGTAGCCGTGACTGAATCAGTACCACAAGAAGATTAAAAGAAAGTGCTTCAGCTGTATTAAAAGGGTAACAGGAGACCTAGGAGACTTTAAAGCCATTAGCCTGAGGTGGAGTCAGTGCAATTTAAATTGCAACAGTTAATTTGAAATTCAGTGGAAGAAGATTTAACAGCTAAATATATATATACTAATGAAAGTAGATCTGTCCTGTGGAAGGACACTGTAAAATGCAACAGGTTTGTCAAGATTACAGCCTGGTTGACCAAAGTATCAGCAGTAAAATTGTTTCTCCAAAGCACTTGACTTTGTACTGTAGTTTTATTGACATTGCTTGCTCTGCTAATGGAAAGTGTGATATCTCTATTGAAAATTGGCTCAATGGAGAGAGAAACAACTGGGAAATTACAGTGGGATTGATCCTTGAGTTCAAGGGTGTGTAATTTTGTGTATCAATCATCCCAAGGATGAGTTGGTTATCAGTTACTATTGATAAACGTGGGAGGAGGAGAGGATTGATGAGGGTTGATGGATGGGGAAGTCAGCAGTTCAGAGCAGATGGCCAAATAGTGAAAAGGTCACCAGGACACAAGTAAAGCTGGCAGCATGGTGGGGAGAGAGGGTTGGGGTTATAGCAGGGATAGGAATGGTGACAGAGGGTGAAGCTGTTCTAGGTAAGTCACCTCTGTAAGCTGTCATGTGTCCCTGAATATCCCTTTTCCAGACAGGGAGGCTGCCACCTAGGCTGTGGACTTTTGCCTTGCTGGCACACATCTCCTTCCTTCTCTCTCTCTCTAAGCAGCTGGTGAAACTAGTGCAACACTTGGCTTCAGAAATCTGCCTCTTATTGAAGGCAATTCAAACTTTCAAACAGACTTTTCTAATTTTAGACTCTATCACGTGCCTTGATCATTCACTGAGCTACCAGGAATCATGACTATTTACTTTCCAAATCAAAGTGTTTATTTAACCCAGATTTATTTCAAGATTGGAACTCTTACTGAGAAATAGAGCAATAGAAAAGATTGTTAGACTAGAAGATTAACTTCTAAAACACAAACACTTGAAAAAATTTGAGATAAGTCCCACGGCTGCCCTTGTTCAAAACTATCTGTCCAACTTGTACCCACTTAAACTGGTTGTTAATTCCTCTTGAAAAAGAGATTAGTGTTGAGTAATAAGGGCCATAAGGTCATGTGAAATCTCATCTCCCTTTTTACTAAAAGTGTGCAGCATAAAGGATTTCATGTGGCATAACTGAAGAAATGAATAAACTGAAGAATATGTGAATAACTGAAGAAACCCTTTTGGAAGGGTACTCATCAGTGGCATTGTGCAAGCTCAGAGCAGAGCACAGAAAATGCATTTACCCTCTCCAGAGCCTGGTTTCCCTTCCCCTGGCAGTAAAGCTTCCCCTGGGGTGACTATTCTGAGACAGAGTAGCCTGCACTAATGAGGATGATGTAAACTGGAAACTTGGAGTCAGGGCTTCCAGGCTGCAGCATCCTTGCTTGTGGAGCAAAGTGTATTCAAGGTGTTTAAGAACTGAATAGAAGTTAAGACTTCTTACAATGCTCAGGAAGGGGAGCCTGGCACTCTTTTCTCCCTTAAAGCGGTCTGGTTTCACTTTTTGTCAAGTTTTGATTAGTTTCAGAGCAGCTTCAGGAAGCAGGAATAAAGCTGACAGTACAAGTTTTATACTGCTGAATGTGAAAACTGTGAATTGCACACAGTCATTGGAAATAGCCCATTCTCCTGTTCTTGCAAATCCAGCAGAAATGCAGTGACTGACCTTTGCTTTCAGTTTCCGATAGCCTTGTGCTGTCTCTTATAAAACATTATTTTCCCCTTTCCCTACCAGAGTAGGGACCACATTTCATTTTAAACTTTGGCAGGCTGGTGTACAAGTGCTGCTTAGCACAGTTGGTCAGAGCATGGTGCTAATGACACCAAGGTTGTGGGTTCAGTCCCTCTGTGGGCCATTTGCTCAGGAGTTGGACTTGATGATCCTTGTGGGTCCCTTCCAACTGGGAATATTCTGTGGATCTATTTCTTTTCCCTGCAGTTAAGTAAAGACTCCAACACCTGGTTTTCACCTTGGAGTTTGTGTTTTCTGGGTTGGCTCTTGAGGGTTTTGTAGTGTTAGCAATGGCTTTGGTTTTAATTGTCCTTAATTTTTTTAAGCCTTTGTCATTTTGGAGTTCTTTCCTCCACGAGATGATAGCTAGAGCCGGAATCCCCGAATAAAGCACAGATGAACACAGATTAATCTGCCTGCCTATATGCAAAATGACCCCCTGTTCAAAGTATGTCAGGGCCAACAGCAGTTCTATATCTGCTCATACATCTGTTCTTTAACTCTGGCTGTTGTTTTATGGCCATGCAGTGTTTGTTAAGCCTCCCTTTTTAAACGGGTCACAATTACAGAGGACACTGTGACTGCCAGCTGAATGTAACTGTGCTGGGCTGACAGTCAGCATATGTAATGTTTTGGCATTGTTTAATGTTCTTGTTTGCTTGTATGCTTCCAACGGGGAACAGTTGGTCTATTGTAATCAAAATGTATTGCTAACGATGTGTTCTGAATCTAAAAGGTGGCAGTATCACTGCTAACACAAAAACATTCTTTTTCTTCAGGCTTCTCAAAAGGAATGGCTTCTGATCTCTGCCAGCAAAAGTAGAGCTTTTTTTCAGCTGGAAAGTGACCATTTTCATGTGTTTGGAAGGAAAAATGTCTACAATACACAAATGAATCTTTTGCTCAGGTGATTTAGATGAAAGCCAGAGCCACAGAACCTGCTGCTAGTGGTAATTCTCAGGCTGTGTGGCTGCCTCACAAGAACTGCTATGTGAAAAGATGATTTCATGCTTACAGAGTTGTGCTGCTTGGAAATACAGATCTGTTCCCTCACATGTATCCACAAGAACAAAGAGTGAGCCTGGATTCTTGTTCTTGCTGCAAGGTTAACACACTCATACAGGTCTGTGGGGTTTACAGCACGTTAACAAGGGGTAATTGGTGGTGGGGGAATTGGCTTGGCTGCACTGTATGCTGCCTCAATTATGATATGAATTCAGCAGGCAAATGGCTTTAAATGCAGGTTAGGAGCTGTGCTGGAGCATGATGTGTCTGAACTAGTTCTGCTCTTGAACCTCTGCTTGTGCACCTTGATACTCCTCCCCATGAAGGTGAGTGTGGTTGGGAGAAATGAGAATTTCCCGACTCGGCTGGTCTCAGGCTTCTGTTTTGCACTTCCAGTTCTGTTGCAGTCTTTTGGTGTTTATGTTCTGGTTTTTCCTCTTTCATTAGCAGACAGCTAATGGGTTCCCCAGCTCACAGAGTAGTGAGAGGGCTGCGCCTTTAATAGAAACCGTCTGTCAGCTGTGAAATGAGTAAAAAACTTGAGAATTCGGTAAACATTGTGGAGGGAGTGTACTTGTTGTATCTCAATGCCAAGCTCGACTAAAATCTGATGTGGGTGACTTCAGATTTGATTAGTGTCAGCAGCATTGCTGGTGAGCTCTGGAGAAAGCATGTCCTTAGAATTTAAACAAGGGCTCACACCAGAAAGGTTTGGGCACAGACTAAGTGGCTGTTGCAGAAGATGCATTCAGGAAAAGTCAACAACCTTAAAACCCTAATCCCTGAGCCTGCTCTTCTGTCCCAAAAGTCAATTGTTCTGTTGCTGAGAGTTTAATTATTTGTTGTTTGCTACATACTTAAAATGACAGTAGCATCTGCCCCTTCCTTTTTAAAATGTAGCTTTCAGGTTAATCTTGTCACATGCAGTTCACACTAATGGTAATACCAGTGTACCCAAGCATTGAGAAATAACAGAGTTGCTGCTTAGGCCATGCTGTCAGCATACATTTAAAATAAATTGGTGCTGTGTTGCCAAATGTTCAGCCCATTCTTGTCTCCTGCTCTGTGAAACATGTAGATTTCATGCAACTGGAATGTAAAGTTATCAAGACTAATGTTCCAAGCTCCGGTACTTCAAAGGATGTGCCAATGCATAGTGATTTAATCAGACAAGCTGTGTTATTACTGCATTTAGGGTAGTCAGCTTAGACAGTGGTTGTGAGGAGGAGAGCCCAAGCCATGGCATTGGGAAGGGATGGGGTGTTGATGGGGGAAAAATTAGATGTTTCATGTTCCTGTTCTGTTAAATGCTTATGAGAGCCTTTCCCTCCTTTGCTTAATTTATTCTGCTTTTTGCAAGTGTGTTCCATGGACAAAGACCCATACATTACCTGCAAGCTGCTCTGTTATTTCTGCTCATTAATGCTGTACACTTGCCTTTCCCTCCCTTCATGGGCTTGTTTTTGTTTTTTTCCTGCAGCGCTCTGAGTCCTGGCATAACCTTTGCTGGCATTTCAGTGCTATCGACCTGCTCAGCAGTGCTTTCCTCTCACCCTGAGTGCTGATGCCACATTCCCCCCACTTGATGCATCAGGATCTTGATTCTTTCAGGTCCTACCCTGATCTTTCCTTCTTCTCCAAACTGAATTGTGGTTATGAGGGTCTCAAAAGCTGGAGCTTGATGGCCCCTTCTGAGGAAAATTGAGATGCTCTCCTTTACTTTGCAGTTGTATCTCTTGGAGGAACAGAGCTAAATCCTTGACTGGCTAGATGGCTTCCTTCTTGCTGTTTACTGTTTTAAGTTAATGCTTAACCACTTGATATTAATCAGAAGGAGGCACAGAAGCAGTCTGTGATAACCTGGGCTGTAAGAGGGGAATGAAGTAGTGAAGTGGGGGAATTTGGGAGCTTAAAGTTTCACACCTCACCTGCATTCAGGTGGGTGGAACAACACTGAAGGTCTTAGCCCAGCCAGAAGGAGATGGTTTGTAGGCTTTGTGGGAATAGATAGTTTGCAATAAAGGGAGGGAAAGGAATGTGTCTGAGGCAGCAGTTGTACAATCTCTGTAAGCTGATGCCATGACCAAAGCAAAAAGCTCCTGGAGGCTCCTTCTTTGGAACCTTCTTAGGTGTTTCTACCACAGGTACTAAACCATCTCCACAAACTCACCTATTTGAAAGGCTAATTTTATGTGTGTTTGCATTTATCTGTTACAATGCAGATACAGGGTTGGGTACTTTCTACAATGAACTTCTTTATGTGGCCCCACTTAACCAGTGCCAGCTTCAGGCTGCATAGGTGGGAGTGAATGGAAGGTGGGATAAACTGCATTGTTCACTCATGGAGAGCTTGTCAAATGAACTGAGGTAACTTCTCTAAATGCAGGTGATGTGAGGGGATTTTTAAATATGATAGAATTTCCAGAGGGCCTAACTGAAAGCAGCACCAGTAATCTTTTAATTGTAGTCTTTGATTGATAGTCTTTTCTTTGATTGATTGTTCTTTGATTTATAGTCTTTTCTATAATAGTAGCAAAGAAGAATAAATTTCAGTAGCCAGCAGTGTTTTTTTGTGTTAGAATTGTTTGTTAGCATTTGACAGGAAATTCAAAGTTTTATGGGTGTATTGACATCTTGTAATTTCTCAGTTTTGAAGTTTTTCCTCTGTTGGGACACCTTTACTTTCCATTACTGATGGTGGTGTGTCTGTTGACAAAATGAGTTGTCACAATATTGTGAGAAACTTGGAGGTAGAGCTTGCATGTTTAAAGAGATTATCAAAAAGCTCAGCTTGCTTTTCGTTTGTCTTTTTGGTTATTTTTTAATGAAAACCCTTAGGCTTTAAATTTGTTGCCTTTCCCCCACCTTATTAAGCCAATTATTACTGTTAATTTGTCTTTTACTTTAAAGAGGAATAGCAGAACATCCCAAATCTTTGCTTCTGGGTACAGTCAGACTATGGAGTGCTGTAGCTTTTCTGGGGCTCTCCTGATGGAGGCTTGAATACTTTTCTTCATCCTAGTTTTTAAAGCAAATATTTAAGAAAGTTTGCTTAGTGTTTTATTCATCTTTCTCTCCCTCTTTTCCATTGATGCAAATAGGAGCATTTAGCAGCTTTAGCCAGATTTTTGAGGTTTGGGTAGCTTTTTCTGTTTCTGCCTAGTGGGCAAATTATTCAGCTTTCTTTGGCCTTCTTATTTTCTGTGAAAAATCACTGTTCAGTGAGAATGCAGCCAGTCTGATTTGTTGCTTGAACCTGGCAAATTTTAGCCCATTCAGCTCAGCTCTGGGTCACCAGAGGGAGTTTGTGAAGCGTGGGCTGTCACAGTTTGCCAAGTGTTGGTGGGAGGAATTAAGTGGACAGCTGTGTAAGGTAGTCTGTCTTTTCTAGGATGAGCAGGAGAAGGAACTGGGTGACTTCTTGGGATCTTCTGTAGCCTCTTTGCTCTTCATGTATCTGTGACACGACTAAAACAGTCCCTGATTTAAAATGCTTATTTTAAGTCAAGTGATGAACATTTTGGATGCTACAGTGATGAGGGCAGTAGGATCAGGTATAAACTTGCCTGTTGTATTTTCTGTACCTTTGATGGCATAGAATAATAGTATATCTTGTATTAATTGATACTTCCACACAACAGATCCATCTTAATGCTTGGGTTGACAGGCAGATGGATTTGTACTTGAATTATAGAAGTTGTCAAAGAACAAATAAGGTACCTGGACTTTCCTATCTCATCCCAATAGCTGAAAGATCAGTTTGTCTTTTGAAACATCAAGGCTAATCATGTCTTTCAAAGACGTGACATGGGTCAGTAACAATTTATTCCCCTGCTGGATGCCTGAAAAATCTCAGAGTCCTTTATCCTTATAAAAATATGTTCTGCATGGCTCTGTGCAATAGAGTACCTTCATTAATTTGAATAAGTGATACTTGTGTTTTAGCCCCAGCTGTCGACTCAGCTGCTTGGAATAATCACATTTTAAGACTAGTAGTTGTCTTCTTAAGTAATCCAATGATTATTTAGGAAAACAAGCACCATCACTTTGAATATCCCTCCTTTCCTACCTCTTTCCCCAGCTGTGTATGCTGATCCATGATGCCATATGGGCTGGAATATCCCTTTGGTCAGTTGGGGTCAGCTGTTCCAGCTGTGTCCCCTCCCATCCCACCCCCAGCCTCCTTTCTGGTGGGGTAGTGCTATACTGCAGTTTAATTTTTGAAAGGGAGACTGGAATATTTCTTCAGAAAGAGCAAAGGTTCGAGATTTTAAGGAACTTCTTGTAAGAGACGGCAAAGGAATCTAGTAGAGCTAATTTTCTTTTTATTTTCCAGATATTTCCAGGAGCAAAAGTTTTCAGGAACTGGATGAAACTAAAATTCTCTGAGACTGTAGTTTGCCATGCAGTTTTGTACATGATATTTTAGTTGTTTATTGAAACAAGTTGGGGGTGGGGGGGAAAGAGCAATGCCTTTACATTTGTGTCTTGTTTCCAGGATTGGGGTTTGACCTTTTTGGGTTTTTTTTGATGTTTGCTTAATCCCTAGAATAGGAAGATGCATTTGGAGGATTTGATTTTTCTCTTTGTGTTGTTTTGCAGTGAACTCATCCTGTTAAAGGGATCTTAGTGCCAGAGGGAGGGATCAGTCACTCAGATGCTTAGAGTTCTGGCAAATACTACTGTTACCAGTGGCTTTCATGGATTCAGAGAATATCTGTTTTCAGTATTGGATGAATTTCTATAATTTAAGCTCCCTTTTCTCTATACTGTACTGTAGGCAGATAAGTTTCTTCCTTTTTATTTTTTTTTAACTTTTTGAGAAGGATCAAGTGAAATAAAATGAAAGCTTAATTGGATTGGGTGGCTCAGGTGGTGGAGGAAAAAGAGATTGCATGATCATTCAGGACCTGCAAGGGGCCCTGTGCAGCACCACTGTCCAGACTTTCTGCAGAAAAGGAAGATGAGTGCTCTTAATGATCCTACCTGGGCTAGAAATCATCTCTTGTTCAAAACAAGGAAAGCTGGAAGGCTTGCCAGGGACCTGATGTGTGAGGCTGTGTTGTCTCTTTGTGCCCCTGTATGCCTTGGGACTCTGTTGCAGTTTCCAGGTTGTAGAATAGGTTGTTTTGGATACAACTCTGTTTACCCCAAAAAAATCATCCCAGTCCTTTAAACTTCCTTTGGCCCTCGTTCTTTTGAATATTTTGCTCATGGCTTTATCTACCTCCTGATTTTATGCTCTTGATCCCTGTCTGGGGGAACAAATGTATTTTTTAAAATATGTTTTCTGTTAGGAAAGTGTGAGTTTTGTTTCACTCCTGCCCCAGGCAGATGAAAAGGGCACGGTGGGCTGTGGGTGCATTTGTCTGTAGATCCTTTGGGGACTGCAAGCACAGCCTGTGTGTGTTTCTGATAAATGTTGTCCTTGCTCTGCTGCAGCTCTGACAGGATCAGTTTTAGTCTCTTGTTTCACCCTTGGCCTGCCCTTTCACCCTGCTAGCACATCTGATCAGGAGATGCTAATAGAAACACTCCTGGTGTAGAAACGATTCAGATGATCTGCAGGAGAAATTATTTCAATCTGAATCTGGATGCCAGGGCATGGCACAGGATTCTGGTGATTGGACTTTGCTCATGAGACCTCCCAAGTTTGCTGGAGAGGAGGGGGCTGCACTCAGGGGAAGCTGTCACAAGAGGACCCCCAGCTTCTCCTTGCTAGCCAGACACTCACACTGTGCCCAAATGCAGAATGTGCTTCTTCTGGGTGAATGTGGGACCTTCATCCAGGTGGAAGCTACGAGGAAAACCTTCTGTTTCTGATGTCACACTTCCAGGAAAGACTTCCTTCTGTCAGACTGAAGTATGTCTGGAGAGGAAATGTGCTTTTCCATGTTCACTTCAGGACAGTGCATGAAGCAAAAACTACTTCATGTTTTGCCTGTGTTTGGACAGAACCCAGATGTTGGGGAAAAGCCTTTGGTAAATGCAGGGGGGAAAATGTGATGCTGGGGATTTGGTTTTATTTTGGGCTGACTTGGGGTTGGGTGTTCTATGTTGCGTGAGATGTTTTGTTGTTTTGAGGTTTTTTTACACATTGTTTTTATTGTTCCAGGAAATAAATTTCTGATATTCTTAAATATCTTCAGTTTGCAGCTTCTTACTTTCTACATCACTTGTGTTTTCCAACTAAAACCTGCTGAGTTTTCTGGTGAAAAGGTGGTGACAAGTATGTTCCTTTTGCCTGAGCACACCAAAATTTCCTTTTGCAGGGCATATATTTCCTGAAATAGCTTTTCTACCAAGCAATAGGAGTTTAATTTAGCTAAATTACTCACTGAAGATTTACCTGATTAATTTCATAATGTCTGTACTTCAGCATTATATTCTTGGATTTATCAGGAGAAAAGCTGTCTGGTGGATAGAAGCTTTGCCCTGGTTACATTGTAAGTAGACATCTCCCTGGAGATGAGGTGTAAATGTCACGTTGCTGATTAGCATCTGACATGGGGCATGGGAGCAAAGAAAGGGATGCCTCAGTTCAGTCTCCAAAAAGGAGAAACTGGAATCATTCCTGAGCTCTGACAGTGTTACCTGGACAAATGTCCTCCTGAGTGTTTTCTGTTCCTGGTTCCAGCTTGTGGCTGGGCTCTGGGGAAGTGCTTTGCCCCCCAGATCTCTGAGGAGCCCCTGTTTTGATGTGCTCTGCTTGTGCCTGGAGGAGTTAAGACCTGGCTCTGTTTCCTTCCTAAGCGAGTGGGGGTTTTATTCTATAGGAATGAAATCCTGGCACATGCAAAATTCCCCTGGCAGAGCTCTTCTTGGCTGCTGCAGGATCTAAGCCCCAGGCAGGAAAACTTGCTGGGAAGCCCCATCCTGCCTGGCTGCTCACCTGTACTCTGGGAAGGTGCTGAGGACAGAGTGTCTCGGTTTAAGGCATTTGAAGGCATGGACGCTCCAAAATGAGTTTCCTCCCCTTTTAGCTTCAGCCACTCCCCTTTTTGCCAATAAGGAGAGATGAATGGGAGTAAATCTAAGTGAAAAAAATAACTAGACAAAGTGTTTTAACAAAACCACACACTTTTCTCATTGAAGAGAGCTGAGTTACATTTCAGTTGCTCAGCAGTTGAATGTCAGCTATCCTTTAGTGATCTCCCTTTGTCTTCCACAAATCCATTCCAGCTATGAAAATAGGTGGTAGGTGCTGATGTAGTGGAAAGCTGGGTTTAATCTGAGAGTAGGGAGCAATGATCAGCTCAGTGATTAGCCCAAACAAAATGTTGTGTGGGTTTTTTTTTCCCCAAAGTTGTGGGCATAGGTGGGTTGGTCTGAGGCTTTGGTACTCACTTCTGTTCTTGTAAATCCCATTTTTGTATCATTTCCTCTGCTAGTCCTTTGCTGGTTTTGCTTTTCTTACTTAAGAAAACTGGGCTTGAGGTGTGGAAATGTCACTGGAAGCCTTGATGGAGTTCTTTACCTCTTCATTGTCAAATTTGCTGTGGGAGGCATAAAAATCTATTGAACCTTTCAACGTGGGCTTGTTGCAGCCACAGCTGGGTGACAGTGACTCAGTAATATATTTTTTCCCCCTTTTGAAAAATGACAGTTGTTTTAGCTTGTGAAGAAAAGGACTTTAGTTTTGGTGGCACGTGTTTCTGAAGTCCAGAACGTGGTTCCAGGGTGAGAGGAGACAGACAGGCACTTGCAGGCATGTAGTAGTGTGCTGAAGGCAGGGTTTGGATGAATAACAGGACATCCTCTTCCCTGTGAGCACCTTAGCAATCATCCCAAAAACTTAGGGGGAGCGGGGGAGATTGGAATATCTCCATTTTTGCTGTGCTGAAAAAATATTCCTGAGAGTCTTGGCTTTTGGTCCACAAAAGCTATTGAGATTTTGAAAATTTTGGTACATGATTAAACTATTTCCAACCCAGTTCTATCTGTACGCTCATATTTCTTGTACAAATGTGTAAAAAACGGGTCTTTAGGCTCTCTATTTGAAATTTCAACTAGCTGACAGTGGATAAACCCTCTTAGCTTGAGTCTAGAGCAAGTTTAGCTTGTCAGCTCCAAGAATTGCCAAATGGGAGATTAATAATTTCATGCCTTTTGGAAAGATTGTTCTCTGATTTCAGTAGCCTGCAGTTCCCAACACTGAGAGCTGTTTGCTCACTGGCATGGAACATGATTCTTGCTCAAGACTGTCTGCTGAAAAGGAGCAGAAATTGTGTTGCCTGAAGGCTTCCCATGGATTTTAGTTCTTGATTGCAGGGCTGGTTGAGAAACCTCAGTGCACATGAAATGTTGGTCAACTAAATCATTGCACATAAGCCTTTATGTAAACATATGTGCATATAAAAACACATATGAATGTGTATTTGATAGTTATTCTGATACAATAAAGGGAATTTTGAGATATATCACTTCACTAGCTGCTGAGTGTTACTCGATTTTTTTTTTAGTTGGTTTTTTTGTTGTTGGTTAGGATTTTTTTCTCTTTTTTTTGGTAGCTTATTCTTCCTAATAAGAATACTCAAGAGAAAATTGAGATACAGTGTTGGGGCAATTCTTAGAGAATAATGCTGCAGTTTATGAAATTATATTTTATAACTTAGAAGGATTTGCTTTTTAGGGCATTGAGAGGTAATCCTTTTAGGTGGACAAGGCAGAATGTCTGCTCCAGTCTGTTCATGAGATAATGTGTAACTTTATCAGTCTCATTACACGTATTTGCTCAAAATATGTGAAAATCTAACTGAACAAAATCTGATAGTGATCTAAATGGAAGTATGATTGGGCTCCTTTTTGGAGATGAACATGTGATATGCATTCTAGAGATGCTGAAATCTGTTAAGTTAGCAGGAAGAAAAGCTCTTGTTACAGAGTCTTTTAAAATGTAATCAGTAGGGAGTTTCTATTCCCTTTTTCTAAGCTGTATGTCATCAAATGGTATTTTGGTTACTTCTGCTTCTCTCAAACAACTGAGGCTACACAAACTGTTTGAAATTAGCTTTTGTTTAAAGTGTACATGACCAGATTTTCAAACCCACCAAGCACACAGATCATTGTGAAAATTGCTCCATAAAATTTCTGCTGTATTCAGCTCTTTCTATTTCTTTTATTCTTTTTTTCCAGGCGATACGGATTATGGTTTCGATTGAGGAAGTTAATACTCTGGTTGCTGGGAGTGTACATAGCCATCCCATTTCTAGTGAAACTTTGCCCTGCTATTCAGGCAAAGCTGGTCTTCCTAAACTTTGGTAAGTGGCTCAGTGGCTGGCTGAGGGGACAAGGGGAGTTTCTTTGCCTTCACTTTCACCCTGAATCTGAACAGCTTGTGAAGAACATGAACTTTCACAGGTTGTAAACTTCCCCAGACTGTGGCTTGGAAGGCATTCTGTGTGGTTGGTGTAGCATGTCTTTATATAAATAGAGTGACCAAACTGAAGCCAGTTTTCAGCCCAAAGAGTTTTTCCTTCTGGAAAACTGTGCAATATGTCAGCTGTGTTTTTCTGAGGGGTTCCACACAGTTGCACGAGCAGACAGCAAACAAGTGAAATTAAACCCGGCAGTCTAAATTTGCGTTTAAACCTTACTTGTATTTCATAATGAAATTTTGAAAAATAGCTTCCTCTCTGTCAAAGCTAGAAGGACCAACCATGGATACATTGTTTTTTACATAACTTGTCTGATTTTGACTGCATGCTTTGCATGTTCTCACACCTTGGACTGTGGTTCCTGTGAAGTGTGCACATGTGCAGGGCAGCTCTTGTGCTTTGATTGTCAGAACCGACAGCCACATAACCTGAATAGTGCAGGCTTCAGTGATTTTGCTTTTACAGAGCTTTGTTAGGTCTCACTGAAGTTCCTGCCTCTGCTCATTGACAAGTGACCAAAATAATTGTCCTGTAGCACGTTCTTGTTGCTGTGTTTGCCAGGTTCCCTCAGGATGGTCTACAATGTGTTCAGAGTCAGGACAGAGATTTCTAGGGAGATTGTCCAGAAACCTGCCCTGGAGGTGGATAGTCATGAGTAGCATGGAGAGTGGGAGAAAATGGGCTAGATTTTGGAGTATTCTGCTCCAGTGGTTTTGGAAGCTCACTCCTGAACAAATACAAGACCTTGGTAAAGTGGCAGAATATTTGGAAGAAAATCACCATGGCAGTTCCAAAGAGGGGGAATCTGCTGCTGAATGTGTTGGGCCCTGGCTGCTGATTATTGGACACTACTCACCCTCAGGGGCAGGGGAAGGAAAGCAGAGCACAAGCACTGTGGCCACTCAAACTGAAGCTGAACCTGTGCCAGGAGCAGTCAGCCCTGTACAGAACAAGAAATCCAATATAAATCAGTTTGTGTAGTGAGTGATGAAGAGGAAGCAGGGTCCTCACAACCAGAGGAAGAGGCAGGACCAGAGATAATGTCCTGATCCCTACCCCCAGGTGAGCTGTGAGGTGAGTCCTTGGTTCCCTGGCTGCTCCAAGGAAGCCAAGCATTAGGGTTCCTGTCCCAGGATGCAGGCATTGGCTGGGGATTGGGAAAAGAGCAGAAACTCTCAGCCTCTGGAAGTGGCTCCTGTTGAGCATGAGTGAAAGGTATCTTTGCAAGGATGACCTTTTAGTGCACTGAGACAAGTGGGACACCATAGAGCAAAGTATCCAGTACCTGAGAGAATCAGCTGTGCTGGGGATGATCTGTAAGGATTCCAAGGAGGAGCAGCTCCTTGTAAACACAGATGACATCCAGTGTACACAAAGCATGTGTTGGAAGTTCCTGTGGAGCACACCAGTGTCATGTGTCAGCTCACTGGCACTGATGTCATGGAAAAAAGGAGACCAAAAAGTGGACAATTTGGTTCCCAAGCTCCTGCTGTATGAAGAAGCCATCTCCTCCCTGGTATGGGCCTGAATCTCGTCTGTGAAAAGACTATCCAAGGAATTAAAAGTTTAATTTAAAGAAGAAATGTAAGAGGACCAAATTAAAGAGGGCCACCAGCAATTCAAGGAGGAAATGTCCCATGTTCCAGACCAGAGTCTCTGCTGCTGGGAGCAGGCACTTCCCTGCTTGGGAGAGAGGGTTCACAGCACCAGGCACGCTGTGGTTTGACCTGCCATGGTGGCAAAATATCAGTGATGCCACCATAATGCAATTTTCTTCATTCCTTCAGAATGCAGGCCACAGTTTGCTTTTACCTGGAGATGTGTACACCTGGAATTGACTGCCCCAGGGGGTGAAAACACAAGTCTCACAATTTGGAATGATCATGGACTGATCCAGACTGCCCTGGAAAAGGATGAGGTTCCAGAACACTTGCAGTCCATTGATGATGTGATCATTTGGGACAGTACAGCAGAGGAAGTTTTTGAGAAAAGGGAGCAGATAATCCAGATCCTCCTGAAGGCCAGCTTTGCCACAAAGCAAAGTAAGGCCAGGGGACCTGCCCAGGAAATTCAGTTTTTAGGAGGCAAGATGGACATCATCAGATTGGATGTGGTCAACAGAATAGCAGCCATGTTCCCACCAACCAGCAAGAATAAACACAGGTTTCCTAGGAGCTTTGGGTTTTTGGGAGGTGTGTATCCCAGAGGACAGCCAGAATCTAAGCTCTCTCTGTCTTGTGACATGGAAGAAGAAGGGTTCCAAGTGGGGCCCTGAACAACAACAAGATTTGAACAGATCAAACAGGAGACTGCCCATGCAGTAGTTCAAATCCCATATGCTTTGGCATAAGAGCAGACACTTGCACAGATAAAGATTTGCAGTCTGAGCGTCCACACTTGTCAGGTTAACATTGGCTGTTGTCTGCATTGGTTTTTATGTCTGTGTGAAGTTTAACAGTTTTTGAGAGGGTAAGTGAAGTAAGATTTGGCTGTCACCATTAGCAGCATTTCTTTTTGTGTCAATAGCACAAAAGCTTTGGTGTGTTAATTGCTGTACCACTAAATCTCAAGGAGATAGACTTCCTGGTTCTGCTGTAGTGGAGCTCCATTTTATGGGAAAAGACTGAATCCAAATCAGCTAACCCATGCCACTGATGCAGCAGAGATCTATAAAGCAGACTGGACAGAGATGGTTAAATGTTTTTCAAAGGAAGCTTTGTCTTCCCCACCTTCTCTTAATTTTAGCCTGTTCCCTGGTTTTTTGGCGGTTGCCTGTGTCTTCTTACCTTGCTCTCTTTGCTGTTCATGTTTTAAATCACAGCTGTAGCAAATTCATCCTTTTACACAAAAAGCTCTTCCCAGCACAGCAGACCAGCTAGTACAACCCTCCAGTGCTTTGGTTAAGCAGTTTTGTGAGAAAAGAAATTAAAATTAAAATGTTTCTTTTTTTTTTCTTTCTCTCTTTTCATTTCAGTGAGGGTCCCATATTTCATTGACTTGAAAAGACCACAGGATCAAGGTTTAAACCACACCTGTAATTATTATTTGCAGCCAGAGGAGGATGTAACCATTGGAGTCTGGTAAGGAATCCAGTTCTGTGCAGTATGTGCCATGCATCTTTATCCTTCTCTTTGTTCTAGATGTTGCCTATTCAGTCTTTTTGCTGTGCATGCTCTCATTTGTGGATGTTTGTATTTTCCTCTGCCAAGTGACCGAGTTCATGTTGAAAAGTATGCAAATCTCTGGGGCTCATCTGAGCTGGGATCAGTAATGCACAAAACACAGTCAGACAACCTGTGCATTCAGAGAAACATCAAAATTTGGAATTCTAAAGGTTACAGGTCTGCCTCACTACAAAGATCCTGCCTCCAGATCAGACCAGACCCATGGAGTTAAATGTTTTGTCATTCAACTCTGATTCGTGTTTTGTTTTGCAAAATACATGTGGGGGAAGATGGGAAAACAGATCAAAGTGTTCAGAGTAGGAGGAAGAAAATTCTGTTCATAAAACATATGTAAGATTTGGAGAGTGGGTGAGAACGGAACACACAGTTTACACTCTTCGCAAAACAAGTGACAGTGTCAGAGCTCATTTGTCACTTCTTTCTCTCAGTGATGATTTTCTGGTCCCAGGTAAGGACAATTCATTTTAGCTCCATGTTACCCTGGATTGTGTCAGGTATGGAGGGAAGGGGATGTTCCCTTAATGCAGACAGTGATGTTCAGTCTGCGAAGTGCAGGATTTGGAGTTTTCAGTTGTGTGTGTAACTTAGATGGGTCCTGTAATGCACTAGAGATTTTCTCTTCACTGGGTACACAACCTTTAAATGGGATAGAGATATTCTTATCATTGTCATTAGGACATTTTCTTTCCTTTAAGTAAATTTTAGTGAAAGATATGTTTAGAAACTTGAAAACTTCATTCTTTCTAAGATAGGCTGATAAATAGGGATTTGATTCTTCACTTGGACAATTAAAATTCTACCTGTTAAGCTGTTAAATAAGTTTTTATTTGAAGTCTTGAGATTTGTATTTTGTTTCCCTTGCAAGTGTACTGTGTATCTTTGCTAAAACAGAACTTCCAGCTTGTGGTGGCAGTTCAGAGGCTGTCATTTATCTGGATATTTATGGAAGATTTTCACAAAAGTTTGGAACCTTGCTTTTAAAAGCCAGTGCAGGGTCTTGTGTTTGGTACATTTGTGAAACAAAGTCCTCAGCCTGCTTTGTTGGGGCAGAACAGTTGAATTTTTGAGTCTCACAGTTACTGAGGCTTTTTACCTCTTCAAGACCTTGGTGTCTGCTGGCTGCATGCAAGCAAGTTGGCTTTTTACATTGCTTTCCTCCTGTGTGCTCTGAGCTTTTCATCTTATAATGAGGATTGCTGTGGTAGGTGCAAGCTTGTCTGCCTTGCAGGTAAAAAGCCATGTGAGTGCTTAAGTTACTTGTGATGGCTCTAAGCCAGCCCCCTTCTCAACAACTCAGATGGTTGTGGGCATGTCCTTGCTTTGTGTTTGTGTTTTAATTATCCAGTTTAATTACCTACCTTCTGTTCAGTCTGTCATTCCTCTTTCTGTTCCACCAGTGTTGAATTCTTTCTCACAGGCCACACAGGTGCATTATCTGCAGAACTGCTGAATTAAAAATTCCTGCCTCTTGTAGGTTGTAACTTTTTCAGCTAAAATGTTACACCTTCAAGAACCTTGTGCCTGAAAACAAAACATTTTATCTGCTCCTCAGAGCCGGGGCTCCTCCTTTTCCTCAGATTGGCTGTAAAGTCAGATATGCCTCTTAATCACTGAACATTCTTTCCAAGCCCAGCTGGCTTTGATTACTCTGTACATCTGCTGACCTAGCAGTGAATCTTGTTTATGGTATAGAAGTTATGTTAATTGAAGTAATTAAGTGCCATAAAAGCTGAGGAACTGTGATTATTTTGCCAGAGCAGCAGGAAGTTCAGTAATTGTGCCTTTGAAGTTCTATGCCTTGCACAGAGAGCTCTACATTTTGAAGGCAGTGGTGATGGAGGTGAAAATGTAGAAATAAGTGTAGCCACTGCCTTTTCATATTGACCATTTGTCAGCTAATCAGGACAGTTTTATGAGCACCGCGTGTGAGGTGTGTAATCCTGAGTGAAGGAGTTGAACAGAAAATCTCAGAGTTCAAGTGGCAGACACTTGAGTGTTGAGGAGCAGCAGGACAGTGCAGATTTTCCTTCTGTTCACAGGCACACAGTCCCTGCAGCCTTATGGAAGAATGCCCGAGGGAAAGACCAGCCGTGGTTTGAAGAGGCTTTGGGCTCCAGCCACCCTGTGATCCTTTACCTGCACGGCAATGCAGGGACAAGGTGAGGCACAAAACACTGGTGGCTTTGTTTCAGGATGTGTTTTCCTGGCTTGTCACAGCTTCAGCACCTTCAGAAAAACAAGAAAAACTCCTTAGGGGCTGTAGTGACAGGACAAGGGATAATGGTTTTAAACTAAAAGAGGGTTGGTTTAGATCAGGGAAGAAGTTGTTCACAATGAGAATGGTGGTCAAACACTGGAACAGGTTGTCCAGAGAGGTGGCAGAGGCACCATCCCTGGAAACATTCAAGGTCAGGCTGGATGGAGATCTGAGCAAACTGATCTAGTTGAAGGTGTCCCTGCTCGTTGCAGGGGGTTTGGACTAGATGGCCTTTGAAGGTCTCTTCCAGCCCAAACTATTCTATGATTAAAACCAAAATAAAATCTAAAACTAAATTTGGTGCTCCTCCTTTTAAAAGAAGGCACATACATTTTATGGAATGATCCCTCTCCATTATTGGATGTGGGAATGGATTTATTGCAGTTATCAGAGATATCTGATATTCTAGTTTGCCTTGTATCCTCTGCTAGAAGCCAGGAGGCTGTGACCCTTCCTGAATCAGGAGTTGGAAAGTACTTCTTTCCTGTATAATACAGACATTTTCTGAATTGAGACAGGGGGTGGTATTAGTGCTTCTGTAGATGTGACTCACAGGCATTAAATAAACCTTCCAATTCCTTTTGTGAGTTTATTTTAGTAATTAACACATTCTGAGGAAGGAAAATCAGAAGGAAAGAGGAAGGTTATGTGCTGATCTTGTTTCATTATTGCATCTGTCCAGGACATTTGTCTGGACCAGGAGCACTTCTAAAACTTCTATTTTTATATTTGACTGTTTATTGGCTAAAGTAGTAGATCAGTTCTCTGTATTTTGTTGCTGGATGCTAAAAAACCATTAATGCAGTGTGAAGATATTTCTCAGGATTTTGTTCTTCCTGCCAGTTCTCCACATGTTACAGTGCTTTTGTTTGTTTCTTAGAACATGGTCTTTTCTCCTAAAAATATGCATTTTACAAAAGAGTATCAATCCCCTGCTGGATTTTGAGTGCCAGTTCTTGGGATGTTTTTTCTTGCATCTTCTTTTGAACCTGATGTCTGCCCATGGATACTTTGCAAGAGCAGCAACATTGCAGGAAAACAAGTTCCATGATGTAAAATAAAGAAACAGTTTTAGCTGTGCTGGTAGTGAAGGTTTGCTAACCTCTACATCACAAGAACATTTCTCACACCCATTCTTGTCTCAGCACTGTGCTTTTCTTGGCACAAGGGCACAGTGTGGAAGGTGTGTGCTGCAACCCAGGAAATGCATGAACAGATGGGTTTTTTTTGCAAACTGCCCTTGCCTTCTTGTGCTGATGCATTGCAAGGTTCAATCAAATTGTTGCATTGTTTTTCAAACATTTCTTCACTTTTTTTTTTTTTTTTTTTTTGCCTTGATTGGGTGTAGCAAATGATACTAAGGGAAGCTTAAGGGAAACTTTCTGCAGCTGAATGGTGGCTGTTTGGGGGCAGTATCTCTGCTTTTTGTGTATTGATTAGATTTCCTTCTCAACTCCCCCGAGTGCTGCTGGGATAAAGGACTGAGCAAGGGATCAGTTACATATTTCCCATTTCCCTCTGTGCTCTGGAGATGCCTTGGCTTTGCCATTTCAGATTTAATGTGTGTTGCTGTATGTTTGTTTCTGTGCTGCACTTTCAGTTGCTTGTCTCAGGGCTGCTTTACTGCTGCAGGCTGCATTAACCATGAGTAAAAGGCACTGCCTTGGCTTCCTGGTTTGGCTTGAGTGATCTGGGGCTGAGGCAAAAATGTTGTGTACTCAATCCCCTTAGAAAATTCCTCTGTTACACTTGAAGGAAAGCATGAAAAAGCACAAAGGTGTGACTTTTCAAGCAAGTGGATCATCATCTTCAGGCTTGTATGATTCAAAATTACTTACAAGCAACCCCTTGCATTTTGCCCTGAGTGTTTTTGACTGGATTAGGTGTTTTCTAGCATGGTTGGAGCTGACAGCTTTTGGTAGGTAGACCAGGTGCATGTGTTCTTAGAGGGAGATCTGGCATTTTGGTTTAGAGTCTGCACTGACCAAGCCAGTCATAGTATGAAATTTCTAGAGTTTTCATAAGTGCAAGAGTACATTTACTATAATACCAATACTAGACTGAAGTTTGAGTATGGATTAGCCATGTCATGTTGTGCATGGATTTTAAGGTGTGTAATGGCACACTCATATTCCTTTCTGTTGTCTAGGTTTCAGTTTATATTTATAAATAAAAGCAGATTCTTCCCCTGGACTTTACAGTTTTCCTTTCTGCTTTTCTCTGCTCACGTTTTTGCACATGTCCTTTCTTTCCCTGTGCTTGGAGCCAGGTGAGGAAATGTAAAGGCCACCTGCTTGGCTTCATGTCATTATTTCTTCAAAGTTTTGAGAGGCAGGGCTACTGGCTGGGGCAGCACTTGTGGCAAGAGATCAGGGTAGGCAGAGCAAAAAGGGACAGGATGTTCTGGATGTATTACAGGCTTTGGAAAAGGCAGACAGCGGGGTGGGTTGAAAAGTTCATTTTTACCTGCTGTGAGGCAAGATTTACATGGAGAAGTCGACTTCAAAATTGTGTCCTGCATAGCTCAACAAAGCCTGGCTGTCTCATTGAAGCCTGTGACAAAGCATTTATGGTGTTTCTTATGTTTGGCATGTTTTTGTTAGATTGCCTAAGGCAATTGGGAAATATATTTCTGGAAACCTAAATACTGAAATGTGGTTGGTCTGGGGGTTTTTTAATGTGTTTGTTTCTTTTTGTTTGGTTGTTTAATTTATTTTTTTTTCCTCCTCTTTTTTCTTCATGGATCACTCTTGCCAGAGGAGGGGATCACCGGGTGGAGCTTTACAAGGTAAGAGGCTGCCTTGTAAAAGGAGGTTGTCCAAACAGCTGCATTAAAAACAGCTTTCCAAACAGCTGGAGAGTGGGTGGCAGCTGCATTAGCACCTCAGGTGTGCAGAGAGCTGAGAAGACTGCTCAAACAGCCCACTGCCACAGGCACAGCCCTTGGGGCTCTCAGTGTCCTTCCAAGAGGAAGCCTGTAAGGGAAAAGGCTCTGTAAGCTGTGAGCAAGCACACTTCTCCCATCTTCAAAGATGTTTGAAAGGTCTTTTATTTGCTGTTGTTAACTGCCAGCCTCAGCTAGGCTAACCAAGACAGTTTCTGGGAAAAATCAGGAGTTTTATTTAATTACAGCCCCAATTTGATTGATTAGTGTACTAATTTAAGGTACCATTTAAGAGCATTCAGCCTGGATTTCCCCTTTCCTCAAGGTACAGTGCATTTGTATGAGTGATGCCATCTCAAGTGCAGAAGGTTTTGTAGAAAATCCATTGAATTCCCCAGGTGTAGCACTATGGTGTGAGTTATATGAGAACACAGCTGCTTTGAGTGTTTTATCTAATGATTTTTGGGGTAATTTACTTTATTAAACTCTCTTTTGGCTGAAATTCCAACACACAGTTTCTTGGTCTCCTATCACATGTTTCTAAGAGAGACATAATTGTTTTTGTTGGTTCATTTCAGAGAGCTCTGAGTCTGTTCTTCTCTTTGCGTCAATGTTGGCACTCATAAAGCTTTATTGCAATTCAATGCAAGATCCCCTGCTACAAAATCTTTTAAATTCAGATTGCTTAGAAAATAGTGTTTAGCAACCCCAAGAAGGCAGGTGATACTTCATTTCCTTTAAGAAAAAAAAAAATTAACTAATTTGCAGAAAATTGGTTGAGGAGACTGTCATGTATGATCTATTTTGTCATTTTTCTTGGAACCAGCCTGTGCTGTGATGCATTTTGTGCTGGCCAAGACAGGCAGAGGAGTTGGTTTTGATTTTGATGGACAAGAGTAGGAGTACTTCAGAATATACAGACTTGGTGTGTTTCTGTGTACATATACAGAGAACACAGTTTACCAAACCCCGAGGTTTCTGTTCCTGGGTCTGGTATTCTTTGCTTCTGAGAACATCCAGACAAGCTGCTTAGTTTGCCTTTTTCAGTCAGTGAACACACACATAGGCTTAGCAGAACCACTCCAGAAACTCCAGGTTTGTGTTTATTCCAGCAGAGTGAACCAGTTTGGGAAGCTGTCCTTTTTGCTGATGCTTTTAATAGGCCTTCAATGCAGCCAGCACATAAAACATGTATAGAAGACAGGTGAACTCTCAACAGATTAAATAATTTTTAATGGCCTGGAAAAGGTGCAATTGTATATGATATCTTAGCAGTAAAATCACATTGTAAAGCTAAAAACCAAACTTTTCAGGAAGAAACTTCATCTTCTGCATGTCTAGTCAGGGAATTCAATGTGTGAGTGAACTTATAAAAACATCATATAGTGATTCCATTGGAAACAGCTGTCCTGGAGCATCTAATTTGGGTGGGACAATGGAAGTGCTCTCTCCCTTTCCAGTCAGTTGTCTGTGTGAGCTCCACTTGATACTGTGTGCCTCAAAGTGGTTGTGAAATGTTTGTTTATAAATCTACCCAATACATGTAATCTCTTAAAACTGTGCTATAAGTAATGCTCAGTTTACAGGTGTAATTTCATTTGTAGACTACAATTAATTTCATTTGTAGACTACAATAGTCCCAGTACCACTAGAAAGAGTGTTGGTTTTATATTTCCCCTTTAGAGTATAGCATAATACTAATGCTGCTTTTTTAAAAATCATGTATCATACACAGACCACAAGAGAAACATTTAAATTTTGTAACCTTTTGTTGATTTTTTTGTCTACCACAGAGCTGTTATGGTCATATAAAGCAATGGTAGCTTGGAATGCTTGTATTGTTTTTACCAAGGCACTTTTTCCAAGCAAGTTGCTCTAACATTGAGTGGTTTTACTTACTTTTAACAGATTTTGTTAGGCTTACCATTGGCTATAACATGAGTATTTATAATAGAGCAACAGCACATTTTTGAGCTATACATTTAAGCCTTCTGCCACGGGCTCCTGTATGTTATTCTTACATTGATTGCAATTTGAGTAATGTAATTGAAGCAGTTGTACTTTTTCACTGGAAAACATGAAAGTCTTTGTAAGGGAAACAGTAGGATATTTGCAGATCTTAAGGTCAAAGCTGTTAAAGGAATAATCAACATCTTAGGTAGCCTGATATGAAGTCCAGGAAACAAACAGAGTAGAATCAGTGGGCTGAGATTAGTGCTTGGAAAGCTCTGTGCCTGCTCCATTGAAAAGCTGTAAATTGGCCATTTAACTTGTCAATAATTTTATGAAATGAATGCCTGCACCTTGGCCTGATGGAAGAGCATGGCTGGTGTGCAAGACTCTGTAATGGGTTCTGAGTGTTTCTGTGCTTTGCAGGTTCTCAGCTCCCTGGGGTACCACGTGGTGACGTTTGACTATCGAGGTATGTGGGCTTCTTCTGCCAACCCTTGCTGCCAGCTCATTAGCTGTGCTTATTGCTTCTCTTTTTTCCCCCTCATGGCTATCTAGAGAATTTCCAGCAATTTCTTTTTCCTGATGTTCAGCTGGGTGGGCTGTGGCTCCTGTCTGTCTCATGCACAGGGCTAGTTGGTTTGGGAGCTGAGGAGCAGAGAGTGAGCCAGGCTGTCACAGCATCCACTTCAGGCACTCCCCAGGTGCACACCGGGGAGCTGGGGGCTTGCCTGGGTGTAATCCTTCTGGATAAGATCTAGCTGACTTTCCTAAGGTCACACAGGGAACTGAACTTCCACTTACTTCCTTCTAAGAACTCATAGGTGAGATAAGGCAGAGTAAATGATTTGCTAACAATACTTGGCAGAAGCCATGACTGCTTTGCGCCTCTGCACCAGCAGTCAGGCATCTGCTCCTCCTTTTCTACCTTCTTAGTATTTAAGCCGTGGCTGCAGTGTAATGCCACTGCAGATACCAGAAAGAAATTAATCCATTGCATTTTTATCAAGAAGACACCTGGGAGAAGTTTATTTGTAGGAGCTTGCCCTGTTTTTCAGTCCTGCTGGCAGCTGCTTCTCTGGCTGCTTATTGGGAATCAGAAGGGATGTGGGGTGCTGGCTGCTAAGAGCATACAATGTGTGGATGTGCTGCAGTAGTGATGGAGCCAGAACAGTCAGGAGGATGGAAAGTTGCTGGAGGGCAGTGATTGAACAGCACAGACAAACTGATGTTGCAACAGCTCAATGAGGCACGGTTGGGTTTTGGCCCTAAGCATCCAATCCTGTGCTGTCAGAGACTGCATTTACAAGTTGGTTACATGCATGGAGAAGCAGGGAAGGTTTGGGAGCTGAGCTGTTGCAGGTGGGTACGTGCAAAAATGCTGTTGTAGCAGTGTTTGAGATCCAATCTTTGGTTTTGTTGTTGAGTAAATCCACAAAACCTCCTTGCCAGACAGCAGCCACCTGGATTAAATGACTGTGAGTCAACCAGAGCTTTCAGCCCCAAATCATAGAGGTGCACAGTGAACAGCAAGTGCCCATGTCCCAGGCCCCTTTGCAGTTGCAGATGGGCTGCATGGGAGGAGCTGGCTGGTTCTGCTGAGCAGTTTGAGCGATTCTCAGCAGGACTCTTTGTGTTGCAGGCTGGGGTGACTCTATAGGCAGCCCTTCAGAGAGGGGAATGACCTACGACGCCCTTCATGTCTTCGACTGGATAAAAGCCCGGAGCGGAGACAACCCTGTCTATATTTGGGGACACTCCCTGGGCACAGGGTAAGCATCTAATCTTAGTGGCACTTCTAAAGAAGCAGCTTCTAAAGAACATTAAGCACTGACCTTGGATGAAGGTGCTGTTTTGCAATAATCCCTGGGCTGGCTTGGCTTGGCATCTGTGGCATAATTTCTGGAGGGTGGCTTCCCCCTTTGCACTGGACAGAGTGAGAAGGGCTACAGTGAATGACTGCAGCAATGGGTCTTGAACCTTCATTGTCCACAGGGTTCACACTAGAAAGACACTTAGAATAATAGTTTGCAGATTGTCTTTCAAAGCAGAGCATCAGACTTGTCTGGTATTCTGAAAGTCTCAGACCAGCCACGCCTGTGTGTGCCTTGTGCTTTCAAGATGTTTTCCTCCTGTCCTGATGAACATACTGTGTGTAACCAGTGCTTGGGCAGATGCTTGCATGACTATGCTGCTGGCCACCTTTGACATTTGCATGACCATGCCTGGCACAGGGAAGTTCAAGGTGTCAAGTTCAAGGTGCCTTTGCCCTCATGTTTTTAACTTTCATTTCCTGCTTCCTCCCTTTCCATGGTTGTCTGGAGGCAAGTCATGTTCAGCACCACACACTCTTACCCTTGTGATTGTGGAGGAGCAGAGGGCAAACACAAGAGTTACCTTTGGCTTGAGCTGTGTACACATAAACTGTGAGACCACAAAGGCTATGAAACACATGCTGGGACAGGGAGGTATTTCAGGGAAGTGGCTCTTCATTGCTGTGACACTAAACACCTTGCTTAGTTTGAGAGAAGACAAAGACTTTTTCTTGGCTCGGCCTCTGTATTTTTTGTGCTGTTCAGAATCCCTTTCTGGGTCAGAGCATGCTTGTGATGTTTCCCAGCACTGCAGTCAGAGTGTCCTGAGACTGGTCCCCAGCTGAGTTCTCTAGTGACCACAGCCAGTCTGGAGTTCAAGGTTTGTGAAATGCTCTGTGCTTGGAGAACTTGGCAACTTTGGAAATATCCCTGTCCCATTAGGGTGGTGCATAGGGGAGACCTTGCTGCTTTCTGTCCCAGTTAGGGAAGCTCCTTGCAGTGTAGCCCTGGGATGCTGCCCTCCAGCTGCCTGGAACACAGCACCCCTCTGCCTACACCCCTGCATTCCCCTCTTGCTTGCTCAGCCCTTGTGGTCTGGAGGCAGGAGGCCGTGTCACCTGCTGGGGATGTGCTGGGAGCCACCTGAAAGGAGTCCATCCAAGGGGCTGCCTGGTGTGTTTCTTCCTTGGACTTGTTCATTAAACACAGGCCCCTGATGTCACTTGGGGCAGTCGGGTGCGTGAGGACAGAGGTCACTGTGGGCCAGCTGCCAGACCTCGAGTGGTGTGCGGGATCGACCTTGTGGCTGTGGAGCTGTAGGGAATTTACAGGGATCCCCCAGCCAGGGGAGAGAATGATGCCTCTGACTCCATCTTAGCAGAAGGCTAATTAATTACTTCATTATACTACATTATTCTATCTTATATTGCATTACATCTAAACTGAATCTGCCAAGCATTCGACTGCACACAACTGCACAGGATCTCGTGACTGTCAGCTGACAGTCCCGACACACACAAGGAAACAAAACACCATCACTTTGGGTAAACAGTCTCCATATTGCATTCTCCTTTTGCACAAACACAGGCACAGCAAATGAGATAAGAATATTCTTGGGAAGAATTGTGCCTTGCTTTTCTCTGTGGGGCTACAGAGGTGTACCTGTGCCACCTCTGGAGCTGCTGCTCTGCAGAGGGCCTGTGCCAACTCGATGCTCCTTCTTCTTTCCAGAGTTGCAACAAACCTGGTGCGGCGCCTCTGCGAGAGAGGTGAGTGTGACACGTGGATGCACTTTCCAGCAGCCTGCTGCTGTCCCAGATTCCCACAGACATTTGGGGTGGTGACAGAGCTGTCCTTGGTGCACCGTGGTGGCAGCTGCTCTCACGAGGCAGAGCCCAGCCTTGCTGGCAGTGTGCAGCCCTGCATTTCAGCACATTGCCTTTGGCTTTTCAGAAACGCCCCCGGATGCCCTGATCCTGGAATCTCCATTCACCAACATACGGGAGGAGGCGCGGAGTCATCCCTTTTCTGTGGCAAGTACACGGTGACACTCACACTGCTGGCATGGAATTGTGTGCAGGGAAATGAACCTTCAGAAGTGCTGGAGCTGAGCAAACTGCACGACTTGTGGTATCTGTAAACACTGGGGGTAAAGAGCTGCACTGGAGACAGCTGCTCACAGTGAGCAGTGCCAGAGCCGTGTGTCCAGCATGGGAATGAGCTGGCTCTGAACTGAGCACACACCCAGTCCAGGCCTTGCACACAGCCAAGCTGGTGGGGTGCCCTGGAATAAAGCACTTCCAGGTAGAACTGCCAACAGTCCTGCGTGATACCTGGGGACTTTGACCATGCCAGCACCCACAGGGCCTGCTCCTGAGCAGGCTGGTAAGATAGGCCTGAAACAGGGGAGGAAAAGTAATGCTGGTGGAAACAGGGGCAGTCTTACTGCAAAGAGCGTGGTCAGCAGCCAGGGGATGTTATGGGATGGCAGTGGCCTGCCCTGTTAGTGCTCTTTGTATCAATGGACTGCTGGTGCCTGGCACTAATGCACATCTTTCCTCTCAGATATACAGATACTTCCCTGGATTTGACTGGTTCTTCCTTGACCCCATCACAACAAGTGGAATTAAATTTGCAAACGATGAGAAGTGAGTTCCCTCTTTGCTGGGGTTTCAGCTGTGGCTGCAGTAAGCCATGGCAAGCATCAATGAGGATAGACATGAGACTGCACTCTGGCTCTTTTTTGTTGCTGCATTGCTCTTACTGGAGTGATTTCAATTGCTCTCACAGCCCTGAGAGCAGCACAGTGGAGCTCTGTCTTTTTAAATTGTTCATAGTAAGAACAGATGCAACAGAGAGAACAGAGACTACTCAGGGATATCCTGATTGGGTTCATGCCATTTATGCTTTTCAAGTGTACCTTCCACGTTAAACAGTAGCATTGGAACATGGAAGGAAGGTTTGGGAAGATTTCTTTGTTGTGTGTTTGCCTAAGCCACCTTGCCTGTAATCACATAGTCTCCTTTCATTGAAGGGCCAGAGCATTTGTGAGTTTCCAGTATTGAAACCAAACCAGACCTGGGGGGAGAGGGGGTGATGATTTACAGTGGAGTGAGCCACATTTCTCTGGTCTAAGCAGCAAGAAAATTTTATAAGCATGTCTTTCACTGGTAAATTTTCTACAGACCAAATGAATGGTGCCCAGATAAGGTTTTAAATTGTAGTTAATAACCCCCAGGACATGCTTGTCATTACAGTTTTCCTTAAAATGTCCATGTGTTGGTATTGGAGAATGATGGGATTGCTCTGAGCCTTTGTGACATTGTTTTGTTTTACAGTGTGAAATACATTTCTTGCTCCCTGCTCATCCTTCATGCTGAGGATGATCCAGTGGTACCATTTCATCTGGGAAAAAAGGTACACACGTGGCTCTGCAAACTGGTCTGGTGGGAGGAGCTGGTGTGGATAGAACAGCATCTCAGCCAGGCAAGAAGTCAGTAATGGAAAGGGGTAAAATTGCCCAGAGGGACTGCAGGTGCTGTAGTGTGGCAAATCAGTGGTGCAGTGAGGCTGAGGCTACCAAAGCTCTTCAAGCCAGGGTCCCTCAGCCATGCCTGAGGGGGCGGTGGGTTTGGCAGGGGGAGCTGGGTTGGAGAGACACAAATCCCTCACCTGCCTCCCCTTGGGTCCAGCTTTACAACATCGCAGCGACGTCGCGGAGCTTCCGGGACTACAAGGTGCAGTTTGTGCCCTTCCACACGGACCTGGGCTACCGGCACAAGTACATCTACAGGAGTCCAGAGCTACCTCGGATACTGCGGTAACCGCGCTCCCGGGGCAGATACCGGGCTGATGTGGCTCTGGGGCTTTTGGGATCTCCCCAAAAACAGCTGCTGTGGGTGTCCCAGAGAGTGAAGTTTAGTTAAGCACAACCTGTCTGTGTTGTCTTCTATATCAAGCGTTCTGTTAGCATTATGGTGCAAGGATTCCATATTGCCAGAGTTTCATACTTCCCCAATGTTTCTCGTAGGCATCTCCTCTAAGCACTGACTGTTCCTGGTCCTTGCAGTAACTATCTGACTCCAGATCCCACCAATCCACTCTTTTATACCACTGTTCTTATTGGCTACAGGTGTGGCCTGTTAACGTTAGGCCTGCTCCTAATCTTTAGTAATTGGTTCAGCTGCAACTCTTTAGGGGATAAGATTACATTCTACACCACCTTCATTTACCCATACTGTATCCCCCTACATGTCTGGGCCCCTTAGGCAGGCTCTAGAGACACAGGCAATCTTAGCAAGCTCAGCTCTTAAGTGAGATCAGCTCTTTGGTGATTTTCAGCTCTTTGCTTGCTAATTGCCTCAGCAGCAGACGCAGGGAGAGAGAGGAGAAGCACTGTATGAGGTTCTGCAGAGATGTCTTTATTGGCAGCTTCTGCAAAGGGTCTCAGTGACAGCTCTTCTCCTGAACTGGGCAGAAGTAGGGGTTTATATAGGGTACAAGAGTTTTGGGAAACACCCTACTAGTAAGGGTGGAGGTGAAAATGACTTGTCCTACAGAGAGATAACAAGGGTCTGAGGGCAGGAGAGGGGCTTCTTAGTTCCAGTCATCATGACTAGGCATTTCTTACCTTAGGCACCTGACTGCCAGGGAGGCCTTGCAGACCCTGTGCCTGCTACTCCAGGGCTGGCTTAGCATAGGAGTCAGAGCTCTCCACCTCCTTGCAAAGCAGGTTTTGGGAAGGGGAGCCACAGAAATCTGGGAGCACTTTCTGGCTCATCTCTGCTGTGAGCCGGATGCTCTGGAGGAGCTGTTTGCAGAGGGGTTGCTTCAGTTTGGCTCTTTCAGTGGAAGCCTCTGATGGGTGTGAGAGCAAAGCTCAGTGCTGTTCCCTGTAGCTGCAAATGCTCAAGTGTTTGCCGGGGAAGGACCTGCAGGCTGTAGCATGCACCAGAGGATAGGAGAATCACGTGTCACTGCTTTGTCATTTCCTTTTCTAGGGAATTCCTGGGAAAATCTGAACATGAGCATCATCACTGAAGACTGTCTGCTTGTCAGCACAGAGATTTTCATTTCCTTCCTCTCTCTTTTTCCTCCCCGCTCCCTGTGGGTCAGTCTGCCGTTCTTCCATCCCTGGCACTAGAGGAGGTCAGGGATTCCCATTCCAGTCCTGATGTGTACCCTTGGCAACTCCAGCTTCTGGCATCAGCATCTGTGACGGCAGAAGGAAGAAGTTCTTGGCTTCTTTTTGGACTTGGACAGAGGGGTGGTAACAGCCCAGGAGCCAGCACCAAACCGTGAGAAATGTAAGCGCAGCAAAGCCTCGCCCGTCCCTCGTGGTACTGCTGAGGACAGATGCTCCTAGGACACTGTGTCATGACCAAGGATGTTTCTTTCACTTCTAAACACTGCTGCTGTTTTTGGATCATGTAGAGATACATTTGTAGGCAAATGGCTTTTGCCACGTCTCCTTCCTACCACAGGTGTCTTGCTTGAGTTTGAGGTGTTCTCTTTCTAGAAAATACATGGTTTGCCTTTCCTCTTTGATCAGTGGCTGTAATTGCAAATACATGGAGGATCCAGGTAGTGAGAGGTATTTTTATTTAGCTCTTCAGTCACAATGTGCTGCAAGTGTTGGGGTAATTGCACACATTTGGAAATAAAATGAAAGATTTTTTTTTTGTTCTTCCTTTTGAAATATCTATGTAATGGGCAAGCCTAGTGCCCTTTTATCTTTCCTGTACCTTTTTTCTTCTGAACATTATTTTTTGCTCTCATCCCTTCTATTCTCTGTGGACCTCCTCCCCTTCTTCACAAGTATTCCTACTAGGATTGGAATGACACGTGTATATAAACTGCAGATGTGGGTGTTTAAGCCAGAAACTCTGAGATTACTTTTTTGCTTGATCTCCTCTTCCATGGACAGTGTGTGCCCAGGCTGCTGGAATGGATGTCTTCCATTACCCTGTACAAACCCAGACAGCCATGTGCTGCTTTTAGGTGAGAAGGGCAAGGGTTTTTTTTTTTTCCTCAACTACTTTTTAACTCCTTGGGTCAGGTTTTCCTGTTCCTGGTGGCAGTGCTGTTCCACTGTAGTTAAAAGCAGGCAGTGATACAGTTTTTGATGCAAAAATAAGTCTGGGGTGCCATTCCCCATCTCTTCCCCCCCTGCCTTCTGTGCACTTCCAGTAGCACATCTTAGCCCCTCCGACAGCCATTGTTCAGGAGGAAGAAGTGGAAATGAGCCTTTCCCACAGGAAGAGGGTCTGGCGGTGTCCTTGCCCTGCTTGGGGCTAGAAGTGGGGCTGGTTTATGCCACTGAAGAGCTCTGCACTGAAAGAGGAGTCAGTGACACACTGCCTTGCTGGGGTCCTGCCCCTTGTCAGTCCACACAGACAGTACCAGGTGCTGTAGGTTTAGTCACCAGTGCTCAAAGGGAATTGTGCTGCCCCAAGGATCCGGTCAGGGGTGTACAGCATAGTAATAAACTGCTCAGCATGCACCAGAGTTATAGCTGCAGGCTCATCCTAGCTGCAAAAGAGACAGTAGCTTGTTCTTGTACCAAGATTCTTCTGCCATAAGTGCAGTTGTCCCTGAGGTTTCTGACCCCTGATACTCATGGAGTAGCTGTGCCACTACAATAGGAGTGCGGCAACCTTCATTTATCGCACTGACAGACGAGAAATACTTACCTGGCTCTGGAGAGTAACACACACATTCCAGTCAGTGCTGCTGCTGGCAGCTGGCTTGGGGCAAAGTGCAGCCTGAGCTGGGGCCTGGCTGCCTGCCTTCCTCCTGCTGGGACAGAGCTGGGAGTCCAGCACGAGAGCTGCTGCTCTTGGTGGTCCCAGCACCACCGTTCCTGTTAGCAGCCCAGTGATACGCTTGGAAATTTAAACTGAAATGTTTATCTAAAAGTGGTGTAGTTTTAATAAAGGCATTGACTGCTGATCACTTTAGCTTTACCAGTCTTACCTGGCAGTTTTTGGGACATTTTCCCCACACTGAGCAGGTCAGCTGGGTGTGGGGCTGGGCTGAAGTAGGGCTGTGTGTGGGAGGTGAGCTTGAAGCTGGGAGTGGGCAAATCTTTGTGGCTGCTGTCAGCTCTAGGGGAGTGACTCAGCTGGAGCCCAGAGGGTCTGTGCCTTTATTTTGGCTGCAGCTGAGGCTCTGCTTCTCCCCTGGGAATGGGGCAGATGGGAATTGCTTGTGTGACTTCTAGTTCAGGGGCCCTGTGTGCCATTTGCAGGGCAAACCCAACACTAACCCCCACCCCAGTGCATAGAGTTAGCTGTCATGAGCATGTTATCCCCCCCTGGTGGTGCCAGCACCCTGCCAGCTGCAAGGGACTTCAAACCACAAAGCCACAGCTGGGCAAGGACTGCAGTGATTCACGCATTGTGGCCTGAACTTGTTGCAACCTGAACCCAGAGGTGTGGAGTAGTCACAAGTCAGTCTGAAGTCAAACCAGCAGGTGTTTGGGTTGTTTTAATGAGTTGGTGTCAAACAGGGCAGTACTGGTGCACTACACAGCACTATGGGTGTTAAACTGTGACCCCAGCACTGGGAGGGACACGTGGAGCAGCATGACCCTGCTAAGGAAGAGTGCCAGGGATGTGATCCATGTTCACCCCCTGAGGGGCACACACACACAGCTGTATCTGCAGAGCCAAGAGCCAGCAGGCTCAGCTGCCCAGCTGGCAGTGGCAGGTACAGCCCTCCCTGTGCAGAGATGGAGGCTAAAAATCCCTGGAGTGGCTTGGTTACTGGGCCTTTAGTTAGGGAAGAGGTGTGGTGGGAGGCTACAGTAAGCTCTGTGGCAAGGAAGTGGCTGATGCCAGGCTCTCCTGCTGGTGGCACAGTGTTGGTGCCTGCCCTGGGGCAGCTGCTTTCACAGTCAGCCCCCCCTTCTTTAGGTGATACTGGGGAAGGGGGTGGGCAGGGAGTGGCCTCTCCCTCCCCCAGCTTTTGGCCTGGCAGACCCCTGCAGGAGAAAGACACACTCTGTGTTGGCTAATCCTACTTGTGGAGCAGGAGGCCAGGCCCTTGCACACAGGGGCAGGGGAAGGTTTACTTGGAAAGCCCTTGTTAAGCATGGAGCACAGCCGTGGAAGACTTATCCATGGTCATCTCACTAAAAGCACTATGCAGCACATGCAGGCTAGGTAGGTGCAAACACAAGGTCCTTTCTCCTGCCCTCCAGCTCTTGTTCCTTGGTCAGGGCTCCTCCTCAGAGCATCCTTATATCCCTCTGAGGGAAAGGCCTTGTTTCTGCAGAGCTGAGCCCGTCTGACTGGTGGTGAAATGCAGGTGAGGCCTCCTGCGATGGGAGCACATCCCTCCTTCCTTCCCTTGGTGCTTGCATCAATTTCGGGGCAGGTTGGGCGGGGGGATTGCTGTGGCAGAAGGCTCCACCCCCCAGATCTCACGGGCATACTCCGTGATGGTTCTGTCACTGGAGAACTTGCCCGAGCACGCAATGTTCCTGATCACTTTCCTTGTCCATTCACGGGGATCCTGGGAAGAGGAGAGGCAATGTCAATACTCAGCTGCTCACCCAGCTCCGTCCTGCCTTGGGGCACTAGCTAGTTTAAAAACCCCATAGTGTGGGGCTGCTGAAGCAGCCAAACCTGCCTCACCCTGCCCCAGGGCCCCCACATGCTGCGGTGTCCATGAGAAGGGCTCCACTGGAGCACACTCATCCCAGTTACCCCCAGTGTTCCCACTCAGCCGTGGGCAAATCTTACCATGAACAGCTGGTCCACTTGCCCTTGGCACTTAATGTAGGCCTCATAGTCTGCAAACACCTTAAACCTGAAACCCAAAGCAGAGTCTGGCTGGGATTTGCCTTCTGGGCAGGACAGACACCTTCCTTCCCATGAGCAGGCAGGGCTCTCCCTTGCACAGGGATGCTCCCAGGACTCACCTGTCGTGGTACATGAGCATGTTCACCACATCCTTGAAGCAGCCGGGGTCCCGAGGGGAGAAGAAGCCGCTGGTGATCTGGTCGATGGCCTGGCGCAGCTCGGGCAGGCGCTCGTAGTACTCGCGGGCGTTGTACCTGTGCCGGCAGAGACAGACAGCCTCAGGCACTGCTGCTGCTCCCTGTGTCTCTGGGGCAGGGGTGTGGGACAGCTCCTGAGTGAGGGGCCATGCTCCCAGGGCCATGCCCATCAGAGCGCCCTGCTCGTGGCTCAGACCAGCAGCAGTGTCTGACACGATTCGTGCCATGCCCCGCTCGCAGCCAGTGTGCTTGGGCAAGCTGAATCCTTGCAGCCCAAGGCAAAGACTGCCTCTAGCCCCCTGCTTTTTCCTGCTCCAGAGCTGCCCAGAGAGGAAGGTGTTGCTCCTCCCAGAGAACACGGCTCTCCCCACCAGAGCTGAGCCCTGCATCCCCATCTGACAAGCCCTGGCGTTCACCAACCCTTTCCGATCCAGGGCTTCCACGTCCTCCACCCTCATGCCAAATATGAAGAGATTTTCTTCGCCGGCCTCCTCAGCCATCTCCACGTTGGCCCCGTCCATGGTACCGATGGTGAGGGCCCCGTTCACCATGAACTTCATGTTGCCAGTACCCGAGGCCTCCGTGCCAGCTGTGGAGATCTGCTGGGAGAGATCCGCTGCTGGGATCACTGCCAGGTGCAAGAGAAGTGGGAGTTAATCCTTGGCACGTTGCAGCTCCCCACAGCCAGGGCTGGCATTTTCCAGTGGCCCTTCTGACCTCACCCTCAGCCCAAACAGCACAACTGTGGGGCCAGGCTCAGCTTTGCCATGACCCCAAGCTGGCTTCCTGCCCTGTGTGGAGCCTTCAGGCTCTTCCTAAGGGACAGCCAGGTGTCCTGCCACAGCTGCCTCTCAGGCCAGTCCCTTCCTGGGCTCAGCTGGGACATGCCCAACTCCTGACAGGTGCTCAGAGAAGACCAGACATACCCTTCTCAGCCAAGGACACGCGGTAGTTCTCCAGGAAGATGACCTTGAGCTTGTCCCCCACATAGGGGTCGTTGTTGATGACCTCACCAACGGACGTGATGAGTTTGATGATCATCTTGGCCATGTGGTAGCCAGGGGCTGCCTGAAGAAGAGCAGTCCAGAAATGGGGAAGGCTTTTAAGGAAGGGAGAGCATAAGAGATGACAGTGTGGAGTTCTCACTGCAGTGAGTCTGAGCCTCACTTCTGCTGTTCACATGGAATCACAGCATGGTTTGGGTTGGAAAGGACCTTTGAAAGATATCTAGTCCAACCCCCCTGCAATAAGCAGGGACATCTTCAACTAGACCAGGTTGCTGAGAGCCCCATCCAACCTATCTTGAATGTTTCTAGAGATGGAGCATGTATCACCTCAGGGCAACCTGTTCCAGTGGGTCACCACACTGATTGAAAAAATTTCCACCCCAGATCTAATCTAAATTAACTCTTCAATTTAAAACCACTATCCCTTGTCCTAGCAGAACAGGTCCTGCTAAAATATTTTCCCCCCTCTTTCTTAAAAGGCCCACTTCAAGCACTTAAAGGCTACAACAGTCTCCCCAGAGCCTGAACAATTCTAATTCTCCCAGCCATGAATTAGGAAAAAACACCCTATTGGGAGGAGAAGTCCTGAGCCATGGGGTAATAGTGATGGAGCCTTGCTCAGTCCAGTTAGTTCATGGAGGTGTTCCCTGCTGCTGGCTAATCTACAGCAGGCCCAGCAAAGCCACAGAAAGGGGACAGGACCTTCCCCATCCACCCCCCAGCCACGCATGCATGGAGTCTGGAATGCAGGTTACCTTTCCTCCAATCATAATGGTCCTGGGCACAAAGGATTTGGATGGATTACATCTGATGCCTGAAAGAGCAGGGATCTTTCTTCAAAATGTTTTCAAATTTGAAAGCTCAAATTTGATCTTAACCCAAAAAATTAAAAATCTTCAGAACTGAAGATAAGCTGGGCAGAGTTTACTGCCTGATCAGAGGTGGGCTGGGTTCTCAGCCCATGTCACAAGGACCCATCAGCCTTGTAGGACCCTGACGCCCAACCAGGACATCTGCTGGAGCTGTGGTGGGCAAAAAACGGCCACAGAATCCTTGGGGATTCAGATCCTTGGAGAACTCCTCAAGCCAGAACAATGCAGAGCTCCAATGACTCTCCTCCCTTTGGGAATGGGCAGGGGCCCCAAGTATACAATGGGAAATGGGGCCTTAACTTGCACCAGGTCAGTCTTGACAGCTGTAGAACAGGGGTGGAGGTTACCTGGGCTGGAGATTTGGGCTGTGAGCTTTTCCCCAGAGCTCTGTATGAGCCTTCAGCCACTCTGTCTTCCCTCCTGGAGAGAAGCCCTGGCACTGAGAGGCCGGGGCACTTACGGTTGTAGAGGGTGATGGCGTGCAGGCAGTTCAGCAGCTGCCGCTTGTACTCATGGATTCGCTTCACCTGGACATCAAACATGGACATAGGGTTGATCTTCACCTTGTAATGCTCCTCCAGGTAGGCTGCAAACTTCAGCTTGTTCTCCTGGCAGAAAAATTTGAGCAACAGGCATCAGTTGCCAGGGCTTGCATCAGAAGTGAGCATTTGCTGCTGGGATGCTCCTGGCAGCATGGTGCTTGTAGCCTTCTTTCCCCAGTGCACATTACCTGCTTGACTTTTGCCACATCCCTGATAAAAGTCTCATTATCAATGAACTCCAGGAGCTTCTTCAGCTGGCTCAGATCTGTGATAAAGCCTTCCCCAATTTTCTAAAACAACAAATCAGGAATGTCATGAGACACTTCACCCAGTCCACAACTGCCCTTTCCCAGCAGAGGTGCCACAGTCCCCTTGGGAACTGGAAGAGGCAGTGTGCTACATTGGAAAAGGGGCACATAGGAAAAGAGGCACAGTTTCTTATTATGAGATTATTTCTCTGCATCACAAAGAAGCCCAATGGAAACAGGGCACTTGCAAAAATTCAGACAAGCCCCCCTTTCTCAAGGAGTTTTAGCAGGAAGAAGGAGATGTGTGCACATGTGCCATGGCCTCCTGGCAGCTGGAGAAACCAATGGGCAGGACATGAAGATTCATTTAACTACAGGATGATATTCAGTCATGGCATGTTGCAGTGTGATGTAAAAACCTGCCCTAAAGGGCCTGGGAAATACAAGGGACAGAACTGGAGCTGGGCCTCCAGGGGAGGAGCTCCTTTGTGCCTATGAAGCTGAACATTTGTCCAAGACACCCTATGGTTGTGCCTGTGTGCAGTCCCCACGAGGGCAGGGACCAGATCCAGATTTCTGCAGCTTTTTTTGGCCAACTTTTCATCAGCAGCTTTAGAGCCCAGCCAATCTCACACCTACACGTGCCACAGCATGGTCCTCCCAGGCTGTCCCCACAGAGCTGCCCAGGTGTCACCTGTCACGGACATATTTTCTGAAAAATACTTTTGCTAGGGTTTTTCTCCCGAGAAGCTGAGAAGCCTCAGAGGAAAAGAAAACCAATAATTATCTGCTGCTGTGGAATGCAACAGGTGCATCTTTGATTGGTCTATGTGAGTTGTTTTTACTTGATGACCAATGACAGCCACCTGTGTCGAGGCTGTGAGCAGTCACAAGATTTTATTTTCATTCCTTTCTATTCCTTTCAAGCCTTCTGATGAAATCCTTTCTTCTATTCTTTAGTATAGTTTTAGTATATAATTTTCTTTAATACAATATATATCATAAAATAATAAATCAGCCTTCTGAAACATGGAGTCAAGATTCTCATCTCTTCCCTCTCCTGGGACCACCACAGTCACCTTCAGGGCTGACCAGACCACAGGAAGAGGTGACCAAAGGGATCACACTCAGCCCCTCACTTCACATGACCACCACTTACCTCAGCAATAATGTCAGCCAATCCTGGGTTGCACAGCAGGAGCCAGCGCCTCGGCGTGATCCCATTGGTCTTGTTCTGAAACTTCTCTGGCTCCAGCTCATAGAAATCCTTGAACCTGGAACACCACAGAGCTCTGAGCCACCCACCCGCACCTGAGCTACAGCTGAGCCCTCCCCAGTGTGTGCTCCTGATTTAGGACAGGCTCTATCACTCCTTGCTGCCTCTCCCCCCATTCCTCAGCCGTACTGCCAAGAGTTTCACCAGCTCCAAAGGGAGAGAGTCCAAAGCAGAGCTGGACACCCAGCTGCCCCAGCTAACCCTTCCCAGCTGGCAGGCAAAGCCCAGTGAGGAGAGGGGCTGCACTCCTGGCTGCGTCCCAACTCACACCGAGTTCTTCACGATGTCGGAGTGGATGCGGGCCACGCCGTTGACGGCGTGCGAGCCGATGACGCAGAGGTGAGCCATGTTGATCCTCTTGCAGTCGCCCTCCTCGATCACCGACATCCTCCGCAGGCGGTCGATGTCCCCCGGGTACAGAGCCGCCACGCGCTGCAGGCAGGGAGAGGGACGTGGGTGACACAGCCACAGCACTCCCATCCTAAAGGTGGTCACACCAAGGTCCCCAGAGCTCCCGCAGCCTGGCACCGTTCCCTTACATCCAGGTGCATTTGGTTGAGGGCGTAAATGATCTCCAGGTGCCGCGGCAGCAGCTTCTCAAACATGGAGACCGGCCAGCGCTCCAGGGCTTCGGGCAGCACGGTGTGGTTGGTGTAGGCACAGGTCCTTTTTGTGATCTCCCAGGCCTGCGTTACAGACAGCAGGTTAGTGCACGTGCACCCAGGCCAGGCAGGAAAAGGAAACCCCACAGGTCCTTCCCCTGTGAGGTTCAGCACAATCCTGCCACCTCTGCTCACCTTGTCCCAATCCACTTTCTCCACATCCACCAGGATTCTCATGAGCTCTGGTATGGACAGGGCAGGGTGGGTGTCATTGAGCTGAATAGCCACCTGCAACACAGATTTGCTGGTCTCAGTTCTGGCAGTGACAGGACTGTGACAGTGCATGGGGTTAGCTAAGGGTCAGCCCCAAGGCTCTTCTCATGACTCACAACCCAGAAACAGACAGACCTCTCAGTAAAGGAGCTATTCAAACTTTTCAAGGGTTGCTCCAAATTACTTTTTTTTTCCCTGGGAAAACAGGCCCAGAGAGATCATCTGTTTTACAACCCAGATTGCCAGGGTGTTTGTATAAATGCCCCCATTTAGTCCTGAGCATCCTGCTCTCCCTTGAGAGAGGCAGGTCTGGCTGAAATTTCCCCAGTGCCTCTGCCCACAGCCTCACCTTGTCTGGGAAGGTTTCAAAGCATGTTCTCACGGGGTCTCGGCAGCCGAACTTGGAGGACTTGAAGCGGCGGATGATGTCCTGGAGGGTGGCAGCCACCACAAAGTACTCCTGCTTCAGCCGCAGCTCCTTGCCTTCAAAGAACTGCAAGAGGGGGCACCACATCCATCAGAGCTGCAGCTGCCATCCCCACCTGGCAGCCAAAGCCCTGGAGATGCTCCCCTCCACCCTGAGGGGCTTCCCAACAGGCTTCACACGTTTGGCTCCTCACCAGGGCAAATGTGGATGTTTCTCATCTGTCTCTGATGTGGACAGCAGCTGTAGGGACTCACAAAGGGGCTTGGCATCCCAAGCAGCTGCTTGCAGAGAGAGAGAGCCTGCCCCATCCATGCTACTCCTACAGAGCCAGCACAGATCCCTCCCTCGTGGCAAAATCCTTTGCAGGGTTTTTTGGCAAAGGATTTTGGGCTTTCTGCAATAGCCAGGAGTGTCTCTGGACACAGCAGCTGCCTCACACACACCGTGCTTTCTGCTGGTCTGTTTTAAAACACCAGCAGGTTTGATAGGGTGTGGGGCAAAGTGCAGGGGATTTGCTTTTCCAGAACAGATGCCAATCCATGGCTAGATATGAGGGCTCTTCCCTTTTGGACTCAGAGTCCAGTGAATTCTTGGCCTGGGACAGCACTTGCAGTGAGAAATCCCTTGAACTGGGGATGGAAATGAGTCCCCACTGTGTGAACTGGCAACTGCCTTGAAGTTGAAGGAGTAATGTCTTCCTCTCCATACAGTATGGAACAGAGCAACTACACCATATGGGCCAGACTCTTAGCTGCTAATCAGCCAGCAAAGACCCTCTGGAGCCAGCAGAGCCATTCCTGTTCACTGGGAATTATAGGGACAGCCTATACTGTATTAAAGCAGAGCAACAAGCATCAGATGGCCATGACCTTCCAGTGTTGGCAAACAAGGAGATACAACTGCAGGAAGGACAATTCTGAGCAACAGGGAAGGGAGGCAAGCAGGTCACTCACGTTGTCATTCGGGTACAGGACTCTGGATATGTTTTCTGCCAGGTTTCTGTCCAACACTGCCTCGATGTAGTCACCCATATTGACTGCAGGGAGAGAAACACACAGAGCACTGCAGCAGCTGGAGAGATTCAGGCAGATCCCTGACACCACACTTTTCCCTCTTCTCTTGCAGAGAGGTTTTGTAACAGGAATATTCAGGCTGGTACTAATGGAACAGGATGGGAATCTACATGTATGAAAGGCACTAGAGTGGGAGGAGGAGATGGATGGGTGTCCTGGTGTATGAGGGCTCTGGAAGCAGCTGGGGAGTAGTGTGATCCATGGATGTGCACACAGTGCTATGGTTTGGAGACAGCTATGAAATCAACACAAAGCAGGGCAGATGAGAAGTGCTTCACCGTGCAGGTGCCATGCACAAAGGGACAGCTGTGTCCCAGCCTGGCCAGAGGAGAGGCAGTGGAGGCACAGCACTTACACTCCTGGAGGTTGAAGTCGTTTGGAGCCTTGGCAGACCAGAGTCTCATGGTGTTCACAGTGTTGTTCTTGTATCCAGGCACTGGGGTGTCGTAAGGCATGGCAAGGACAACCTGAAAAGGACAGTGTTCCCCCCTGGTTACAGCACAGTGACATGGAGAATGTGGGACAGTGGCTGAAACCTCTGCAAGAAGAATCCAGAGGACAAAGACAAGTCCTGGCTGTGGAAGGAATCTCACATCACTAAAATACATCTGCTGAGCTTCACAGACTTCCCTGCTATCATGGGCACTTCCACCACCTAATGGAAAGCATTCATAGGAGAACCAGAGCTGTCTGGAGCTTTACTGACCAACTTGACTTTCAACCCCACCAATGACATGCAAAAGAGAATTGCAAGAAACCTGCTGACCTTCCTGTATTAACTGGGGTACCTACCAGAGCACTGAAAGCACCCTCAGCTGCCCACTGGGATTCTGTCTGTGCTGGGGAAAAGCCAGGGCAGATTGGACTTTTGTGTTTCCATCTGGGATTAACTCCACAGCCTGAATCCTGCCTTCTGCAACCTGCCAGGACCAAACCCCACAACTGCAGCATCATTTCCAGAGCCATCCACCCAATATTCAGGGTTTGTTGAACCTGCCTGGATAACTCCACTGAGATCTCCAGCACCTGAACTGAACATGAGTGTGAAACCCCTTGTGCAGTTTGCAAAATGATGCTTAAGCCTCAGGAGGCTACAGTGAGTAACTCTGGACCTCCTAGTTCACACAGCAGGGAAAACCTGGGCAGATCAGCATGTGGGTCATGAACAGCCTCTTCATGCTGGCATGGGCAACAGCTCCCCTCTGGGGACAGCCAGCAAGAGCTCAGGCTCTCCAAGCTGCTGTTACCAGCTCCCAACATGGAAGCAGACAGGGAGCCTGCCCAGGGACTGACTGGGGCACATATCACATGAACTCAGCCATGCTATATTTGGAGACTGCATCTTTGGCTTTTTTGAGCCTTTCCAACTTGTTCCCTTAGCAGCACTATCTGAAAAGTCACCTCCTTGTAGGAAGCAGTGTTTGGGATCCCTGAAACCCCAGACTACCTGCAGGATCAGAAGAGAGACAGGTTGAACTGCAATGGCACTTGGTCCCCAGATGGATGCCTGCTGCACCTGGGGGCCAGAGAGCTCTGGCACAGTGCTCCCAAGATGTTCACTGTGCTGGGGCTGTGGTGTTGAACCCCTGCAGTGTTAATGTGGCAATGACCTGGATGGTTTATTTCTCCTCTGAGCAGGCCCAGGTGACTCTGTAATTGAGCTTCAGCTCTTGGTGCTGAAGAGAATGGCTGGGCTCTGTGGCTGTGAGCTCCTTGGATTAACTGAGTGGTTCATCAGGCTGAGAGACCGCTGAACATTATGGGAACAAGGCTAGGTCATCTCCCTGAATCACAGAGAAATTAATTGTCCTTCCTTCCTCCACCCTGAGCAGTGCTTACAGAGGAGAGGCTGAAGCATCTTAGATTCACCAGTGTCTTTGTTAGCAGCAAAATGGGAATGCACCCCTGTGATGCAGTAGCCTGAACAAGCAGGAGCTCCTGAAGTACAGCATTACCTCCTCTGCTGTGGGACAGGCTGAAGGAGGGTTTGTGCTCCATAATGCCACAAAACAAGGCCTCCAGGCATACTGGAGACTGAAATCCACACCTCCAGCTTCCCCTGACAGCACTCTGCCCATTGGGCTGCTCTGGGAAGCATCTCTTGCTCTGCACAGCAGCTGCATCAGAACCAGCTGAAAATCCACAGAGAGTGAATGGCCAGCAGCATGGAAGGAGCCTACAATTCTCCTCCAACATAAACCCATGTAAGACTGTGCAGCTTTGCCCTGGAGATCAACAGATCTCTCTTTTTTCTCAAATCCTGCTGCAACAATTCAACAAAAGCTTTTATCTCCTCAAACCCCATAGGCTACGAAGTCACCTTTGTAACTGAAATTTGGCCAGTCTGGGAGAGAAGCAAAGCCCGAGGACCTCGGGCAGCCCCAGGGTGACCCTGTCGGGCCTTCCCCAGCCCAGCAGGGGGAGACTGGCGGTGGTACCTGGGTGTCGATCCACTTCACGCCGTCGGGCGTGTGCTCCACGCGGCCGTAGAAGTGCACGGGCAGCATGTACTCGGGGCGGGCCTTCTCCCAGGGGTTCCCGTAGCGCAGCCAGTCGTCCGCCTCCTCCACCTGCAGGGGCACACGGGGGTCAGGGAGAGCCTGGCGGCTCCACCAGAAGGCTGAACGTGGCTCTTCACTGGGAGACCGGTTTAAAAGCAAAGCTTCAGCAAGCTGGCTTTAAAAATGGATGTGCAGAGGCCTCTAGAGGATAGCTGGGTGCGAAAAATGCGTATTTTATGACTGGCTTTTCGCAAATACTAGAATGAATATTATATGTGTTGTGTTAGAAAGTAATGCTGTGTTAATTCTCTTAAGTAGTGTGTGAAATATAGTTTTAGGTTATAACAAAATGTTGAAATAGAAACTGTGCTATGTAGGATACTTGTTTTAAAGAAAGGACTTGCACCAAGATAGCAGTCACAGGACACCTAAATCTTTCAGAGAAAGAGAATTTATTGCTCCATTATCAGAAGAAATGAACTTCTTCCCACCTCAAAGGCGCTGTCAGGATTCAGAGGAAGAAGCTGACACTGACCAGACAGAATCCTGTGTTTGAATGGAATTTATGCATCATGTATGAGGTGTATGAATATGCAACAGGCTGTTGCTTTTAAGGGTTAATCCTCTGTTAACGTGGGTCCTTTTTCGGGCTCCTGCTGCCCAGAAAAAGGTACCCGGCCTGTCCGTAACTCTTTGTATTTATTGTCTCATATTGTCCTAATTCAATTTGTCCAAATTATTATTACTCTAATTGTATTACTATTTTTTATAACCATTTTATTACTATTAAACTTTTTAAAACTTTAAAAACAAGTGATTGGCATTTTTCACACTGGGCTTTCCGAAGCTTGGATGAGTGCATCCCAGCTGGTATAAATAAATCAGTCTCTTTGTTAAGGTTTAAGCCATGCAAACTGCACAGACCACTGCTCTCAGTCTGTCTCCAGGCCTTCACATCCAGTTTGACTGTGGATACTGTGGGATACGTGGGATGTGGCAGCCAGTGGAGATGCTCCGGGCCACAAGCCACACGCTGTAAGCCAGGTCTTGTTAACTGCTCTGCCCTCTGCCAGAGGGGGTTTCTCCTCTCAGCTCACAACTGCAGCAGTGGGAGCAAAGTGAATCCATCAGAGCCACCTAGGCTGGTGCAATCCAGAGATGCTTTGTGCCTCCACGCATTTCTCTGCTGTGGGGGGAGGGACTTAAAGGAAGGGGGAGATAATGGGACAAGGAGGGGCAAGGCAGGGGGGAGGGCCACAGCCCAGCATGCCACCACCCCTGTTCTTTTTTAAGAAACATGATGTCAAATACAGGGGAAACTTTCCCCTCCCTGTTTTCACCATTTATGGGGCCTGGCATTTCAGCTTCTTCGTGGAGAAGCAGGAAAAAACAACTTTCAAAGCTCTCATGGTCCCTGACCTACAGAGTGGTATTTTAAGGAGAAAAAGATACTTTATACTCAGAAGCAAGGTGAGTCTCCTAATGAAAACCATTTCCAAACACATACTAAGGAAAACTGCCAGCTGAGGCAGTTTTTTAGCCTATTTTCACTGGAAAATAGTATGATCACTAATGCTACAGGAAAATTCCTCTTTATCCCTGTCTGCCACTGACCAGGGAACCCACAGGAGCAGCAATCACCCCAGACACTTGCCTATGTTCCATAATGATCAAACACATCCTTTGCCAGACAGCTTCCTGAGGTACTTAGGCACATCTCCATTCTTAGTCTGACTGCTTTGCTGACTCACAGCCAAGCTGGATGGGACTCTGGGAGCTGCATTGTGGAGACCGAGGCAGGCAAACCTCTGGTCTCAGCCATACCCTGTGGCTCAACGCCCACATCATCTTGCCCAGTGATGGACTCAAATGCCCAGTTTAAGAGCAGCTCAAGGCACTGCAGTGCCTTTTACATCCAGGCCTTGTCCACAGCATGAAAGAGAGGGAGAAAGAGGGACCTGAGTTTTCCAAGTACCTGCCAGCCATCGACAATCTTCTGGTTGAAGATCCCAAACTCGTAGCGGATGCCGTAACCATACGCTGCCAGCCCCAGCGTGGCCATGGAGTCCAGGAAACAGGCTGAAAGGGTGAAGGAAACAGGCTGAAAGGGTGAAGGAAACAGGCTGAAAGGGTGAAGGAAACAGGCTGAAGGGGTGAAGGAAACAGGCTGTAGGAGCAGAGCATGGGCACTCTGCAAGGAGCCTCCCTCCTTGCTTGCTGCACATGCTACAGCCTGCTGTGCATGGAGGTGAGGAGCTGCCACAACAGTGCTGCTGGAAATGTTTATTACTCAGAGGAAACCCATGTGCAAAAGGGAGACAAGGAGGCAGGCTGCAGCAGGACTCTATGCATGTCCTGCTGAGCAACCACAAACACCCAAAATTGCTGGTGACAAGGACAGATCACCAAAACCCCAAATCCAGCTTTGCTGCAGTGAAAGCTCTTCTAAACTTGCCTTGCTCTAAGCCTGTCTGCCCAGTAAAGCAGAGCTTCTGACCCCAACCTGCTGAACCACCAGCTCCTTAACTATTATTGCTTCCAAAGGAAACCCTTCCAGCCCTCAATCCAGGCAGTTCTGGTAAAGATCAGCCCCAGCATTTACTCTGTGCTGGGGAGCTCTCATCTCCAGCTGCCCCATGGGACAGGCAGACTAAAATAGCAGCCAACAATCTGCCTGTGTGAGAGCTGTTGAGTGCCTCTGAGAAGTGAGAGATTTCACAGGGAGGTGAGGAGAAAGGCTCCAGACAGCCTCTTCCAGCCCCAGCCCTGCCTGCTGCACTGCAGAACACACACCTACAGCTCTGGGCTGCTCTCACTGGTGTTTCTGGCCAGCCAGGAGCAGGCAGGAGGGTCCCACTGGCAGATGCCAGTGGTGAGGGTGTGACAGCCACACCACCCTTGGTCCCCATGCACTCTGCATGAGGAGGGAACTCCTCTCCCCCTGTATTACCTGCCAGGCGGCCCAGGCCTCCATTTCCCAGTCCAGCATCCTCTTCAATTTCTTCCAGCTCCTCCAAGTCCAAACCCAGCTATTGGGAAAGAACCACAGCAGAACTTGTCACCAAACAAATCCCATGTGTCCTGAGCTGCTCTCCAAGGCACAAAACATCCCAAAACTACCCACACTGAAGGAAATTAAACCCACAAGGTCTCTGATTCCCTCCCCACAAAGCACCTCACCAGCACCTAGTCCTTGGGCAGCCCAATTGATTGGAAAACAATTTAGCCCACCACCAGATGTTGCTTTCCCATGAAGAAGGTTTCCTTAGAGAATTCAGACAAAACTCTCATGCCCTAGCAGTCCCTCAGGTGAGGATGCTCTTTGACCAAACTTGGAGACAGTATGGGGGGAATGGTCAAGCCAGTGTGCAAGGGACCCCCGAGTCCTGCCTGGGCAGGGGAGGTCATCCCTCTGCTCGTGCATTGAGTCCTTGAGGAAGGGCATGGCCAGGCTGGCAGCAGTGACTGCAGCATTCACCATCACTCTCTGTGCTTCCCACATCCTGCCACCGAGCTCCTTGGCTGCAGTCTGTGGCTGGAAGTGGTTGCCTGCATCTCTTGAGCCATTTGTTCTGTGGTCTGGGGGCCCTGCCAGATGAAGGCTGAGGCTGCCAGCAGCAAGGACTCTCCAGGAGTCCAGGGGTGCAGACTCTCAGGGGGCAGCAGCAGCTCACCCTGGTGCCAGGGGGGACAGCACGGTGTCAAGCCAATACAGCTGCTCCCCAAACTGCTTTCCCAGCACTTCAATGGTCTGCAACCACAAGATGGGAAAGCCTCATGCACAGAGTGATGGGGACACAAACACTGAGACAAATTCTCTCAGTGACAGAGCCATGCTGGATATGAGACCTTTGAAGCAACCTGGCCACAGGCCATGATGAGCTCCACAGGCTGGAGGCTGCAGCAAGGGAAGCCGTGGCATGTCGGGCCAAATCTGCACTTGGAAAGCGAATGGCAAAGGAACTTGGAGGATGTTCCTGAAAAAAGCCAGCCTGCTCTCTGAGGCACACTACCTCAGAGAGGAAACAGGTGCCTCCCTGGAAATGCCTTTCTGTCTCTTGGCAGGGAAAGTGCATGCCAGGATGTTTCAGCAGCAAATGTAGCGCCTCATGTAGAGAGACAGTGAAGTGTCCAACTTCTGCTACAAAGTGTAACATGGATCAGAGGGGAAGCTGGGAGAAATAAAGGGATTGGGTGAGAAAGCCAAAAACCTCATTCTGTCAAAAAAGGTCACTGTGGTGTTGCAGAGGTGCCTGCAAATAACCATATAAGTGACAATGGCCTCACATTAGTGATTGCCTTGGTGATACCCAGCTATGTTTTTTTCAAGATGGGAATCATCTGAGGATGTTTTATTTCCAGCAAATTATTTCCCTCCTTTCTCCTTTCCCACCAACTAACTTCTACCTGCCAGCACTGCTGCTATGCCTTGTGTACCTCAATGAATGAACTGTAATTTGGTGTTTTGCTGCTCTAGTCCCAGTCTATCCCATTAGACTATATCTCCTGTGATAAACCATCATCTCTCCCACTAATGGAAAACTCTTTGCAGCCTGTGACTCTCATGTCATTTAGGACTCTGGGTGTTGTTTTCAGTATACATTTTTGGGGTTCTCCCATTCACTACAGGGTGGTTTAGAAAAGTACTCCAATGGCCATTTGGAAAAATGTTCTCCAACTCCAAGGAACCCCAAGGCCCCCCCACTGTCCTCTCTGGGGAATGAAAAACACTAAGACAGAGCCAAGCTTCATTTAGTGTAGTCCAAATAACAACCTCCTCAGGTAAAGCCCTGAGAAATAAAGATACTCAGCTATCTGTGTGGAAAAGTTTAGCCTCAGGAGGAGCCTGGTATCCCCAAGACTTTACCTGGTAAATGGCTTCATCACAGGCATTCTGCAGGCCCAGGTTCACCATGGTGTTCTGCAGAGTGCGGCCCATGTAGAACTCCAGGGACAGGTAGTAAATGCGCTGGGGGGGCAAAGCGAGACGCTTACACACAGCACAGCACTCTGCTTTCACTGAAGCTGCTTCAAATCAAGAGCAGACCCAAGCATTTTCCAGAGCAGGGATGTCTTCCCAGACTGGCTTTTGGCGCCTGCTCCTGAACACCACGCACCAGAGTTGTTTGTCAGAAGAATTTCATGCGGGACGCCGGCCAAGCCTCCACCACGCATCTCCCTGCCAACAGCCTTCTATAGAAAAATCTCGCTGCCTGTTAAGTGTTTCCCTAATTAACTCAGGGCAACTATTATCTAGGATGCTGAATGATATATTTATACACTGTCAGGCTCAGCTGAGGTGATGTTTACGCTGAGCTTTTAAAGTTTTCCTAGGCTGAGCTGATCCGGTCTCCCAAAAGCCAGAGCAAGCCCCCTGCCCCTGCAGGCTGGCTGGGCTGAAGGCCAGCACCTTCCTGTGAGTAATTTTCCAGCACTCCCATCTCATGGGTCCTCCTGCTCCCCCCACACTGAGTTTCACTCCCGTTTCACCCTGTTGAACAAGTAAATTGTCCCATAGGTGGCAGGGCTCCTGGCACAACTGTGCAGGGACCTTCCAAGTCTGAGAGTCGTGTCTGTGCTGCAAATGCTAACGAAAGCCTGTTTTTGGAGAGGTGAAGCAGGCTGTGCAAACTTTTGCCCTCACTCAGATTCATCACTATGGATATTTTTATAAATAAACCAGAATTCTTAATGGAGCAATTACCTGACTTCAAATTATGCTTTCCTTTGAATCTCTTTCCACTGTAGCGTGGATCTTTCCCTGCTAAGCAGCAGCATTTCCCACTCTGCCACCTCTGCTGGGAGTCTGAAAGGGTCAGTCTGTTCCCTAGGGCTCATCAGAAAGACAGGAATCATTGCACACAAATGATCTGCTCCTTTCAGTCTCCCACAGGGGCACATTTCTGGTGAAAAATCTAAGTGTAGAGGGCAGTAAACAAACTCACTCCAGGCTCCTCTGAGCCTTTATGGGATCTGGGCAACCCCTTCTGCTGGTGCTGCAATACAGATCAGGGCACTTTTGTGCGAGTTGGGACAAAAGGGAGAGTCCCATGCACCAGTGTAACTCTCAGTGCACACGCAGCCATTCTGTCGTGAAAGTGCACTTTGTTTCTTGTGTCAAGGCAATATCCATCATCTTGGGAAAAGAGCTGACTCAGGGAGGTGGCTGCCTGCCTGCACCCTGGGAAGGTATGTGCCTTTCTCTGCACACACCTGCTCTCTGTGGCTCTCCAGTCAAGTGCTGGATTGGATCTTAATTCAAAAGGATTAAGTCTGAATTATGTCTTGCACCCCCCAACACCTCCAGCATCACTGTTCTGACTTGGCAAGTGATGAGAAACCCCTGGGTTTGGTGACCTGGGAGAGCTTATCTGGTTTTCACAAGGCAAGAAACTCCTCTCCAGCCTCAAAGCTGAGCTGCCTGCATGCTCTGCAGGAGTGAAGTCAGGACACAGCAGTGCTGAGCCATGGAGGTGATGATGCCCACAGGGGACACCACCGCAGCAGCGTGAGTGCAGGACGTGACCGTGGTGGAGCACGCAGGGGAGCTGGCAGGAGCAAGGCCCATGCAAGGACCTGCTCAGAGTGGGACCACAGGGGACATGGCTGTGACAAGGTGCAGGGGGACACAGTTATGAGGGTGTCTGAGGGGGGACAGCGCTGCAGAAAGGTTCAGCGGAACAGGACTGCAGAAGAGTTAGTGGAGACACAATCACGACAAACTGCACAAGGGACACGGCTGTGGTGATGTCCATGGGGACAAAGGCACGGCAAGATGTGTGTGAGGGACACAGATGAGGCAAAGCTCATGGGGACACAGCCATGCTGAGGTGCGTACAAGGGACCATGGGGACCCAGCAACAGAGGGGTGTGCGTGAGGGATACAGGTGTCATGACGCCCGCAGGGAAGAAATCACTGTAAAGGGATGCATGAAGGGCACGGCCACGGCAAGGCGCCCCACAGCCAGGTGCACGCAAGGGACAAGTCCCAGGGGTCACACCCACAGTGACACCTGGCAGGTAGACACGGAAACACCCTTGCTGAAGGCGCAGCCGCCCAGCCCCCGTCCCTCGTCCCGCCGGGGCTCACCTTGGGGTCCCGCTCGTAGTAGTGCTGCTGGGTGCGGATCCAGCGGCCCACCAGGTGGTCGCGCACCGTGTGGGCCAGCGCGAAGTAGTAGTCGCGGGGGGTGGCGACGTTGCGGTCCTTGACGAGGGTGAAGTGGAGGTGGCGATTGAAGCTCTTGCGCACCTCGGCCACGTCGCCCAGCCCCGCGATGCCCCGCACGCTGATCTGCTTCCGACGCTCCCCGTCGCTCAGCGGCGCCGCCATCCCGCCGCTCCCGCCGCCGCTCCCGCCGCCGCCTCCGCCGCAGCCGCGCTGGGGCAGGGCCGGGGCCGCCGCGCCTGCGCCTCCTCCGCCCGCGGCGAGGCGGGGCCGGCAGCGCGGCCGGGGCGGGCCGAGGGGCGCCGGGAGGGCGGCTCGGGACTGCGCCGGGCTGCGGCGGCACCGGAGGGCTCGGTCTGACGGGACCGACGGCGGCAGGGCGGGCAGTTCCATCCCACCCCCCTAAAAGGCTCCTCAGCACCGCGTTCTGATTTCAAACTGGGGGTTTATTGTCGGCACAGAGAGGTTCAAGTGTCCCCACGCAGCACGTCACTGCTGCCCTGAGCCCATGAGGCAGGGCTCTCGGGGAAGCTGGGCTCTTCTGCACCCCCAAAAGACCACTTGGGCCTTTTCTATACATTCATTAAATACATCACAAATTCACAGTTAGGTTACAAATAACACGGCATATCTCCTCCAGCCCCTGTGATCACTCCCTGCCTGCATACCAGGCACTGTAGGAGTGGAGCACATCAGCTACCCTTGCCCTGGCTCATTGCAATCACAATACATTCATTTAGCACAGATGTGTCTGCAGGAAAAGATACCCAAAATACCATGCAAATGCATTAATCCCCAGCCCGGCATCAACCTTGCTACAGCACAGAAGTCTGCAATGTCCAGTAAGCCATGCTCAGGGTTTATTTCTGTGGCTGCATCTTGTTCATCTATCTTCCTCTGACCAGCTCTAGAACTGTCAAATCCATCATTATCCTTGCACCCAGTTTCCAGGCCCTGCTCATTCAGCAAATCTGATGTTGCCTTCCATCATCCACCTCCCAACAGCCAGGGAATCAACATTAGGCTTTGACCCTCCAGGTACACAGGCTCCAACTCATGTCTCCAAGCCTGTATCCAGTTCTAGAGTCCTCCTGAGCTCTTCTCCTTTGGCAACTGGAACACGGAGCTGTGACTTCCATGCTGCATTTCAAAGCTGCTGCCTCTCAGCAGCATAATGTGTAAATGCACCATTTTTGCACACACACAAGTTTACCTTCAAACACAGGAGTAGTAAAATAAAAATCATAACTGAAAACTGCTGACAAACAGGAAAAAAAACACCCTGAAATCAGGACAGTAAAGAGTTCCTTCTGGAGTGACCGTTCAGCAACTTCAGCACACGGCGAGCACATAGTACAGACATATTCCAAAAAAGGTGTTTTTCTCATAGAGATCATAGATGTCCTGCAGAGTCCTGGTTTTCCTTCCAAAAGGATTAAGTTTTACATTAAGCTGATGGCACATGCTGTCAAATCAAGGCTTTTCCTTTACACTCTGCACTGTAAAAAAGAGCTAGCAATGGTGGGGCTTGGCAGGGGGAGGGAAGAAAGTAGTGTAGTTCATGGTGATCTTCCAAAGGACTCTGGAAGCCAAAAGCACACCCTTCAACAGGGTCTCCCATGCTGGGCTTCCAAAAAAAGGAAACTCCAAAAAGTCACCTTCTAGGAGTGTTAGTATTGCAGTCTATTCAGTGAGTCGATGTAATGGAAAGTGGCTCCCAATGCCCAGCTCGTTTCAACATTGTCAATTTTCCGGGCAAGCTGGACAAAAAAAAAAAAAAAAAAACAAAAACAACACAAGCAGAAAAGTTAAACCACATTTTTTCTGGGAGAATCTGAAGCATGCAAGTGCTAATACAGTGCTGAAGATTATGACAGCTACCAGCATTGTGGGGAGAGTGTTGCTGCACCCACCATGTGTTGTAGCAAGAAGGTAAATCAAGAACCAAGCTCCTGGCAGGATGACTCCTGCCTTGGCACCCTCCTGCCCACTCTCCCCAGAAATCCACTTTGAGCTTCACCTTAAATCCTTGGCTCTTTGGGAAGCCCAGTTCCTGCAGCAGGAAGGTGATGTATGTGAGGTCCATGCACAGAAAAGGGTTGTTTCCAGGCCTGATTTCCATGGTCTTACAAACTGAGAAGAAAGAAAACAGTGTCTGAATGCACACTGTGGGCTCAGGTCTAACAACAGCCCCACTGTGAAAAATGTCAAATGAATACACAAAACAGCACTTGTCAGTGATGGAACCTGTTGCAATGGGGCTGAAATGACACACACACCTTAGGATAAGCACATAAACTTTGTAAGGAAGTCAAGACATTCTGTCTCTCCCCTAACAGCAGTTTCTTGTATCTCTCCAGGAAAAGAGCCTTTCTTCTATCTACTTCAAGTCTTTGAATATCTGACCAACCACAGGTGTATTATCTTTCTTGAGCACCAGCACTTAACAAATGTTGACCAAATTAAAACAAGCCCAACAACATAAAAGAAAGAGACAAACTCAAAATAAATCCCATTGCAAAAGCAGAAGTCAATATAAAAATAGGTGAGATTTTCAGAAATAAGCAGAAATGTTGGTTAGATGCTATTTAGAGGGACTCAATATTTACTTAAAAGCATCAGGCTCCTTAGTGTGTCTCACATTTACCACCTGGAATGAATTTACACACAATTACTAGTGCGTGTTTGTATTTTACTCACCATATTTAGCTGCAATTTCAAAGTCACTGACAGTTAAGCTTCCTCCTTTTTCTTTATCTAAAAGAAAAAAAAAACCCCACTTTTTTAGGGTCTTTGTATAAAGGCAATTGTAGACTCAAATAATAAAAGTTGTTTAGAAATTGAACCTTGAGCCACTGAAATCAATGTCAAAATTCAGGGGGGTTTTAAAGGTAAAAGAACCTTCAAAAGATTCTCAATATAGATTCAAAATCCTTGGTTTATGAAGAACCTTTAGCCTTGTTTCCTACAGAAACAGAGCTTACAGGACCATCTCACCTGATCCCCATTTCTGCACTGCCCTGTCCAGTGGTGCCTGGACAGTGAGCACCTGTGACCAGATCTGACAGGGCAGTGGTGCTCTGCAACACATTAAATCTGAAATGATTTGTAAAAAGAGAGTAGCCGAGAAGAGGAGTGTGTTTGTCCAAACTAACTTGAGATCTCATTATCTGCTTTTTACCACTGAACATGACAGCCTTTTGTACACAAGCACACCACTGGAAAAAAATATGTGATGCATTCTGAACGCATGTGGAAATATCTGAAAATCTTCATTCCATCAAAACGTCAGTGGAGCAAAACACACAGCCCAAATAATTTTTACTGCTCAAGAAATTTGTTTATCATCATGAAGTTTTTTCTATTTCAGATTGTAGAGCTAATTAGGTAACAACCATTTCTGAAATGCAAGCTGTTTAAAAACTATTATCAAAGGCTGTAGATCCTATTTCACAGGCCCAGTATCTTCTCTATAGACAACAGAGAAGATACTGTCTATATTGTCTATATTATAGACAATAATATTGTCTATATTGTAGACAATAATATCAAATCAATGCTGCACAGCAGTGTTAACAGACTAATTTCCATGACAGCTTAGCAAAGCACTGTGAGGTGTTTAAGTGTTCCCACTGCTTCCATAACTTGCCATTTAAAATGAAACCAACTCAGAAGCAGACATACCTATGAGACCAGCCTCTGCTGCACAGTCATAGTAGTAGGAGAAAATGTAAAAGTCCAGGTCCTTCACTTCCCCAGCTCTATGCACTTTCTTGTAGAGCATCTTTGCCACTTTATTAGAACAAGACTCATACAGAGGCTCACCTAAAAGAAGACAAAGAATCATATTACAGGCTGAGAGTTAAATATATATAGACTTTATTTAGGATCTGCCAGGAAACAGGCACCTTTTTGCAAAATAGCAAAACTCTTCACAGAGAACTGAAATCTGAATATTCTTCTAGAGGCAGACACCAACCATCCCCATGTTGGGACTATGTGATAGATCAGAGATGGACAACATCATTTGAGGCAGAAGAGTTTTGAAAGACCTATTCAACGACTGCTCAACTCCATCTGCATCATGTCTAGCAGCTTTACTGACTGGACAGACACATCAGGGCACAAGACAAAGGAACTGCAGGATCTCTTTGACAGCACATCAAGAGAAGCCAGACAGAACAGTAAACAGAGTCTGGTGTCTTTGAAAGAGGATGAGTGTGTATTTACTGTGCTAATTGCAGCTAACCTAGATAACAAGAGTGATAAATCACTATACCTGCCTTCTGTCCTTTAATTTTGTACACTATCTCAGCATGTTGCCATTCAGATTTGAAGCCAGGTGGTAAACAAGGGCTGATCAATTCCTCCCCTTCTCCTACTGCAGAAGTAAAACAAAGCCAGGTTAGGAAAAAACATAAGGAGTAAATTCAGATCCTTCACCCCCAGCCCTTCTCCATGCAGCCCTGCAGCTTCAGCAAGGCCCCTCCACAGCCCAGTCATGGTTTGGATGTCCCATGCCACCCCCAACCTAGAGCTGGCAAAAATGCAGGTCTCCTGGGAGCTGTCAGTGTCACCTCCTGCACCCATCTCAAATGCACCCAGCCATGGTGACAGGAACCCACATGCCACTCAGGAACCTCACGCCCAGTGGGAAGGGGACACACAGCTCCTCCCCCCACCAAAGGACTACACATCCTGAGCTCAGAACCAGGATCTGAAGACTGCCCATAACTTACAGGGTTTTCCCTCAACTCCTCCCAAAATGGCAAGCCTTGCTGACATCAGCCCAAGTCCCAGGTAACTGCAAAGGGAGAAAAGCCTCTGTGAGCAACAGACATCCTTCCTCTGATACTCCACTGACAACCTAGCTGGGACATGCCGCTCTCCTCTTGACAGCCATGGTAATTAAAGTGGCTCAAGTCAGCAGCTCATGTACATGAGTGGAACAGTGTGACAGCCTGTTCTCATACTACCTTATCCAGAAGGATAATTTATCTTTGAAAAAGCTCAGGCAATAGCTGTCAGTTGTAATCTGGTTCTTGGAGAACTGGCAATGGCATTTCCCTAACTCTGCCCCTAGTACATCACTGGGTACTCCTATTCTCCTCAAAGGCAGCACAGACACTTGCATATAGAACTGATTTTCTGAGCCCAACCACACCCCACAGCAAACACAGGTGGGAAGAAGCTGCTGGCCCAAAACACTGGGAGCAGAGAAGGCAGTGAGGATGAAAAAATAACAGAAGAAATAACAAAGCATTATGAACTGACTGCAACCCCCATTCTCCATCTTCCTGTGCTGCTCAGTGGTGAGAAAGTATAAAAGTTGGAAGTGAAGCTGAGCCTGGGAAGGAGGGAGAGGTGGAGGGAAAGCATTTTTGATTTTGTTCTTATTTCTCATTATCTTACAGTTTAATTGGCAATAATTTAAATACTAAAAAATTAGATTAAAGTCAACTCTGTTTCACCCATGACAATAACTGGTCACCTCCCTGGCTATCTTCACTCATGAGCTTTTTGTCCTATTTTCTTCCCCCTACCCTGTTAACAGAATGAGAGTGATAGAGGGACTTGGTGGGCACATGGTGGGCAGCCAAGGTTAATCCACTAAAATAACATGGCTCAAGTTTCTCTGCTTCTTCATGGTATTCATTTGCAAGGACCCCACTCCAGAAAAACACCTCAGTCTCCCTGGCTTCACAGAAAGCTTCCATCTGAGCACTGTGCTCTTTTTTCCACAACTAACCTGTACGAATACAGCTTGTAGGTGTGGTTAAACATCTGAAATGAAGTTGTGTGGCCAGATGGTGATGTCTGGAGAGTTGCCTGGAGGGAGAAAAAGATGTCACTGGCAGGTTTCTGCCAGCCAGCAGCAAACATCAACAAGGTAATCTTCCAACACACTAGGAAAAACGTGAAACAATCCTAGCATGATTCAGAGAGGAATGATGAATTTGCAAGGATTTCAATTTGACTGCTGATGCACAGGACAGCCACAGAACCTGGAGCTAAGAGTGTTGTCACATGACAGGGTTGAAACTGGTTATATTTGTGTCCACACCAATATGCTGTGTAAAAGAGTTACTTTCATTAAAAAGGAATCCTTACTCCAGCTCTTAACTGCTTTTGTCCAGAGGCTCCAGCAACTGCCTCTTCACATGATCCCTACTACAGGAACTGTGTGCAAACTAATAGGCAGGCCAGGCACGCATTAACTTCCCACTCCAGTGAATTCATCTGTGAACTTGCACAAGGCAGAGGAAAAGCACATCCCTGAGCTTGCCAAGGAACAGAGCAAGGATCAGCCTGTGGTCTGAAAGAATGAAAGGGTAGCCTGTTCCCCAAGTGCATCAGCTCAGTCAGAGTGTTTGTGGGGAGCAAAGCTCTGGCCACAGTGCTGCTCATATCTTAACTCCTTCTCTATCTCCAGAATTTCCACATCCTGGACCCTTCCCATCCCTTGCCATTCTGCTGAAACAGTGCAATGTCTTGATTATCCCAGGCTGGGACACTCCCTCTGCTTTTGTGCAGCTTTACTATGAGCACTATCTCTGCTCAGGCCAGAGCCTTACAATACCAGCACCACAGGGCTTCACAGAACAGCTGTAAAAATGCCAGGAAGCTAAAATGGCATTCATTTGCAACTGAGTGAACTCAGGACAATCAGAAACAAGGATTGAGAAGACACCTCACTGTGTTCTTAAATCACAGTGTAGGCCATATGCTGGATTTGAATTCATTAATAGCCTTGGTTTCTGTGCTCTTTGTTAAAAGCTGTACAAACTGAAAGTCAAGGATTCAGACATTCAGAACATGGTGTCCTCCACGAGATAAAGCAGCCCTGGCAGACTCACCACAAGCACCACTGACCCATGGAGCTGGATGAAGAGGATGGACAAAGAGTTGTGAATGCCTCTGGGACTGACTATAAAAAGGCACATATGACCAAGTCACAAGTGTGGCTTCACATCACACTGACAAAACTCTTGCTCTGTTTCCAAGGGAAAGAAATCTGAGCAGTTACAGATTCCTGCAGCAGCATTTCCCAACAGTGTGCATGCTCACGTTACCTTGGTACGTGGAAGGAAGGTGATCTGTGTCGATCCACCACCCAAATCCAGCATCCCTACACTTCTCCTCTGTGGGTCATCTAGCCTGCCTGAAATATGTGACAGAACAGAGAAAGCCATGGTGGGCACTGGGAAAAACTGGCTAGGAACAAAACCAGAAGTACAGGGGTAAGGAAAGAGAACAATCTAACTCCACTCTCAGCTTTCACACAGCACTAAATTACACTGTTTTCTACTGGGCACTGATTTTGGCTTTATCAGACCTGAAAATCTTAAAGTGACAAGAATCTCTTATTTCTTCACTGGCTGCTCCTGCCCTAATCACAGCAGCTTTGGTTATTGCTTTCCTAAACATTTTGGATGCAAAGACCTTTTGCAAACTCTGCTCTGGTAACCACTTTGTAACACAGAGGAATGTGGTTGTCTTGGCTACCTCTCCCTGATCCCTTGGCAATATTTTGCAGATCCCTATGGGCAAAGGGATGACAGACTGAAAAGAGCTGGCCTGAGAGACTCAGCTCTCTTGGAATTCTTCCTGCTGCCAGCCAAGACCTCTGCTCTCATTTAGATCTAGTTCTTTTCAGTTAGATCCTTCAAATGCACCCTTCTGACAAGGACAATTTGTGACAAGTACTTCAGTATACCTCATGATAGCTGATGTTTGAAGATCCCTGACCTTTCTGGTATTTCCTGGGAGCACAAAAAGCTCCAGAGCACATTGTCCCACGCTGTGTGCTGAACAGAGCACTGGGATGGCAGAGTGCTTTATGTATTGTCAGAGAGGCCTTCAGCTTAGTTTTCTCTCTACTCTTCAGCTACCCTTTTCTCACTCAGCAGTGTAAACACCCATGGCATTTCTGTGCTATAAATCTGTAAGGAAGTACCACAGCTCTTTCTTTTACTCTCTGCAGCTGCCAAGCACATCTAGAATACTCACACAAAAAATTTAGCCCGAGTCACAGCAGGCTCTAAAAAGGAATAAAATGCTCTGGTACCCTAGAGGGAACTGAAAGAAAAGCTACATTAAACATCTAGGAAAAAGGATTAAACTCCTCACTCCATCAAGTAAATGGACAAAATCCTAATGACTTAAATAGGCCAAGCCAAAAACAAACTGCTGACTTATTCTCAGAGCCTTCTTTCTCCCATTCCACCCCAATGAATGAGCAAATTCCACACAGGGGCAGAAAAGAGCAGGAATTTCACAGCATTGGTCATATCTTTATACAATGCTTATGTACACATACCTGTTAAAAAATTTATTGTGATCCAGGCTGAAATACCTAATAAGGAAAAGATTCAGAAGACACATGCTTAGCTCATAACATTTAATTTTATCTAACAGCAGCAACAAGTAAGTCAAGCCATATTAGAAGGTTTCCAGAAATGTCAATGGCTGACAAACTCAAGATTGGGCTATTTGAACAAAGAGAATGACCTTCTCTATCAGAGCTTATGTGATATTTGGGAGAGAAGCCCCATGTGTGAAATATCTGGAGAACTCTGTATTTCACAGGTCAAAAACTTAGGCAGGAAGTCACAAAGGCTTCAGTCCTTAGCTAAAAGACAAAGAGATGACTGAAACTCATATTGTTCATTTTCTAGGAAAACATCCACTGTTGGCTTTTGTTTGATGTCAGGCACTCCACTTTTCTTTATGAATACTAAGAATTTTCATCTTTCAGTGTTCTAATTTTGCCTGTTTTCCTCTAAGCAATTTTGTGAGCTGTGCTGTTTTTGTCCTCTTCTTGCTTTATACACTGTTCCCCATAAATTAGGTGAACCAGCAACCTTATGTTAACAAATTCAAATATTTATTCATGTGGTTAAAACTCAAGGCATGCCAGAGAGCATGGCTTACTTCAATCCTTGGCTGAACCCAAGCTATCACTGCTAGCACTGATTTTAAAACAAAAGAAAAAGAATATATTTCCTCCATTAAGCAGCAAGAACAGAAACTCATAAACAGCTTCAACTATTTTAAAGCTTGGTTTCTGAGCAGATTTAAAACACATTTCAACACTCAGTTACTTCGAATTTTGACATTCTGTCCTCAACATTTTTAGGTCAACATGAACTTAGTTCAGCATGTATTTTCTTCCCTATATAACATTTTTTTTTTCAGATTGAACTCACATTCCCACTTGTTAGATTAGTTATAATTAACATTATGATCATCAAGTACTTCCAGAGAGCTCTGATAAGCATTATCAAGAGCAGAGTGGGCTAACCCAATTGTTGAAGACCATTTCAACAAGCAGATATTCAGAAATTTCTCCAAAAGTGCTGACTGCACAGTGGCTTTCTGATGATCCTACAGGAACTGCTCAACACTAAGAGCTTTCAAGATCAGGACAGAGCTCAGGACTTCAAATTGGAAAACACTACACAAGATTTCTCTGGCAGGCTCTGCCTGTGGCTGCATAAAAACTCTGCTTCTGTCAAACCTGCTCCTACTACAGCAAGCAGGGACTTGTCACAGTGCAGAGGAATTTCCATGACTGCAGAAAGAGTCTCCATAAAGTTGCTTACCTTCATCAGTTCCATTCATTATTGACACACAATTGTCCCTTACAAAGAAGGGGGAGGCCTGAAAAATCTCCTTCACCTGTAGTTTAAAAAAAGTTTCATTCAGAGAAATACTTTTTCAGCTGAAAAACAAGCTTTTTAAAGCCCCAGTTTTACACTACTACTCCTCTGCTTGGGCCAGATCCTGACTGCTGCTCACCACTTTGTTTGAAGTTCAAGAGTCCAACAAGCAGCAGCCTTTATGTGCTGGCCCTGCAGTCTGGTGCAGAAACAGGGATGGATGTGATGGGTTTTCAAGCATGAAGTCTGCTCAGAAATGCCATTAACAAGGGATGGACATGGGTAGGGAATCCCATTTGCTTTGTTGGAATTGGTATCATAGATACGTGGGAAAGGCAGGAGATGGACACCCTACCTTGCAGGAATGTCCCAGGGTGCTGCATTTTTAGCAGGAGCACGTTTTTTTTGGAAAGCAAATGGAAAGACAAGAGATAATACCTTTTCCAGCAACTTCTGAGCTTTCTCTCCTGGCAGCAACCGTAGGCCAGCTGTGGCTTTCAGGACCAGAGGAGTAAACTTCCACAGCTCCATAGGAACCTCCTTCTTTGCCACCTCCAGGAGCTCTTTTATTCCCTGACCACTCTGTGAGCAAAGAACAATAAAAGACATGTTAAAAACTCTTTTGAAAGATCAAAAGGATGATCAGAGCTAGGATTCACTGTAAGTGTGAAACAGAGACTAATTAATATCAAAAGGGGTCAAAAGAAGGTGCAGGACTCACTATCTCACCAGCATAAAGCCTAGTGGATATAATGGGAAATATTGAGCAACTGGTCCAAAACAAAGTCACTTTTTCAAACAGGGAAACAGAACTCTGCCACCAAAATTTTTGGCTACAAAAAGCTCAAAAGGTAGTGTGACAAATTCTCAGAAAGCAAAGGCTTTTGTAAAATACTATGAGCTGGGTCTAAGTCTGGCTCTTAGGAGTCCCTACATCCCTGCAAACCAGAAGGTAAGGGAGACAGGAAAGAAGTAACTTAAATTACCTTTTCAACATCATCAGCATATGCAGACAGACCTGGTTTCAGTGCTTTAAACGTCTCATGGGTTAACCTGGGAGTCTCTGTTCAAAAGCAGTATTCCAAAATAAGTAACAGTACAAATAATTTTGCATGCACAAGAAGAAAATCACTTAAAAATCCATTATTATGTGCTAATAGAAGTCAATTGAAGCCTCTGTCAAATGAACTATTATCAGCCACCTGACCTTTAAATACAGCCCTGGCTGTGGAATTAGAACCTGAGAAAGCCACTTTTAAAGCCATGACTGGTTGTCAGGTGCTGCTGTGCACATCAGTCACCAGATGGGTGCAAGCTCTCTTTGAGGCCTTACACCTGCCATGTGCAGCTTTCCAAACTGCACCTGCAAAGAAAAAGACTTCTTGCTTCAGCCTACCCTGCTCTGGCTAAACTTGATTCCAGCAAATCCTAATGGAAGCTTTTCTCCTGTTTTCAATGGCAGCAGAGGGATGCAGACTTCAGTACTTCGGAAAGCTGCAGTACCTTGTATAAACCAGCAGTCCAGGCAAAACTTACACTCCATTTGCTGGGATACATTCTGAAATTGTGTTTCAAATGAAGCAGGCAAGGAAGCAGCAAAAACTTGGGAGATTCAGGGAAAGAAGGAAATCCATGGAGTGTTGTTTAACCTAAGGGGCCAATCACACCATACACCACACTGCTAATCCTCAACACAGCCTTTAGATCACCTACTAACAGCACCCACACAGGCTCTCTGATCTTTAAGAGTTTCACAACACACAAACAAATGAAGCTTACTACTGCAGAGGAAAGCTGGAGCTTTTTTGTACACTTGTCTCAATTCTCCAAAGCAGTTTCTGTCCTGATGCAATACACAGCAATTTTAATCGAACTATTTGCAATTTTTGTTTTGTTTTGCAGTTTAAACCCAACACTGAAGCCAGGGATGCACTAAACTAGACACTGTAGAGAGAAGCAGCTCACTGCCAGGAACTGTAGACACCAAACAACCTAAAAAAATTGGGGAAATAAGGGAATTTGAATTTATAATTGTTTCTTCCACCAGTGTGATGAAAAACTGCCTTTCTTCAAGACACTACTATAAAAGTACAGCTGCTTTTATTAATATATTATTATTATTATTATATACAGCTGCTTCTTATAATATTATTATTTTATATTTAGTAATATTTACTTCATGTTCTGTCATTACAGCATTTTCTCCTTGTTGAACATTTTCATAATTTCATCCAAATACACACTCCTGAATCATTTCATACCTCCTGATGGCTCTCTGGAAACACCTGAAGCATGTATGTTCCAGCAGACCCTAGAAAACTATCAATAATCTCCTCCACAATTCCTGGAAGACCTAATCTGTCATGCAATGAGCAGGACATACCTCTTGGCTGCTGAGCAAATTTAAATATATGGATGCGAGTTCCCGTGCTTCCCGCGTCAAACATAATCCCATAAAAGACAGAGAGATCTGTGGTCACTGCCTGATGGGTCAATTTATCTCCTCTGCTTTCAGCAACTCCTTCTGTGGCTCCCACAAACGGTTTGGAGCCCAAGCGCCATTTTACATATGCCACATAAACAGCTATGCATGTCAAAATCCCAAAAGCGAAGAAGCGCTTTGATATCTTCATGGCTTCCATTTAATGGGGTGTTTTGCTTCTTCCCTTTATCAAGTGGTCTTTCACGCAGAACAGCTGGCTCCCACATCACTCCTACGTCCAACAGAAGACAAAGGATCTGTTTAATTTTCCCAACCTGATAGAGGGATCTAAAAGTATGATGCCCATGAGGCTGGACGCTACTTTCCCAAGGAACAGAAGGAAAGCAACCTCCTTCAGCACCTCTTCCAGCCCCACAACTCACTTTAAAGCATGGAGCACCACAAATCTTCTCTCCCCCCATTTCTAGAGGCCAAATAAGGCACAAAAGAAGGAGGGTTCAGAGAAGCTGACCAAGGTGGGAGGGGGACCTCATCCAACACCCTGCTCATGGCAGGGACCCTCCACGTGGCCAAGGGCTATATCCAAGAGCATTCTGAAAAACTCCGAGGATGAACATTCCACAGCTTCTCTGGGCAGTTATCTTTCTTAGTTCCTGGATGGTGAGGGAGGTCCCAGAAGACTGGACAAGGACAACTTTTAAAATTAACTTAGAATGGCAAGATGCAAGATCCAGGGAACTGAGTGCCCTCCTCCACAGCAAAGCACAACCCACAAAATCTACAAGCCCTGACACAGCATCATTCAGATTATTAAAAAGCGGCTCAGTGGTAATTTATGAGAAGAAAAATTACATACAGTTTCACCTTTTTTGATAGAGTAATGAAGAGAGAGGAAAACACTTGATGAAGGTGAGTTAAACAAGGTTTTTTACACATATGTAACCTCTTGATGAGAATTCAGGAAGGTGTAAAGGGGAGAAACTTAAAATCAAAGTGATTACAAAGTATTTCCAAAAACAGGTAAGACAACATTTCCTAAAAATGGAGGAAAACAAAAATCACAGGCACATATAAAGAATGGATCAGCTTAAGGGAAAGGGAACGGTAGATTGTCATGACACAGAAATCAGGAAGATGGCCTTGCAAGAAAATTAAAAAATTAAATTGCAAGTAAAAAAAATAAATTAATTGCAAGTAAATTAAAAATCTTCCTGGCTTCTACCAGCAGGAAAATGCCAATCGCTGCAGGTCTGTGGGGCGATCGGTGCCGGGAAGGCCTCGGCTGCAGCCACAGCACAGTTAAATGTCACAAGGGGGAGAAAAGCCGCAGGGACCGGCGGATCCTTCCAGGAGACACGAAACAGGCTGGAAAAACGAGGATTCTCAGCCGCCCGGCAGCGCTAACCCCGCTTGCCTGGAGAGAACCGCGACCGTCCCTTCCCCGCCTTTGTCAGGGGACACCGAGATTGGCTGCAAGGGAGAAGCTTCCCGCTGGCGCCGGGAACGCAGCCGGGAGCCCGGCCCAACCCACCCCGCGGGGTGCCCCTCGCTGACACACAGACCTCTGTCCCACTGTCCCGCCGCCCGCACTTCCTTCTTCCTCCCGGCTCCCTCTTCCTTCCCTCCCTCCGTCCGTCCGTCCGTCCGTCCCTCCCTCCCTGCCGAACTCACGCCGCCCCCGCCGGCCCCGCCATGGCGCCGCCGCCGGCCGGCTCGCGGGCGGCCCCGCCGCAGGGCGCAGGCGCGGGGCGGGCGCGCGGCCCCGTGAGGGGGCGGCCCCACGAGAGGCCGAGCCCCGTCAGTGCGCGTGGGCTCCGCGGAAATGTCTTTAAAAAACAAATAAAATAAATAAAAAAAGGTGAAATGGCGCAAGGTCATAAGGGTGTGGAGAAACAGTGCTGGAAAATGTGGGATGTGTCAGGAGTGTCTCGAATCAGGTGGTAGTTTGTGACCGTGTTCACAGGGGTCTTAGGTTTAGGGAAGAGACGAGGATTTCACTCCATGTTTCAGAAGGCTTGATTTATTATTTTATGATATATATTACATTAAAACTATACTAAAAGAATAGAAGAAAGGATTTCATCAGAAGGTCAGCTAAGAATAGAATAAGAAGTAATGATAACAAAAACTTGTGGCTCGGACTCTCTTTCCGAGCCAGCTGACTGTGATTGGCCATTAATTAGAAACAACCACACGAGACCAATCACAGATGCACCTGTTGCATTCCCCAGCAGCAGATAACCATTGTTTACATTTTGTTCCTGAGGCCTCTCAGCTTCTCAGGAGGAAAAATCCGAAGGAAAGGATTATTCATAAAAGATGTCTGCGACAGTAGTTAACGTCACTTGCTCAAGGACACCGTGGAGCTAAAAAGTTTTAAGGATGATCAACATCGTCAAGATGTTGATGTATCCATTGCCAACTTGACAAAACGCTCAAGGTCCATGTATCCTATAGCTGAAATATGTTCATTATATGTGAAAGATGTGTATTTTATGATTGGCTTTTTGTAAATATTAAAATGAATATTATATGTGTTGTGTTAGAAAGTAGTGCTGTATTAATTCTCTAAAGTAGTGTACTAAATATAGTTTTAGGTTATAACAAAATGTTAAAATAGAAACTATGCTATATAAAATACTTTTTTAAAGAAAGGACTTGCAGCGAGATAGCAGCTACAGGACACCTAAATCTTTCAGAGAAAGAGAATTTATTGCTCCATTATCAGAAGAAACAAACTTCTTCCTGCCTCACTCAGGCTCGAGGACACCATCAGGATTCAGAGGAAGAAGTTGACGCTGCCCAGACAGAATCCTGTGTTTGAATGGAATTATGCATCATGTATGAGGTGTATGAATATGCAACAGGCTATGGCTCTTAAGGGTTAATCCTCCGTTAACGTGGGTCCTTTTTGGGGCTTATTTTGCCCAGAAAGAGGTACCCAGACTATCCATAATTCTTTGTTTCTATTGTCTCATATTGTCCTAATTCAAATTGTCCAAAATTATTATTATTCTAATTATATTGCTATTTTTATAACCATTTTATTACTATTAAACTTTTAAAATTTTAAAAACAAGTGATTGGCCTTTTTCACATTATAGTACTAAAAAATCACGCCTGTAAGTCAAAAAGGTGCTGGCCAGGTGAAAACCCTTCCCCTGAGCATGTATGGAAATTATGTGGGTCACATAGTTTGTGTGATAATTACTAACCAGTTCTAATAAAGGGGCGGTACTGCCTCGATTTAAGACAATTTAAGAGGTGGATGCTCTAAATGAGTTATCTCCCTTTAGTTTTAGTTGATGCTCTTCCACCAATAAGGAATGAATACAAATAGATGTAAGTGAAAAAAATGAGTTTACCAACAAGTGAAACAGCAACAGGCAAAAAATAAAAAAAAAAAAACAAACTCAAAAAAAAACAGTAAATAACCACTGGAAACAGAATTGCTAAATCTCACTGACCCCTCATGAACAAAGACTTTAAAAGGGCCCGTGACACTTCCCACCTTGATTCTCTTCTCTGGTTGCAGGGTCTTAGAGATAATAACAATTTGAGGGGGCACAGAAAGATATGGAATACAGTAAAATTTTGGGTTGCCCTCAACATGTACTTGGGAAGGTTACTAGTACTAAATATCTGTGTATAAATAATGGCCTGGTATTGGTTTCTCTGGGTCTGGATTGAAGGCACTGGAGAGAGTAGTTCATGTTCGGACTCAGGCATTTACTATTTCTTATCAGTAAAACAGTCTCACACCATGACTTCAGCAGCTTTTCATTAGCAAGGCACAAAATGGCCAACAATCTCTTGTTACAAGGTCTTTTAAGACTAAACTATCCAATTAAGAAAGGACACCTAGATTATTTTCCCTTTTAATCCAATAACTGATCCCTGGAAGCCCTGTGACTTTTCTGCCCAATTACAAAACATCACCCAAACCCATGGAGAAGGAGGAAGAAGAAGCATGAAGAAGAAACCCAGGATGGCACCCTGTGCCCTCCCATCTTGCTTCCATCCACAACATACTAAAAATCCCAAAACCTAAATTTCTCACCAAGTGATACACCTACACTACTCTCTATAATCTATTTCACACTTTTGTGGATTCTAGTCTATCTTGAAGTCTGGGAAACTTTCTTCATGAGTGAGGGTCAAAGTCAGTGCTCCCCTGGGGATCAGGGCACCCCAGAGCAGACAGAGAAATATTCCCGGTGCCCTGGGTTGCAGGGGATCCTTGGTTTGTAGAATACCACCCATCACCTGCACTTGTGCAACTCTGAAACAAATAATCAGATGTGTCTCCTCAGTGTGTAACTGTTGGCTTGTTACTGGGCGATGAATCTGACTTTTGTGGACAATAACAGGAGTGAGAGAGGACAGAGCAGAGTGAGGCCTGTGTGGGTGGTGGCAGAGGCCCCATGGCCCAGGGATAATGCCACCAGGAGATGGCTGGCAGGGCTGCTGGGTACCCTCTGCACCCCAGAGAGAACCAGTCCTCCCAGGAGCTCTTGTCCTGCAAGTTTGGGCTGGATCTGAGGCAGGGAGTGTGAGTAGATGTGAGCAAAGGATGCCCTTGTGTAGTTGCTTTGTTTACCTTTCTCCATTCCTCATGTACAAAGAATAAAATTTTTAAAAGATTTGTGGCTCTTCTGTGATGTGATTGCAACAGAATCTATGTCAAGTTTCTCTGGTGGTTTGTAAGTAAGACCCTGCTGGTGTGATTTCACCACAGAAACATGAATCTGCCAGCTGCTGGAGAAAAAAAAGACATCTGAGAATGCTCTGCTAATTCCCATAGGTGTCGATCCCAAAATTGCTGCTGTGGCATTCCTGTCAGTCACAGCATCTCAGGAGCTGCAAACCCATCAGGGAGAGGACAGGCAGGAGAATATCAGGAAAGATGAGGCTTGACTGCTGGGTGAATGCCTTTTATCTTCCAGACTGAAGGAAGGATGATCACAGTCATAGCTGGGCATGGTCACTGCTCTTGGTGTGTCTGCAGCACAGCATCACCTTGTTCTGCCCCAAAATATAAAATATTGACAGATTATAAACGATTTTTTATGGTTCTTTTTTTAATGGTTCATGGCAGGTGTGGCTCAGTGATGTTCAGTGGCAGTGTGAGGGTAAATTCAATGCAAATAAGCTAGTTTTCAGTTAGCTTTGTTCTGAGTGATGCTCTTTTGGTAAAACAGCAAAAAAAAAAGGGGATAGAAAGTAAAGATACTACAAGTTTTAGGCTAGGGAGCTACTCAGGTTTGGAGTTGTCCTTCAAAGTAAAAGACTAGGGAGGCCCAGCTCAAATTCTGTGGTTGTCACTGGGATTTTGGGCTGCTGTGAAAACCCACCTGGGAGCAAGTTTCCTGAAACCTAGAACAGGACTTGAGTCCCTTCCATTTAGAAACACACAGTCATCTGAACTCATCACAACAGAGAGCCTGCTACATCAACAGCCTGTTTCTTCTCCTTCCAGGTTGCAAGAAAACAGGAATACTTCTGGAGGGTTACTCAGGGTGAAGGACTACTTGCCCTTTGTCTTTAAGACAGAAGGATTTCAGTGATATCAGTATAGTTTTCCTTAGCAAAATAATTTTTTTCAATCCTAAATAAAGAAATGGTTCTGTCACTGATTGCTAGGTCAGCAAAAGAGAGTTTTTTCCCTTTTTATGAGGGAAGGCAGATCTCAGGAGGTGAGGCCCTTGAGAAAAAGCAGGTCAAGGCCAGCAGAGAGCAGTATTTTGTTAGGAACACCATTTCCCCAGGGACGGGAGCAAAATAGTACAGTATTTATTTCTCTTAGTTGAAATCTAAATATCTTGCATATATGCTCATAAAGAGTGCTGCAGTTAGGATTAGAGATTCAAAAAAAAAAAAGGGAATGTAATACCAAGTCGGGTTTTTTTCCCGTCCCTCCTGTGAAAAGCATTACATACGTACATGGGAACATTTCTCAGGCTATTTGTGGAAGCACTCTTCCCTCAGCTGTGGACCTGGGATGAAGTGTAGGTGGTTTAAAGAGTTTTGGATCCATTCCTGAAACTGTGTCACTCACAGTGCTGTGGTCATTGTTGGAACTAAGCCACACAGTCTGAGATTTATAATTTTCAAATTACAACATTTCAAAATTTTCAAGTATGATATCTACATATTGTACATATTACTTATAATTGTGCATTTAGATTCATAGCTCGGTGTATTATATATATCAAATCTGAGGTAGAATGCAGGTTATTGGGAACCAGTTTGGGAACCATTTGGGATATTATCTCTGTCACTCCCATGTTATAAGAATAATTGTTTTGGAAGTCTGAATGAGAATTAATAAACAGGGATCAAAGACAAGTTGTATAGATATAGAAGAATCTGTATAATGAAAAGGTTATCTCAACAATTTGGCCACAACTCTTGGGAGCAGTAACAAGATTATGTTGTACTGTAAGTACAAAGTCAGTGTTTTTGGCAGAGTGTGCCCATGAGCTGCATGTGATTGGCATGTTGTGTATGCCAAATCCCACTGAATGATCCATGTCCCTACATCCTCAGAGAGGCACGTGGATGTTCAACAAGCTGATGTGTACCCAGCAAGAGAGTTGGTTGTGGATGTTCAACAAGCTGATGTGTACCCAGCAAGAGAGTTGGTCTCCTGCTGAGGCTTGGAAATGCTAAGGAGAAGGAACAACAACTAAACCTGTAGCTCAAATTTCCATTCAGGTTCCATCTTCTCCCATCATCTCAAAGAACAAATTATACTCGTGCTGACCTGTGGCAGAAAAGTGGGATGCTCATTGAACCCTGAACATTAAATTTGTCTCCTTGCTGCAAGCCATTCATGTGTAGCTTTTTCTGTGGCCGTCTGTCAGCACATCCTCCCCACACTCCAGAGAAGGACAGGTAGTTCTGAGGCCCTGTCACTTACCTGAAACCCCACACAGCACCTGCTGCTCTCTGATGCCCTCCACTGTGGTTCTTTCATCATTCCTTCCCAAAATTCCTAGCAGGGCAGGACTTGGCATGTACTGCAACTTCTCTGCAGCTGCGTCTGTCCCTGGTCGAGAGGGCCGTGATCAAACATACCAGACCAATGCTGAGTCACCATTTCCTTTCCTATGGAGGAAGCATAAATAACATATTTCTCTACCTCCTCTCTGGATACCCATCAGTTTTTGACAAAGTCATAGAAATTAAACACCATTGAGACATTTATGTTTCTGGCAATTTTGGCTGAAAGTAGTAACTGGTCCAATATTTTGGAGGGGCAGTTCTGTGCTTGTATCATAGGGGGTGTCTCCCAGGGGATGCTGCTGATGTTTTCCTTGATGGTTGTGGCTATAGTGCCACAAACCAGAAAAACTGAGGAGGTCTGTGCTGTTCCTTACTGCTGCTCACAAACCATGTGCAGAAATGAACTGTAACTTTGGAAATGCTGCCTCAACGTGGTCTTTTTGGTGCCCTACAGGCTGAAGTTCTTCATAAATTTATCATGACCTACATAATTGACCTATATTATGTGTCTCTTTGTTAAATAGATTGCACTAATTATAAACATGAATGGGGATGGCTTAGCAGTTATTTATTTATTCTGAGGTGTGTGCCTGCTGTCTGAAATGATGCACAGGAGGATCATTGCCAGATTTTCCTCCTTGGCCTCTCCATATTTGACATGCACTGTGTACTGTTGTAATAAGCCACGAATAGATTCTGCTTTCAGACGGGGGAAAAAGGGAAAATTGTTTTTATTGCTTTTCTAAGTAAGGGGATGTATGCAAGATCCTCCAACAGGTCTGTATGCAAGAAAATTAAGCATGAGGGAAAAAACACAACACAGCAAAATTTTCAAGCCCTTGATTTGTAGGACAGTGGGTAAGGGCTGAGCGTGCTTTGCACTTTGGTCACTTTTTGGAGACCTTTCTGGGCTGGGAAGCAGCATTACCACACCTTGCTGACAGCTGAGTGTTTTATAATGAACGGGTCTATTTCTCCTTGTGCTTGTGCCTCACTCGCAGGCTGCTGGAGCTGATTGAAACCCAGGGTGCCGTTGAAATGTGGTGAGTTTAGCGGAACTGCACCTGCTCCCAGCAAGGATGAATTTTGCTTTTAACGTTTCAGACCGACATCCAAAGCCTGATTTGCCTCTAGGGGCAGATTTGGATCAGGGTTTTAAAGCAGATGTCTGCTGCCACAGACCCCCTCGGTTGTGTTAGCGACGCTGTCAGGCCGTTTCCACTGCCGTGTCCTCATTCAGACAGACAGGGTGCGCTGAGTGTAATCTAATTAAGGAGAATTCCCCAGATTTTTGTTTTGTGTCTGCTATCACCATGGTTTTAACTTCGCCAAATTCATTATAAATGCACCCATCTGTGGGCTGTCACATAGCACTGACTGCAAGTAGCTGGTTTTGGAGGAAAAAATTAGGTGGGGAGGATGAAAAAAGTGAAAATAAGTTGCTGCCATTTTTAACTGTTTGCAATTTCAGAAACTTGTGTTTCATGTTGGGGATGAATTTCCAGGCAGTCAAAAATATATGTTTTACCAGTGGGTTGGTGAGCAAAGTGTTTGTTGAAATATACTTATTATTAATTTGGTAGGGTGGTTGTTGAGTGGCACAGGTCTGTCTGTTGGAATAGACATGCCTTGAACAAGCTTTTGTTAAGAAAGATTTTTATGATCTTGTTATAATCTTGGAGTAAATTGTGAATATTCTGAAGGAGAAGGAAGTAATTTCTCGCTTTATCATTCTGCTTCCTCTGCAGAAGATTGATCCCAACCTCGTCTACAGAGCTTTTGAAAGCTATTACTGGTTTATGTATGATGTTAAGGTTCAGCTTTTGATAAAAATGCTCTGATTTTAAAAAACAAACAAACAAACTTTTTGAACATGGTATTTGAAACCCAAAATAATTTAGCTTCGAGTTGACTTCTTAAGGTTCCCATGCTCCAAGGAGGGCCAAATTTCATGTTTGATTGGATTGCTCAAAGCCTTGTGCAGCTGTTCAGTACCTCTAAGAATGGAGAATCCTGGGGCCCTGTCCCAGGTCTAAACCACCCATAATGTGAAATATGTTGTGGGATACCTAACAGGAACTTGCCATGTTCTAGTTTGTGACCTTCACTTCTCATGCTGTCACTAAAGATCTCTGGGAAAAGCCTCCTTTATTATTCAGCTGCTACAAGAATATGACTACTGACACTAGTCCTGGGATTTTGGAAATGATTTGCATCTTCAGATGATTACTTGTTTTCACACTGTTTAGTTTCATGATGAATTTTCTGTGTGAGTCTTGTGATATTTTCAATGACTATTATGTAAAGCATGTCAGAAGCAATTTAAAGTTATTATGAAAAACAGAAAACTGAAAGTGTCTGTCTTTCCTTAATATTCATAATATTCCATTGCTTGATACGTGTAGAAGTGGAAATAGGGAAATACAGCTGGCTTCCAATTCTCTCCTATGTGTATAATCCATTTTCTTCTTTGTTGAGTGTTGCTTCTTGTGTCCTAAAAAACAATTTTGAAGGTGAGTCTCCTGCCTTGAGACATTTTTGGGGGGTGCTTGGCTGTCCCACTGCCCCTTGAGGAAGAGTTCACTGGTCTCAGTCCTCCATGTGGAATTGCACTGTATATTAACCATGGATGCTTAGAGTCTCATAAGGGACAATGGTCCTAAAAGTTACTTTTTTGCTCTAGATAGATATGTACTTATCATTTGTTAGGGGGTGTCCAAAGTTCTGTATGTGAAATAATCATTGTACATCTATTCTCTGTTAGGTCTTCCATGTCTTGCACCAGCTACTGACAAATAAATATTAGTGATAGCCTCTAGCTAACCTTCAATGATCTATGCTTCAGGAGCTGCAGGACTGTTCTCCAGTATTTCTAAACTTCCTTGAAGAAGCAAACTAATTTCCAGTAGTTCAGTTCCTAGAAATGAATGTATTTTCTAGTGCTCCAGTGATAAATTCACTGTTGCTTGTAAAGCAACAGTGATGATGCTCAGAGAAGTAAACACTGGAAATGTTTACTGCACTTTTAGGAGCACCCAACCCAACAGAAATGCAGCCACCAAAATCCATTAATTGCTTTTGAATATAAAGCGCAGTCTATTGTGCTACATTTGTTTTCTCAGTAAATAGGGTCACCTATTGTCACCCTGGTTTTTTAAGATTTTCTAAGCCTTCTGATGTTTACATTCTTATCACAAATTTTCTCACACACTTTGTGTAAATAACTTATTGTTTTGCATTCTTTTATGAAAGAAAATAAATTTAATGAACTGTTGGTTTGTCCAGTGTCATTGGAGAGGTGGCACTTTCATCCTCCAATCCACTGTCGCTTTTGGAAATCTATAAATGTTAGATTCAAAAATTTAAAAGTCCCTTTTACCTTAAAAAGAGCAGTGTGTCCGCATTGTTTTATTTTGTGTCCTATAGTAACAACCCATCTGTCTTCTATCATAACTTATCAAAATAAGTCTTTTCCTGCAAAATGTTATCTCAGTCTCTCTCATGAGCTCAGTTACTTTGATACTGTGATGCAGAAAAATGATGCTGCAAGATTTCCATTTCTTTCCAGAAGGAAAAGACTTTGATGTGTGCTGGTTTGAGCCACCATCATGCTCACCATTAAGCAGAAACTGTGCATTTTTTGGAAAATGAATAACTGAAACAATCTCTACTTTTTAGTAGAGTGTATAACCACAGTTGTCTGGAAAGGCGATGTTTTAACAAGTTAAAATATTTTAGTTGCATATCTCTGAAAATTTGTAAAAGCTATTTTTTTTGGTTCAGCTAACAAATTGCAAATCTCATCAGCTGTGGAATAGCAGTTGAAATGAACCATTTCTGAAATTTTCATAGTACTGTTTTTGGTGAATGGTTGGTTTTCTGGCAGTCTGTATGTTGGGTCGTGGTGCAGAGCAGGCAGGTGTCCCGTGTGCAGCCACAGAGCTGGTCTGGAGAGGACTGCTCAGCCCCAGGGAGATGGGAGAGGCTGGCTTACAGCAAAGTTTGTGAGGACAGAGAGAGCTCATCATTTCCACACTTTGTTTGCAATCAAAGGCAGGAACTGGAGAGAGTGAGTGGGGTGGGAAACAAGGCCTTCATCCCTGCTGCTGCGGGCTGGGTCACATCAGAGCTACCAGGGAAGCAGAGCACGGCAAAATCAAGGACTTGCCTAGAAGCAGCAGAGCTTGCTTGTGTTAGGGACCAAGGAGATCAGCAGAAACCCGCTCAGTAAATGCACTGGCTGGCCTTCTGCAGCCAGAGGGGCCAGCCCTTCTTGGGGACAATTCAGCTGTTTGAAGAGCACAGCATCCCCGAGGGATGGTGGAATCAAGTGCTAAATTCCCCCTTGTGCTCCTGGAGTGAAGGGAAACGCGTTGGAGTTGACCTGGGGCCAGCCGTTTGCCCACCACCCCTGAAAACCACTCGCTCACCTCATGAATAACAGGGGTTTGAATTTACCAAGCCAAGTGATGGACCCTCCAGCCTGCTATTCATTACTCCAATTAACAATCAGTTGCCTGAAAAATGGGCCAATCTGTTTCTTGGGGAGCCGCATAGAGAAAACCCGCAAGGCGAGCCAATTAGCATACCAGTCCTCACCGTCTAGGGAATCTAATTTAGTCATTTGGTCGATCTAAGTACCGAAATATTGTCGTTTTGTTATGGAGCATATAATGTTTGTTAAATGGCCGAAATCCCCCCGGGGTCCATATGCTGCTGATACTCCCTGCGTCCTCTCCCAGGCTGGCAGAGGCAATAAGGCAAAAACTGTTTTGTCCCGCACATGGCCCCTGCATTTTCCCGGCACAAGGCGGCAGCTGGACGGGGGCAGAACAAACCTTCGCCACCCAGGGTGGGCGGGATAGCTTCCCTCCGAAATAGTTGCACACTTGAGCAAGCCCATTGTCTGCCCAGAAAGTATTTCAACCGCCTCTTGCCAGGCGGATAGCGCGCAGAGCCCGTGTTTGGACAACCTGTCTGCAATGAGCATTGTGCGGGAGCAATTAGTTTGCAAATTGCCCATTTGCACATCCGCGCGTGAATTAGTTACATTGCTCCCACAGGATTTTGTTATTCTTATCGTTGCTGTTAAGGAAGGCCCATGAATAAAAAAAAAAAAAAAAAAAAAAACAAAAGAAAAGGTAATTTGGATGAACGACTTTCTCCCCGCCAGCGCGAAGTTGGAGCCGCTTCCTCGGCCGGGACAGGCAGAGGGTGGAGTCCCTCGGCAGGAAAAGAGGGATGCTGCCGGGTGCTGCCTCTTCGTGTTCCTAATTCTCTGGGTTGATGCTTGTGAAAAAGGCATGTGTTTTATGACAGGCTTTTCGCAAATATTAAAATGAATATTATATGTGTTGTGTTGGAAAGTAATGCTCTGTTAATCCTCTTAAGCAGTGTGCTAAATAGAGTTTTAGGTTATAACAAAATGTTAAAGTAGAAACTGTGCTATGTAGGATACTTTTTTTAAAGAAAGGACTCGCACTGAGATAGCAGCCACAGGACACCTCAATCTTTCTCAAATCAGAGAAAAAGAATTTATTGCTCCATGATCAGAAGAAATGAACTTCTTCCCGCCTCGAAGGTGCTGTCAGGATTCGGAGGAAGAAGCTGACACTGACCAGACAGAATCCTGTATTTTAATAGAATTTATGCATCATGTATGAAGTGTATGAATATGCAACAGGCTGTTGCTTTTAAGGGTTAATCCTCTGCTAACGTGGGTCCTTTTTCGGGCTCGTGATGCCCTGAAAAAAGGTACCTGGCCTGTCCGTAACTCTTTGTATTTATTGTCTCATATTGCCTTAATTCAATTTGTCCAAATTGTTATTACTCTAATTGTATTACTATTTTTATAACCCTTTTATTACTACTAAACTTTTAAAATTTTAATAACAAGCGATTGGCATTTTTCACAATGCTGGTGTAATGCGTTGTGCAAAGTTTTTTGCTCATTTCATAGCTTTTTTTTTTTTTTTTTTTTTTTTTTTTTTTTTTTTTTTTTGTTAAAGGTAACACATGACAGCTGTCAGCTTGTACTGCCATTTCTGGTGCACATTCTCTGTGCTTGGAGAGGTGGCCCCAGTCCTGTAACTGAGCTGCTCCTTCTCTTCTGGAGAAGTCCCACAGTGGGATTTTAGCAGCCAAAGAAAACACCAGAGCTTCCAATATATTCTGACTGATTTAGTGGCATTACTTTTATTCTGGTCTGAATTTGCTGGAGCTGGTGGAGAGTGACATTGGAAGGAAAGGAATCTGACTGAATGGACAGTCCTTCTCAGTGTTCACACCACATTTAGTTCTCCGGTTCAAAAACCCAAACTGCAGATCCCTGCAACCTAATCAGCAGAAGGACAGCACGGGTGAGGGGTGACTGCATCTGACATCCATGGGCGTTTTGGTCAGACACTCCAATTAATCCCTGCCTGCTCTCACCAGCTTTGCTCATTTGTGCAGGGTCCTGCTGGCCAGCTTTGAACATGCTGATGTTTCTCCACCATCCTCTCCCTGTCCTGAGCTGGGTTTTAGCTCAGTTTGCAGGTCCTAATGCAAGTATTCAGGTGCTGCTCTGTGATCACCTTTTGGACCACTGCATTCCTGCCAGATGTCCAGAGCCTTGCTAGTCCAGTGGCTACTGCCAAGGCTGAGAAAAGTTACAGAGAAGCAAGTTGTGGTCAGGCGATGTGAATGCTCGGGGAAATCTCCGAAACTGATGTGGGAGGTACTCTGTGGCATTAAAGTTTTTAACTTCAAGTCACCAGAGGCCACATAACAGCAGTCCCCCCACAAAAATAAAAATAACGAAAGGAAATCCATCTCTGCCTCATATCTTTATGCTGTAGGTTCTGACAATGTCTTTTCTGAGGATGAATAATGTCACTCTACCCACATGATACTGTGTATGGACAGTCAAGTTCATAGTTGACACAGTTAAGAATAGCACATTTTTTTGGCTGCTGTAAATGAAATTGGGGAATCCATGGTGAAAAAGATATGCCCCTTCTTTTTTTGCCCAAATTCATCTTGCTTCTGGGAGACAATGTTTTCCAATGAAGGCATTTTATTCAACATTTTCTTAGCTATTTTAGGTGCCATTGCAAAGAACTGTCTCCAGTCACCATCTTTTCCATGGAGAGGTAGATGCATTTTTGGAAAGTAAAATTCTATTTCTGCAAGTGGTTCAATTTCCTTGCACATCTGACCTGTGCTATTTAGCGTTGATTTATCACCTTTGCAAATGGGATGGAAAATCAGTAACATTCAATGTTTCTTTGCAGCTCAGTAATTGACCAAACTCCTCTGGACTGAGAAAAGGCTGATGTTGATTTGAGGATTTAGCAGTCAAACAGATTGAAAACTTGCCAATGTGGGCATAGCCAATTTTGTATTACACTCATTTCTATTTAAACCAGAATGAAATAAAATTCCTTTGAGAAGCTGTTGTAGTATTTTAACAGCATGTTTGCAATCTTTGAACCAATTTATAATCTCATGGAAAAGAGTCATTTGTCTGTTCTGAAACCATAAAAAGCAGGACTTCCTGATGCTGTGTTAGCTCTCTCAAATTCTTTACACATTGGGTTACCCACTTTTCCTCCTTGTATAGGAGCAGGTAGTGACCTGAAGCTTTCTCCAAAAGATGTGACCACTGCTTCTTTCCTTGTTTGAAACTACAGAAGTTTATTGGCTTAAAGAAAATTGCTCTGAACTGTGAATGGCAGCTCAGCAATCAGCATCTCATAGAAAAGCCAGCTAACAAACAGGAGATAAGTTTGCTCTTGGTAAAAGTAGGAACTTCCTTCTTACTTTCTTTGGTTCTATTAGTCACGGTCTATTTCAGTGCTGTCTTTTTATTTCAGTGTCTATCCTTGCCAGTTCCTGCCTCCTAGCTGGTACCCATTGGTGCGATGATTTCCCTGGAGCTGCTGCAGCATAAAGAAATTGTGCCTGTGACCCTAAGTCTCACCCCCTGATGGTGCTGAGATTTGAGGAGCTTGGGCAGTGCATGGGGTAAAAAAGGATTAGGGTGCAGTTTCCTGCTACAGGCCACTGCTCTTCCATCATAACTGTGGTCCAAATGCTTTGGGGAGTGGGTGACTGCTGCATTTTATTAAAGGCATGCAACTGAAATAATAATCGGATAAAAGGATCATTTATTGTCAAACGATTATGGAGCTGCATTATGTGATTTCATATCTTTTCCTTCAAAATCTCTGCATTTCAAACCAGCTTGCGGTTTTACTCTGTGCCATTAACACTTTGGTATTACACAGGAGTATATTTCACATGGCAATTCAGTGGGATATGGATTATGTTATCAGGAAATAAATAAAATTTTGTCAAGTTGGCCTTGGCTCTGCTGGTGGTAATCATGAAATTGTTTGTCCTTAAGCTATGGCAGAGGATTGGATTCTTAAAAACTGGATAGAGAAAAATGCTTTTAGAGTGATTTCTTTACAATAAAAACATGATAGTCTTAAAGCTAACTGATAATCTTTGTGAGTCCATTCCATGTGAAGCAGGAGAGCAAACAGATTCCCAGCTGATATAAGTCAACATAGTCCCATTTGCCGGGAAAGCTGGGTCAGCCCACAGCAGCTGAGGATCCAGCCCCGTGACTGAAAGAATCCTCATCTTGCTGGCAAAACAGGGGAAAAGACTGTAACAGGATTTTCTGAGGACAAATAATATTACAGAGCAAATAAGATGGGCTGGGGACCAAACAGGATGATGGTTTCATTTGTCATTTCTCAAGATTTATTTTTTTTTTTTAATTGGAATGTGCACCAACAGGTACAAGTTGTCTCGTGGAGCCGCTGGGGGCTGTTAACCTCTTTTAGTGCAGTTTAGTGTCTACCCCTGTAGTGGAGTTAGGCTCATGAATGGTACACCTTTAATAACAAAACTCCTGAGTTAATCTCCTCTGGAGGTCTGCGTGACATTACTAGCTGTAAGCTAACCCTTCCAGGTTATTGTCGATGCACTTATGGGCATAAAACCTTCTTTGGGAGAATTAGGTATTTTCTCATTATGCGTGCCAGTAGCTTTTCGCTGAATATCACTCAATTTCCATGAAAATCTGAGTTACTCTGGCAAGTTGCAGTTTGCCTAGTCTATGAAAAAGGATCTTCAGAATTTTCTGTTGATTTATCCTTTACCTACCTCTGCATTAGTCAGGTGAGGTACTCTCTGATGGACTGCTGGAAAGTGAAAGCAGTTTGTTTTCGGAACAGGCAGATGCAGGACGTGCGTGGGGAAGGAAACGCTGCAAGCAGATGAGTCCCTGCTGTATGTGGAGTCATTTCAGGACAACAGCCTGGTGGTTGGAGCATCCATCCATTTCTGTTCCTTCCTCTGCCTGCAGGACCTCGTTGCCATGTGTCCTGGGAAAATGTGCAGCTCCTTGGGCTTACCACCGACCAGCTGCTCAGGAGGTGGTTAAGGTTTCCAGGGTTGCTTGTAGACACCTAAAGTCTGAGCCCCAGGCAGACACAGCTCCTGTGGGGAAAGTAATGCTTAATTTCCCTGCCCTCCTATGTCCAAGTTTAGCAAACTCTCCAAGAAAGGGACCTTCTCTTGCTTTGCTTGTCATGTTGATAATGAACAACCACAGCACAGAGACTGGAGTGAGCGCTGCAAGAGGAGCTGTGATTGCTCCGCTGTGTCACCCCTCCTTGTGCCACAGATGCTTCACTGACCCTGTCCTCATCTGGGATGTCTGGGAATGCACAGGGGTGAGTGTCCAGGTGCTTGCCCTCTGCCTTGAGAGGCAGCAGCTGACCAGAGCCAGCTCCCACACTCCTCACAAGGTGGAGCAGGGAAATGAGGTCACAGCAGAGAGGGGTTGCGGTTTTGCCATCTGCAGAAGAGTTTGTGGGAGTTTGACATGCTGGGCCAGTGGCAGGTGTCCAAGGCACTGGGAATATTGGAGAGTCTTGTCCCTGTGGGTTATGAAAGGCAAGGAGAACTTTGCTGGCAGATGATCTCTACAGTCAGGTCTTGCCTGCACCCAGCTACAGCTGCAAACCGGTGTTGGTCATGTGCTGCCCAGGTTTTGTATTGCTGAAATGTTTGTGTGTACAGAAACCTTTGTGGAGACCATTGCTGAGATGTGATCATGTGCCAAAGAGAAATGGAACAAGCTGGTGCATTCCCATTTCCCGCCATGGCTTGAGCATGGAGGAGAAGCCAGGTGGGAGATGTTACAGTGTTTAGCACTGTGGCTGTATTGTGAATAAACCCTCTCTGTTCCAATGCACAGGAACACAGCACAGGTCTGTCTCCGTGTTTTCCATGTCCTAGAGAGCCGGTTGTCCAAGAGATCACTGAGAACTCATGGATAGGCTGGAAATTAAACTGAAGCCTCTCAGATGCTTGAGACCAGTCGCCTCCACCTTCTCTTTCTAACTAGCTCATCTCAGGTCCTGTGTGCCATTCAGCTTAGGGAGCTGCCCAACACTGGAGAAGTCCCAGACTGATCTGTGTTACTCCTGCCAGCTAGTTTTGTTTTGCTTTAAATTCATTGCTTTTTCTTTTCAGAGACTTGTTCAGTGGGGCTTGCCTTGAAGAGGGGCTGAAGTGCCATCACACATTCTGTACATTATGACAGAATGGAAGTGTAATTAAGCCTCCTACCTCTTAAACACACTGCCCACCTTCGAATAATCAGGGAAAGCCACCACAAGGGTTAAACACTTTATTTAGATGGCTTTGTTTGTTACGTGTGTGCTTTGCTTGTTCTGAGAATTAACAGAAGATAAGCTAAAAGTTCATTTATAAGAGTATTAAAGGATAATTATGATGGAGTAAATGCAGCAGGTCAAAAGGCATTATGATGAACAGAATCATAATATAGGGCTTGGGAAAATAAGCTAAAATGTACAATGCCTAACATCACTCACTGAATGCCACAGAAAGTGTTCCTCCTCGCAGTTTCTCTCTGCTTCTTCATTCTCATTCTAAATTAAAGTACTGCCATCAGCACTCTGATGTTTGAGCATGAATATGTCATGATAATCAATTGCAGTAACTTAAATTAAACTTTTGGGCAGGCATAAATATGTGACCTTTTAATATCAACGAAATGATAAAAAAGATTTGGTAGGAAATCTGTTTCAATCAGATTAGAGGAGAAGTGGGTAAAGCTGATTACAAGCCCACTAAACACAGTATTTGGGCAGTATTTGTTCAGAAACAATAGCGTTAATTCTACTTTAACAAGTATTATCTGGAAAATCAATAATTAATGGTAACCCATTATCAACTTGTAATTTAGCACAGAGATTAAGTTGGGGGAGAAGTGAAAGCGAGTGGGCAACCTGCTTTTACTTGACCTGTCAGGCTGATGGATTAACAAGTGACAGCAGGGCTTCATATTTTTTTAGAGGAGAGGTGGTAGAAATAAGTCAATTTTGGGCTTCTGGCTGTTTGGCACCACCTTGCCCTCCTGCCTCCTCAAGCTTTGCAGAAGAGCTTCCTTCCGCAGCCAGAGGGATGACATCTTCTGTGGCACTTGGTGCTGGGACAAAGAGGGGGAACATCACCCCCAGATCCACGGGATGCCAAGGAGAGAGGTGAACAGAGGAGGGGGAAGGTGCTGTTTGTAGGTGGTGTGAGCATGTGCAGCAGCATCACCTTGGCTGGGCTTCCTCCAGGGGCATCCCCCTGTTCAACATCTTCATGCAACTCCCAGCTAGCCAAAGTGCCCCCTACCATGCTTCCTTCCTTGACCGACAGGACTTGCAGCAACATGTGGGAATGCATGTGAGCAGCCAGATTTTCCCCTGCCAGCTCCTCCCTTCCCCTCACCACATCAGCTGATTGGGGAAACGACTTTATTTGTGGTCTGTGGGGTGCTGGGACTCACATGTGTGTGTGTGTGTGTGTGTGTGTGTGGGGGTTGGAAGTGGGGTGCACAACTTGTCATTGCAACAGATGCCAAGCAGATGATGGTTTTGTGAAGACAGCATTCTTCCAGAGGATACAGATGTCCTGATCAAGGACCTGTGTGTGTGCATGATTCTCTCAGGGTGTCTCTGTGCGTGTTTGCTGAGGCCAGAGCAGGCTTTTAGGAGAGGAACATCACTAAATTTTGGGTGGACAGCAGTGAGCCAACGCTTCTGCCTCGCTGCTGGTCTGCCCATCTTCTTCTTCTTCTTCTGGGCAGAGGCTCTTTCTTCCCAGAGCTGAGTTACCTACCTGCTTTTGGGCAGAGTGGGATGCAGTCTGTGGGCTGTAGTGGTTTATGAGAGCAAGAGGGTAAAGGGAGGTGGGTTGAGGACAGTGCAGAGCAAGAAAGCCAGTGCCAGGGGGGTTGTGGAGGCCCTGGTGCAGCTGGACATGGCTCTGCAGCCACCCACAGCTGGGATGCTCTCTGCCTTGCTCGAAGGGCACCGGTCACAGATGACATGCAGTGGTCTCTGTACAGAGAAGAGGCAAGAACGCAGGAGTTTATCACCTCTTTTAGCAGAGTTAGAGCTGCAAATAGCCACCTCTTAGGCTGGTCTCATATTTCCCACCAAACTTGCCCTCGCTGTTGATGTGGGTGAGGAGCGCCATGGCAGGATGAGAAGCCCAGGAGCTGTACTGATCTCTCTGTTTCACCTGGCTGCATCCTCTGTTTCTGAGCTGCCCTGGAGGGGCAGGGCACTGGGAGGCTGATGTCCAGGCTGGGCACAGCTGGCTCTGGGGCACAGCGTGCACAGGGTGGTGATGGGGGCTCCATGGCAGCCAGCGGGGCGGGATGCTCTCAGCAAAGGGAACAGATTGAAGGCAGATTGTGAGGGTGAAGTAGCACCGTGCTACACAGATAGGGAGTGGCTTCAGAAATGGCATTTAATCATTCAACATTAACACAAGACATCTGTCACCACCCTTGGCAGTGATGGTGCTACACAGCAAAACAATATGTTCTGGTGCTCCTAATCACAGGAAAAACACTACTTTTTTGCAGAGAGTTCTTTTAGTGCCCGGCACAAATCCTTCTATTTTATTATAGCAATCCCAGCCAAATCCTCCAATAAATGGAGTTTTTATTAATGTGCAGCTGTTGAATGAGAAAAAAATAAAACTCAGAAATAAAAATGAATCCCTGAATAATCAGGCTGATCCTATGCAGTAAGAACAAACAGACCGACCACATACTTACAGCTTTTTGGTATTATTTAAAAATATGGTCAGGGCTTTTCTTTCCCACTCTATTTTTTTTTTCTTTTTACACAGACCAGATTAGAGTTTGCTCAGGAAGATCCAAGCCACTTCTGTGAGCTGGAAATTCAGCAAGGAGTGAGAGGATCTAGGATGAGGGTTACATCCAGTATGTGTGCCTGATATTTTCCCACTGCCATGGTCAGGAATATGCCTCGTCCAGGGAAGAGAGTGGAGGGGTGGCACCGTGCCCAGGGCAGCTGGGGTTTGGCTTTGCAATGAGGGACGTGCTTGCAAAAGAGAAAAGAAGAGAGTGTCAAAAAAAGCAGGGTGGAACAAGGTAAGTAACAAAAGTCCTCTGACCATGGCAGCTCTCAGCAGAGGATGGTGTGGTTTGCTTTAACCAGCTGCAGTTTGGTGCTCTTGGAGCTTGCCAGGTGAAATGCCAGTCAGAAGTGCTCTTTTGCAGCTAAAAATGAAGGAGGAGCAATCCCACGGTGATGCGGTGGGTGAGGCAGGTGCTGAGCTGGGGGACAGAGCAATGCCCACCCCGCGTTTAGCCCCGAGTCCTTTCCCTGTGCAGCACATGCCCTGCCCTGCCAAAGCATCTGCAGGCTGTGTGTGACGAGTGGAGAGGCCTGCCAGGAACAGAACAAATCTCCTTCCTTGATGCTGGCCCTTGCTGCCGGGAGATGCCGTGCGGCCGCACGCGCGCTGGGAGCTGGGCTCAAGCAGGTCCCAGGCTCCAGTCCAGCTGGCAGCCCAGCCACCATCCAGGGCCGTTCCCTGATGGCTCTGGCCCAGAGGGGAGTGCTGAGTGAGCAGAGATGGAGGGGAATTGCTGGAGCTGCCGTCGGATGTGTGCTGGTGTATCCAGGTGGCTGAGAGCTCAGTCAGCCCCATGGAGGCTCACCTGGAGTTAAACCTCCAGCAGGAGGGCAAAGCCAGCCTGGGAAGCACCCCCAGAGCCTCTCGGGTTTTTGGTTGTTAATCGCTGCCCCGAGATGTGCAGGATGTCTCTGCTTCAGCCCACGCAACTGAAGAACGAGTCTGGACTCTTCACTTTTCGGTCTTGAGGTTGTTTATTAATTCTTATCTATAAAATTTACTTTCTGCCCAGTGGAGATCCACTCTGCAGGGCAGCCACAGGCACTCTGACCACCCCCAAGGCGGTGTTGTCCTTTTATACTACAAACTAGGTATAACATATTTACACTTAATTCCCAGTACCTATCACCTATGTTAGACAGTGCACTTCTACTCTAGACCAATCCCAAGGTGCCAACACCACAGCAGAAAATGGAGAACAACAAGAAGGAGAAAGGCTAGACATGTCCAAATCCCTCCATCTTGTCCCCATAACCCCCATACCAAAAATCCTAAAACCTACATTTTCACCCTGTGATCATTTTGTTATTACACCATTCAAACCTGTGTGACTTTCAGGCCCTCATACAAAGCTGGCAATTTGCTCCAAGGGTCAAAATCAAATCCCCAGGTGTTCTGGGCAGCATGGCAGGGTCTCCGAGCCCCTCGGCGGGGTCCTCGGCAACTCTGGACACCCGGAGGGATGCGCTGAGTTCCACAAGAGCCAGCAGGGCTTTCATGTTAGCTGTGGCCACTGGGACAGTGCCCGTCACCAGAGGCAGGCCCTGCTCACCCAGGGGTGCAGCCTGGCTGATGTGAGGCGGGAGGGAATGTCCTGAGCACATAGCACCCTGCCTACGAAATGGCACGACCGTCTCTGCTATTCATTCTGATTAAATTCGAGCCGAAGCAAAGCCCTAATTCTTCTGATTAAAGCTTAGAAGTTAAGCTCTTTGGACAGGATGTGTGCCTTGCCCTGTGCTCTCCTAAACCACTTTGCCCATTCCATGACAAGACACTAATAACACACTCCTGTCTGTTTCTTCTCAGACACTCATGATGCCCATTCCAGAGCATGTATGATGTGCCTGGGACATCCCACCACTTCTGTCTGGGTAGTGGTATTTATATGTGTTCACCTGGCTATTTTGGAGGCAGGAAAGCAGAAGGAACTGCTCCAAGCAAAGCAGAGGTCCACGTCTGCCAGGGTTCATCCTTTATGGATTAGGTTTTTCCTAGAGGAATTGCCCTGGGAGAGATGCCCTAACCCAGGCACGGGTTGGGGCGTCGCAGAAATGCTGCGTTGCCTCAGGTGATCTACAAGCATGGGATCAGCCTGCTGTCACTGCCCTGCAGGGAGTGGGTAAAAGGGAACTACCGTGGTGAGTTGGGGTGTCAGGGACAGGAGATTTGTCACTGTCTTAGCCTCCACTGATAGGCAGTTTGCCCAGGGTAGCTCTGTTATGAAGCTTTACTTGAGTGCTCTGTACCCTGCTTGTCTGCCCTGCAGGACTCTCTGAGGATCTGGGACAGGGCTGTGGATGGGGCTCACCTGCATCACGCTTGCCTTTAAGGAGAAGCTCCTGGCACCTGCTGGGAAGCGTGGCCTTGGGCAAGACCTGGGCTGCTGCGGTTCCACAGACGTTCAGCTTCGTGCAGGGAATCTAGGAAACTTCTGTCTTGAACATCTGGCACGGGGAAGCTCTCCCATCCTTTCCTCCTCTGCACCGCAGCCAGAGGCACAGCCCGGTATTGTTTGTCACAGATCAATGCATTTACCCATGTGGAAAAATGTCATTACCACCAGGGCTCGGCTTTTCTTTCCCCTTGCACCGCCCCTGCTGTGCTGGTGAGGGGCTGGCTAATTGCCTCTTTTCTCAGGTTGCCCCTGGGGATGGCTGCCCCAGGCCTGCCACACATCTCAGCTGCACTCTCAGGGCTTCCCCCAGCCAAAGGGGCTGCTTTGCCAAACAAATGAACACTCAGACACCGTGCAGGACCACGGGGCTCTTTGTTACATCTCCTCCTGTGAGCTAAAGAAACAAAGGGGGAGTCACTTAAAAAGAGAGGGAAGGGTGGGTGATGGGCTCCCAGCCAGGAGGGGAGATGCAGGTAACCTGCTCGTCCGAGCATCCTGCTGGGATGGCCCCCAAAATGGGACTGAGGCACAGATTTCCTGCCCTGGGCAGACAAGAGCAGAGGGAAGGGAATTGCCCGTCAGGGTTTCTGCTGTCACTGCTGTGTGGTCACCTCTCAGGAGTCTGGGAGTGCTTTGGCTGGGAGAGCTCTGCAGGAGCTGCAAAGGAGGCTGAGCTGGGGGATGTTGAAGGAAATTGGTGACCAGGCATCCTCTCCCTGTAGAAACTGGAAGCTTTCTAGGTATCAAACATCAGGAACTAAGAGCAATTTTACTGTAATTCACTGCAATTTCCAAATAGGAAGAAAATACATTTGTTCTACTTTCAAAATCCCTCATAACCTCAAGCCAAAAGGCAAGACTGCAGACAATAATCCCACAAAGGAGAAGTTTTCTTTCTCTTATTACTTTTCTTCCTCCTCTTTTTCCCAGAGTGTGACAATACCAATAATATAAGTCCTGTTTGAGATTAATAAATAACTACTTATTGTCTGCAACATTCAATCTATCCATTTTGTACAGTATGTTCCCTTTTGGCATCAAGGCCCACCTTGACTGTGTTAGAAGAATCCTGTCAAAGCAAAACCCAGGAGCTGGTAGAAGAGCTGGAAAGTCCTCTGTGCTACAATCTGTCCTTTATTGTAGAAAAAAGTTAATCCCACAAGAAAATTTTACGAGTTTTACAACCCAGTGCTGCCAGTGTAGGAGAATAGAGGAGAAGATGGTGTAGGAGTGATGTTGGTGAGAGCAGGGCTGAGCTATTAAAGGAGAACCAGGAAGGGGAGGTCCCCACGTGTTAAAAGATGCCCTTTCTGCATCCAAAAAGAAAATTGCAGAATGCAGTGTCAGAGCACAGCAAACACATCCCTGGGTATGTGGAGGAAAGCTGGGCAGGAGCAGATTCCCTGCAGGGTCAAGTAAAATGGGTGAAGTGAGCTGCAGGAATGCAATCTGCATTTCCCACACCAAATAATGTGGTTGCTTAGAAAGATAAGTGTGCCTTCACTCTTCTGGGAAGGAGGATCCATGCACACAAATATATTTATGTTATTTTTCTTTTATTTCTCTAGGTCCTTTAGGTGTTCTCTTTGGGACAACATAGCTTGGGTAAAGGGTCATTTGCTTGTGTAATGTCTGATGGGATTTGTGAGAATGCCACATCAGTCTTCAGCTAAAAGACCCCAGCTTAGGTCTCTTAGGAGTTCAGTTATTAATGAGGGAGAGGGAGGACACTGTGAAACTCATTAATGCCTTACCTGGTCTGTCTGAAAAGAAATGGTTTGTGTTGGGAAGCCGTGCTTGAAAAGCTCCCTACTCAGCTGCAGGGTGGAGATAGCTGGGAAAGCCCCGGTGCCATTTGTCACAGCAAGTCCTGTGCTGAGAAAGGGACCTGGACCTCTTTGCACAGCCAAAACCTCTGAATTCACCTGCCAGGAGAGGTGCCCCACTCCAGGAGAGCTGATCTAGAAAGCCGTATGGTGGGTAAGAGTGAGAGTAGCCGCCTGTGTGCTGGTGTCCCCTGCTTTAATTAGGTTAGTTTCTTTCATGGCAAGTGCTGTCATACCAAGCTGAAAAATCAATACCATATGGCACAGCACTCAGATAGCAAACTTGGAGATTAATTAAAGGAGAAGTGCTTCTGTTAGGTCTCAGAGCACAGTGCCTGTGATTAGGCATGGCTGAACTGGTTTGGAAATGCAAAAGCTGGGCAGCACCAGAGCTGAGCTGGACACTCAGCCACTCTGGGGTCAGAACCAACTGTGATCTCCCTTTCTTTACTTGCTGAAATCACTGGTTAACATGTTCTCCTGGGTTTCCCTGTGTCTTGCTCCCAGGCCAGGGGAGGGGGATGCAAAGGGAAGCATTTTTCTGGAAGGCTTCTGCTTGGTGAGGTGCTGGGTATGAACATGGAGAAGGTGCTGCCTGGGGGCTCACTTTACTCCTGAGCTGGGAAAGTCATGGGAAGCAGCAGAAAGGAGGAGAGGAGAGGAGAGGAGAGGAGAGGAGAGGAGAGGAGAGGAGAGGAGAGGAGAGGAGAGGAGAGGAGAGGAGAGGAGAGGAGAGGAGAGGAGAGGAGAGGAGAGGAGAGGAGAGGAGAGGAGAGGAGAGGAGAGGAGAGGAGAGGAGAGGAGAGGAGAGGAGAGGAGAGGAGAGGAGAGATCTGACTCCGTCTCTTGGGAAGTTTCATTTCCAGGGCACAGACCAGAGTGGGACAGTGTCTACCCCTCTTTTGGGAGCTGCTGATTTAATGAATATGGCAGCTATTGTGTGTGTTTGGGACCCTCACAGCCGTTTTTCTTCTGCCGATACTTTCTTTTCTTTTCGGCTTTAATGAGAGTTTCTCTAATTGACTTGATGATTTCTGTTTAATTAGCACATTTTGGAGGAATGATCAAAAAATAATAAGATAAAGTAATCAGACAAGCATAGTGCAAAGGAATAATAGCTCCTTTGTGGGGCTAATTGGAGTGGACAGTCCATCGGCTAGTTTGGGGCTCCTCACAGTTGGATATTCCCAGCCTAGTTGTGCCTTGTGCCCAGAGCTTCCAAACACCCACATAGACCCAGCTTTGGTAGTCATTTCAATTAGCTTTAATGAGCTGTGAATGAGCACCAAGGAGAACCCAGTCTGGGCCTGACCTGTTTTGCCATTGCCCAGATTTTGCTTAAGGCTGTGGCAGCAGAGTCCTCCCAGAACCTGCACCAGGTGCCAGGCCCTGGGAAGCACCAGGCAGAGCATCTCTGGGGAGGGCTGTGTGCTCCAGCTCACACATCCTGTATAGGACAAGAGGGGGTTGCCCACGGGGATGTGAGATGGGCAGATAAATGGTACTAGAAAGCAACAAGTTTGGCAGCAGCAAGAAGGAGGGCAAGCAAAAAGCAGTAGCTGAAGGAGCAACCAGAAATCAGACCTACTGCTGTTGTTCCTGCTCCATCTGGGTTCCTTCCTGAGCACTCTGTCCCTCCTGTCCCCCTCTGGACCAAGCCCCAGGCTCCTCCCTAGGAGCAGGAACAGCACTTGCCATGGGCTACATCTCCTCTAGCTCCTTGGAGACACACAGGGTGAGCTCTGCTCGCTCACCAACTGCCAGCCATGCTCACAGCTGATGTCGTAGGTGCAGCACCTTGCTGGCCATTTGTTTGCCCTGTGCTGGCTAGGAATTAATTAGGAGATGGGCTTCAGGCTGCTGTGACAGCTGTCTGCGTGCGGCACTTCCCAGCAGTTTGATTAAATCTGTGACACTCCAGATGTGAGCGCCCTGTGTGGGGGCACATGGTTTGCTCTTAAACTCCACTTAAACCGTGACTGCTCTTCTGGTTTTAATCAAAGGCAAATGCCTTAAGACAGAAATCTGTGCAGAGGAATTAGTAGGGATGTCTCTGGGGTGTGTGGACAAGGAAAGGGACCCCCTGTGCCAAATTAGGGCTGACAACACTTGCAGTCAGCTGGGCTGGGGATGCTGCAGCACTGAGCAGGTGGTGCGTGGCCAGCTGTGGCTGTGCTCGGCCTGCAAACCCTCTGCTTCACCCACATCCAGCGGAGCTGCCAACAAAGCACTTCCCACAGCCTGACAGTGCAGGGAGCACAGGTTCCCTGATTCATTTAACCTGCTCACACTGCCTGCCTCTGCAAATCCATCACCCCAAAATGGTTGGTACTTGGCCACTACAGATAGCCATTCCTCACTGGCCAGGAGTGCGCACACAATCCCCCACTGAGCCCTGCTGCAGCCTGAGGAAAGTCTCATTGCCTGCTTTTCAAGGAGGAGGCTCGTCTGTAACTTAGAGGTGGGGATTTAGCCTTGCAAAAGACAAATGGGACTGGCTGCAACACCCCCCTCTTTGCTGCTTTGTCTCCTGTCTATGGCCTGTTTCTCAGTTCCTTTTCACCCACGTGTCAGAGACAACGCTTTCACAACAGCCACCACTTCCCCACGTTCCCAGCAGGATGTGGAGGAGGCAGAAGAAAAGCCCTTTTTCTTCTGCCCATGCTTGTTGAGGTTCCCACCCTTGCCACATTGCCTGCGTTGCCGTCAGCTGGCTGCTCACCCTGCTGCACCTCTGGGTCACCCTGCGCCTGTGCAAGGCCCACCATGGCCACCAACAGGCTGGCTGGGCTTGCCCTACACAGCAGGAGTAGGGCTCTGCTGCCAGCATCATCCCTGGGGAGCAGAATCCAGCCTGCTCCTGTGCTGGTGTGCCAGGAGCTGATGCAGGTGCGGGGTGTGGAGCTGGGGAGGAGGGCTGGGCAGTGACTGCTGGTGCAGGCACCATGGATGGGTGTGCAGTAAGAGCTGGGCTTTTGGACATGGGTTCTCCATCCAGCCTGGGGCACGGGAGCCTCTTCCACCCCGAGCTGCCTGAAACTGTCAGATGGTCCTTTATTATTGACCTGATTCATATCTAAACCAGGGAGGTGAAAGCTGTCTTATCCCATTACTAATCCCCTAAACCAGGCCCTTCAGTACCTTCTCCTTGCTGCCCCCCTCCTCATTGCTACAGCAGGTGGTTGCAGGATGAGTGCACATCCTTTGGGGCTTTCCCTGAGCCCACGGTGAAGACAGGGGCTCTAAAAACCCACCAAATGCTGGCTCTGGAGTTATCATCAGCTGAGGAGGGTCTGCCAAAATGCTGCATGTGTCTGTAATCCCTCCAAGGCTTGTTTCTGGGCTCTGAGTGGGGCAGCTCCAGGTATCCATCCCTGCACGCGTGCCCTCCATCCCGTAGGTCACGGCAGGATGTCTGACACGGTGGGGGAGCAGCTGTGGGGACAATCTGGGGACTGTCCCACCTGGCTGTGTCCCTAGTCCTGCGAAGAGCAGCAGGGATGGGGGTGCTCCAGCGTCGGCTGCAGGCGGCACTCATCCCCTGGGACACGGGGCTTGGGCTGCTCTGGTAGAGCCCCATGGAGGTTCTGGCTGCTGGGGCACCTTGAGGCTGCTGGGCCGGCTGGCACAGGCACCCTGCCCATGGAGAGGGGGGGCAAACCCCAGGGAAATTAGAGCAAGGGGCGATGTTTGATGTTCTGCTCTTTAAGCGATTAATAATCTTTCGGCGTCGGAGAATCAGCTGAAAATCTTCCTTAGAAAATAATGAGCAGAGAAACATTTACTGATTAGTCTAATCCCAGCTAATCCTATCTGATGAGCATATATCAAGATATCCTTTAACTGATTTATTGTCCGAAGGACTGGTGGAGGTGCCCATCTTCACCATGGCTGGGGGAGCTGGGGGTGCAGCAGGAGTGTCCCCACAGCCCATCCCAGTGTCCTGCCCCGGGAGCGGGTGTGTCCCCGTCCCCCAGGGCACGGCCTCGCTCACCCTGGCCCTGGGAGGCAGCGTCATATCCAGGCCACCTTGCCAGCACGGGGAGATTTAATCGCTATTTCCATTTCTGCATCTATCGGCTTTCTCTTGGGTTTGAGCTTTTATGTTTCATAAACTGATTAGGAGCAATTATACGCGCTTTATCCCCAAACTTTCCAAATGCCTAGGCCATATGCATATTTAAGGCTTCATCATCTCTCCCAACAGCTCAGCCTCGATGTAAACTGCTGAAATCAAGCTGATTCTGGGACAACATCAAAAATTAGGGTTTTAACCACTAATATCTGCTCAAACAGGAAATTTGTTGTGGGTGGTGGCCGGATTATGACTTCTAATTACTGCGGCAGATCCTCCCTGCCTAGCAGTGAAAGTCTCCTATTCCATCAAAACTGCAGCAAAACCACTCAGGAGAAGTGAAGATGCCCAAGGGGAATCCCGGGGTGCTCTGTGTCCGGGCAGGGGGCAACTCTGGGTGGGGATACCCTGAGCATCCCTTCATCCCGAGCACACCAGCACCCCGAATTGGTGGTCACACTTCCACACCTCCCAGTGCCCTCACACCATTTGCCTTTCTTGGTGAGAAGCACAACGGTCCAGAGGTTTCCCCCCCACCAGCCCCCAGTGCCGGCCACGGCAATTATCCTAAATGAAAGTTATTGTTCTGCTAATCCTGGGAACAGCTTGCCATGGGAGATTTGGGTCTTTCTTTAATAATGCAAAGTTAATGCGGAGTCCCCTTGTAATTATCTTTATCAGAAGGACCCTCGGTTAATCTGACCGTCCAATGAAGGCCTGGATCAGGCGGCCCGTGTAAGCCGGTTGTAAATCATTTCCATCAACAGATGAAGGGAAGAGGGAAAAAAAAATTGCAGCCCAGGTGCAAGAATCTGGGAGCAAAAGGGAGCACAGAGGCCAGGCACCTCGAGGTGGCCCCGGCCCGGGTGACAAGACACCTGGGGTCAGGGGAGGCTCCTGCCCAGCAGCCCCTGCCTGTTCCCATCCCCATCTCTAGGCTGCTGAGCCCAGTGGGATGTCCCATCTGGGATGTGGGGCTGGAGAGTCCTGGGCTGGAATGGGGGTGCTGGGGAGTTCACCGCTGTGCAGTGGAAGAGGGGATGTGGGGACACAGGGACACAGCAGGGAGCTCCTGCGAGGAAACCCGGGGAGGGAACCCAAGGGGATGTGAGACGGATTTATGGGGCATGGGGGGGAACAGGGTGACCGGGCCGGGCCGGGCACTGAGAGGGGGTCCTGGAGAGGGTCCGAGCGAGCCCGCAGGGGACCGGCGGGGGGTGGCGAGCACCGAGGGGCGGGGGCCGAGGGGAACGGAGGGAGGGACGGCGAGAGGGGCGGCGGGGCCCTGGGAGGGCCGGGGGAGGGGCGCGGGACCGGTGCGGGCGGGAGGGGGGACCGAGGCTGTTAATCCCGGGATTGGGAGCGCCCCCCCGCCGGTCTGGAGTGTGATTGGAGCCGGGACCGGCGGCGGGACGATAAAAAGGGCGGCGGGCGGCGGTGGCCGGGCCAGGCGGCGGCGGCGGCGGCGATGCCGGGCCGGGCGGAGCCGTCGGGGGGACGCGCGGCGGCGGGGCCGGTGGCGGTGCCCGTGCCGGTGGCACCGGGCGCGGCGGCGCGGCCGGGAGGCGCGGGGCTGCGGGCCAAGGGCTTCGCCATCACCGACCTGCTGGGGCTGGAAGCCGAGCTGCAGCCGCCCCCCGGGCCCCCCCCGGCCGCCACCGCCGGCGGCTACGAGGGCGGCGGGGCGCTGGGGCTGGGGCTGGGGCTGCTGTGCAGCCTGGGCGCGCCGGGCGCCCCGTGCCTGCTGCCCGCCCCGCTGCCGCTGCTGCCCGCCCGCGGCCCCCGCCCGCCGCCCGGGCCGCCGCCCGCCGCCCGCCGCCACAAGGAGAACATCTCCGGTGAGCGGGGTCGGGGTCGAGGGTGGCCGCGCACGGGGACCCCCGTCCCGAGCCGCTGCCGTGGTCCCGTGCCGCCGGGATGCCGAGCCTTTCGCCCTGCGGCAATGCGGGCTCCCACCCCCTGCCCCGGGATGGCACCGGCGGTGCGGGCCCAGCTGGGGGAGGGAACCCCCCGAGCCCCGGGCCCGCTGGAAGCGCGCTTGGGGAGCTGCGCTCTCGACGGGATCGTGACTCTTCCCCTCCCGCATGCTGCTGCCAGATGAGGACAGCCTGTCTGGGGACGCCAGCGAGCTGAAGATGTCCACCTCGCAGATCAAGAGGAAGAAACGCCGGCACAGGTAGCGCCGGGAGCCAGGCTGTCCCCGCTCTCACCTCCTCGCGGCCGCCGCCATCCTCTCGCTGTTCCTCTTCTCCCCGGGCTGGGGCGGTCGGTATCCCCAAGGGGGATAAAGGGAGGAAAAGGAGGAAAGAGGAGGGCTGCAGCTGGGGTGGGGGGAGGATTTTCCGGAGGAAAACCTCAGCGTGGTGGGGGTTGCCGGCCTCGCTGTTTGCCCGAGGGTCCGGACGCTGACAGGATGCTCTCTCCTCTCGGCAGGACCGTATTCACAGCTCACCAGCTGGAGGAGCTGGAGAAGGCTTTCAATGAAGCGCACTACCCCGACGTCTATGCCCGGGAGATGCTGGCTGTGAAGACGGAGCTGCCGGAGGACAGGATACAGGTAGGTGCCTGCAGCGGCCCTCTCTCTTCCGAGGAGTCAGCACCCGGCCGTCTCCTCTGCTCTGTGGTGGTGGGATCGTGGTGGCACCGAAACGCTGCGGGGCGCCTGGGGGGAGGCTCAGCTTCTGCCTGCTGGCATCGAACGGCCTCCCAATGGCCATGCAGAACCAGGGCACCCAGCTGGCCCCAGCAGTTGCTCTTGGCTGGCAACTTGGCTCTGTCCTCCCACTCAGGCGGGAGCTGGGAGCAATTTGGAGCTGCTGGGCCAAGCTGTGACACAGGAGCTTGCTCACTAGCTTGTCCCTTTGAGGGACACGTGGCATTTTAGGGCCTGATCCTGCCCCCCTATGGAACAGCTCAGTGGCTTAACAATGAAGTGGCGGTCTGGGCAGCAGCCTGGTTATATCCACTGCCTTGAACCTTCAAATAGAGGAGTGGGGTGGGCAGAGGGACCTGAGCACCTTCTGTCATCATTGGTCACTGCATTATGGAGCCCTTTTTCTGGAGAGGCTGGTGCTTTGTGGATCAGGCAGGGAGGCGCTGCGGGCAGGCGGAGCAGCGTCGGGTGACTTTGGCTGGGATCACCGTCCTGTGTCACCATCAGCCTGATGTTAACGTGTGCTCCCTCTCCCCCCCTTCCTCCCCTCTCCGACACCCACGTGTGTGCCCTCCCTCACACCCCTCCCCACACGGCGTCTGCACACCCGACCCCGCACGCACCCCCATGGCGGGCCTTGCCCTGGCCGCACGCTGCCCCGCTCCCCGCGGGCCCCACGCCGGCCTGTGCGGGCTGTCTCCTCCCCAACCCCACCCCTCCGTGCTCTCCTGGCTGTTACCCCTGAAGGTTTGGTTTCAGAACCGAAGAGCCAAGTGGCGGAAGCGGGAGAAGTGCTGGGGCCGGAGCAGCGTGATGGCCGAGTACGGCCTGTACGGCGCCATGGTGCGGCACTCCATCCCCCTGCCCGAGTCCATCCTCAACTCCGCCAAGAGCGGCCTGGTGGGATCCTGCGCCCCGTGGCTGCTGGGTGAGTGGGAACCTGGGGGATCAGCGCTCGGATTCTTCTTTCACACGGCTGCCCTTGCCCTTTTCCAGAAAGGAATTGGGCCTCCCCAGCCCTGAGCTGTACGCAGGCGGCCGAATGCCCTCGGTTTTCTGCTTCCCCCTCGCAAAGAACAGCTAGGGAAAGGAAAACCTTCTACTGCTGTGTCAGACAGGGGCCTGCACGTGGGTGGGTGTCACTCAGGCAGCATGGGAGTTGCAAGGCATCTAAGAAGTCGCCACCACCTGCCCCTAAACTGCAGATACCTCAGAGCTGCCTCAGAGCTGCCCTCTGCTCATTCCAGGTTGGAATGGGTCATTACAGCACACCCCTCCCTGAAAGCCTTCCCTGCTACAGGGGAGGTACAGACTAATTTTGCCACAAGCCATCCCCTTGGGCTGCAGAGAGCAGGTGGCAGGGCTCTGGGTTGGGGAAGGCTGGTAGTTAGAGAGAGCTTTCCTTGGGATGTAGGCAAGAACTGTGGGAAGCATCAGTCATTCAGGAGGTGATTCTGAGCCGTCCCAAGCAGAAATAAGCAACCGGTGCCCTTGGCTTTTCTCTCTCCCCTCTGCAAGGTATGCACAAAAAGTCCATGGAGGTAAGCAGGAAGGCAGAGAGCCAAGAGAAGCTGGCAGATGGCTGGCGAGTGGAGCAGGAGGAGGAGGAGGAACTCAAAGGGACGCAGGCCAGCTCCCAGAAGGGCTCTGACAAGCTTGGGCCTGCAAAAGACTCGGAGGACACGGCCATCGACCTCTCCAGAACAGCCAAGCACGAGAAGAGGGGTGTGCTGAGGCAGTACATCAATGGGGACCCCCCCACAGAGCAGAAGGACAGGGACCACTGAGCCTGGGCTGCCCCGGAGGAGGCCAGACCTCACAGCGTCCTTGGCGAGACCATAATATTTATTGATTTATTGATATATATATATTTTTTTTTTCTTAAATAACAGAACTTTTATCCGAATTCAGGGCATTTTAAAAACTGGGCACACACATCCCCTCGTCCCCTCACTTTCCAGCTGTTCACTTCTCAGCAGAGCCAGGGTGGAGGGTGGCAGAGGGGACGGGGGCAGCGCGAGGACGGGAGCGCATTGCGGTCAGCACCCACTGCTGCTGGGGAGGAGCCCCCTTCCTTCCCCTCCGTGCTGGGACCACTCCCCCAGCTAGCCAGAAGCACAAAGAGGAGCAACATGCTGGGAGTTGCTCCCTCCTCCAGCACGCAGGGGCAAGGATGGTGCAGGAGTTTACAGACGCCTTCTCCAAGCGCTTCCACCCTGGTGCAGAGCCCGTGTGCGAGTCCTTCCACGCCGAGCACACAAATCTTCCACCTCGAGGAGCAGCAGGGTTTTTCAACATGGTAGGGCTCATCCTCAAGCTGGTGTAACCTGACAGCCAGGCAGGTTTATATTCCCTGAGGATCTAGCCTGCCAATGCAGCCTTATCACTGGATTTACACTGTGTATCTTCCTTAACTCGTGTTTGGGAGAAGGGGGTAAGGAGGTTTTTGTTTATGCAATGATTTTGTACACTCTTGAATGTCACTTGCCACACTATGCATGATAGAACAGACCTTTTTGAAAAGCAAGCCATAGTACCCTGGAGCAGATAAACAATTTTGTGAATTGACATAAGAAGATATTTTGTAATTGTCTGTAAAAAGTGTTAATGTCAGAGCTGTTTCTTGGTCACCCTATATTTATGTCTAAAAGCACTTTAGTAATCTGGATTTTTGAATGTGGCTCTTCCTGTATTGTCCACCATTTATTTATTACACGTCCATAAATAAAATTGTGGTGTATCTTTGGTTTTCATGCTCTGTATTGCAATTTATACCTTCCTTTCACACATCTCATGGCAGTTGCTGAACTGGCCCATGCACATGCCTCGACAGCTCTCCTGGAACACCTCCAGTTTCATCTACCAGCCAAAACATAACGGAAAATTATCAAAAGGTTTTATTAAAATCGGAGTAATTCCGATTTGGAAAGTGTTTTAACACAGCTCAGGGGGTGTGTGGGCCAGGTACTGATGCTGTCCCCGCTCCTGGCTCTGCTGCTGGGCCTGGCTGCTCTCACAGCTGCAGCTCCAGGCTGTGCTGGGCAGGGGGAGAGAGGGGGGACAGCTCCTGGGAAGAGCAGAGCAGTAAGTGGCACATGCAGATTTCCTGCCTTTCCCCTCCTTGGCTTGGCCAGACCCCTCCAGGCTGCCGGGGGGAGGGGTAACATATGCATGGCAAATACAAGCTTTGCAGGGGGAAAAAAAAAAAAAAAGTTTGCTGGGGGGGCTGTGGGGAGCACAGTTCAGGAAAGGACCAGCCAGGGCTTATTGCAGCAGCAATTAGGCTCACTGAGAGCCGAGACTTAGCACATTGGAGGCCTAATCCTGCCTGAGCAGCATCTGCAAACCTTTTATTTGGGCTGTGCCACGCTGGCACTGGATGCTCGCAATCCTTTTTATTTTTTTCCCCCCCTTTGGTCTGCCTGCGTGCAGATGGCCTGGCTCCTTGCCTTGTGCTGGCTGCAGGGCTGTGAGAGCAGGCACGTCACCACCGCCAGGGCCACAAGGGGAGACACTGTAGTGCCAGCGTGCACAGGGAACGCTCCTGGTAGTGCCTGGTGGGATCCCAGCGCTCACCACAAGCTGGGAAGGAGGAGCAAGGAGGAGGGCTACTGGCCTGAGACACTTTTCACCTGCTGGGAAGTGACTGTGGGGTACGGATGCTGGTGGATGGCGGTGACTGGCCGGACCCAGCTCCTGCTGACAGGGTCTGGTGCCCTCCTTGGAGCAGGGAGTCACTCAGCTGCTCACTGCCTGCCCTGACCCTGGCAGGGAAGTGTCCACTGTCCTCCAAGGTCACTGCTTGGAGCAGCAATAGGAGTAGGGTGTTAAAAGAAAAGTCACTATTTAAGGAGAAATACACTATTTAAGGAAAAACTCTATTTAAGGAAAAGTCACCATTTGAGGAGGTGAAGGAGAGACGTGCACATCTTAGGGGTTGATGATCATTAGTCTCTCATTTATTGATTAGGTTACACACTTTTATAATAGTGTTAATAAGCTCATACATATTCTGTAACTTAAGCATTCTATTCGTTAAGCTAAACATCAACTCTTCTTCATTCTTTCAGTCTTGCATTCCACTTTCCCACGCCTCTCTGACTCCTTGTTATCACATTTAGAGATGTCTAAGGACACAGTATTTTCGCAGGTGCAAAGACTCAGATCAGAAGGCTAAACACAGTACTTTTCCAGCTTCTAATAATTAGCATTCCCACAGTAGGGCAGCACATTCTTGTTGTTGCTTCAGGTTTGACCCATCCTGCGATCAGTGGCAGCCAGACCCAGCCATGGCTCATCAGGAGTGTGGCCCTGATGTAAGGCAATGGCTGCCACTTGCACACATCTCTGCTGCTCCATGTGAGACCCCACAGCCCTCCTGGTGACCACAGCAGGGCCTGGTGCCATGAGCTTCCCTTGGAAAGGAGCCCCAGGCATCCCTCAGCCGCAAGTGCTGGGCTTGCTCAAGCAGAAGATTGTCCCAGACATGTTTTATGAAAAATCCTTTTGCTAGGATCTTTTCTCCTGAGAAGCTGAGAAGCTTCAGCTTCTCCATATTTTGCTGCTTTGGAATGTGATCTGGAGAATTGTTTCCCCAGCATGTGAAAATTGTTTTTACTTGATGACCAATGACAGCCACCTGTGTTGAGGCTGTGAGCAGCCACGAGATTTTATTATCATTCCTTTTCTTTCCTTGCTAGCCTTCTGATGAAATCCTTTCTTCTATTCTTTTAGTATAGTTTTAATATAATGTATATCATGAGATAATAAATCAGCCTTCTGAAACTTGGAGTCAAGATTCTTGTCTCTTCCCTCAGCCTGGGACTCTTCAAACACCACCACATTTGGTGAGCCCCAAATGCATGAGGAACATTGCCACAGAAGATCCCTTCCATGTGGCCCAGGCAAGAGAAGTCAGTAAATTCAAGGCCAGGGCTCAGCACATGCAGATCTCTTCACTGACTGGAAGCTGACTGCCAGGCACCCTGGGGGAATGGTGGCGGTGTCCCACTCTCTTTGCTTGATTTCCCCTATTTTAAAGCAGGGATAAAATGACCCAGCCACTGTTAGTCAGAATTTTGTCACTGATGGGCCCAGAGCAGAGAAGGCTGCAGGGCTGCATTTGCCGAAGCATCTTCACGGTGCCATTTCCGTACAGCTTTAGCGATGTTAATATCTGTGTCACTTTGTTTTGGCCAACCCTCCCGAGCCGCAGGTTGGATTTTCAGACGGGGAGCGACTCCGAACGCTTTGTAAGCGCTCCCTCGTGTGGAGCGGGGCGATGGGACACGAGGAGAGGAGAGGAGAATTTTGATGTATTGATTAGTAGTGCTGTATTAACATTGTAATAATGGATGTAGTCCTGTAATTAAAAGGTGACTTTTGTAATTAAAGTAAGAACTACGTTAGTGGGATTTTTTTAGAAAGGAATAGCAGTCACACAGGATACCTACATCTTTCAGAGAAAAAGAATTTATTGCCCTCTTATCAGAAGAAATGAACTTCTTCCCGCCTCGAAGGTGCTGTTAGGATTAGAAGGAAGAAGTTGATGATGACCAGACAGAATCCTGTATTTGAATGGAATTTATGCACTAAGTATGAGATGTATGAATATGCAACAGGCTGTTGTTTTTAAGGGTTAATCCTTTGTTAATGGGTGTCCTTTTCCGGGCTTATGCTGCCCAGAAAGAGGCACCCGGACGTCCGTAACTCTTTGTCTTTATTGTCTCATATTGTCCTAATTCAATTTGTCCAAATTATTATTACTCTAATTGTATTACTATTTTTATAACCATTTTATTACTATTAAACTTTTAAAATTTTAAAAACAAGTAATTGGCGTTTTTCACAGGTTGGGTATTAGGAAAAGTTTCCTCACCCAGAGGGTGGTGGGGCACTGGAACAGGCTCCCGGGGAAGCGGTCACGGCACCAAGCCCGACAGAGCTCAGTGGGTGTTTGAACAATACTCTCGGGCACTCTCTGTGATTATTGGGGCTGTCCTGCGCAGGGACAGAAGTTGGGCTTTGATGATTCCATGTGTCCCTTCCAACTCAGACTATTCTATGACTTCCTAGGTTAATTCAGCGCTAATACCAATACAAGTCCATTCTTTTAAACCAGGTGCACGTGTCCAGCCCGCAAAATCTCCTCAGGCTGCCACAGGCGAGGGCACCGAGCGCCCTTTCCCTCATTCCCACACTGCGCCACCGTGAGCCTCGCGGGGGGCGCGGAACAGCAAAACCCCCGCCCGCCTTTTCGGCCACCTTCCCCCTCTGGGACAGGGAATCCGCAGTTCTGGCTGCAGAACCGGGGAGGACGGGCCCGCCGTCACCGGCTGTCGCTACCGCCCGCACGGCTCGGAAGGAGCGCCGGAGCGCCCCAACCCTGCCCGGGGCCGCCGCTCTGCGGCCTGGCCGGGATGTGGCGGGCGCCGCGCTCTGCCCCGGCCTGGCCCGGCCCCGCTGCCCGCCCCGCGCTCCGCCCCGGCCCGGCCCGGCCCCGCTGCCCGGCCCGCGCTCCGCCCCGGCCCCGCTGCCCGCCCCGCGCTCCGCCCCGGCCCCGCTGCCCGCCCCGGCCCGTCCCGCTGCCCGCCCCGCGCTCCGCCCCGGCCCGTCCCGCTGCCAGTGCCGCCGGCGCGATGGCGGTGGCGGTGCTGCGGCCGCTGGACGCGCCGCCGGCCGAGCTGTGGCCGGCCACGGCGCTGCTGCTGGCGCCGGCGGGGCTGTGCGCGGCGCTGCGCGGGCGGGGCGGCGCGCTGGTGCTGGCGGTGCGGCCGGCGGGGCGCGGCGGGGCGCAGCCGGTGCTGCTGAGCGCCGTGGCGCTGGAGGCGGGCGGGCGGCGCGGCGCGGAGCTGTGGCTGCGCGGGGCGCTGCTGCGGCGCCTGGGGCTGGCGGCCGGCCGCAGGGTGGCCGTGTGGCCCGTGCGGAGCCCGCCGGCGCTGGCCTGGGTGCTGCTGGGGGCGGCGGGCCGGGCGGGGAGGCTGGCGGGCGGCGCGGTGCTGGCGCGGCGGGGCGAGGCGCTGCCGGGGCCGGGCCCCGGGCCGGGCCCGCTGGTGCTGGAGGCGCGCCCGGCGCTGCAGGGGTTGCTGGGCAGCGGGACGCGCACCGCCCTCGCCCCCCCGCCGCCCGCCCCGCCGGGCACCGCCCGCGGCCGCCCCCCGGCCGCCGCCGCCGCGCCGCCCCTCGTCTCCCGCTTCGCCGCCGCCGACGCCGCCGGGCCGCGGCTGCGGGCGGTGCCCGGCGGGGCGGGCGGCGGCGGCGCGGAGGTGTGGGTGAGCCGGCGCGGGCTGCTGGCGCTGGGGCTGTTCCAGGGCGAGTGGGTGCGGGTGGGCGCCGAGGGCGCGGCCCGGGAGCACCTGGCGGCGCTGCTGGCGCGGCCGCCGCCCTGGGAGTACCCGCGGGCCGCCCGCCGCGGCCCGGCCGACGGCACCGCGCTGCTGGCCCCGGCCCTGGCCTTCAACCTGGGCTGCGACCCCGCCGCCGCCGCACAGCTCCGGCTGCAGGTGAGCCACGGCCCGGCGGCCCGGGGAGCGCGGCAGCGGCAGCCGCGGCTCACGGTGCGCCCCGTGCCCTCCGCAGAGGTACGAAAGGAGCGGAGCCGCCGATGGGAAGGGCAGCCGGTCCGTGCTGTCTGTGCCGCCGTTCGCCAAGGAGCTGCACCTGGAGATCGTGTGCTCGCCGGCGTACAGCACCCGGGGAAGCTACGGCTGCGTGCTCTACAGGCACTTCGAAACGCCGCGGTGAGCTGTGCGGGGCGGGCACTCGGGGCAGATGCGCTGTCCGTCTGTCCCACACGCTGGGGATGTGCACATCCACGCCCCCAGTGCGAGTGCTGTGTAGTTTCAGAATATCCCCTTGCGTTGTCCTGTCAGGAGTATGCTTTGCTTGGACACAACACTTCTTATCCTGTCCTTCAGAAGTCATCTTCAAGTCTCTGTGTTTTCTGTAAAAACACAAGCGATGCAGGGCAGGGAGGCCACACCAGTAAAACCAGAAGGATTTACTCTTTCACTGATGTAACTCTCTGGGTTTTTTGTAGGCTGGTCCAAGAGGGAGACATCCTGTGTGTTCCAACATTTGGAAATGCTGAGTTTATAGAACTAAATGCAGACAAGTTCCTAAGGTAGGTCAACACACTGGGGCTCTATTACTTGGTACCAGAAGAGCAAAGATGTTTTTCCACGATAGACTCTCTTGAAATCAGACAGTTTATTCCATTCTGATCTGTCCCTGAATTATCTGTGTGTTATCTGTCTGTTAATATACTGGGAAGAGGGAAATGTTTTTGCTGGATTATGGAGGGCTAAAGCTAAGAGGGAGGCCTCTGTTAGCTCATTTGAATAGTCAGGAAGGGAAGAAAGGAAAAAAAGGAGATAGAGCAACTGATGGGGATAAAGAGTGAAGAGGAAAGGGTGGCTTGAGGGGGGCAGTCAGAGCCACATAAACAAAGCAAGGTCGGAGCTGGGCTTCTCAACTTGTGACAAACAACAAAATGTGCATATAAGCCCTAGGAGTTCATGTTAGATTAACTTTCTGTTTGGCCCCAGTTCTGCCTTTCTTGGTTTTGCTCATGCGGCTTTGCAACAGTTGTGCAGAATGGAAGAACATCCCCTTTGTATCAGGATAAGGGTGCTCCCAGTGGCATTCCCAACATTCACATTGGCTGATCCTTGTGCATACTGCAGGAGGACAAGAGTGTCTCTGCTTACCTGTGCTTATCAGCTGTCTTCTTGTTGACATTTATATGGTTCCTTCCTTCAAGATCTTGGCTAAGCACTTCAGAGTGCTTGTTTGTTTTCCCTTAGGTGGCCAGAGCTTTATTTCAAGGTGAAGAAGATCGTAGGCATGGTGGAAGGCGAGCAGTCCGAGGGTTACCTGGTGGACACCCAGAACACGTCTCTCTATCTGGTGAGATGTTGGTGGAGAGCAGAGAGGGGAGATCTGAGGCTGAGCTTGCACTGTGGATGACAGATGTGCCTGTGGAGGCTTGTGCCTCCTGCCATTGGAAAATGGCATTTCAGGACAGATGTTGTCACTTGGCACCGGTCTTTATTGGGTGGTGTTTTTGCTTTCTCACAGGTGGGTTCCACAAACAGCACTGTCCCATCTGCCCCAGCCCATAACAGCAATGAGTTCTGGAGCAGCTTGTCCCCTGCGGGACTTTCTGACGTGGTGAAGCAGCTCTGCGATGCTCTCCGGCCCCACCTGCAGCGCCGGTGAGTGCGAATTCCTTGGAGAGAGCCCTGGCAGCGGTGGGGCCGCGGGGAGAGCTCCCCTCGCTGTCTGTTGCAGGGCCAGCGCGCTGAGCGGCGTGGGCAGCGTTCTCCTCTCGGGGCCCAGCGGCAGCGGGAAGCTGACGGCCGTCAGAGCTGTGTGCAGCTGCCTCAACCTCCACCTCTTCAAGGTAATTCCTCCTGGGGCCAGGGGATTGGTGGATTTACAACAGACTGAGGATTATGGAAATGGTTTTTAAGTCGGCCCTGCTGCAGCCGTGACATGAGCCTATCCAGGAGCTGCTTCCATGTGCAGATGCAGACAAATGATACTGAGATCTTCTTTAGATGAGAGGGAAAAGCAGCCCTCAGCTTTCATGCTAGCACGTGTACCAGACCTGGCTCAAAGTCTCTTGGCATGTAAAACAGCTGCCCTGTGACTGTGTTCACATTCACCAGCACCCCCTGCCAAGAGCAGTGAAGTGTCAGGTGAAACTCACTGGAGCTGGTTTAATGTGGAATATGGTATAGTTCCAGCTGAGTGTCAGTATTAAGAATTTGGTTTTATGTCAATGGCCCCCTGAAAACTTGTGCTCTGCTCTCTGTATGTGTAAAAAAATCAGATCACATTTTATGAAACAAACTCGAGAGTGGGTGATGTTGCTGTGCAAATCCATTTCTTGACACAACTTGAACGTCATGCACAGTTCTGGTCTCCCCATCACAAAAGCATAAAACTGAACTGGAAAAATTCAGAGAAGGACACTGGGTAAGATCAGGGGTCTAGACCAGTTTCTGTGTGGGGAAAAGCTGAATAAATTCTTCAGCTTGAAAAATAAAGAATTAAGGAAGAGTCTGATACAAATTTTTACAAGACCTTTTTGAAAGAGGTTTTTCACAAGAGCTTGAGAGGTCAGCAGAGCATGGAAGGTGTTTACTTTTCCCTGTGCCAGCATGAGGCCTGTGACTGTCAAATGAAGCTGGTGGGAGCAGGCAAGCTAAAGGAGATGTTTCTCTGTGTAGGTGAGAGTATTTGGATGAGAAATCTACTGTTACAAAACCACATCTGACTGGGAAAAGTCCTTTTGGTGGGAATGTTATGTGCCTGGATGGCCAAAATGAGGTCTAGCACTGTCTCTGTCCAGCACAAAAGGTTCTGGGAACCAACAGAGTCTTCAGTGACTTGTTAAAATTGCTATTTTCTTCCAGCATACCTCTTTTGTTCACTCTGACAGTCCAGGATTATCACACAAATGCTTTCATTTCCTTGAATCTGTTTGGAGATAGGTTTGCAAAAGTGAGAGAAAGTCACATGGTGACTTTTCTAGGAGACTTTCTGAAGTTCTGCAAGGACATGGAAGAAGAAGAATGGAAATAATAGGGCTGGAAGATTCCTCTTTTTGTGGAAGGAAATAGTGGGCTTGCTCCTTCGTTTGGTGGATATTTTGAGAGTAAACTCTTTTCCTCTTCTCTCTAAGTAAAGCTGTAAGACTGGGCCAGTGGAGCAGGTAGATAGTGCCTTGGCTTGCTGCTGTGCAGCTCATCTGGGCATGATCCTTTGTGGTGCTGATCTCTGCCTTTTCTGAAGATGTGCCACAGCTCTTGGGATCCAATGCAAGATTGCAGGGATTTCACAGGACCCTCAGATGCACGTTTAGGATGTCCTTGGAAGCACTCTGTCGCTGTCATGTCCTGTCAGGTGGCCTCAGGTTCTAGTGGGGTGTGTGTGCAAGGCTGCAGCTCTGGTTTCAGGGTTGGTGTGCTGCTTTTAAAGACTAACACAGTTATGTTAAAGACAGAGATGCTTTCTGTCCATTTTATTCTCCTACCCCAGTTTTTACACTCGCCCCTCTGTTTCTCACTGACTGCAGTGCTTACACTGCCATTCCACCTGCTCTTCCCTTTCTCTGACTGCTGTGTCTGCCATCCCACCAGGACACAGTAATTCTTCCCTGCTCTAATGTCCACCACTTGATGATAAACAATTTTTTGCCCTTTCTCTCTTCCTTGCAGTGCTTGCATACAGATGCTGCTGCCATTACAACCCTAACTCCTGGGGTTTTTCTGTAGTACATGGAGCACAGGAGTTCCTCTGCACTGTGTCCCTGTCCTTGCCCTTTAGGGAGCTGTTCTCCCTGCTTCAGGCTGAGGATGAAACTCAGGGAATCCCAGAGATGGTTTGAGTGTCCCTGGACAGCCTCACAGCACCAGGAGGCAGCACTGCCTGTTCCCAGGCTGCTGTTCAAGGCTCACCAGTCACCTCTTCCCTTGGATGACTTCAGCAAGTGTTTGCTTTGTAAACAGTGTCTGGGCCTCTTGCCATCTCTAACTTCCCCCCAAACACCCATCACCTTTACCTTCCTCCTGCACTTTGAGCCTGTCTGGCACTGGTTGAGCAGTTTCCTGGGCCTCCTCCTCTACTTACTGCGCTGTTCTGCAAGATATTTTGTTCTCCTTGTCTTCCACAGCTCTCATCTCCTTCCAGCTTTCATCTCCTTCTCATCTCTTCCAGCTGAGGTTGCTGAGCTCTGATATCCACTGTATTGATTTCTCTGGTCCCTTTGCCTCACCTTTTTCACATAAGACCCTCCTGCCTACCTCACCTCTTGCAGAGAAGCAAGAGACAGCCATTTATCCCCGCTAAGGCATCCAGAATGTGCCTATTTTGAATATGACCCGAATGTCATATTCAGGAAATATTGGGCAATACCAAGTTTGAACTCCTCTGAGCCATGAACTGCCCATGGAAAGCTTTGTGGAATGTTGTCCTATGTCCCCCAGCATGTTGCAACTGCCTTGTGTGTGTGTCTGGCAGGTCGATTGTGTCAGTTTGTGCAGTGACACCAGTGCAGCCACAGAGGAGAAAGTGCAGGTGGCCTTCAGCCAGGCCCAGCAGTACCAGCCCTGTGTGCTCCTGCTGAAAGACATCGAGGTGCTTGGCAGAGAGCGAGACGGGCTCGGAGAGGACGCCAGGGTCATTGCTACCCTCAGGCAGCTGCTCCTGGACACAGACCCAGCACTGAGGTATGGATTACAATTACCCCAGATGCATGTTTGCTGTGGGCATCTGGGGTAATTGTTTGCTTCTGCCAAGGGAGAGTGAGTTGGCACACGTGATGGCAGTGTAAGAGGGTGCTTCCACAGAGCTGAGACCGGGCACTGTCCCCTTTCTCCCCACAGCCACCCCGTGCTGGTGATTGGCACCACCTGCCAGCCCCAGAATGTTCCCACAGATGTGCAGACTGCTTTCCTCCATGAGGTGAAGATCGAAGCCCCTTCAGAGGAGCAGAGGAGGTTGATGCTGAGCATGCTGACTGCCAGCCTGCCTCTGGGCAAAGAAGTGAGCCTGTCCAAGCTGGCCCGCAGGACTGCAGTGAGTAAAACCACAGCAGCACGTGGGGATGGCCAGGCTGGCAGTGCTGGGCCCATCTCCCCCAGCTGGCCTTGGAGAAAGGGGTAATTCCCACAGCCCAGACAGCTTCTTCAGTGGTTGATCTTGGTGCTCAGACATCAGCTTTTAAGTGCAGATTTCTAGTCCACACCTTTTGCAGAGGTGTTGGCTGATGTTCAGCTCTGCTAATAATAAAAAAAAAGAAGCTAGAGCCTTTAAGCAGGAACAGCTTGCTCAAGGAACAGCTCTGCAAGGAATTTTTCCCTATTATTTTTATGGCCTAGGTGTAGCTGTGGTGAGGGACTGAACTGATTCTCTTTGTTTCCACATTCACAGGGGTTTGTGCTGGGAGATTTGTGTGCCTTGTTGTCCCACAGCAGCCGGGCTGCTTGCACCCGCATCCAGGCCTTGAGGTAGCACAGGCAGCAGGGTGGGGAGGGCAGGGGCTGCAGCCAGCTGTGGGGCAGAGTCTGACTCCTTTCCCTTTCTTTCCTCACCAGCTTTCCAGGTGGGCTGAGCGAAGAAGTGGAGAGGGATTTTTGCACTGCAGGGTTCCCGGTGCTCGAGGAGGATTTTAGTGCTGCACTGGAGCAGCTGCACGATGCCCACTCGCAGGCAGTGGGAGCCCCAAAGGTGAGATGTTGGGGCACAAGGAGGGGCTGGGTTCTGCAGAGCTCTTGGCTCAAGATGCCCATCACAGATCTTGCAGGGCTATGTTCTGACACGTTGCTTCCTGCTCTGTCCTCCCATGTTTTCCCTCAGCTTTCAGTGGGAAACAGTCCTCTGGAGTTTCCTCCATCAATTTTCTCCCTCTTGGCTTGGAATTTGTCAGGGAAGCTCATGCAGTGCTAAATGCAGACCAGTGGTGCTGGAGGGGTGCCAGCTGTGCAGCTTGGGGGGCAGAGGCTGCCTCCCTGAGATGTCCCCAGCCACCTGGCCTGAGGGAGCACAGAGGCTGTGGCACAGGCTGGTGAGGCAGTTTCTCCACAGGTGTGATAAGTCTTAGACTTGATCTCTGGCCTTGGATGCTGCTTGAGCTGGGATGGACTGTTCTGACAGGCAGGCAGTTTGAAGAACTTGGAGTTTCTTCAGGGAAAGTCTGAGAAAACCAGCAGTCAGCTGCTCAGAAGGGGTGTGATCTGCCTCAGTCAGCTCAGCCCCCAGGGAAGCAGCATTTGGGGTGACTGGTTTGGCTGGGCAATGTGGTGTTAGGATCAAGCAAAGTGATCAGAACCATTTCCATGCCCATGAGTGCCAACAACTGAGTTCAGCACAGGACAGGAAGCCTTGGCCTTGGAGCAGTTCCTCTGGCACCTTCCCCAGCTGCCAACTTAATTCATGCAGTGAGCTCTGTTTTATGGTGCTTGCCAGGTTTTCTGTAAGACAGATAACCACAGAGCATGCTCAGCAGTGAGCTGTGTGAATGGGAGTTAATTTTGTTTGTATTTTACATTCCTTGATTGATTTCTTAGTAATTGGTTGTGGTCAGGGAGCCCATTAGCAGACCTGGATACTCTCAACATTGCTTTCAGTTCCCTGCTTGCACTTTCTGGTTAGTCACACGTTTGTCTGCACTTACAGCCTGAGCCTTCTGGAGAGAATTGATTCCAAACCTCCACTTGTTAACAGTGTCTGCACCCTGTCTTAGGCTTACAGTGTGCTCCCCTGAAAACAACCTTGCTGCAGTTTTCCTGTGTTCATGTCTGCAGAGCTCTCTCTAGCAAGGCAGGATGAGCAAAAGTGCAGAGGAGAGGGCAGCTCTTCCATTCCTTGTCACTGCAGAAGAAGGGCCTGTGACCTTTTGCTTTAAAAGTTGGGGTTTTTTTCTGAAAATCCTTGTTTTGTTTGACCTAGTTTTCCTCGTGGACAGCTAAATAAATAAGATAACATCGTTTCCAGTAGTGAAGGAAGCAGATGCAAATTAGCTGAGGGGGGAAGAATTTTGCCCTAAGCTATTTTTGAACTCCCCACTTGTGCTGGCACCAGCAGCCAGCAGGTGGGGGGGAAGTGTGGGCTTTCCCAGGAGAGCTGCTCTGACTCTCAGGAGGATGTCATGCATGCTGTGGCATTCCAGCTATCCCTAAAGTGGAGAGCAGAGCAGCAGCATGCTGTGGGATAGTTTTGCTCAGCACAAAATAACCCAAGAGGCCTTGGCTCACCCATCTGAGGTTTGGTGTCTTCTCTCTGTTCTCTGTGACCCCTCACACGTCTGCAGCTGACCCCCTCCCTATCTATTTCTCGTGAGCATACATGGACTTTGTTCTTGCATCCCCCTTTCAGGAGCAGTGAGTGTTCCATACACTGTCCTGCAGGATGTCTCTCCCTCACATCCTCCTTGCCATCACAGAGCTCCTGGCAGCTCAGGTTCTGTCCCTCTGCAAGGTGTGAAGCCCTTGCACAGATAATTTTTATTCTTATTTTTACCTTCCTTCATGCATCCCAAAGGCTGCCTACAGCAAGACTCTCTCCCCTCAAAGCTGCAGATACTTTTTGCTGACATAGGATCCCAGGGGCAGGATTGGAGTCTTCCTTCCACTGGGATCCTCCTCCCAGTGGAGGATTGGAGATGAAGTGCACTCTGTGAGTGCAGCATGCCTGGGGATGTGTTTGTACAGTTTGGTTCTCCCTTGCAAAGCTCAGAAGAGGGGAAATGTGGATTCTGGATACTGGAGCTGCCCAGGCACGCTCAGGAGCAAGTGCTGACAAGGATTCTCCCTCTCTTGGCAGATCCCCTCGGTGTCCTGGCAGGATGTTGGTGGGCTGCAGGAGGTGAAGAAGGAGATCCTGGACACTATCCAGTTGCCCTTGGAGCACCCAGAGCTGCTGTCACTGGGTCTGTGCCGCTCTGGGCTGCTGCTGTACGGGCCTCCAGGGACAGGGAAAACCTTGCTGGCAAAAGCTGTGGCAACAACATGCACCATGACATTCCTCAGGTGAGGAGAAATGTGAGGGGGGGTTCACACAATGGATCTGACTTCCTGCTGGCAGGGGATGGGTGTCCTCTAACTGGCTTCCTCCTCTCCCTGCCCCACAGTGTGAAAGGACCAGAGCTCATCAACATGTACGTTGGGCAGAGCGAGGAGAACGTGCGCAATGGTGAGGACGTGCATCCTGCTCCTGCACGTGGGGACATGGGGCTTCTCTGTAGTGCTCCAGGGAAGGAGGCAGGGCTTAAACCCCCCTTCCCACCTCCCACCCACAGCTCTCAGCAAGGGCTTGGACCCAGCTGTCTCCTACAGTCTGTTCAGTCCGTTCCCTGCTGTCTGCAGCTTCCCCTCCCGCTCTTTCTGCTCCTGTTGCTCCTGTCTCTGGTGTTCCTGGTGGGACAGCAGCTCCTCAGAGACACAGCTGAGCCTCAGGGCCCATCCTGCTTGGACAGCAGCTCCTCAGAGACACAGCTGAGCCTCAGGGCCCATCCTGCTCGGTGCTGCTTGTCCCCATTCTGTTGAGACACTCAGGCAGGAGCAGTTGGTGGTGGTGATCCAGTGGGCATCTGGTTTCCATCCACACCTCTTCCCTGCTGGGAATGTAGCAGGTCCTGTTGCTGTTGACTGCTCCTCCACATCTTTTTCACCTTTTGTGCTGTCTCCTCACAGTGTTTGCCAGAGCCAGGGCAGCTGCTCCCTGCATTATCTTCTTTGATGAGCTGGATTCCCTGGCCCCCAGTCGTGGGCGAAGTGGAGATTCAGGGGGTGTCATGGACAGGTGAGTGAGCATCAGGTGTCTTTGGGAGAGCAGGATTCCTGCCTCAGCTGCAGGCAGTGCATGAGATTGCCCTGAAAGGCATAGTCCATTCCACCTCTCTCTGTTTTTCCCCCTCTCTGCTCTCTTCAGCTCTCAGCGTGGCCTGTCTCTTCTCTCTGAGCATTAGTACTGCTGTTTGCATTGCCTCAGGTTCCCGATTGCCCAAGCTAGTTGTGCAAACATTTGGTTAAGACAGTCTCCTCCATCTGCTTCTGTGGCTGCCAAGTGCTCCCTTTGGCCTCTCCAAGGTCATCCTTCACACCCCTGCTGTTCTGTCCTCCTATTAGCTGCTGTTTCCCTGTGGTGGGAAACCTTTCAGGTGCTTCTGGTTGAAGCAAAGTGTGTACAGCTTAGAGATACCCAGAAACAGGGTTATTTTCCCTAGGCCTCCTCTGCTTTTCTGCTAAGCTGGCAGTCCCCATCCAGTCTTGTTGCTATTTGCTTTCTGAAGTCCCATATTGTTGTTATTAGATTTCTAGAGTCCCATACTTTCTCGATTATATTTCTTCCGGCAGCTCTTCACAGCGCTGTTCCTTCTCCTTCTTCTCCTTCTTCTCCTTCTTCTCCTTCTTCTCCTTCTTCTCCTTCTTCTCCTTCTTCTCCTTCTTCTCCTTCTTCTCCTTCTTCTCCTTCTTCTCCTTCTTCTCCTTCTTCTCCTTCTTCTCCTTCTTCTCCTTCTTCTCCTTCTTCTCCTTCTTCTCCTTCTTCTCCTTCTTCTCCTTCTTCTCCTTCTTCTCCTTCTTCTCCTTCTTCTCCTTCTTCTCCTTCTTCTCCTTCTTCTCCTTCTTCTCCTTCTTCTCCTTCTTCTCCTTCTTCTCCTTCTCCTTTCTTCTTCTTCAGCTGCAGCCCATCAAGAACAACCAGGGCTTACTAGGGCTTGGCCCATATACAGATATTCAATACATACAAGTATTCAATACAGATATTTTACTAGGACTCCTACTATACAGTCTTCCTGTTCTGAAGGACTGTCTGGGATTTGGACTACTTTGCAGTGAGCCCATGTGCTCTCTGGCTGTGCTGATGGTGAAGTCTGGATGGCTGTGTAAGGGTTCTTCAGGGAAGAGAAATAGGAGAAATAGGAGCTGAAGTCCAAGAAATGGACCTGCCACTGGCCTCACTTCTTCCTTTTTCATTGGTGGCCGAGGGAGACACTGGGTGACTTGCCAAGTTCTAAGTATCCTGTCTTGCTCCCTGCAGAGTTGTCTCACAGCTCCTTGCAGAGCTTGATGGCCTTCATTCCAGCAGAGAGGTGTTTGTCATTGGAGCCACCAACAGGCCTGACCTCCTGGACCCAGCTCTGCTACGGCCGGGCAGGTACGTCACACCCTGCCCTGCCTCACTCCAGGGGGGTTCCCCAGAGCTCCTCAGGCTGTGCTGAGCAGGACTGTGTCCCCACCACGTTCCCTCTGCAGAGATGGTTTGTGAAGGCCCCTGGCTCACAGGAAGCCAGGAGAGGGCTGGTGCCTGTGGCTGTAGCAGCAGTGTAAGATTCCATGGCTTGTTGTCCCCACCGTTCTGGTTGCTGCCCCAGCAGCACAGCAGGGCAATGAGGGACCTGCTGTTGCATCAATGGCAGGAATTGGTGCCCCAGGGCCCTTTCTGCACAGCTGCCCCCCAGCCAGGCCTCAAGCATGTGACTTGTTTGTCCTGGGGCAGCACTTTGTATCTGCTGGTGTTGGACCCTGGGTGGTTCCTGTCTGTCCATTTCCTCAGCCTGCTGCTGTCCCTCCGAGCACATCAGCTGCTCTGTATCACCCACAAACTGGACAGCAAAATGAGCTGTCCTGCAGCTCCTGGTGCACAGGGCTGAGCATTTGTGGCAGGTTTGCTTTGGCCTGTGCCCAGCTGCCTTCTCTGTGCTGACAGGTTTGACAAGCTGGTCTACGTGGGCATCAGCGAGGACCGGGAGTCGCAGCTGCAGGTGCTGAGCGCTGTCACCAGGAGGTGAGTGACCCTGTGCTCCTGCAGCCTCCTCACACCACCTTCCAGGGGGTCACAGCCCTCCTGGGGCTGATGCATGGCATGCTCCATCTTGGATTCACGTCTGAGCCCTGGGGAGCACCTGAGGTCACTGAGCCACAGCCAGTGGGTAGGGCAGGAGGATGGAGTGATTTCCAGAAGCTGAGCTGGGACTGGTTTTTCTACAGGATGGGTGGAGCTCAGCCTGCCTGTCCAAGTGGAAGGGTTGGTAGAGTTTTCCAGCCATGTGCTCTTCTTATGGAGCTCAGCCAGATCCTGATGGTCTAGTAGGACTGCAGTGCAGCTGCAGGACAGGAAGCTCCCATTTGATTCCTGCAAGAGAATTTCCCCTGCTGTTTGCCAATCCAAGTATGAAGGCAGCTCCATTCAGCTCATTGCCTCTCCTCCTGTGGTGCTCAGGGGTGTTCAGACTGTGATCTGTGTGTTTTCCCAATCACTGGTTGTGTGGGATCGCTGAGCAGCAGGGTTTGGCTGCTTTTCCAGCTCCTCAGAGCTCCTGAGAGCACCTCTGGAGGGAGAGAAGCAAGCCCTGCAATTGGGGTGCAGAGGTGCTCCCCACAGCTGGGTGAGTGGCTGTGACTGCCTCTGCAGGGACTCTGTCCTGGATAGCTGTGATCACCTCTGCCTGTCACTGTGAGTTAGTAGGAGAGGTGAGAGTGTGGGCTGGCTGCAAGCAGCCTGTCACACCCTGTGTCTTGGCCACCATGCCCTCCAGCAGCTGCTGCTCATGCTGAAGGAGGCTCACTGTCTGCAGCGGGGCTCTCCTGGGGTGGTTTGGTGTTACAGTGGTTTGTACTCTCTCATTAAACATGTTCTCATCCAGCCACGGCTGTAGGTTGTTCCCAGGCATGTGGAACACTTAATTTATCTAGGTGAGAAGTCAAACATCAGTGGCATAAACAGATGGTGTTCTAGAGAGTTCATCCTGCACCATGGCTCCAAGACTGCTCCCTGCATCCTTTGTGCTTCCTAGCCTGGAACCAGAGAGGCCCAGAGGAGTTGTGGATGCCCCATCCCTGGACGTGTTCAAGCCCAGACTGGATGGGGCTTGGAGCATCCTTGTCTAGTGGAAGGTGTCCCTGCCTATGGCAGGGGAGTTGGAACTGGATGATCTTTAAGATCCCTTCCAACTCAGGCCATGCTGTGCTGTGGTGCTGTGATTCAAAGTTTCCTTTGATCCTGCTTAGCAGGAGAGAGGACCTTGCTGCAGGGATGTTTCAAAGAAAAGTGACTGTTGAAAAAAACTGTAAAGCAAACTTTTTTTTATTTTTGTCCAGCATGCAGAGTGCATTCTGGAGGTGGCTAAGCATGGCTACTCTGCTTGTTCCTGCCCAGTCACACTGGTCTGTTTTTTCTTGGCCTTTACACCTCTGTTTGTCTCTCTCTCTTGGCAGGTTTAAACTGGATCCTTCTGTGAATCTCACCACCATCCTGGAAAAATGCCCAGCTCAGCTGACGGGAGCAGACATCTATGCCCTGTGTTCAGATGCCATGATGTGTGCTGTCAAACGCAAGGTGGAGTGGATTGAGGAAGGTAGGAGCCCTGCCCTTACCTGTCCCAGGTGTTGGAGCAGCCCAGCACAGGGGCAGAGAGAAGAGTTAGCACTGCTGGTAGCTGGGCTGTGTGAGAAGATCCTCAGCAGCTTTGGGAGCACGGTGCTGGGCTCTGGGTTGTTGCCAGGCAGGCAGTTTCTGCAGATGTGGTCATCTCCACCTCCAGTGCTTGGCCCCGGGGGGAAGGAGAGAGACACAGCTTTTCCTTTGATGGCTGGAGAGTGGGCTTTTTGGATCTTACCAGCTGCTCCTGTTCTCAGCCCTTCCATGTTGTTTCTCTCATGCAGGGCTGGATACTGAGAAGTCTGCTCTGATCCTGACTATGGAAGACTTTCTGCAGGCTGCTGCCAGGTTGCAGCCATCAGTCTCTGAGCAGGAGCTGCTCAGGTACAGACTCATCCAGCAGAAGTTTGCAGCCTCCTAATGCTCAGCAGAGCTGGGACTGCAGAACAGGCACAAACAGGCACTGCCTGCTCTCCTCTGATGCCTCCCGGGCCCCCTTCTTTTGAGCTTGGGTGGAAATGGTGTTTGTGCAGTTTCCCAAGCCAAGGCCTGGTGGAAGTGCTGCTCTGCTCATCCAGGAGGGGGGTGGGCTCTGTGAGGGTCCCTCACGTGTCAGCAGTGCATTGTGGCTGCTGGGAACGTAGCAGGGTGATTTCCTTGCAGGGACAAAGCTGTGGGCAGTGTAGTGCTGTCTCCATGGCTGACAGGCCGTTCTTTGGTGGGGGAGCAAGGCTCAAACTGCACCTGCAGGGCTGGAGGCAGCTGCTTGTTGGGCTGTCAGGCCCCAGGGAGAGGTGCTGGCCAGAGGGGCAGCAGGACACAGGGCACTGCTGCTCCAGCTGGCCTGGACTTGCCACATAGTCTCTGAATAAATACAGGTTTTTTTAGCACTAGGTGCTCACTGCCTGACCTCAAGTTGTTGCTTCTGTTGGTGTCTGTATGCTCAGGAAGGTCCCTGCAAATTTTTGGGTGGGCTGGCTGGGTGGTGCAGAGAAATCATTGTCCTGCAGGTAGACAGGGGAGCACCTGTGAACTAGAGTGGGGCCACTCTCATCCTGCCAGAATGGCTGGAGCCCACGGTGCATGAGGAAGGCCTGAGGGAGGGAAAGACACTTGCTTGGCTGTGAGCTGAGCTCCCTTTGCAGAAAGAGCCCAGTTCTTGCTGGAGACACTGGGTGACAGGACATGAGGCAATGGGAGCAAGCGGCAGCAAAGAAATTCCCATTGGACGAGAGGAAAAACTTGTCACAGGGAGAGGGGGAGCTTCAGCCTTTGAAATACCCAAACCTTGTCTGGAACAGCCTGGAGCTGCCCAGTCTGCACTAATTTGTGCAGAGCACCGCTTGGCCCAGAGCCCCTGAGGTCCTGTCTCACCTCCCTGTGCAGCCTCACAGCAGCTGCTGGTGGCATTGCACGTCCCCTGCTTCCCAACAAATGGCACTGGAGCTGTGTTGTGCCAGGTGCCTGCAGCTGCCCTCAGCTTTGTGCAGCCCAGGGAGGTGCTGGTGCCAGGTTTTGCCCCAGCTGCTGTAGGCACTGAGCCTGCTGACAGCCAAGCGTGGCTGTGAGGGCCTGCTCCCCCTGCAGCTCCTCTGCTAAGGGCTGCTTCCACAGCAGCTTCTGGCATTCCATGGGTGAGTTTGCAGCTGGTGCTTGCCTGGAGCCCTGTGGCTCTGGCTCTGGTGCCTGAGCGTGTTCAGGCAGGGCTCTCCCTGACCGCAGTGCTCCGTGCTGCCGGATCTGGGCATCGCATCTTCCCCAGGGTGGGAGGGAGAGAGCTGCAGCCACAGCAGAAGCACTGCTGGAGGCTCCAGCGTGGAGCCTCCCCACTCTGGGAGCTCCAGCGGGGGAGTGGGTACCCCTGTATGGGGCTGAGGAGTGTCAAGAACAGGAGTCAGCACCTGTTTGGGAGGTGCATGCGAGATAACAGGTTCCAGCACACTGCTGGGAGCGGTGCTGCAGGGACTCAGCTGGGGTGTGCAACCACCTGGGAGCCAGCTCTCCCCTCCTTCCCTCTTCAAGGGAAGCCCCAAGCCCCACCTGCAGCTGGGGCCTTGCTGGGGCAGCTGTGCCTGCACCCATCCTGTGCCCCCCCAGGCTGAGCACCTCCTTCCACAGAGTCCTGAGGAGGCAGTGGCCATCCCCCTCGTCCCATACCCTGCCCAGACAGGGACACACGGACCATGATCCAAGGTAGCTCTCACAAGTGTTCTTAATTAAGGGGAGGGGTCTCCCAGGTGGCTCTCAGCCATGTCCCCACCCCCTGCTTGGACCCACAGCTGCTTGGAGCTCTCAGCCACCACAGTCCCATCTCGGTAGCCCCCTCAGCCTGTCTTCTTCACAACGTGGATGAAGTAGCAGGGCACGTGGGCCTGGCCCGGCGTGTAGGGCTGGAAGTCACCCAGGACGCTGTGCTGGCACTTTCCCTGGAAGGCTCCTTTCAGCAGGGCTGTGAAGGCCTCCAGCCGGTGCGGGTAGTAGGAGAGGCGGAACTTGCTGCAAGGAGGCAGTGCTGGTGAGGCAGGGGACAGCAGGGGACAGTGCCAGCCACCTCCCCACGCCGGGAGCCACCACCTCCGCAGCTCTTCTCACCTCAGCTCCGGGTCTGCCCCCGCCTCAGTGGGAGGCACCTGCACCGTGTAGTCCAGGGTCACCATGTGTGCCTTGTTGTTCACCAGCAGCACCGAGGTGGTGATGTCCTTGGTCAAGTCGCTCTGGGAGACCACAGGAGGACGTCTGTGGCTCCCAGCCTGGGCACAATCCTGCTGCCTGCCCTGCCTGGCCCCCTTGAGGCCGTGGGGCTGGGGCAGGGGGGATCGGGATGGGGCAGGGCCTGCCAGCCACCGACCTTGTAGTAGATGTTCTTGCCGGGCGGCGCGCAGCCCGTGGCCAGGATGTGATCGTAGTTGCGGTGGTCGATGACAAGGACGCCCCCAGGCCTCACCATGCTGGCAATGTTCCTCAGGGCCAGCTTGTGGTCACTCTGGTCCCCTGGAGAGGAAACTATGGCGTCTCCAAGCACTGGCTGTACCCCGTGGCACGGCCCGTGCGCCCTCATCTTACCCGTACGCACGTACACATGCACACACAAATACCTGCCCCCACCATCTTCCCCCAAATCTCAGCTTGGAGAACCCACAGCCCCACCCGTGGCATGAGCTCAGGCATGTTCTCAGCCTCACTGGAGCAGAGTGTGCCACGTGGGAAACCCACCACCCGTCTTTGTGGCACGAGTCTGGGTGTGCCTCCAGCCTTGTCACAGCAGTGACACTGATGCACAAACCTCCACCGTGCCCATGGAACCCAGTGGGCCCACTCATGTCACAGACTGGGGCAGTGAGGCCTCAGCTTCACCCTCCCTGGAGATGCACTATGAAACAGCAGCTCCACTGTGTGTAATCCCATCCCAACAATGCCATGACTTAGGACACGTTCTCAGCTTGCTGGAAGACACCATGCACGCAGAGGTGCTCCCCCTCCTCTCCCCTGCCCCGACTCACCTTTGAAATCAGGCAGGTGTGCAAAGGAGTTCCCCAGGCAGATGACTGCATCAAACCCATCCCCTGGCTTCTCCAGGTCCTTCTCCAGTGTGAGCCAGTTGGCCTCCTCGATGACTGCAGCAGAGGGAAATGGATGAGGCTAGGGACACCCAACAGCCTCCCCTGCCTGCGAGACCCCATCCCAGCATCACCCAGCCCTCCCCAGGCCCCTGCGGCTGCTGGCTCTGGCCTCTGCAAGGACCATGGCTTGTCTTTGCCGAGCAGCTGGCACTGTCAGGGCCCCGCAGCAGGCCACCCAGCCGGCGGCAGCCCCAGACGAGCGGCCCGGGCCCTGCGAGGGGCCATGGGCAGTGCGCCGGGGCAGTGTCAGTGTCCGCAGCCCCTCCCGGCCCCCACAGCCCCCGCACCCCATCGGTCGAAGGGCTCCTCCTTGCGCCGCTCCCAGCGCTCCTTCAGCGCGTACTTGAGCATCTTGTCGCTGGCATCGACGCTGGTCACCTGGAAGCCCTCCTCGAGCAGCATGATGGAGTCCACCCTGGGGACACGGCTGTCAGCGGGGCCGGGGGCAGCACGGGGGGCCGGGGAGGGGGGCTCCGGGCACGGCCGCGGGCAGCGAGGCCCCGGGAAGCAGGGGGAAGGGACACCTGGGAGCTGGGCGGGAGCGGGGCCTCACCCGGTGCCGCAGGCCACGTCCAGGACGGAGCGGCAGCGGTGCTGGCGGAGCAGCGCCAGGAGCCAGCTGCGGTACTCGGCCGTGCGGCCCCGCGTGTCCCCGATGTACAGCTGCCACACGCGGGCCGCCCGCCCGTCCGCGTACTGGTCCGGCAGCCCCTCCGCCGCCACTCCCAGCGAGCGGGTCCGGTACACGCTGTCCACCATCCCGCCGCCGCCGCCGCCGCCGCCACGGACCGGACCCGGACACCGACACGGCCGCGGCCCCTCAGCCCGGCTGCGCCGCGCCCCCCTGGCCGCGCCCCGCCCCCGCGCGCCCGCCAATCCCCGCCGCGTCCGCCCCCGCGCGCCCGCCAATCGCCGCTCGCGCCGCGCCCCTCCCGCTCCCGGCCGGGCCACGCCCCCCTGGCCGCGGCCCCGCCAATGAGCGCCCGCCGGCAGCGCTCGCGCCGCGCCCCCTCACGGCCCCGACCTTTGCCTCGGCCGGGTCAGGGCCCGGCCCCGCCCCTCCCCGGCCCCGCCCCGGGCCGCAGCGGCACCGCCGATCCCGCACCCAGCAGCAGCAGCAGAAGCAGGGCCGGCAGTGGCGGCGGCGACTCTGGGGAAAACGTCTTTATTTACAGTCCCGGCGGCGTGCGAGGAGCCGGCGGCGGGGCAGCGCTCGCGGCCTCCCGGAGCTGGAGCCCCCGGCAGGGATGCGGCAGGGCTGGGTCCGCGGCGGCTCCGTGACACCGAATCACGGGATAGCACCCAGGCTGGCCAGGCTGGGCCAGGCGCTCCGGTCTGCCCCGGGTCACAAGTCCCTTTTCCTTTGGTACCCATAGGCACAGCGGGGTGAAACCCCGGAGCGGGCGGCCCCGGGGGCGGGGGCTGCGTGCCTACAGCTCATCGGCTGGGCTGTGGGTGAGCGGAGCCTGCTCCTGGACCCCCTCCAGGGCCTCCCCTGTGTCCGGAAGGCTGGCAGCTCCCTCGCGCTCATCCTTCTGGCCCTTTTTCTTCTTCTTCCCGCTCTTTTTTTTGCTCTGCTTCTCCCCCACGCTTGCCAAATCACCCTTCTTGCCAGTCCACTTCTCTGCCAGGCAGCCTAGGGAAAAGAGAAGAGAGGGGCAGAAGGGGCGCTGCTGGAGAGGCAGGACTCCCCATGCTTTAGCAAGGCTCCCCTGCCCTCCCGAGCACTCCTGCATTATTTCAGCCCCTGGAAACAACCAGGACTTACTTGTGTCCTTTCCTTTTAGCACGTGGTTGGCACAGAGAAACTGGGAGAGATCCTCTGTCTGGTGGTGCCTGTACCAATCTTCGATCACATCTTCATACTCCTCTACCAGCACATCGCACTAGGGCAGAGAGGAGAGCCCAGCTCCAGACATGTGCTGGTGTGGCAGGACCAGGGCCAGGCTCCTGCCACAGGTCCTGCCAACATCCTGCTCCCAGCAGCGCACCCCAGGATGCTCTCCCCGCTTCCACTCCAGCCTACAAGGTCACAGCAGCCACTGAGGGCCAGTCCCACGGTGTGGGGTACCTGCTTTTTGAGGTCAGCCACCTCAGCGGAGGTCTCATTCCACAGCTCGTAGGGGATGTCCATCACCACCTTGACACCCTTGTGCACCAGGTTGTGCAGGGTCTCGAATGTCTCTGACATGCCCTGTGAGGGAGGGAGCAGCACGGCCTGGTGAGGTGGGGCTCCTCCTGCAGGGCTCCCACTGCCAGCCACACAACCCTGCCCAGCCATGCAGAACATGCAAAACAGATCCCTGGGGGCATCAGTGTTACCAGGGGGGGAGTTCAGGTTGCAGTGAGTTCCCCTCTGCAAACCTGGTCCCAAACCCCAGAGGAAGACAGCCCCAAGTTCCCTCCATGCCTGCCCACCGCCACCAAAGACGAAGAATGACCCTGGTTTGTCACTCTGGCAGTGAAGGGATGGAGGGGCGAGGCACATTTGGCAGCAGGAACTGGAGGAACGCCCCTCACCTTTGCGAATCTGTTACTGCCGCTCCTCTCCTTGTGCAGGTTGTAATCCAACAGCCGCTTGCAGATGTTCTCTGTCACCTCAATTAACCGGATGTCCCTGCATGGGGAGAAAGGCTCAGGCTCGGTGTGGGCCCCCAGCAACAGCCAGGGCACAGGGTGACCTCCCAAAGCCCCCAGCAACAGCCAGGGCACAGGGTGAGCCTCCCAAAGCCCCCAGCAACAGCCAGGGCACAGGGTGAACCTCCCAAAGCCCCAGCTCCAGAGGCAGTGACAGCAGCAGGAGCCTCCCGTCCCGCTGCCACTTACGACTGCGTGTACTTGACAGCGGAGCCCTTCCCGTCCAGGAAGCCATACTTGGTGTCGATCACCTCCTTGGTCTTGCCAGTCTCCTCGAAGGCGGATTTCAGCTCCACGGCCACGTACTTGCACACTGTGGGAAGGAGAGAGCACAAAGGCTTCAGGGGGTGTCACTGTTGTGACAGGCAGTGTGACAGAACACCTGGGACAGCAGCAAGAACCAGCCCAGGAACCAGGCAGGCCAAAGCTGCTGTGAGCACAAAACACATTTTGGCCATCCAAAGGGATAACCAGGAAGGGCTCAGCTGCTTCCACTAGAGAATGCTTGAAGCAGGAGCACCCAAACCAACGTTTCAGTGTAAACCAGCTGCTGTGGCACAGCTGGAAGTCACACAGGCTCAGCTTTCCCCCTAAAAGCCTCTACCTCCCTGCCACAAGCTGCTCTCCTCCTTTTGGAAGAGCACAATGCAAGTCCCAGTGTGGCTCAGAGCTTCTCCTTGTGATGGCAGCACCTGGTCCCACCTGGTACCGGTTCTGTGCTCTCAGTGCCCTGGGGACACTGGGACTGAGCAGCTGGCAGGGCCCGGTGGGCTGGGTGACAGCACAGAGTCCTGGCTGTGACCTCCAGCAGCACAACCTGGGGCTCTGCCTGCAGCAGAGACCACATCATCAACAGATTTAGAACACAGTGCAGGGTTATTTTTATAAAGCTAAAAAAAAAAAGGCTTTATTTCTTCTGTAAAAAGAGCCCAATAGAGCTATAGAAACAGACAGCAGGAGAAATATCTCGGGGGTTTACAAGTGGGAATGGGGAGGAATAGAAGTGAGGTGTGGTGTGGCTATTCCTCCTCCAAAAACAGGGTGTCAGGAGGCTGGAGAAAGCTTTGTCCAGTGCTGTGGAGTCGGTCCTGTTTGTCAGGAGCCATCTCTTCTTTGAGCTCCACTTTAGGAGAAGTGCCAAGCTTCAGCAGGAATGGTCTGACAGCAATGAGCCAGTGTCTTCTCCCAGGCACTTATGTGAGCTGAGAGATGCCCCAGGCAGGAAGAGAACGAGGTGGCTTCTCCAGAACTCCCATGCAAGTGTTGAGAAGCACTGTGTGCACCTCCTGCACAATCCTTTCTCTGCTGGCACAGGGGGAAACTGTGGCCATTTCTCCGCTGGGATGATCCCTCCTTCCTGCAGGCCCTTGGAGCTCGGATCTCAAGGATGTCCCCCTCCACACCACACCTGCTGCAGTGTCCCCACACATGCCAGGAGGAGTGCTCAGTGCTGAGTCCAGTTATCCAGATGCTCCCTGCAGCTTTGGCTGTGCACTGACACAGGTTCGAAGCCTGGGCAGGAAGAGGAGCAGAGGGTGGTCAGTGCCTGCTCTGATGCTTCTCTGAGGTTATGCTGGGGCCACAGCAGAACTCGGACATCAGCATCTCCAGAGCTGCTTCCTCGGCAGGGAAAGTTTTGTAAAGAACTCCCTATTTTTAAAAAATTTTCTCTTTGCTGTCCAGCTCCCCATGTGCCTGCACAACAAAGACAGAGGAAACCGCACCAGGCAGCAAATGCCCGTCATGACCTACCCTGGACTGCCTGCGAACCAAAGGGATACTCAGACAGGAAGCATCACGGAGACCAAACTGTAAGCAGCGCACACGACCAGTCCCAGCTCCGAACCGGCAGGCGATCAAGCGGCTGCCGGGAACGGCGATGCCCGCGGGCAGGAGGCGGGCAGAGGAGCAGCCCGCGGGGGCGCAGCCCCGCACCAGCAACCCCCGTCCCGAGCAGGCAGCGGGCGGCCGCCGATCTGCCCGGCCCCCCGATGCGCCGCTTACCCTCACACTTGCTGGGCAGTCGCACCCAGTCCGAGTCGTCGCCCCCCGCCAGCGCCGCCGCCATCAGCAGCATCAGCAACGCTGCCCCCGCCGCCGCCGCCATGACTCCGCTTCCGGGGCGCGCTCCCGCCCGGCCACGCCCGGTTACCATGGCGACCCCGCCGCGCCCGCCAATGGCGGAGGCGCGCGTGACCCGCGTGACCAATCCCCGCCGGCCGCCGCCAGCCAATCCCGGCGGGGCGCGGCCCCCGTGGCACCGCCCCCGGGCGGTCCCCCACGTGGGAAGGGGCGCGCACGTGGCCGCGGGGGAACCTCGGGGTACCCCCACAACCCTCCGGGGCCCTCCCTGCCTCTGGAATAATGGAAACTTCTCCCCCCCCCCGAGGTACCTTGGGGCCTCTTCCCTACCTCTGGATAATTCTGGGTCCCTTCCCTTCCTCCAGGAAATTCCACGGCCCTGCCACCCACAGAAACGTGTCAGCTCCTCTCTCTTGTCTCCTCAAGCCGAGATTCCCATCCTGTACCTCCCCCGACCAACACTGGGTTCTTCTCCCTCCTCCACTTGGGGGTCCCCTCTCTAGTCTCCAGAATATTTCCAGTGACTTCCACAGCCCTACACCAAACCAGGGTGACTTACCCTTCGTGCCCTCAGCTCCGGGCGAGGAGGATGGAGGTGAGGACAGCATCGGAGAGCAAGACCTTCAGCAGCACCACACGCACAGCCATAAGCAGCGCTGCCAAGGCAGGGGCCGGTGACACTGCAATGGAAGGGCGAGGTGATGCCTGCCACAGACACCCCCCTGCACCCAAGTCCTTCCCAGGCCTGCCGTGGGGCCATATTTGGGCAGACTTGGGATCTTTACACATTCCAGAGACGCCTCATGTCACCCTCACGCTGTTCCTGAGGGCAGGCTGGCTCTGATCCAGTTTCCCCATTCTTTCCACCAAGCTGAAGCTTCCCTCCCTCGTCCCCAGTCCCACAACACTGGGAAAACCCATCCCAACCAGCCCATATCCCCAGCCAAGCCACCGCCAGGGCTTTCTCCCTGGCAGCTGACATTCCCAGCAGGCAGGGGCCAGAGACTCACCAGCTGTGCTACAGAGCTCTGCCGCCTCCTCGTTGCCTGTGGGATGAAAGAGCAGCTGGGGAGGCAGTGGCAGCCCAGCACCAGGTGCATGGCAGTGCTAGCCACAAACCCCTTCCTGTGATCGGGACAGCAACGTTTGCCCCCAGGGCCTCACACCTGCTCCCTGCTGGCCCCAGAGGCCCTGCCGAGCTCCCTCCTGGGGGCCAGCAGCGCACCCACGGGGCTGGGCAGCGGCGGCCAAGGCAGGCGGAGGGGGCGGCAGCAGGGCCATACCCGAGATGCGGATGGGGCGGGAGCTGTGGGACGGGGAGCTCCTGTTGGCCCCCACGTGGCAGGCGAGTTCCCTCTCGCGCGGGGGGGTCACTGGAAAGGAGGGAGACGGAGCAGACGGATCCACCATCCTCCTGGGAGGCGCCGTAGGCAAAGGACTGCAGGACGCTGCCGTTGCCACCGGAGATCCAGACGGCGTGGCCAGAGCTGGGGCCCAGGTCGCTCACCACGCACACCACCAGCTGCCGGCGCTGCCCGGCCAGCACCATGCTCAGTGGCCGGGTCAGCGCAGGCAGTGGCACGGCTGCCCTGCCAACTGAGGGAGGCGAGGTTTAGGGGCACTGCTTCCCTCACACGTCCCACCCAGCTCGGCAGAGCTCAGCCTTTGCATCCAGGCTGGGTGGCACCCGGCCTTTCCGCCTCCTGGCTTTGTCCCGGGGGTACTCACGGGGCAGGAGCGGGAGCAGAGCGGCGGCCAGCAGCACCCGGGGCAGCTCCATGGCAGCTGCAGCGCTCGGGGCCGCCCGGGCTCAGCCCCCGCCCGCAGCTCCAGCTGCGCCGCCCACCGGGGGCCCTCCCGCCGCCGGTACAGCCCCGCTCCGCCCCGCCGGCGCCGCTGCTCCTTCCCGGGCGCGCCACGGAGCGAGCACGGCCCCGGGGGTGCTGCACATCGGGACCTCGCCCCCCGGGACACCCCCACCGCCTCCCGCCCGCCGAGCCCCGCGAGCAGCCCCGGCCCAGCACGGCGCTGCCGGCAAGGGAAGAACTACACAAGGGTACGGCTGCGCCCGGGGCACACGCTCGGCCCCGCGGTGACCAGGGCAGGTGACACCTGGGACAGGGCGGGGTGGGTGGCAGCTGCTGTGGACTTAAGGAGGACGAGCTCCTACAAGATCCATGCTTGCACATGCACGAGCCAGGCTGGAAATGCTCTGCTTTATTCTTCTTCAGCCAAATGCACCAAAACAAACCCCAAAGCCCAGCACTGCTCGGCTTGGTGACACCAAACACTTCCAGGACACACCTGGCAGGGCAACCTTGGTTACTTGCAGTCAAGGCTGTGGCTTCACGCAGCACAACTTTGTGCCACCTTCTTTATGACTCAAGGCACATGTGTTGAAATAAAAAAAAACAAAACATGTACAATAACTTCAACACAACCCCATCATTAAGGCATACATTTTTCAAAGATTTTTCTTGAAAAAAACAACAAAAAATATTTTTTGTAATTTCCAGCATTCACCTCATGCTGTTTTATGACCTCTTCATACCTACAGTTTCAGCCCGAATTCAAAGAACCCCATCACTCTCAACCCAGGAGCTTGGGTGGAGCAGCAATATTGCCTGATTTTCATACACATCTCAATAGCTGGTGATCCTTTAGGAAGTCCAAACAAACCAACAGAGCCATCTTTCCTTGCCCTACAGCTTGGCAAGCACCCTGCCACAATACAAACATCAAATTCATCTTGAATTCTTTTGAAGAACCCGAGAACTGACTTAATCCCTGAAACCCAGGGACAAGGACAACACTTGATATGTGCCTCCTCCCTCCAACCACGTGAAGGACCAAGCTACTCCACATTGAGCTTTGTTTTTATGTTCATGGCCGCCAGCTCAGCCACGAAGTAGCGGAAGACGTGGGGCACAGGGACAACCTCGATGGCATCCACCTCGCTGCAGATGGAGCAGGAATACCTCCTGCTGCTGGTCACGGAGGACTGGGACAGTTTCTCCAGCACAGGGGACGTCATGCTGCCGCAGCTGGTGCACACGTAGGCCACGGAGCCGTCGGAGCAGTTGAAGAGGCGGTCCTGCAGCAGGAAGGACGTGCCGTGGGCCAGCAGAGCATCCCGCTCCATCTCGCCGAAGCGGATCCCGCCTTCCACGTTCCTGCCCTTGACGGGCTGGTTGGTGACAGCGTCTCGGGGCCCCGTGGTCCTCACCTGGAACTTGTCGGAGACCATGTGGCGCAGGCGCTGGTAGTACACCACCCCCACGAAGATCTCTGCCTCCAGCTCCACCCCGCTGATGCCGCTGTACATCTTCTCCGTGCCAAAGAAGTTGTAACCCGCACTCGCCAGAGTCTCGCCGAAGTATTTCAGAGCGGATTTCTTCTCGGTGAAGGTGAAGGGAGTGGCATCGTAGGACACCCCGTGCAGGGCTGCTGACTTCCCTGCCATGCTCTCAATTAACATCCCAATGGTCATGCGGGAGGGGAAGCCGTGGGGGTTGAAGAGGATGTCTGGAACCATCCCGTTCTCTGTGAAGGGCATGTCCTCGACGGGCCACAGCTGGCTCAGGATGCCTTTCTGTCCGTGACGGCTGGCAAATTTGTCCCCGATAGTGGGATTTCGGGGAACCCTCACAGTGATGCAAGCCTTCTTGAACTTCCCAGTGCCACGGTCGTTGCTGCACAACCTAACGTTGTCCACAATGCCCACTTCCTTACTCCTGTGTAGGTGGAGGAACAATCACAGCAAAGGTGTCAGGTTTGATAAGAAGTTTTAGTTTCAAAAGGAAAATGAAGCAAAAAACTTAAAGCACTTATAAAATGCTTTTGGACAGCTGAGAAACACCACAGTTTTTCAAAGTATTACTCAGCAGTGAGGGAACTCAGTCTATGTAAGAATTAGGGCAAGGAAGCAATACAAAGGCATCTTCCAAGTGCCATTCAGGTACCATTTTCTGGTGATTGGGTAATGTGCCACCCATGATTTAAAATACGGATCATTTCAACCTGGTTCATCTGTATCACACTTTGTATCAGATAAAATGCATCCCACTGCCATTTCCATTGTGTTAAGGCGGCAGCCCCTCTCCCTACCACCAATAAATTCACACCATACTGATGGGATCCCAAAATAAAGAACCCAATTCAGTTCTTCAGTTGAGAGGGAAGTCCAGAGCAGAAAGGGAAGGCAAAGTATGAGCTTTGACAAGCTCTTTGTTGTGCTCCTTCTATAGATGAGCCCTCAGCCTCATATTCCATGTGCCAGGGGTCTGCTGCAGGCTTAACTGTTTTCATGTCCACATACAACCAGCACGGGCAAATCACCAAAAAACATCCTTCTGGGATAAGCCATCTCTGCAGCACACACTGGCTTAGAGAAAAGATGTGACACATGCCTGGGAGTCACCTACAGCAGGAACTTCATGCTCTCTGTCATGCCATGGACACTATTATGTGAGGAGAAAAGGGAATATCTGCAGGGAAAGGGCCAACTGCCCTGCCCACGGGGTGAGCAGAGCCAGGAGCGACAAGCTGTACTTACGGATAGTACACAGTGAAGGTCTCCCCTGTGTTGAGGTTCATGAAGCTGTAGAAGGGGTCCCCAGGCTGCAGGATAGACCCTACAAAAGGCAGTCCATCAGCATCCAGCTTCTCCCCAATGTTTGGATCGCCAGGCCTGATGCCAAATACTAAATTATCTCCTGCCCTGCTGGCTTTAAGGGAAAGGTCAATGCTCTCTGCCTTGATAACACTTCCATAAGCAAATCCTCTCTGCCAGGAAGATTTATTTACGATCTAAAACGGAGAAATAAAAGGCTGTTAAAGACTTGCTGATAACTTCAAAGAAGAAAAGAGTTACAAAGGTAAGCATCAGACCAAAATGGGAACATTGCCTTTTTAAAGTCTCCCAGTAAATCACCACTCCAAAAAGCTCAAGCCTCACATAACCCCAGTATTTTTCAAAGCTGCAAGGCCACGGCCTTGGACGAACAAAGCTCTGCTCTACTCCCAGCACTTCCAGCATTGCCTGCTGTAACAAAACCACTGTGCTGCTGAATCTGCCCAAAAGGTGTGAGCACCAGCACAGACAGAAAGTAGGGTCCTCTCAGCTGAATATCACCCCTACTCCCAGTGGTCCACATCAAATTCATCCACAGCAGGATTTTTTTCCTTCTGGTGCCTTACCATTGCATCTTCCATGTCATAGCCACTGTAGGAGATGACAGCCACGATGGAATTGGTGCCAACGGGATAGCTGTCCATCCCATAATAGTCATACATGCTGGGCCTCACCAGAGGGCTCTGGGGGGTGTGCAGGTGGTACAGCTTGTTATCTGAGCGATCCTTGTAGTTGTAAACAGGAAACCCCATGGTCTGCTTTCCTGGAGGGAAGGAGGGAAACCTGGATTTATTCCTCCGTGTATCTTGTTAAGAAAAAAGCTGGAAATACTTACAGATTTAGAGGGATTTTCAATCTTAACTCCCTTGGAATTCAATAATTGTCCTAAGCCCAGCTCTAATTTTTCTATGAACCACAATACTCAATGCCTTTCACAGCATTTCATAAGGACTACATCTAACTTTGTTTTCTTTTCTGCAATTTCAAAATCCCCACTAAGGTTGGTGTGGTGTTTCTGGTTTTGCTTACTTGGAGATTTTTTTTCCTGTGTTTACTTGTTTTGTTTTGTCATTTTTGGGGGGAATGTATGTGTGTCTTCCCCCCAGTGTTTCCCAGAGTAAGGCCCATGTTATGTATTTCCAGGCCAAAAAGCATTTGCTTCTGCAGCATAAATATCCTGGCAAGGGAATGGAGTTTTGAACAGTCATATTGCTACTTACAGAAAAATATGAGAAAGAAGTAATATTTCAAGGACATCTTTCTGAAAAGACTCAGAAATTCAATATACTAGAGGTATAAATCCTATATATATACTTTTAATGCATACATATATATAATATATATATAAAAATATATATATAATATATATAATCCTATAGATATATTGAAAAAAAATATTCAATATACTAGAGGTGCTAATGAGGTGTTAATCCCTCTGCCCAGGGTCTTGCAGCACTGGGTACTTCAGCACTTACCCATCTGGCACTGGTACATGTTCCGTGGACTTTGGTTGTGGTCGGAGAAGGGAATGAGATTGGCCACCACACTCAAAATGCTGTGAGGGAAGAGTTCCTGGTGAGTGGTCACTCCAGGCACCACCTCTGACTGCAGTGTGGCCACGTTCATGAAGATCTGCAAACATCAAATTGGATAATGCTTGTACACTTCCTCCTTTTAAAGGGAAGGAAACAAAACAAAGCTGTCTCCGATGGCTTTCTGTCCATTTCAGTTTTAGCTGTGGTTGTTGCCTGCACTGTGGTGTATTAGCAAGACAAATCAGACAGCTGGTAAACCACCTATCACAGATTAGCTGCATGGAAGGAATCCTGAAATACAGAACTGCAGTAATGTGTCCTCCTTTCTGTCTCACTTTAATAGTTCCAAGTGGATGAGCTCCCCAGCAATCCACTGCTTGGCTGCCCAGGAGCTATTTGGGAAACACAATGTAACACAAGATGACATGGTACACACAGCACAGCAATCCTTCACTTCAAATCTTCACAAAGTTAATACCAAGTGCAGATCTGAAGATCTCGAAAAGATCTCTACAGTCCAGCTATGACATTTACCAGAAATCAATTTGCAGGAGTAAAAACCCCCCTTCTGTCACCTATTCCAGCTCTTCAACACAAGCCTCACCCTCAGCTCCTTTCATAAATATTTACCAAACCCATTTTTTATGCTAGGTACCTCTGTAACATGGGAATATGCAAACCCCACCTGTTCCAGAGTCCCAATCCATTCATTCTTTCCATAGGAGAGGTTTCTGACAGGCCGCACCATCCGGCAAGGGTTGGTGAAAATGAAGAGCCCAGGATACAGGCTGGGTTTTCCTGTCATTGGGATAAGGACCACTTCTGCCCGTGCAGGAAATCTCTTCTCTTGTGTTATCTGTTGGTGCAAAGAAATAACAATCTAGAAACACAAAGTTTAACTAAACTGCATCCACCTGGTCACACAATGATAATGTCAATCACTGGTGTAGCCACTAATTAAAAAGCTACAGAGAAGAGTTCTTAGAAATACTTTTAGAAAAACCTCCACCAAAAAAAAAAAAAAAAGAAAAGACAGAATATGTCTTATCTTGCCTTTTCCAGGAAAATGTTCTTTCAAAAACTGTAACTTCATAAACTAACAGATGAAACATATGGATTAATAAAAAAGGTAACACAAAAGCACACTCCAATAATAATATACAGCCAAAGATAAATTACTGGGTCAGATTAAAAAAAAAAAAAAAAAAGAAGCCTAAGAAGTTCCAAACATTCCTATTTTTGACCAGTGCATGTTGAAGATGTTTAGCTAAGAAACATTCCATACAAGACAACAAACCTTGAAGCGGCGGAGAGTTTGTGCAATCTCAGGAGCCAGCTCCCGCTCCACCCAGCCCACCACGGAGCCATCCAGCACAACCCTGTAGCACTCTGAGTAAGGCTGGCTTGGAGCTGCATCAATGGGGGTGACACCTGTGGCAGCAGGGGGTTGATGGACAGAACAGCCAAAAAAAAAAAGCAAACAAGACACAGGAGTTATTTCTGCACTTCTCAGGTCACACCTAGAACTTTTCTGAGACATCAAAAAATTCTCAGCAAAGCCATAGGTAGGTTCAATGGAAAATGAAAAACATTTACAACTTAGAATGTCATTCCCCTCTCCATTTTTCTGACTGAAATAAGGGTTCTCATTATTATTCTCTCATTCTCATTATTCTCTGATTACCTTCATTATTGAAGGTAATCACAAGTGAACTGCAGTTCAATTCAAGTCATTGCAAAGTTACTGCTTAGTCCAGTTTCTCAGAGCTGTGAGAAATTCCTTGTGCAATTTATTTGTGCTTCAGTGAACATCCTCACACTACACCACACAGCTGAGAGACATTGACATTGAATTTTACAGGCTGGTGTGCCTGTACAAGCAATGTGTTATTTACCACTAAGAAGAAGCCCAGTAAGTAAAGGTCAAGCTTGATTTCACTTCCCAACTGAGCAGTGTGCTGTGATGCTGTGTGAAGAACCCTTCCCAGGCACGGGGCACTTCACTAAACCATCAGGCCAGTGACACATACCCAGGGAACATAACAGAGGCGGGATGTCTGTCACGGGCACCATCTCAGTGACAATTTCACACAGAGCTGTCATGTGGTTCATCAGCCCACAGGGCTCTCCATCTGGGGTGTCCACGGGGCACAGGAAGCCCCAGGATTCGGGCAGCAGCTTGCGCACAGTCGTGGTTCTCATCTGGGAGAACGCCGCCCCTCTGTGGATGCAGCGGAAGTGGGAGAGGTAGCGGATGAAATTCAGCTTGTCCCCCACCACACAGAGACCACTGGCCTGCAACATGCCCAGCCCTAGGGAATAAAGGGGAGATTTATGGCAGGAGCTCATCCAGCTTTAAGAAACACGGATGATGTTACAAGACAGTTTCTTGTTTTTCACTAACAACCCCTAAAGATGCTCACACTGGATCCCAACAAGGCAGGTGCATGTGCACAGGCAACTCAGCGACCTGTAAGAGACCTAGAGACTTTAAATTCCAAGCTATTCCTTAAAATCTAGTTCCTTTTACAAACATGAGGAAGTAATTGCCAGTGAAGCGAATAGGAATTTGCAGCTATTATGTTTTACTGAAATTCTGCAGGTTTTTAATCTAATTTCATTTTCTAGTGGGCACTACATTACGACACTGTCATACTGGGCACTTCAGGGAAGCATCAGATAAATCTGAATCTACATCAGATTTCTGAATCTACATCAGATAAACCAGTTTCTCTCCATTTAAGCTCACATGACTAATGGGGCAGTTGGGATTAAAAAAAATGCCTCTTCTCTGTCTTACCTTGCACCTTCCAAGAAGAAATAATCTTTAGGAAAACAAATCAAATTATGGTCACCACTTTGAACAACGCTAAATTTCATTTCAACTATTCATCTGGGTAGAGGCTTTGCTTTCATAATTTACCTGTTCTATACCATGCACAATGCCTATGCTTGAGCATAAATCTTGCCTTTTTCCTTAACTATCCCTTTCTTCAAACTCCTTTTAGCAATTCAGTTACAGTATACAATGTCTGCCTACAAGCAGTTGTTTCCAGTTAAGAGCTCAATTTTAAGTTGCTCCTCATTTTGTTTTATAGGAAAAAAGGAAAATAAAAGGTCACCTTAAGCCTGCAGATTTACCTGTTTTAGACCTCAGGTTACCAGTTGCAAGGAGATACTCAAATGGCTTGGTGAAGTCTGGTGCCAGGCTGAATGCCTTCACCAGGCTGTCTGTATTTAGGCTGATATCTGCCTTTTCTGCTCTTTTCTCCAAAACAAACCTTACAGATTGCAGCCAGGTTTCAAGCCTCTCCTACAGTTTAAAAGTGAGAGATTTAAAATTAAAACAGGACAGGAAAGGCTCAAATTAGAACGTCAGTTGCACATACCACAGAACTCCTCTGAAATTAGCAAGATGGACAACTTTTAAGGAACTGACAGTTTTCCAGACTTATTTCCAATACTGACTTCATTCTATCAAGATGCTGATGGTATATGTCAACACAGAACTAAAAGGAAAACACCCACCCAACAGCTTGGCAATCACTCCCACCCAGAATGGTGATGAGTCTGGCAAATGAAGTACAATAAGAGAATTTCATAAAGCACAGACAACCCAAAGCAGAAACTGTATCTACAATCTGACCACAAGGATAAAACTCTCTACACACTGTACACTGTGTCTACTGTATGCTTGAGACTATTTAGGATCTTAGGATTCAAAAAAAAAGGGCCGTTAACTCACTCCCCTGCTGATCTGACAGCAAGGGCTAGGCAGGAAAACAACTTTTTCTGGTTCCTGGTAGCTGTTTTTCATAGCACTAAAATGCTTCTCCAAGTTCACTTTGAAACCGCTCAAGTAGTAGAGAATTTTTTACAGGCTTTCAACAAAACAATGCTAAAGAAAATTCTGGCTAAAGGGGAAAAGAAAGATTATAGAAATATGTAATAACACAGGGAAGTATCTTATTTGGGGATGACAACTACTATTCCACAGTGAACTTCATGGGACAGTCAAGCTTCTCTACTTCCAGCATTCTAAAATGAGGTATCCCTATAAACTGAATTGGAATAGACTAGTAGTAAGTTACCTGTTTAAGTCAGAAGTAAGTTACCAACCTTCTGATCCATAAAGAAATGTAAAGATGTGGGAGCCATGAGCTTACCTTTAAGAACATAAGGAAAAGCTGTCCTGGGGTAAGCACCTCGTGATTCATAAGACTGTCTGGATTATCTTCCATGCATTCCCCTTTGGCAAAAGCATAGAGCTTCTGGGTCATCATACAGAGCAGGTAGAACTTTTCAGTTCTATTGGTCAGGTGAATACAGATACAATTGCTGAAGGAAGAGAAAGAAGAAGGACAACTACCATGATCTCTTCACGCTAGCTTCATGTTCTTCAAGTCTCTCCTAAATAATTGTAAACCAATTTTTTTAAAACAAAAGCTTAACAAGGCAAGTAGACGTAAACTACAAAATATTTCTGCTAGCACTATCAGTGTCCTGTCACAGAAATTCCAAATCTCCACTGCTATCAAGCCATGTATGGAAAACTGTGGGCTGAGCAACAGTCTAGTGCAAACAAAAAAGGAAAACCACATCTAATTCCTAAAGCTGGAGGAAGAGCAAACACCTACTTTAACAGAAAAATTACTTTTTTAGTTGAATGCCTGCCACACTGACAGTCTCAAAGCAAATTCTTCCACTGCTTTCTAACTTATCTTACGTAAGAAGATTTTCAAGCATTTCTTTTCTGCCATTTTAAAAGATAAAAATTATTCAGAGTTGACAGACTGTGTGAAACTGATAATAAACTGCAGAATTTTTGTTCACCAAATGGATCCTCAAGCAGTCACAGAGCCAGCTTTAACCTTCTCTTCCTCAACCTTTGTGTCTTTCAATGACATCACAAAAATGTCATCTAAATAAAAACTGTCCCCCTCTTGTGAAACTGTTTTGGGGATACTGGTGTCAATCCATTAAAACAAATATCATCATAATACTCTCACACATGCCTATAAATTCAACACAGTGACACTGGATCACAGCCACATACAGACCTCAGAATGAAATCTGCAGCCTGTTCATTGCTGTACCACTCAGGCAGGTTGAGTTTCACTCTGAAGCTCTTTCCCAGGTAGTCCAGGACGTTTTGCTGTGTCAAACAGCCGGCATCCACCACTGCTCTCAACATCTCAGTGACACAGTTTGCATAAAAGGTGTCATCTTCCCTTCCTTTCACCAACTCTTCAAAAATCTGGTAGTCTGGGAAATTAACCAATGCCTGAGAGACAGAAGTTTATCAGATCAGAAAAATAAGGTCTTAACAACATCTGTCTACAAAATACAGCTAAAGAACTAAGGCTGTATACTAACCCATGATTTAGGTTTTCAGTGCTCTAGAAATGTCCTTCCACAATGAGAACTGCAAAATCCTGGGGGGTTGAGATGCTTAGAGAGTAATGCAGGGGATATTCTTACACTGATAATGATCTCCATCCAGACCATTCATTAGACAAACCCCACAAAACCATGAGTGTGTGACTCTCCCATCTCTTGTCCCTAGAGACACTTCCTCTGCTGCAGACTGAGTGTTTGATTAGTGCTGCACAGTTTGGATGACCTTTCTCCAATCACTGAAAATACTCCAAGTGGAATTAACTTCTTCTCGTTACTTAAAATAAAAATGCTTTGCAAAACTTCTGTATTTATTCAATAGAAAAATGACAAGCATTCCTTGCTTACCTTCAGAGCAAATCCCAAGGGGAGGAAGAACAACTCTTTGCGAAAAATGAAATTCAACATGACACATCCATTTTCCAAGTAGTGAAGGTTCATATTTATGGCAGTATGCTCATCCTTGACACAGTGCATCACCACCCCTGCAAAAATCACAACATCAGCACAAGCTGCACAAAACCAAGTGGCTGCATTGCTGTGTCATGTCCAAGGAGGTGTGAGACAATTCATGAAACTTTGGTGCTTGATGGCTGAGAACATGGGGCAGATCACACTTCACTGTCAGTGTGCCACTTCAAATAAACAACTCAGCTCTTAGCTAAAGAGGGCTGTGTCTCAGGACAGTCAGCACATTTGCTAAGAGGCTTGGAAGATGCACACAGTTTTTAAAGAAAGACCCAGGCCTCAACTATCCCGTTTGTAACTTTTGGTTGTAGGACAGAGTAACAAACAATTACTGTTCCTAATGGCACTCTTATCTCTGTGTTTAGGTGGCAGTGCAGCAGCAGTGTTTCCTGGTTCAGCTCTACAAGGAAAAATAAAACAAAAAGGACCATCTAATCTGGCACTGCCTTGAAATAAACCAGCGTGGAACTACCAGTGTTTGCTCAAGCACCATGGTCCAGTCAAATCAGCAACTGGCAACACCTGAGTTTAAAATGCTATTTAACATTTGCTGGCTTAATTAAATTTTAAACAGGTTTTGCTGAGTATAGATGACAAAGGGAAAGGGCAGCCATGAACCTAGTTTACTCTGCTTCATGGATATTAAATCTGCCACCATGAAGTATGGACAAAATCAGTGAAATTATTTCAGTGGATTACACTGACTTGTACTGAAAGTGATGTTTTAGTTACACCTTCCACACAACAAAAGGTGGCAAGTACTGCAAAGCCTGGAATAAAATCTCCTTGCTCCCCATGAGTAGCTCAGACAGCTCCCACAAGGCAAGTCCCTGCTTCTTTACCCTTTATTCTTACGTGCAGCAAAAAATATTAACATTACACAAGAACTGCAACAAAACAAACTACCAAAATTCAGCTACAGATGGTCACTCCTGTTTGTCCTCAAGCAGTTGTTACTAGGATGCTGCAGGAAACTGCTGAGCTTACCATACTCTGTGAAACCAGGGCCTCTGTTTTTCCACTTGTGTCTCGCCATTGCAAGAGGGAAGTTTCGCCTGGGCATAATCAGCATCCTGATTACTTTTTCTAAGCCATTGATTATAAAGTAGCCTCCCATTTCCTGGAAGGAGAAGAGAAATAATTTTAATACACTCAGAAACTCAGAATCGACATTGTAAAGGAAAAAAAAATGCCTGTACTGTAAACAAAAACCAACCATTTAATGGGAAATAGCAAGACATGATTCAGCACTGCTTTTGGAAAAGGCTGCAGTCCTTAGACTTATGAAGTCTAAATGTAGCAGAGTGCAAGGAAAAGGATGCATGTTCCACAATTTAGAGGAAGAAAAAACCCTTTGTGATCAATGGAACATATCTGAATAGCTGACATTGTCTTTTTTAAAGTAAAAAAAAAGCTCTGAAGTTCTGACACTGAGTTTATAAACCAGAAGGATTTTCAGAGCAAAAGATCTCTGTCTGGTCACATACAAGCTTACTTTTCTGATTTTCTTTTGTAGTTTTCTCTGTCTTTTTTTGTGAGCTCAAAATGCAGTGCTAAATAAGTCTGTATTCAATTATAAACAGCTAAGATGCTACTGGGGAGACAGGGAAAAAGCTGCAGAAGACAACTGGGAATGGAATTGTCTCTTTCAATGCCCGTTCTCCAAATCCTTCTCTCCACAGAGTCCCCTTCACTGCACTCTCAGTTGCTGTGCAGCAGCTGAGAGGTTCTATACCAAAACTGTAGGTATTGACACCAAACAGATCCCTGTGCTCAAGAACAGCCACGGCTGCAAACTTCTCAAGCTGCTTCATCGAGCCCCCACAAGCAACCTGCTTTCAAGAGAAAATGGGAAGTCAAACTTGAAACAAAATATCAATGTTCAAGCCCTGCAAAGAGAAGGTGACCTGACAAATGGCTCAGGTAAAACACAGACTTTCCTCAAAATCCCCGTTACCTCTTCCTCCTCGTGGTGCTGCAGAAGGTCTTGTGGAGAAAAACCACAGAGGTTGCACAATTTGGACTTGACCATGATTGGAATATACCCTAAGGGCTGTTTGATAGTCCCTTGTGGCATGTCATTCACTGACCAGCTGATGTCGGCCTAAAACAACACAACACCAACAGTGAGCAAGTTAAGTTGCCCTTTTAATGTTTCCTGCTATACCAACTGCACCTTTCATACAACCACAAGCAGCTGGACAGACTCGTATCACTGTAAAATGGTAGCAATAATGAAAAAAAGCCAGTAGATACATGCATAAAGATTACACTCTGGGGAACAGTCAACGTGGGCTCACAGAAGAAAATCATACACGCCTGGAGTCAGGTAAAGAAGCTGCTGGCTGAGTGAAGAAGGCTGGTCTGGCTTCCTTTGCCTTCCAGACCCTTCAACAGAGCAGCCTAAATAAAAAAAGGCAGCCACAGGACAGGAAAGGAAATTTCAGAGGATAACACTTAAAAGCAGAAGAAGACAGCAAGTGTCCACTGAAAAGACATCCACACTACAGGCCTGACAAAATCTTTCCTTTCTTCACTCAGCACGTTCATGAGTGATCTGAAAACCAAGAAAGAAAAGCATGCAGGAAAGAAAATTTATTAACAAGTTCTGGCAGTGTGTGTGAAGGAAAACTGTGGGAGCAAAGAATCCTAACTTTACACGCAGAATGATGGGCGTTGGAAGAGCTGCTGTCCTGCAGGAGAGAAACACTGGCACTGCAATACAGGAACATGGGTTCAACATCTGGCAGCAGCAAAAACGAGACTCAGAGATTACTGGAAAAAGGAAAGGAAATGCTACTGTGCCTCTTTAAATCCACGGGGCAGCCTTACACAGAGGCTGCTGCAGCCTGGTCTACACCTGAAGTGATGATAAAGGGTCTGCAGCTGCTCAGCAGCCTGGGGCTCACATCCTACCCTGGGGAAGTGGGAACTGAGGGAGGAACACGGAGCTAAAGCAGCACGGTGGAGACAGGGAGTGATTACTGACTGTTTTTTGCTGTGCATGGGCAGGGGTTAACCTGTCCCAGCACAAGGCAATGCCTTTTCACACAAGGCACAGCAAACTGTTCTAACTGCTTCAAGCGTTCAAAAAATAATAAAACAGACAATGGGGGAAAAAAAAAAGAGATGGGAAATAATTCAGGTAAGAAAACCAAAATCAGCTGTAGCTCAGGAAAATCTAAGATCCACTGGGAATACAGCTATGAACAATCTGCACTGTTCCACTTTCATTTTCAGATAAGGTACTGCACTTAGAGTGGCTTTTATCATGGCAAGGTGTACAGCTTCAGAGAAATAATAATTAAAAAAAAAAAAAAAAAAAGAAAACAAACAAAAAACCAAAACCCCTGAAATTCTGAGCAAGCACTCCCTTGCACCAGGTGCCTCACATAAACAATCAGCTCAGACACAACTACATCATTTTAATAGAAAACAGCAATGTGTAATCCTTTCACACTGCAAAGGAAAATATTTGCTGGGGATGCTTCCTGTCTAGGCAAATTTCAAAGCACTTCACAAAAACCATGACCCTGTAAACAGGAGAGATTTATAGCTCTGGACTCGTGCATGGGAGCAACGCTGCTTTTGAAACCTGGATTCCTGCAGAAACAAGATCTGGATTATGCTGCTCTCTGGGATGACACGAGTCTCCCCCCGAGGTCTTCCAATCCGCCTGGCTGCTTGCAGGGAGAAACGGGAAAGAAGGGCAGCGGGACAAGCTTGGTGTGCGGGGAAAAACAGCGAGGCCACACATCACCATCAACACCCCAGAGCCCGCGGGGGCCGCGCTCCCTGAACCCGCCCGGGAGATCGGTGAGCCGGGAAGGGGCTTGAAAAATACAGCACAGGGCGGGACAGGGACACGCGTGTGCGGGGCTGGGACAGGGACACGCGTGTGCGGAGCCGGGACAGGGACGCGCGTGTGCGGAGCCGGGACAGGGACGCGCGTGTGCGGGGCTGGGACAGGGACGCGCGTGTGCGGGGCTGGGACAGGGACACGCGTGTGCGGGGCTCGGCCAGGACAGGGACAGGCGTGTGAGGGGCCGGGACAGGGACACGCGTGTGCGGGGCCGGGACAGGGACACGCGTGTGCGGGGCCGGGACAGGGACACGCGTGTGCGGGGGTCCGGCCGGGACAGGGACACGCGTGTGCGGGGCTGGGACAGGGACACACGTGTGCGGGGCTGGGACAGGGACGCGCGTGTGCGGGGCTGGGACAGGGACGCGCGTGTGCGGAGCCGGGACAGGGACGCGCGTGTGCGGGGCTGGGACAGGGACACGCGTGTGCGGAGCCGGGACAGGGACGCGCGTGTGAGGGGCTGGGACAGGGACGCGCGTGTGCGGGGCTGGGACAGGGACACGCGTGTGAGGGGCTGGGACAGGGACGCGCGTGTGCGGGGCTGGGACAGGGACACGCGTGTGAGGGGCTGGGACAGGGACACACGTGTGCGGAGCTGGGACAGGGGCACGCGTGTGCGGGGCCGGGACAGGGACACGCGTGTGCGGGGCTCGGCCGGGACAGGGACACGCGTGTGCGGGGCCGGGACAGGGACACGCGTGTGCGGGGCCGGGACAGGGACACGCGTGTGCGGGGCCGGGACAGGGACACGCGTGTGCGGGGTCCGGCCGGGACAGGGACACGCGTGTGCGGGGCGCGGGCACTTACGGTGATCCGGCCGCGGTAGGTGCTGCGGAGCCCGCGGCACTCAGCCGGGAACACCCTCCTCTCCTGGCACACCGTCCCGGCCGGCACGGCGGGAGGGGCGATGGACACCCCGACCAGCGTCAGCGCCAGCCGGGTCTCCTTCAGCGCGAACTCCACCGAGGGCACATCCTGCAACGGCACCGGGTCAGCGCGGCGGGGCCGGGGGAGGGCCGGGCGGCGCGCCCCCCGCCCCGCGCCCCCCGCACCTGCACGGCGCGATAGACGCCCTCGCTGACGGCGTAGTTGAAGGACTCGATGTGGGCGGCGGTGAGGTCGCGCTGGGTGGTGCCGCGCCGCGGCGGCCGCAGCCGGTGCGGGTCCGGGCGCGGCCCCGTCCCGGTGCCCGCCATGCCGCGCGCTCCTCCTCACGGGAAGCGCCGCGCGCCGGCACCGCCGCGTGCGGGGCTCGCGCCGCCTCCCGCGCGTGCGCCCCGCACCCGGCCCCGCCCCTCCCGCGCGCGTCCCTCCCTGAGGCCGCTCCAGGGGCGCGTCCGTCCCTGCGGCCGCTCCTGCCCCCGGAGCCCGCCCTGCAGCTCCGTCCCGCCGGGTGCGCTCCTCCCGACACGCACTCCCGGCTCCCCCGGGACCCCCTGTACATCCGTGTCACCCGTGTCCCTCCCTCGGCCCAGCCACGTGCGCTCCCGGAACAGGAGCCGGGACATCCACCCATGCCCGTCACTCTCCGCCGCTTCCGCACGCCGGGAATCCCGGACAGCCCCGCTGCTCCGCAGCTCCCAGCGCTGCCGGGACAGGCCAGGGCGTGAGGGCAGTTCCCGGGCTCCGGGGGACTTGGCAGCCCAGGGACCCGCTGCGCCAAGGAAACACGGCAGGCCGTGGGGTTTGCATGTTTTAATGATGGTTCAGAGAGATGCGGACAGATGTGAGCTCGCCGCGGAGCCGGGAGCTCGGGCATTGCCAGCCCCACATGCACAGGCTGGCGTGAGAGCAGCCGGGCACACGATCCCGGCGCTGATCCTCGGCAGCGCCCCGTGTACCCCACGCCCTCTCAACACCAGCGTTTCCCAAGGGCTGCCACAGCAGACACGGTCATGGAACACGATTATGAAGGGCACAGCGTTGCTCTGCCGGGAGAGAGCTGCGGGTGGAGAACAAGAAACGCTGGGAGCAGGGACATGCAAGCAGTCCTGAAGGGCACTGGTCACAGTCACCCGGATGAAATCGGCGTTTGAGCCTTTCTTAGACTTCTCCGGCGTTCTCCATGGACTGTGGGATTTCAGCAGAAGCACAGCATGACTAACTCGTATGGAACAAGCCACATGGGAGTTACCTGAAACCCAGAGTCCAGCGGGACCAGACCCTGCTGGACGACGCAGCTGGAACACCTGGGCCAGAAATTCTTCATGGATGACATGAAGGGATACAACTAAGACTAGAGACATTCTGTGGTATGGTAGGTGTCTTCTGGAAACCCAGCAGTATCCTGGGTGAAAGCTCAGGAAAGAGAGTAAGACCTTTTCTATTGACCTTTTAGCTGAAATAAACTAGAAAACATTTATTGTTGTATATTCCTAAAAAAAAAAGAAACAAACAGAAGTCTCACAGGGGCTCATGAGCATCACTTGCAAGGTGCACCCAAGGCTGCAATGCCCAGGCCTCAGCCACACACACATCCTCTACTCCACCTCGTAGCTAGTATTTTGGGCAAAACTTTAGGCACTGTGCTCTCTGTCCTTTATCATTTACCTTCTGTGCTTTACTTTGGGGGATGCTTTGAGAGAAGGTGGAAAATACACATTTTACTCCAGAGGATGTTGCTTATTCCTGAAAAATTCAGCAGAGGATTCAAATGTCCCTGAAACACTGCCTCCCCCAAGCCCAGCTGGAAAGGCAGGGTATGAATAGCTGCATCATCTGTAGTTGTGGCTCTGCCACCAAGCATTATCTAAACTTCCCTTCTGAGGAGAAGGACGGGTCTAGCCCCAGAATTTGAGCATTTCTTGGTTCATTGTGATGGGGAAAGTTTTCTGTTCTCGTCTGCCCTAGTGTTTATGAGAGCTCAGACACATCCTGGATGAGAGGAATTGCTGTGAGATCTTCCCACTGCTGGACAAAAACCATGCAGTTTTAAAGCTCAGCTAAGCTAACGTGAAAAAGTCAACGGAGATGTGGTGAACTTTGCAACCTGAGTTAACAACCCTTAACAGCCTACATTTTAACTTGGTGAGTTGCCACCACACTTCACCTGGACTGCAGTGAAATTCTGACACCTCTGTGCTATCATAAGGTTAGAAAACCCAATCAATCCTTCCCCAACATCCTTCTCCCTCCTTGTCACCCAGCCCCTTCCCATCAGAACTGCCTGCTGCATGAAGAACTCTGAGATCTCCATCACAAGCAGAGGTGAGTACACCAAAATGCTAGGATCTTCTGAGGAGGGCAGAAATTCCATTGCTGCTTCACTTCCCATTACTCACAGGCAGCTTGTAATCTCCACAACATCTTCCTGTTTGTTTGTTTGTTTGTTTGTTATGGGGAACAGGAACTGTTTTCTCTCCATGACCATTTCTCCCTGCCAGAGAGGGCAGGGAGGATGTGCCAGGAGAGCAGAGGGATGTGCTGGGCTCACGCTGCAAATTCAGACACACTTCACACGGTGGGACACATGACAGGGGTTTAGGTCATACTTGAAGCAGATGTTAGCTCTGAAATACAGAGACCTCAAGGAATCTAACCTCTCCTTCCCCCCAAAGCACCTGATTTCCCAGATGTGTGGCAAACAGGAATGTCTCTCCTGGTCTACAAAACCTCACCCACCTTGCCCCTAGCTAAGATCAAGTTGTGGACTGTGTTCAGGGCAGAAGATAACAGTATTTGTCAAACAGATGAGAATAAAACTGGCTGGAACAAATGGGATTTGGGTAGAAAGATTTCAGGTTCAAGCCTCAAGTAAATAATGAAGGGGAAATCTGAGAGAAGAGCCTAAATTCATTGCAGTGCCTCAGAAGAAACTGGGATCAGGTTTCTGCTACTTGAACCACTCAGCACAAAAGTGATGCTCAAAGTCCTACAGCCTGCTGCTGAGCTCTGAGGGGGGTCTCTCTACCTCTTTTAAGCAGAATCCAACTGCCTCAGACTGGGACAATCAGTGATCCAAATCTCAATAGGAAAAGGGATAGCTATAAATAAAGAAAATCGCCTTCCTTGCTTGGGTTAATTCACCACCTGCAGTTCAGCACCCTTTACCAGCCATTGCCTGCGTGTTCAGCCAACCAGCTTAGAAAATGACCTAAGGAAACTGATTTCTTGGTGTTCCTGGTTTTAGGCACCAGGAGAGCTTGCTCCTTTCTATGTAACAGAGCAGGAACAAAGGAAAGGAGTCACCTATTTGGAGCTGAGCTAAGGCACTAATGATGCAGTAGGTGAGGAAAGGATAAACACAGCGGGAGGAGGACAACTCCATCGTTCTCTCCACTCAATTCCCTTAAAAAAACCCAATGTTATCTCTATAGAAAAGGAGGAGCTAATACAGCATTACAGTATCCCTGCTGGGGTTTCATTTTAAGGTTGTTCTGTTGTACTCCCAGAGAGATTTGTTTCAGGTATCAAAGTCACAGGAGCTGTTTCTAAAGTGGATTTTGGTGAATGCAGGCAGAGTTATCTGAGCAGCTCTGGCTCATCACAGCTCTGTGAGGATGCCTGTTTTGTTGTTTTTCCCTGTGGTCTCCCAGAAAATATGAAGCCTGTCTCTATCACTTTTTGGCATGTTACTGAGATAAGCCACCAAAGTGTGCTGACCCGAGGGGTGCAGTCTCTCCCTGTTCACAGAGGTGGCAGCTGTGTCATCATCAGAGCTTGATGAAGATCGAGGAGGACTGGCTCATCTTCTGCCCAGTGTCACTGAGGGGGAAAACGCTGGAGATGGCTACATCCACAATTCCTTGGCAGAGCTCTGCATACAGCTTCCTGAGAGATGAGAGAGAGAGGGAGAGAAAATCAGATACCCAGGCAGGACAAACCAGCAGATGCCTGGCCAATTTTTATGTTTTTATGTAGAAATGCATTTTCCCAGCAAACTCTACAAGATCCTACTCCCATCACAAGGAGTTTCAGGGTAGCAAACAGAGGCAGAGCAGTATCTTTTCCACCTCCTCCCTGTTTACACCAACAAATGTCTTCTTTTTCCATGGTGATAATTCCCAGTATTGCTCCCTTTTGCAAAGAACCACAAAACCCATTATCTGTGTTTACAGTCAGAGGCTCTGGACCCTCAGGCCTCAGACTTGAGTCTCCACAAGATGCAAAGGGGCAGAAAACATCTCAGGGCTCCCCGTACCAGCCTTCCAACTCAGGGGGCTGAGGTTTACTGCACCAGACCCTGTTCACACAGGAATGTGCCCCAGAGGGGCTGCTCTGATGCATTCCTGGTTTGATGAAATGCTGTGCTGGGGTGCAGCTCAGGGGCTCCACAGGACTCTCAGACATGTGGGATGTGTTTCACCATGGCACAGCAGGATTAGGGAGAAGAGAGACAAGGTGTTTGAGTTAACAACAGCTTCATTTTCTGCTGGAGGAAATGCACGTGTAACCTCCCTGAATGTGCTGGCATCTGGCACATAATTAGTACCAAACCTGTTTTTCCCAGGATTAACGATGTCTTTTACTCCATGTCACTGGGGCTATGTGACAGTGAGATTTTTTTTCAGCTCCTGGGAATGTTATTACTTACAGCAGCCATTTTTTTTCCCTCTTTAAATGGGAGCTGTGTGATACAAGCACTACAAATAAAAAGAACCCTGAAGAGGAGAGGTCACAAATAGCCAAAACCTACCTCAGCTGCTTTCAATTTTCCAAGTGCCCAACAAAGCCCTTGCTCTTCCAAGAGGCACAAAACAAACAGAGCACTGCTGCAATCCAAATCCACCCAGCAAGAGCCAAATTCTACCCTCACAGCAAGACAAGGAGGTGCAAGGCAGTCATTGCACCATGATGCACATGGGCAATCCTGGACACAGAAAGGTCCCCATGCTCTAGCCCTGAAAAAGCTCCTCAACAGGCTATCTGGTAGGCCTGACCTGCATTTTTTGTCTACTGTTAGTGATGATCTAACCTAATTTAATCAACATCTAATCTCATAAAATTCTAATGCAATGATGTACAGCCTGTTCTGGTTTGCTTTTTTTTTTTTTTTTTTTTTTTAATATGATACAAATGCTCACTTAGCAAAAATTTCTGGTCTCCTGCAGCTGTCTCAGTCATGGAATACAGCACCTCCTGCTGTGCTTACACAGAGATGTTCATGGCCAGGGCTGTTTGGCTGTTCCAGCCTCCCTGTGGCTGCTGGAAGAAGCTATAACCTCATCTCTGTGATACCAGAAGGGTTAATTCAATTTTTACTGTTCCTGTGAATTCTTAGCAGAGAAACAAAGCATGCAAAATCTGCTTTCCCAGCAAGGATGGCTGGAAGGTAAGAAGACATCTGGCTCAGGAATGCAGGCACAGCCAAAACAAGGACTTAATCTGGGAACCTGGGTGAGGATTTTTGGTAATGGGCAAATTGTAACATGCATGTAGTGACTGAATATAAGCAAGACACTTGTAAAATCACATGGACACATAAGGTCAGGAGTTATCCCCCATGTGATTTGAATAAATGATGCTCTTCTTAACATTAAATTGGTGTTGAGTCTTTATTCCTTAGGGTTTCAGAGATTTGGTAACATCTGCAGCATCCACAGTGTGCTCTGCCTGCAAATTTAGTGACTCACTTCCAGCTGCTGCCCTTAATGCTCCTCATTTAACATGTGCTCATATAAAGAGCAGTCACCAGTGGTGCCACAACAGAGACTGAGAAACAATCTGACTCCTAAAACATTAAATCTGCAAACATAACTTCAACCCAAGAGTAATAAAAATGACCCAAGTGATATTCAAACCCATTTGTTCAAAAACCCAGGTTAGCGCCCCATCCCACGTGGGAAAGAAGCTGGGGGATACCAAACACAGAGACAAGAGTAATGAACCCAAACTGACTGGCACTTGGAGCAGTGTCCAGTGTTAGCCTGGAAAACTCCCTCACTGTTCTTTTTTTCACCTTTTTCACTTGGAGCTGTGGACACAGCCATGTTTTGGGTGAGGCATGCGAATGGTGGCATCACAAGAATGTTCCAGAAACTGATTTACTCACTGGGCACATGCTGGGGCCCCATTGACTTCTATTAGCCAGACCTTCAGCTCCTCATCCACCATGAAGTCAAAGCCAAAGAGCTGGAAGCTCTGGTAGTGAAGATGCTTCGTGCTGATTGCAGGCTCTATACACATAAGGCAGCTTCTGTGAAGGGAGAAGCAGGAACTCAGGGTTAAGGCTGCTGTGGACATGTTAAGTAGAAGGGATTGCCCTGGAACTCTCCCAAATTACAAGTTATGTCCAACACATGCCATGGTAACCATGCAAGTGAAAATGCATGTGGGGACACCCCTGAGTTAACTCACAAAGAGCTGGAGAGCATCCTCCCTCACCACTGGGTCAGGCAGGCTGAAAAACACGATGTCCAATGCCACAAAGGGCTGCAGCAGGTCCCCAGGGAATGCCACTGGATGCTCGTTTGCCTTCAAGTCCCTCAAAGATTATGCCACATCTTTTTTTAGTGCAATTAACAGCAATGGGGAACTGGCAAAACAAATCCCTTAATGAAGGACTGCTTTGTCAAGACCTGGATTCTCTGCAGCACTGAGATCTCTCTGCAGGCACTTTCTATGCCCAGGAATGATCTGGCTCTTGTGGACTGAGTAAGATGACCTAGGCAACAGCCATGTGCTGCTGCTGGCTGATGGTGGGGGAAGCATCCAGAGTCTGCACACTTGAGTTCACCTTCATTTCCCCTCTATCACCTTTATGCCTTTCTTAATCTCTGTCTTTTGACCTGCTCTCTTCTCTTTTCACTCTACCCTTCTCCAGCCACAGCTGGCAAATCAGAGATGTGGACCCATACCACTGAGGCAACAGAACTTATGGAGGTGCCTTCTCACCGAGCAGTGACATGGGGGTATTTATGGCTTTATCCTAAATTTCTGCAATTGAAACCCTTTCCTTCTTGCTCTGCTTCCCCAGCTGTGTCCCTACACACTCCCTGTCCCTGAAGGTTTTGCTCTCCTCAGCAGCAGGCAGCTGGCTACCTTATTATGTGTTTGATTTGCAGTAAGATGCTATTCTCAAGCGTTGTGTTCAGGGCATCCATCAGATACTGGTTGAACTCCTCGAAGAACATTTCATTCCCTTCCTCATAGCGCCCGTAGTTTTTGGAATATTCCTTCTGAATGCAGTGATTGGTCAAGTGGCAGGTTTTGTCCTGGAAGTTAGCACTGTTATATGGTTCTGAAGAGGTCCGCAGGACACCCTCTCTGTAGAGGTAGATATTATATTGATGATCCACCAGAACCCAGCTCCTGGGGGAACAAACAGGAGAACAAATTCTAGTCTCAGTGCCTCCCAAAGAAACAGCGTGAACAAGAAAACTGGTATTACAAAGGCAGGAAAGGTTACCTGATGTCAAACTTGCGATGCCCTGGCTCTAAAAGTAGAGGATTCTCCAGGTACTTCTGAATCACGTGCACTTGTCCCTGCTCATCAATGAAGTCCAGGAGCTCTGAAGCCTCTGAAGAAATCAGGATCCCTTCCCCTGGCACAGAAAGTTGAAGAGAAAATTAGGTAGAAGATCCTTCTACCTTTGTTGGAGCTTTTTCAGGCCCCAAGTGGCTCACTAGCCCAAAAAGCAACACGCGGGAACCTGGGGCCCCAGGGTCAGCCAGTGCCCAAGCAATGCCACAGTCACTCCATGGCAATGATCTGTGGAGGGATCTCTTCCTTGCCACCCCCAGAAACCAGGCCTGCTGCAGGTGGGAATCAAGGGGCTCTGACAGGGCACAGCCTGCCCAGGGCACGTCTGCAGGGGGGTGGCTGCTGAGCTGTGAGGAGATGCACAGCAGACAGGGACCTGGGCAAGCAGTGAGGCAGCTGCTTGGCTTGGGGGCATTCTGGTTTCTGTCTTTTTTTTTTCTTCCTATCTAGGCTTGGCAGGGGTAGGAGGATGTGGTGGTGTTTGTATTTGGCACTTGACAAACTTGGTTTTGTTTTTCCCTGGTTTTCAGCAGTTTAGAGAGAACAGGGCGATTGGCACATTTTCGATTTTTGCCCTTCTTTTTTATTTGGGGAGGGAGATTTGTGGGATTTTTTATCCCAGACTCAAGACTTTCTTTCCCTGTCTGGCATCTCTGGCTGCCAGAGGCAGTCACACATGCACACTTGTGCAGTGTTGCCCTGCTCACTGAATTCATTTAAGTTATTATTAAAATCATTGCTGAATAAGGAAAAGTACTATTTTAAATTGCTCATCCATGCACTCAGTGTTCCTGCTGTGGAAGCTCTTCATTAAAAAAATGAACTGTGCCATTTAAACACTCCCACATTTTGGCTGAAGCTGTCACTGTTCATCTCTTGCAAGAGTCCAAATGGCAAACTTCTGTTGCAGAGCACTGAAGAGAGCCCATTTTCCTTCTGGGATTTCATAAAGTAATGGCATGGTGCCAGGAGGGATAAGCCAGCTCAGGTAAAGTTATCAAACCCTCCTCTGGCACTATGCCCATTCTTGAGGTACTAAGTTTTCTGGACTAAACCTGATTACTTAGTCTTAATTTTGTGCTGAGTGTTTTTGAGGAAATACTATGCAAAAAAAACCAACCCATTCTTCAAGGGGGCATCGAAGGGGTAATAGAGGTTTGAAGCACAGACAGGGTTTGACAGGCTCATCCAACAAAAAATGCTCCTAGCTGTGATTCCTGAAGGTTGCTGTCAGCACAGCCCTGCAGGTACTCCCACTGCTCCATCCTCTGCTCAGCTTTCCAGCCCTACTGTCCTCCCATTCATCCCAGCACCCTCCACTGAAAGGAAGCCTGAAATTAAAGTATCTTTCTCACCCATGATTTATGCAGAGGGCAAGATTTTTTTTAGTTTCCTGATCACAGCAGAGCAAGGCAGAACCTTGCACTGGCACAACTTCAGGCTGTGCACTGGGGAAAGGAGGGAAACAACACCCCTAAGCCAGCAAAGCTGCTGCAGTGGGGAGATCAGCAGGCACCTGCTCCACACGGACAGATGGCAAACCAAGGGGAGGGTCAGCTTGACTGTGCACCCAGGCAGCAACCCAGGGAGGCAGCAAAGCAGCTTATGTGGGGCAGCTGTCAAAGAAAGCACCAAAACCTCCAGCCACAGCTGCAAACCCTTCAAACGTTTGACTCAGGGCATCCTAAACCTTGAATTTTCCTGTTGCTGATGGATGACTAAGCTTCTGTTAGACCTGTCCCAAGACAAGGGCTGTGCCTGAGCTTTCTTTCTTGGTAATTAGCATGAACAAGCTTTCTTCTTCATCAGAAGTAATCCCCAGATATATAAAACTTCCCTCTAGAAGATTACCATGAGACTCTGCTTTCCACTTTAATTTGCAGCAGTGTATTCACAGTGATGAATACAAAAGGCTACTCTGCTTTAGTGCAGAAAAGATGGGATCACATGTGCATGAAGTATCTGAAGAGTCTGAACCTGCTCAGCCTGCAGCAGACCACAGCAACTGCCTTTCCAAATGCCCAGATGGATTTTTTTGCCAGTTTACCCCACAGAAACACATTCTTGCACTGGCATAACAAAAGGACTCATCTCCCCTTCCTTCCTGATGAAAACAAGGATACTCTTCCAATTTTTCTTGATGACACAACCAAGAGAGCAGGACAGAGAGGGAAGCTGGTGTAAAGGACAGTTTTATGGTGCAGCCTCCCTGCAGCCAGCTGTGGCTTTCACATTCTCTTTTCTGCAAGGCTGCATGCAAAGTGACTCTGCAAACATGAGCAATGGGCTTATTCTCTCTGAAAAGACCAGGTCCTTCCTCAGGCTGGGCTCTGCTGCACGCACAGCAAGGGAAGTTTTTAAACACAGCCATTCTAACAATGTGCCCATGGTAACACCATAGTGGACAGAGAACACAGTTACCAAAGCACTGCATTTACAGCTGTGTCCAGCCACCTCACAGCTCCTTATTTCTGCAGAGTGAGTGATGGAATGACCCTGGAACAAGGAAGGACACATTATCACTTGGGTATCTGTTTGTCCTACTCAGATTAAATGGACAGACAGACACTGCATTGATTGTCTGTGCTCTGGTACCTTCCCCTGAGGCCTGGGTGCAACTGTGATGTACTGAGCTCGTGGCTGCTCGGTGTGACCACAGGCAGGCCACTGGCACCAAGCACGTGAGTCTGGCTGAAAGACAAGCAGGATTTCCACTCAGGAGAAGGCAAGTTAAGCTGCAGCATGGGGAGCTGGGCTCCTTGCCCTTGAAGGCTACTGTCCTGCCTGCTGACTGCCTCCCTGTATCCTGTTCTACTCCCTCTAATCTGCTCTCCATACTCCCCTCACTCGCTGGTCCCTGCTGCCTTCTCCCCACAGCACATTCCCACATTTTGAGGTACAGATCATGCAAAGAGTGAGGAATGATGACAATCAGCTCCTGGTGCTGGAGAATGAACCTTTGGCACCAGCAGAGGACTTGGCTATCCACACGTTGCCCTCTTTGCCTTCCCGCCGCCTGTTGTAGGATGCCAGGAACACTTCCCGCTCGTCTGTCCTCGAGTTGATGATGAGATGGCGAATTCCATTCTGGGCTGGAGCCACAGGGGTCTTCAGGTTTGTTGGGTAAATCACATATGACTCAGGGAACCACGTGCAGGACTCCGACAGCTCAGGGCTTGTCTTGATGAGCCTGGGCGAAGAGAGACAGGCTGTTAACCTCCAGAGTGCCCCCACCTGCATGGGGCCTTTTTAATAAAGAAAAGTCAGCATTAACTGGGCTCTTTTGCTTGATGATGAATGGCAGCTTATGGATAGTCTGTGCTAAATTATCCTGTTTCCCTTAGACCCTTCAAATTAGGGTTTTCCTAAAGATATCATGGCAACCCCAGCCCACAGCAAAGCACTGCTCTTTGAACCAGAACCTGCATGCCTTCATTAAACATTTTACTGACACCATGAATATCAGGAAACTAACAGCTGAGAAGCTTCCCCATAACTAAAGCTGGTGCTGCATTCCCTGCATCATCTCTGCACAAGGGAGCTGAGGAGGTATTTTTGCTGACATGGCTCAGGGCAGGAAGGATCATAGCTGGAAAAAGGAAAGCCAGAGCAGTAATGCTGTCTGTGCTGGTGTTTAGCCCTTGATCCCATTCCCACTGGGATAGGACCAGGGGTCCCAGCTGTGCATGAAGAACCTCTGGGAAGCCACAGAAAGCAAGGGCACAGCTCCATGTTTCACATCCCAAGGTGTCTGGAATCCCTCAGGGACATCTCTCCTACCAGTAATGTCTGGAGACAGCAGCAAATCAAATTCCTGTTAGCAGAGCTCAGGCCTGTTTTCTTTCAAAGTCAGGGGAGGTGCCTGCCTCTCCAAATGCCTGTGCTTTGCTTAAAGCCAAAAGCGGAGCTCATGAGGTGCTGACTCTCTGTGCATTTGTGCCTCTCTGCCGAGATGGCAGTGAATCAGTGGCACTTTGGGAGCCCTGAGGAATGTCATTTGTTGTCCTGTGGGTTCCTAAGTAGCTTGATGCATGCTTGACCCTACAGTCAAAAAGGTCAGCCCAGCTGCAGGGTATAAAATCAGGTGTGCAAGTGCTTCCAGCACTCCAGGTAACAGGCTAAAGAGGAATTCATCTGAGGAGTGCTCTAAGTGCTTGTTTAAAAATACTCTGCCACTTTCTGGCAAACACCATCACCACTGCCAGGAAAGTAACTGGGAAGAGGCTCTTTGCAGAGGAAGGAGAGGCCTTGGATCAGCACACCCAGTCTGCAGGACTGCATTAGTGAGAGGCAGCACAGCCTGTAATGGGCAATCAAACTGCTGAAGGAGACCAGGAGCTCTGAGATAAAGACACAGAGTTTGCACAGGGACAGGGTTATTTACTGTGAAAGTTCATCCACATTTCCCCAGGAGACCCTGACATGGCAGGTCATGCAGAAATAACTCCCAGAGCTCTTCCTGGAGATGCCTCCAAGCATTTGTTTGACCAACAAATCTGATTAGCTAAAGGCACATTAGTGTCTCTTCTCTGTATGAAACAGAGAATAAAAGGAGAAGGTTTTAATTAAATGTCTACAAGGAAAAAGAGCAGATTCGTTTGGGTTTCTTTTTCCCTTTTGATTTGGCTCTAATCTGATTCAATACACTCTATGGTCTCAAGTAGATACAACTCAGTGGAAATGGCATTTCCCCTGAGGTTACAGAGAGGCCTTTGTGCACACAAACAGCTCCAGAGACCAGCCCAGGAGTCTGAAGACAGCACATGCACAGGGCAGCTGTTGTGTGAAATACCCTCCAAACAGGTTCAACACCCAACAAGGGTTAGAAGGGAAGCTTCTGCCAAATTTCAGTGAATTTCTTACTTCACCAGAGATGCTTTGCGGCACAGCTTGTCTGCTCCCCTGTAGTAATTCACCAGCTGCACAAGTCCAGGTTCGTGGCCTAAGAAGGGGAAACAGAGGTCAGACAAACTCCTCAATGAACAAAGGCAAAGCAGCTGCTTGGTGCAAAGGACCTGTGCAGTAGGGGGAAAAAAAAAGAGGCTGTTTCCTTGTCCTGCATTACAGAAACAGGCTGTAAACTCGTACTGGTCCCTGTGGTTTCTTTCATTTAGCTACAAAAAAACCATGCAGTTACCCACTTGTTTTTAATCTGACACATCCATCTTGCAAAGGAAAATAATTTTTTCCTGATTCACACTGGGAACTGGCAGGTGCTCTCCATCTGCTGGCGTAAGCTTGTAAGAACCAAGATTTCAGTTACTCTTAAATACAGGTGGAGGATGCAGGGAAACACACTCTGACACAAAGATCACAGCTTAGCAAAGGGCCTTTTTTCTTTGTCATGTACAGCACGACTCCCTCTTGGGCCTGAGACCACAAAACACTGGGAAACACTGAAAGACTTGGGAGCCTTGCTTCTTTCTAGCAGTTTGCAACAAGACCTGCTGGGTACCTGAAGTGAGAAGGAACCTCTGTGAGTCTCTGCTTCAACCTCTTGTCCAAAGTCTGAGTATCTCTAAAGACAGATACTGACTTTAGGTCCTTGTCCCAGGGCTTGGCTGTCAACCTGAGTCCCCCTGACTACACTGGTGGCCCTTCCTATAGTAACTCCAGATGTTTAAGCCTTTCTTGCACTGGAAAGTGCCAAACTGGCCCCAGTATCCAGCTGTGGCCCCAGGACTGACAGAGGAGTAAGCAGAGAGGCACCTCCTTACCAACACTGGGCTCCACACCACAGCCTGCCTGCCTTCTCCTTTTCACAGGGCAGAAACACTCGTGCTCAGCTGGAAGCTCTCTGAGAGGGACCAGAATCCTGAAAAAGGATTTAGGGTTTTACTTATCCTCCTTGGCGTCTGCCTGGGAAAAAAGGCCTGGAGCAAACATTACCTTAAACACCAGGCAGCTGCAAGATCACAGAGAGTGAGTATCTATTTTCAGCCTGAAAGTCACTTCCCTGACCTGGGTCACTTTTATTCACCAATCTTTAAATACAAGACAGCTGAAAACCATCCTGCAGAAAAGATCTGGAGCTTCAGGCACTTCAAGGTGCATCCAGCACAGGCAGGTTTTTTACTGAAAAGAAAATAATAAAACCCCTCAAATTTTCTTCTGCTTCCAGTTTATCCTGGGGAGATGCATCCTCACTGGGCTCCTGAGCATTGCCATGGAGCAGTGGGCTGCAACATAGACTTGGGTGGCCAGCAAAGAGGGACCACAAGGCAGGAAGGGATGCTTCTGGAGCACGTTGTGAGGTCTGCAGCATGCATTTAGTGGGATTAAAAAGCTGCCAAGGCACTGACCAAAGTGGCAATCCTCTCCTGGCCAGCAGAGCATGGAGCCCAGCATCCCCTGCTACATGAGGCCTCCGCAGCCTCTTCCTCCTTTCCATCCCCTCAGCACAAACTGCTTTTCTCCTAGATGAGGACACAGCTTAAGGGTACAATCCCCCAGGAATTAGGTTATCAGTGAGAGCTGCAGAGGTCCCTGCAGCTGGGCAGAAGCAGTGGTGCATGCTGAGAGCCCCCACTTCTCTCCGTGATCCAGCTTAGGCCCTGAGTAATGCAAATCCCTACAGTTCCCTGAATTAAAGTCTGCTTCCTCTACCCTTAGGAAAACCAAGCCAGCTTTGATGCAACAGTTGCTCAGGAAGACGAATCAAAGAAGGCAGAGCTTTTTGAGAAATGCACCAAAATAACCATGTTATTTTTGGTCTGACTCTACTGATTTCAGGCAACCAGTTCCTGCTATAGGAGGATGGTTTGAAGATGCCAGTGCCAAAGCATGGCCCCTCTCCATGGTTTATAGACATGGCTTGGCTGTGAGAAATGGTTTGAGTTTTTGTGCATCCCATGGCAACACATGCTGAAGGGCTCAGGGAAGCTCTTCCATCACTCCAGGACACTCTTAGAGGATGGAAGGGGTTAGTTAGAGATGGCCACATGCCCGCCACAGCTGGATGAGCTGTGCATGCCCACACTCAAGGAACTGCACTCGTTCTGCAGTGAGGCCTGATGCTCACAGGTCTTCCATGCTGAGCAAGTTAAAGCACAGGTCTGCCTGCTGTGCCTGCTGCAAGCACATGTGAGCATCCTCACTGCCCAAGCCTCTCCCGGTGTCTCCCTGCCCGCTGCAGACACCGGGAATGACCAGATGGCACTGCCATGTGATGGGGACTTTCCACTCACAAATGTGGAGGAGGCAAGGGAGAGGTGCTGGAACTGGTGACTTGCAAATTGTTAAGGGCAGCCAGAGATGGGTCTCTGCTGCAAGAAAGGGGCTGCAAAGCCGTCTTGCACCAGAGCTGCTGGAGTGAGGGGGCTCTCCCTTTTCTGATCTTTCTGCAGCCAGAAGCAGTGCTGCAAAATCACCCCAGAAAGAAAGAAACCAGGGCCAAGATGACAGTGCAGCCCTGCTCCCTGCCACGCCCTGCAACGCTGCCAGTGCCTGGCTTGGCTCTCCTGCTCCTGGGCACTCTCCCTGCCTGCTCCTGGGCTCTGCACCATCCAGCGGGGCACAGGGCCAGCGTGGCTGTGCCACGGGGCAGCAGCGGGCACGGCAGGCAGGGCACAAACCTACACAGGGCAGCTCCCAGAGCCCTGCGGGGTGGCAGGGTGACACTGGGGGTCAGGCAGCAGGGGAAAAGGTGGTGGGGCCGGGCTTGTAGGGGGCCCTACACACACAGAGCCTCTGGAATTACCCACACCCTGCTCCAGACAGGGACAGCGCTGTCACCCTCACCGGGCCCTGCAGAGGCACATCCCCACCAGCCTCGGCTCTGGAGTGAAGGTTTGAACGTGCCTGGCTTAGACGTGTTTCTGCTGCCCGAGACAGGAGGCAGGACGGGTCTAAGCCCCACACCACGGGAGCTCAGCACCGCAGTGTCCCTGCCCAGCAGCAGGCAGGGGATGACACCGGAGCCACCGCGGCCCCACAAAGGCACCGCCGCTGGTCTGAATCCCCCTCACCGGCCCCAAGGGCACCGCTGCAGGGCAAGGAAGGCGCTCCTGGGCTGCCCCCAGAGGGGGCCGGGATCCCGAGCTCTGCCGCATGTCATGGGGGGCCTCCGGGTGACCCTCGTGTCACCCCCCCCGCCCTTCCCACTGCTTCACCACACCACAGGCCTCAAGCCGGGCGGGGTGTTTGGGGGACTCCCGGTGAAATCACTCTCCGGGAGCTTGGGAAGAGGATCCTTCGAGCCCTGGCTGCCGGCAGCGGGGCCCGCAGAGAGCGAGACCCCGCGGGGCCGGAGCTTTGTTTGGGCGCCGGAGGCCGGGGCGGCCGCCGAGCCGCGGGGACAGCGACAGGGACGGGGCGGGGAGCGGAGCCGGCGGGCACCGCCTCCCGAACCGCGGGGGCTCCGTGAGGCTGCGGCGACCCCCGGGGACGCTGCCCTGCGGCGGGGGACACCGGGGACGGGCGGGCACAGCCGCAGCCACGGACCGAGGGGGAGCGGGGAGCGCCGGGCGCCGCTGCCGGCGGCGGGGCGGGCGCGGGGAGGAGCCTTACCCAGCCTGCCGAAGGGGAGCCGGTTCCTCTCGCCCAGCATCAGGTTGAAGCGGGGGTTGTCCTTGCGGAGGCGCCGCCACTGCCCGCTGGCCAGCAGCAGCCGGCTCACCTCGGTGTACACGCTGCTGCCCTCGTCCCGCACCACGAAGGTGTACATGGCGGCGGGGCGGGGGGCAAGGGGCTGCCCGCCCTACCCCCGGCGGCTCATGGGGCCCCGCCGCAGCCCAGGCAGGGCCCTGCGCGGCCGCCGCCGCCCGGCCCGGCTCCGCATGGCCGGGGCCGCCGCCCCCGCGCACCGCCCGAGAGCCTGCCCAGGCGGGGACTGACCCGGAACCAGAACCGCCCTCCGAGCCCGATCCTGAGCCCGAGCCGACTCCTGCTCCTGCTCCTCCCCGCCCCGTTACGCCGTGCAGCCGCCGGGGCGGGGCCGGGCGCTCGCTGGGGGCCGGGCCAGCGTCTCCGCGGCGTGACACCGGCCGGGATCTGTCACTGCCCGGGATCTGACACTGCCCGGGATCTGTCACTGCCCGGGATCTGACACTGCCCGGATCTGTCACTGCCCGGGATCTGACACTGCCCGGATCTGTCACTGCCCGGGATTTGACACCGGCCGGGATCTGACACTGCGCGGGATCTGACACCGGCCGGGATCTGACACTGCCCGGGATCTGTCACTGCCCGGGATCTGACACCGGCCGGGATCTGACACCGGCCGGGATCTGACAGCGGCCGGGATCTGTCACTGCCCGGGATCTGACACCGGCCGGGATCTGACACCGGCCGGGATCTGACAGCGGCCGGGATCTGTCACTGCCCGGGATCTGACACCGGCCGGGATCTGACACTGCCCGGGATCTGACACCGGCCGGGATCTGTCACTGCCCGGGATCTGACACTGCCCGGGATCTGACACCGCCCGGGATCTGACACCGGCCGGGATCTGTCACTGTCCGGGATCTGTCACTGCCCGGGATCTGTCACTGCCCGGATCTGACACCGGCCGGGATCTGACACTGCCCGGATCTGTCACTGCCGGGATCTGACACTGCCCGGGATCTGTCACTGCCCGGGATCTGACACTGCCCGGGATCTGACACTGCCCGGGATCTGACACTGCCCGGGATCTGACACTGCCCGGGATCTGACACCGGCCGGGATCTGACACCGGCCGGGATCTGACACTGCCCGGGATCTGACACTGCCCGGGATCTGACACCGGCCGGGATCTGACACCGGCCGGGATCTGACACCGGCCGGGATCTGTCACTGCCCGGGATCTGACACCGGCCGGGATCTGACACTGCCGGGATCTGTCACTGCCCGGGATCTGTCACTGCCCGGGATCTGACAGCGGCCGGGATCTGACACTGGCCCCGCTGCTCCCCGGGGTGACACCGGCCCCGTTCTGTCACCGGCCAGGATCTGTCACAGGTCCCGTTCTGTCACCGGCCCCGCCGCTCCCCGGTGTGACACCGGCCGGGGTGTCCCCTGTCACCCAGGCTCGGTGCCTGCAGGCTCCGCTGCCCTCCGGTGCTCAGGGCCCCTGGGGGATGCTCGCCCCCAGCCGTGGGTGTCGGCGCTCAGCTCTGAGCCAGGAGATCTCCTCCTTCCTAAGCCATGTGACTCTTCCAATCACTCCTTATCTTCTCCTTCATTGCTACCTAATTTGATCTTTAGGGTTATGGAAAGGTCTTCTTGTTTGTAACCATCACTTCTGTCTTCCTCACAAACAAACCTGCAGCAGACCAAAGGTATCTCACAAATTCAAAACCTGGAAGTCAGATTTCCTCCCCAGAACAGATCAGGTTTGTCTTAACAAACCTATCAATAATGAAAATTCTGAAGTTTGAGTTGGTTAATGTCCTGTTTTTCCTACAGATGCTGTATGAGTAATGACATCAGCATTGCATACATCGGCTGGCATACTCTATAAATCATGATATATTTCCAAGAAATAAAGAACATTTTGCTGAAGGAAACACAGATAGGTCATGGCCTGCACATTGCCTTTTCTTTTTTCGTCAGCACAAGGTAAGGTGTTAAGTGATTCATGGATGGAAAAAAATTAATTTAAAAAATAGCTGCTGTCATAGCAGCTAAAAAAAATTCTCAAGGCAGCTTATTGCTACTAGGAGGTGCTCTTGGACCTGGGATTGGATGGGCCTCTGGATCTGTTTTCAGATGCATCCTCAGCGTGTGTTCTCTTCACAGTGTTGTGAGTTAAAACACCTCACAGCCCAGGGAATCACAGAGCAGATCCTGAAGCCATTCCCTCTTCCCAGTTTGGGTACGTGCTGTTTATCAGGATTCCAAAATTATAGGTAATTCCAACTGATAGATAATTTGATGGCTCATCTCTGTTGGTTGCATAATGAAGCACAAGAAGCAAAGATATTCCACAGAGTTAAGATCAATGTGTTAGACCAATAAGCAGAATGAAGTCCAACAATGGACTACTCAATATTCCATGCAAAATTTCCTGTAGCAAGGTGGAATTTGGGTTTGGGATTTGTGGTGGTTTTTTTTTGTTTGTTTGTTTTTGTTTTTGTTGTTGTGTGTTTTTGGGGTTTTTTTGTGTGTGTGTGTGGGGGGGGTGGTGGTTTTTTTGTTTATTTTTTTGTTCTGTTTTGGGTTTTTTGTGGTTTTTTTTTTCCTATAGCTTAAAGTATAATTCTTGCATACACACTAGATTTAAATGCAAAACCTTTTTTCTTCTTCATGTATGTAGGAAAAATGCTTGCAGTTAACCCATTCTCAGTGGGACTCCTGCATGTGCTTTTTTCTGGCTTTGAGCCTCAGTGTGAAAACCATCCAGACCTCTTCTAAATGCAAGAAATATTTGTAGCTATAGTTTATGGTTTAAAATGAACCATAAATTACCACCCAGCTGGATTTATTAGAGCTTATTTGGGTTTGTGTGATTCTCACTCACTATTTTTCTGGCTGCATTGTTTCTCCAGGTGTAGGAACCAATGCACTGTAGTTTCTGGAAGGCTGTGCACAGATCTGAAAGGTCCAAGTCCAACAAGGCCAAAGACTGGAAGAGCTTAGCACAAGGTGCCTTTATTTCCACACCCTGTTGGACCTGAGCATCCTTTGCTGCTGGCCACAGCACAGAGAGGGTTAGCTCCTGCCAGCTGGTGTCCTGATCTGCCTCCTTCCTCCCATGTCCTCAGTTCCACTTCCCTTGGGATTGAGGTCGGTGGGCAGCAAAGGCTCTTTCCCTGGCAGATCAGAGCATGGCTCAGTTTGTGTGGTCTCCATGCTGGGTGTCCCACAGGATTCCTCACTTCAGGAGAGCCTGCAGTGGCACGCCCTCGGCAGTGCTGGCTTCTGGTGGCACTTTTACTCTGCAAGAAAAAAAATCACGTTTGGGCTGATGGGCAGAAAAGCGGGACAACAACCCAACTGGGCTGTCCCTTCTTCCCCTGCCGCCCACAGACGGGGAATTGCAGGCAGCAGAGAGGGATGTCCCCATTCCTCATTAGAATCCAGGTGCATGGTGTTATATAAGTAAAAAATCTGCCAATTTTTTTGGGGGAAAAAAGGGTTGCAGAACCAGTTGCTCCTTTTGTATCGGTAAGGCCCTGCCTGAGGCTAAGTTGATAGTCCTTCACCCCAGACAGTGAGAGGAGGGGACATGGGGGGTTGGGGCATCAGAGAGAATGCAAAATACCCTCGAGACCAGCATGCCATGGGAAGCAACCCCACCAAACTTACTGAAAAGACCCCCAAAACAACGAGCCAATACAGAATTAAGAGATTAGAGTGATGTCTGGACGTGAGGAACAAAGTACCGAACCTGCAGAGATGCTGAAAAGCTTTGCTGCCCCTCGCCCTGAGCAAAGAACTCAGCTGGAAACAAGACCCCGACCCTGAAGAGCTTAAAAGTTGGGAAACAGAGGCTATGCCCACTACTCTTGTGAGGATGGGACCCCCAAGTTCTGCGCTTTAGTGGACAAAGCTGCACATTCCTCCTTCTCCTCCTCGTCACCCTGGGAGCGTTGACGGAGAAGCTGCGGACCTGTCAAGTAGGAGTGTTGACCTGTCGAGCTTCCCAGCCTTGAGCTGATCACTTTTAATAAAGGCATTAAAAGGAGAAAAAGTCTCCTGCCCTGGGAACGGAGGTGACTCACCGCGGCTTCTCCACGTCCTCGATGCCCTCGGGAAGGCGCGCGTTGAGCGTCTCCGGGAGCAGGAAGGCCGCGGCGCCGCTGCAGACGGCCACGGCGCAGTATGTCACCTCGGGCAGGGACCGCCACACCTCGTCCAGCAGGAACACCAGCGGCGCCAGGGCCCCTCCCAGGCGCGCCAGGAACGAGGTGTACCCCATCCCGTTCTGCCTGGAAAGGTGCACACACCCCCGCGGGAAACAGAGGCCTGCTCGTGTCACGGCAGGCCTCCGCCCTTTTCCCCTCTGCCATTTTCCCTCTGACATTTTTTTTCTTTTCTTTCTTCATATCTTCCTAAAATCAGCATCATCATCTATCCCAGAGATCAACTGTAGCTGCTGTGAGAAATAGATTTATGTCTATTGTGAGAAAGAAGCTGCAGTTCCACGCTAAGAATGCCTGCTCTAAAGCTGTTTCCGCTTGAAATGTCTGAAACCCTGAGAGCATTTTCTAATAGTAAGACTAGTGAGTCTTCCAACCTGCTTAGAGCAAATCTAAGTTCCTCCTTCTCCCAGGTACTTCTAGGCAGGTGCCATACACTAGAGATACCTGTGAGCATTTTTGGTCAAAGGAAGGAGCTCTTGGAGAGGGGACCAGAAATTAAGACCTAAATTTGAGGGGATGGGTGGCATTTCACACTCATGACAAGAATCCCAGGACCTGCTTGTGCATATACAGAACAATTGCTGCAGAAGGAACCAACAATTTTGTCTTTGCCAATGTCTTTGAGCATGAAAGATACAAACTGATCTGGGATAAGAAATGGCAGACCAGTGTGACTGCGTTGATTTAAATGTGAATCTTTCCCCACATGCAACAGACCTTTAAAAGCTAAAGGACTAAATGGCAGAGGAGGGTACTCTGGGCAGGAAGGGACAGAAGTGAAGTAGCCCACAAGGCCTGCTGTCATTCATGAGGTTTTTTTCAAACTTCCACAAAGAAATCAGTGAGGTGGTGCCCTCCACCAGACTTAGCTATATCCCTGCCTATGCAAATGCTAAATCTGGTGTTATGTTACCATTCCCAAAGTATGTCAAATAAGCTCTGTTTTTTCCTCCTGAAAGGCTGGTTAATGCCTGCTTTAATATCATCCAGTGTCCAAAAGACTCTCAAACATGTGGTAGTATGTGTCCCTTGTAAAACTTTGTATTTCAAGTTATTATTTTCAGGTTCTTTTAACAGTCCCCGACAGATTATAACAGGGAACAAAGACTTTACTAAGCACAGGTGCTTTATGGAGTGCAAAGATATTCCCACACGGAATACTCCTCACTTTTCCATTCATCTTCCTGTCAACACAACCTAACCACCCACAACCCAGGTGAAAAAAAGGGGGGCTTTCTGCCTCTCTCTTGTGAGTATGTGAAATCCCTAGAACCTGCTAGTTCCAGAGGCAAGGGGCCAGTGCTGCAGGGTAGTCACCAGCACATCCTGCTGTGCTGATGGCCTGAGCACCCCAGCCAGGCCCTGGGGGTGTGCTCAGCTGGGTGGCATCTCTTACCTCAGAATGGTGGGGTAGAGCTCTGAGGTGTACAGGAAGACAGTGGTGAAGGCAGCTTCTGAGCAACCCTTGCCCAAAATGGCCACTACTGAACGCAGGGAGCTGAAGGCTGGGGGGGGAGGAAAGGCATTTATGGCAGTGAGCTGCCTCTGGGAAGGAACTTCCAGGTCTAAGAAGGGAGAAGGTTCAGTGCTCCCACACAGCTTTTTAGCCCTGGAGCTGCTGTCTCCAAAGGCTGGGTCTGCAGGTTTAGTAATTATTAGCCCAAGTGGGAGCTGAACTGATGGCAGGGTAGGTCCTGACAGTTCCCATTGGACAAAGTCTATAATTAAGATAGGCACTGTGCCTTGCCATTGCTGGGCCCTTTAGCAGTCACAAAACCACCCAGATATTGGGGTTAGCCCACATCAGCGACCTTGTCTTGTGGACACCCTTCAGGACTTCTCTACAAAGGATTGCCTCTGGACAAATCCACGGCTCTCCTTCTCCAGCACTGCACCAAATGGACTCCCTCCCCCTCCAGCAAGTCCTGTGTAGAGCAGAAGAGCCTCTCACACTTGGGAATGAGGATGTTGGCTCCTATGCAGAGCCCGGCCAGGATGAGTGTCCACGCCTGGTTCTGCCGCCGGCCGATTCGGTTCACCAGCACGTACATGGCCATCTTGGCTGGAATCTCAATGACACCAAAGACAAACTGGGAGAGGTAGATGCTGAGCCCAAAGCCAGTCAGGTTCATGCTCAAGCCGTAATAAGAGAAGGCAACACCAAACCTGCAAGGAGCGGGTGGAGATGGGACCGAGGGAAATCCCTCTGGGAGCTGCGGGATGGATTCCCCCTGGGAAGTGACACTGCTTACCACACCACACCAGAACACACAGAGATCTTCCTCAGGACTGGGGTCCTGAACAAGCTGATGTAGGAGTAACTCCCTCCCATGTTTTTGTCTGTTGCCATCCTTGAGAGGGCCTGGCAGAGATGGAAAGAAGGACATAGCTCAGCTGCTGTTCTGTTAGGATGCAGACATGAAACCCCAGACAGGCTGGGGACTTTTGACCTTCCCAGCTTCAGATCCACCTTGGATTTTCCATACATTCCCTTTGCAGAGCCATTCTCTGAGCATACATTTTCAGAGTCATGTCTTCCTACAACTTTACAGGTTGCCTGCTATTTTAGACCTCTCTTTCTTCTCATGGTTTCTTCTTCCCTCTCACCTACATGCCCCATGTAGCAGAGAGGTCTGTAGAGAAATGGCAGATGGAAAAGTCAGCATTGGACAGTTCCATCCTCTTCCCCATGTGGCTGCCTGCTCTTGTATGAAAACCTAGCAGTGATCTTCATGCTTTGTTCTTAGGAGTGCATTAATTTAAAGGGTAATTATTTGTCCATCTACTTATATAAGTACAGAAAACCGTAAAAGTTGAGCACTGAGAAGTTCTTCTTCACAGGCAGTGAAGAAGAAGAGACTGCTTGTCCAAAAGGCTTTTTGGCAATGGATTGGGGAGTAAGTACCCGCAGAGTTAATAAGTTCTACTCACTGTGTATTTCCTCCAGTGTCCAGTCCACTGAGGCCTCTTGCCATGGCAAGAGGAAAGACACTCCACCTAATGGATGGGATTTCTGGCCTTATGGGAGCTGAGCTGGAGCTTTATCTTTAGGAGTGAATTTCTGCTTTCTAGAGGAAAATGCCCACAGTGCCCTGCAGACCACACAGCAGGCTAAGCATTGCTCCAGGTATCAAACAGAAGTAAAACACAGAGAGACAAAGTGGGAAAACAAGAACGTGTGTCTGGATCTCCAGTTCCTTACCTCTGGTGAGACAGCAAAGTCCTTCCTTCCATTCATTCTTGCACATCTGAGCAGGTGCCTGTGGGCTTGCTTCACTTTGCCCTTGGCTATGAGCCACCTGGCAGACTCTGGGACCCACCTGCAGGTGCAAGGAGAGGAGACTGTTCCTCTTGGAGCTGCCTGTTTTCCACCCCATATCCATGGCTCTGGCATCTTCTCCATGACACTTCCACCCAAACATAACAACTGTGGTGCATGGGAAGAGCAGTGGGGCACACTTTTGACAGGTACAGGCTCTTCTACCCACAAAGGCTGAGCTGGCTGAAGTTTCAAACTCTTACCAATTAAAATTGACCCCAGGGAGTTAAAATTGACACCAGCTTTCTGGGACTCTTTAAGCTTTGAAATTGTCAGATATTAAACCACAATATAGAAAGGATTCAGTGAGCTCTATACATACTTTGTTAGCTGCTAAAATGATTTGGTTTTCACAATAATCAAAGCCTTCTGCACACTGCAGTCTTCCACTAGAATGGTCCAAGACCGGATCCCTACAATCCAGTGTTTGTGATTCATGTGCCCTAAATCAGATTACAGAAAAACTAACGAGCAACTGTTGCCACTATTCAAGCAGGAATTGAAAATGATGTGTAGAGCAAAAATGTTTGGAGAATTGGTCTTGTTGAAAGTTTTCATCTCCTTCCCACAGGCTTACAACCTTGGGAAATATAAAGAAGGAAAGATGGCATTTTGCACTCATTGCCACTGTCTCTAGAGAGTAATACCATGTCGTTTGGTTGTCTACTGTTTCCACTGAGTTCTGACATTGTGTCAATAATATCTACAGAGTGCTAAATTAGATTTTAATTCCATCCTTCAGAGACTTTCAATTTTCTGCAATCACTGACCTTATGGGTGCTTGAAGACTAGAGTATAATTTGTTGGAGAACTAATCTCCATAAAAGATAGTAACATAAGAAGAAAAATCAAATGGTTATGATTAAAAGGGGGGGGGGGTCCAAATGCATCTGTGAATTTCAGCACTTCCAAGGACTCATTTTTCTATGGCTGGTTGTCCTAGAAAGAGAGCAAAACAACTTGAACTAAAAAAGTCAGCAGGACACGTATTTTAGTTGTGTTGGACTTGATCAGTGAAATACCAGAAGTTACTCATTAGACTGTCAATGAATCAACTCTGTATTCTAATTTGTATTACTGCACAGGGAAATAATAATAATAAAAAAAGAAGATGCAAAAATTAAAGTTTCTTTGATTAAAAGAACAATTTCCCATTTTAAGGCTTAGGAGATGTCAGGTATTCTTAAATAAGGCTACAGGGGGGAAGTTGCCCAGAGAAAGCAGGTGTATTTGCCCATCAGGATGGTTGCACACCTGAGAAAAGCCTTGGGAAGAGTGCAGAGATAAATGAACTTGACCTAGCCTGAAGGTGTCAGTGGCTTTCATGGAAAACTTGGTATCCTTCCCAGTGAGGTGGGGACAGAGAATGGATAAATGTTTTATCTTGAGTTTATTAAGGATTAAAGCCTGGATCTGGTTGAGTGTTCCTTTATTGGAATCTCTTTTCTTTACTCTGAGCCATGTCTGACAGAGCTGGCAGCACCAAATCCTGCTTCCACTTGTCATCCTAATGCCTCAGCCTCATTCCTGCCTCCTCCTGGTCCCCAAAACTGTGATGTAACCTTGGGAGAGAAAAAACCCAGGCCACTCTGTTGGGAAGGATGAAAGTTTGACAAGAAAGTTTCACAGATATGTATGTCTAGCAGAAAGATTTTTGAATGTAGAGTCTGATGAAGGAATGGAGATGGAAGCAAGTTTTGTTAGAGAAGAAAAGAATTGCTGAGCCAGTCTTACTGGCTAACCAAGAAGGCAAAGAGTGTGTTACTTAGAAGGGGTTTTTATGATTTAGAGCAAAGGATAAACTTCAAACAAGAAGTTTTTACCAAGCAGAAAGATAGCACAGGCAAACATGTCAACAAATGTTGCAAGTAGAAAAAAGGTCTCAGAATTTTCTACTGCAAGAAAACTGAAAAACAACTTCTAGCTTAAACTGTAATGTACTGAGTTTTAGTGATTGGAGAACAGTAACATGAATATGGTAATTACAGGAGTTATGATAGGCTATAGATAATAGTTAAGGCATAGATTGGTTCTTCTGTATTAAGATGCTCAGCAAAGGAAAGTCTATAATGCATTGTAACCCAAACTCAGGGTCTCCAGGGCTGCCTGCAGCTGGAGCTGACAGCTGTAGGCACAGGCTCTGTCACCCACACCCTGAGCTGCTGTAACTCTTGGATGGAATAAACTGCATTTTGGAGAGCCCCTGGAGTCCCACATCCCTCATTTAAGCTCTTACACCACTCCAGTTTTCCATAACTGCCACACTTGGGCAATCCATGTAGAGGACACAGATGAATCCTGCTCATCCCGAGGGGCTTCTGAACGACTCCTAGGATCCACAGAGGAGGCAAATCCCAGTGTGCTTCCTTCTGGTGGCTGCACTCACCACAGGCAGACGATGCTCAGGAGGCAAGGAGCTGTCACAGCCACCAGCAGCCAGTGCCATTCCCTCACCAGGTAGGCTGCCAGGGCCAGCAGCATGTTCCCAAGGCTCCAGAAGATGCTGATCAGGATCCCGGTGAAGGTGCGGTGCTGGACGTCCACCCACTCCATCCCTGCAAGAGGGGGGCAGCATCCAGCTGGGACATGCAGCACTTCTCCAGGCAGGGAGGGCCTGCAGGGCTTTCTAACAAGGGCAAAAGCAAGGGAACATCCCTGGTCTGCTCCTTCACAAAGTCTGGCTGATGTTTGGAATATTAAAATATTCAGCCACAGTACTTAGGCTGTTGCAAAGCTGTCAGCCACTGAAATAAAACTTCAGGAAAAGAAATGCTGGACATGAGTTAAGGAACAGTGCTAAAACCACTCTTGCTGATATTTTTTTTTATCCCATTCAATAGCATTCACTTGGTTTTCTTCATCAACCAGATTTTTTTTTCCCCCTAGCCATCTTGCTTGCACAGTTTCCCATTTCTCTCTCAATATTCCCATTTTCACTCATTATTTCAGATTAAGGAAATAGATTGGGAAGAATTATTGTTGACATGGAGCCCACCCAGCGCAGACAGCAGCAAAAGTGTAAAGCCAGCTGGGGGTCTCCTTGTTTGTGAGTGTGAACTAAAAGCCAGCTGGGGGTCTCCTTGTTTGTGAGTGTGAACTAAAAGCCAGCTTTCCTCTGAAGGTTTGGACATCTTGCTACAACCTCTAACAATCAGAAATGCCCCTCCCAAGCTCTACTATGACTTGCAGGAATCAACCTTTATAGCAATAAACAAACACAGCAGCCCTTGGGATTTGTCAGGTCTTGTGTGGGCTTTTCCAGTGCTGAAGCCATTATAGCTTGATTTTGACTAGATCTGCAAAAATCCTGGAAATTTCTGCTGCAACTGTTAATGGTTCTTGGGTACAACACTTTTTGCCCAGTATGTCCCAACTGTATCTACAAAATTATCCAGTGGTTTACTGGATATCCTGAAATCTGGGGCTTGTTTTTATTATGTAATTACCTAAATTCTTCAGCTTCAGTTTTGCCTAGCTCTGCGTGATTTGTAAAAAATTTTTTGGTAGTTCTTCTCGTTGTAGAATACAAATTGGCAGCTTGTGAGCAAACTCGAATCTGGGGAAGTAGAAACACCCTGTAAATGACACACCCTCCTCTCGTGCTGAGGACAGGGCAGTGCTGGATTGTCCTAACAGTGCTTGAAAGGTGAGAACTTTGTAGAGTGGGAAAGGGGCAGAGACTTTGGAGTGTGGCTTTGATTGTGTTGCTGATGATCCTTGACAGGAACTGGGTAGCTTGTTCCAACAGAAGCACTGACAACTGCTTGCTGTATTTTGAGCAGACTGTTAAATATTAATTAGACCAACAGCAAATTGCAATTCTGGGATCCTTGCAAGAAGGGAAATCGCGTGCGCAGCGATTCCCAGACCCCTGTTCCTACCAAGCCTGCCCTGCCTGGTAGAGAATTCCCTTCCCACCCACAGTCTGCCAGGAGCCCCCCCTGGCAGCCACAGCCCCCCAGACTCACCCAGAGGCAGGACAATCAGGGACAGGCCACTCAGGGCCACCCCGGTGAGGGTCCGTGTGACGGCCAGCATCGTGTAGGACACGGAGGCGGCGCTCAGCATCCCAAAAACCAGGGAGCACACCAGGGACAGCTGCAGCATGGTCTTCCTTCCAAACCTGCCACGAGCACAGGCTGGGTTACACTGGCTGGAAACCTGTCATGGGAGCAGGGCTTGAAATGGGCAAACCAGAGATTTTAGAGGAAAATTAAAGGATGCAGCATGCTGGAGAGGAAAAAACTTGCTCTGGATCAAGCTGGTGCCACAGTGGTGCAATCCCATGCAGATCCCACCCCATAAACTTTGGGAATCTCCAGTGGAAAGACCAGTGCTGCTCAGAACAACAAAACTGGCTTTCCTGGCCCACAGCACCACCAAAAGCAGCGATGCCAGCTTGAAATCCCGTGTTGCTGTCACACCCTGCTCCTTCCAGTGTCAGCATCCCATGGCTTACTCAGGACTGGCCACTGCCACCACGCTCAAGGAGGTGACAGAGCCCTGACACTTTCACCCTGCTCCTTGGAAGGAAAAGGAAGGAATCCAGTTGTCTGCCCACATGTGCAAATAGCCCTGAAATCCTAAGGGGTGTCTGAGGAATCTGCCAGGGTGTCGCTCCCCTGGGGTTTCCTTACCCCGTTGTCCAGAGTCCTGTGTGGAGAGTGTGGAGAAATACAGAACACCAAATGCACACAAATGCAACTTAAATTCATATATACCCACAGACACTCATTCTCACAGACAGAGAAATATGTCTGCATGTATTTCTGCACAACCCATGAAAATCTAAAAATCAAAATGGAGCACAAGGTGTCGGTCTCCCGATGAACATCAGCCCTGCATGTTTGGAGAGCTGAGGCTCCAGCAGCAGCAGTAGATTAGGCCTGACTGCAGGTGATGTTCAGCCCACAAGGACTGAAATCCTGCTCTGATCCTGGCATTAGGGCTCTCCCAGTGCCCTCCTGAGAAGGATGGTGGCAGGAACAATTGCTCCAGGGGGAAAAGTGGCATGCCAGGACACAATGCTGCAGTAACATTCCCAAAAATAATAAAAAAATTACTTCATTCAGCAGGTGATAAATGAACTTACTGGCAACCCCCCCAACTCGTGGCTTGGGTGTGGGGAGTTTGCTGGATCTCCTTTGAAATTTAAGCCAGGACAATTTATAAAAGACACCTTGATGCCCCTGGGTCAGAACAGGAAGCACCAGAAACCCCTCACAGCTGGATCCAGTTTCCAATGGGTAACTGCCCAACAAAGAAGATACATTTTGTAAATGAAGATTTTCCTTGAAAATACAGTAAGGAGGGTATAAAACCATGATATTCCCTGCAGGAGTCAAGGCAGCTATTTAAGGAACCCTTGCTACACTCTCAGCAAGTGCGCACCACTCGCTGGGAAAACCAGGAGTGAGCTGCCAGGATTGAACTGCAGGATATAGGGAGGCTGCTAGAAATAATGCCATTAAAATTGCCTTCAAAGAGAGTGGTAGGAAAGCACAACTTCTGAAAGACTGTAGAAAATACAATAAAAGAAGCAGACTGCAGAAGCATAAAAATTAATAAAAAAGCCATTTTCATTAAAAAAAAACCCAATCTGGAAGTCTGCCAAAGCATTATTGAACCAATTCAGTACAAGGACAAGGTACAAAAGGAGTCTTTGGAGAAGAGCAGACAATAACAGAAACAATATATATGTTATATATATATTGTTTCTGTTATACATATTGTGTATATGTATATATATATATATAATATATATATATATGTAGGTATGTATGTATTTTTGCATACATTTGTTCACAGTGAAGGTTTTTGGAGGGTTTCCCTGGGTTAAATTTGTCAGTGGAGTAGATCTCAAATCCAAATATCTTCAATGGCTTAGACAAAACCTGAACCTGAACAGTAGCAAAATGCCAGATGATTTTCCCCCTGGAGCACCAGAGATGAAACCTCTGCCTCACTGTTAGCACAAAGAAGTGGGATCTCATCTCTGTCAGAGAAAAGGAGGGTTGCTAATGGGAGGTCAACTTTAAAGAGATGATAGGGGAGATGTGGGGGGTGATATCTGAGGTTTAACCTAATGATCCTTAATTTTCCTTTTGCTTCCCTAACCACTACTCCCTGCTGTGTGGATGTTTGCCCAGAGCAAAATTGTGTTTTGCTGTATAATGCCAAAATCTTCCTGCTGAGTAGCTGTGGTCATCTCAGAGCCTCCATTTTAAGTGAGAGGTTTAAATTGTTTCTCTATTTTAGATTGATCTGCCCTGATTGTCTCATCCTGTCACAGAGTCCTCTAACTCCTTCTGCAAAGTCTCCAGCCTCTGACCTCATCTCTGCCAGGCTCAGCATCCCCTCCCCACTTGCTCCCTTCCCAGATTATTTATGAATGCCCTGAAAAGCACAAAATTCCAAGCACAGGCCACTCCCCTGTCAGAATGGAGCACTTGCATTTCCTCTCTCCTTCCTGCCTTTTACTAATTTAGTCATGCTGACACCTTCCCTCTTACCCTGGGGCAGCTCAGTTTCTGAAGGAGTGTTGGATAAGGAGGCTGAGATGGTGTCTCCTCTGCTGACATGCCTGTTGATCCATGCAAAGAAATCCTGCACGTTTTTAAGGCTTGGACCTTTTGGAAAACCCCTGCTGATTCTTCACTGGGGTGTCTTACCTCCCCCTGGGGCTCTGGCTCCACCTTTCAGAGGAGTTTCTGCCAATTTGCCTGGTGCAGACAGAGGTCAGGCTGCCTGGCACTCCTGAGAGCTTATTTGGACACCACTTAAAAGCTTTTCCATCCCCAGGATGCTGTAGGGCTCCAGGACAATGTCTCCTTCCTCCTGGCATTCCTCTGGTGTCTTCCTCTCTGCCTCCCTCTGTCAGCTCATTTCAAAGCTCCAGCTCCAACACCTGCCTCCACACATTCTCCCCCTGTGAGCACAGACTCATTTATGTCTCACACTGCAGTCTTTTTATTTCCAGATGCTCCTTTTATGCCTTGATCCTCTGCTGGCTCTTCCCCTCTCACAATCCCTTTGGGAAACAAATTACTTTTCATTTTGTGCTACCTTGTGTTATCTTATTTTCCGCCATATTTTGTCCCGCTCCTTTTCTCAATTCTGAATTTCTCCCCCTCCAGCTGTGCTATAAAACTATTGTGGTTACAAAGCCAAGGCACACAGTTTGAAAATCATGCAGGTGTCTTGGGGCCTTGTACAAGCATAGCCATGCACTCATGGGTAAAGGTATGGATGTAAAAATTCCCATCTGCAGCACTAAAGTCTCTGGGTCCTTCACACTTCAGGTTCCCATCTGCAGTGATTCTGCAGCTTGCTGTACTCTAATTCCTCCCAGAGGAAGGAAATCAGGAAGCAGTTTCCCAATAATGAATGATGTACAGGGAACAGCACATGCCAACTGCGTGCCTGGACTCTGTGTCCTCTGATGGGTTTCCTGGTTTTGCTGCTTGCAAAAATATTTAGTTTCTTATCTGATGCCCTTTCTAGGTTATTGCTTGGATTTATTTTTCAGGTTTATATTGTCACATCCTAACATTTAACCAGAGAGAGCACCCTTTGTTTCTGTTTCCTTTGTTGCTTTACCTCTTCCATAAGGAATAAATACCTCCCTGCTTGTAAAGAATCTCCTTTACCACGATTCTCTAGGAATGACAGAGTCAGATTTTTCTTGCTGGAAGCTTGTCACAGACATCTTTTTATGAAAAGTCCTTTCCTTAAGATTTTTCCTCCTGAGAAGCTGAGAGGCCTCAGTAACAAAATGTAAATGATGGTTATCTGCTGCTGTGGAATGCAACAGGTGGATCTTTGATTAGGCCATGTTGGTTGTTTCTAATTAATGGCCAATCACAGTGAGCTGGCTCAGACAGAGAGTCTGAGCCACAAGCCTTTGTTATCATTCCATTTTTTTTTCCTATACTTAGCCAGCCTTCTGATGAAATCTTTTCTTCTATTCTTTTAGTATAGTTTTAATGTAATATATACCATAAAATAATAAATCAAGCCTTCTGAAACATGGAGTCAGATCCTCGTCTCTTCCCTCAACCTGAGACCCCTGTGAACACGGGCACAGAAACTCTTTTGAGCTATGGCAAAAAATTCCTCTGAGCTCCTCACTTGGGTGTTATCAGCCAATTTGTGTATAATTTGCAAGGAGTTAATTTGTGATTAATTTGCAAGGAATTCACTCTTTTAGCCTTTTTGTCCAGCTTTGTATCAATCAGCTCGCTCCATTTTTAGACTGAAACTGGTCTGGCAGACTGGATTTTTTGTTTGTTTGGTTTTTTATTGTTCCTGCAGCACCTCTGCCCACAGTCAGCAGTGCATCTGACTCCTGCCCAAGGCCAGAGCTGCTCCTCTGATCCGGGAAGCATTTAGTGGCTCACGGATCCAGGAATCATTTACTCCCTTGAGTCCAACTTCCCAGTGAGAGGCTGGATCTCCCTTTGCAGTTGCCTTTTGTCCTTCCCCCGCCCCTCTGGCTGCCTGCTGGAGGTGACATGCTTGTGGCATTCTTTCTGTGAAGCTGAGGCCCTGGAGGAGCAGCCTGGGAGGGCTCAAACCTGTCGGAGAGGTCCCCGAACACCATGGCCCCCATGGTGACGCCGATGAAGAAGAAGGTTGCCGTGGCCTGGTTCAGCCCACGCTGCTCACACACCAGGTCCCACTGAAACACAAGGCCAAAACGACACTTTAGTGCCCAGCCCAGCCCCTGCTGCCTTCTCACACTCCTTCATCCCATTGTATGGTGCAGTTTGTATCTGATGGACCCGTGGGATCCTGCACCAAACTGCACGTCAGACAGTGCCAGAGTCCTGGAGAATGGAAAGCTGCATCTTACAAAAGGCCCAGCTATCCCTCCCCACTGTGACAGCCTCTCTGTGAACACTTCATGGAATCACAGAACCGTCTGTAGAAGATACTGAGTTGGAAGGGACCCATCAGGGTCATGGAGTCCAACTCCTGGCCCTGCACAGGACACTCCAAAAGTCACCCCAAGTGCCTGAGATTTTTGTCCAAATGCTTCTGGAGCTCTGTCACTCTAGTGCTGTGACCACTGCCCTGGGGAGCCTGCTCCAGTGCCCAACCACCCTCTGGGTGAAAAACTTTTCCCTGATATCCAACCTAAACCTCCCCTGACTCAACTTCAGGCCATTCCCATGGATCCTGTCACTGGTCACCACAGAGAAAAGAGGTCTGCCCCTCCACTTGCCCCTGTGGGGATGCTGAAGACCCCAATGAAGTCTCCCCTCAGTCTCCTCCAGGCTGGACAGACCAAGTGCCCTCTGCCACTCCTCATGTGGCTTCCTCTCCAGACCCTTCACCATCCTTGTGGCTCTCCTTTGAATGCTCTCCAATAGCTGAATGTCTCTTTTATATTGTGGTGCCCAAAACTGCCCCCAGCACTCGAGGTGAGGCTGCCCCAGTGCAGAGCAGAGCAGAGCAGGACAATCCCCTCCTTTGACTGGTTGGTGATGCTGTGCCTGATGCACTCCAGGACAGGGCTGGGCATCAGAAAACTTTCCTGGGGACCACACGTGGAGACTTCCCCATTTTCTTCTCCCGACCTCTGTGCAAGTGTCTCCCCCAGCTCCCTCTGTTGTGCCCTGGGAGTGCCCTGGTGAGCTGGGCATTGGCAGGGCAGTCTCAGTGCATTGGCACTGCAGTGAGCTGTCACCCCCAGCCCTCAGAGAGCACTGGGGACAGTTGTGATGGTGACCGGCTCCTCTCGCCCTGACCACTTTCCTTGGAAGTTGTCTGTGCAGGGAAGAAGGAGGGCAGAAGGGTGGCAAGGTCAAATATTTGCTCTTAATGCCAACCTATTGATTTCTTACTGAGGAGTTGGTTTGGACACCCATCCTAATTAAGTTAATGAACATAATTTTACTTTGTTGGAAGCGCAAATGTCACAAATCTCTACAGAATGCGGAGGTAATTTTCTCTGCGTGCAGATGTGGCAAAATTTAATCATCAACCCAGACTTGCAGCCTCTCTGATGAGGCCAGCTGGACCTCGAGCAACCTTTCTTGCTACAAGAGCAGAATTCCAGAGAAATTCCTGGCCCCTCGCAGGGGTTCCAAGGCCTCTGGCCATGGGAGCAGCCTCAGGAGGCTCCATGCTGCAGAGTACCTCCTTCTACCCTCTCCCTCAGCACTGCCTCACATCTCCAGTGCAGGGATGAGGAACAGAGCCAGGGCACACACAGCCCTCACCCCTGTGAGGAGCAGGAGTGGTTGGGTGGTGGGGAGGAAGCACCAGCTCCAGGCTAAGATTTGTCCCTGCTCCCACTGAGACAACCAGCGCAATCCTTCTAACCCAGCTGTGCCCCTTTTGCCTGACCAGACTTCCCCTTCCCTGAGACCTTGGGTGATCTGGATGGTTTCCCAAGGAAAGTAAAGCATTAACACCCAGAGGTATCACTGCTAGCCCTGAAAAGTGTTTCAGAAGGTGGGTGGTTAATATTTGATGGGCAGGGACCTTTTGCAGGCTCAAGGTTATGGCTGGCTACGAGCTCAGTGGAAGACCCTCAGAGAGAACATTAGATTTGGGAGAGAGATATTGGTGGTAAGAGAAGAGAGGCAGCACAACCCTGGGGAGAAAAGAGAAGAGAAGAGAAGAGAAGAGAAGAGAAGAGAAGAGAAGAGAAGAGAAGAGAAGAGAAGAGAAGAGAAGAGAAGAGAAGAGAAGAGAAGAGAAGAGAAGAGAAGAGAAGAGAAGAGAAGAGAAGAGAAGAGAAGAGAAGGTGAAGATCAGTGAGGAGGGCTGGCCAAGGGAATAGAAGTTATAAAGTGTTTGGAAAACCAAGAAAGGAAATCAAGAGCTCATGTGAAACCCTGACAGGATGCAATCTTGTGCAAATGCCACACAGAGAAAATCCTACATCTGTGTCTTTCCACTGCCTTCTGACCCCCTCCCAAATCTCTCAATCATCTGGAGAAATTAGGATGATTATAATGAGAAGTGTTGGTATCCATCTAAGCAAGAGGAGATGCTCACAAACATAACATTAATAAATGTTAGCTCCTATACTGAGCTTCAGAGAGCTTCCCCCTCCCAGGACATCTTCTCTGAGCAGGTCATGTCCACTGGCTACAATGCACAGATTCCCCTCTCCTTCTGTGCACTCCGCAAACACCTCTCCATCTCCTCCTCAAAGCACAGAGCTTATTTCAATTTTGGCTGGATCCCAGGCCAGGAATTACCTGGGTGGAGATGGTGGAGGTGAACTGTGAGTGGTCATAGACCCATCCGTGCCGGCAGTGCTGGATGATGGATTTGTTCTCTGGCTGCAGAGAGGAGTTGAGCAGCAGGTGGAACTGAGGCTGTGAGAACATCTCACAGGAGCTGAAAGTGCCATCGGGCTTCTGAGGGATGCTGATGAGCAGAACTTCCTCCACGGTGAGATTCACAAATGCCTCTTGGTGTGGAATTGCACAGTGGTGAGAGGGGGTGGCAGCAAGAAAATTGTGCAGCAGGAAATGCATGGGAAGGTTGATTCTTGCGAGGCAGAGGATAGCCAAAATCAGAATCTGGAATCTGCCAAAGCCCCCAGTTTCCAGCAAGAGATCCTCAAATTTCATCTTCTTTTTTTCCTGTGGAGCTTGCTCATTCAGAGCAGCTAGGTACCAAGGAGCAGCAACATGAGCTTGAAAAGCAGCCTCTGCTCCTGGAGCTCAGCTTCCCATGGCTTTTCATACAGCCACCTCTTTGGACTTTGAGACCTTGCTGGAAGGTGCCAAAAGTCACAGTGGAGCTCTCCATTTAGGGGGTAGCCAAAGAAATGATCCCTGTGTTCCCACAACACATCCCTTGGAAAGGACCCAGCGCAGGGCACCTGATCTTTTTGGAGTCCTTCCCTCCTGCTGTGGTTTTGGAGAGGGACATCTGCATCGGGAAGGGAGGCTCTGGGGACAGCACTGTGAGAGCACACTCATTCCTCATGTGAAGGTCCTGCAGCAAACTCTGCCTGCTGCGAGCTGGCCACCAGCCAGAGCTGCTGGACTGTGGCAGAGGAGGAGCAGGGGTGTCCCACTGTGTCAGGGCATCCCAGGACACCCAGCCTGGCTGCTGAGCACCAGCCAAGTGTGTTTTGGTGTGGTTTGTGTCAAGCCATGCCCTTGGAGCAGGGAGTGTAGAGAGGCTGCCTGGAAGGGAGATGTGTCTCAGGGTGGATGCAAGCAGGGACAGGCGCCCTTTGGGTGGGTGAGGGCCACCTGATCACCTGGGCCCTGAAAAGAATGGAAAAAGGGAAAAGTCCTTTTCTCCTGGATGCCCGGAAAGGTGTTTTGCCAGGACAAAGGCAAGGAGTTGGTGAGGGCTGCAGTGCTGGCAGGCAGAGAGGCTGCACCTCCCATGCTGGGGGCCATGACACACTCTGCAGGCTCCAGCCCTGGGGACAGAGGTGACAGCCAAAGGAGGGAACAGGCAACACCTGCCAGGGCCACAGCTGCTGCTGCCCCTGCTGCACAGGCTGGGGATGAGACTGGGGCAGGTAAATTCAAAGCAGGGGGAGAAGGGGCTGACTCTGCCTGGGGACCTTCTCCTGCAAGTCCCCTCACACCTGGGGACAGGACAGGAGCCTGCTCCCCCTGCAGCAGGGGCTCCAGGCACACTGGGCCCATGGGGAAGGCTGTGTCCTCAGCTCAGGGGGCAGAGCATCACACAGCAAGCAGGGGCAGCACCCTGCAAAGGCCACAGATGAAGAAGCAGAGCAGTGGAGCTGCTGAGAGCTCGCTCTGAGTTATCTCCCACTGCATTTTCACCCTCTGTACCTCTCTCCTTGCTGCCTCTGCCCTCCCTCCTCCGCCAGCCCTGCGCTCTTGAGTGTTGGTAGGTGCTGATGCATCATCTCCAGCCTTTCTCCCAGCTGTTGCCCCGGGCCATGCTCTGCTTTAAAGCAGCTCCAGTTTGGCCATTCCCATGAAAGCGGTGCTGTTTGGTGCTGGGATGCAGGCACAGCAAGGGGCTGGGCTCAGGGAATGCTGGAAGTGGTGCTGCCTCTCTGCACCGCCTTGCCCTGCAGCCAAGGGCTGGGGACAAGGGGCTGCAGAGCAGCAGGCAGGGATGAGGAGATCCAAAAGAGCTTTTCCAAAAGGGCTCCTGCTGTGGCTGATGGCCCAGACTGTGTGTCGCCCAGACATGAAGCGCTGCGAGGGCACAGAGCAGAATAACACCACGATCTGTGACCTTAGGAGGCATTTTCCCCTCTCAGCAGCATACCTGGCCACCCATGTTTCACTAATGTGCTGCCCCAGTGCCATGGTATGAGCCATCTCAGTGCTCGTCCCAGGACAGGCACAAAGGAAGCACACAGGAGTGAAGCAGGGACACCTGACAGTGCTGCACCTCCAGGGTTACAGTTTAAGCTGAAGTTGAACTAAAGGACAAATTATTTTTTTTTTCATCAGCAGTCTTCTGAGAGCAAGGGAGAGAAACTCTATTAGATGTGCTGCTGAATATTTAAACTGCAAACAGATCCAGCCTCCCCAGTCAGAAGGGAGATTATGGATCACTGTTCTGCAGCTCCTGGGGCTCTGCTGCTCCTACTGCACTCCTTGAAATGTACATTGCTCTGTTTCTTTGAGCCAAATGTGCTCCTTTAACCAGTCACCAGCATCAGTTAATGGCCAACACATGTGCAAGGTCTGTGACTGACTTGACTGAATTAACAACTTGGTTAATTAGACCTGGCTCAAACAGCTTGGCCATGCCTGGTGAGAGCAGCCAGACTCCTGTGCTGCTGTCACACCTCATGCTGAAAGGAAGAGTTTACTTTTTACTTCACACGTGTAACACTTTCTTCTGCAATCTTTCTTTCTGCTCCTTTTCAGGATGCCAACTACTTGTTGAGAGGGGTGGATTATTAAATTACTTGGTCACTAAGGTGTTAGCTTTTCTGTTTCCAGCAGTAATTTCCTAACACCTTCCATGGAGCTGCAATAGCCTGGATGGCGCAAGGAGTGAAGGAGCTGATTTACTCCTTTAACAACTGGAGCCGCCCCTCAGGTGTCTCAACTGCTGCAGAGTAGCTGGAGATCTGATCAGTGCTTGGAGGCTGGTGCTTCAATGATAATTTTCTCTGTTCTCTCCAAGTTACACCTCGGTGCCATGAAAATCTGTGTCCATCAGAGCTGGATCTGCTGTTGGAGGGCAGAAGAGTCCCCTTCTCAGTGCAGGCTCTGATGGAGGGAGATGTGACACACAGAGGGAGGCTCCATTTTTTTCTCTAATTTGTAAAGGGAGATCCACAGAGCTGGCAGTGTCAGCTGAGGGTCCCTGCAGTGTCACTCTGAGCTGCACTGGGCTGCAGCTGCATGTCCAAATGTTCCTGGCACCATGTGTGCACACCAGAGTTTGTAGCTCAGCTGGAGAAAGAGAAGGTGCAGCCAGCAAAGAGGTCCTGGGGCTCCTGAGGGTCTTTGGTCATAGAAGGAAGGGCGTTTATGCCATTCTGACTTGGTGCCATGTTAACAAGGCTCTGCTTTCCATTGCTTGCAGCTGTTCTACTCAACTGCACAAATGACAACTGCTTTGCAAGTACACTGGGTCTTGTGAAAAATGCATGTATTTTATGATTGGCTTTTTGCAAATAGTAAAATGAGTATTATATGTGTTGTGTTAGAAAGTAATGCTGTATTAATTCTCTTAAGCAGTGTGTTAAATAGAGTTTTAGGTTATAACAATATGTTAAAATAGAAACTATGCTATGTAGGATACTTTTTTAAAGAAAGGACTTGCAGTGAGATAGCAGTCACAGGACACCTAAATCTTTCAGAGAAAAAGAATTTATTGCTCCATTATCAGGAGAAAGAAACTTCTTCCCACCTCGAAGGCACTGTTAGGATTCAGAGGAAGAAGCTGACGATGACCAGACAGAATCCTGTATTTGAATGGAATTTATGCATCATGTATGAGGTGTATGAATCTGCAACAGGCTGTTGCTTTTAAGGGTTAATCCTCTGTTAACGGGTGTCACTTGTGATGCCCAGAAAGAGGTACCCGGACTGTCTGTAATTCTTTGCTTCTATTGTCTCATATTGTCCTAATTCAATTTGTCCAAATTTTTTATTACTCTAATTGTATTACTATTTTTATAACCATTTTATTACTATTAAACTTTTAAAATTTTAAAAACAAGTGACTGGCGTTTTTCACAGTCTGGCCAAAGGATCTTTTCTTACCTGTCACAAACACAACATTGATTCTACCTTAGTGTGAAAGGACATGAGCCGCTTCCATGTCGTCTGCTGTGTGGGATCATGGATCCAGAGCCAGCACTTGTAAGCTCCCTGCTTCCCCAACAGATCCCCCAGACCTGTCTTATGCCTCTTCACCTTTCCCTATCTCATGGGACAAATTTAGTGTCATTTTCCTCTAACTGGTGCTGTTGGGAAACTGTAGCAAGACAGAGATTAAGCCCAAACTCTTTGGCTGCATTTTACAGAGGAAAAGGCAAATCCAAACTCCTCCTTTGGGGAAAGAAAAACACAGCAGGAACAGGAAGTCCAGACAGGATCACATATTTTCAGGGGTGAGATTCCATCTGATTATCCTCTCACTTAGACAGAATAATCCTGTGTGAAGTAAAACATTGTCAGGGAACTCAAAACAAACCCACTGGTTGAGAGAGCAGCATGAGCAGGGAATGATGACCCAGGAGCTGGGCAGACTACAGGACTGGCCATGTCCTCCTCACCTGGGCACAGACCCAGAGTGTCAGCATGGCTGGCAGAGCCATGGGACAGAGCTGATCAACAGCCCCAGACACAGCAAGAGGATGAACAGAATCAGAGTCCCTCCAGAGAGCCTGGTGTGGAGCAGGAGAAGGGCTGAAGACAAAGCAAGATCCATGCAGCACCCAGGGCAGGAGGCAGGAACACATCTGACACAGCTCAGATGGATGGGAGACACAGTCCTGGGCAGAAATGAACTCCTGGGCCATTGGCAGAAGGTGCTTGGTGGCAGCTGCAGGCAGGAACAGCCATTAGTGCCCTGATTCCCTGAAGGGCCAGGGCTTTACATCAAAAACTCAGGGAATACTGTGATTTGGAGCAGGCTTTAGCACTGGCTGGAAGAGTGTTTTGGGAAAGACAGTAAAGGTGTGGGAGTGAAAATAGATATACTTGCACTGAAAGTGCAGATGGGGAGATGGGGAGAGGGATTTGTAGGGAATTGCTGAGTGGGTGAGGGAAGGTCCACTGCTCACCTTGGCAGTGTGTCCCTGCCATGTGCTTGTCAGGTCCCAACAGCTCCACAGCTCTGTCCTGCATTTCCTCCCCTGCCCCAGGGGTTCCTCCCAAGAAGGAGTAAAGAAAAGCTGCAGAGTGTCCAGGGAAGCTGCTTTCTCCATACAGCACAGTCACAGACATCTTTTATGAAATATCCTTTCCTTAGGATTTTTCCCTCCTGAGAAGCTGAGAGGCCTCAGGAACAAAATGCAAACAATGGTTATCTGCTGCTGTGGAATGCAACAGGTGCATCTGGGATTGGCCTCATGTGGTTGTTTCTAATTAATGGCCAGTCACAGTCAGCTGGCTTGGACTCTCTGTCCCAGACAGAAGCCTTTGTTTTCATTCCTTCTTTTTCTATTCTTCCTGGCCTTCTGATGAAATCCTTTCTTCTATTCTTTTAGTATAGTTTTAATATAATATATATAATAAAATAATAAATCAAGCCTTCTGAAACATGGAGTCAGATCCTCATCTCTTCCCTCCTCCTGGGACCCCTGTGAACACGGTCACGCAGCACCACACCTGCAGTGTTAGAACTTCTTTGTCTCCCTTCACTGATCACCTTCCTCTACTAATTATCTTGTTCCATTATGTTTCTCATTTAATCCAAGCATCTCCTAGCTCCTATCTTGGGTGACCAAGACTTCAGTTATGACTTTTCTGCCCTGTGTTTGAATGGGGACCCTTTGCATTTTGCAGTTTCAGCAATACAGGAACTGACTCAAGCTTCCCCTGAATCAATAAGAAACTCAATATTCCATCTCCAACATTAGCAAGACACGTGGCAAAATCTGGTATTACTTTCCAGATGGTCTTCTTGCCTCCAACCTATTCCTTGTTTGAGGATGCAGTTTTTGTGATTATTCCTATGAGATGCACTCTCCCAAACTGGTTGCTTATTGGCAATTTTCAATTTACATTTATGCTTTGAGGTTAAAATTCCAATGTAAAGTTAGAGGTCTCTTCCAGCCTGAATTATCCTATGAGCCTATGGACATTACACCACAAAGTTTTGGGCTTGTTTAACCTCTTATTTTAAATCTGGGGCTTTACCTCTGTTTCAAGCATTAATTAGTGAATTTAAAGAGCTGGACTCAATCGTGTTATCTTCTTTTGACATTTTTTGTACATGATGAAACCTGTGTGGATGCTGTTAAGTTTCTCATGGTCTCCAGGTACTCTCTGCAACTTCAAGGAAGTTTTGACAGCTTCCTTGAAGCTACAGGCTTGAAGGCCCTTTTCTCACTGGCATGAGGAAGGATCCTTGTGTGCAGCTGATTCCAGAGCCCCATGGCTGCTCCATGGCTGCTCCCTCTGACATTAGAGAGAAGATGAATGAAAGGTTGGGAATAACAAGCATTTCCTTGCAGTGCAGGCTTCCACTGCAGTGTTAAGACACTCCTGTGGCTTTTGCCTTGTCTGCACTGGGGCTTTTCTTGTCTTGAAATACCTCAAGGTGATTGCAGAAGGAAGATCCCTGAGCCCAACAGTTTCTTTGGCTTTCCCAGATATAACAAAAGCTGCTCCAAGTAAAGATTCTGCCTCCTCCTGCAAACCTGTCTTTCCCTATTTTGTGAGGCTGTTCCAACATGAGCAGCCTGGTTTAGTTTCTACCTCTGCTTGTCTTCTCACTTGACAAAGGCAGAGGCTGAATCCAGCATGTTGTTCCTGACAAACCTGCCTTCCAGAGAAACTCTCATTTTGCTATCCAGGGGTGGAGAGGAAGCCCCTCTGGCAAACCCCCTGCTGCAGTTCTGAAATACTTCTCAGTTCCCCAGTTTATGGTGCTTAGCTTTAACTTTCATCTGCCTCTTCCTGACATAGACTTTTAGGAGCTTTTATGTCCCAGTGTTTATTTTTATCATTTTGGATTCTACACTGGAGTCAAATGTGTTTTCTTTTGGCTATAGGAGAAAGAATAAAATCTGTCATCACAGGAATAACTTTCCAAGGGAGCAGGGTTTTTTATTTTTTTCTGTTCCCTCTTCCAGCACCCTATCCTAAAGCTGGGTACTAAACTCTTACCACACATCCCTGGATGTGGTCTGCACACCATAGGCATGAGGTAACTTGAGCATGGTAAAAGGAATGTTGTAAAAACTGTCCTCAGCTTAAACATCAGATGGTCAGAGAGTATTAAAAGTCAAACCATGCCAAGTTACTGGTTTGCTTTTGCTCCACTTCCCACATATTAATGTGCAGATCCAACATGTCTCCAAATGCGGCATCTTAACTGTGGAATCTTGACTGTGCAAAGCATATTCATTTTATTTTATTGTTGTTAAAAAAGCACGCTTTTCTCTCTGACAAGTGCTGTTTTGGGAGTGGATGGCTGAGCCTGCTGCCTACAGTGTGGCTGTAAACAAAGTTCATGGTGAAGGAACATGTCTTGCAACACCAATAAATGGGAGAAGACACCAATGAAAAGGTAGACAGGCTTTTAATGGCATGATCCAGAATCCCCTTTTAATAACAAATCTAATGACAACTGTGTCTGAAATGAACAAGAAATGGCATAATTGTTTATTTTATTTTTTTTAGATGTGATCTGAAATTAAGACAAATGCCAGGTGGGTCTGTACACAGACAGGGCTTCTGTGATGCATGCCAGATTTTATGGCCAAGAAATTCGCCATGCAGTTGAACCAGATTGTGGTTCCTCAGTCGGAGTCCTACATTCTGTTTGCAGTGTGTAAACATTCTCCAGCTGCTTTCCTAAATGCAAAGAAGATATGTAGAGAGAGATTTAGCCTTGGGATTCAGTCACATTTCCAGGCAAAAGGAGCAGAAGTCCTGTCTCCAGAGTGTGCCAGAGGCGAAGGAAAACGTCGGTGCGCCAGGTACAACGTCTGAGTGTAGAGTCACATGCTATCGTGTTAAAAGGAGATCTATAAAATCATCTGTGTTCCCAGCTCCAATTCCTGTCTGGAGAAGAAGAAGCAGCAGGTCCCATAGCACAGCAGTCCTGGTTTCACACCCAGGGGTACCCCCACGTCCTGCAGAGCTCATCCCACCCTCCGCAGGGACGCTCCCGAGGAAACGTCAGCCCCAGCCTCCTGCAGGGAACCTGTGCCAGAGCTCCCCGAGCTCCAGGCAGGGCAACATGGGCCAGAGGCAGAGCAGCCACTGAGGAGCACCGTGCTGGCACCAGTCCTGCAGTGTCTTCACCCTTGAGGCCCCTCTGCTTCAGGAGCTAAGAGCAGGAGAAATTATTATCGTGGTCCCTACAAGGAACCCAGCTCTGGATTTGCTTTGGTAGCTCCCTTCCTCCTTTCAGCACAGAGGGCATCAGTGTTTACTTTGAACCTGCTTTCCAGCCATTTGCAGCTCCAGAAATAAAAGGGATAATGTTCCTCCTTGTGACCCAGCATACGGCCTGTGAGGGTTGCACAGGCTGATGGCCAAGTCTGCCTCAGGCTCTGCAGAATCCAGGAGGGCTTCAACCCCCCAGGCAAAAAGGGACTGACCTGGAGTTACTTTGAAGGCAAGATTTGCTGGAGGAGCTACAGTAGGAATGAAGTGACAGGAGAGTGATGGTGTATAAATCACTGTCATTTCCTGGGATTCTGGCTGTACTGGGGGATCACAGCTCACCCCAGCCTGCAGGCAGAGCTATTCCCTGGCCTTGCAAAACTACCAACCCCAATGCTCATGGAGGGCTAAACATCAGCTGGCTCTGCTGCCACTGCCAGCACAGTCCCAGGGTTCTGCGGACTTTGTCAAACCAGCCCAGCTCTGCTGGAGCACGGCCATGTTTCAGTTCAGCCAGAAGAAACCCATCTGATGCCAAACTCATGATGTCCACAATGGGGCTTTTACTGTGTTCACAGGATTAATTTAACTGCAGGTGAGTGATGTGTGGGGCAAGACCTTAGGTGGGCATTGGTGTCAGTGCACGTGGAATAGCTGTGGGTCAATAAACTGTACAGAGAAAAAAGCAGTGTGCTGAGGGACCACTGGGATGCTACTGGAGCTGCCCAGGCTATCAGTGATCATCTTCTTACAGAGGATCTACAGTGAGAGAACACCTCTGTGTGGGAAAGGAGAAATGTGAAAGATTTTCTTGCCCCAACACAACCTGTTTTGGATCAACACGTTTCACCACCAAACTCTCAGTGCTTGTGTTAGCCAGGAGCAGCCACGTGAACAGTGATGCTCCAGACCCTGCTCCATGCCCCACAGAGCTGTGTGTCTGTCCAGCAGGACTGGTGGCAAGCAGGACAGCTGTCAGCCAGCCAGGCTGGCGTGTTTCAGCCCTGGTTTGTGCTCAGGCAGGTGCAGCCTCACAGCTGATACACACTTTGGTAGAATGGTATCCTGTTCCCCCACGCACACTCACTGCGCACAGCAGTCAGCCCTGCACACATCTGAAGTCACAGATGAGACTTCTCTGAAGGTAGCAGGACCCTTTTTAACCTTTAGTCACTATATATAATGGTCACTACTTATATTGTTGCAATAATAAATATATATATTATAATATTCTTTACTTTAAAAAGGGCAAGCAAAGTCTCCTGCCTCTCACTGCTTCCAAGCACAACTGACCCAGAGATATTTGCTACCAAAACACCTTTTGCACCAAGGCAAACAGAAGTGCCTGTGCTGCCAACCAGACAAATGAGTTAAGCAGCTCCATCCATCCGTGTGTTTGAGCCTCTCCACAGGATCAGTCTGTCTGGTGCCATCTGTCCTTCTCTCCCTCCGCTCACACAATCCATTGCCGCACTGGTTAGCGCTGAGCTGCCTTTCACATTCCCCACGTGGCACATCCCCCCTGCATCCATGCTTCTTTGCAGGCAGCTCCTGGCCAGCCAGCAGCCACTGGCTCCTTCTCAGCAGCCAGGGAGGCATCTCAGCTGCTGGGTAAGGCCCCTGCAGAGTGAGGACTCAGCACAACACCCAAAGACTCTTGTGCTCCCAACACAGATGAGCAAGACGCGTCTCTCCCTACCCATGCAGATGAACACACTGATGAAGGAACAGTGGTGGCCTGTCCCAGGAGCTCCCCCAAAACACACATGGGCAAAATCACCTGCAAGGACACCGCCACACAGCCCAGCAGTGCTTGAGCAGCCCCCTGTGCCCTCGAGCTTGGCAGAGCTTGCACAAGACTCACAGCAGAGAGCAACAGGGCCTTGCCTCTCCCACCTTTCTGGGATGTGACAGCCCACCATGTCCTGTGATGCCAGACTAGATCCTCTGGCATTCCTCAACCACCTAACCTCTCCTTAACATCACAGGCCTCATCCCTTCTAGTCCCCAGACACGTTCTCCTCTGTTTGCTCCAGCTATGGCGGGTGCCCTTCCAACTTTCCCGCAGGGCAGCAGAAGAAGAGAGGACCCAGAGGAAATTCTGCGTGTGCTGCTCCCCCAGATGGGAGCACCCCCATCCAGGAGGACATGGCCTGGGGCACACCATGCTGTTGATGCACTTTCCTGCTGCCCTTCGTGCCAGGGACAGCTGGGAAGCAGGGCTGTGCAGGAGCAGGGAGTCTGGCAGCACAGCCACGAGGAGAGATGACCCAGGCTGGTCTCAGATCTCTACGGACCCAGCTGCACCTTCAGCCCAGCCCTGTCAGACAACACTGTGAACAGCTTTGCTGATGACCTCCAGAAGTCCCATCTTGCCTCAACCATTCTTTGATTCACTTAATCATGGAAGTGGCGGAATCTTCCTTGCTGGAGACACTGAAGGCTCATCTTGACACAGCCCTACATAATCTAATCCAGGATCTCATTTTCAATAGAAAATTGGACAAGGTGATTTCCAAGGGTTCCTTTCAATGTAAACTTTTCTTTAGTTTCTGTAACATGGAATATCTATTTACTTATATTTTAAATTTCCTTGCAACCAGATTAGAACAAAAAAAAATTGTTATAAAAAATTGTCTGAGGCAAAAATTTCAGGGGTAAAAAGCATAATAAACCCTGGGGTTTGGAGCCATTCAGATCTATTACTCCTGCTCAGTTCAGCACAGACCTGTGCCTGATGTCCAGCTGTGCTGGCCACCTTTCCCTTGCTTTCTGAAACCTGTGGGACCTGCCAGGTGGCTCTCCAGTATACACCAGCTTTGGCATGCATCCTGGTGGGACCAGGAATCTGCTGCACCACAGAGGGAGATGATGATACCTTGGTGCCACCAGAATCCTGCCTGCTTCTTGTGGTCGGGTCATGGTAGATAGACCTCTCAGAAGACAGCTCAGTTTCACAGAAACCTTTTAATAAGAAAGTCCCCACAGTCCTGTGAAAGACTTCACTGGATGGTTGCTTCACAATGAAAAGCCTGCCCGGTTTCTTCATCTGCTGTTCTGACTTCCCTGCTTTCATGTGCCAGAGGAAGACCACAGAACCACAGAACCATAGAATGGTTTGGGTTGGAAGGGACCTTAAAGATCATCCAGTTTCAGCCCCTTGCTATGGGCAAGGACACCTTCCACTAGACCAGGATGCTCAGGGCCCTGTCCAACCCAGCCTTGTGTCTGCCCTGGAGCTTCCTTTCTCATATTGGGCCACAGAAAACTGTCCCTTCCACTTTTTCCTAACAAATACACTGATTGTGCTTTATTGGCTTCCCATGATGAGGCGGGTTTGCTAACCCTGTTAATAATCCTGTAGACCTCTTTCAAAGCTCTTTCAATGTCATTTTTGGCATATGCATTAAGATATGGGTGGACCAACTGGTAAAAGCTTCACAACCAAGTCTTACCATCTAAGCACTCTAAAATTAATAGACCTTCAATAAATTAATAGGAGTCCCATTATGATTTATATTTCTGGAAAGAATCTGTCTTTGAGTTTATTCTGTTTTCTAGTTTCTAAACCTGCAGCGCATACTTAGGTTCTGGTCTGACCCACACTTCAAACTCAGAGAAAGTTTTAGTGCCACCAGAAGAAGTGGTCACAGTCTCTGTGTGTCCTTCTTCTGTTGTGGGATCAAATGGTGAACCAGAGTGATGAAATGAACCAGATGAAAAATAGAGCAGTTCATGTTGTGCTGGATCAGCATTTCCAGCCATTTATCAAAGAGCTGCTGCACTGTAAATGTGGTGGAACTGTGCAACAAAACAGCTGGAGCTTGGAGGGATGTTGCTTTTGATGGCAACATCAGCTCAGTCCATCAGACCACAGCCTGAGCTCCCTCTCAGCTCCCAGTGCTGCTCTGCAAAGGTGAGGGCATGTTTTCAGACTGAGCTGTGCTGCTTCCTCCACCAGGGTGAACCACATCAATGGAAAACACTTTGAGCTGGGTGAAATGAATTCTTAGTGTTGGCAACACTGAGACTGTCACATGAAGGGGTAATTCCTGTCTCCTGTTTCTACACATTTCCCTGTTCAGGTGTGCAAGGAGTTTCTCCCTGACACCCTGTCACAGCTCTCATACTCCTTTCCAGGACTCCTGTAGATAGGAGCAGCTTCAGGATTCCTTGAACTTGATGGCCATCAGTGTGTGACTGTTTGCATTCATGTTCAAATGAATCAAGGTCATTACTGTTCAGATTCCTCTGTCAAGCTCTGTTGTCTGCAAATAGTAAATTTGCAGGTAGTTGCAACTGCAGGAATAGATGTACAGAGCAGCTGTATTTTTGCTCTGTCTCATGCAGTGCCTCTTTTAGGCATGACAATGGTGTGAAGCACAAAGTATTTGGGTCTGGAGTGTTTTCTTCTGTGAGGTGTGGGGAGAATTTTGTCTACTTCAAGATCTCATCAAGATCAGACAGGTACCAGTCCTCCTTGCTTTCACTTTCAAGCCTTACTAATTAGTCTGGGGGCTAAACAGTTGGTTGATTTAGCTCTAGCTGAGTGTTAGCTTCTGCTCAGATAATATTACTTGAAGAGCACAGCCCTTGCTTTAACGTTCAGATTGTTCATCCTCAACACGTGGCAGAGGTGAGCACCAAGGAAAAGACATAAACCCCACCTCTGCCACTCAACCCACTGTCCCCTCAGATAGAAATGCACCACGGCATGCCAGCAAACCTCTCATTGCAAAGCAGCAGGTTTTGGGTACACTACAGGATAATAATTTCCCACCCTGCCCTGTAGGGGAGCTTCCAACCACAGTGCCAAAATTCACAAACACCAAGAGCGTGACAACAAAACACAAGGAATTCAGGTGCAAGGGGCACCCAGGCTAAAGGCATCCAGTGGCTATCCACATCCTCACAATGGAGCTGTGTTTGGTGCACTGCAGGTCTGTGGCACCAACCACGCCCAGGCTGAGAGGAACCACCCTTGCTGGGGGATGTGATGTCCACAGATCACAGCTCGGTATTTGTGACAGACGTGGCTGAAGTGTGCTCCCTTCTACATTAATTAGCAAGAGCTCCTGATTTCCCAGCAAGCTGCCAACACATCCCTACTTGCACCTAAGTACCCACCACACGGGCATCTGCTGAAACAGCAGCAGTGTCTGAGCAGCAATGCCAGACAGCCTCCTCTGTGGGACACACTGGAGCAGGCGGGAGCATCCAGCAAGACCTGCCTGTCTCCCAGCTCCCACCTGTAGAGGCACCTCTGAAAAGGAGAGAAGAGCCCTCCCCTCCTTACCCCTTCTCTTAGCACACAAGGATGCATCCATCCTTCCTGAATAAGCTAGTGGCAATCCCTTGCTAACACAGGTGGTGGGAGGTGAGCCAGCACTCAGGGAGATGGCAGAGACCAAGGCTGGTGTTTCCCCAGCAAGGAGAAAGGAAGGAGTTGCCTGAAGGACAGGAGCCTTCCTCTTTAGCAGGCCTTGCTCTTGTCACCTCTGCCCTTCTTTCCACAGCTGGAGCCGGTGCTGAGGGCTGGTATTGCTAACGGGGAGGAGAATCCCTGGGCAGGGAGGCAGGTCAGGCACTGGGTCACGGCTGGGTGCTGTGCGTTAGCAAGCGCGAGCTGCGGGCTGGGGGGGTCTCCCTTGGACAGGCTCCGTGGCTCAGAGGCTGCCAGGCCCGTGGGAGCTGGTTGCAGTGTGGGGTGAGAGTGAGTGAAGCATTCAAGTACAGCTACTGCTATACACTCGTGGGTCCAGCATGGAAGGCTGTGCTGCAGCATCTCAAGTGTATACTATATGCAGAGGTTACCCAGTCTGCTGGGCTCGCAGAGGAAGGTCATTATCTGGCAGCTGCCTTACTTTCCAGGGACACCTGCTTTCCTTTGGTTGCTGGACTTTGAGTCTGGGTTTTTCCTCTTTGTCGCTTTTTGGCCATGCCAGGAGATGGCAGGGAATCTCCTGTAGGCCCCGGGGCCTGAGCTGAGGGCTGAGGTCGGGGGGAAGGAGGAACTCGCTGAGGAGCAGTCCCTGGTTTGTGCTGTCGGCAGGGAGAAGGACTTTCCCTCCGAGGCAGCAGCTGGCTTCTGGGGGAAGTACTGGGGTTCCTGGAAGGAAGGACGGGGCTCCGAGGGGATGTGCCACTGGACCTCTGCGAGCTGCTCCGTGCAGGAAGAGAAGTGGAGCTCGGTGACGAAGGAAGCCGACTTTGTACCTGCGCTGTTCGGCCCTCGGACGGGACACTGCCAGCTGGTCTCTGTGTCTGAAGCCTGCAGAGAAGAAAAGAGCGAGAAGAGGGAGGATGAAGGGGAATTTTGCAAGGGACTCTTGGGCTCCTGGCAGGATTGGCATGAATATTGCCAGGCAATTACAAGGAGTCTCCAGCACCAGGATGGGAGAACCTGTGCTGTGAACAAGATGGGGCACCAGTTTGAACACCATCCTGTAACTCAGTGTAGTTAACTGCTAAGTGTTTGCCTTGATGCTCCAGCATTCTCCGAGTCAACATACAGGCATGGTATGTGGGACTTCTTTTAACATGCAGAATGGATGCAGCAACCTCTTCCAAAGCAGGACATACAATTTGGGAATGGGGGCATGAGTTAGATTGCACCAGTTGGCCTCTCATGGTAACTGTGATGGAAGATAAACCAACTGAGGCAATCCCAGCTGGCAGCCTGGCTGCCCTTGCAGCTCTAATCACAATAGTCAGGCCAGGAGGCCAGGTCTCCCTGCAGAGTCATGGCCGTGCTGCCAAATGGAGAGCTCAACACCAGGGGCATCTGCTATTATCAGACCAAGTGAAAGGGCTTGTAAAAGGAAAGGTCTCAAAGCCAGGGCAAGCAAAGAGAGGCTTCGAAAAAAAGAAGACAGAGAGGTGAGTATTTCACACACCTGTGGGCTGAAATGACTGTAGGAAACAAGGATGGACTATGCATGCAAGCTGAGTAAAGAATGAAGTCATGGGAGGTGAGCAAAGCCCTGGCTGTGTCTCCTCAACAAGCCCAGCTCTTTGCATTTCTCACCATTTTGGTCTTACCTGCAGGCAGCAGCTGCATCCTGTGGGGAGCTGCCCAGCCCTGCCACCGCAGCGGCCACGGAGCTCTCCGACCTCGCCGCCTCCAGCGGCGTTTTCACCGGCACGATGGGGCGAGGAATTCTGCTCCTTGTGCTCATGGCTCTCTCTTCTCTCCCCAGCAGCGCAGCCTTCCTCTCTCCCTTCCGTGGGATGGAGTCATCCGAGTCGTGGGTGTCCTCCTCGGAGCCAGTGGCCGACAGGGTTTCGGAGGCTCGCCGCCGCTCGTCGCTGGAGGAGGCCGAGGAGGAGGCCCCTGAGGCCAGCCGCAGGAGGCGGCTCTGCCTCTTCTCCATCACCAGGCGAGCCAGGTCGGGTTGCTTTGCCCTCTTATAAAGCCTTTCTTTGGCTGAGAGTGAAGTTGAAAGGTCTGAGCCAGTGTCCTCCTCAGAGAACAGAATGGGTATCCGACTCCTGTACCGCGAGCCCAGCGGCCTCCGGGGGCCCGGCTGCGGTGTCTCGAGGACGGCCTCTGCTCGCTTCAGATGCTCTGTCGCTGGTGCTGCCTTCTCCAGGCCAGGCTCCGTTGTAGCCACCTTGGCAGGCTCTTCCAAGTCCAGCGAGAGCACCGCTTTGCCACAAGGCTCTGCCTTTTCCTCGGGAAGCCTTGGCACGCCATTGGGAAGGGCCGGCTGCTCCCCCACGGTCTCTGAGGTGGTTTCCACGGGATTGGCCGACAGCGCGCAGCTCTCCGTCTCTGCCCCTTCCAGGCCGGAGTGAATGCTGCCGTTCTCCACCAGCACCAGGTTGTCCTCCAGCTCCTCCTCGACGATGACCTCCTCGAACTGGCCCGGGGGGCCGTGCTCCTCGTGCCGCATCAGCTGCCCGCTGGAGGACATCACGTTCAGGTGGGTCTTCTCAGCGATGTGAACGAACGTGCGCTCCACTTTGGTGAACGGGGAGGAGGCCGTAGCCACTGCCACGGGAGGCTTTGGTTCTGATTTAAGGACTGAGGACAGGGTCCCTGGCTCAGACACATCCAGCTGGCTCCCCATGGGCTGCGGCCGCTCGCTCTGAGGTGTCAGCGCAGCAAGAGTGCCCAGATCGACTTCTGGAGGTAAGTCTGCAGCCACGGGAGACTTTTTCAGATCGCCTGGTGAAAACAGCACTAATGTTTTTGAGCCTTCCTCCAGCTCCAGGTCCCCATCAGCAGTGGATGCTCGACCCTTGGAGCCCTTCTGGTCATCAGCCAGGAGCGTGGACGGTGCGCACTCCTGGCTGCGCTCCGTGCTCTTCTGACTCAGGTCGCTGCTGGAATCACTGTGCATGTCAATCTCGTTGCCCTCCTCCTCCTCCTCCCCCTCATCCTGCTCATCTTCCTCCTCCTCATAGTCTTCCTCCTCTTCTTCCTCCTCCTCCTCCTCTTTTCCGTTAATTTCCAGATAAGGTTCCAGAGGTTTGCAAGGAGCAGTCAAGACAATATTTGAAAAATCAACTTTCTTTATCCGCTGGGATAACTTAGGCTTTTCCCAGTAGTTACACATATCTTTTCTGAAGTCTTGGTAAGGCAAACTTAAAGGGACCGCCTTGGGCAGGCCATTTATTTCAAATGACTTCAGCATGTATGCCTGCAGGAAGACAAGTGTGACAAAAGAAGAGGGTGAGTTAGCATTCAGACAACAGCATTGACACAGAACACATCAGGACCAACAGCAGCAGGAAGAATCCATGGAAAGCATCTAATCCATCTCATGCTTCCAAAATACATGTCTGAGCAGTCATCACTCCATCATTTGATTCATACAGACCTTAGAGAGGTTCACAGGTACGTATCAATGAAGGAAACAAAACATGCCAAAGAAGTTCCTTTGTTAGCAGTCTTTAACCTGGACCTAAAATAACCACTTTCAATCAATTCCTCCGGATTTTTTCACATTTCCCAATCTTCTTCAGTGTTTATGTATTTATTTCAGTATTTATATATTTACATAGTCACTCCTTCCTTATTGGAGCCACTTAGCAACTTGCTTTTATGCCCAGTGAACTGAAGGGGCACCTCTGGGCTAGATCAATTTCCTGATCCCTTTCATTAGCATCCACCATTGCCCCTGGGGCAGTAACACTTGTAGTGCTACTGTGTTCCCCTGGTGCACCATCCACCCCCCCTTCTGCTCCCACACCCCTGTAGCAACTCCTCATTCTGTCTCCCACAGGCTTCTGCTTCCACTGGAATCATCAGCACGTCATGAAAGCTGGCACTGATAAAGTGCCATTATCAGACCCGGGGGTGTCCAAGCAGGAGAAGGGAAGGGCACACAGGACAGGTGGTGGTGGGGGCACTGTTTCTCCAGCAGCAGCCTGTGCAGTAGCAGGCTGTGAAATGATTGCAAATGATGCTACAGAAGAACGGTAGCTCACACGCACATGCACACACTTGACCAAAGGAGGCCAAAATAAATAGGAAATGCCTGTCAAGCATGGCCTAATTAACAATCAGTTGCAAATGAAAATCCCATCAGCACCGCTCTGCAGAATGGATTTTAAACCAAATCATTTACAGCACAATTCTGTTAGGGCTTGCAAACTGTAACCTCTCCATAAAATCAACTGGTCAATAATGCATCACATGTTACCCTTGAAAAGTCCTGACCATGAACAGCAGGGCTCAAACATCTGCGTTTTCCAGTGGCATTTGACACCGCCAGAGGATATTTAGGCTACACAACTAAATATGCACCCACTTAACCATGTGAGCTCCAGAGCAGCTCACAGCTGCCACATTCACCTGGCCGTGGGAATGGATCTTTTTGTCTCTGCTGGGGAGAAAAAGCCCTCAGTGGCTTTTCAGTCCAATGGCACAATTAAAAATGGTGCTGAAAAATGCACTATTTTTGTGCTCCTGTACAACAGAGACATTTCAAATAGGCTGGTGGGCAGCACCAAGCTGTTCTGCATGGCGGTTAAGTTGTTATCCAGTTAATATTTCTTTTTATATCTTAAAACACAGGCTGGTTTTGGCAATACCTCTGGAATCCAAAGCTGCTTCTCTTCTTTCAGTAAAGCTGAAGCCTGGCCCTGAAGATGGCTCTGTATTAGCCTGGTTTGGGCCTTCACTGACCCACTCTGCCTTTTGTATCAGGATGGCAGACGTGGAACTTGGATTGGTAAGAGGCACTTACTGCCCTTTGCAAAGGAGATTTCCCACATGGCTTCTTCCCTCAGGCATTTCTTGGAAATTAGTTCATTCAACAGCCTAGGACTGGATGATGCACGTTGGCTGGGTTTGTTTTTCCCAACAAATACATCCACAGTGCTATTCCTGGAATCAGGATGCACTTCCCCAGTGGCAATGGGTCCTGACCAACATCTTGCCTTGTGCTGAGCCCCCCACTGGAAAGAGTTCCACAACCCCAACAGCAGCTCCTTTGCTGCTCTACCTCATGCCATTTTCCAGATGCTGTGTTTGATTATGCAGATGGACAATTGCTGTATTTCTTTGCATTGTGAAATATGCCCCTGTGTAGATCTTCAAATCTCTTCCCAGCCCTTGGCTTGTGTCATCTCTTCTGCTTTGTGGTCACGGTGATATGCCATGTGGTCAAGGCCAGAGATATGATTTCTTTGCCCTGCAGTCTGCATCACCAGCAGCCCTATCTCCAGCAAACCCTCTTTCCTCAATGGCTTTCCCCTTGCAAGACATCAAAAGTTTTTCTGAGATGAGGTTGCACTAAGCAATAATGTATGACATGGAGCTGGATGTTGCTGTAAGAAAAATAGCTTTTTTTAATTTCTTGTGCCCCTCTGCTACCACTGAGTCATGCTGTAGATAACCTCCTAACCCTCATGTACTTCCACCTCTACAAATTCCTTGCAGTATTTAGGAAATGGACTGTGTTTCTGTCTGTCTTTTCAATTTCCCCATGTATGGGCACTGCACTCTGAGCACACATGCACACACTTGACCAAAGGAGGCCAAAATAAATAGGAAATGCCTGTCAAGCATGGCCTAATTAACAATCAGTTGCAAATGAAAATCCCATCAGCACCACTCTGCAGAATGGATTTTAAACCAAATCATTTACAGAAAAATAGTAGTTCTTTATTTCTTGTGCCTTCTTCTGAGCACAACAGTGACTGCTTTGCTTGTACCTACCTTTGGGAGACTCGGACTGCTTCACCTGCTGCATGCACTGCCCCAAAACTACAGAACACATTCCTTAAAGCAGCCTGAGACAGTCGCTGCTTTGCCACTTGTAAATGCACCGTGGAGAAAGTCCAAAGAACACAAACATCCAACTACAAGAAACTCTGCTGAACAAGGTGTTCCCAGTTTGAACCCCTCAGTAGAGAAACTTGGATCCTGTCTTGACATCTTTTGTACTACATCACACTCAGCTAGCTCTAGGACTGTTCCCCAAAGGCCAGAGAAGAACTTTTCTGCTCTGCTGTACTAATGGGGAGGAACTGATGAAGGTGTCACAAGATGAGAAGTGGAGAGGCTTATCCTGTATCTTAAAACTGTAGAATAAAAAAGATGTAAGGAATCTCTGGAGATCTGTGCTCCAACCACTCCTCAAAGCAACTTAGAGCTGCCTGTGCTGAGCCACATCCAGCTGAGTTTTTAGTACTCCAAGGATGGAAATCTCACAACCTCTTTGGACCCTCTCCTAGAGTTTGAGGCTCTTCATGGTGAAAAAGTTGGGGGGGGTTTAGGATCTAATTCCTACACCTAACCTTCCTTTCATGAAACTTTTGTCCATAACATCTCATCCTTCCATCGTGTACCTCTGAGAAGAGCATGGAGTCTCCCTCCATCAGGCAATTCAATGAAGAAAAAAGATGCCACAACCAATCCTGTTTTCAGGCAGAACAGACCCAGATCTCTCAGCCTCTCCTCATGTCAGATGTTTCTAGTTCCTGGTCATCCTGGCAGCCCTCTGTCAGGTTCACTCTCCTGTGAGCAGGAACTAGGCCATGAGCTAAGTTCCACATTTTCCTGCCTGTTTGACCTCAGATTTCCCCTCCTGACTCTCTCTTGACTTGTTGGTCACTTGTCCAGGAATGCTTGTGGCATTACATGGGTCTGAGCATGTGTTTACCACAAAGTCTGCACATTTCACCTCTTTAACACTCTGTCTCTAAATAAAACTTGTCTTGGATTATTCACTAAGGTTGAAGTGCTTGTGAGTGCTGCCCAAACAAATATTTTAGGACTCTACCTACTTTCTGGTCAAACCTAGGAACTGCCAGGTAGAACTCTGAGGAGTTTCTTAACAGAAGGCAACTGGGTTCCCAGAGATAGAAATAAAATCTGAAAGAATGTGGGAGAGTTCAGGGTCTGCAAAACTTACCAACCTATTAAAAACACCAATACCACTGCCCTCTTCCAAGTTCATGAATGTAAAGGAATGCCCCCTACCAACAGTAGCACTCATGAGGACTGTGTGGTGACAGATTTGGAAAAAAGAGGCATCAGTTGCCTTATAATTCACCAGCGTGGCCAGTAAACAAACCAACAGTGGTATTTCACCATGGATTGCCAAGAGTTTTTTGCTAATACTGCTGCAGTCCCAAACACTGTTGAGATGGTGACACTGCCACGAGGCCTGCTCATACTTGGCTGAGCGCCCTAGATGTGAAGGACATGCTTTTCATAACTCCCCTCCTTGACCATGTTTTCTTTTCATCATTGCTTGATCTCTTCATGAGCTACTGAGGAAAGGAAAATCATGGGAATGCTGTAAGTGCACATGAATGTATTAGAATTGTTAGTAAGTGAACTGAGATTGTTCCAACAACTCCATACGCCCAACTGACCTTATTCACATGGAATGGGGATTCAGCGGGCACGGGCCTCATTGTAATCTACGGCAAAAGGGGCCAGGAGGGCTGGAGACACCACTGGAGCTGGGCTCCCACTCTTTCAGTGCCACCAAAATGAGGTGCTCTGATCTTGACTGGTGTCCCCGTGAAACAGGCAGAACAGATAAAGGGAGGATAGAGTGTGACCATGAGGGGACCTTCCCTCCTCCCAGATGTAGCTCATGAGGGTACAGTGTCACCTGCAGGCGCTGCTCAGGAACCTATAGTGGTCTGTCCATCTGGGAGGTATCAGTGGAATTATGAAAGAATGGTTCAGCACATTCCCCTTCCCACTGGAAACTGAGAGTGGCAATAGCTCACGTTTCACAGCCATGATGGTTCAAGACTGGTCCAAAGAGGAAGAAATCTGAGGGATATTTCACATTCCATAATATCCCCAAGCTAATGGTCCTGTCAAATGCTTCAAGAGGTTGAGTTACTAGATGGAAGTTCAGGTCTCACTTCAAATCTTATGCTGCAGTTAATCCAAGCTTTTGGATGGACACACAATATTCCTCAAAGCCCTGTGTGTTCATCTCCCTCAGTCTCCCAGCTCACCAGTTCTTGGGAAATATTAACTATGGATTTGACCAAAACTTGGGAGATCATGTGAAAAAACCACACAAATTTGACTAAGGAAAATAAGGTTTGAAGTGGCACAAGAACAACACAACCACATGGAACTGCAACTTTCCTGAGCCACTGTTAATATTTGTGACTTATAGGGAAATGATTTCTATGATTTATCATCATCCACAGGACATGTGTACCAATATACCATGAGGAATGCATATTCCAAGGGTATGGGGAGTGTCACAATGCAGCTTCTGGTCTTTCCTGACTAACAATGACACCAGGCCTGACATTATTTGTTCAGAGCTCGCACACACTTCTGGGGCACACCAAGTGGCTCAGCAGCAATGGAATGTGGTCTGCAGAGGGACGGTGATGCCCACACACACTGGGATTATTGACACTTTGTCACCTTTGGAGGAAGCAGCCTCTTACAACAGCGGTGTGTGTGGATGAATCAAAAGGGAGTCAAAAGACCAATGGCAATATTTGTGTCCTGGGTAATCAAAAAAATGTGCTTTGTATTCTGGATCTTTCCTATGCCAGCCTTCCCAAGATTATCACTGTCCCTTTCTCTCTGGGCCTTAGAGAATTTCCTGACACCATTTTGGCTGCTCTTGCTGGAAGCAATCCCTGTTTCTGCAGCTGGGGAGGACGTTTTCCTTGGATCTTTTCACTGCTGCTGCCCAGTGAAGCCAGAGCCCCTTCTCTCTCCACAAGTTCCAGCCACTGCCCCAGTTCCAGCCACCACTGCTGATGGAACTGCCACTGCCAGGAGAGCCTCTGTTGGGTGGTGTAGAGCAGACAACCCAGCAGCATTGACTTTTGGACAATAAGAAATGTTACTTTCCTGTTTTTGGTTTTGTCCCTGTTTCCCATTGGTTGCTTTTCAGGGAGAGAGGGAGCTCTGTAATCACAAAGGCTCAGTTGCTGTGTTGTGTTTTTTTCCTTTCTTTGTCCTCTCTCTGGGCCATGTGAGCAGCAGAAGGAGCTTCTCCACCAGCTTGTCTTTACCAACAAAATATTTGTGACAAGTGGACTTGTGGTGGGGTGGGCTCTGGAAGCTATTTTCACACCCCAGCTGATGGCATTCCAGATCAAAGGATGCTATGTAACCTTGCTGAACAAATCAAAGCGTTGACTAATGCAGCTCGTGTGGCACTGGAGGAAGCAAAGGTACAATTGCAGGCAACATCAAAAATGGCTTTGCAAAACAGACTAAAATTAGACTTTTATTATGGCCTGAAAATGCAGTGTGTGGATGTGTGAGCCTGTCTGATGATACCTGCTCCATTCACATACCAAATGTAACGGAGGATCTTTATGAACAACTCGATCATATGAAGTATATAGCAAGAGCAAATAGAGATCTTGGATATAGTACGGGAAATGGACATTAAACAAGCTCCTGCATGGGTTAGGTTTTTCACTTGCTGGTTGGCTACAGAGCTTATCACAATCTTTGTTCTTAGTTTTTATTGTAATTATTTGATTTTGTGGATTATTATGAATGATAAGCCAGGTAATGATCTGTCAGATATGCATAAGATCTGTATGGATAGAAATGAAAGAGGTGGAAGAGGAGGAAAAGGAATCACCCTAGAGAGATGTGACCATGTTCACAGGGGTCTAAGGATGAGGGAAGAGACAAGGATTTGACTCCATGTTTCAGAAGGCTCGATTTATTATTTTATGATTTTTATTATATTAAAACTATACTAAAAGAATAGAAGAAAGGATTTCATCAGAAGGCCAGCTAAGAATAGAAAAAGAAGGAATGATAACAAAGGCTTGTGGCTTAGACTCTTTGTCCGAGCCAGCTGGCTGTGATTGGCCATTAATTAGAAACAACCACGTGAGACCAATCCCAGATGCACCTGTTGCATTCCACAGCAGGAGATAACCAACGTTTACATTTTGTTCCTGAGGCCGCTCAGCTTCTCAGGAGGAAAAATCCTGAGGAAAGGATTTTTCATAAAAGATGTCTGTGACAGAGACATACCCCAAAAATCAGTTATATGAAGTTAAGTGAACCTCATGATGTCCCCTGTGGGCAAGAAAAATAAAAAGGCAGGCCATGATGTGCTTCAGTGTGCAAGGATATTATGGCTGTTGTTTGTGTGGGGTGAGTGATGTGATGAGTGCTAAGTGTTGGTTTATGGTGGTGACAAAGTGACCGTGCAGGGCCCCTCACTGACCCTGCACATGGCTCCAGACAAACCACTGGATGTTGTCCAGGGTGAAGTGGAGGCCTCACAGCCCAATATTGTTTCAGTACCAGCTATCAGCCTTCCCCTTCACTCTCCTCAACAAGCTGTGTTATAACTCTGGTCCATTAAGGAGACTAGGATGTATGCAAAGACTCCCTGGAGCACCACTGACTGCTGCCTCAGTGGATGGAGGAGGACTAAAGTGATTATTTCACCTTTTGTATCAACTTTAAATTCTGACTGAAAGTAACCAGGACCCTCATTAAGTCTTATTTGCATATTAACTTTCACACACCTTAGAATGCAAACGAAGAGAAAAAGGGCATGCCTTACATACATGATGACAGTCACCAAAACCCCACCTATGACATGTGACTGTTCCACCCCTCTGGAAAGCACCAAAAATTATTGCATAAAAGAAGGGGGGCACTGGGACACCATCCACGAGTCTGAATCGTGGAAGTTCTTACTTAACTTGGCCAGATCTATAATACTGATAAATTGCATTATTTGTGAATCTGTGATCTGTGAATTTGTGATCAAGTTCTTACTGAACACAACCAGAGTCAGTGTCAAGACCACATTCTCTGTGAATCAGTGCCTGTGAAATTTCTTCTTGAACTCAGCTGGACTCACGGTGCTGTGCTGGGAATAAACAGAAATTTATTCTATCCTATTTATTCTATTCTATTTATCCAGCCACACCCAGGCCCCCTGATCTCTGCTGGACCTGAGAACTGTGGTGGTGTTCGCAGGGGTCCCAGGATGAGGGAAGAGACGAGAATGTTGACTCCATGTTTCAGAAGGCTGATTTATTATGTTATGATATTTATATTATTAAAACTATACTAAAAGAAAAGAAAAAAGGATTTCATCAGAAGACTAGCAAGAAAGAAGAAGAATGATAACAAAAGCTCCTGACTCTCAGAGAGTCTGAGCCAGCTGGACTGTGATTGGCCATTAATTAGAAACAACCACACGAGACCAAACACAGATGCACCTGTTTCATTCCACAGCAGCAGATAAACATTGTTTGCATTTTGTTCCTGAGGCCTCTGGGCTTCTCAGGAGGAAAAATCCTAAGGAAAGGACTTTTCATAAAACATGTCTGTGACAAGAACAAGTGGGTTTATTTTCTGTCAAAATTTCTACGCCCTTAATGCAGCACATGGTACAGAGTGGGCTCAGTGTCCAGCAGAAAAGCCTGCTCTCCTAAGCAGCTCTGCACTGATGTGGGCAAAGGGAACAGTTTCCCGTATAAGCCTTTTAAAATTTGGGATTTTTTTTCTCTCCCATCTCTTGTAAGCAAAAATCAACCAGGTACAGGAAAAAACCCCAAACCCCCTCACAATATTTATCTCACATAAATTCAGGAAATGATGCACTTCTTCTACCCACTGTTCTGTTTCAGACCGTGCTCTAAACCACGGCACCACTGGATCCTTCTGCAGAGCCTGACAGACATACACATCTGCCACACACCAGCAGCCTCTCAGGGGCAAACTAAAACACACTTTGAAGCATGGAGAAGATAAGCTTTGGGCGTTGCCAAAGGCAGACTCAGAAGAATCCTGCCTGACCCTCCACGGAATTCCCAGGAGGAAGGGGGACTCACACACTGTACAACCCTCTAAGTCTGAGACCACAGCCTTATCCAGGCTCTTTCTGCCTGCACAAACTGCTCTCTGCTTCTGAGCAGAGAGTCTTGTGATTCTTCTGCACGAGGGAAATTTCCACCACACTTTTCACCAGAGCCTTCACATGCCGTGAACTGAAACCACATTGTGGCCTTCCCCAAGCACATAAACCACATCTCTAACAGTCACATAACTTTGTTTCTATTCCCAGATGTGTCTTAACTGCAAGTTTTCAGTGATCACACATGTAAGCAATAATGGAACTCTCACTGTTCTACCAGATCTCCTTCAACTCCCTGCGCAGAGCTCCCAAGGATGAGCAGGAGACACCTTCCCAGAGCAAATGAAGTAGAAAAATGAAGAAATAAAGCAAATAAAAAACCCAGCCATCAACAAGATGCTGCCTTTGATTCTTTAATAAGGTTTTGGTAGTATACAAGCTTTTTTTTGTTTGTTCGTTTTTTCTTTTTTTTTTTTTTCTTTTTTTTCCCGATTGTCTGGATTAACATACATGGATTTAAAAAAGGCACAAAATCCATTGCACAGCTTCTGTTTCATTTGTTTTTGATGACATTGCCTGTTCATTGTGGTTTCAAGTGTAGGATTTTACAGTACTCTGCAGCATTTACAGCATGATCTACATACAGGTAATCAATGCATGCTTTTATACAGGAGACAGAATTCAAATTCTCTCTCAGTATTTCTATATACACAATAATACAGTCTTTTTCTTCTGAAAAAAAAGCTTTAAATTGGTCTTGCATGCTTGGTATACCAGAAGAATTAGTGCAAGCATATATTACAGTGTTATTGCAGTACAAAAAGGGGTTGACCTTAGGCTCTAAAGGGATTAGATAAGGAAGAATAAAAAGACTCGAGGAAAACAAGCTTTGGATCCCTTTAGTCAACTATGTCCTTCCAAATGGATCCCTACACAGTACTGCCTTTAAAGCTACAGCAGGCTGCGCCCCCTCCCTCTCCCTGCTGCCTTCCCCCTGAGACAAACTTCCACAGCTTCTGCAAACCTTCTGTCCCTAGCAGTCCATGAGGACTCCTGGCAGCTTGAGGAATCCCTTCTGCTGGACCTCTTAATCCTGGAGACCTGCTTGAAGGGGACTGCACTGAGATCCACTGCTTCAAGCAAACTCAAGTCCCAGCAGATGGAGTTTCTCAAGCAAACCAGGAAGCACAACAGGTTCCCTACAGCTTTTGTCTCCTCTCAGTAGCAACAACCACAGAAACCCACATTCACCTCCTACTCAAGTAGCAGTTGGTTAAATATGGTTTATTTAACCATAAATAAACTCTCCTGCTTAGCAGCAACAGAAGTCTAACAGGTGACACAAGGTAATGCAAAGGAAGGATATGCTGGTCCCTGAGATTCTTTATGGGAGCTGAAAGGTCTGAGAAGCAGAAATCAAGTTCTCAACACGGTGTTAATTGTTCCACTTGGAATGGGAAGAGGCCTTAGTCCTGAGAGATGCAGATGGCACACAGACAGCAAGAGCTGTAGTCCAGTCTTCCCTGTAACAGCTTTTGTTTGGATACTATCAGGACCTTAGCATATCCTGGAAGTGACATTATCCTCTGCCAACATAGACTAAGCTTGATCGGGACTGGGAGATCTGGCAGGATTGACAACAGTGTGTGGAAAAAAAACCTAGAATCTGAGTTTCTGAAGCAGCAGCTCTTTCTTCAAACCAGCATCAGATGAGGTAAAAGTAGCAGGGGTCTTAGAGCTGCCGTGCTTACTTGCAGGATCTCCACGTTCCAAGAATCAGCACCATAAATGTTAGAGATGTTCCTCTATCCAGCACCTTACCATCAATGCTCCACAGCCTTTTTCTTCATTCTTTTTACCAAGGTGAATAGGACAATCCAGTCCTGTGCTGGATGAGTGCTCTGCTCCTCCCTGTTTGTGCTTTCATGTGTTGGGTTTGTGCCAGTTTTCCTAGCGTCTTGGATGGAAGCAAAAGCTCTGTAAAGGTGGGATGCCTGCCACTCAGCTTCCCAACTCTGTACCCTCCAGTGTCTCCAGTGAGAGCCAATGCAGAGCTCCCCGTCTGAGCAGACACGGGGAACACTTCATTTGTATCACTCACTGGAGACTCGGGAAACAGTGAGCAAAGTGGAAGGAAATGATAACCCAAAAATTCCTCTAGTCCCTAACTGTAAAGGCAACTTAATAGCAGCAAGAAAGAAGAAGAATATTCTGAAAGCTAAACATCTTCCTACGTCATAAAAATAACCAGAAGTCAGCAGTGCTGAGTAAGAACCTGATCTGGTAGGGGTTTTCTAGGAAGGACCAAGCTGAAGGGGCAATAGTCCCACGGAAATCCTCCTTATCTGACTTGTTCAGAGGAAATTTGCCATTACTGTGTTCCATGTTGCCAGATAATTAATTGCACTCATAATTAAACGGAGAAATTTGTTGGAGTTGTTGGAGGAAACCCTGGGGATTTTTACGAGGCAAGTGCACTAGATGAGGTAACTCATTGAACCACTTTGCATATGAAAAAATAAAACCTCCAAACATAAAGCAATTTTCTCTTTTTGAACACTAGAAGACATGCAAGTGAATGTAAAATGGGGATTGCTTCCAACCCCCAGGTTACATGGTTAGCAGCTTGTTCAAAATGTACATTCATCGTAACATCATTTTTTTTTCAATGGCAGGTGTGATATAAAGAAGTTGCAATACAGCAAATAACACTTAGAAACATTTCCCAGAAATTAATCTTCGCGCTGTCCCCTGGAACTGCCAATGCAGGTTTGTGTTATAGTGACCCAAACACAAAACACGTGGCATAAAAACGCAACAAAAAGCAAGGTCGTGCCACAATGATCAGCCTTTCTGTGTTTTATTTCATCTTTTAATTTTACCCAAAATAGGTGTTTGCATACTATAAATTATGTCCCAAGTGCCAGCACTGTTCCCATCACCAGAACACTCTGCCACTGGCTGACAGCAAAAGGAGAGATATGTATTTATGCACAACCTGGGCTGGGCCAGGTTGCTGAAATCAGACCTGCAGCATGCAGAGGAGGCCGGGTGTAACCACCTGAACCAGATGCCATAAAGGTACTTTCTGCAAGTGGCTGAGATTTGTTCTTTGCATCATCCTTTTCAGCATTTGGGGCTGTGCCAAGTGGCCCACTAGTGGCACAGAAACTCTTCTGTAAGGCAGGAGCACGTGTGACAGTTTGCACGCCACGCGTGGGTCACGCACACGCACACAAACACACAGACAAGCAGAAATGGAAGCTCCAGCAGAAAGCATCCCAACACCATCCTGGGGACAACACTGACATCAGGAAGCACATCTGGCTTACTTTGGTCAGCCTCTCCAGAAATTATTTTCTCTTCCAGTCACTCTGGGGAGAGCTGGCAAGTCTCAACAGGGAAGCAGGTGAAGAAAAAGGTACTCCATGTTCTCCAGTTGAGAAATAGCCGAGGCAATTTTTTTCACAATAAACACTAACAGGATTTTAGGGGTTTGCAAATTATCCATGATTTTAAAGGCTTCAGACCTTGTGTGCTAGGAAATGCAATTTTGTTTTTTTCAGCTAGCCTCTTGCAGCCCATCTGTTACTGCCAAGCAGAGCTAGACAAATATACGATAGCTATCTCTGAATTGTTCTTTCCCATCTTTACCAAAGGGAAACAAGAAAAGCAAAAATAAAAATAAAAGCTTCTCTTTTGATTGGGATAAAAGAGCCCTTTCTTATGCAATGCAGAAGTAGCAAAATGGTCTCAGCTTCAGGTAAAGTTCTGAGAGTGTCATGAATAAATCTTTAATGACAACCATTAATAAAATGTGTCATTCATACAACCCAGCAGTTGACAATAGAAATAAATTCAGCCATTGACGCAGAACTGCGTCAACTACTATGTGGCTGTAATACAAATGTAACTGGATACCACAGAGACTCCATGTAGCCTAAGGAAGGGATGCCAGACCCACTGGACAAACATGGTTGGTATCTGTCACCAATCCCCCCAGATAAGCAGTAGAAAATCTTCTCTTTTCAAGAATAATCTTGTGCTGCTGTCAAGCTCTTAAAAGCTCCACATATACATATCATGAAAGATTGATGGTGGTGTGAGAGGGAAGGATGCTAGAAAACAGGAAAAGGACTGAACACATATTTCCATGCTTTCTGACCTTCATTCTCACAGTGCATCCTATTGTTGAGCTATTTTACAAGAGAGGAGTGAACTAGCAATGGTTGTATTTTCTTGCCTTAATTTATTTACAAAGGATCACAGCACCAGATTCAAATAGTGCATTTTTTTTTTCCACGAGAGAGCAAGGGAAGTTCCTGGTGATTTGCAGTCAAAGAAATGCCTCAGTGATATTTATTGTATTTGGTATATAGGTCCCACCCACTGTCCTGACAATTTGCAGATTATGAAAAAATATTCAGCCTCCTGAAATTCCCTTTGTGCAACCCAACATCTGGCTTTATCCTGACATGTTCTGAAAAGGCTTTTTTTGTTGCTGACTCCCCCATGTAAAACAGCAGGGAAGTGACTCATGGGAAAAATAAAGCACTTGGAGATCTTTAGAGTCTAAGAGCCCATAGGAAGGTATGAATACAACAAGTGTTGTTTCAGAATAAACTTGGGAAAGGCTAAACTGAGGTGTTTGCTCTGGTTTCCCAGACTGCAGAAGGGTCTTTCTGACTGCAGAAGGCTTCTACTACCAAACAAATCACCAAGACTCTCAAAAGAGGCTGCACACTTTGGGGCAAAGTGGTCAGAGGCAGAGATGGTATCAAAGCCTGGCAATGCTACTGAAATAAAAGACAAATGAGGTAGATAACCACTCCAAAGTGAAATCTTTGGAAGAAATGTTTGAAGCACAGAGCAGAGAAGTGCCCCAAATGACACTTGTTTTGTTTCTAGTCTCAAGTGCTCACAGCCTAGGCGAGTTAGAAGAACAGCGTGTGTGTTCAGTGGCTTTAGAACCACTTTTGGAAAAGAAACAGCCCAGCTACTGAAGAGCTACTCAACCTCTGTGCCCATGAATGGGCTGGGGAAGGTGCTGAAAACACCTGTGCTTATTATGGCTGATCAGTTCAAGCAACAGGTTCCTTTCCACAGGTCCTGTATCGAAAAATATAGCAAAAAGGAAAAAAAAGGATTGTTGACTGGTTCTCAAAGGCATGCTGCCTTCCTGTGTAACACTGGGGTTTGGTGTTACACAGCTGGGGAGAGCTGGGCATCAAATGGAACGGCAGAAGAAACAAAGAGCTTGTTTAAAACAACAAGATACTTTGGTGGCCTAATGGTAGTGGCACAGGCTTGATAAGGGAAGAACAGTCATTATATGTGGCAAAGTAAAGAACACCAATCCCCAAGAAAGAATCCACCAGTCTCAGATATCTCCAGTTTAAGATAGGAGCAGGAGGAAACACTGGTGCATTAAAGTTTATATTTAATGAAGAGTGTCAGCTCTGTTGCATTTATAATTGCCCTCTCCTGGCTGCTTGAAACACCTGATTTGATTTGAAATCTTCTCACTCTCCCAGCTCCTAGGTTGGAGAATGGGGACAGTCAATTTGCCAGCCCAGAAAAGCATCCATTTGGAAGAACTTGAAGAGTTTGCAACTGCAGCTGTGACATTTTCTCACTGACAGAGACCAGGCACTGATTTAAGTGGAACTTGGAGACATGTTCACAACACCAGAGGTGGTGTTCAGCCAGCTATTTACACGGTTTGAAAATGCAGATGGTACCCGTGTCTTAAGGGAAAGACCATTGCCAGCTGTCTAAATTTAGCTGCTGAGGCAGACAGTAAGTGGGGGGAGCCTGCTAAGTCCTAAGGATTCCAGGACTTGAAACTCATGCAACTTGTCCTGAAAATGGAAGGTATCTTCCATACTAATTTTTGAAATCAAGCTGCCTTTAAACAGTTTGATCTTCACACAGGTTCCATGCAGAGCTGAGACTGCTCCAGTTGCCAAAACGTGCCATTTTTTGCAATTTCCTCCAAGGAAGTCAGAGGGAGGGAAGGCCTCTTGGCTGCTCAAAGTGCTATAGGGATCGTATGGGGCACCATGAGCTATGCAATGCCAGAAGAAACCAGTGCAGGAGACATGCTCTGCATGTTCTTGGGAATGGCAAAGGCAGAAGGGAGTGCAGGTATCCAGGGATGCAATCAGGATGCAGGCATGAGATTCCACGGATGGAATGGAGGTAAACCAGGGGTTTAGCAATGCGTGGAGTGGGACACACTCAGGAAACCAAGGCAAAGCAAAAAGACTTTGTCATGTGGGGAAGAGATGGGAGAGGCAAATTGGAACAAAGAGGCAACCAGATCTCAGGGAACTTCTCAGTGAGGTGGACGTGAGGGGGTTCTGCATGTGAAGCCTACCAGCAGCTTGGGGCTACAGCCAACTGCTGCTGTTCTTGCATCCAGATTCAGATTTGAGCAGAAGCTGGGTGGCAGCTGCTGAGCAACGTCTCTGCTTACAGAGCAATGAGAAGATCCCAGAGGAGAACATCAGCTGCCTTCTCTCAATCCAGCCTACTGGAGGCCACTGTCCAAGGACAGCTTCTCCATCCTGGGTTGGGGGGGGTGTCAGCTGCCATTCAGCCCAACAACCACAACTTCTGAATAAGCTTGCCCTTTCAAGAACAACAGTCCTGCAGCAGCCTTGACCACCACAATGCCCAGGTTCAGACACACTACAAAGAGAAGTAGTGGTAGGACAGGAGTGACTTCATCATGAAGAGGTAGTGTAAGGATGGGGTTATACCACCCATATGGCTGTTTTACAGGGCATTTCCATCTTGCTTTCTGTCATTACTACAGCAAAAGACTTTAAATAGTGAAAGAGGTGATGCACTGTAACTCTTTCACATGCCTGCCCCCTAACAGTAGTAAAAAATAATGGGAATGGTAGACAAGGTCAGGCTCACACCAGGGACTTCATCATCATGGGGGTATCAAGAGGATACTCCTATTGAAAACTGGCATCTGCAGAACTGCACCTGTGCCAGTGCAATTTATTTTCAGTCAACCCCTTCCCACCAGAACTCTCCCCTGAAAGTGATGCGTGCTGGCATAACCACATTTACCCAGTGCTAGCTTAACCCAAGCTTTTACAGTAACATTTTCACAGAAATCATATCTCATTAGCTCCTTCCTGAGGGAAGGAGGCTGAGGAGAGAGCAATAAATCGGAAACATCTCCCCTTCTGCATAGAAAGAAAGTGAAAGGAGCCAAGAGGCCAAGATATAAAAAGATGGCTTTTATCTGTATATACAAGTGATGAACATTTGCTCACTTGAAGTAGATCATGAGATCCCAGTGACAGCTTCCTGTCCTGATGCCAATGATCTCTGTGAGGGAGTGGCAAATGCTCATTTCCGATTTGGATTCTGAGGAGAACAAGTGCTATGTACAATGGGAAGTAAAAGAAGAGTATCTCCCTCAGGATGCAAATCCCATTCTTGGACCCTTCCCAGATGAACCCAATTTGCCTAAGAGTCTGATGCTGAAAGGGAATTTTATTTCTCTAGTGTTGATTCCCACTGGCTTTTTCCATCTGAAGAACTAAAAAAACCCTACCAAAGATAAAAGGACAAATAAGTAGGGCAACTAACTTTTCAGCCCACAGCCCCATGATCAATTTTCATGTCAACAGCCTTCCATCAGCTGGGTTTTTCTGCCAACTGATTTTGGATATATTTACATTTATAATTGCAGTCATTATAAATTAAACACAATAAATAAATGCAATATAAATGTAATCTACATAAGATTTTTTTTTTAGAATTGCACTGCAACTAGTTTCAATATTAATTTATTACATTTCCATATATATAAAAAAGACCTCTTTTCACATTTCTTTAATTTGCCAACTGTTCCTCAACAATATGTAGATTCCATAGTAATTAATACAGCATTAGATGAAGATGTTAAAAAACCCCTTTAAATTGACTATTTTTAATACTTTTTGCATAATACTTTAACATCAGGATTCCAGCCATTAGCACCAATTAATTTGTTCAGAATTAAATTGTAAAAGACATATTGATCATGAAATAAGACTTCCCATAAAGCCCAGGTGACAGCAACATGTCCAATTATTCTGGTATAGAGCCCAGATTTGATGGTTTAACAGGACTGGTTTAGAAACCAATATTTAGAAACTAATTACAGAGACTGAACAGCAAAGAATTCAGTGTCTTTAAATAATGTATTTCAGTGGTTTACCACATACCTATGTCTTAGAAATGAGCATCTTGCTTCTAGGTTTACCTTTGCTATTTTATCTTCTAGCACTTAGACTCGTATCTTTGCCTGGCAGGTTAAAACCCCTCTTGCTCTATTCAGGCAGAGACACCTAACAGCAATCACGTCACTTTTTAGTTTTGTATTTAATGACAGACTGCATTTCTTCCAGCTTATTCTACAAGGCAGCTTTTACAGAAGCATTCTTGTATCACTTCTTCTCTTTAAGGTTTTGAAAATCTTTTACAGAAATTTCCATACGAGACTTGGGTATGTCTGGTAGTGATCTCACCACCACAAAAGATCTCCCTCTGTTCTTCTATTTTTTCTATTTTCCTGCTGATACACTGAAGAAAAATTTATTTATTCTTTTTTTTTTTTTCCTGCTGCAGCATAGTGAGAACTTAGATGCAGCTAATTACTTCACCTAACTGCCACCTCATTTTGGGAGACAGCACCTCCCAGGGCACAGCTTCTCTCATTCTGTACATGTGACTTACATCTTTCATACTCCAAACATGACCTTGTCCCTGTGTGGATGCAATCATCACTTTGAACACAAGCAATTTATCAAGCAATTCAGATCTTTCTGCAGAGCTGATCTGCCAGTAGTGTTTTATCAAACCACCCACCTTCTGTCACTGCAAACCTTCTCCTCAGTGATTTCTTTGTTCTTCTTGACAGCCACTAAAGGCATGGAATAGTGCCGAGTTAAGGGTAGGAGGTCAGGAGTCCTAATGAGAAACAGCCCCTCTTGTAAGAGATAGCAACATATAAACATATTTTGTTTGTCTAGTTGGCTTTCAATTTATTAATAACTTTAACTGGAAGAAAGTCTTACTGAAGTCTGTATAAATCAACCACTTTATAAATCAGATTTTTGAACTTAGAAAAGCAGTATCAAGTTTATGTGAGTAGCATTATGATGAGCAGCATTAGACAGATTACTGACCTTTGAAATTTATGTATGGAGCTACTTATTGGCTAGTCATTGTTTTTGTCTGAACAAAAGGCTTACAGCTTATAAATACCCAGTTATCCAGTTTGTTCCCTTTTCTGACTGGCAAAACTAAAAATGGTTTGATTTTTCTTTAAAAATAGAACAAGAGTAATTTCAATTCCTAAAATTGACCTTGAAAAGCGAACATCAGTGTTTTGGATGCTATGAACAAAAATTATTAAGAGTTACTGATTTAAGTCTAGTGCTTTCACAAATTCTATTTTTTCTGGAATCTGTTCTTCCATCAAAGTCTCTAGTGAAGATGGAAAAAAAATAACATCAGAGCAGAGTCTACTTAAGGAAATCATCCCTTCTCATGTCACTTTGAGAAGAGCAAATCCTTGCTCTTTCTGGTATCTGTCCTTGACAAGGGAACTGCCAAATAGGATTAGGCTAGTGGTTAATTCAACCCAAGTATTTCTGGCAATGCCAGTACCTTTTTAAAAAATAAAGCTCATGAAAAAATTGCAGATAAAAATTTTGTCTGATCAGTAAACTGTCCTGTTCACACATGTTCTTGTGGCAAATCAAAAGAAATTGATGCCACAGATTCAAGAATGACTGTGGGAAGAGGCTGCTCATACCTGTGCTGAATCTTCTCAAGGAGAGTGTGTTGCCCCCTCATCTCCATCCCTGCACCCCCCAGGATGCTCTGTCAGGATGTCAGCCTGTCAGACCATGTCCCATGCAGACACACTGGGCCAGGTGCTAGGAACTTCAGAAAGCACCACTCACCCTGTCTGGGGCTGCACTATCTGCTCCTGCTTATGGGAGGGTGAATCTAATTTTAAGGGAGCTTCAGGTAGGGCAGATGTACCTAGAGAAAGCACGGCTGGGGAGGAATTGTTCCTTGAAAGCCCACTGGAAACACCCTACCCATGCAGTGATACCTCCATGCCACAACCTCCTTCCAACACCCACACTTACTCCAACCCATTTTCACATCTGCCTGAGCTTTCTGCACGTTTTCATGCCTGTATCCTATGCTTGTATATTTTCTGCACAGTATTTTACTTTGGACTTGGACTTCCCTAAAGCCCTGAGCGCCAGCAATGACCCCTTCTTCCTTCACCTTAGCATCCATATTGCCTGTTCTCCCAGAAGATGAGACCAAAGGCTCGTGGCAATAGAAGATAGTTACCACATTCTCTTGACTACAGAAAGTCTTCACACAGTCTGGTGTTTCACACTGCAACTCTGCTGAGAAGGGCAATATATTTGTGCAAACATGGGAAATAAGGATACGTACGGCAATTTAAATTAACTTTGATCTCCCTTTTCTTTTGATATTCACAGTTTTAGCAAAGGGCTTCATGGGCTCTGTATACCAGGAGCTGAGGCCACTTTATTTCTCAAATGAGATCTGTTATCACAGGCATTTCCAAGCAAGGCCAAGAAGCAGGACTGCTCTGCCATTGAAAAGCTGCAGTTGCCTAAAATTTCTGGAATTTAAAACCAGCATAATTTACAGCTGGATCAGTAAGAAAATTTTTGCTATCCAACTTGACAGTCAGTGCCTCTGGGGGCAGGTAGGAAAATTTGGAGCAGCTTAGGAGTGGAGAGCAGACAAACAGTCCCACTGTCATGTAACAGAGGCACAGCCAGAGAGACAGAAATGTGTGGTCACCATACGGAAACCAAACTGCAACAAAAGCAAGGGGATTTCCAAAGCCAAAGCAACAAAGAGATACATGATTGTAACTCCACAAGAGGGACAAACCTGAGGTCCTGCCTCAGGTGAGCTTTGAGTGGGAGTCTGCCTAGATCTAGATGGAGTAAAACCGCCTACAGATTCGGCCCAGTGTAAGACACCAGCAGAGATGCTCGAACCCATTCGCTGAGGAAGGTAACGCTCGCTGATACCTCCACAGTCTCTCCATCCCAGTCAGAACTTGCCAACGTTTTGTCGCTCGATTGCTCCTGTTCAGTGAGGCAGCCCTGCACTTCCTACCCCGAGGCCCGAGCGGGATTTCCAGAGGAGCCCTGGCGCCCGCCTCTTTCACACAGCACCACCTTCACCATCTGCGCGCTCATCTTCGGCCTCGCCGCCGCCCCTGGCCGGGGCTGCCGGCAGGTTTACAAAGGCAGATGTTTCCAGTCTCTGTGGGGTCTGCTCGCAGGGGGGCTTTGGAAGTTACAGTACCTTAGGCCAGTGTTGTCTGGGATTCAATATTGCCTTAAAGTGGTGACACATTGTGGGTGGGTGGGAATCTATTATTGCATTTATGGAGGCTGCTGCTTCCCTGAACAGGCTATGTTTTGTGTGTGAAGCGGGCCCACACCTGCTGGAGCTGGGACCTGGAAATGCGGAGGACGGAAGGCATGAGTCTGTGGTTTCCTGCCGTGAGGGGCATGTGCCTGCGGTGGGGCATGCGCACGGGGCTGCTCTCCGCCGAACGGCTGCGCTGTATGAAAGTGCCACCAACGTGAGGGTAGTGTTCTGTCTCCAGGGTTGAGGAGGAGAAAACGGAGGACGCCAGTCTTCTCAGGGGGCTGTACCTCGGGAGGGAGTGCTGAGAAGGCCTGTCCTCCTCCAACTGAAAAAGACCAAGAAGAGTGGAGGAAAAGGTGTCAGGCAAAGAGTTGACTCGCCCCTGGTTTGTGATGCGCATGCTGCGGACATCTTCGCTGGCGGATGAAAAATGCTTTTGCTCTACACAGGGCCTTACTTACTGCTCTCTATGGCTATCAGTTCCCAGGGATGCTATGGGCACCATGGAGGCCTGCCACGCTCTCCCCAGCCACAGACAGACCAGAGTGACACCAGCGGTGCCAGGCTCTGCTACTCTGTCCCCTCCTCTGGCTCTTCGGGCCACACGCCTCACCTGTCTGTTCCACTGGCAGTGCTCATCTCGGCATGCCACTAAGCTATTCATACATCTTGCACATAGGTAAGAGTCAAACTCTGAACACATTTGGAAACCACATGGATGACAGAAGGTGAAACAGTGCTAAAACGATTATGTGTATTTGAAAGTGAGGGATTCTCAGGGGCTCTTTCAATGACTCTCATTAAAACTCACTCCAGGGATTTGAAAAAGCAAGTTTGGGGGCTGTTAGTAGACTTTTCTTTTCTCACACTTACATTGCTGGCCTCCTGATACATTTTTATATTGAGTACCTGCAGGGGGAGTGTTAATGCTTCTAGTTTTGGTAAGCAGTGGATAGACAGCAGCTGGACAGGCAGGCAGAGTATAATTCTCCTTTCAGTGAGAAATTCAAAACACAGAACCATAGGAGGACATGAGGAGAAGATGCACTCTTAGGTTCCTTTTCTGCTTCTGTGATCCTGGGATAGCCAGGAGAGGAAGTACACCCACTGAGGGACAGTTTGTGTCAGGATGAGATTGCAGTCCCTACCTTCCCTTTATGCTCTGCATGGAAGAGAGAGGCATTAAGGGAATGACTTCAGATCCTTCACCCTGGAAGTGCTAAGCCCTTCCTTCCCTTTCTACCTCTTTTATGAAACTAGCACTTTCACAAGGGTCAGCAGTCTCAATCTCCAGAACCAGACTTTTTTTTTCCTGGAATCACTTTTTTCCCTTCAAGGGAAGGAAGGGAAAATGGAAATGCATTCCCTTCCTTATGCTGCATTTCTTTTCAGGAAGTCTCTGCAGGTGAAATGCAGAAAGGCAATATTGGATTTTCTTTAAACTGCTCTCCTTACCTTACTGGAGATGTTGCCCTTGCACTAGAAAAAGAGCTCAATGTCATCCAGTGTCATCTCTTTCCTGTCACCTTCAATATCTCTGCAGTGCTTTGAGGCAGATATCTTATCTTCAGAAGAGCCTCAGAGCTACTCAGTTCGTGGTTGGCATTGAATGTGAAAAGCAATTATTCACAGTCCTAAGTACTGCATGTCACTGCATAGATCAGAGTCTCAGATAATAATAATGTAATGCTGTCATACAGAGTACTTGAGAGAGACAAATAAAATCTAGACAGCAGCTCTAATTTCTCAAAAAGACAACCATCTTCTCTTTGCATAGACAGTGTAGAAATTCAGCCCTGGTTGTGCTATTTGCAAGTTGCACAACTAAGCATTACTGGAATTTTTATTCCTAATTTTTGTTCCGTGTTTGGGTTCAGCATATTGTATGACTTCCAAGGTATATATCATCTCAATATGGTAAAGAACTTCTCAGATCTCAAAGGATCACTCCAGCTACCCAGAGAGACCTCCTCTACAGCACAGGAGCAAGGAACTTGCCCAGGCCATGAAGAAGCAATTACAACACTCCATCAGCAAGTGCATTTTGGTATTGCTGCCTCCAGGATGAAGCTGAGCTCACAGACATGCCATCTTTTCTCACTGATGCTCTAATGCTTAAATTACTCAATCAATGCTGAAGGTGCTGCCCCCCTTCATCCCTTTGCAGCAACCAGGCTGGATCACATTCCATCAGGCCTATCCTGCTCTGTTTGGACAGGGTCAGTAGGACTTTGTGTGTGAAGTCCCAGGAGAATGTGATGTTGATAGAACTCAATATATGTTACAGATATAAAATGTAATTAGGAATGTCCTCTGAGCTTAAGGTTTTGACTGCTATTACCTGATAGATATATATGTTTATATTTAAAGAACATATGTGAATATTACTTCCACTACCACCCTTTTGCTGATCCTTTATTTCTAACACATGGATGGACAGGGACCCTGAATCTGAAGAGTGTAAGAGGCCAACTCTACACTCATCCTTCTCCATCAGCTGACAAACTTCTCATGTGGAGGGAAGACAGAGGAGCTGACTGCCAAAGAATCACATCATCTCCAACAGGCATCAAACACAGACCAGTGGGGACTACACTGGGGGAGAAGCAATGAGTCTTCCCCTCTGCCAATGCCCATTTCTCATCACTGAGAAATGGTCCCTCAGGTTGCCTCAGAGCAGCCCACAGAGGATGCTGTAGAAGGCAAAGGAAATCAAGAGACACAGTTCCTTTTCCCCTGCTGCCCTTGCAGGCTGGAGACACGAACAATTAATTTTAAGCAAGTCCACTTGTGGCACTCTCCTGGCTGTGTGAGAAAAGAGGCCAAAGATAGCACCGAGATGATTTTAAAGAGTGATTTTAACTACACAGCTGAGTTGGTAAGGAAAAATATAGCAGTGCCTCTTCACACTGGGACCTTTTCTGACAGATGAACTCTAGGTCTGTAAGAATCAGCCTAAGCAAAATGCTCTCTGAACCCTGCAGAATATATTCAAGGATAGGTAAAGCAGAGTAAATATTATCTCCCACTTTAATTTTTCACTTCTCTTGTGGGTTTTTTAGATGTGACATCATTTGGACAGGCATGTTTTAGGCAGGTGAATCCCCAAACATTTTGTAAAATGCCAATTGCACTAGCAACAGGGGAGACTGAGTTGAGATATACCTATGAGCACAGACCTGAGCATAGTCAGAAATAGTTTCTAAAATTCATACATGCATGAACAGTTGTCTTTTCACAGCAGAAGGCAGCAGTAAGTTGCCATCTCTGTCAAATATCAGTGAATTTATTCAGCATACTTAAGAACTTGACAGATTTTTAAATTCTATTGCAAGGTACAGGTTTAAATAATTTCCAGCAGTAACAGCAACCCTGTGCCAGGATTAAGAGGTAAACAGAAGTGTAGCTTCAGTCTTTTCTTCCAGTCATTCTTTATCTATTTCTATAGCTTTATCTGCACACTAGTCCCTAAAAAAAAACCCTGAGTCTTATTAGGTCATCCCTGAAATGCATACATTAGAGTAAACCCTTAGAGCTCTGTTAAACAGATGTATTGAGTGGTGCACAGAGAGAAGGGCTTGAACATGACACAGCCTCTGTTCTCCCTTTATACCAGGTCTTCCCATGAGATCTGTGCTCCACTGCAGCCATTTTCTTGTCATCTGAAACTGGGAGATTCCTAATATGTGAGAATATTTGGGTCAAAAACTCCCCCAGGCTATTCAGAGCTTCCTCTGTACTTGACTTTCCTCACAGCAGCATCTGATCATTCTGTGCTCCCTCCTACACCCACAGAGTTTTAACGAGGACGGCACCATCTCTCACATTTGAGCTACAGTATCTGTCTTCCAAAAGACCGACATATTTGAAGAAACATCTAAGTTCTAAATGAGGATAACTCTGGGAATTAAAGGCTGGTCAGGCTTGAAAGGACATGGAGCAAATCCTCATGGAAGAAGGCACTTCCAAACATATAAAGAAGGTGCAGTCAACATGGATATATGAAGGGGAAGTCATGTCTGATGAACCCAAGAGCTTTCTGCGCTGAGAGGACTGGGTGGGAGGTTGTTGATCTTGACTTTAGTAAGGTTTCTGACACTGTCTCCATAAAATCTCCATAGACAAAACAATGAAATACGGGCTGGGTAAGTAGAGAGTGAATTAGACTGAAAACTGTGGGCTCCTGGTCATAAAATACCATGTTTGGAGAAAAAATGTCCCGTCATTAATGGCATAGCCAGGGGCTGATAATGCAGCCACTACTATTTAACAACTTATTCAGCGACCTGGATGATGGGACAGAGTGTACCTTCTGCAGATTCACAGATGACATAATACTGGGAGGAGCAGCTAACACACCAGAAGGCTTTGCTCACATTCAGAGGTGCCTGGATGGGCTGGTGAAATGGGAAAAAGGAATTTCACTCAGTTCAGCAAAGGGAAGTGGGGAGGAACAGAACACACTGTGGGCCACCTGTTTTGGAAGCAGTTTGACAGAAAAATACCTGGAGGTCCTGGTGGACTCTTAAGCTGAACACAAGCCAGTAAGGTGCCTTTGTGGCAAAAAGGACCAGCAGCCCCTCAGGATGTGTCAGGAGTGCAGCCAGCAGGCTGAGGGAAATGCTCTCTGCCCTCTGCTCAGCACTGTGAGTCACACCTGCAGTGCTGTGCTCCAGTTCTGAGCTGCCCAGTACAAGAGACACGTGGACATGCTGGAGATAGTCCCGAGAAGGGTCACAAAAATGGTGAAGGGACTGGAAGACCTTGCATTTGAGGAGAGGCTGAGAGAGCTGGGACTGTTTAGACTGGAGAAGAGAAGGCTCAGAGGGATCCTTAACAACATTTATAAATACCTGATGGGAAGATGGATCCAGACTCTTAGTGATGTCCAGTGAAAGTAAAAGAAGAAAGGAACAGAAATTGAAAGACAGGAAGTTCCATTTAAACATTTTTCAGAAATTTTTTTTTACCGTAACAGTGATTGTACACTGGAACAGGCTGCCCAAAGAGGTTGTGGAGTCTCCATCCTCAGAGATACTTTGACTGGACGCTGTCCTTAGCAACCTGCTCTAGATGATCCATCTTGGAGCAGAGGGTAGAACTAGATGATTTCTAGAGGTCCCTTCCAACCTCAGGCATGGTGTGATTCTATGGCAATCCAGAAGTCACTGTCTTTCTGCCAGCTACAAGTGATGGCTGACAGACTGGAGCCAGAGAATGGAGAAACAGAAGGAAGCACTTAGAGCAGGGATTCCCCATTTGCTTTCAGCGAGTATGCTACTGACACCAAGGGATGATCACCAGCTTTTGGGACACCAGAATGAGGTCACAGATGGGTACCACAAAGCCTACGACTTCAGTCATGGTAGCTCAGCATTTAGTGACATTTTCACCTATCTTACAGGCTCAGTTCACATTTAAAGATAAGGAAGATTTACTCACCTACACGCACACACACACACACACACACACACACACACATACACAATCACAGTTTTAATCAGACCCAGAGAAGCACAAGCATGAGCTACAGGAAACATCTGTCATTGCTAACAAGGCCTTCAGTAGTTTCACTAGTTAAGTCCTTGGTCAACTTCTTATTAGTGCCCCAGCCATCCATCCCTTCATATTTGCTGCACCTAAGGAAAAGAGGTTTCTACTTCCCTTTAGGCACCAAGTCCCTTTGAGAGTTAATAGCTGGTTTTGTGACAGTAAGTGGAAAAATATGAGGATCACTGCACAGCTGCTGTGGTAACTGAAGGATTCAGACATCAAAGGAAGAACCACTAAATCCCAGTCAGCTAAAGAAGTCCAGTGTTAGTCTGTGTGTACAAAGCTAGGCCACAGAGTTAATAGAGGGCATTTCAGAACATAGGAAAAAAAAAATGCAGTTTGCTTGAGAACAAAGGCTGCCTAATATATTAGCAGTAATCACCCCCAATCCCATTATTTCACCTTTTTTGCCTGCTCTTTGAATATCCCTGTGCAGTGATAAGAAGTCTTTGTGCTGCATCATACCCAACTCCCCCAGTCATTTCACATAGGGGTGCATGTGCTGTGGCCAAGAAGGCCTCTCCAGGCTCCTTTAGCCACACTAAATATGTCAGTGAAGTGTCCCTGCTGTTGTGTACAGCTGGTTCTTATAATCTGGCTCTTACCATGTTCATTGCACCTTGCAGATCTTGCACTGACCAACCCCTCCAAAGTGTACAGACCACAGAAAATTCAGACACAGACCCTTCCAACTCTGCCAAGCTTGCCTTATGCAATTTCTAGACACCTGGGGAATTCAACATATTGGCTTTCTACAGCAGACACCTCTACCTAGGAACACTGCAACTGGAATGCAGTCTCTATGAGAAGCATGTGCTGCTTCTGTTCCATGCTCAGCAGGACAGCCCTCGTGCCTACTGTCAACATTTCTACCCTCCCTGTACATGCTCATACACCTTAACAGGGGACACCTTGCCTGGTGATTTGCAAAGATTTGCTTTGATTCATTTTACATAAATTCTTGTCTCATTCACGGTTTTCTTCTTGTATCTCTTGCAGATCCAGAGAAGAGAAGATTCTGGGCAAGACCTGAACAGAAGGATGCTCTTTTAACATTCTCCAGTCCAGTGAACACTTCCTTGGAGAACAAGCTCAAGAGGGAAGCAGAAATGAAATTATCATTTCTGATAATTCCAGACAGGATCAGGCAGACTGCCCTGTCATAGGAGGGTATCCCTGTGTACATGACTCAAAACTTGCCTGCTCTTTGCTTTGCTTATGGATCCCATGTGCATGAGAGAGCTTCATCAACATATAAATACAAAAAGCTCTTAGGGGAACAATTTGATTGCCTCTTGCACTGAACACTCTGGGACAGCCTTCCTCTTAAACAAGAAGATTAGGTATGACAGGAACTCTGTGCCTGGTGTACCATATTTTTTCAGCTAATCTAATAAATCACCTCCTACTAAAAACTGAACTACTTTATAGCATCATAAGACCACAGGAAAAAAGCAAAACTGACAGGAAAAAAGCCCTCTACAACTATATGGAAAAAACACAATAGGTAAAGAACATTTCTGTGAGTAAATACATGGTAACAGCAATGCCTCTCACTGAAGTAAGGTTGATGAGATGTATGTGCTGGCTACTCTGAGCTTTTTCTTAAGTATTTAGAAGAAAGATTAATTTTAGGGAGTTATTTTATGATTTGCATTGTTATGGGTCTGTGCAGTGCTGATGTGTGATTAGATTAGAGGTCATTCTCTTGCAATACACTCCTATTGTTGCTGAGAAACTATGTGGAGAAGATTTGCTAGCAACACCTCCATACAGCTAAGCAGTTACTAACAAAACTCTGTGGGAGAGCATAAGAGGAGTGACTAGAGATACCCAAATCACAACTGTGCTCTCCTCTTGTCCCTGAACCGAAATGGCTGAAAGATCTTCATAACAGTGTGTCCTCAGAAGGACATCACTGGCTTTTGGGAGCACTTCTAAGGTGTTCACAACATTTGCCAGCACTGTCAGAAGAGTTTTACAAGAGCATCCATGCTTGGAATCAAAGACTTCTCCAGCACAGTTGAGGTTTCCTAAGATGATGCTATGATAGGCAACAAGGTACAGACCCAGGGATCTTACCTGTCTCTGAGGACCAGTAGGTTCAGATTCTCGTCTCCTTTGTCGGAGGGCTGGTGCTGAATGTAAGGGGGAGTGGGCTGGACTTCCTGTCTGCTGTTCATGTCTACTGTCAGACACTGTTTGAGAAGGTCCTTCATGTCTATGGGAACTGTCCTCCTCAGTCACAGGCAGCATACCCCGACTTCGCCCATCATGAGTCTTCGGCCTCACTGCAGCATCTGCCCCCAGGCGCCTTCTCTCTTCCCCATCTTCAATAGGCCTCAGCTCCTCGGGCTCCTCATCCGTGGTTCCAGAGGTGCTTGGCTCAGCACCGGGGTGGAAGTCCTTCAGCTCTGTCTCCTTATCAATGATAACCCACTCCTTGCTGTCAAAGTCCTCCTCCTCCGCCAGCGGCACGGAGCGGAAGGCGTTGCTGAGGGCTTCGTGTTCCACGGAGGCCGACACGTCCATCCTGCCGCTGGCCTGCCGGTCAGCCTGGCCCGTGTCGATGGACAGCATCTGGGCCGGCTGCGAGGAGCACACGAGCCGGGATGGAGAGCCAGGGATGTCCATTCGAGACCTGGGGACACAATGAGAAGCCATTCAAAACACATCGGGTTTGTGGGCAACCGTGACGGTGTTCGCAGGGGTGCCAGGATGAGGGAAGAGATGAGAATGTTGACTCCATGTTTCAGAAGGCTTGATTTATTATTTTATGATATCTATTATATTAAAACTATACTAAAAGAATAGAAGAAAGGATTTCATCAGAAGGCCAGCTAAGAATAGAAAAAGAATGGAATGAATAACAAAAGCTTGTGTCTTGGACAGAGTCTGAGACAGCTGGACTATGATTGGCCATTAATTAGAAACAACCACATGAGACCAATCACAGATCCACCTGTTGCATTCCACAGCAGCAGATAATCAATGTTTACATTTTTTTCCTGAGGCCTCTCAGCTTCTCAGGAGAAAAAATCTTAAGGAAAGGATTTTTCAGAAAATATCATGGCTACAGGAGACAACAGCGACCATAAGAGAAAGCCTGTATAGGCCCTTCTCACTCAGTTCTTGGTACACTTCAGAAAGACATGCTTAAACAACAATATTTCTTTAGAACCTACAATGGTGTGAAGAAGTGCTTCAGTATGACAGCCAATTCAGCATCTCTTTCCCCTGCAGACAGGAGGATAACCATTTCCACCCAGCAACACCTTTCCCCTTTGTTAAGTTCGACTGGCTTGTGAAAAAAACCCTCAAACCATGTTCTGATCAATGTTTCTCATTTGGCCTGCATCTGCTGCTTGCTTTGCACAAAGCCAGAGCATCTGCTGCCCAGATTTTAGGACAAGTGCAGTGTGTTTTCAACAAGCATCACCTGAAGCCTTGCAGACTCTTCTGGGGAAAGCCTTCCACGTGTGAGAAATCAACATTTTTGACAAACAGAAGGAGGTGAAGTGAAAGTCGATGTAGATAAAATTGCAAGCATTGGCTGCTGATCTAACGATTAGGTTGGTCTCAACAGTCAATCCTCAAGACTCTGCTAAAGGCTAGAGAGGGTGAACAAACCTTCTTTCATGTGGATCTGCTTTTCCATCAGCTGTGGAGAGCCGCTCTGACTCGGGGCTGTTGACGCGGCGGTAGCGGAGGGAGCGCACTTGTGCGGTCGGGGACTCCGGAGGCACTCGGACAGGGGAACTGGGGCACACCCCGTTTCTCTGCTCCTCTTCCACCATGCACTGAGTCTGGAGGGGGTAAACACAAAGAACTTCAAGATCTGGCCAAAGACATTGATTTCCATCCTTCACTGTTGCTCTGGACTTTCTCCCAGGATACACTTTCAGCTGTATTTTCACAATCTACACAAGCAATGTCTGAAGGGAGGCAGGGTCCCCCTGCCCTGGCAATCAGCTGGCATTAAAATAAGGTATGGATTTAAAATCAATTCAAATATTTAAACATCTCCACAAGGTGGTCTATGCATTTCAATTACCCTGAGTGTTGATCCAAAGGAGTTCTCATGGATCAACTTACTGCATACACAAACCCTAACTGCTTATTCAAGATGTCTAAGGGCCTTGTTTGTCAACATTCATTTTATCAGGGGCCATGTATTACAATGCAATGTACACACTTTTACAGTTGGTCTGACTGAGGCATCTCCTAATTAGCACGGTGGTTTGGGTTTTTGTTTGTATTTCTGTTTGTTTGATTGTTCTAATATTGGTCCTTTAAACAAAGTCTTCCACCATATCCATTCAACCACAACATCTGTAAGAGCTTTCCACAGAGCCAAGGTGATGCAGGGAGCTGAACACACTCATGGACATTCTATCATTCCATATTTCCTCTTTCATATTACCTTATTAAATTTGATTTTTTTTTAAATTTAGCAGCAAACAAAGGAGCAAAAGTAGGTGACCAACACAGCTGCCCTCTGCCTTCCACAGTGCTGATTCTCCTTGGAAGAGAGGGGCAAAAGCACAGCATCAGCACAGGATTTGCATTCAGCACTGCTGTGTTGCCAGTCATGCAGCATCAGCTGCTGCACACTGCCTATGTGTGGGGATCTGTATGGAGAATGCTCACCCTTCCCTGCCCTACTTGCCCTTGTCCCACTTTAATGCCAGAGGCTCTGAACACAAGCAGCATCTCAGTAAAACACTGCTGATCCAGACAGCTGCCTTGTGCATGCAATCTGTACATGGCAAGTCAGTCAGTGCCCATAAATTAGCAGACCTAAACCACCCCAGCTGGAGTTGGAATGCATAACTAAAGAGCTTTTGCAGCTAAGGAGAGTGGAGGAGAACTTTCAAGCATTAGAGGAAAAGGAGAAGAGATGATAAAGATTTAATCTGTAGGCCAGTCATGGCCAGGAGAAGGTTAGCAACAAAGGTCAAATGTGTTTGTGAAGGGAGCAAAGTGTGGATGGAACTGTTGGGTAGCATCAACTTGGTAAAATCCAAGAGCAGAGAACTGGGGGATGGTGTGGGAGAACAGTGACAGTAGTTCTGTCCTTTACACAGAAATGGGAGAAGTGAGACAGAAGGAGATCTGAATTGTCTGCACAGAGAAGTAAGGATCATCTTAGACAGTTATTAGGGAGAAAAAACATGGCAAGCTCCACTCATCTCCTAAATACAAAGAGCAAGACAGGGAGAGCCAGTTAATTCTAGTGCTACAAGACTGGAAGATGAAGGATGTGATGCTGTGAATAGCAGAAGGGTGTTTAAACACACCAGTGCCCTTGTGGTTCTGATGCCTCAGATTACAAGCTGTGCCCTTAGCTATCAAATTGAAGGCATCTTTCTTTTCTCCATGTAGTGACTGCTACTTAAATAAAAACCAATCCTCTCTCAGAGAACAGTCAGACTGAAGACAGTAAGTCTAGCAAAGCAAAAGGACAGGCAAGAGTCAAACTAAAGATAAAAACCCTCAAAGAAAGGACTTCATCTTTGGAGAGCTTGCTGCCCTGGGCTGTGCTGCGCAGGCTGCTGTGTAGCTACAGAACCTGTCAGAGCTGAAGTGCTCCCTGCCATGCTGAGAAACTCCCAAAGCTCCTTTGGCAGCAACCTGACAACAAGTAGCACAGTGCCTGGCATGAGAGTCACCTGGCTGTGCTGTGGAGCTTCTAGAAACCTCTTCTGCCTTTAGCTGCTGTTATGACAGGACTTGTGAATGAGGTACCTAAGACATGACACACAGCTAGCATGCAGAAAGGACTCTCCTGTGAAAAGTCTGACTGAGCATCAAGGCACCTGGTGGTAGAAATGCAAAGAAAAACACACAAAAGTTGCTAGGATTTTTCTGTAATATTCTTTTTTTTTTTTTAATATATGTTGTGTGAACAGAACTGTCCCTCTCCATCACACTTTTCTTATTTCATATACCTTCAAATGAAAACTTCTGGGAATGCAGAGTTACCAGTGAGAGAAGAAGAAGTAATTTGAACTTCATTCATAATTTCTCAGTGTCAGGGAATGTCCCTGCTTATGTTCCATACAGATAACACATTGATCTGAATTATTTGCACTGGAGAATTTTAAGTAAATTAGATTATTTCTTGTGCTTGCATAATGTTTTCTAAGAAGACTAAGGATAGTGGAGATACCTATATTGCTGAAATAAGGACTAACTTTGTACTAGTAGAGACTGAAGTGAATTCTGGTCAGCCTCAGAAGACTAACACACTTAACATGCCAGTCTACAAATGTCCAATAAAGACAGGTTTGTGATGTGAATCTGATAGGCCCTGACAACATTTTAAGTCTGATGAATGTTTCTCTGCTAACAGATTCCGTATGTATCTGATGACCTGCCACTAATATTAATTTACTTGAAGTATGTAAATTAAGCTTATTAATAAACTAACTGTCAGATTCTTATACTTGACATTTATCATGGAATCAATCTTCACTGGGGATGCCTCCAAGAAATGAGATAACATTTACAAGAAAGGAATGAGAAACACCTTAGAGATTATGAGGAAAATCAGTTGAAGTATATATTTTATGTAAGCTAAAAAAGCTTAATATGATCTTGGAATGCAGAAATATAAGAATATTAAGTAATGGTTTCTCTCACTCTTCATAGGGGGGAAACTATTGTTAGATACTCCCTATAGATTATCCTAGCCTTAAAAAGGAAAGTTAAAAAAAGGAAGAGAAAAATGAGTGATGATTCAAGGTACAGAAAAATACAGCTTATGAAGACATCTCTGATTACATTTATTTACCCAAGAGTGTCGCCCTGATTTTTTAAGATTTTCTAAGCCTTCTGATGTTTACATTCTTGTAACAAACTTTCTCACACACTTTCTGTAAATAACTTATTGTTTTGCATTCTTTTATAGAAGAAGCGAAATTCGACAGACTGTTGGTTTCTCCAGTGTTATTAGAAAAGTAGCACTTTCACCCTCCAATCCACTGTCACTTTAAAAAAATCTATAAATGTTAAAGTCAGAAAATACACTTTCCCTTTTTCACCTTTACAACAGCAGCGTGTGTGCATTGTGTTGTTTCGTGTCCTACAGCAACACAAGAGCTTGGGACACAATAAAGTTTTGGTTTTTAATTCCCATGCCTGGGGCATTTCTGATATTATATCAGCTATGCAAGGACTAGAATTTCCTTGCTTGAAGTACCAAAATCCTAGATAATGATATGATGGCAAAAAATATTCACTTTAGCATTACTGGCCCCCAAAATCTCACTTGCATAAAGATCTAAATTAATCCCAATGGCTTTTACTCTGTGAAAAAAATTCCTTGTAATTTCCCCTTGCCACAGGAGAATTCTTCAATGCTTTTTGTGCTTACTACATAGCATGCTACATCAGTGGACCTGAGTGGCTTTTATCAGTGTATGAAACCATTGCCCTACATCCAAGAGTCACAGGAGACAAGGAAATGTTCTTTACTTTGCTGATGCTGATCCTGAGTTTGTTGCGATTCACATCTGTCTCTTCCCAAACTTCACCCTCGTTGAAAGCCGTGTTTGGAGCCTGCCCAAGGCCTTCCACCGGCCGACCTGACAGGATGGGAGGAGCATTCTCTTGATCACTCAAATGTTCCCCCTGCAGGACATCCTCGGTGTTCTCTCGGAGCAGGTCCCCGGGTACCGGAGTGACATTAACCACCCTATAAAAGAGACAAAAAAAAAGGTAAAATTATCAGTATATAAAGAAGGCAGCTTAGTACATCACCCCATAGGAATTCCTCAGCAGATTTTAGGGTATTACTTAGTTGAAAAACAGGCAGTCCCAGATGTGACATCCTGAATCAGAAAAGGAGGATTCCGTGTAATGAAAATTACAAAGACAGTAGGATGGATCAGTGAAAGCATCTTGGGACCCTTGATGCACAGGCTGAAAACTTCTTCACAAATGCCCATCACACCATATTGAGCTGTGAAGAAACCTCTCATTCTGCATGAGAAAATGAGGCTTGCTAGGCCCTATAGTTTTTATCTTCCATAACATTACTAGGGATTACTGTTATCCCCTAATGTCAGCCCCCCAAAAGCACCAAGACAGACCAGTGAACCAGGCCTAATCAAGTCTTTTCTATTCGGATTCATCTGTCCCTCTGAGCATCAGTCTCTGTGTACCTTTGCAGCAGCACATGAAACACTCTGTGAACAGGCTGAGGAGCTGTGTTGCAGGTGTGAGCAGAGCATGCACTCAGCTGTACTCAGCTCACCATCCACCACCACAGACATAAATTAATATCAAAAATGTCAGATCAAGTGGTGCCTTCTATGCTATTCCAACTTCCCAGAATCACAATGGCCTTGAAATCTTTAAAAAAAGAACTGAGCTTGTTGTCCACTGTCTGACTGGTACAACTACAACACTCACCCAAACATGGCTGCTGTTTGCCTGGTGTTCTGCTGTGGTGGAGTTGAGGTGCTAGTGGACAACAAGATATCTGTACCAGCCTTCTCCCAGTCAAAGGCTTCATTTTCAGTGATGCCCCTTTCCTTCATGCTGTTCTCGAAAACCGACATGATTAGCTGGAATAGATTTGCAAGAACAATTTCTGGTAAGTAGGTGAGAGCGGCTCTCACCAAAAATCTGAAGTATGTGCAGGAGGACCAAGTGCATCTTATAATCTCCAGTTTGCCTATGAAAAGTGCTAAAAAATGAAAGGAAAACTTATGAAATTGCAACAGTTGTTTCTCAGGTTGGTTTTGGCTTCATAAGTTAAATTTCTTCAAACCTACAAAAGAAATACATGCAACATTTTGACACTGATTCAATGAAATCTTGCAGTTAGCTTGTTACTCCAACTCTAAATCCGTAACTTCAATTCAGCTTTCCTCTAGATTAGACAGTACATTATGCAGAACAGTGCATTTGATATGCAGAGTTCAAGGGCTGCCAGAAGACATAAACAGAACAGGAAAAGGCAGCCCTAGGATGCAGACTCATTGCAGTGTCTGGCTGAAATATGGCTTAGTCAGGAGCCCTGCGTTGTGTTTAATGTGCACAGTGTGGCCTGACACACTTGGCTGCCTAAGAAAATAAAACTCTAAAAAGGATGAAGCAATTTTCTTTATAAGATGGCAGGTACAAATGCTCATGGCTGATGGGCTCCATGCTGGCTCCTTTTCTAAGAACTGGTATCCCCTAGGAGAGAATGAAACTACTGTCAATAGTTCTCCATGCACCAATGCATTAGCAGAGAAATCTGATGTTCTGCTGTCAAAAGGAAACTGGATGCTGTGGGCTAACAGAGCTGTGAGGTCCTACATTTCTAATTAAATTATTTAGCTAAATAATGCAGAACTGACAGGATTCAGCCTGTCAGTTTTCCTCTACAGGGAGAGACAATGTGATGGCAAAAACATTCAGCTTATGGTGTAGAATCAACACTAAGTTATGAATAAAATTTAGCATGAGCAAACATCCTATTTGCAACTATATTCCAGTTCTGTTTTTCAGCATGATCAGAAGGACAGGAAAGCCTGCCATTTCCCACTACCTTCCACCCAACTGCAGAAAAATGCCTATTTGCAGCTTTCAGATGTGCCAACTTTTTCCTCCTTTCTGTGACCCAGAACCCTAGAATCTGATGCACACTCCTGTGGTAATACTGCATTTGATTAACAGAATTTTCAGAGTTGGGTGTCAATCAGACCAAGGCACAGGAAATTCTTAGCATTGTATTTGTTTTCTGACTGCTAATTTGGAAATGATTACTGTCAAATATCTTTTAGAAATTATTATCCTCACAAACTCAAAGATGCCTTGCAAGAGCTCCACACATTTGTAGACAGATGTCTCTATAAAAGCCATACTGGCTTCTGTTCATTAGATCATCCTCACCCATCTGTCCACTAATGCCAGTCTTATCACAGCTTTTGATTCTTTGTGATGGACATGTCAGTATCAGGGAGTGGTATCTTGTGAAGCTATTTAAAAATTGGTACTGCTTCTGCCACCTTCCATTCCTTTGACACTGAAGCAGTCTGAAGTAAGAAACCACATGATAAAATTAGATGTTCTGCTGCCTTATTCTTAGCATCCCTTTAAGGACTCACTCAGTTGTAACAACTTTTGTTACTTTCTGCTATAACTTATTCTGTAACTCTTGCACTTGACTTTGCAGGCCATTAGGGATTTTACAGCCCTTTACTGTACTCCCTGTAGGATCCTTTTCCATGGCTGAAGGATACAGGTATCTTCACCTGCCATTATTCTAAAGCTATTTAATGGACTTACTGAGTCTTCTCAGCTTTCTCTGAAACCTTTATACTTCTGATGAAAGGTCAAAGCTTTACAAGGAGAGAAGTGGAGTGGAAAACTGCACAGAACAGTCCCAGCAACAGCTACTGCTCCTGGAAAGCCATGCAAAAAGTCACTGGATCTTGTCCAGGGATCCTCTGCCCACAGACAGAATACTAAGAATCAGAAAAGTTTCCATAGTCACTGCAAGCCTCCCATGTTGAGTTTCCTTCTGCTGGATAAGACAATGTGCAATTCCAACTCTGAGTATCAAACCCACTAGTTTTGATAAAGACTTCTTTTGATAAAGAAGAGGTCCAGTATGTTTCTCTATTAGAGGTGTTACTGTCCATGAGGACATAAAGCTTAATTGCACATTATGTAGTAGCATGCCATGTTTTGGGCTGATGGCCCAGAGAATGAGAGGGAAGCAGCCAATGGGGCACAAATTACCCACTAAGCTGTCATGATACATCTTGTCAAATGGCTTCTCCTGGCTAAGGCTCAGGAAAGCAATCACAATCAATCCTGAAATATCACATATAAAATGTACCAAACCAGTTATGGATTGTCCAGGTGCTCAAGCCTTGAATTCTTTGGGGTTTATCTAAGAAGATGGACTCTTTCAGCAGAAACTTTGGGCATAGCAAGTTGCTCTTGATCAAGTTTCTAATCTGCACTGTAATCTACAACACAGTATTTAAGAATAGATATCAGGCACACCTCTTTAGTGGCAGAGGTCCCCTTTTGATAAGGGAATGCTCCTGATTTGTGTTTCTAAGTCCTACAAGAATTTCTAGGGGGAAAACATTAGGACTATGATGGACGACATCTAGTAGCTTGCTGTCCTATTTTCAACTGGAATGGAGTTCATTTTATTCCAAATAGCTGGTGAGTGCTGTGTTTTGCATTTAGGATGAGAACAGTGTTGATAACACCCGGATGTTTTGGCTGTTGCTCAGTTGTGCCTACACTCATTCAAGGACTTCTCAGTGTCCCATGCTCTGCTGGTGGAGAGCTGCACAAGAAGCTGAGAGGGAACACAGCTGGGACAGCTGTGACCCAAACTGGCCACAGGGATATTCCATACCATAGAGTGTCATGCCCAGTACATAAACTGGGGAAGTTGGCTGGAAGGGACCAACTGCTGCCTGGGGAATGGTTGGGCATCAGGCAATTGTATTTTGTGTTTTGTATCACTTGGTTTTCTATTATTTTTATCTTTTTCTTTTTTCTTAATTACAGTTTTGATTATTATATGCTATTTGTTTCAACTATTGCATGGTCCTTGTCTGAACCTGTGGTTTTTTCTTTTTTTTTTTTTCTTTTTTTTTCCTGATTCTCCTCCCCATCCCACTGTGCAGGGGGTACAGTGAGTGAGCAGTGCCTGGTACACAGCTGCCAGCTGGAGCTAAACCACCACACTTGGTCAGCATGAGAGAACTCAAACCAGCACTGGTTGTTCACAGGGAGTCTCTCCCAATTGCTCTGACAATATTTGGTATTGACTGAATTTAAAGGAGGATGTCCATACAGGAAACTCACCTTTCCACACCTCCTCAGGATGTGTACAGGACAGCCATTCTCTCAGACAACAACAGCTGATGTGATCATTTTTCCTTGACTGAAATGCAATTCCCAATGCCCTAGCTGAGGGAATAGGATGGATTCCCAGGCAAAGGCACTTGTCTTTGCTCTTTAAAGTTCTGTAATCTTCCAGGAGCAAAAAAAGCACTATTACTTTCTGATACCCATTGCAAAAAGATCTTTGGGGACAGAAGCCAGCCACCTCCCCAGCCACACCTGAAACTGCTCTTCTACCAGCTGGACTGTATGCAAGTGTAGTACAAAATATTTTCTACTACATCCTATCTGCACTTTTCCAGGGAAGAAGCATGCCTCTTGCTGTCAAATGAGTCAGAAACCCCCAAAATGCTGCTCTAACACCCACATCCTCCTGCTGTGAAAGTGCTGAAAGTTTGATCCTAACCATGAACCAACACTGACAGCGATCCATTACAGGGCCAGAACCTGACATCTGAGGACATGAGCCCAAGAAGTACAAAAACACAGGCTGTAAGATCCATCACCTGACAGCTCAAGTCTATTTTATTCTACCATTATTTTCCTTTCCCCTGCTTAGGCAAACTTGTGTCATCTATCCATCAGAGAGTAGTGATCTCTGGTCACACTTAGTGTCCTGTTACAGCCTGGTATGTGTCTCTTGGAGACATCATCTCAGGGGCCCACAGCTGTAATAAAATTGCATGACATGTGCTTAGGAGAATCTAAAACTTCAAATTCAATTCAGATTTTTGAATAAGCCACGACTTTATATATTTTTAAACACACTTTCCCAATTTCCTTTTTTTTCTCTGTGGGTCTGATACTGGTGACAAATTCAAATGGCCTTTGGTATAGTTCTTAATATTTCAGAGTAATACATCCAGATAAATCAACATATAGACATCTCTGAAGCTGAGATGCTTGGGGAATTTGCTGTCTGGAATAGGTCTCCAAGTCAAGCTAGAAGTGGCAAGCTTCAGATGCCAGACTTTTGTGGGGAGTTCCCTTTTGGAGGCTTCTTGCCCAAGCTGCACCTGCAAGAAACTGAAGGCAAAAAGGCAATTCACAGCTTCAGTCAAATGCCCTGCTGTGAAAGAGCTGTTTGTGATTAGTACTGCCTGAATTCTGTCTGGAACCATCTCCTTCCATTTCAGTCTCAAGGATGGCATTTTGGTACCATTAGGACACAATTATTTTAAGCTGGAATAGAATAGAGGAGCATGTAGGTTCAAAGGCAGCTTTGGAAATCTCTAATCCAACCATCTGCTCAAAGCAGAGCTAATTAAAAGGCAGATCATATTTGTCATTCAGCCAATCTTTGGAAATCCCCAAGGATGGAAATTCCACAGCTTTTCTATGTACCTGTTTTTTATATAAGAACCCACACTCTGAATTTTCCACTCCCCTGCTGGATTTAGTCACAATTTCCCTTGCTGCCTCTATTCTCCCCACAACTGTCCCCTGAGGCAGTGAAAGAGCAATCAGATCCCTCTTTGACTTCTCCAGGACAAACAAATCCAGCTCCCTCTGCATCTCATCAGTCCACTCCCATCCCTCTGTAGCTCTCCCTCTTAGTGGCAAATGTTATTTTATCACTGCACTGTGTAGAAAGTATTTTGCCTTTTCCTTTTAATTTTTAAAAAATGTGTGGTTGCTATGTTACAACATGTACATGGCTAAACCACAAAGGCACTGTTGGAGAGAGTTTGTTGGAACACCCTCCTACCACTTTCCCACTCATTTGATGCACTATCAACAGGACCAGGCACTCAGATAAGACTGCACAGATCTGCTTATAAAATGTTGTTTCCATCGCTGTCTTTAATGTACAGACAAAACCACTGTGATAAAAAAAAAATAAAGCAACACAGAATCAAGTTGCTTCAGTTCTGTTGTGTTAGTCTGAGTTACTCACATACAGGCTGACAGCAAACACTGAATGGGAGGAAAACCCCAATGTTAGATACTATTAAAGAAAGAGATAATAATGGCCAAGGTCTATATAAGTCTGCAAGAAATCAAAGGGGTTGGTGTACACAACTGAGCTGTCAGTGTAGGCTCTTAGACCTTGGCATGCTGTGCCAAAATTCTGCCACATTTGGAGTACCTCAAAATTTTTGTGTCTTAATGAAAGCCAGAAGTACTGTGTTGTTTGGGAGGAACTATCTGGCGTGGAGTTCAGGATTATTTTGGACATGGTGGTGGAAGGAAATGAAGGAACTCTTGAGGTTTTGAAGAACTGTAGAGTCCAGCCTCTTTTTCCTGGTTCTAGGAAAGGTATTCCTCAGCTATTGGGCACACAGGACAGAGAGTACTTTAGACCTGATTAACACGAGAGATCTGATAATCAGGATGCCTTGTCATGAACAGAGCTTTGAAGATGGAATCAGGACTGGCTGACAGGAAAGAAGATTGAATCAACTTCTACAAGCAAGAGATGTTGCAAAATGAGTGATGATTAACCCAATCATTGTAGTAAACAATTACTAGCCTTTCTAGAACAGTATATAAACATATGTAGTCCACAATAAATTTGGATTCTGATCACCAGTCAGTCTTGCCCATCTCTCTCCCTCACCAATACTCAGACAGATATAACCACATCCATGGAAATGTTAAAAAATCTAAATGCCAATCTATAGCACCATGCATCACAAAGTAACAAAGACAGGCTCCCACCTGATAGTCTGGCTTGGTGAAGTAGTCTAGGCTTGCAATGTGATCCAGGAAAAGGTGGAACTCTGAAGGCATGTGTTTTAGCAGCATTCGGTGTTCATACTTTTCTTTTATCATGCCAACCTGCTCCTGGAAAAAAAAACACAATACAAACAAATAAACAAACAAAAATATTTCAGAGCCAAGAATCTCTTCCATTGCTTCACATTTATAAAGATTTATTATTCCTGGAACACAGACTCTTCCTAGACCCAGCACAGTGTCTACACACTTCTGTTTGCTGTTCAAGGCACAAGGATCTTGAGCACTGCAGGCAGAGGTCAAAGGGGAATCTTGAGTCAGAAGCTTGCTGCACAGGTGACCTATTTCTTTCCAGGGATTTTATTCTTTAGCACAAAGCATTTCCAACACAACATGAACACTTAGTTTTATTCTGTTTAACTTTCTAATTTCAAATCCCATTTGGCTTGTTTGGCACAGCAAGGCGTTTCCCTCCTGTCTTTCTAAAGGCTCTTTTTGTTTGTCAAAAGGACAGCTCAGTCTTTGCACTTGTATTGTTTACTTTGCAAGAAAAAAGTAAAAACCATGTGATCAAATATGATTAACAATATTCATAAAAAAATGTCTGATTACTCAAAATAAGAGAAGCCCACCCTGTGTATCAGAACACACAAAAGCAGGTTAGCAGCTTGCAGCAAGACCTGATGAGAAGGAGATTCTGGCTTGACTCCAGAAAAAAAGCTGCACTGAGCTGCAGGAGGAATAATAAAGAGTCATAATAATTAAAATGTAGCACCCTCTCTTAAGCACAGACACCAGTTTTCCTACCTTATCTTTGATCTTTCTCCATGGAAGCTGACCAACAGCAAACTCCACCAACATGTAAAAGAGGGACCACAGATCATCGTGTCTGCCCATCTCCTGGAGAAAAGAGAGACCAAGACTGAGGAGCAAAGTTCCCCATGGCTGAGGGGTCCAGGTGTACTCTCCAGATGAGCTACCTCATTTTAAAGGGCAGGAAGAGAAGTCATAGCTCCCAGTCAATGATTAAAAAAGCCAAATTAAAAGCTAAAAAATACATATTTACTAATAGGACATGCAATAGCCTAGAATAAGAAAAACCCCAAACTGTATATACAACACATTTTTTATTGCTATTTTTAAGCCTAAATATAATTCAAATCCGCTCAAGAGTTTTTGCAAAAGACTCACCATCATGCCACAACAATTTACAGATTTATAACATTTCCACATACAACTCTCCTCCTGGGTGAGTGAATGGGAAATGGAAACATGGGGATAAAGGCTGAAATTGTCAAAGCACATGAACTCATTTTTGGTCCTCAACTTCCAATGTCTAGGATATGATTTCTCAAAATAGCCTGCATTATACAGCAATTTTTGTGTCTAAATATACATTCAGCTGATGCCAGCTACAGCTGGGCCTTCTCAGCTCTTGCAAAAATTATACCTCAGGTTCCTCTGTGTCTCTTAAGAAACAGAAAGAATTTATGATGGCATTCAGCTGCCCTCCCCACATCACACTTTCCACCTTTTGTAGACACTAACTTGCTCCTTCCCTAAAAAAACCTGACATTTCTTTGTATGTCACAGATAATCCCACAATCTCATTCCAAGTAAGGCCAGAAACCTGGAGGTAATGAAGGAGGGCTGACAGTGTCCATCTGGCAGAAATGCAGAACTTAGAACCACAGAAGATGCTGAGTTGGAAGCGACCCATCAGGACCAGCCAGCCCAACTCCTGGCCCTGTGCAGGACACCCCAAGAATCAGACCCTGTGCCTGAGACTATTGTCCAAACTTACTGTTTATTGTCTGCAAATGAACACTACTGAAATAGGAGAGAGGAGTGTTTTCAGAACAATGTTAGATGAGCCTCTAGAAGCATTTATAATGAAACAGGCCAGATACTATCTAAATAATGGTTCTTTTCAGGAAAAAAAACCCTAGCTTTCACCAGGTAGCTCTTCTCCTGATGGTATGATGGCAATATTAAAAATTACAGATCAAGAATGGATTTGGGGACCTGGCACTTGGAAATTCCTGGCCAAGTTCTGCTAGAAACTAGCAGCAAGCAGCCTGGAATTTAACCAGATTTCCCCTTTGGTGTGGTTTACTTTTGCCCTTAAAAAGTGTCTGGTAATGCAATAATTAAAATTTTAAAGTCTGCCCACTATAGAGGACCCAGTAAGTGAAGCATAATTTTGATTTTACAGTCAACAGCCTTAACTACCTAATGTAAATCTCCTGATATACCAACTTCCACAGATAACAAACCAGAACTCTCACCTCTTGCTCCTTTACTCCTGAAAACAGGTCTCAGAGGGGGAATGATCTTACTGGTAACTCCTTATAACTCCAAAACACTCACCCTGTTTTTGTGTGCATTCACAGAGGCGTAGCGGACGGTTCCTCGGAAACCGGCAACGTTGCGAGGCTGGAGAGAGGCAAGAGAAATATCTCAGAAACAGAGTGGATGACTGAACCCCCTGTGCAGCCAGCTGCTGAGAACTCCTTGTCTAAATTGCTATTTTGGATGCACCCAAGGAATGGGAGGCTCTTAATGCCTTCTTGGCTCTAGCAGCTACACAGAGAGTGTTCTCCGATTCTGCACATCGAGGAAAGCTCACCCTGCAGAGAAGGCAAGGTGGTTACAGTGCTGTGTTAGAACAGTAATAGTCCAGGCATAGAGAGAAGAACATTAACCAGGATCAGATTTTCCTTTTTAAACTGCCAGTCAAGGGAAAAGCTAGTAAAGAAGTGCAAAACTGAGTCATGAGTAACATGAGCTAAGCAGAGCCTGAAAATGGCCTGGTCAGGATGGAAATGGGGATCACCTCCTCTGACAGATGACCACTGCTGTAAGACTTCAACAAATGATGAATCTCTGACTTTCAGAGTTCTTGATTTTTTCCAGATTCTTCCCAGTGTATCCTATCTTTATTTTCTCTTTCCCTGACTCTCTTTTTCATGTCCTTGGGAATTTAAGGCTTGATACAGTGGGTGTGGAAAGGCAGTCCTCCTGTGACTTATTTGTCCCATCTGGAGGCTTTCTCTGCTTTGGGGGCTGAGCAACTGTTCCAACTCTTTCTACTGCTGCCTCCACAAGAACATTAGACCATGTGAGTTCACTTATGCAGATGTCATTCTGAAAAAACTTGCATTTAAATAATGACATCCACCAAATTCTCTTAGTTGAACTAGAAGCACCAGAGTTAACAAGACTTAACAGCAGTGGTTTCAAAATTCTTGCAGTACACCAGGTTCAGATTTCTTCCATCATAAGGCTAAGCTTGAGCAAAGAGCTAACATATTCAAAATGAAGTTCCTACTCCAAATTGAACATATTAATAACAAGTTAATTGAGTAACTTGTCCCACAGAGTGGATTCAGGTTTGTTCTTTCAGCTGTGCCTGTACTTCCAGAACTAGGCCTAAAACTCTGTACTTTTATTCTAGGGCACCCTTCTGTCACTTTAAATATGTACAATTCAGTTGCTTCCTTTGGGGTACAGGGAAGTTGCTCTGAATTTCAATATTCTGAGAAAGAATAAAATTTCAAATATTTTTTTAACAGGTTCACCAACACCATGTAACATACCCACACCTGTAGAGTGTACAATGCAGCTCTTAAGTTATAATGACTCTAAGCAAAAAAAAAAGCTGTAAGTCTATCTTGCAACTTTTGTGCTAATCAAATACTCCCCAAAGAGACCCCATATGCATATCCCATGCACTGTATTGAACATTTTATCTTGCACTACAGCAGCTTGAGCTATAAGATACTTATTTAACAGCAGGTAATAGTAGAGATATTATATTTGTGATCATGTACCTCACTGCTCTCAGAACTATGCAATTCAGGATTCTCACTGACAAACAACTGCAAAATAGAATTCCACAGAATTCACTGATGTGAGTTCCTGAAAAGCACAATATTGGCCACTGGAATATAGCCATCACCATAAATTTGCTCTACACTTTCAAAAGAAAGAAGATATTCCTCTTTTCCATTATGAATGGAAGAGAGTGTGTTTGGATACTTTTCATGAGCCATAAGGGTATATCGTGAACAATTCTAACATGTAACCTGTAATGTTTTCAGAACAAAAATTATTCAATTTTTGCAGTCCATGCAAGTGCTGAACCAAGTACCACGTGTGCTGGCTTCAGTATGTCAGTAATGTCTCTAAAAATTGTTTCAGATCAATACTTACTATTTCTGGCAGACAGGCTATCTGTGCAGTCTTTATTTAGATCTGTTCTGAAACCAATGCCAGGCAGTTTGCAAGCACTGGTAGCAAACCTCTCCTCTCTCAGAAGCAAAGCAAAGCCCAGCTTTCGGTGCAGGTCTTTAACCTTGCATCTGTCCCAACATGACCTGCTGCTCCCCAGCAGCCCCACACCTGAAGCCAGAGGGTTTTTCCTCCACTCCTCTCTCTCGTGGGACCTCAGGAAAGGCAGAGCACTGTAACTGGGCAAAACTTTGCAGTTGCTTTGACAGGACCTCTAGAGTCCTTTGAGCAAAACAGGCAGATGCTAACTGTGTAACAGTGTCTTTTGCTCATAAAGGTTGCACCTCTTTTAACCATGTCTGCCTGTCCTGCCAGTCACAAGGAATTGTCACTGCAATCAAGCATTTCCCAGGCTGTAGAGATACCTTGTTTTCCATTCAAACAAACAACTCTTCCCTGAGCATTTGTTGTGGCACATGCTGCAGACCCAACTATTACTGACTTTTCTTCGGAATTCATAAACATTAATTTTCCAGTTGATTTCTTTACACACTTCATTTCTTCCAGTTAATAAACTTCATCCTACCACTGCACTGGTCAGCAGTGGGAAAGTGCCTGGATACAGCATCCTTTTTGTCCAGACTAGTCCACAGTTGAGATGGAATTGAATTTGCAGCACTTAGAAGCTTCAGACTATGGAGTCATATATAATCCAAGTGATTTGAATCCCCAAAATTATGAATATATATTAAGCTAGCAAGTTGAAATACAATTTTAAACCACAGCTGATTCTTTTTTTATACATCAGTGTTAATATAAAAAATGTTATAAAGCATATCTCTTCTCTCACTGAGATTGTGTGTACCACAAAGCTAAAGTACTTTACTACACAGTGCTGCACTGTGTAAGAAACTTGGTTTAAAATGAGTTTCATCTTGGGAACACCACCACAGAGCAAAACCTATACTCTGTGTTCCTTTCACTGCATTAGCAATGTAGACCACCTCACAGACAGACAGAAGTAGGTAACAAAATCATTTATGAAGTGGAAGTGTTTTCCAAACTGTGCTTTTATACACCCATCATTCTCCAGGTTAAACACTCAGGATCATTTGTATTTCAAGTGCCAACAGTGTCCCCTTCATGATTCACATGAAATCTGTCTTTCCTGCACACTCCCTTTTTATTTGAGGAGTGCTCATATTTTCTCATTAATTTGAATCCCTGCTCCTCACACCATGTTCATTCATAGAGATTAAAATTATTCCTTTTCTGCCTCACCAGCAAAAGGAATTCTGAATGTGCCTTCCTAAAAACTTGTATTTGGACGCCAGTACTTTCCTCCTGCTGTTTCTTGTGACTGTGGTGCTCTCATGATCATGACCATTGGTTCCTCCCCAGCTTTCTGGAAGCCTGTGCAGACACCTCATGAGATTCACAACCTTTGCCCCTGGCAGGCCTGCTGTCATCTAGGATATTAACCCATTTCTCCTGGAATCAGGAAAAGGACTTTCAGCAGTAAGAACGTGGAAAAAAAAAGTTAGCACAGTTTGAAGAGAAGGTGGTAATGGGAGAGGAGATGCCACAGATCATGGAAAGCATTTGGAGATATATCTTGGATAGAAATGACTTGTGCTGAAAGGTTGTGGTAAGAAGGAAAAGTGAAAGAAAGCTTAGCTGAACTAAAAGGAAGCATTCCTGTGACCTCTAAGAAACTTCTGCTTCTTCAGACAGGTTCATGAAGGAGATGCCTTACCACCTCTTCTGGTGGGGAGAAAATCCACACCTCTCATATGCATTTTGACTTCTTAATTTAAACAGAAGCATTTTGTGGAATCATTAATGACTGCATTATATTTTATGTCCACAGGGAGTCAGAAATGACTAGAGGGAGCTGGAGACAGAAAAGTAAGATGAGAAAACTCCCCTCCCTTTGTCTCTGAAACCACAGAATTGACAAAATCAGTCTGGCACCACCCAAATATCTGCCAGCTCCTCAGAGAGAATCCCAAGTGTTCTAGGCCTTTGCATCACATTTGGGTAGCTGTCACAATCCTGCTGAAAAACAAACAGATCATGAGGGAAAAAAGAAAACCAGGTGTAATTTGGACTTCCATATATAACAAAAGCACAAACCAAAATGAAAACCCAGAAGCATGGTGATGGCTCACTCACAACTCATAGCAGAGATGGTTACGAGCAGCGGATGGGAAGCCAACGCATCAAACACAGCCTCAAAAGAAGAGCCCAAAAGAACTGTAAAACAGAGAGAAACCCAAAGAAAAACATGATAAAAAAAACCAACAAAATGAGAAAAAAATTAAACAGAAATAAATTAAAAAACATTCAATATTGTATCCCAACAGAAACCTGTGTCCTGTTTAGCTGTTGCCATCTCCCATCACCCTTCCCAGGGCTGTTGGCCCATCCTGTGCTGAGTTTCATTTAGACACAAAACACACCAAGCCTTTGGTGAGCCTGTGTGATTTGTGAGGGCTCTGTAAGTGGTGAGAGGGGGCCCTCTAGGGAAAACCTTCCCCTGCCTGCATATCACACCTAATAACTGGAAAAAGAAAGCTGAGAGCAGCCATGCAGACAGCCTTACCACAGAGGTCACTTGTACACTTCTGCTGTGCTTTTCCTTCCTACAATTATCTGATGTGTGCTCCTCCCTTCCTCCCCTAACCAAACTGATCTAAGAGCCCACAAGGGGATTTGCTCCCTCATCTCTTGCCCTTTTCATCCAGAGCAAGTTCTAACATTAGCACATAAGTTTCTAAAAATCAACAGCAACGTCCCCTTTCCTATTTGAATTCTTACGGGTTCTCACCCAAGATATTTGGTTTTTTTCTGCAACCACTACCTTGCTTTCTCACAATCAATCTCCATACAAACAGTGGCTTGCCAGCTTTACAGGTTTCACAGCTGCCAACTTCAGGCATGTTCCCTTTCCCTGGTGACTGCTGCCGTGCTCCACTGTCCGTGGGGGGATGCAGAATGGTGGTTTGGGAGAGAGCAGGATGAAACTCAGGGCTGCTTTTAGGTCACATGAGCAGTCATAGTATCTGTGAATGGCACAGCAGAGAAATCTGAGGGACATCCTCATCAGAGGCAAAAATTAATATTATAATATATTATATAACCTTAAAAACTGAATTCAGTGACCTGAGGAAAGACCTTGACTCAGAGATACTCATTCCAATAGAAATCAAGTAATCAAAAGCAATCCACACAATGGAGTTTCTTATTTGAGTCTTACTATTCCCTTTTCCTAAAAATGTGCAAATCCTAAGAATTCCATAAATTTTGCATGAAATTTAGTTTTGAGAAAGCTATTTAAGTCTCCTGCTATTCCTTCCAAATCAAAAGACACAAAGCAGCTGAGTTAAAATGCCATCAATCCTACTTTACTTTAGGAGAGTTCAAAACTTCCAATGAATTCAACATCATTAAAGAACAAGGTATTTTGTCTTTTTAAATAGCATGCATCACATGACTACAGCGCTTGAACTTGTGCTGAAGATGAGAATGCCTTTCTCACAGTAAAAACAAAGAACGAGTATTTTTTTTAGTCAAAAGCTTATTTCAGTTGTAATCCTATTATTTAGTTATCATGATTTTTAACAAGAGAGCTTTGGCCTCAGAGCTGCATTTGTTTCTTACATGCAAGGTCCCATAAGGCAAAAAGCAGCAGAGAATACCCCCACAGAAAAAACAGAGTGCTAAGTAAGAAAGAGAAGATTTTCATCCACTGAAACAGACCAAGGGAGCTACTGAAATGGAAATGTTTTGGAGTCACATCTCTCTTTGGGATTTAGAGCTCAAAATGCTTTCCTGGAACCAGATGGAGATGATGATTCCTTTCTATCAAAAGGAAGAAGACAAAAGGCAGCTGTGGCAATCACTGAGATGCAGCATACTGAAGTTCAAACCTCCCTACATGTAAACCCCATCTCCCTCCTTCCAGAGGACACTCTCATCCCTAAGCCACAGCGTGCTTTGAGATGCAAGTGAAAAACACACAGATTGGAAATGATACCTTTTGCATGGAGTACATAAATAATTATTACCAAGAGGGAGGAAGTGTATGACCTGGCAGCAAATGCACTTACCTGACTGAGGGGAAATCTGACCTGCAATCCAACTCAAATCCAATATTCACTCGCCTAGGGAGCAAAGCCTCTGCTCCCTCCATCACTGGCCACAGTAAGAGTTTTGTATTCCTCCATCCATTTTCCAGTGGGAAGAATAATCAGAGCTTCAAGTGGAATAGCATCAGCCAGAAGGAAATGACACATTCAGATGTAATGTATACCCCCCTGCAGCTTGGTAGTAAAAGCACTCAGAGATGGAAAATGGGATCTCAGTCCCCTGCAGGTATACATAAAATTTGAGCCTGAGTCATCCTTCCTTTTCCCTCATCCCCTTTAGCAGCTGCTGTGTAAAATAAAACCAACACCAACCTGATGTAGATGATCTGAGGTCACCCTGGCTGACCCTGGGCTTTACAATGAGGAGAGCAGAGAAACAGCCACATGAAGCAAGATACCAGATTCCCTGCTTGCTAAGAGAGTTCCAAATCCATCACCTAGTCTGCTTTCCATACATGTAATTTCAACAGCATTGGATTTCTGTAACTGTGGCATTTTAAACCAGAACATAATCTCACTTCTCAAGTCCAAACTTGCTACTCCTGCAATTAAAGTAACAATGAGAACCATAACATAATTTTTGTGATAATTTGTTTTATAACTAACCTGTTCCTGTATAGTAGAAATTGCATTTCTACTATATATTAAATGTGCAGTGTTTTTAAGACTTAGGTCCATTTCTTTTTCCTTTCCCTCATCTCTGAACAAATGTGACTGTGCTGTGTTTTCAGCCTATTCTGTGATTACTTTTTTACAATACAAAATTTGAGACAAAAAATTATGTTCCCACCCAAGCCACTATAGTAATACAGCTCCACAAATCTGTTCTTCTACTCCAAAATGTTAATTTCTTACGTAATACTACAGATTTCCATGTATTTCTAGTACAAAGCAGGTATAAAGCTACTGGGCTTCTCTGTCTGAGTATCAGGATGTAGAAGTTCCTGTCCTCTGTGTTATTTTATAGCTCATTTTCCAGTGGGGAGGGGGGGGAACTACTTAGTAGAAAAACATGCCATCATCTCCTCTTCTAATACCTTACTCACTGCAGCAAAGTTTATTTTTAACACTATGCCCAGACATTTGGAAAATAAATACCTTTTCCTCAATTAGCTGACACATTTCTTCAGCCTTCCTCACGCTCTTCTGCACAGGCTGTGTGCACTGTCCTGCCTACACCATCATCCCTGTGCCCACTGACTCCCTGGTGCATGTGCAGTCTCTCCAGCAAGGCACTGCAAACTACTGCAGTGCAGTCTGAGCCACAAGGAGATCCAGATCTAATCAATGGGCTGCAGCTGACTAAGCTAAAATGAAATGCCTGCTGAGCAGAACAGTCCCCTGTCATATCCTGCAACGGGAGAGAGGCTTCAGGAAAAAAACATAACCTTTATTTTCAAATAAATAATTAAGATCAAGCTGCTAAAGCCTTGGACGGTTGCAATTAATATTTGTGGAGCCACGGGGAATGTGTTTCTGAAGTCAGGGTATCACAGACAGAGCAAAGGCACAATGCCTTCTGTACTGCACGTGACAAAACAGGCAGAGCCAAGCAAGGATCAAGGAGTTCTTGTCCAAAACCTGACCTACATTAGCACAGGAGACCTTCATGACTCAGAACACCTCCATTACATAAGCATATGTTGTTCATCATCTGCATAACAATGTTTATGTTCATTTCCCCCTTCAAGTTCACATTTTCTTCTCAGCCTTAGCTCTCCATATCAAACAGATTCTGCTAGTCCAGCTCTCTGCTATAAAAATGAATGCAAGATGAAAAATTTGACTTGTGCACATTCTAAAGAAGAGAATTCTACACATTTAAAGAACACAAAATTTTCTCAGTTCCTTCTACAGTTGCTGAGTTCTGTTGTCTTAGCACTGACTACCGATACTGCTGCATGGCAAAGGTGGGTTGTACAACCATGGTGAATAAAACTGCTCCTGTCTCCATCTGAACCACAGCAGAAGGTTGCATCTAGGGGAAATAACAGTTAAATCCTTAAAAGAGATCACTGCATCTTGTAATATAAAATTTGTTATGAAAGGTCTTGGGATTCTCCACAAAATAGACTTTTTAGGTGGGAGGGAATAAAGGAAGGGGAGAAAATCAGGAAGAAAAAACTTCTCATTTCTCAGAAAAGTATCCTCAGCAACTGCAAGCACTTACTAACTAGTATTTTACAGACTTTAATAAAATTCCTTTCATTCATCTTCTTGTGCATGTTGTAATCGCAATCTTTTCAATCCCACTTCATGCAAGTTTGTCATTATCATCTTCTGAACACTGCTTAGATCTGCAACACCTTCTTTGAAACTGGACAGGTGGTATCCCATGCATCAGCAACTGTTACCCCATCTAGATTTGTACAAAGGCACTAAAAAGGTGGTGTAGCTTTCATCAGCCTATTCCATATGGACCATAACCATTGCAGCACTCGGGTAACCTGCCTCCAGTCCTAGAGGAGATGCTTCTGGATATCCTACAGGTAAGGTCACAGGCAGCTGGGCAGATGCATTCTGTTTCATCTGGCATGTAAAATACTAATTTTTAAAAAGCATAATGATGGTTCAGAATGAAAATCTGACACTCTCCTAAGGAACAGAAACAGCAGAAATGTAACTAGCTGGGATAGCTACCTTTCTAATTAGGAAAAGTCTACACAGCTTTTCTAAGGGAAAGTAGCACATCACCAACAGTTCTCTCTGCAGCATTTGTGCATATAGGCAAGGGCAAGCTAGTCCATACAGTACAGCTGAGTATTCAAAAACATCAGGCTCTCAAAAGGTCCACACTACAAGAAATTGCACTGCAGAACACATTTCTCTCTCACTTGAGTGGTGTCAATTATAGCTGTCCTCTAAAGAGACAATAAACAAGGAGTTTTGAAATCAGCCAAATTCAGAACATGATTTCCTTTATATCAAAGTTTAACTGTGAGGCTGGTTCTTAATGTTTAACAAAAACCTCGGCATGAAAAGCGTGAAAATTTTGATTTAATTTCCCCCCTCTCTTTATGGCATTTATAAGCAGCACAGTAAACTGATAACTAACAGAGCTGCAGCAGCTGTGACAGCACTTAAAGCAAGGGTGTGAGAGAGCCCAGGATGCTTCCTTACACACCTTCTGGTCTCGACCATCTTCTGTTTTATGGAGCAATGTAACTTCCTGCAGACTGTTGCCCAGCAGACTTTGTAACATGTGGCAATAGAGGGGTGAGACCATTCCTACGACAGCAAATCTGTGCCACAACAGCTCTTCTCCAAGGACTAGCATTTGTGCTAATATTAGCATCCCACACAAGGGAGATCAGTTTTGTTTTCCTAGAAGCACAGGGTAAATTCAGATTCAGAATAAATCTGGATTTAGTTACGTCAAGTGGGCCATAACTTCACAAATGCTGATCTGTCAAGCTGGAGTGTCAAGTATCCATCCTCTGTAGAGACACAGAGATCAAATCCATAACACTCATCAAAGGCTCAGGAGAGTAACAGCTCCCTTTATAAAAGCTGCCGGGACAGCCCTTGAAATGCTCCCATTTCAAAGCTTTAATCAGTCTCTAGAAAGTAAGAGGCAAGAAGTAAGTTTAAAAAAAAACCAAAACCCAACAAATCCACAGTATCCTAAAGACCTGGCTCATTATCTGTATTACTAGAAAGTCATTCAGATTTTTTTTGAAAAGGTGATAGTAAGATTGTGGCTCTGAATTTCAGAGGATATGAAAACAGCTGATACTTTTATGGTATTATTCATAAAGTATGACAATGCTTCTGAAACTGTAGGAAACTGCAGAGAAGCTACGTGAGCAGAAAATTTCTGTTAACAAATTGAATATGACTGAAAGCAAAATCCAGACATGCTTCCAAAAAAAAGGGAGTGAGCCCCTTCCCTCACCTATCTTGTGTATTGTACCTCAGAACCAAACCACAGAAATACTAGGCTCAGGATTTTTCAGATAAATCTGAAAAATGTCTTCTCCATGGATAAATGAATGGAAAGAGAATGGAGGAAAAAGAATTTACCTCCCCGGGTTGAAATAATCTCTTCAGTGAAACAAGTGATAAAGTTCTTATTAAGAAAACCCAAATGCAAAAACACCACAAAATGTTTCATCTCTCTTGCCTTCATACCACCCTTCCCCTCCATCTCCTCCCTAATCCTCAGTGCATTACTTGGGCAGCAATCACTCTGTGCTTCTCCAGACAAATGCCTTGCTCTGATAAGTGGGACTCAAAGTGGTATCAGGCAGCAGGGACACAAAAGGACCAAAGAGCCCAGTGACTATTATTGCATAATGTTAAAAGGGAATGAAGTGAATATTTATGTGGTTTTTTGCTGTATCATTTCTGTCAAAAAGCCTGACCCCCTGAAGTGTGGTGTGGGAGAACAGGTACATTAGGTATATGAGACTACACCCTGTATGATCCTCCTATATCCCAAATGAATGGAGACTTTTCACCACTTCCAGGACAGCACACTCCCACCCCTCTGGGGATGGCATGTATCTTTCTTTTTAGGAACAGATCCTACCTCATTCATCCTTCTATGAGACCCATCTGTGGCAAGCAAGCAATGAACCACCAGGTTGAGCAGAATGAAGACAAACCTTCTCAGAGTCCTGCACTCTGACAAAGCCCCCCTCACCCACACCAACCCAAGCAGGACACAGCTTGCAAGAATCTTTTCCCTGGAAAAGGCTGGATGTAGAGCTGTTTCTAAAAACAGGGCCTAGGAGCAAACTAAAAGTGAAATAATTTTAAATTACGGTGAGAAAGGAACAAAATAGAGGATTCAAAAGAAGAGACATTTGGAAAAATTAATTTCTTTAATTGTAAAGAAAGAAGAGTGTTCAAATAATGGGACTTGAAATACAGACATAAAGAATTATTTCATTAAGAAAAGAAGGAATTTTGCAGAAAATCAAATACCAGTTTCAAGCTGTAATGGACTTGAATTCTGGCTACAGAAAGAGGAAAGGAATGGGACTATATTTTGTGAAGGGCAATATGAAGAAGGGTTATCCCCAAACTAAAAAGTATTGACAAGGAAGTCCAGTAGTATATAATGTGTGTGTCTCTAAGAATAAGAGGCAGGCACAACCTTTGGAGCTGCTCCCAACTACAGAGAAAAAGAAAACTGAAAAGACTTATGAAAGAAGAAAAAAAAAAAAAAGAAAAAAAACTCCCCAGCTATATTCATCTGCTAAAGACACAAAATCTGCTCACTGGCCTTTGCTTTCTTCCCACTCCCCAATCATACCCTGCACTACAGAGTCTCTGTGTTTAGCTAGCACATTATCAACACTTTCCAGAACAACAATTATCTTGCAGGTAGAAAAAGTGTGCAGATCCAAAGCTGCAAGCCTAGGATGATAAACAGAGATATTGTATCAGCACTCTCTGCTTGCACTGTGTTCTGAAATAAATCTAGGAATTCTCTGACAGATCCTAGAATATCTGAAGCTTTAGACATCCTTATGAGTGACCCCAGATAACACCATGCTGGTAAAAGAACTGAAGATAAAACCCATATTACACAGCACAAGTCATGCCCCCTGCCCTTACCTCCCCTCCAGGCAGGCACACTGAAATATCCCTGCTAGGAAATCTGGACAGGGACAGTAGACATAAAATCAAAGCCAGGAAGGGTGAGAACAGCATTACAGGCTGCAGCTCACAGTAAGCTCAGCCCCAGAGATCAGGGCAGCTTTTAACTTCTAGCACACTTTTTCATTAAAAGCTTTAAGAATACACCAACCTGTTTCCCCAGACCACAGAGAACTGAACTAGACCAGTCCCCTGGGGCTACAAAAGTTACATGGCCAGCACTGGGCTCACCCTCTTTGTTAGTCCATATTGTACTCAGTAAGTATTGCAAGCCTGTGGAAAACATGATTATCCTAAAGGAAATAAAAGAAAAAAGAAAAGCCACAAATCTTTTAAGACAAGATCTATCATCCCTTCTTAGATCCCCAACTCAGCTGAAGTCACTTGCTGCTTCTCACCTTGCAGGAAACGCAGTGCAATATAACGACCACGCACGACAGCAACAAAACAAACAGAACCACAAAACCTTTCCATTCCTAATCAGATAGTGGCAGAAATGGAAAAGTACTGCCTGAAATGTACTTACTGGTCGAACTTCCCCAGTAGTGTTGGTGTACTGGCGGGCCAGCCCAAAGTCTAACATGTAGCACTTCCTGTACGTTGAAGGTAACCGGCCCATGGCAAAGTTAGACTGCACAAAGAAGGAAAGAAAAGTCCAATTTATGCCAGCAGCTTGGGTAAGAGTGGCCATTTGTTAGCAAAATTTCATCATGTAGCTCCACATGCCTCTGGTGGAAACAAGTCAAAGAGATTAATTTTAAGATGCACCTTAAACATCATGATTAGAGAATCACTGCCTTGATAAGAAGCTCACTTTGCAGATGAGAGACTGAGGAGTCTCAAAATTGCTAAAATTCACACTAGGTTAGGTAAATTTCTGCTGCTCTGACAAAGAGCTACATTTAACACCACTAGTTCTGCAGTGAGAACTCCGTGATTTGCATAACAGGCGGGAGTTCTTGTAGGCAAATGCTTCTGTTCATAGTTCAGCTGCTAGCATAAATTATTCTGCCCTAACTCCCAGGATCTCCATTTACTGCATTGCACTGCCTAGATCTATCTGAACATTGAGGCATATAGAAAACACCAGGCTTGGTTCTTAGTAAATAAACCAATAACAAACAAACAGAGCTTTTCCTTTTTTTAACCTCAATCCTAAAATTCCATCTTTTACCATAATGGGTGGCTGCTAAAGGATTTGTAGCCAATCACATCAGTGACTGGTTTTCAGCTGAATCCAGTCAGCCAAAAGCAGCTGATTTTAAAAGGAGCAAATCGGTTTGCTAGAAAGAAATTGGTCACAGGTATGGCACAGCAACAAGTGTTCAGGTCAAGTAGTGAAGAGCTGTAGGAAGAAGACTGGCTTCTACAATGAGACTTGGAATTACTGTGCTTTGCCTAGGCAGATGACCAACAATGTGACTCTGTTTCTGACACTGGAAACTGTGCTCCAATTCTTTTGGCAATCACTCATATAGGATTAAGAGCATGATTTAGCTAAGTCAAATACATGAATTAACATTTATTCAAGTGATGCGTCACAGAACAAGACTTCCTTTCTGAACAACTTTTACAGTGATAATTAGCTGGGCTCCAAAGGACCATTCAGAACTAGACTGCTTCAATCATGGGATCTTGACTGGTGCAAGTATGACTGACAGCTACCAACCCACCATGGAGCAGCCTCTGCCAAGAAAAGCTGGTTTGCTTTGCACTTAAAGGAAGGACAATACAATATTAATATTCTGTACCTATAGAAAATACCAAACATGTCAGACAGTGGAAGTGTGCAAGGAAGCCTAAATGTGTCTGCTGAGACCTGCCCATACTCACACTGTCTTTATTGACTCAAGCAGAACAGACAGACATAAAAACCAAAGGAAAATTTCCAGAACAACATACAGGCTTGATGTCCCGATGCAGGAATCCCACAGAGTGAATGGCTTCTATTGATTCCAGAATCTGTTTGCCCAATCGCAGCGTTGTGCTCAGCGTGAAAGTCCCTCGAGGCTGACTCCTTCTGAGATCTGCAAGATTTCTGCCCTGAAACAGTCAATAGAACACTTAAACCACCACAGGAAAGCAGAGCCTTTCACAGCTGTGAGTTCTAACATGCAACACCAAAAAACCAGACATGCTACCCAGAGAGGAGCTCATGCCACGTCTGTTTTATTTCTTGTGTAAGATCTTCCAGTTGTTCATTTTAGTTTTTAAGTGATGCATTTGCTGATAAGAAGATACCAGACTGTTATCTTGAGAAGTCAGCTGGTCACTATTTGTACATTAGGCACGGCATGGACAGCAGTGCCTCAGACTGGAGAGACCAGCATCTCCTCACTGTTAAACCCAGACCATACAGAAGCTGATTTTAGCACAACCTCTGACTGCTCTCTGAGCCTTCTAAAGATTAAAGCAGTACAAATTCGATCAGCAGGTCATGGTGCTGCAGTTTCATCAGAAACTTCCTAGCACACATTGTCTGGTTCAAGCTCAAGCCAGCATTGTTGTGGCAACACCACAGTGGGGAAAGTTGTCTATCAAGAAAATCATACCCAAAATCAGGAGAGGAGGATTTTTCCACTGACTTAATATTTATCAAAACAAATTGCTAATTTACCTGCAGTTAATTAAATTTCTGAGGAAAAACAAGCTGTGCATGAAAATCAAGACAATTTAGGAAAGAAAAAGGAAAAAATGACAGAGTAAATGCAAGAAAAAAATCCCAGTGTTATTAGATGTCTGTCATCTCAGTTTTGCCTGTACCTCTTTATCTTTGTAAAGAGAAGCTACTAAAATGATTGCATTCCATGGCAGAGTGCTCTGGTAACCCACAGAACTAATGCATTTACCAACTCATTAAAAACACTAGCAACAAGAGCCTGCTGTTTCAGAGAACATTCACAAGGAAAAAAAGCTATAGGGACATGCTGTTCATTGCTATGCTTTAGAATCTCTTGATTCTGCTTCTGTAAAGACATATACAGAAGACATCTAGAATCTAGAGAAGACATATGCTTATAATACAAGTCCACATGAATTCAAGCAAAATTCCCAACAGCAAATATATTAAAAATTCCAAACAGTTGAGAAGAAAACAGAGATTGCTCTCCAAATGCCATCTCTTCATCCACTTATTTCCAGTTCTGAGGTTATGTACAGACATCAAGGTGCCAGCTGGCTCATGTAGCATATGACAAGTCTCTCAAATTGTTTTGAGCCATGTTTCATTTCAGGCTCTGGACCCTTGAAGAGTCACACCTGACACAGGCCAGCTCACAGATACAGCCAAGCCACAACAGTCCACCCAGGTTGGCTCCTTAACATGAACAAAATCAAACTAAACCACCTCTCTGGTGCTTATCTTCTTGAATTTCTGTGACATTTTACTAGAGGCAGCACAGCTTTGTCATTGCTGTTCTGAAACATCCAAGTTACTGAACTGACAGCAGATCTTGCTTTCCACTGTAAAGCTGCTCCTTGAACACCAGCTCTCTTATCCAATGATAATATGGAAAGCAAGGCTCATTTTTTTCAGGGCTGCACACGGAAATATGCTGTTAAGCTTCCCCAGCTGCTATTGCTACCAGGAAAAGACACAAAATGAGCATTATTTTCCAAATAAACACTGTCAGGCTGATTATGGAACAGTGCAGATGCAATGAGTTGCAAAGCTTGAGAGTGGAAGCCTCAGTCCTGGTGACTGAAGGGAGAACTGCAGTACACAACATTCAGAGTGACACGTGATAAACCATGTCTCAGCAGGTCTTGAAGTTGAAGGAGAATTTTAGCCTGAACAGTGATGGTGCAGAACTGGCTAATGCCTTATGTATCAACATCTTCATCTGCAAATAATGAAATTATTTTTAGCTCTGCCTACTCTATGAGCTTGGTTACATAGTCAAGAACAAACTAGAAAGTAAGAGAATCCATGCAGAGAAATTTCTTTCCAAGATAAAGTCTCTTTTATCAGGCTTGGTAAGGACAGGATTGGGAGGGTAGAAGCCTTGTTCTTCCATGAGCTCCAGGCTAGCCCTTTCATGAATCATACTCATGCTCACACTGCAGCAGCAGCAGCCAGGGTTGTTTAGAAAGTAAAGGATTTTTTCTATCCATAACAGCCGTTGGGATGCCAATGGTGCATAATAGGCAAAATCAAGCACTAGGAGTTTACTGGTTTTATACAACTGTCTTGCAAAGCAGAACTACAAAAGAATCAGAAGTTTATTTTAAAGAAATACTGGGATTTGCTGGTACCTGTTTTGCTTCACCTACTGCCTAGCAGTGCAGTCACCATGTGGTAGCTACCCAAGTATTTGCCCTTATTGACTTGATATCAGCAGTGTTCAAACAGGAGGAAATACTTCCAGAGCAGAAGCTGAGTTACTGCTGAGCTTGGGAGAGACAGGGGAGCCAGAGATCATGGCCTTTCACAGAGAAACTGTGCTGCTGCTGTGACACCATGGCTCACTCTGAGCTCTGATACAAGGCATATTTTGAATGCTGCATCCCAGCTCAGCAGGAGGTGTTCCAAAGAGCTGCCACCGCTGCACAATGCTGTGGGTTGCTCCTGTGAGCATTCTGAATTGAGTGCTTTCCCCAGAAAATTGACAGAAAGCCATCTTAAACAGAAGAGCAGAGCTATGAAATATTTTAGCACATCTTGATGACTGGAGCCACCCCAAGGGACATCAAGAGCAACACCAGCCCTTCTCACTCTCTTCCATTCCACCCTCTTTCTGTGTACAACCAAGGCTTTACACTAGTGCTTGGCCTTATTCTCTCAGTGTAAATCCTCCCCAGTGATGCCATCTCTACTGGACAGACAGGAGAGACAAAGGACAGAACTCACCTGAAGCTGCATGACCACATAATTAAACTTTTCATTTCTTCCGCAGCCAATAAATCTGCAAACATGATCCTTCCCTGAAAAGAAACAGAAATGAACAGACTAGAACACAAGATAACAACCCTATGATCATGATGTTTAGAGAAATGATTTCTGATTCAGGGCTGGTACCCATAAAATGGTATCAGTGAAGGAGTTATGCATAAAAAACTGAGCTCATGTCATCACACCAACTTTACTCAGTACAAGCTGACTTGTACACACCACCACCACACTTACCTACTAGCACTGATTACCCTGAAACAGCTAATCTAATGCTACCTCAACATGAGCAAACCCTGATTTTTATAGTCAGAGACAACTGAAAAACAAAGATGCTTATTGGAAATACTCCACTGAAACATAAAAGCAATTTCATAACAACAGAAAGAAAAAAAATCAGGGCCATTCAGTGTCAAGTTCTGGCATGATGTTAGTACAAATTACACCTGTTCAGGCAAAATCAAACTAACTCAGCCAGCCCACGTTACTCAGCTGGTCCTCAGGAGGGGAGCAGAGGCTGTGGTTTCAGACCCTGACCTGTAATGGATTTGGGATGGTTTGCTCTCTGGATTCTTGGAAGGGGAAGGATGAGGCATGAATTCCCCTGTCACCATCATATTTTTCTGAAAAATCCCCTTGCCCAGGATTCTTCTCCTGGGAAGCCGAGAAGCCTCAGAGAGAAACGAAAACAATATTATCTCATTTGCTTCTCCTGTGTTTTGCTGCTTTGGAATGTGGTTGGAGATTGTTTATCCAGCATGTGAATTGTTTTAACTTAATGACCAATCACAGTCAGGCTGTGTCCAGGCTCTGGAGAGAGTAATGAGTTTTTCATTAGTATCTTGTTAAGCCTTTTGTAAGTATCCTTTCTCTATTCTTTAGTATAGCATAATCATATAATATCATAATAAATTAGCCTTCTGAGAACATGGAGTCAGATTCTCAATTCCTCCTCTGTCTGGGGGACCCCAGAAAACACCACATTCCCCTAATAGCAGGCTGCTGATAACAGAGTAAAGGCTGATGCACACCACAATGCTGAATTCTTGGTTCCTGGTGGGGTTTCTAAACAAGGAAGGGCATGAGTATCATTGCATAACTTTGCCCTATGTTTCTTTGTAGCACTTAAGCAATGGTGATTTGAATTAGTTTTTAAACCAAAGCTTATTGTTTAAAAATCCCAGTTTTAAAGAAAAAAGGGAAGAAGATGAACACATAGAGTAATGAGTTACTGCACTGCCTGTAGCACACTCAGGGACCTGCTACTGCTGTCCCTGTGTGCACCACAGCCCCGGGGCATCAGAAACCACTGGGGACAGCAAGACATGACAGAATAGGGACGTGGAGGGCAGCAGGAATCAAAGGAGCAGCTTTTTCACTGGAGAACCAGAGTTTTGACCAGAGCAGTGCACACAGGTCCCCTGCAATTCCGGCCAGCTTCAACTCCAGCTGAGCTTTGGCTGCATGAATTTCCTCCCTGCAGTGGCAAGCAGCATCTCTGTATTTTTCCCATGTCACCTGGCCTTGCTCCTACTGGGCACATGCTCTTCCTTGACCCTATTTCTCACCTACCAGGCCCCCAGCCTGAGGGTGGCTACAGATACTGGGTGCCACTGGTTTTCTGCTGTTGACAAGCTCATTGCAACTTCAGTGTTGGTTTTGACAGGTTTTTGGTTTTCTGAGGAACCCCCTTGAGATACTGTGTGGATCTAGAACACATCCTGGTGTGGGTATTACCAGGAAGCCTCAGCTGTCCCACCCACCTTTGTGCCACATGTCCCAGGAGGGGTGGGACAAGCATGTGCCCAGTGGGAGCAAGGCCCGGTGACATGGGAAAAATGCAGAGATGCTGCTTGCCACTGCAGGGAGAAAATTCATACAGCCAAAGCTCAGCTGGAGTTGAAGCTGGCCAGAATTGCAGGGGACAATGAAAAGGAGTTTTTTCAAATATCTTAATGGAAATAGGCAGTGTAGAAATAACATCAGCTGCCTGCCAGTGTGAAGGGACCCTCAGAACCAGAGTTGTCACTACAAAGTCAACATATCTGGACAACCTCAGAAAGAATCAGTTCTGTTTCTGTGGGATCTCGTGACACTCCTGTGCTTCAGCAAACTGGCCACCCACACAGGTGGCACAGAGGATGGACAGGAGCAAGCCCACACTCATCCCAGCCATGATTCACAGATTTACACTGAGTCCCACTTTGCTTTGTTCGCCTTTCAGAGCACCAGGGGATGGATATTGAGGCACAAGCCAAAACACAGTGACTGTTTCTAGTGACAATGAGAGCTATTGTGTGGTGAAAAGGGTAAATTACTCATTTTTTTTTTTACTTGCTTTTTTTTTTCTTTAATAATTGCAAACCACCGACACCACATGCTTTTTGTTGCTGCAAAACTACAGATGAGCATTAAAAAGCAATCCTCTGCCAGGGAGAACCTGCCCACCTAAATCACTAATTTCAGTGAAACCAGAGGGGTAGTGTCCAGTGGTATGACTTAAGACACATCCTTGCTAATTGCTAAAAATTCTTTTAAATCAGTTTCCTCCATAACACCACTATTTTCTGGATCACAACATTTTACAGAAAGAAAAAGCATTTTAGTTTTTATTCCTTTTGAGAATTTTTTGCTTGTTTAGGATGACAACGTGTTTCTGCTTACTGTAATTTTTGAAAATGATGAACGGACTGACAATTCTTGATTACCTGCATCCCCAAACTGACATGATTTTATACTGAATCCTCCTTTTCGGTCTAAAACAGGCTCAAACTTGACCAGTTGGTCTTGGGAATTTAAGCTCTGCCTGGAACAGCTCTGCCATGCACTGTTTTGCAACACAAGCAACACCAGGAAAACAGAAGAAAAGAGGTGAAGGAAAACTGTGCCCATTTCTGCCTGAAACAAAAAGAATATAACAGAGTGTAGGAAAGGCAGGCCACATTTAGAAGTGCTGCATGTACAGCCAGCCAGTCCTACAGGCGGGATGAATGCCTGCAGCACCAAACCCTCTGGGTTCCAGAGCTTTTCACTCATTTGTCATCTAAAGGAGGCACCAGATTACAACTGTTTGCTCTCCTGGAGCAGTTCATGCCATGCTGAAGCAGCAGATGGAGGCTGACAGTCAGGTGTGATTTTGGGATTCCTGCAGCTCAGTCCTGAGGCTGATCAGAATTATGAAGCACACAAGAACAATCGTGTTAATTACCTCCTGTGCAGACAGGATGCTGGAATTGTCATTCCATCCATGAATTCCCTTTAAGGAAGCAGGAAATAGCCTCTCTTCTCACACATGCCCTCCTTGAGCATGGAGATCATAGAAGAGAGCAGCAAAGCATATTTGAACCCAGAAAAGAAAGAAGGGAGGGGGGGGAATGCATTTTTTTCCAAGGTATACTTGGTATGGGAAGCATCACAGCCATTTTACTGCACTCACTGCCAGATGACACTTGCTCCTTTGCTAGACTGCTCTGCTCAACAATCACACAGATATTCCAGAGGGTCACAAGCTATACCATAGAAAATATGCTCTATCTGCTTTTGTTTGTTGCTGAAACAAAGCAAAAAGCAGGGCAATAGATTATAAAGAGTTTTGGCCAGTTAATAACCTAACACTGGAGGAATACATCAGCCCAGTGTTCATAAGCACTGACTTGAGAAAAGTTTCAGAGTGTTTTATTTTGTTCACAAGCATTTAGTTAAGGCAAAATTTTAATGTTCCGCCATAGAAAAATAGTCTTTCTACTGCAGTCTTTTAACTACAATGAATATAATAATGTCCCATATAATATGGGGTAAGAAAGATTTCAGTCACTGAGATGGTCTTCACCATCCTTTTTCTGGAGAAACTTAAAAATGACAGTCAATAATTATGTTCTCATGTATAAGAACCCCTTCAACCCTTGGAGAGATATTCATCACCTTGTAGAGAGATATGATTAAAGTCCCCATTTGAATACTTTAAAATTTTCATTACATGAAAAGCTTTCATTACACAGCCCCTAAAAGAACCTAAATTATGATCCTTTTTTGAGTCTATTTTTTCACAAGGATCCATTTCAAACTGGTGGACACCAATATTCATTCTAATCTTCTACTCATTTAAGTTCTTAAATATCCCTAATGTATTTTCAATGCAGCAATGAAACAAATCAAATAAATACTAAGAAGGAAATATGTGACATTATTGTTGCAACTTGAAGTTTTTTGGGTTTTTTTTTGTAAGAGACTCCATATTTTCACCAGAAACCCAGTAACCACTCTTCTCCACAAAGAAGTTTAAAAATGTAATCTTTTAATTTTATGCTAAAATTCTGTGATTCACCTCCATGGAGTAGCTGTCTCATTCCTATCAGTTCACCCAAAACACTGAAGTAACTTCTGCTGCATGAATTATCATAAATCTCATAGCAATTGTTACTCTTATTACTGTTACCTTACCAATTCTTGCATTTTCTCCTGCACAATACCAACATCACGAGTTCAGCAGGGCCACCAGGATGGTGGCAACGAAAGGAAAACGTAACATTAACAGAAAGTCCCAGAAAACTGGGTTTGTTCAGCCTTTAGGAAGGCAGTAGAAGGGAAACTCTCTGCTGGTCCAAGCCATCTAACACAAGAGTGCCAAGAAGATGAAGCCTGACTTTCCTCAGAGCTTGTCCTGGTTTCGTGTGGGCTGGAGTTCATTTTACTCCTAGTGGCTGTTACAGCGCTGTGTGTTGTATTTAGGATAAGAACAGTGTTGATAACACATGAGTGTTTAGGCTCTTGCTTAGTTCCTACCCTAAGTCAAGGAGTTTCCAGTGTTGCCCTGCTCAATCAGGAGCTGCACAAGAAGCCAGGAGGGAGCTGTGAGAGACTGCAAAGGTTGATGTCTCAAGATATTTTAGGGTGCACGTGTGTGAGGCAGGGCAGGTTGGGCCTTGGCCTGGCAGTGCACCCCTAGAGCCAGCATCCCAGCCTGACAGAGCTGCCAATTGTCACACTGGAGAAAATGCCCCACACCCCATCCCTGGAGCCCCTAACCCAGCTCCTGAGTGGCCAAGTGACCAGAAGTCACACCCAGGAAGGCCAAGAGCTATTTAAGGCCAAATATGCGGCAAGCACATCTTGACCCTACCTCCTCTTGGAGTTTCTATCAGCTGAAAATTGTTGGAACCCAGGAGCTGGTAGCTGTATGTGTTCTTCTCTGTATAATTTCTGTCCCTCTCCTTCTTCTAATTCCCTCTTTTTCAGTAACTTAAAATCAAATGGGCTTCGAGTTTCTGAAGTTGAGTGGGCTAAGTCAATGCTTTGAGAAGTATTTTGTGTTGATTGAATGCCTTTTGCCAAAGTTTTTTGATTTTCTAAAGCCACCAGTAAAGCTATTTTGTTGTTTAGACCTCTTGAGAAGATCTTGGTGTTTCTCCTGTGTGTCTAAATGAACAACCGTAAGCCCTGTTAAAAGCTTCATTGAGAGTTTTTTGGGGCCTTGCAGGAGCACAGCTGGAACAGCTGGCCTGAATGGGCCAAAGGGATACTGCTTACTATGAGATATCATCCTGGGTATAAAAACTGGGGCTGATTGACCAGGAGCCACTGCTTGGGAATGTCCTGGGCATTGCCCAGAGGAAGGTGCTTGTACTTCTTGGGTTTTATTCCCCCCTTTCATTTTCTTATCTCCCTTTTCATCGCTACCTGTTATTGTTCTTATTTCAATTAATAAACTGTTCTCATCACAGCCCATGGGTTTTATATTTTTTGCCCTCCTCCCCATCCCATGGGGGCAGGGGTGCTGAGTCAGCAGCTGTGTGGCACTTGGTGCCAGCCAGGGTTAACCCATGAGAGAGGCACACAGAGAGGCACCACTGGGCACCACTGAGCTGCAATATGGCAAGTTCCTATTGGATGCTATTTCTTTATTCCTCCATGAGGGTGGTGAAGCTTGGAACAGGGGCCCAGAGAGGCTGTGGGATATTAAATTTTCCTCTGGATCTGTGTCACATACTGGGAAAAGCCCAAGTGCTTAGGTCACTAACCATAACATAACTTGTTTGAGCACTTGGCCCTGCTGGGGTCTCAATGATATGCACAGCTATGCACATGTAGTTGCACAACTGCTCTCACTGGTATTTGGAAAGCTGCACTTGTTTCTCAATGCTCTATATTATAGTGTACCTTTTACAGCTCTCCTCTTCTTTATTTGCCTGTCAGTGTCAGGTTTATCAGCTTATCACAGGTTTTGTATTGCGGGGATATTGAATTCACTTCTGTGCAAATATTGTAAAGAAATGGAGGATTCATCAGGACTAGAAAATGAAATGAGAATTATTTCCATCATCTAACTTTACTTGAAAATGCTGCCTTTAGCTTGGCAGAGCTGGCTCACATAGACTTCTTTCCTCTGCAGTTACCAAGTTTCATCTCTGGCCAGACAAACCCGCCAGACTTCAGGGACTTGTCAACTCAGCTGGACAAAGGAGCTTTGAACATGAAAGAAGACAAATTCTCTGCTGGAAGTAAGGCTTAAATAACTACATTACTCAACAGTAATCAGCTAGGATTTAACCAACTGGATTAAGCTTGCTAGTGCTTCTGTAATAAATCAATGAACTAATGGGCACAAACCCAAAAGGTTGGTCATTGTCCCCTAATCAATCAAAGGTAAAACAGCCTGACCTTGCACAGCATAATTTCCTCTAGTTGTTTCCCTAAACTAAATTATCAGCACTTGAAGAGGAGTACTGATAACAGATCCCACACAGGTCAAGACACAATACTACTGGAACAAAAATTCAACACAATCTCGAAAAAATGTGGCTTAAATCCTTTTTCAGCCCTGCCATGACCTTCCCCCACCCAATGGCACCGTAGCATAAAAATCATGTGTAACAAATGCCAGTTCATTCAAACACTTCCACATGGAAAAATGCAGTGATGGGTAGAGAGGCTGAAGTTACAGCAAGTCTGTGAATCTGCCACCCTGTGATGGCCTAAAAGTCTGATGACAAGGGCAATTTATTCCGTTTCCTAGTCTTTGCAGAGAGCTTGCTTACATCCACCTAGAAAAATATTGTGGAAACATAAAAACTGTGTCTACAAAAGTAAAAGAAACTGAATCACGGAGCATTAAGGCACCACTTTAACACAAAAAACTCACATGGAATAAGAGTAATGTAATTCACATGTAATAAGAACAAATACCCCTAGGACTAGCAAGTAAGAAAAGCAAGGTTCCTCTTCTTCCATTATTTTGCTAGGAAACTCTTATCTGTCCAACCCCAGCAATAAAGAGGGAACAAGCAGTACAGGATCTGCTGTAACAAATTCAGGTACTCAAAAACTACACTGCCTGTGACCAGGCTGCATCTTGCACAACTACTCAATATGCAGAAGATCTCTGCACTGCAGAATAATATTAATCAGAGTCCTACACAATGAAACTGGTTACACTGAAAAGAAGGCATTTACAAAGAAAACAACACACTGAAGAGAGCTTAGCAATATCTGGCAGCCAAGAGAGATCAAAAGCAAATACTCAGGGCCTTGTAACCTCACACCAGGGCAACATTGCCACTGCAGATGAACAGAAAACATTGCTCAGCACAAAAATAATGTGGCCATTTTAAATTACAATCTGCTAGGCTGCTCCAAAGAGAATCTCAGCATAGTGGACTGAATGTTGTGGCCATATTTAGAGAGCCTATGGACCAGAAGATATACAAACTGCACTCCTTGTGACAGATCCTTGTGCAGCACTGCTTTGGTCTCACAGGTCCCCAGGGTGCTCCCAGAGACACCTACCAAGAAGTGGGTAAGGACAGGGAGAATGCCATTGAATTCAAAGCATCTGCTTCTGAGCCTCACACAGCCCCAGCTGAGCATCTAGAGAGAACACAATTCCTGGTTTGGCCCCTAAGATACTTTCCAAACCTCTCTCTGCAGCAGCCCACTGGATTTAATCAGGGATACTGGTTTACAATTTCTGCAATTAAGGTTTCTGTCAGAAAGGCAGACTGACAGGGACAGCTCAAGCCAAGCACCTCAAAAGCTATGCCACAGCTGGTCTCACAGAGATGGGGCATTTTGATTAACCTCAAAGATCTCAGAGACAGGAAACTGAGTCCAGGTAGTACTGATGCTCCTTTGCCACCTGAATATTGCTCCACAGCAAATCCAGTATTGGGAAAAAATCACAGAGAGAGCAGACAGATCACTGTCCATTTGTATTTCAAAGGGTTGGAAATCATTGAGGAGATGGAAAAACATCTGCTCATCCAGATGTGATAGTACTCTCCCTTCCATATGTTCAATGATAGGAACCATCACATTTTTTCTCCTCATGATTCAAAAAACTAGGAGCCTCAGAGTCCTGGTTTACAGAAGCAATGAGGTTTTAAAGAAAGCCCCCATACTACCTTAAATCATCCCAACTACCACATGTCAGTGCTCCCAGAGTGGTTTTGGGTCATGTAAGGTTTTCTCTGAGCAAACAGACCGTGAAGTTCTATTTCAGGAGCATACCAAGTAGTCCCAAAATCCTAAATGAGAGGCCAAACCAACACATGCACCCTCAGATAGGAGGGCAGATTAGAATTAACCCAAAGCAAAATCCCAGTAAATCCGTGAAGTTTATAGTGTAAAATCCCCAAGCCATATCTGCTGGAGATGTATAGGCATGAGCTATACATCTCACTAATGGAGACATTGCTTCAGAGGCTGAAACACAGAAAACCCAGCCAAAGCTGTTCTTGCTCTCTGGATATGCAAGTTACCCCTTCACTTAGCCATACAGATTTTATTTCCATTTACTTTTGAATGTACGTGATCCAAAGGCTTCTCTACACAGCAAAACACTGGCAGGTCCAACTGCACCAGCAGTTTCCTCTGCTGGAGACAATCTGCAGGAAGAGTTTTGTCACTGCAGCTTAGGCTTGGTTTCAAAGTGCTTGACTGCAAAGTAGAAAATCCCATTGTGTTGAGATTGTGTGCAAATGGTACAATCACACACACACACACACCTCACTTAAAGATAGTTTTTCCATAGTGGTTAAGGGAATAAAATGAGGGCTTGGCACAAAAATAGTATTCTGACAGAGAAGCTGTCTTCATGCACAAATTCACTGTGCAGATGTGCCCTAACTATCCCTGAAACAGTTCCTGAATTTGTTATTGGTAAGATTTTCAACCCTAGTAGTGTAATTCTCTACCAGCTCCTCTAGGAGCAACAAGACACTGTAAGGCAAACACTGCTTCACAAGGATTAAAATAAAAAGCAATCTTGTGGTGCTCTGATTAGAATTGGCCAGATAGACTAGCACCAGACAGAATGTCCTCAGTCCTGCAAGTCCAGCCTGGACAAGGAAATATTCTACAGCAACTTTGTGGGACCAGGTGTTGATTTTGACTAATAAAGTCTGTGGAAGGCAAGAAAAAGACACAAATGCTGCTAAAAACTTCTTGGGTAAAGGTGCAACAACAGGAAATTGAGAGCTTCAGCTTATCACCTGCTGGAACAAGAAACTCCATAAGCTGACTTCTCAGTTGTGTTTCACCCAAAGCATTGCTGGTGTTTCACAGACCCAAGGCAGTGAACAGATTTGGAAGTTTGGTCAGAAGACAATTTAGGATCCTTGCAAGTAACTATGCAAGTTAGAAAGAATTTTGCCTTTGGGAAACATATTAATATCTAAACAGATGCAGAAAACTCACTATACGTCCAGAAAATTCAAATCAAGTATGAGCAGAACAAAATGACTCCACAGAGCAGGTGAGAGATACTGACATGGCAGTGATCTCACACAGCCAAGCTCAAGTATCTCAGAGCCATTTGTGTTGGAAGGGACCTGTTGAGATCATCCAGTCCATGCCCCTGCTCAAGCAGAGACAGCTAGAGCAGGTTGTCCGTGGTCACATCCAGCTGGGTTTTCAGTATCTCCATCTCTCTGGGTAACCTGTTCCAGCACATCACCACTCTCACAGCAGGAAGCTATACATGGTGTTTATCAGAAGGTTCAGAGACTCTTCTAGGAGAGTCATTACCTGACTAGTGCAGGAAGGACATTGTGAGGGACCTACCTGGAGCTGTGTTCCCTGATTAAATCTGGGTATTTGGTATATATGTGGCTATTCCACAGACTGTCCCAGAAATCCTAACTGCTGGCAACAGCCTGCAGTCCACACCAACCAGGAGCCACTGCACTCAGAGGTCAGGCTGTACCCAAACCAGGTCTGCAGTATGGGCCAATGGCCAACCTTCTCTATCCCAAACTCTGCTGAACTCTAGCAACTTGCAAGATTCTGATCACAAGTTCTGGAAAGAGCAGCAGCAGCTCATTCATTAGTCCCTTAAGGTTGGTGTGACACCTAAATAGAAAACAATAAAGTTGCGCTGTTTAAGAGGGATTGTAATTTTCAATTCTACCAGAAAAGTACAGAGGAATTTTAGACAATATTTTTCCCTTGCTTTTCATCTGGAAATCCATGAATTGATTGTATCACCTATGGCAATACCAAAAACTTACTCTACCCACCAACTGTTGGAAAAAGGCAGTATCTCCCTTTCTGAAATGTTTCTCACCTCTTTGCAACACTCACAGTGAAAACATACACAATACGTGATTCCCCGTGCTCTCAACCCAATTTCTTATTTTAACTTTATCATTTATTTCAGTAAAGCATTTGGGGATTAACCTTCAACCAAAAAAAGCTAAATTCCTCACAGAACAGCTTGATTTGTAAGAACATGGCTGTAGTAATGTGTCATTCTTACACAGGATAGCTGATGCACAGCCAATTCTGCTTCTTCTGTCTTTTTTGTCCCTTCCCTGAATATTTACTCACTGCTTTGCCAAGGGGCTTTTCCTAGTTCCATATACCACCACTCCCTCTCCCCAGTTACCAGCATCATCCTTGTACACAAATGTGGGTGTTTTTTCAAGCATTTGGTATTCTCAACAATCTTCCAGAAATAAACACAAGTATTAGTCAACACCTTGCACATTTTCTGATGCTAGTCCTGCTCTAGTGAGGTGTCAGCTCATGCTTTTCAAGCATTCCCTACCCTGGATGCAGCACCTATTGGCAGTGGCCAGCAGGACAGCATTGTTTGTGGTACTCTAAAATCCATCATTCCACACAGTCCTACCCTCACTCAATTCAGAGCAGTTTCAATTATACAACCAAACAAAAAAATCTCAATCACAGCCTTACTTGCCCTCATGGCAGTGTGTCCAGACCTCAGACACCCACTCTGCTGCTCTCTGGGAGCTTGTGTGTCCAGGCCTTTCACAGATCAACAAGTCCTCATAATGACCTGAGCTGATTTTTCCTTTGCACAGCTCAGCTGCATCTTTTACAATCCAGAATATTCAAAAGAGGCCTTATCAGTCCTCCTCTTGGGAGAGCTGAAATGTGGAAAACTATGTGACCTTCAAAAACAATTCACTGGCTTTTACCTAGAGGCAATCTGTCACAAACATTGAGTAACTCATTTCACAAGGCCTGCAACCCTCGAATTCAATGCAATCTCTGGAGATTTTGTACAAAGGCAAAGGTACAGACTCATAAGGCCACAACATTATCTCTGAAGCATGAGCCCTGGTGATAAGGATCCTACTCACTGCTTCAGCAGGTGTTTCCTCAGCCCAAGTGGGAATCCTGCAGAAAGGAACATCCCTAAAAATGTATATTATACTATAACACATCAACTGTACCTGGCAATAGCTGGCTTTGCCTTAAAAAGGAAATCCATGCACAATGCCCCTCAGCCAACAGCAGTTCTCAGTTCCTCAAAGGCAGATTTAGAAATTCCTTGTTTACATCCCTCCATAGCAATCTTTTTACCAGAAGCTTGTCTCCTTCAGCCAGGAACAACTGCATCAGGACAGCTCCTTTCCACCCTCATTAAGAACAGGCACATCACTTCACTCTTTGCCTTCAGGACAGTGAGGGACATGAAAAATTAGTTAATAGTCAGTTTCCCTATACCTCCTGTTGTCCACTTTTTGCATTTCTCTACTAGTCAACCAGTTTACTTGGAGACTCTGTCATGCTTCAGTGCTCCATGTCCTCTGGGAGGCAACCTCATTTTTTAGTCAGATGCTGTTCCCTCTATTCCTTATTTTCTAATCAGTATCACTAGATTGCACAGACCAGTGGACCAACAGTTCAGTCCAAGTCTCCTCATTGTCCTTACATCCTGGCAGACAAAATAGTCCCTGTTGTTGGATCTCACTTGAGCTGCAGAATGTAACAACTTTCTGAGCTGGATGACTTAACATGACATCACATATAGATGGAAGCTGAAGAGAAAACTATAAAAACCATTTGCAACTTTGGATTCTAATAGTTAACATGCACTTTTAGTACTTCCAAAGGGCTTTTTGCCTTACCTTGCAGCTTTTTCAGGACAGCCACTTCCATCTTGAGAACTTGCTTGGGCTGCTGAGCTGATTCCACCTTCAAGGCCACATTCTCACGGGTCAGCAAATCCATTGCCTCATAGATCTCCCCAAAGCCACCTCCACCGATCTTCTTCAGCTGCAAAAGTACAAAGAGGGTTGCTACAATGTACACAGGAGGGATCAGCAAGCTGCCTCTCACAGAGCCAGCTCCTCAACTGTGTAGGGAAAGCAAGCTCAGCTCCCAATCTGTGCTGTGCCTGAATCCCTTCACTGCACAGCTTGGCAAAAGTCCAGCTACCCACTTGACAGTGCTATGTATAAATTCTTTGCTCTGACAACAAAGAACAAGCCTAGCAAGCAATGACAGGTGATACTTTTTAAAAAGCAAATGATAATGCCTATTGCCTCCATGATGTTCTTGCCAAAATTCAAGGAAAGACCCTTCAAGGAGATAGCAGAACCACTGTCATTCCACCCCAACAAATACATCTCTGTGGTAAAACGTAACCATCAGTTGGAATAAATCTTTCAAGAAATAAGTTAAATGAAGTTTACATCTCATTCAAAGACTTTAAAAACTACAAAACATCCACTGGAATCTTTTACTGTGTTTCTTTACCTGCTCTGGTAGTGAAGTTACTTCAGTGTCACATTTGAAAGAACTGCTAACAGCATGACCCCAAAACAGTTGTGTACAAGCCACCAGTACAACTCCATTCTTTCTCAGCCTCTCTTTCTCTTTAGTTTGAAACCCAACCAAATTATGCTTTTTGTGTCTCTGAGCAAAATTAAAGACTGCTCCACAATAGGAATCCATGACTTCAGTTAGACTCAAAGCTAAAGATATCTAAGATTCAGCATATTTGATATGCACCTTCTAGAGACAGATTGTCTGCCTGTTCTAGAGTAGCCTCCCATCCAGAGAGAAAATCAGGATCCTCTGCCTTTCCTGGAAGGTGATTCCTTGATCCTCCTTCTGCTGAGACTTGACAGCATATGTGCACATAGTTATATATAATCATGTATAATAAAGACTCCTCTTGTGCTGCAAGAGTCAATGTCTATGCCAGGAAAATAATCTTCTATTTGTTTCTCTTAGATGTATTTAAAGCCTACTGTGCTGCCCAGGAGGAAATTCAGGTTTACACTGAATAACACTTAACAATTAAGAGAGGAAAGGAAGTTTCAGTCAGACAGATAGTCAAACATGGATCTTACACAATGTTGAATCAAGGTTTAGATGATATTTTAGTGTCTTCTGTACCACCTGTCCTGTGCATCTGTCCAGTTTGTTGAACAAAGGACCCTGCCTACTAAGGGTCCTCTCAAAGGTGACCAAAATAATTTGCTTTTCTGGCTTCCAGGTCAAGAAAAACAGTTCCACTTGAAGAAGGAAGTGTTTTTCCATATTAACAGCTTGACAGCCAGCCTTGTTTCTGAAGCTGTTACTTGATAACCCTTTGAAAGCTGCTGTCCAGAGCAACTTCTTGTCATTTTTCCTCATGACCTTCCATGGGGCTAAACAGGAACATTTGTGCAGTAAACAGCCAATAACTAGGTCACCACAGATTATTCATAAATTATTACAGTGCAGCCCTACTTCCACTTGGAAATTCACAATAAGTGAGCTGGCTATTAAAAACCTTTCTTTCAAAACAGTGCTACATTCAGCATAGCAACAACACGTCAGCTGATACCTCAGGATTCAGTAGACAAGATCTTCTGTTGTCTGATATATTAATGAGAAAGGGAAAGGGACAGTAGAAGCTACAGAAGGCAAAAAGGTAAACTGGGAACTGGGAGAGACAATATTGAGTCTGCACACCTGACAAAACAGCCAAACTGGAGGACACATAAAGGTCTACAGAGAAACAAATGGGAGATCACACAAGATCAAGATCAAAGCTTCTGCTGAATCAGAAAACTGATTTTATACACACATTCCAGCCAATGGAAGCCTGTCAAAGCTGCCTTTGTTTCCTTGCATCCTTGCTCACACTCTTACGGAAATTATTCTCTGGCATGCTTTTCCCAGCACACCAGATGGTACCATCCATTCAACATCACCACTAGCACTGCCATACTTCTTGATTTTTCAGCAACATGGAGAGGCCATCAGCAGCCATTTCCTTTGCTTTGTTCCAGAGCAAGCTGCTGTAAGTTAAGGTCTTGGCTGAGGTCAGGAGCTTATGTCACATCCATTGCCTCATTGTCTGGGTGCTCCATGGGAGTTCACTTTCTAAAGTAAACTTGGGATAGCCTTCTGTTGGACACAAAGGAGGGATGGACACATACCACTCAAAACCCCCCAAACCAGTAATGAAACTGCAAATACAAAGTCAAGGAAGAAAATGAAGCATCTAACTAGAATCACCTAAGTGGTAATCATGAGTCATCACCCATGTTAAGCCTCACTGCCTTGGGGATATTCTCTTCTGGTCCTGCCACTGCCCACTTACTGTTCTGACTGGGATACAGGCTGCCAACACCAGCAGGTTTCATCCCACCCAATGCACCCTGTGTGAGCTGGCTGTCCAGGTGTCTATTGCAGGCTGTGGAATCAAGTGAATAGCTCATCTGATCAAACAGGTAGTTATTTGGACTTGGACACGGACAATCAGGAGTTACACAGCACACAAATGGCTCCCTTTGAAGTCTCCTTTAAATATTCTGAAATATTTTTGATTTACCCTGAAAAAGACTCTTGTAGCACAATCTTCCAGAGCTTACTAAAAAAAAAAAACCCAAAACAACAACAGCAACACACAGCCTTCTCACTAAGCAAAAATCAGTACTTTCAGACACAGTTCAAAAAACCAAGGCAACACACAGCCCCAGCCAAAAATAAGCTTGAATACAAATTTCATCTTTTATTCCAGAAGCATATACCACACCACTGCTCTGAACAAAGTCTGCCTTCCAAGGATATTATATAAAGACTAGACCTTCCCAGGGTAACATTCCAGGACCAGGGCAGGAATGGTCTGGTGTCAGAATTGGTGGCAATGTAAAGAAATGTGCACTCTTAAATCCAGAGCAGAGGACCAAATAGAAAGTCAGCAACCTTTAGTGAACTCAGCCAGGGTCAAGGCTGTCATCCACAGGCTTCAAAGATTTGACGAGGTCAAACAGTGACCACTGTGGCTGTCTCCTAGGAGCACTTGTACAGCCAAGCCTGCAACTCCTGCAGCCCAACTCAATGGGCTACTTGATCCAGAAAAGGCCAGAAGGCCTCATCTGACTTAAGAGCTGAGGAAGAGTTGACCTTTATTCATCAAACTCTCCAAAGTCCACTCCACTTGCTTAAGAGGACTGGGTCTGATCTCAAGGGAAATAAACTCATGTGCAACAGGTATGAACTGAGAAGCCAATCAAGAACTCAGCCAGCCACATTCTAAATCATCTGAAGACCTGACAAAGCCCACTTAAAGCAATTCAGAGTGAGACCAAAACAGGCCCTAAGTCTGACAAAGAACCTTCCTTGTCCCAGGTTCCCTCTTGGAATAACAAATTGCCTTTCTAAACAAGACAACGTAAAGAATCCACTAAAGTTTTGTGAGGTTTCCGGCAAGGTTTCCAAAATAAACTGGAGAGCTTCAGATCAAGAAGCTCAGAAACCTGAAAGAAAACAAAACATGGATTGCACCTAGGAAAAGAACATACACATGTACAGGACTCATCACTTGTGTTCAAAGCTCAGTGCAGGAGCTGCCAACTCTGTCTTGCTAATAAGTGTCAGTTGTGAATCCCCAGTAAAAGGCATTTATGTGAAATAAAGAGATACATCAAAATTCAGCTTTAACATCCATACCTAGTTCAAAGCAAGTACAAGTTACATTTCACTTTGTTCCCTCCCCTGAACAAAACTGTTCACATCATTCAGAGCACACGTGGATCAAGACCCTCTGGGGACTCAGCAAAACGTGGTTCCATTACTGCCTAAATTTCATCAAGAGTATCTGCAAGTAAAGAATGATGACTATAAAAAATACTTCTAAATCTACAAGTTTTGATAAAAACCATAAGCACACCCTGTCCATGTCTTTTTTCATAAATAAGAACAAAAATGTTACCGCTGTCAGACAGCCAAACTTTACTGACTTCAAGTGACAGGAAAATGAACGACCAACAGGCCAACTGCAGAGAACTAGCACCTTCATTTGTCAAAGCTTTGTCAGCCAGCAGAAAGGAGGAAAGAAGGAAAGGAATTCAAGGAATACATTACACCAATCTAAAATTAGAAATTGGCTCAATAATGGAAGTATGCCAGCACTAAGAGCTACAAGGTTCAAGCAGATGCCCGGCCAGAGACAGTCAGAGACACTGGGAGGACAAATTACACAAAAGACCTTCTGGCAGTTGCACCCCAGCATCCCATAAATATGCCACACACCTGCTTGAGCAGGATCCATCACCCACAGCAAAGATTGGACCATACAGCTGGCACATTCTGGGCTAGATTCAGAAAGATCTGTGACAAAAGGAAAAAAATGCAACTCCTGATACTACAGCTGTGTGCTCACTTTAAGGTACAGTCCCTTTTTTCTTGGTCACTTGATTCTATGCTGTCCATTTCCTTGGGCCACCAGAAGTATTTTCCAGATTACTCCAAGCCCCCCAGAGCTTGTGGTTCTGAGTGGTCCCACACCAGCTTAAAGAAAGGGAAAGGCACAGAAGGGCTGCCTAAAAGGAAAGGGTCTGCACTTCACTCTTTTTTTTGGGGTGGGGGGAATTACTGTTCAATCAAGGCTCACAGTGCACAAGTCAGCTAGCACATGGTCAAATTCCCAGCTCTACTCAGAGCTGGGAAAAAAGGATTTCTCATTGCTATTTACAGCCTTTAGCAAGTCATGTCATTTCTCAGAGCCTTCAAGTGGGGCAATGACCTCACTGCAGTATTTAAGGCTACTGTGAGACATTCTAAAACATAAAAGGTTATTCCTCTAATTAGAGGTAGTTGTTGTTGACAATACAGCTGCACATTTCTATCTTTTCTAAGGCAGAGCTAGTGGGCAGAGCTTCTAGTGGGCCCCAGTCACAGATTCATGCAACAATGAAGCACTAAATCCCACACTTAGTGCCACTACCAACTTAAAAATTGGTTTGAAATGTTCCCTGTAAGCATCACCGAGCTTATTTTAGACTTTATTTGGAGGTTTTGGAGCTTGTAAGAGTTCTGCTGTTGCCAAGAACGAAGTTACTTTGTTTAGACCTTGTTACAAAAATACTCCCATCATTTACAGAAGTTTTAGCACTCCTCTCTATGAAGGAGCAACTCCAGGATTGATGAACAGGGAATGGTACAAGCTAAAGCTGGCCAAGGTACCGGAGACCAGAGAATCCCAGAATCACAGAACTGTTCAGGCTGGAAGAGACCTCTGCAGATCACCCAGCCCGACCCCTCTGCCTCGACAGGCTCACCTGGAGCTGGTGACACAAGAACCCATCCAGGTGGGCTTGGAATGTCCCCAGAGATGGAGAGTCCACAGTCTCCCTGGGCAGCCTGTTCCTCTGCCACCCTCAATGTGAACAAGCTCTTCCTCATGTTAAGGAGGAATGAGTATTAGCAATCATGAACCTGAAGCAAAGGCATCAGGAGAGTGCTGAAATTCAGCTTGGCAAAGAGCATGCACCAATCTGACCAAATTCAGGCTCTGGGGGAATTTCTGTTTGTGCAGGGAGAGACAGATAAAAGCTGCAATCATGATTTTCTGAGACACTGGCAAGCACAGGGCATGTTTCAAGTCCCCTGTGTCAGTTAACCCATGGATCATCCCTCCAAAACAAGTACAGCTCCAGTCCAGAGCTGCAGGAGCTCAGCAAAGCTTTCCTTCAGCTGTGACAGAAAGCTTTGGGAGGGGCAAAGGGGTTGTCTCCATTTTGGTGTCTAATCACAGAAAAAAACTGAGCTTCTCCATCTGCTCTCAAGAAGCCAGGAGAATGAAGAACAGTTTGAATTGCTTAAATATAAATAGGCTGCTCAGCAATTGGCCAGACAGGAAAGTGAAGGCAGAGGAGAATGCTGGAGCAAAGTGAAGAGAGGCAATGGGGAGCAACAAGAACAGGGTTGGGTCTAATGAAAGCAGAATATTTTGTCTAAAGCGGGCTATTGAAAAATAACCTATCCACAGCCTGGAACTGAAGTGAATTCAGAGTCCCAAGCTTTTTTAGTTCTCTGCTCTCCACATTCCACTGCAAAACTCACAGGGCCACTGTACCACATAAAGAACAACTCAGTGCTATTACTGCAAATCACTTGCAGTTCAAACTAGTGAGGCTTCTGCTGGGAGTTTAACAATTCAGAGAGTGCTGGTAATCCCAGTTAAAAATTGAGACAATGCTATACATGGGATTTAAATGTTTTAAATGTTTTTTTTAGCATTTTAAAAGCAAAGCCTGTCCAGCTTGCACAACAGGTGAGATAAGAACTAAAACTCTTAACATATGATGATATAATTTTAAGAAGTATCTCAATAAATTTACACAGAAGTTGAACCAGCTAGTTAACCATGGACTTTCTGACTCTTGAAGTAGCTGACATTCCAACTCAAAACATTTGGTTTTACATTACTTTATTGCAATGCAATTTATTTATAGTCATGTCTGTAGTATTCTTTGCCACAGTAATTTGAAATCTAATTTTCTACTAGAACACTATTCAGTCTGCTGCAACAGTTCAATCCTACATAAAAATCCTTGGCAGATTTAGCCTTCTGAAAATACCACTCAAAAACCCTTCTCCCTGCAGTATCTTGCTGACATGTCAAACCCTACCACTCCAGTGTTGCTTGCCAGAGGCCAGGATTAAGCAGGGAAGCTGCTGTGCCCCTGCAGGAGGAGGAGGAGGAGGAGGAGGAGGAGGAGGTTTGTTTGGGCCATTAAAGCCAGAGCTACTCACCACTTTCCAGCGATCTTTGACCACGTAGTTGGTCGGGAGAATGTCGACCTGTTCCCCTCCACCACTCATGTTTGGTTCGTCCTTGATGACTGCTGCTAGGCACTGCATTTGCCAGCCAGAGAGTATTTCAGTAGCTCCCAGTTTAAATGAGCCATTTATCTGGGGAAAAAAAAAAAAAGGAGCAGGGGGAATGAATGACAGAATTATTACAGGTCGCAGTACAAGTACATGCTGCATTCTCACAGGTCTTGCTTAGGACTAAATCAGAAGCAAACTCTTAGGAAAGAAGGCAAACTCACCCTGCAAACAGCTGAGCTCACTCCAGGCATAACCTGACAGACACAACCCTGCTCCCAGTCAGCAGCACAAACTAAAGGGTGACAACCAGCAGCTACACCATGCAGGAGTCCAGGGCTCTTGGGCTTGACAATGCAACGAGAATCCAACACCAAAATGCTGCAAGGGGTCTCATTGTTACCAGGAGAAGAAGTCTTGCTTTAGCAGAGCAGCTGCTACCTCAGCAGCTTTTATGGCTTGCGTTGGATGACATCCAGCACAAATCAGAAAGGATTGCCAGGTATTGCATTCAATAAGCCTAAAAAGTCTGAATAGGGTGGAAGGACTGTACAGGGCCAGGGTTACAGACACATCACTGTAATGAACAGCCAAGCAGAGCAGATGGGGAATGTTAGAAAAGGCTCCAGCCAGGCACAAGTTAGTCCTCCTCATACCCTACACACTGTGCTAAAGATGATCAAATTAAAATCCAGAGAGATAACTTGTGCCTGTGGCGTTCATCTTGTCCCCTTCTCCTGCTTTTATATGGAGCTCCAGATAGCCTATGTTGATATTAATTTTAAGGGGGTTTTGTTATAAATCTTCAGCAAAAATGACTTTCAGAAACACATTAACTTGGCTTTCCTAGAAGAAAATGAATGAAACAGGCCTAATAAAAGATCTTGCTCAGATACTGGCTTTAGAATTAGGCCGTATCTTTTACTAAGCACGGATCTTGGCAATTCTATTGTCATTCCCCCAAAATATGAATATCTTCCTTTCTAAAAATAAGTGTTACTGTAGCACTCTGGTTGCAAACTTAGATTAACAACATAAATACCGAATTTTTAAAAAATACTAGAGCTGGTCACTCAACCATCACATTTCTTCAGGTTCAAAAAAAAAAAGGCAAAAAAAAAATCACCAGTTAATTATGAGCTCAAGTAGAGAAAATAACTCATTCCCTAGCAATAAAAGGACTGAGAGGGAAGGCTGTGAAGGGGCCAGTATGTAATGTGCACAAGGAAGCAGCAGACAGAAGTATGTCAAAAGTGCAAGACAAAGGATGATCAAATAAAACATGAACAAAAGATCTCAGAGATCTTATAAAAATCTTCACAAAAGAAGATTTCATTCCAGATATAGAAGTTCACTACATGAAAAAAAAAGAGCAGCAGACTAACTCAGCAAGAGGGCTGCTGAGAAATGTTCAATTCAACATCTGCTAAAGGATAATCAAAATAATAGAAGAGAAATAAGAAAAAAACTGGGTATTAAAGAGATTCAGAAGAAAGGTGCTGCAAAATGTTCCAAATTCTCACTGAAAGAGTCCTGCATCTGTATGGGGTAGCTGTGCCTTCAATCATTGGGTACAGAAGTAAGAAACTGGAAAGAAAAAGTGCCTGCTGTGTTTGGCAGCACAACATTTGTGCTGCTTCTCCTAATGAGCAAGTGGAATGCCATTCCCAAGCTCCTTTATGCTCACCAGAACACCTGAACCAGCCATCCCTAAGCTACCAGGGAGCACTGAGCACACAGCCCCCCTGCACATCACCTCAGGAGGCACAGGACAGAGAACCCCTGCAAAAAATCTCCCTTAATGTTGGCTTTACTTCTGGAATTTAAAGAAAATTTAGTTAATTATAGACTGCCCCAAACTTTTAACATTGCAAACAATAATAAGACACAGAAATAAGTATCCCCTCTCTACTCTTGAAGGTCTCCTCACATCACTTTAGTGATGCACGTGCATAGTAAGATTTCAGTCTGGTGACTGTGGTGGAAAGCCATCCCAAGGAATAATTTTGGAGGAGAGACTGAGCATGGAAGTCCACGAGCACTCAAAGCCAGGCAGGGTACAATAGCCTTCCCTGGTGCACTATTCCACTTTCCTTTATCAAAATGTTAATACATGTGTACAAAGATATCATGTCTGTTATTTAAAGGAATCTGGCTTTGAAATAGAATAAAATCCTCCTGGGCAATGCCATGAATATCAGCCATTTGGCAATATGGAATTACAGAACTAAGTTTACAGATATGCTCTGGTATCACCAGAGTAATGCAGCCAAAGCAAATGCCAATTTAATTATAGGCTGAAATGAATTCCAAGCTGGTTTAGATCACAGTAGCAGCACAAATCTAAACTTTACTCCTGAGGTAGTACAAATACTGCAGAAACATGCTCAGGCCTATGGGCCAAGCATTACCTACATCCATGGCAAGACATAACACAACAAACTAAAAACCCAGGAGGGTCACAAGGGGCAAAAGAAGCAATGAAGGTACCTTTGTGCAGAAACCACCAGCACAGAAGGGAAGAGGCAAGAGATGGTCAGTGGGAGAGTGGGAAGGCAGTGCCTCTCCTTCCCAGTACACAGCAGAGAGCATAATTTCTGCATGTTAAATGTCACCCAAGCATCTTAAACCCAGATGCTGCACCACTCTCCTTGCCTTTGAAATGCACTGACTATTGAATATAAAGAGATACAATTTAAAGTGCAGTGACTGTGAAAACAACAACTTTCATTTTGTCTTTTCCTGTAGGAAATGGACAAGATGTCAAGAGATTCTTGTATCCCTGCCCCATGAAGTCATGCAAGGGAGTTGAGCAACTCTGAAACTGCCTTCCTAGAAATAGCAAGTGAAGCACAAAGGAAAGCAGCTGAGAAATAAACAGTGACAACAGGAGGACCAAATTCCATCTCTTGGCCAACCTCAGCATGAAGAAGTGTGAAATCAGCTCTTCCACACTGATATCTCCTTCAGCCAACTACATAAACTTTACAAACATATAAACTTGATAGCTTTTTAAATTCAGTCTTGGCATTTTTAATAAAAGAAATGCAAAAACCCCCATGTTCACCAGTATACTGAAAGTGGCAAGAGCAGTCTGAGGAGTCATTTTATATGCCTTTCCAGCTTTTATTCTCTATCCTAGATACCCATTCCTAGCCAACTCAGATCAGGATACTGGCCTAGATGGATCTGTGGTAGGACTCAGTATGGCCTGACTCGTGTTTTGGTGAGGAGTGTATTTTCAGCAGAAGGAGTGCATATATAATATATATATTATATATATTATATACTATATATATGTCTTCTCTAGCTCTTCAGGGTGGCCAGAGAACAAAAAATAATCAATGGGAAAAAAGTCTCATATACACAGCCCAACCACCTTTACAAGGTTGTGTTTCATACAAGAAAAATTTTAAACAGCTTTATTGGAATAAAAATATTTCCTAATTTTACAGGATTATAGCATTCTTAAAATTAAACCTATAAATACCAAGCACACCCTGTAGCAATTCCTAATGAATATATGAAATCTTTCCTATGTTGGCTTGTTTCAGTCCCAGTATATCACAGTTGGAATGCTCAAAATACAACCCACTCATATCAAGCTCAAAACTCATCAGACATGAAGTGGTTATTAAACAGCAGGACAAAGCGATGGAATTCTGTCTCTCACCACCTTACTAAGGATCTTAATCTCACTGTGGAGGAATTGCTATATCCCACTTCATTTCAGGACACATCCTTACCTCTGGAAGTCTACAAATTAGGACAATTTAGGCTGCTGTAACCCACGACCCTCTTTACTTGATCAGATTCTCCATCATGAAGCAGCTCAGGAGCATGATCCAACCTAAGAGTGGATCCCAGAGGTGTTATGGAATGTTGATGTAAACTACAGCTTTTTTGTGTGTGAGACAAAGTTGGGTAACTGCAAAACCAAAAGAAGTAGCCCAATAAACTGCAATCTAGAAATCAGGTCAATCTCCCTGTCCAACACCTGCATGAGAGGAACAACCAAAAAACAGCTGTAAGTAAAACTTAAACATAATTTAGCTGTACCCAATATGAACATGAGTGAAACAGATGGGCTGGGGAATAAGATGAGAATATAACAAGGAGGACTGAGAATGCTTGGATGCAAGAAAACAAAAACCAGTGGAGTTTCCAAGTGCCACTGCTCAGCAGCACTAGGGCTCAGTTAATGGCAGCAGTAGCTGCATGGGCTCAGTGTCCCTCACTGTTTTCCAACATCATCTCCTTCCAATACCGACCATAAAAATGAAATCACCCACAATGAATCAAACAAAAAGCCCTTACATCTTTGTACCATGCACTAGCATTCTGTTATCAGGGTAGGAATGTGTGTAACAGCACAGGAAAATAAGCTGATTTTAAAAAAATACAGTGCACTGGACTAACAGCCCTTCAGCCCTGGAATACACCATACTCCCTGCTGCACTTGAAACAGCAATGAAAAACAAGCCATACACTGTTAGGGTAGGTCTGACAGCAGGAGCTCATAAGGTTCTGAATTATTCCTTGAAGACATCTCCCTTCACTGCCTGCCCCTGCTGCAGCAAACCCTGCTTAGAGAGCAGGCTCAACTCCTACCAGCTGCAGCCTAAAGCCTCCTCTGGGACATATTCTTCTGATAGGCAGGGAATGGCACCAGCCTTAGAAATTCTGGACTTGATGTTCACAGCATTTCACTTCTGTAACAATCAAAACATCTAAAGGTGAGGTTGCAAGATGCTGGGACTATTTTTCATCTTTGAATGGTTTACGGCCATTAAGGAGTAACTGGGAAAAACAAACAAAAAAAAAAAAAGCTGCAATCAAGACAGACTGCAATCAATCAAGGTCCAGATTCTCTGCTAACACGAGGCTGCACTGAGCAGAACATACATATTAAACACAGTAACAGATGCACCTTGGCAGCATTATTATGGCTACCCAGTTGCACAGCCAACTGAATTATCACTGCCTGCACAGTGAAAGTAGCAGCACAGGACCAGAGGAAATCAAACAAAACCCCCAAACAAACAACAGCACACTGCCAGAGACTGCATTCACACACGTTACAGAGCAGTCAGACACACCAGTAATTTCTGTGCCAAACCCACCTATCTGCAGGGAGAATCAGCACAGGTAATTATGACAACAAATCATTAGGAACACACAGCAGATAAGCACGCCTACACTGCCAGGGGTTTACATGATCCTAATCCTCCCCAAATACATCTCAGCAGTAAAAGCAAAACAATGGGGAGCAGGACAATTTGAAAGGAAAGTCTGTTATTATCTTCCACCAATCTCCTTGATAGAGTTGCTCCAAATTTGAAACAAGCAGAATATTAAATGCAACTCCAGGAAATCCCTCTGATATCATAACCAGCTCAACCTCCACTAATTTAACGGGCAAGCATTATGGTTTGCTTACAATGAACATTTAACTGCAGCTTAAGTATCTGTACCTGCAAAATCAATATAAATCACTGCTGAAAAGCTTGAGTAGTCTGCTGGGAGCCAAAACAAACATACCTGAATAAAAGCAAGAACTAAACATAGGTTGGATTTATGGTATCAGACTCAACCTACACCTGACCCACAAGGGTATGTTGTCATCACCTGATCCTGGACCAGAGTGTGACCAGACCCTCAGGTCATGCAGAATGTCCCATCAGGCATGTCCTCTCCCTTCTCTCTGCTTTTGTGCAGAGCCTGTTATTCATCTTCCATCAAATGTGGCCATTCCAAGTCAGTTTTCAGAGTGGCCAACAGGACCTTCCTCGAGTCCTTATTCTTGAAGAACAGGATTTTATCTTGAAAAAACCACTCAGGCACACAACAAACTGATAACATCTGTTGCTCAATGGTCTTATTATAACCTATTATATCAGGTTATTAAAGGGCCCACTGCCTAAGATCAAACATTTTAAACTTCCATTCCAGAAAAAGCTGTGTTCATCTTACCCATTCAAAAAATTTTATGATAGATACAGTCCCCATAACCATCAATTATTAAGTAAACTTGCCAAAAAGTTCTTTAGAGGTTAGGAACATAACAGTGAGCTCCTGATGAAAGATGTCATCATTTGATTCAAATTCCTGGAGACAGGGTATTTTCCTAGGAAAATTCATGTATTTATAGATTTGCCATGTAGACTTCATATTACCAAGCACTTTCATAATAAAAATTAGCATAAGTGGGGCAACTGCCACTTGCTGCACTGATGTCACATCAGACTAAATGACACTAAATGGGACAATTTTTTTTCAGTCTTCAAGCCCAATGCTGATCACAACAGATATTCTATTTGTTATTACACAGAAGAGGTTTCCTGGGACTGACAAAAATATGACAAATCATGCCAACTGTTAGTCACTTAAATCATCCTTCTACAGCCCATTATCCCATTTTTGTAAGGAACTCTTCCACCTAGCTGGAGCACGCTCAGGGAAGCAGATTGATCCCTCCTCTGTTGCCTGCAAATCTACAGTTTCATTCTCTGATCTTCTGTCTCATCCCTTTTTAGTTTGCAGACAGCTGGCTAAGGAAATTTTCCTGTCTGAGCATTCAGGAACCACTCTGGGAGTCACAGTGGCACCACTGGACTTTTGTGCCCTCACAGGCTGTGTTCCTCTCGTGCTTTTGGTGCCCCTTGCACATGCTGCTTGGTAAATGGGGATATTTGGTCTGGGGTCTTCTCCTGTTTTATTTGAGCTCCACAGTCTCTGGATGAACCAGCCAGCCAGCTCTACATGTCCCCATGCCCTTTCTTTGGCAAAGGGGTGGCACCATTTCATGGCCCCTTGCCTGGGCCTCCAGACATTTCCTGCCAGCCAGGGCACAACCTGCAGCTCCCACTGCAGCTGCACACCCAGCTACCTGCACCAGGTGTGTTCCTCAACAGTTCTTCCTTTATCTCAATTAATCTCACCTGCTAACGTAGTAAAAGGAAAAAGAAAACAATTTTGAGGTGTTGAATAAGCGTCCTTATTTGTAGTAATGTCCTACAACATTACTACAAATAACAAACTTAACAGAATTGAAACTAACAGGATTACCACAGGGTAGAGTCCAAGGTTATAGATTCCTGTGCACAAATACTTAAGTGATTCCCAGTACAAAATCATGAAGGTTTCTCAGAAGCCAAACATTTATCAACTGGTTGATCATCACTACTTGTTTGATGTGAGAATAGCATATTCAATTTTCCTTACCTAAATCTTTAAAAGCAAACTAGGCACACAATAAAACAGTACATGGACCTTCCTGCACAGGTTCTAATTTGGATTTCCTAAAGAATGCCTTAATTAACACTTCACTTCCAGGCTGTATATGATGTACCAACATTTCAGGGGGAGTGATGGATATTACTGAGCACACTTTGCTCTTTGAACTCTGTGCATATAGAAAACATACTGGATCAAGTGTTCATATGCATCCAGGAAGCTGGACACCACTGGAATTTAAGTTCCTGTTAGCTAAAAACCTTCCAAAAGAGTTTGTGATTCTCTGGAGCCATCCATGCCTTTTGTACTTTGTTAACTATTGCCTCTGTTCCCCCTGGGGCTTTTTCACAAAACCATCCAGCCAGAGTGATTAAATATTTCTTTGGCAGAATCAGTTTTACCTCAATTGTCCCTACTCCATTCACCATTTTGGGTTGCTTCCCACTTTTCCCACTGTCTCTCTTCTTCTGTTGAGCAGTCCTTCTTATACATAGTCCTGCAGTCTTTCAGATTTGGCCTTTGCCTCTGGTCACTGCCACAACAGCACCTTGTCCCAGAGGCTGCCTGGCCAGAGCCTTTACAGCTGCACTGGGCTGGGTAATTCCCACAGTGCCTCTTTTGTGGGCTGGGAATGCATCACAGCAATTTCTGCAGGTAACTGTACTGATTCTAGCAAATCGTGTATTTCCCCTCCACTACACACCCTTCCCTGCTAATATGGAAACCTCCACTCTTTCCATAAGACTCTTGCTGCATGACCCAAGCCAAAAGCACACGAGACTCCACACAGATGGAATTTTCCTTTGCAAAGAGCTGGTGCAGTTTTAGGTTTTTGTGATTGAGACGACCCCTGAGGGATTAGAAAGTCTTTTTTTCTCCCAGCTCCGCAACCAAAGAAGAAGTCGAGATTTGTCGGTTCTGCTTTTCAAGGTTGTTTATTTTTTCTTATTTATTATATTCTTTTTCTGACTTGCTGAGATTTCTCTGGCAGGTTGGGTTGTGGCACAGTGTCTCTCCCTTTGGGGTGGAGTTAATTTTTTATATTATGAATTATGTGTATTTTATTGACAGTAATTTTCTAATACCTATCACCTATGTTAGACAGTCTGTCTCTACTCTAAACCAGTCCAAAAGTGTCACCATCACAGCAGAAAATGGAGGATAAGAAGGAGAAGAAGGACAGGACACGCCTAGATTCTTTTATTTTGCTTCTTGAACCCCCATTTTAAAACCCTAAAATTCTACTTTTTCACTTTGTGACAAATTAACTATCATTCTACTCAAACTCTTGTGGCTTGTAAATCTTCCCACAAAGTTGGTAATTTTTTCCATGGGCTAAAATCGAAGGTACAGGTGTCTTTGACTCTGTGCCAAGGTCTCTGAGCCCCTTGCCAGGGTCCCAAATCACCCAGGGCAGCCAGAGGAATGTTCTGGGTCCCACCAGTGCAGCAATGATGTAACAGCTCAAGCTGGTGCCTCTGAGAAGAGTCTCCAACAAAGGAATCCCTGGGATACTGCACCCTCACAGTCTGTGCACTGCTTCCAGGGGTGGTATTTAGTCTATGCAAGAACATCCTAGTAAAAGACACAAAAATTCTTGTATGTGCAAGCATTGTCTGTTTCACTCCTTTCTGCACGGCTGTGTGAGTCAGTTTCCAAGGAACAATGGATACCAGGATTATGGAGAGTTCTACAAACTGGTCAGGACTGCCTCTATAAAAGCCATTTCCTCATGTGCTGAGAATGCCATCTAGTTCTCAGCTGTCAGTACCTGCCTGCACTCTCCCAGAACATGCAAACAATTGCTTCCCATCCAGTTTTCCTGTCTGTGGAGTTAAGCAGCTCTGTGACTGAGCTCTATGCCTTCTCCTTCTGCTATCAGATTTTACACCAGCTTGTTGAGTCAGGGAAAAAACCCTAAAAACCAACAAAACCCCCAATACAAACACTCAAAACCACACCAGTAAAACCCCCAACAAAACTTTAAAATGTGTTCTTCTGGACCAATTCATTGACATAAACCACATTTATGCTTTAATCCTTAATTTTCCAGTGCTATGCCAAGCAAATGGATTCTGAGAATTTCCTGTTACAGAACTAATATGGTGAGAACTTGTTTCTATGAAAAAGCATCATAAACCTTACACCATCTTTTAATGTAAAAATTATTTCCTATTCATAGCTGTAGTAAAGTACTGAAAAAGTAAATTTTTACACCATCTTTTAATGTAAAAATGATTTCCTATTCATAGCTGTAGTAAAGTACTGAAAAAGTAAATTTTGTACGTGACTTGGTCAATGCTCATAGCAATTCTTCAAACCTATCTCAACCTGAAATGAGTAATTGTGCATTCTGTGCTCAGCTTGCCAGAGTAAGCTGGCTCCTGGTGAATGCTTCTAATAATAAATACTCCACAGACAGAATAATTACTGGTTCAAGTCCAGCCTGGGATGTTTGGAAGGGGAAAAAATGTATATAATCTCATCCCAATCAGAAACACAGGCAGCAAGGTTAAAGAAAATGTGTTTTGCAAAAGAAGCAACAAGCACACAAGAAATACCAGCTTCTGAGCTGCCACCAGACTTGAAAAGAGGCTGCAGGACCTATGCAACCAGAGAGCTCTGAGCCCTGGAAACCAAATGTCATTTCCTCCAGATTACTGTCACAAGAGTGACAAACTACTTGACTACTTGCCCTTTGCATTGCCACCTTTTACATTTTCTTTTTTGTCCTGTTCTATGGACAAAGCCCCATAAATCTTGTCTCTGCTTGAGAAGCAACCACCCCTTATTTCTTCATAGAAATGGAGAAGAGCAGAAAGAAAAAAAAGTGCATCTTCAACCAAATGCTTCTTAATACAATCAAACTAATGCTTTGACATCTATGAATAAGCCATAGAGGTCATGAACAAGAGCAGAGCACTGCTACAGAGAGAAGCACAAAAAAAAAAGGGAGGTAATTCTGTCCTTGCCTACTGGTGAGACTGGTAGAGTACAGTAATCCATGCCACACAACTACTAAAAATCCTGAATCAGAAGAAAAGGCCGGGAAGTGCCTTCGACCTGACAACTAAACTCTCTAAAATGCATGGAACTTAGCCCAAAGAAACTCCCAAAAGCAAGGGAATGTAGTGAAGTACTTCTCTATTATGAAAATTTAAGAAACTGAAGGGCTCTGACATTCTAGCTCACCTTCTGCTAGAAGCTGAAACCTGACAACTGCAAATTAGTTTTTTCATGGGTGTTTTCCTTAAGAACAGGACCTGGAACAAGAAAGAGGGTGGATTCTCTTTTCAGACCAAGGCTGGGCACCTCTAAGAAGGCATGCTTTAGCTACTACCAATTTTACTAAAAGCACAAACACACAGAAAAAAAACCAAAAAACCCCAAAATCCAAAAAACCCAACACCCACCCAAAAATCACATTTTGGGTGATTAGCCACTAAGGAATGAAAGCTGAGAATTAATGGGAGCACTGTTACACCATATTACCTACACTACCCCATAAATCCTACAGACCCCAATGCTGGATCCACAGCTTCAGGTTCCTGATTAGCCAACCTAAAAATCTGCCTGAAACGAAGAGAAACAGTTCCCCTGTCTCCTCCCAGCTCTGAACTCATGTGTGTAGGATTCCACCAAGGGCCAGTGGCCACCATGGGTTCAGTGACCTGTACTAGCAGAAAAATTATTCCTCTTCCTAATAAATAAGAGCATTTCCTTGGCTTAGAGCTTCCTGAATTGGTTCGCTGTCGGGTCAGTCAAATGCAAGAGGAGCAGACCTCAGATCCATTTCAGCTTCAGTCAAGCTGTGCTCTGTGTTTGTCTCCACAGCAGGAAGCTCTTGGCCTTCTGTGAAATGACAAGATTCAGTCCCTTCTGCTTAAAAACAGCAACTCTGGAGTTACTGGAGAACTCTGCCTGAGGCTAACCTTTTTTTTTTTCCCCCCCAAGAATAACAAAATTTAAAGAAATCAGTTAGTTTCAGTAAATTACTTGCACAACTCCTAAACTAGTAAATTTTAGAAGTCTAATGCAGCTAGATTCTGTTTGAATAATTCAAGATATAACTAGACCACAAAGTCTAAGTTTCCTAATACAATGTCACCACAAAGGTGACTTCTATTCTCTGGCTGAGGAGCTACAGGAAGCAAACAAGCAACTTTCATGAAATGAGGGAAACAAGCCAGACAATTTATTAGAGTGTCCAATCAAGAGAAGCACTGTGCTTGTGCCTCTATGAAGGTGAAAGTATTGGACAGCTACACTATACCCTTGTTTCAGTGAGCAGAACAGGCACCAAGAGAACAAGTACCAACAGTACCAAGAATTTCAGCTGCATGTCAAGAAACTACAGATCAGTCTGGGGTAGGAGTGGCACAGCAGGCGCTGAGAGGCAGATTCCCATAAAGAGCTACAAGTTCAGGAAAAAAATGGGCTGAATTTTAGAAGAAACATCACACACACACACACAGAGAAAGAGTAGTTTTAGGATTACAAGGTATTTAAATGGAACCCAAAAAACCAAAGAGATGCAACAGGTTTCAGAGTTATGGTAGGGAACAAGGATGAATGGATTCATTCATCCTACCAGGCACATTCTCCAGTGCTCCATGGAAAAGGTTCACAGAAAAAGGCCAGGTCATTCCAGGGGAGAAAGAGTACTACACACTACAAAATAAACAGATAGACTCACAGGAGATAAAGAAATAATTTTGTATCAAGGCTAAATGGAAAAAAATGTAATAGTAAAGCTACCCCATCAGACCAGAATAAAGCAGCAACAGTGATTTGCCATGTGAGAACAGATGGCCTGTGCCTTTAGGAAGCAGGAGGCAATGGGGAACTTCAGTTTCTTCATGCAGATCAGACTATATTACAAAGATGAAATTTTAAATAGAACTTACAAATAATTCCACTTTGTTGAACAGAAATGTATCACCTTAAAAAAAAAGAAAGAAAATCTTTGGCCAGTGCAATTTCTACTTTGTTTTAATTCTGACTTACTGGGCCAACAGGAGGTTTTTAGAATAGAAGATGTGTGCAAAAGAAGAAAATAGTACAAATTATTCCAAGTGATGATGTTTTTTCCTGATGATGTAGAAGAGGTTAAGTAAATTCCTCTGGATAAAATCTACATATTTTCTACCCATATGTGATGAGAGGCCACCCAGCCAGTCTGCTAAATGATGGACAGATAAGAAATAGAAAGACTTAAGGAAAGGTCAGAAAGAAGATATCTAGGATTTTTGGCTGCTGTTTGTTTTGAAGAGCTCTGCAGAGGATCTGGAAAATCAGTCTTCCACAACAGACATGTTTAGAAAACTGAAGATTAAAAATTAAACTAAATGGCAGGCAGGAGGGAGAAGCCTTGATTTATAGATCGAGGTGCTTTTAGGAAGACTCAACAAGCACATGTGTGGTATCAGGCCAAAAGCCTTGGAAATGAGGATGTTCCAGGATAAAAGTAAAGTTTCTCTAAAACTAATAACTGGCTAAAAGAGAGGAAAACACACAGGAAGGCAGAGGTAGGTTTCACAACAGAGTGCTCTTAGCACACAGGTCACACCTTGTGGGCATGGAAAATGACTCAGGCCAACAAATAAAAAGGCTGAAAAGCTGCATCCTGCACCCCCAAGGTGATAAGGGCTGTGACCAGGGCAAGCACAGCGTGCCCATCTTCTTAGCCTCTCCTTGAGCATCATCTCTTGGTCACTGGCAGAGAAAGGCCTGGAGCCATCCAGGGGTTTGGCCTGAGCAGCTGAGTGATGCTGAAATCAAAACCTTTTCACCAGACATCAGTGCCTCCCTTTGTCTTTCCCTGTCTGACTGGGAGGCCACCAAAGCTTTGTACCCAGCAGCTCCTGGGCTGACAGAGGGCCTGACAACATCTCCTGCTGCACAGACAGAGAGGAATCCACTTCCATCTGCCACAGCTGACACCAGATCTCTTTCTGAAGGCTGGGATGCCTCATTTCTCCTAAGAGGAAATCTGTGCCCACAGGCATTCTCTGCTCTCCATTGCACCTATCTGGCTGGAGCCAGCCCAGGATCCAGTTTGTTCCTTTCATATTGCTCACCAAATTAAAGATGACACAGCCTGACACCAAAAGGAAGGGGTTTCCAAACACATCCTGTTTGATTAGCTCTACAGTCCATCACACTGTCAACATCTTCCTTCTCAACTACAAAAAAAAGAATCCTTTCCCATGTGTGCAGCTCTTGAGCAGAGAAAAGGCCCAACAGGAAATAGTGTGGGACAGGGTAAGACCAAAAGGGACCAAGGGATTGTGAATCCTGTGAAAAAAAAACCTCCTGGGGCAGTTTTATATTTTCCCCATTGAGTCTTAATATATTGATGTATCCACCAGTGTCCAAAAAAGCAGAAAAGCTCATGTGAAAAACCACTTGATACATTAATGTCCAAGACACATTGCCATTGCTAGATTATTTTCCATATTTTTGGGGATTAACTCTCAACACTGTGATCCACAGGCACTGGGCACTGTTGTGGAGAAGACCATGGAATGGTCTGACCAACAAGGATTGCCACTGTCCACTTCAGAGCTGGGCAAACTCTCACATGCAAGGGAGTCTCAATTTTCAGATGCACCACGTAAAAGCCACACCACCTCCCTGACCTCTCATTCCTAAAGTTTCAACAAATCCCCAGCAGATTCTCCCACTCTTCCTCTGGGCTAGGGAGGGAGGTCTCATAGCTGGCCTTCCTTATTCCTCCCTCTCAAAGCAATCTTAACATTTATTCCAAAGGGACTGTGTCCCACAATGACATTTTAAGGGGATTTCATGATGTTTCAAAGGAATGCCCCTTTTTTTTTTTTTGGTGATCTTTGATGGAAGAAGGGGAGGGAAGCACTGGTTGTGTCCACTTTGCTTCTTGCTCAGTAAACTAGCAGAGCTAAAACAGTTTTTTAGCAAATGCTTCCACAATGCAAATATTCAGACTGTGCCTTGCAATACTCAAAGTGGAAGATACCAACAAAGCCCAGGTGTCCTTAAAAATCAAGGAAGTTTATTAAGTCCTTGAAGACTTTATAAACACCTATTCCTCCCTAAGGACCTATTTTCTGTCCTCTGCTCTGTTTTCAAAGTGAATCAATGTTACTGGAAGGTCACTATGGAGCTTTGGCAAACAAATCTAACCTGGGAGCTTCCCAGGATGAAGAACTGCTCCCGAAGTGTTTTCTGGATGCTGCACATTGATACACACACAGATAAGACTAAAGCAAAGCCATGAAAGGACACAACTGAAGAGCTGAGCCCACAGCAAGACCCATGCGAGAGGAGTGTGCTGCCTGACAAACTATAAAGTCATGAGTCAATCTTTAGAGTAAGAGAGAGCACAAGAAACAGCATGAAGGGATTCCCAGACTGAAGACAGAGAAGAAAGATGGATTTGGCTCCTCCTGGATCTGGCTGATCATTCCTGCTTTGGAAAAACAAGTGCCAACTGCTTCTGCTGGAGGAGAGCTGCAGGCTGCCTGCTGCCTTCACCAACAAACACTGGGCATGGAGAGGGAAGGAAATCCACACATGGGCCATGAGCACCACTTGATTAGCACCAACACTGGGAGATGGAGGAATAGATTTCCTAGCACTAAAGACACTCCTTTCTGGAAGACCAAGAGCTTTGATAGGGATCTGACTTCTCCCTTAAGGACTATTCAAAAAAAAAAAAAAAAAAAAGAAAGGTTAGGCAGGTGTCCCCAAGGTGTGATAAAAGTGTCCTACAAGACATTCCAGGGTTTTATTTCACCAGAGAAGAGGAACCCAGCCTGCTCCTGAAGGAATGAGATTATCACAAAGCACAAAAAAGCACACAGCAGTAACAGCAGTGAATACCACATACACCATTCATGAGCACCACATCTCAAAAGTTTCTGATTCCACCTATATCACCAGGAGGGGGATGCTCCTTGTGAGCTGGATGATCACTGGCACACGAAGGAAGAAAGCCAGAACATCAACACATCATTCCTATTCTGCCCCTCTTTATCCTCTCAAAAGAAGGCGGCCCACTGAAACCTGGTGACACACTGACACTCGTGAGACAGAACTGATGCTCTTTAGTCAGAGCACCTGTACAGGCACAGCACCTACGAGCTGAGGGAGCATTAGCACACCCTGTGGCACAACACAACACGAAGCTAAATTCCACTCGTAGGGAGGCCCCAGGCTGAAAATCTCTGCTGTGACTCACTGAGAAGTTTATTGCTAAAAGGCAACATTTACAGTGAGACCACAAGAAACCCATGCGAAATGGTAGAATTAGGAAATCTTTCCTTCTGTCAACCAAGCCTAAGAAAATTCAAAACAGGTTTGGTTTGAACGGCTCAGAAACATGATACCAACAGGTATGGAAGTCCCCACCCCTCAAAACACACAGCGGGTCTTGAGCTTGAGCTGTCAGAGTGCCAGTGTGACTTCAGCGCTCCGTGCAGCATTCTGGTTCCCTGTTAAATGCCAGATGCACGTCAAGGTCACGGCGTTCATGTGGAGAGTCCTCAGCGGGTCAGACCCCGGTTACCGGATACCTCCTCTCGCGGAACGCGGGCAAAGCAGCACAATGACTACGGACACATCCAGCAATGTCAGCTTGGGCGCCACCAGCCACACCGACACCACGGCAGGACACTCTGAGCCCCAGAGCTTCAGGAGACACGGCCTCGCTCACAGGAGCACCATTTCCACCCCGCCAAAAAGGAGAAACTCTCAGCCTCCTGCCTGCGACCCGAACACCACGGAGTTATCCCGAGGTAACGCGGCAGAGGGAAGCGCTCGCTGCCTCCCCAGAGCCCTCCAGGGAGCGGGGCTGCCTTTTCCCGTGCGGCCGGACAGGCACCCGCCGGCCCCGGGCAGGATGCCGTGCCCAGCCCCGGCCGGCACCGGACCTCCCGAGGCGGCCGACACCCTCCGTGCGTTTCCCCGGAGCCCGGCCCGCCACAAGGCCGTGGCTGCCTTCGCACCTCGGCCGCCGCCCGACGCCGGCACCGCCGGTCCCCGGTACCGCCCGGCGGGGCCGCTCCCTCCGGCCGAGCCTCTCAGGGCTCGGGGCGCCCCCGCCCCTGCCGTGCTCAGCGCAGCGAGGCCGCTGCCCGCCCCTCCCGCGGCGGCAGCCCCGGGCATCGCCGCGACCCCCGGCCCGGGCAGGAGCGGTACCGAGGGGCGGCCGCCGCCCGGGCCCCCGCCCCGCCCCGCCCCGCCCTGCCCTGCCCTGCCCTGCCCTCACCTCGGGCCGTCCCGCCTCCCCCCGCCGAGGAGGTGGCCGCGTCCGCCCCTGCACTGCAGCTGCCGGCACGCCGCCCCCCCACTCCCCGCCGCCCCTCTCGGCAGTTGGTTCGCCCCACCCGGCCCACCTTCTCATTGGCGGCACCGAGCCGTCACTCCGCCGCTGGCCCGCCCACCCTCGCGGGCACGCTGGGAACCCGAGTCCCGCGCGCGGGACTCTCTCCCTTCGGCTGGAGGCGCCGGGTGGGGCGGCAAACTACATCTCCCGCAGTGCCCCGCGCGCAGCCTCGGCACGGCCCGGCCCGGTGCGGTCCCCGGTCCCGCATCTCGCCGGCCGCCAGCAGGGCGCTCCCTCCGTCCCTCCCTTCCCCACCCGTGCCCGCCGCGGCGCGGCCCGGCCCGGCCCGGCTCACCTGGCCCCGCCGCCGCCGGCGCCTCCCGCTGCGGCCGGCGCAGGCAGCGCATGCCCCACGTCCTTCAGTGCGGCTCGTCGGGCGCGGTGCCGCCGGCCCGGCGCGCTGCGGCTGCGGCTGTGGGACGGGCCGGCCCCGGGCGCATCCTCCCCCTCGGAGCCGCGGCGGGCGGCGGGATTCGCCCACAATGCACCGCGCGCGCCGCACCGACAGCATCAGCCTGACATCACCCGCGGGCCGTCCCCGCCCGGCCGGGCCCGCCCCGGGCCCGCCTCCGCCGTCAGGCGGCACCGGGCAGCGGCCGGCGGCACACGCGGCCGGGCACCGCAGCGCGCCGCCGCTCCGCGGGCTGGGAAGCGGCGTGGGACTCGGCCCGGCACCGGGAACCGGAGCGTCACGGCGCTGCCCCGCCCTGGGACCGGGAACGGGACCGGCAGCGGCAGTGCCAGCGCGATCGCGGGCCCTGCCAGGACGGGACCGGTGCCTGTCTCTGCGCTGGTGGCATCAGCGCTGGCATCGCCGGCATGGCCCTGGGCACTGCGCTGCCCTGGGACCGCGGCCAGCGCTGGCACGGTCTGCACAGGGCCGGGTGACTGCGCTGCTGGGACCGAGGCCAGAGCCGGCACATCTGCCTGAGGCTGGGCTTTGCATTGCACAGGGACCGGCGGCGACACCGCTGTGCGCCCTGTGCTGGCAGCGCAGTCAGCCCAGCAGTGCTGACCTGCAGCTTTTTACTCCAGTCCTCTGGGGCCAGGGCCAGGAAGGGACTGGTGCACGACACTGCACTGCAAGTGGCATCATCACCACAGTCTGGCCAGGACACTACACTGGGATCAGGACCAGCGCCACTGGCACTGGCCTGGGTGCTGCACCGCCAGGATCAGAACATTCCCCATCCATACTGGGCCAGATCTTGCCCTGCCAGGGCTGGGAACAATCCCAGCAGCTCACAGCTAGGTGCAGCACCCAAAAAAGGCTCAGACAAGTGAGCCTGTCCCTGCATGCAGCTGGGCAGTGTGCCTGTCCCTGGGCAGTTTCCCTGTTCCCCTTCCCTGAGGGGCACAGCTGTGCCCCTGCTCCAGAGAGGTGCCATTCTCCCTGCTCCAGCTCACTGTGGATCACGTTGTACTTGAAGCCCAGAGAAGCTCCTCCAGATGTGCTGTGCAACGCTCATGGCTGTGCCTTCTTGTTCCCTTTCCACTGCAAATCATCCATATTCATGCCTCTGTCCCAAACTGTGGATGGGCACTGATCTGTGCCTTATACACCTTCACAATCCTGCCCCACACTGGTGCCTTCTCCCTGTCCCCATCAGTGTCCCCATCAGACCCAGCCTGGTGTTCACCCACAGATGGAGGTTCCCGTCTGTCTGGTGAGTGGGATGTCACACCAGCTTCCAGAGGGCTGCTGTGCTCCCCCATCCCTTGTGGGACACACCTTTTCCCCCCCACCAGAGCAGTCCCTGGGGGCCAGGGTGGTAACAGAGGGGATTTGTGGTGACAAGACGGTCATGCTTGTGCCGAGGCAGACCCAGCACAACCCTGGCCACCCCCAGCCACTCAGATCAGGGAGAACAGGGCTACCAGGCCCCCACCATGTTCCTCCACTGGCTGCAGCCCCCTGCACTGAGGATTTGCTCGGTGGAAGCATTCCCCAGAGACTCCAGGGAATCTCTAGCCCTGCAGCAGCTCATCCTGCAGTCCCAGGGGTTAAGACACCAGCAGCTGCCGCTCATGCCAAGGTTCCTGTCACTCCAGGTTTATGATTGAGAGATGGTTGGCAGCTGCCATGTGGGCTCTCTGTGCTGCAGGTCAAGACCCCACCACTTGTATTCCCAAGCACAGGTTCCTGGTGCTGGGTTGGAGAGGCAAAGGGAGTGGGCAGACCAAAATGAGGTGAGGGAGCTGGTTTTCCCCAAGAGGTCATCTTTACATCTCAGCATCCTTCAGATCTCTCTTTCACCGTGCTGCTGGAGCACCAAGCACACAGCCAGCAGTAAATTGGGTTGAGCAACAGTACCAAGCTGGAGGGGATGGAAGGGTTTGATGCTGGAGCCTTTATTCCACCCTCGGGCTGGGCAGCCCCAAGTGCTGCCCAGAGGGAGATGTGGAGATTCATCAGCAAGGACTTTCTGGAAGAAAGCACATAGCACACCCAGTGTGGGCTGCTGATGCAGGAGAGGAGCCAAATGGGGAAGGAAGTTCTGTGTTGATGGGTGTCAGCAGCAGCACTGAATCCCCTTGGTTTGAAATCCAGCCTTGAGCAGAAAACTGTGGAGTGTGGGACAGCTAATGGCCTGGCCTGTACAAAACCAGTCTAGTTATCTGGATATTTTTAAGTATTGTTTTTCTCCCCTATCACTCATTGGGCATTTATTACACATTCATAAATGGAAGTGCAGCAAATCTACATTTTTCACACAGTTTTGACCTTTGTTTCAGGTGTGACCAGATCTGACAAAGATTCACATTCCGGATTAGCTCAGGTACTCAGCTCCTTCAAACCTGCCGCATTTCCCATTTCTTTGGACACAAGGTCTGTGCTCATCTGTTAAAGTGGAACCTGAGCAACTGCATTTTAGCTTTATTTCATCCTTGGTCTAAACCTCCCTTCTGCAGATGGAGCTGAATGGGCTTAGAAACCTGCTAGAACAGCCACCTGGGAACATGTCCAATTTAATCTGCAGGCAGAAATGTAGCTGAAAATGATCAAAAGATTTTATTAAAATCTGGGTTAATTGTGGCTTGGGAGAATTTCTAACACAGACCAGCGTGTACTTTTGCTCTGTGGTGGTGTTTTTGCCTGGCCCTGACTTTCTTTGTGGAGCCAGATATCGACTGTGTGCACGCCATGTGAGAAGACCATTGGAAAGGACAGTTAGGAGCAGATCAGTGATAGCCAAGTGACAGTCCTGGATTCCACGACTTTACTATTCTTCTTTTTAGGTCATTAAAAATAGGAAAAAACAGAGGGATGAGCAATTGAGAGACACAACAGCTCATTGAGTAAGTCTTTTATATACTGACAGTATTGTATTTGCAGGGCGCCCTGTGGCAGGAAAGAATGATGAATCTGACTCCATGTTCTTAGAAGGCTAATTTATTATTTTATGATACTTTATTATAGAAAAGGATAATAAACTAAACTATACTAAAGAATACAGAAAGGATCCTTAGAGAAGGCTAAAAGATAATAATGAAAATTCATTACTCCCTACAGAGTCTTGACACAGCTTGCCTTGATTGGTCAATAAGTCAAAACAATTCACATGAAACCAATAAAACTATTGACCAACAACCTCTTGGTAAACAACGTCCAAACACATCCCAAAGCAGCAAAACACAGGAGAAGCAAATCAGACAATTATTGTTTTCCTTTTTCTCTGAGGCTTCTCAGCTTCCCAGGAGAAGAATCCTGGGCAAGGGGATTTTTCCAGAAAATATGACGGTGACACTGACAGGAATCGAAGATAAGGCCAACAAGTAACTGCTGGTAGCAGTTAAGAATAGGAGTAGAGAGATGTGGAAAGTTGGGGGGCTTTGGGTTTGGGGTTTTTTTGGTTGTTTTTATTTTTTCCTATATCTCTGTCAGCAGAAATCTCAGCCCCTTCTCAACTGGCATTGCTCATCAGTGCCTGCCATGACTCCAGCAGAGAATACCCTCAATACAGGCCAAGATCTGCAGCTGTTCAGCAGCTGTGCCTATTACCTGCTCAGAATCTCCTGCAGGGCACTGAGATTGCCTGGCTGGTCTGGGGGACTGTGCCAGGAGGCTTGGCTGGAGCAGGGAATGATTTCTTCTGCCCTGGCAGCCACAAGCCTTTGGAAGCTGCCACACAGAGGTGGCATTTCCAGATGACAGTCACTGGGCTTCTCCAGAGCTGGGAATGCCAGCATTCCTGTTGGGATTCCATAATGCCAGAGGACCCTAAGAATGTAGAGAGACACAGTGAATGCAGGAAGCAATTCTGTGACCTGTCTTTTATCCAGCACCAGCCCTTCCTGGCATGCTCAAAATACTTAAAAATGAGAATTGCTGTGACACCCCTTGGTTCTCAAAAGAGTCGACAGCCTGATGTGCCAGCCTTCACTCCCTTGTTCATGGGTAGAACAAGCAGGCATTGCAAAATCTCAGGGACTCTTTTCCTCTCTCCTCGTCTCTTTTTGAGGCAAGAAAGGAGATTTGGGCTTGTGCTTGGGTTCATCAACCCATCTCACTGGGGTGATCAGACTGGATTTGGGTTGTGCTGCTGCTGGCCATGGTTTTCTCTGAGGAAAAAGGCAGCCAAATTTTGAGAGCAGGGGATGTTCTGGTGAATCATGAGCAAAACAAAACTTGCTGGTAGAAAAGGAAAATCAGCCTTGGTGGAAGAAAACCAGAGAAGGGTTCCCAAATTTCAAAGGCTGCAAATGAAGCAGGTAAGCTTTAATGCCAAATATTCAAATTCATGCTTGCCTTTTTTTTTCTTTTCTTTTTTTTTTTTTTTTTTGACGACTCGTTTGTTTGTTTTGTGAAATAGCATTCCTCTGAAATCCTGAAAGGGGTAGGATTTGCATATGAGTCATCTTTGATAGGAAACTTTTGAGCAATCCTTGCGCAAACCAAGTGAAGGCTGAAGTGCTCTCCGTGCCCCTGTCTGGCACCAGGTGGCACACGTGCTGCTGCTTGGAATTTAGGGCTTGGGCAAACCGAAAGTGACTGTCAAAACACAAGCAATATCGAACTACAGCAGCCATGTACTAATGCCAACTTTACAAGAAAATTAAAATTGTATTTATTCTTGCTTTTTGCCTATAAAACACAGTAGAAAAGTTCAGCAGTGTCTGAAAGTCTCACACAAAAATCACAAAAAAGTGCCTGGTGATATATTTAGAAACAGAAAACCACCATTTGTTTCTGCCACTGCCAGAAGAAGCTTCATAGCATATAAAGTTATTTTAAGTTTTTAATCTTGAACGTGAAATGTGTTTTACTGCCCAGACCTTGGGTGTGAGTAGAGTTGATGCTCAGGTAGTTTGGCATTTCTTAAGGATGCCCAGACCATGCCACTCTGAGCTTTCACACTCTGTGCTGGGAGGCTGGACCAAGCTATCTAAAATAATTAGTGCCAGAAAAGAGTGTGTCTCTGCTATAGACAAGAAATGAGCTCTGTGCTACCTGCTGTAAAACCTTGCTGCTCATTGCTGAGGGTTGGCACTATGAAGTCGGGGTGAAATCTGGTCCTTAGATTAACATGCAAGAAGAAGTGTTGTGATATCAAAGCCAGGAATTCCACGTTATGGATGGTGCTGGCAGGGCTGCCAAGTTAAAAAGGGATGTGTGCCCTGCTTAGAGACACCCACCCCATCTCGAGCAGAGGGGACAGGGCTACGACCACTGTGTTATGGTGGTGTAGGAGGGCACAATGCGTTTGCCGCCTCCCCAGGAGCACAAGTACTGTGTGTGCACGGGGAGTGTGCCACTGGCCCTGCTCACTTTGTGCTGTGTCCGCGTCCCTGGTGCTGGACACCAGCTGTGGATACGACAGCACACGTGTGTGCCGAGAGCTGCTGTTTATGCTCAAGTGCCTGGCTGTCCCTGGCTGTATCCTCACCCCTGTTGTGGCGGTGAGGATGTGAGCAGGGGCACATCCGTGCAGGTGACATCCCCACAGGGCAAAGGGCTGGGTTTCTCCCTCTGGGTGTAGGCGTATCTCTCGGGGTGCTCCTGGCTGAGGGGTGTCCCCGGGTGCAGGGTACTCCTGGGTACAGGCTGTCCCTGGGTGCAGGGTGCCCCTGGGTGCAGGGTACTCTCTGGGTGCAGGGTGCTCTCTGGGTGCGGGGTGCTCCCGGGGGTGCGGGGTGTCGCCGGGTGCAGGGTGCTCCTGGGTGCAGGGTGTCCCTGGGTTCGGGGTTCTCCTGGGCGCAGGGTGTCCCCGGGTGTAGGATGTCGCCGGGTGCGGGGTGTGCCTGGGTGCGGGTGTCCCTGGGCGCAGGGTGCTCCCGGGGTGCAGGGTGTCCCAGGGTGCAGGGTGTCCCTGGGTTCGGGGTTCTCCTGGGCGCAGGGTGTCCCTGGGTGTAGGATGTCGCCGGGTGCGGGGTGTCCCTGGGTGCGGGGTTCTCCTGGGTGCGGGGTGTCCCTGGGCGCAGGGTGCTCCCGGGGTGCGGGGTGTCCCTGGGTGCGGGGTGTCCCAGGGTGCGGGTGTCCCTGGGTTCGGGGTTTTTCTGAACGCAGGGTGTCCCCGGGTGTGGGATGTCGCCGGCTGCGGGGTGTGCCTGGGTGCGGGGTTCTGCTGGGTGCGGGGTTCTTCTGGGTGCGGGTGTCCCTGGGTGCGGGTGTGCCTGGATGCAGGGTGTCCCTGGGTTCGGGGTTTTTCTGGGCGCAGGCTGTCCCTGGGTGCAGGCTGTCCCCGGCTGCAGGGTGTCCCCGGGTGTGGGATGTCGCCGGGTGCAGGCTGTCCCTGGGTGCAGGCTGTCCCTGGGTGCAGGGTGTCCCTGGGTTCGGGGTTCTCCTGGGCGCAGGGTGTCCCTGGCTGCGGGTGTCCCTGGCTGCGGGTGTCCCTGGGTGCAGGGTGTCCCTGGGTGCAGGCTGTCCCTGGGTTCGGGGTTCTCCTGGGTGCAGGGTGTCCCTGGGTGCAGGCTGTCCCTGGCTGCGGGTGTCCCTGGCTGCGGAGTGCCCCCGGGGGGGTGTGCGGAGTGCGGCGCTCCCGGAGCCGCCCCGCCGGGGCAGCCCCTCCCCGCAGGCGGTCTCTCTCTCTCTCTCTCTCTCTCTCTATTTCTCGGCCCGTTCGGTCGCTCTCCCGGTCCGGGCGGCCGCAGGGCTGTGTCCCCATGGCGCTGGCGGCCGCCCGAGCGCGGACCCTGCGCGCCCTCAGCCGCCCGCGCCCCCCGGGCCGCCTCCCGCTGCCGGTGCCGTCCCGGAGCCGCTGCTGCAGCCCGGCGGGGGCTCCCGGGGCGCTGCCGCCCGGAGGGTACCGGGCCTGGCGGGAGCGGGCGGCCCGCGACCCCGCCGGCTTCTGGGCGGACGTGGCGCGGGGGTGGCTGCGCTGGGACAGTCCCTTCCACACGGCCTGGCAGCCCGGCCACACCGCCGGCCCCGCCCGCTGGTTCCTCGGCGGCCGCCTCAACGTCTCGGGTAAGGGGTCCCGGCCGCGCATCCCCAGCGGGGCCGCCGGGCTGGACGGGAGGCGACCCTGAGGGGCGAAGTTTGGCCGTCGCCCGTCTTTGGGGGTGAAAATGAGGATTTCTGTTGGGCGGCGCTGGGAGGAAACAAGCCAGGAATTGCGAAATGCTGTTAGCGGGGAGAAAATCCGAAGCCGGGATAACCCTGGCTGAGCCTCTTGGCCGGGCGCTGCCTCGCCCTTCGACCTGCGGGATGCCCAGTCTGGGCTCTGCCCGGCCCCGTGGTGGCTCTGGGTGATCCACAGGTGGGAAAATGTCCCAGGCTTTTATGGCAGAAGCTGCGGGGATTTTTAGTTTTCCTTTTAAACCAGGATCTTGGTCTTTTCCTCCAATTTCACCAGTCAACATGAAACAAGAGTAATATTTGCCGTGGCTGCCCCGAGTGCCTTTGAGTTTTTGTCCATGCCATGTCTTGCCCTGAAGCCTCTTGTGTCTTGTGTGCTGCGGCTGTGCTTCATCCCGTGGTACCCCGGCAGGGTACCACGCAGTGGTGATGGCTTTTAACAGGGATGATGAACCTTTCTGACCTTCATTTCCCGTTCCTCGGGGAGGGCACTGGTTCAGCAGTGCAGTAACTGTAACATCTCTGGCCACTTTTTTTTTTTGACAGCCAAAAGAGGAAACCCTCCTCAGGTCCTCCAGAGTGTCTCCTCCCAGGGAATGATGCCCAGCAGTGGATCCCAAGCCTATGGAGATGTGTGTACAGCTCTGTGCCCAGCACCCAGCAATCAGAGGATTTTTGCCAGAGTTTTGTTGGCATTCATTCCTGTTGAAAGGAAGATCTTGTCTGAGCACAGCCTATCAGGGATCTATTTCTTTCCTCTGTAGAGTGGGATAAACACTTTCTTCTGGATCCTGTGTCAGATCTTTGATATCCAGATATTGCTTGGCCTTGGGTCTGGTTCCTCAGCAGACAGAAAATGCCACTTAGTTTGTTGTGGGGTTTTTTTTGCATACATAAAAGGAAATCATAGGCCTTTGAAACAGATGCACAGAATGAAACAGGTTTGCTGTTGCTAGTTTTGTTTTCAAGCATGATGAAGGCGATGTGGGGAGCACAGGGAGTGGGATTTTTTCAGTGCTTTACCACAGCCAAGTGGGTGTTTTTCTGTCAGGAGACTCTGATTTTGTCCTTTCACCTCTTGATTTGAACACTGTCTGTGCAGAAACATGGCAGCAGTTCAGGTCCCTGATCCAGAACATCCTGTGTGCACGTCTCCCAGCACAGCTGAACCATGAGCAACTGAGTCATCTGATGCTCTTTGCTTGGGGGCCCTTGCAGAAGGATTTTGGGAACCTCTGAGCTTCAGAGCTTCTGGATTTCTTGCACTGTCACTCCTGGCCAGGAGAATAACCTGGCACTCTACTGCATTTCCCACCAGGACACATTCTCAGGAGCTTGTCTTACTGAGGTTAATTGTTTCTGAGCAGTCAAGGAAGCAAGAAAATGTATGGAGAAACCACTAGGGTGTAGCAGTAAGGGGAAGGTCACTAAATTCTATTTTGTAAAATGAGCAAAAGGCTCACGTAAGCCTAAGATCAGGAAGGAAATAATAGCCCTTGGCTCTGGTTCACCTGCTGGTTCTTACTGAGCACAGGGCTAAATCTCCCACTTGGCTCAGCCAGGGCTTTCTGCAGCAGAAATTCCCTCTGAAGGCTGCTGTGGCTGCTCATGAGTAAGAAAAGTTGTTTGGGCGATGAATTCCGTTTTGTGCTTCAGTGTGGCGTGGCACATCACGTGGGGGTGTAGCTGCGAGGAGCTTGGAGGTGGGAGCTGCTGCTTGCTGTGGACCCAGCCACAGCCGTGGACACAGGCAGGGGAAACCAGTTTATAATAAAAAATTCCCCACTGGAGCTCTTGTCCCCTTGTATCTTATTAGGATGGCTTAAGAAATGGCTTTGTCTTATTTTTATAGTACTGCTGCAGGGTTTTGCATTGAAAATAAAAGACTTTAAACAGCTGAAAAATGCTTTTTAAAATTTTTTGAGACCAACACTTGGTCTTGCAATGAAATGTGTTAAATTCTGAGGAATTTCTTTCTCTGTGCACCTTTAGGGGCTCATTCCCACCCCGTGTGATGGTGTGATCACAGAGCAGCCAAAGCTACTACAGCACACAGCTTTTTAAAATTTATCTGGAAAAATGATATCCTTTCCCATCACTATTAATATTTCCAGGAAATACGATCTGAAATCCAGCAATTTTAAAAAAGATTTTTCTCTGTGTTATACAGCAGTGTCCCTGACTAGTTGCATACTGAAATAAAGTAACTGCCTTTGAAAGATTGCAATGCAATAAGTAAGTGTCATATAGGCTTGGAATTAATATTTAACAAAGATGTTCTCTAACTATCAGGCAAGTTGCTACTGGCCATGCAGGCAGGTTTTTTTGTGGATTCTGTAAATTTCTTCAGGTTGGGTGCCCTCCCGAAATCCTCCATTTCAAGTTGCTGAGGGGGAGAGATGCACCTTTAAAAGGGAATTTTATACCTTTAAATTTTAGGAGGTGGAATACACAGTCTGAGACACATTAATCTTTCCCATGGGTCTGAAAATTTGTAGATGTCTGGACTTTGAGTTTACCATACATCCCACAGTTTTAGACATTTTCAGTTAGCTGAGGTTCAGCTCTTTGTTATACCCTGGAACAAAAATGTTTCACATGAGCTTTAATTAGAAAATCCAAATGGTGCAGTGCTAAATATGCCAGCTGGGGAAGACTGTCCGAGTTCTGTAGTGGAATACTGCTCTGGGGAGCAAAAACATCAAAAGGGCATCTTGCCTTTGTGCTGCTGGGAGCAGGGGAAGGATTTGGGCTGGCTTAAGTTTAGCCAGTGGAGTTAAATGGCTGAATTGAGCCATGAATTCAGCTCATGTCTGGATTTGCCATGGCCTCTCATGGGTATCCATCTCTAAGGCCACTGTGCCAATTAAGTGTAGAATTTGTTGTATAGCCTTACTGGAGCTGCAAATGCTCTCAGTTCCTCTGTTATACATTAGTGTGTGTCTAGCAACCCAAAAACTGATGTTTCATCTTCTATTTGCTTGCTGTTGCCCTTGCCCAAGCTAGGTTTACAAAGCACCTTTCCTATGTTCAGGCTTTGTTTAAACCTTTGGGTTTTTTTACAGTAAATTGCTTGGATCAGCACGTCGAAAAGTCTCCAAACAGAGTGGCTTTGATTTGGGAGAGAGATGAACCTGGCACTGCAGTGCATGTCACATACAGGTATGGCACCTTCTCACTATGCCTGGCAGTGTGGGGACACAGGAAATGGGATTTTTTCACCTGACAGTTTCCTTTTTGCTTGCTGGAGATACACATGGGAAATTTTCTGTCAGTAGCTTCTGGTTTCAGCAGAGTAGGAAACATCTTGGTGCAAACATCTTGAGTTGATGGTCAACAGCTCGATACTGAGCCCTGTCTGGAGGGGATTTTAAGCTGTCCATGTTTCTCTTTCCCATCCTCAGTGCAGTTTAGAGCAACCTTGAGGCTGCTCTGAGTGACACTGACTTGTGATTGATGCTACAGATTGCAGGGTTTGTTACAACATGGCAGGTTTAAGCATATTTCTTTTCTCCTTGCTATGTGCCCTCATTTAGGAGACAGTCCTGCCTTTTACATCATCTCTGTCTCAAGTGAGATTTAAATGTTTCCCAGACTTGCACGTTCCTCAGTGCATGTTTTAGGGAGCCAAATGTTTGAGCTGCCGAATCTCAGGGAGCCAGATGTTTGTTCTGTTAGATCAGAAAGCAGAGGGGATGAAGAATGTCCCTAGCATCAGACCTTTACAGAATGTTTTCTGGAACTTGTTGGGATTCCTAGAGCTTCTTGGGTCTGAATAGGTTCTAGTGGACTGATTCCTCTCCAAAATTTATGAAAGCTCCTGGAAACATTATTCATTCGAGTAAGGAAAGTGGTCATCAGGGAGGAGTGGGTGTAAAAATAACTTTTGAGAGGTTAGTGCTCCATGCAACAGAAATAAACACTGTCTGATCTAAATCTGTGAGAGGAGTGCATTGGTTTTAATCTTGGTATTGTTGTTTGGCAGGGTGTTTAGGCCTGTTATGATATAAATATGTTAAAATTAGCTGGGTAGCTTGGCTAAGTGCTTTTGCATTTTGCCATCCTGGTGGTAAACATGGAGATGGAACCTAAGGTTTCTCCCGGAGTTCATGTTTTTCTCCCAGGTTTGTGCACTTTTGCCTCTCTCTTTGTGCCTCAGGCATGAACACTAGGGGTAGGAAAGAGGTGACAATTGTGCTCAGATCAACCTGATAAGAGAAGCAGCCCAACAGACAGCACAGCCTCATTCAAGGCGACTCTAACCTTCCCCTCAGGCTGATACTTGAAATGTACTGAGTGCTGCAGAGACTCAAACATCTTATCTGCAATCTCTGGAGATAAGGGACAGCTTTTCTGAACTGCAACAGAACTGTTTTTTTTCCCTGGCCATGCCCAAGTTGGGCATTTGGAATAAAGTATATTTTCCGCCTGTGGAATTGTGATTCCTGTGACACGAAGACAAGTAAACCATATCTGAAAACTGAACCCTTCTTGGTGCAGCCTTACAATGACACAGTAACTGGCACCAGAGAGGAGAAAGATGTATTGGCAATCTCTGTTTTCAAACTTCTGCCTGTATTTGAGAGCCATTTTTCTGTCTCTAGCTGATACTCTGGGTCAGGTGTGACTGCATTTGAGTTTCTCAAGAGACTTTGGTCCTACCACGCAGTAAAACAGATCACTTGGTTCTCTGCTTATCTCATTAAGTCAGGAATAGCTTTGCTGAAAACAGCAATACCCTATGAGTATTTTGCCTTTTCTGTGGTCTTTGGGCTGCATTTTCACAGGTTTGAAATGGGTCGGGAAGATTTTCCCACAGTGTGTTGGCATTGACTTCTCTTTGAGACAGAGCTCAGTTGAAAACCTTTTGCTGTAGTGCATTATTTGAGCTGGGAATTTTGTGAGGGAAAGCCTATCAGGAAAGGAGGTGGCCCAGGAGCTGGGGTGCTGGTGGTCCTTGGTGAGCCTTCTGTGGCACATCAGCCTCAGCATAAAGGGGGAATGACAGGGATGCTGGACATGTCTTGGCAGAAGAGAGATGCCCCTTTCCTCAGGATCTGGATGCTCTGTTAATGGCACAGCAGCCTCAGAGTGTGAAAAACGCCAATCGCTTGCTTTTAAAATCTTAAAAGCTTAATAGTAATGAAATGGTTATAAAAAATAGTAATACAGTTAGAGTACTAACAATTTGGACAAATTGAATTAGGACAATGCGAGACAATAAATACAAAGAGTTACGGATGTCCGGGTACGTTTTCTGGGCAGCATGAGCCCGAAAAAGGACCCACGTTAACAGAGGATTAACCCTTAAAAGCAACAGCCTGTTGCATATTCATACACCTCATACATGATGCATAAATTCCATTCAAACACAGGATTCTGTCTGGTCAGTGTCAGCTTCTTCCTCTGAATCCTGACAGCGCCTTTGAGTGGCAAGAAGTTCATTTGTTCTGATAATGGAGCAATAAATTTCCTTTCTCTGAAAGATTTAGGTGTCCGGTGGCTGTTATCTCAGTGTGAGTCCTTTCTTTAAAAAAAGTATCCTACATAGCACAGTTTCTATTTTAACATTTTTTATAACCTAAAACTATATTTAACACACTACTTAAGAGAATTAATACAGCATTACTTTCTAACACAAAACATATAATATTCATTTTAATATTTGCAAAAAGCCAATCATAAAATACATGCATTTTTCACAAGAGTAGGGGCTTAGCACTCTAGGAAAACAAAGACTTGAATTCGGTCACTGCCCTATGGACCAGCTTTGAGTAAGGTCGTGGATTCAGCTGGGAGAGAGCTGTCCAGGGCTTATGTGCAACATACTGCCAGTTTTCTGCATTATCTGCTTTGCAAAGCTTGCTGCTGTGAGCTGCTTCTCCTCAGAGATAAGCCCTGGGCAGCACAAGGAAAGATGCAGCTGCTGGCCTGGTCCTCTGCCTTCTCCTCTGGGGAGTTGTCAGGGACAAGAAAACAGCTGAGTGCTGGCCTTGTTCCCATCACAGCCTGCAAAGGAAGAAGGTGGATGTGCAGGAAAAGGGCTGGAACAGGCTTCCTCCTCCCTGAGGAGGGGAAAAGCCTCCATCAGTGGGTTGTCCTCCGTGCACTGGCAGGAAACACAGCTACACTGAAAGTGCTGTCCCAGCTAACTCGCCCTTGGCAGAAATAAAAGCCTCAATTTGCCTCCACTGTGGGCAAAGAGCTGGTGGGCTGTGCTGTCAGTCAGCTCACATCCCTGTGCACGCTTGTCAGAAAGGTGGGTTGTATTTGTGCAGCAGAGTTCAAGTGCTGTGTGCTAGGAAAGGAATCCAAACATCTGGCAAAGATACCCAAAGCCATGGGTGAAACATTTCACTTTTGCACCAGGAGATGATGGCTGCCCTTACAAGCCCAGTTGTGATGATCTTTTTTCACTGCTGAGTTTTGTCCTGTCTCTCTAGCTGATGCAACTCAGCCTTTCAGGAAAAAAAAAAATGTTCCCTGGCCATTTTTGCTTTTTTTTCCCTGTGGGTTTCATTTCTGTCAAGTAGAAATTTAGCCGAGTTTCAAGTCATCTCTGGTTATTGAATGAGTAGGCAGGAGACTTGGTTTTTTACTGCTTTGTGACAACAGGGAATACAACCCTCTTGGGTTTTGGTGGCTGCAGTCAGCAAAGTGGGGACAGGTCATGCAGATCAGTTTTTAAGAGGCTGTCTGGCTCTCCAGAGGCTGAGCCACCAGGAGCTCATTGGTGGGGCAGTGGCTTAGCAGCACTGTGGTGCTGTGAGCTGACAGCTGAATTTATTGTCAGAAGGGTCCAGCCAGACCAGGAGTGTTTTGTCCTGCTCTGTGGATGTTGTCAGGGCTCAGGGCCTTTGAAACCTTGCAGAGGAATCCCCCAGTGCATTGCTGAGCCTGGGTTTTTAAAGGTTCTGTGCCTTTTAAAAGCAGGTGGATTTGGTGGCCAGAGCTGTTGGGTTGCAGCCTCTGTAAGTTCAACAACAGGAGGTGTTGGAGACAGCAGCTAAAGTTATGCCAGCCCTCCCCCTGTCTGACACGGAGCTATTTATTCTCTCTGGTGCTCCCTGGTTTACCATGGTCTCTACAGTTTATCCACCCAGTGGATCTGCAGAATCCCATGACTGTTGTCAATGGGAGCTGTGGGAAGTGGGCAGCAGAATGCATTAGCTCACCTGTTTCTCAGAAGGGTTGCAGGTCTCAAAAGAAGGGTGATCACTTTGGTGCAGAAAATGTTGCTGCCAGAGGGAGAATTCAAAATGCAAAATACAAAGCAGGGAGAGAGGAAAGCCAAAGGACCAGAAATCAGGGTCCTAGGTAGGTGGGAGGGAAGTGGTTGGACGTCCTCATGAGCAACATGACAGCGATGGCTTTAAAAATGGATTCCTAACCCTGAGCTAAAATAGATGAAATTGTATTAGAGATCACAGTGAAGACTGTAGCTGGAAGCCATGAAGGTATTTGCCACTGGCAGCAAAACTCTTTTCCAGAGCTGCCTTTGTAAGTTGAGGTTGCAAGTAAATCTTTCCCAGGCTTGCAGCCTTCCCCATATAAGACAGCTCACGGATTTTTCACTTTCCCACCTGAAAAAGGTTACAAGGGATTTCCTCTGCCTTGGGTTCAGGATATCTGCAGGAAGGCTGGGAAGTTGTGCTTTGATGCCCAGTTTGGACACTTGATCTGAATTTTCAAACAGTTTCAGCCTAATCCAAACTATGGTTCCAGGAAATAAACTTGATTGCTTCAAGAACTAGTCAACCCAGCTTTTGTGCCATGACAGCAGAGAACATGGCTTGGGCTAAGGCTCTAAACCAGGCACTGTCAAAGCCTGTATAGGGCATTGAATGCATTAACAATAAGTCTAGAATCATTTTGCAAAAGGCTGCTTTCCAAAGAAGGTCTTGCTGCAATTTTTGTTTTTATGTAAAAGGAACTTGCTTCCTTTGTTTAGAAAGCTGTATGCTGTCTTGCTGTGGCAAAAGGTAACGTCAGACTTCTTACTGGAAGGCTGTTTGTGCAAAGCATCCCTGAAATGCGTCAGAGAAGGGCCACGTGCTGCTGATGGGTTTTGCAGAAGTTGCTCCAGACACTGCACTGAGCAGTGGGCTCTGGAAGCTGTATCTGGGGAGGGATCTGGGGGAAATATGGTCTGTCAGTTCCTGAACAGAGATGTAAGGACAGGGAGAGGAGTGCTGTCTGCTGGGTTAAACAGAAGGACTGGCCTGAGCAATGATATGCTGGCTCTGTTGGAGGGCCAGCCTTGTAGGTCTTGAGCTTAGGAGTGATGCTGTGGTAGCTGAGGGGTTGCCTGCATAGTGGGTCTGGAAGACAACAGGGTCAAACCTTATCTATGGGCAAAATGGAAGCACACCTTATAGAGAGAGAGACAAGAGTTAAATATTAGTTTTAGCCCTTAACATTCAAATCCTAAATCATACAGGAAGAAATAGGTCCTGTTGGTCACCACTGATACCCACATTTGTCCAGCAGCAGGTCCACATGTCTCTTTCTGGTCCTTTGTGTTCATTAACGCCCCTGCCACCTTCCTGGATTGCTTTGTTCTAAATGCACAGACTGGATCTCTTGCTCTTTCTCCTTAGCAAATGGTCTCCCCTTCTGCTTGCTGCTTCTCCCTTTCCCCTCTGCTCTGACCCTTTACCCACTGGAGCAGTGTTTTCCTGTCCAGTTTGTTCTCTTATTTGCTCTCAGCTCTTACAGTTTGCTTTTGCAGAGGATCCTCAGATTGTTGCTGCCATGAACTGACTGCGGTTTCTCTCCTGCCTCTGTCAGGAGGGGCTGAGCACTGAGCACTTCCCTTGGCTTGCTGCACATTTCCTTCTCCTGCAGTGGCTCTGCTGAGACCCTCCTGCTGCCTGCCCTGCTTGCACAGAGGCTCCAGGACCTTCTGTGTGCCCCATGGCTTTGTTCCTCTCTGGTGGCCGTTCCTGCCTCCCTCTGCTGAGTGCAGTGCCCTGCTCTGGGTGGCTGCACTGGGAATTCTCCCGGGGAATGCAGGCAGCAGGTGGATGCACCTTGCTACCAACAACACCTTCTGGCCAGCATTCCATGCCACTGCCTCTGTGTCAGGGGTGGGACACTGGCTGGGTTGAGGGTTTCAGTTACTCTGGGCTCTTCCAGCCCTGTGTGATGGAGGAACTACAGTGCCAAGCTTGGCAGTAGGAGCAGATGGGGAGGGTGATGATGGCTGTGGTCTCCTCCTGCTCAGTTTGTTCAGGTGCAGGGACTCTGCACAGTGCTCATTCCTCCCCAGGATGTGTCTGGGTTGAGGACTGACAGTGTGTAACATGCTGCCCTCCTGTTAGATAACACAATGTGCACACAAAGAAGAGGCAGATAGATCCATGGGTAAAGACTGATCCATGTTGTCTATCACCTTACTTACACATGCTCATTAAGCAAAGGTCAAATCTGGGTTAATCATAAAAAACAATGAGAGCTTCTGCCTTTGTGGTCACCAAGTCCTGAATGAGCAAAAGGAACAAGAGGAATGATGGAGTTGGTCAAAAAACAAACCTTAGCCAGGGATACCCTGGCATTTCTGTATAGGAGAAAGAGGCTGCAGCTCAGAAAGCACTTGAGTATTTTCCATTGCAGATAAGAAGTTTTCCTTTTACTTTCTCACAGCTGTCTCTCTGGGCTGGTTTCCCTTCATGTGCTTTGTAGTTTAGCACCTTTTGTTTTGCCTCTTTGTTATTTATCCACATTGAAATTTTTCTTTAATGCAGCATCAGATGAATTCCAGACCAGAAAATGTGGCCTTTTAGGACAAGGCACCAAACCAATGGTTGGGTGGGAATTCATTATTGCACAGAGTTGCTCAGTTCGTGAGCTCAGTAACAGCAAAATAATGAATCTGTGCACCTCCATGGTCACGAGGGACTTGGGAAGAGGGGTTCAATGTTGTGCTTTTGAGTTTAGGCTGGTCTTCCACTATAAGGGATTGGGGAGGATTCAGTCTGGGGTACAGCTACTCCACCCCTGCTGTCTGCAGGCTTGTGGTCACCCTGCAGGGGCAGCTGTTACCAGCTACTGCCAGAGAACAGGCACTGAACACATCTGGCCACCTCTCCAAGTTCAGAAATGGACTCTTTACTGGATGCTACAGGAATAGTCTTAGAATAAATAGAATAAATAATATGGAATAAATAGAAATAATATAGAATAAATAGAATAAATAATATGAAGTTCTGTGCCTTGGATTTGTCTCATTTTCCTTGTCTTCTCTCTCTTGGTTTAGGACAAGTTAAGGGGTGGACACCAAAAATTACTTAGCTCATAGTTTTGATAAGATATTTCCAAAGCAGAGCACTTCAGTTTTTATTTCCAACTTGCAAGGGTTTAAAAAAGGGAACAAAATAATTTTTAATGAACCAGAAACGACTTTTAATTTTATTTGCAGCTTAGCTACCAGGTGAAAATTGGGGTTTTTTTGCAGCTATTGCCAGTTATGGAAGAAGAGGATACTTAAGATAAGGATTCATGCTTTACAGCTTATTAGGGAATGTAACATCCTCCAAATTAATTTCTTTGTTGAAAGTTATGGGGGTCCCTGGTGGTATGGCTTAGAACCTCTAAGGGGTCACAGGTGGCAGGTTGATGATGATGCTGGAGGGTAGAAGATGTTTCTCTTCTCTGGGCCTTTGTACTCAGAGAGTTCATGAACCCAAGGGACAATTCCTGGCAGACTCTGCCAGTCTGCTCCTCAGAGCTGATGACTGGCACCAGGAGGAGAGCTCTGCTGCTCCTTGTCAGCAGCTCCTCCCTTGGCATGAGACCACTCCTCACCTGGCACACTATCCCTTGTTCCCAAAGCCCTTCCACTGCAGGCACACAGAGCTGTTCAGTCCACGGCAGCATGCTGGTCCCAGGTTTATTTTATTGTCTTATCCCCTGTGCAGGCATCAGAATAAGGGAATGTGCAAGCCCTTGCCCACAAAGTGCTTTTCCATTCCTCAGAGGAACGTTTTTGCTGTTGTCACCATGTCATAGCAGAGTCCCGCGGAGAGAGACTTTGTTCCCGTTCTTGGTGTTCCTGAGTTTCTCTGTGCAAGAGTGGCAGCAGTACCTGTGTTCTGAAAGGCTGTTGGGCTGCAGGTGATCCAGCTTTGATGAGAATCTTGTAGAATCTGCCCCTCATACCAGTGCCTGCACAGTTCTCCTGTCTTTCCTTGTGCGTGTAAATGTTTTGCTTACCCTTGCAATTTAAAGAGAAGCTCCTGGTTGTGGAGCACTCCCAGCTGTTGCCCCACTTGAACAGTGTGGCAAATCTTTGGACAACACTTCCATTTCATCTTGTGTTTATCCCACTTGTGTTCCCAGTGGCTTCTGACTGGATAAAAAAGGCATCAGGAGTGACTGAAAGGAACCCTGGTTTCTGGAGTGTGAAAAGTGCCAATCACTTGTTTTTAAAATTTTAAAAGCTTAATAGTAATAAAATGGTTATAAAAATAGCAATACAATTAAAGTAATAACAATTTGGACAAATTGAATTAGGACAATATGAGACAAGAAGTACAAAGAGTTACGGAGTCCGGGTACCTTTTTCTGGGCAGCACGAGCCTGAAAAAGGACCCATGTTTACAAAGGATTAACCCTTAAAAGCAACAGCCTGTTGCATATTCATACACCTCATACATGATGCATAAATTCCATTCAAACACAGGATTCTGTCTGGTCAGTGTCAGCTTCTTCCTCTGAATCCTGACAGCGCCTTCGAGGCAGGAAAAAGTTTGTTTCTTCTGATAAGAGGCCAATAAATTCTCTTTCTCTGGAAGATTTAGGTGTCCTGTGGCTGCTATCTTAGTGCGAGTCCTTTCTTTAAAAAAAGTATCCTACACAGCATAGTTTCTATTTTAACTTTTTTTATAACCTAAAACTATATTTAACACACTACTTAAGAGAATTAATACAGCATTACTTTCTAACACAACACATATAATACTCATTTTAATATTTGAGAAAAGCCAATCATAAAATACATGCATTTTTCACATGGAGGCAGCATGACAGCACCTGGCTTGCTGCCTGCTGTGGCCACATCACAGCCTGGCAGCTCTGGACAGTGCCTGCAGCTCTCTCTCCCATCCTTCTGCAGCAAGTACCACTCTGCCCTTTCTTCTCCTCTCCACAGTGGCAGGAGCAGCCTGGCTGCCATCCTGCCCCAGGCCACCCTTCTTTAAGATGCCCTGTACTGCTGAGATGAGGTGCAGAGGTGCCATGAAGCCTCACTCTGCCCAAGTTCCTCTTTTCTTTGCTCGCCCCGTGCCCATCAGGGTTGTGCAGTCGCATGACAGCATTCCTTCTGTGCCGCAGGGAACTCCAGGATCTGACTTGCCGCCTTGCCAACACCCTGAAGAAATATGGGATCCAGAAAGGGGACAGGGTGGCCATCTACATGTCGGTGTCCCCCCTGTCCGTGGCAGCCATGCTGGCCTGTGCCAGGATCGGTGCTGTGCACACCGTGGTCTTCGCCGGATTCAGCGCCGAGTCCTTGGCTGGGAGGATCATGGACTGTGAGTAGATGCAGCCTGGGCAACAAACACCTCTGTTTCAGTGCTCCAAGGCATGTCCCAGCCCTGTGTTTTCTTGGCAGAAAGAGTTTTCTTGGTTGATTCTCGCCTAGCAGGGCAGTTCACCCTCCCCTGCAGAGTGCAGTGAGGAGCCTTTTCCTGAGCGACACGTGCAGTGTCCTCCGGCCTTGGAATACTTAATAAATTGCTTAACATTCAGTGTGCACTGGGTTATTGCTTGACAGCAGTGAAACTGGAAGGAAAACCAGAGCTTAGGGATAGGGCCTGATTTGTTGTTTTGCAGTGTAATTGCAGTGTTTCTTTGATACTCTTGGACAGAACTAATCCTGCATTCTCAACTGGGATCCTGTGATTTATGTGTAGTACTGGAAGTGTTGGCAGCCTGCCCCTGCTCTGTGAGCCCTTCTACCAGCAGACTGAGCTGTTCTCAGCCCCAGAGTACTTGTATATTGTGATTAGGTAAAAAGTGATGTTAAAAATAGCAACAGAAGAGGGAAATAGCCAGTGGCTCACATCCCAGCAGTCACATCAGTTTCTTTGTGGCTAGTGTGAGGGAATGGGCTCTACAGAAATTGTCATGTTCTTCTCTTCTTTTTAGTGGAGTTGATCTGCAGAGAGCAAGTGCATGTTTTAGTTCTCCCTCACACAGGGAGCTGGGAAGAAGCTGTTCTGCACGCCAGCTTTGCAAGGCAGGGGTGGATGGTTTAAGCTGCAGTGGATGTTGGGAAAGACTTCCCCACATTCATGACAGGCTTTGGAGTGGACTGCTGGGGAGAGGGTAGGGTAGGTGCCACTGGAATGTTTTAGGAAGGTGGAAAGGATAGATGTCAGGAGTGGTTTAGCTGAAGCAGACCCTGCCTTGAGGTGGGGGAGATGGACTGGATAAGCTATGGGGGTCCCAGCTACCCTTGATCTCTGTGTGTCTCAGGTTTTAAAAGTGCTTTCATCAGTGACACTGACTGGTTTTGACTGACAGCAGTTCTGGGTGTTTGTCACACATGTTGTCCTGTACATCACCCCCAAAGTATTGAAAGCTGGGTGTGCATTTCAGCCTGCAAGACAAGCCAGCATGTCTGCTAATTCTTTCTCTTTTTAGCTGGATGCAAAGCAGTTATCACATACAACCAGGGAGTCAGGGGAGGCCGAACCATAGAGCTGAAGGCAACTGTGGATGAAGCTGTGAAGAGCTGTCCAAGCATCAAACATGTGTTTGTGGCTCAGAGGACAGATAACAAAGTCCACATGGGTGACCGTGATATTCCCCTTGAAGAGGTATGTTCTGGTTGGATAACTCTTTTCAGGTCTGAGTGTTGGCCAGGATAATCTTTCTCTCCACAAGTGCTTTTGGGACCTGAGTTCTGCTCCTTACAGCATCTTCATCCTCAAATGGACTGCCTGCATTTACAGTCGGCTAGGATTGTGAGTCCAAGCAGCTCAATCTATGTCCGGTTTATCTCAGCATGGGCAGGGGTTATGTTGCTAAATTTCACAACAGTGCTGAGATTTAAGGAGTGTTTCCTGAGACCCAGAGGCCATGGAGGCCATCGTGGCTGTTGTTATTTTACTGTGTTATGGATTGCACGTGCACTCAGACTGGACCCTGCTGAAAGGCTGTGCAGGAATAATGAAGTTCCTAGAGAGGCTTCATCCAGCCATGAACAGTGTTGTGGTTGTCCCATGGTGGTAGAACAGTGATGGCTTGGAAATATTTAGAGCCTGTGCTTCCTGGGGAAGAAAACAGCAGTTGTTTTTATGTGTTTAGCTGGCACACATGGGATTCCAGCCTAATGCAGAAGTAGCTTTATCAGTTTGCTGGCAGCAGTAAACAGGAACTACTCATGCTAATAATGACTGGAAAAAGCTAATCTGCTGGCAAGATAATTGCTCAAGAGTCTCTGTGCTGGTCACATGAGATAGGAAGAAGTACTAGTGTAAGTTAAACAGAGAAGACAAGCTTTACTCAGAAATTGTCTTACTCCTTACTCCACAAAGGACATTCTGATTATTTTCCTTAGTTCTGCAAACAGCCTGAGGTACTTTGTGATCCAAGAGCTGAGCTCATCCCATTGTCAGTTTTGGGATCTGAAACAAAACAAGAATTAAACAGTTATTTGTGTTAACTGTCCTTGCTAATTTTTACAGCAGCTGTACTTTCCAGCTCTTATGCAATGGCTTACTGCAAAATTTAAGCTCCTGTTGTAATGGAGCATATGAGGATTCCATCTTTGTTTAAAAACTGACAAGTCAACCTGAATTGGCAGTGCTGAAATGTCATGAGAAACACCTGAGATAAGCAGCAGTGCTGTAACTCAGAGGCTAAGAATTACATTCTGTGAACTCTTCCTATTTTTATTAAGCTTTGTTTGTCAGACACTTTTAAACAACTGGACCGACTGATGGTAATGTTCACTTCTAAATACAGTGTGTTTACAGTGTATTCTCATAAAAAGGCAGTACCAAGAAATTCCTCCAAGGGGCCACCTAATAATTCTGGCAGGAATTATTCATCAGGGCAGGACAGAGCTCGAGAGAGGCTCTGACCTAGCAGGGCATTGCATCCTTCCCTCCTGTGGGGGTGAGGAGAGGATCCCACCCAGCTGGCCAAAGAGGGGATTATGAAGAGAGTGACAGAGGCAGGAGAGTAAAGCACTCTTCTTCTGGGTAGAAAAATTAGAATTTGAGGATCAAAAGGACAGGGCAGTCATCCACTGCTGGGGCCAGGGAAGGGAGCTGAGCACACAGTTTAACTGTAGCACTGCAGTTTTTACAGGAAAAGGAAAGCACTAAGCAGTACCCAGCCAGCCTTGCTGCTGCTGTCAAGTCTTTGCAGTCACATTTTGGATTTCTACCAGCAGCTTGCAAAGGCTTGAAATGTAAGCAGCTATGACTTACCATTTTTTCCCCAGCAATGTTATTTCATCTGGCCAGCTCTCCTTGACTTCTCTGCCCAGCAGAGGTACTGGTGGAAATGTTAGGTGCTGTGCTAGGAACCTTTCCACCAGGTGAGCCCATTTAAGCTATGATATATCCATGGACATTTGTGAGGGGCAGCAGCAGTGGTGGCTCTTGTCTCTGCATGCTGTGGCCTTGCTTACAGAGGGAGTGATGCTTGGCTCCATGTTACCAGTCTTTGTGTCATTACCACGTTTTCTTTCTCAGGAGATGACCAAGGCAGATTCCACCTGCCCTCCAGAGAGCATGGACAGTGAAGATGTGCTCTTCATGCTGTACACCTCAGGCAGCACTGGGAAACCCAAAGGAATTGTTCACACCCAGGCTGGGTACCTGCTGTACGCTGCTCTCACACACAAGGTAACTCAGCTGCCTCCTCTGAGAAAGGTTCACTCACCTTTTAGCAGCGCTGACAAGAGAGAACTGGATCAGGGAGGAGTGCTGTATTCTCTGCTTGCTGCCCTGTTGGCTTATTGGTTGTAAACAAGCTGGAAAACATCTGAGCTGTGTAATTAATCTTCAGGATTTGTTCTGAGGAATATGATACTATGCAAACCTGAACACAGAATTATGAAAGCAAGGAAATGGCAGTGCTGCTCTTGCACATTTAAAACATGTGAAAGTTGGCTGCCCAAAATTTGCAGGTGAGGAGATTCTGGAAAGTATCTTACTGGCAGTGGTAATGTGGATATTATTGTAGTATTTTGCATTGGGATGCTGCACTTTTTTATTTCAGAGAGGATCTGGACTCTTAAAACAGCCTCTTCACATAGTACTTGCTGTCTGAAGAGCAAAAATTGTATTTATCCTCTTGTGGTTGCACTTCTGCTTTTCTGAGTGATCTAGGGAAAATGTTTTAACCTCCTTTCTCATGAAAATGGAAAGAGTCAAGGCACTGCTTCTTGAAGCTTCTGGTCTGAGGTCTGCATATTAAAGTGTAACAGTGAAATGAGGAGAGGACTGTAGTGAAAGATCCCCATCTGGTTTTAGTGGTATCACCCTGTTTGTAATCACACACAATTCATGTGAAGGTTTTCTGTCTTTAGGCTGACATAGTTGAATTTTTAGAAGATTTGAATGTTCAAGTGTCAGACTTCCCTGCATGAAGGACATTTTTTTTTACATCAGCTTTTCCAAGTGACAGCATAAACACCAAAGCATCTCTTTCTTAGTCCAGAAGGTAGATCTGCGCCTTGGTGCATTTTCTGCACCTGAAGAGTGCATGAGAGGGAAAGGCACGTGGAAAAGTAAGGTGAGAATTGTCTTTTCTAGATAGAGAGATCAGCTGACCTGTGTGATCTCTGTGGTCTTTGCACTCACATGTGACACTCTTGTCACACACTCATGGGTTTGGTTTTTTTTTTAGTTTTTTTAGTCTGATCCATAAACCTGACTCCTTATGAGTCAGGACCTCTCCACCATATGGTAGAGGAGTTAGCTTTACAGTGGGAAGCATTTGCCATATCCAGGAGAAGATAATGAGTTCTCCAAGATCTTTATCTTGAATTTGATGAGCAAGGAGAGGGTAGCATCTGGAAAGCTATGCTGTCATATAGAGAAGCTGTGCGGCTGAGAATATTTCTCAGTAAATGTCTTATGGGCACCTATCTCCAGGTAGGCGATCCAGATCTCTCCAGATCTCTCATGGAAATCTGTTGATATTGGTGAAGGGTCTGAGACTCTGTGGTCTGCAGTTTCCCTGCGACTCAGAATCAGCTCTACCGTGTGCACCACCTGGAGCAGGCAGCCTTAGGTATCCAAGGCTCTGAGCTTTGGTTGGAGCTCTGTTGCCCCAGCTGAGCAGCTGCTGGTACAGCTGTGCTTCCTGTGTGTTTGCAAACGTGCCAGGAGCCTGGGAGCCCTGGTACTGGTGCCCCTGACTCACTTCCTCACCTCAGGCTGGTCTTTGTTTGGCCATGGCCCACACGCCTGGCTCCGCTTGCCCCGCGCACTCTCCTGCTCCCAGCTGGATGCCCAGTCCAGCACCTCTCCTTTGAGCACCTCCACCAGGAAATCAGCTGGCCTTACATTTATCTTTGCAGTATGTGTTTGACTACCAGCAAGGCGATGTTTTTGGCTGTGTGGCCGACATTGGCTGGATCACAGGACACAGCTATGTTGTGTATGGACCACTCTGCAATGGAGCCACCTCTGTCCTGTTTGAAAGCACTCCAGTGTACCCTGACCCAGGTGAGGAAGTGGTGGGAAAAGGTCTGGCTGGATGTGGTAAAAGAGGTTTAGACACCTGTCCAGAGTGACCTGCCTGCTCAGGAGAGGTAAGCTCCATTGCTTTGGATCATGTGTGTACAACACTCAGGAACATCTGTGAATCCAGGGTAGGGAAAAAGAAGCTGTCATTGCTTTTGCTGGGTACTCACAGGAGTAACAGCTCCAGCTTTGGCTGTTAACCTTTCAGCTGAGTGTTTGCAGCAGTGTGTCAGTGCTGGAAGGAAGGGTAAAAAGCCAGTTTGTGATTTGCAGGTCGTTACTGGGAAGTGGTGCAAAGGTTGAAGATTAATCAGTTCTACGGCGCACCTACGGCGATACGCCTGCTGCTGAATTATGGAGAAGAGTGGGTGAAGAAATATGACAGATCTTCCTTGAGGGTTTTGGGTTCAGGTAAGGGACATGAAATCTTCATCTGAAAAAGACAAAGGGTTCTAGCTGGTGAAATGAAGATGCCAGAGGAGCTCAGCTGATCACATGGAATGTGGTTAAAAAAAAAGATGATAAAGCAGGCTCGGTGTCTGGTTTTTCAAATATTTTCTCAGCAGAAGAAGCAACAAAATCACATTTTGGGTCCATTGAACTTTTGGATGATTGCCTGTTTCCTAGATTATTTTGCAGGATCACATTCTTGGCTAAAAAGATTTATCTAATGTTAAAGGGCATCACTTTAAATTTTACTGGCATAGGTGACCCAAACAGCATTTTCTTGCATTATTTTCTATTCTAGAGGTTCTTATTACATGACCTGCATTGATTAGTTACTTTCAGTGATATTAATTTCTTGCCTTTTGGTCCTTCTGGAAAAAGTCAATCCTCAGTTACATGAATACATCGCAATCCTTGGTGCATCCCAGGAAAAGTGTGGCGAGCGTTCTGCTTGGAGATCTTGTGTTCAGCTTGTGGTGCACCCAGAGAGAGAGTGAACTGCCTGCAGCCCCCTGGGTCTCAGGTTGTTTTCTTTCTTGTTTTGCTCTAGTGGGAGAGCCCATCAACAAGGAAGCTTGGCAGTGGTTCTACCAGGTGGTGGGAGAAGGGCGCTGTACCCTCGTGGACACGTGGTGGCAGACGGGTAAGAGGCAGCACAGGGCACCCTGACCATTGACAGGCTGCTGGTGGGGAGAGAGGGATTAACACATTTCTGTTTGATCCAACAAGTCGGTCAAAAAAACCCTCCTGGCATTTGGATGAGCTTTTGAGAGTCACTGGGGAGTTTCTGCACGTAACAGCAATGTTATGTGCAGAATGGGTTTTACAACATGTAAAAGCAATAGCAGTGTTGGGTTTTTTGTTTTCCTCTAAATGTTCTTTGATATTTTGAGTGCTGGAAAATGCCAGTTGCTGCTAGAATTACGAAGCAGAGATTGAATTTCTGGGCAAAGCTGGCAATAGTCAGCTTGAATTGCAAAACTCATATTCAGTTTATTAACTGTACTAACCTTGTTACGGTGTTATCATGAAAAAGCACTGAAAGCACCACATGGCCACCATCTGTACTTAGGTGTGCTTTGTTCTCCTTTCTGGGAAGGATCAGGGCAGGATGGGAAACTCAGCTGTGCAGTCAAAGGGACCTGGTGCAGCTGCTGTGGCAGGTTGCAAAGGAGTGAGTGGAGACTTGCTGGCTGGAGGACAGTGGCCATCACCCAGCAGGGCTGCTGAGGAGCACCTTCTCCCATGACTGAATTGATGTTCTGTAGCTCCATTGGCCCTGGAGCTCTGATGCCTCAGAAAGGATGCACTTGTGTATTGGCAACATGCTTGGCCCAGCTGAGTGCAGCAGTTGAGGTTTTTTTTGCTGTGTACAAGCTGCTGGGCACAGTGACTGCTGTCTCCTGTCCAGCTGGAGCAGAGCTGGCCTCTTCCTCCTGGGCTCCCTGGCCAGCAGCAGGGAGAGTACTGTACTCAAAGTGGGGCTGTACTGCCTGGTGGGGCCCTCTGCTTGAAGATGTCCTGCAGCTCCTTCCTCAGCACCCAGTCTTCTCTCTTTTCTGGGCACCAGCACTGAGGAGCTGCTAGAGGTGTCTTGCAATATGTCCTTCTCAAGTCATGAGATCCAGTTTGCCATGGAGACAGGAGCACAGCTGCTGGCATTCTGCCTCTGCTGAAAAATAGTCTTAAACTACCATTGAGCAACATATTCATTCCCTTTCCAGTCAAGCTGCTCCTGATTCTGTCCTTATTCCTGCTAGCAGGCTCTCTCTCTCAGTGTGATAAATTTTCTTCTGGCACACAACCAAGTTCCATTTAATCCAGACCAGACTTGCAGGCTCTTTTTTTTTTATTATTTTCAGATTTGAAATAAAACCACCTCAGAATTCAGAGCAGCAATGTTAACTGCTATCTACTTCACCTGCTGATTTCTTAAATCCTTTTGGGTTCCTACATGCTGAGCAGAAGGGAAGATGACTGGCTAGGTCTTTGCTCATCATATGCTTTCTTCCTCACTGCTCTGAAAGAAAACACCACGGAGAAGCAGTTGGTTACTGCACACTGATGTAATTGGGAAGAATCCAGTTTTGCCCTAACACTTTTTGGTTTGTTGAACTGGTGCATGCAGCGTTCATGCCGTGTTATCCATTTCCTCCAAAGTACAGTGTTGTATCTTGTATTAAACTGCATCTCTTCTGGGATTTTGTCAGGTGAGAGTTAGAAAAAACCCACTGAACAGTCTGTTAGTGCAGAGTACTTGGTCTTGCCTTGAGCCAGGCACAGTTTTGTAGGTAAACAGTTACCAGCTCCTGGAAGCATAATGAATGATAAATATTCATGACATTGATGTTATTAGAAAGTGGAATCAATCTTTTTCTACAGTTGATGCTTCAATAAAGAGGAAGCCAAAATTTAATCCTGGAAAGATTATATATGCCATTTAAACATAAAAGGAGTGTGGGAAGAGATCAGAGGAGCAAAGTGATGGACGCTGGCTGTGGTCCTGCAGTGTCACCTTTCCTATACAGTTTCAGAATGGCTGGTTAATTGTGCTGCTGTGTGCAGTGTCCTCCACGGGACACTGCTCTCCAAAGCAGCAACCTGTTGCCAGCTAATAAAGCCTGGCAGGCATCAGCAAATGGTGATTTAAGACTCCACTTTAAAGTCTTTGGATGAGGCAAATGAGTGAGAGAGCAATCATGAGAAGCAATTTTAATAGTGTAGTGAGTGCAGATGAAAAATTCCTATGGATCTTGCTGTTAAGATACCAGGTTGTGATAGACAGCAATAGAACCAAAGCTGTGTTTGGGTTTTAGGTGTAGTTCTTCGTGATGCAGGAGAGTCACTAGGTATTTCCACTTTTGTCACTGATTTTATCAAAAAAAGCAGCCATGAAGAGTCTCAGGTTTCTGTGGCTGAGATGACCCCCGAGGTTTTAGAAAGTATTTTCTTTCCCAGCCCTGCGACCGAAGAAGTCAAAGTTTGTCAGTTTTGCTTTCCAAGGTTGTAGGTTTTCTCTTATCTGTTACCTTCTTTCTCTGACCCACTGAGGTCTGTCTGGCAGGTTGGGTTGTGGCACACTGACCACCCTTGGGGTGGTGTTAACTTTTTATACTAAGAACTACGTGTACTTTATTTACAATAATTTTTCAATACCTATCACCTATGTTAGGCACTCTGTCTCTACTCTAAACCAATCCAGAAGTGTGACCATCACAGCAGAAGATGGAGGACAAGAAGAAGGAGAAGGAGGACAGGACACACCCAGATTCCCCCATCTTGCTTCTTGAACCCCCATTCTAAAACCCCAAAATTCTACTTTTTCACCCTGTGATGAATTAACTATCATTCTACTCAAACTCTTGTGGCTTGTACATCTTCCCACAAAGTTGGTAATTTTTTCCAAGGGCTAAAATTGAAGGCACAGGTGTTTTTGACTCCGTGCCAAGGTCTCTGAGCCCCTTGCCAGGGTTCCAAATCACCCAGGGCAGCCAGAGGAATGTCCTGGGTCCTGACAGAAGAAAAGCTGGTTTTTGAAAGACATCTCTGAATACCCGATGGAAGCTTTTGCTGTTGGCATTTTCTCACATTGGTTTAGACTGGGCTGATGCTCCTGGAACAGATTTCCCCAGAGCAGTCACTCCAATCTGTCTGTGGTGGCAGAGAGCTCCACTCTGCTGCCAGCCAGGACCTCTCCATGTGAGAGGGGAGCCTTGTTCAAAGCACCCATCCCCTGCTCAGACCCTGCTGTCCTTGCCCAAAGTCTGGGTGGGTTTGCACTCTGCTGACAGCGTGGGCAATGTGGAAACACAGCTTGTCCCTGCCAGCTCTGCCTCTGAACAGAAAGGCTTCATAAGGGCAGGGTAGAGCCTAGAAGATTTGCTTGATGTCATCTGTCAGGGGTTAAAACTGGTACTTCTAAACCAATTTATAACAGGTCTTCACCCTGCAAATAATTTTTAAGGCACCCTTGGTACCATGCAGCTCCCTCAGGAGTGAGACTTTGCTGCCTGGTGTGTGGCTGGGGATGTGGCAAGCACCGTGCTGAAACACAGCTCTCGGTGCTGATGTAGGATCAGGAGTGGCTTAGCAAGAGCAGCCTTCAGCTCAGTCAGGGTCCCTGGTCTGATGCAGGTTTTGCCTGTGCAAAGAGAGGTCAGCAGGTGCCTGGGGTGCTTCTTCCTGGAACAATTCAAGCTCCTCTTCTCAAAAGTTACAGAAACACCAAGAGAATGCATGCCCGACGATGAAATGGGAAATACTTCTATGTGTGAGCCACATGTGGAAACATTTGCTGCAGATCTAAAGCTTAGGGACATCAGAGACCCTTCTTCAGAGCTGGATGCAAATTCAGGGTCAAAATCAGCCATTCCAACCCCTGGTTTCAAGTTTCACAAGCTCAGCAAAGCTGGTAGAGGAATGCACTCTCCACATGGCAGAACTTACCTTTATTTATAGAGCTGTATTTTTAAAAGCCTTACACTCCTTTGTTTTTGTTTCTCTCTTGTGTTTCAGAATTAGATTTAGAATAGAAAAGACCTCATTAAAGCTGGAGTCTGATTTAATGTTCATCCCAGCAGGAATGAAAAAGGATGATTAAAAGGTTCAATTTTGACTAGAAAATAAGCTCAACCTGCCTGTAAGGGGTGGGTTAATCTCATACTCTGTAATAACAGTAATTCAGACTCCTGAAGTGTTTTTCCTGCTAACCTTAGACAGCTGTGGAAACACTAGAGGGAGATAAATCCCCTGACATGCTGATGCTCTCCCTGTAAAATCACTTCTGGTAAGGAGTTGGGGCTGCTGAGTGCTGCCCATGCCAGGCCTGTGCTGCTTTCAGATGTCTGTGCTTCTGGGTCCTGCAGAAATCATTCCCAGTGGCTTTCTTGCAAGGTGGCTTCACTGTTTTCTTCTTGACCTAAGAAGAGCTGGAATTTGCTTTCACCCAGCAGTGGATGGACTACACACGTATATTTTGTTTTTCATTTTTCTTCCAGAAACTGGTGGCATCTGCATTGCCCCACGGCCCTCAGAGGAGGAAGCTGAGATCGTTCCAGCCATGGCTATGAGACCTTTCTTTGGGATTGTGCCTGTGCTCATGGATGAAAATGTGAGTTGGAGTCGTGCTGGGCGCCCAAATGAGAAGCTGGTGTGTGATTCTGCTTTAGTCACCTTTTGGATGGCAAAGGAACAGGATCCAGAAGGAAGCTCGTTTCCCCTTAAAAATGGTGGAATAGATGAGCAATTTATATTTGTATATTTATATATTTATCTATATAATTTTATATTTATATATTTATATATTGCTATTTATATATTTATAGAGAGAGAGCATATCTCAGTTGTCCATACAGATTTCTCAACAGGGCATTGCAAGGGTCTAGAAGAGTTGTTTGCATTTATTTTCTCCTCTTGTGACCCTCCCCTTGCAGTCTGCAGCGAGCAACAGGGTGACTCTTGCTGGATCCATGACACAGGAGCTCTTTATTATTCCTCTTTTGTTCACCTGTTCATCCTTGCTGTGCTTGAACCTGCAGGGGGAGGTTATAGAGGGCAATGATGTGTCTGGTGCACTCTGCATCGCCCAGCCATGGCCTGGCATGGCCAGAACAATCCATGGAGATCACCAGCGCTTCATTGATGCCTATTTCAAAGCCTACCCAGGTAAGGAAAGTGCCAAGGGAAGGCAGTTTCACTGCACTGATAAGCACACTGAATATTTTCAGCATGAAATTATTGAATATGGAATATTCAGCACGAATACTGAATATTTCTGTACCGTGGTGGCTTGGGGTGTGTGTCACAGGTTGCAAGCAGGCCCTGATGGTTTTAGGTAGTGTCGACCTTTCTAGCCCAAGCTTTAAAGTTCAAGTACCTTTTCTCTGGAGCTTTGTATCTCACTTGGAAAAAAGGCATATTGGATGGGAAATACCTCATATATCACTGAATCTTAACCCTGTGATGCAACCTTCCTTCTTAAATTATGGTCAGGTTTTCTGGTAAATAACTAGAAGTGGCAGGGAAATATTTTTTTTAGGACATTGGACAAGACAGTTGTCTTCACTCAGGAGAAGAAACTGAAAGGGATTTGAAAGCTACAGGGTGGCAAGAATTAGACAGGCAATCCTGAAAATTGTACAAAATGGGCTGGATAATAAGAATGGGAAACTGGTACAAGAAATTGAATGACCCCATATTCTCTTATTACTCACTACATTTGCATTTATGTCCTGTTGGTATTTAGCTGATAGCTGTTTAATAGAAATAGAAGGGCAGAATACACGACTGAAAGTCCATGAATAGGGCAATAATGGGTCCTGGCAAGAACCACCTTCAAATTTCACAGCAGTAGCTGCCTGCTGCTTCTCAGATGTACCACTGGAACAGCTCAGATCTAAACATGGGCTTGGTGAGGAGCCAACACAATCTGTGTTACAGGATGTTCCTCAGTGACACTGGAGTTTCCAGGAAACCTTGGGCCTTTTCCAGTTTCCATCAAATGGTTTAGACCCTCCATGCTTATCATGGGCTGGTTTGGAGTTTTTAGCTGATCTGATTAGCACTGTTTCTCCCACATTCACATGCTAGAGAGCGACTGTTATCTGGGATCCGGATCTTTGTTAGCTGGGAGGGAAAATGGCTTTTCATCCGTCCTAGTGTAAGTGATTTAAAAAACCTGGCACTGTTCCCATGTACAAAATGTAATAGAGCTGCTCCCTTTCAGCTGAACAGCTGGAGTTTTCCACTGTGTGCTGCCAGCAGCAGTTCTGAGCTTGACCAGTAGCCCGCGGCATGATGGCAAATGGCATTTGGAGTGGTTTTGCCTCAGTAGTGTGTGCACCAAGAGGTGTGAGCACTCAGCTGCTGTGCAGATGTAGGCATGATCGCTTAGAGAGATCAGAGAGCCCCTCGTGGTTCTGTAAATCCAGCTGAGCATGGCTGGGTTGTGTTGCTGGGCTTGGTTTTACCACAGGAACATCAGCCCCTGGTTGCTGCTGGTTGCCTGCAGTGATTTGTCCATCTTGGCAGAGACCTGAGTGTCACAGACATGTTCCTGAAAAATCTTTTTGCGAGGATTTTTTCTTCTGAGAAGCTGAGAAGGCTTAGAAACGAAATGTAAACAATAATTATCTGCTGCTGTGGAATGCAACAGGTGGATCTGTGATTGGTCTCATGTGGTTGTTTCTAATTAATGGCCAATCACAACACAGCTGTCTTGGACTCTCTGAGAGTCACGAGCTTTTGTTATCATTCCACTTCTCTCCTTGCTAGCCTTCTGATGAAATCCTTTCTTCTATTCTTTTAGTATAGTTTTAATATATAATTTTCTTTTAATATAATATATATCATCAAATAATAAATCAGCCTTCTGAAACATGGAGTCAAGATTCTCATCTCTTCCCTCGTCCTGGGACCCCTGTGAGCACCACCACACCTGAGCTTCACCATCTTGGTGCTATTCAGGTGCTTCTTAGGAGCCAGCACAGCCCAGGTGGAGCAGAGGAGGGCAGGGATGGCAGAGGGCAGTGGGAAATGGTGGGAAGTGATGGGAAATGGTGGGGGGCAGGTCCCACAGCTGTGAGCTTGGCAAGGCCTGCGAGCTGCCCTGTCCTGCACCAGAGCCCAGCACTGGTCTCGGGGGTCTCTGTGCTCCTGGCTGACCCCAAGATGTGTCAGAGTCTCTTTACCCAGCCCAGCAGCGGAAGGAGGAGTTCAGGATTCTTCTGTTCTGGTTCTCAAGGTTGTTTATTTGCTGTTATCTATAATTTTCTTTCTCTGACCCGCCGAGGTCTGTCTGTCAGGTTGGGTTGAGGCACACTGACAGCCTCAGAGGCGGTGTTATCTTTTCTACTAAAAACTCTGTGTACATTATTTACAATAATTTCCCAACACCTATCACCTATGTCAGTGTGTTTCTACTCTAAACCAATCCAAAAGTGCCACCATCACCCAGAAGATGGAGGCTAGGAAGAAGGAGAAAAAAGGACAAGGCACGCCCAGATTCCTCCATCCTGGGACCCTGAGCCCCCATTCTAAAAACCCCAAAATTCTACTTTTCACCCTGTGACAAACTAACTATCATTCTACTTAAACTTTCGTGGCTTGTGAATCCTCGTATAAGGTTGGTAATTTTTTCCATGGGTCAAAATCAAAGGCACGGGGGTCTTGGGCTCTGTGCCAGGGTCTCTGAGCCCCCTGGCAGGGGCTGGAGCCCTCCAGGGCAGCCAGAGGGATGTCCTGGATTCCAGCACGCTGGCACACTCGCTGCTGCTGCTGATCTGCCCTGTGTCTTTCTGCAGGTTACTACTTCACAGGGGACGGTGCTTACAGGAGCCACGAAGGCTATTACCAGATCACAGGGCGCATGGACGATGTCATCAACATCAGCGGGCACAGGCTGGGGACGGCAGAAATTGAAGATGCCATGGTAAGTTCCAAGCAGGTGGGGCATATTCTGTGGGGCAGGGTGACCCTTTCAAAGCAGCTCTGTCTCTTGCCTTCAGACTCCTGCCCCTGCACAGACACAGCTTGATGCACAATGAGCAGCAAAGGTGCAGGAGGAAACAGCTCCCTGACTGAGGAGACAGCAAATGAGCAAGAGAGGGGAGCCACACTGTGGGCAGCGCCTGCAACTGAGCTCTCGGGGCTGTGCTTCCTCTCAGAGATGCAGTTATATTTTAAATGCTGGTGGACACTTCATAAATATCTCTCCTGTTTCTTCCTTCCCCTCTGCTAATACCTTGCATGTGTCAAAGAAAATATACTTGGTGTTTGCAGGGGTCCCAGGACGAGGGAAGAGATGAGAATCTTGACTCCATGTTTCAGAAGGCTCATTTAATGTTTTATGATATACGTTATATTAAAAGAAAATGATATACTAAAACTATACTAAAAGAATAGAAGAAAGGATTTCATTGGAAGGCTAGCAAAGGAAAGGAAGGAATGGAATGATAATAAAATCTAGTGACTGACCAGACAGTCCAAGACAGCTGTGTTGTGATTGGCCATTAATTAGAAACAACCACATGAGACCAATCACAGATCCACCTGTTGCATTCCACAGCAGCACATAATTATTGTCCACATTTCATTTCTGAGGCCTCTCAGCTTCTTAGGAGAAAAGATCCCAACAAAAGGATTTTTCATAAAATATGTCTGTGACAATACCTGACCTCTCCTCCCTAAACCTGTGGTTCCTGCTTATCTGAACTGGCTGAGTATGCCTGAGAATTAGGCAGTGTTAAATACAAAGCAACATTGGTTTATGTCAGCTGCAAAACGAGCCTGCTATTTTGAGAGAAAATAATATTATCTCTGGGAATTGAAAACAAAGAGTCCTCAGAGGGCTTATATTTAAAGCTTGACCTGTATATTTATTTTTATATTATGTGCCTTGCTTGCAAATGGCACTTAAATGTAACATCTGATGAACCTGAGCTGTGTTCACATGGAACACAGGATCCTACTTTATCCTCTGTGAGTAATTCTTTTGTCTGTGCAAGTTTCTGACCATAGCTATAGGCTCCAGTCCTCTCACAATCTATGTATGTGTATGCATGTGTAAAAGAAAATATATTTGTGTGCCTAGATTGCTTTATGATGTTTACTTTCATATTTTAATCTAATTTAAGATAACATAATCCATTCTTGGGTGTGGGATCCAAATGCATGGTTTCTTCTGGTCTGCGCACTTCTTACTGCAGCAGAATGTTAAATTAAACTAACAGAAGTAATCACTGATGTGTAGCATAGTAACAAAAATGCACTTGGGTTAGGGAATGAAGAAATCTGATTCTTTCTGCCTTCTGGTGTGCTTTGGACACTTATAAACACAAGTCCAGTGTGGGCTGTGGTGTTGGCAGCTTCACTTTTTACCTCTGCTGGCCACAGCTCTCTGTAGCGCTGAGCACTGCAAGGCTGGTTTTGCTTGTGGTTTGGCAGTGGCCAGTTGCCATCTGGGACCACAGTCATGCACAAAGAAAGAGAAAGAGGGTTTCCACCTGTTGCAAATCCAGCTTGGTGTGCAGTGGGCTTAGCAGTGGGTGGTTATTTTTTGTTTCTAAAAGCAGGGCAGTACAGAGTTCCTGAGATGTGGCTGTGGCCACCAGCTGACCCTGCAGCAGGACACTGGCATCCAGCTTTCCTGCAGGGCTTCCAGCAGTTCTGATTTGTGTATTTTTGCTTTGACTTTTTGTGAAGGCTGATCACCCTGAGGTCCCTGAGACAGCTGTGGTTGGGTATCCACATAAGATCAAAGGAGAAGGTATGTGAAAAGCAGTGTCCTGACGTGACACATCTGCATACACTTCCCTTAAATTCTAACCCAGGCTGCTTGTTAGGAGTTGCTGAGGGAATGGAAGGGCAGTTATCCTTAGGCTGACTGGCACTGCAGCCCCAAGAGACAAAGATAGCCAGGAAAATAGCTACATGTTCCTAACCTGGGTGTTACTCCCTAAACTGTTTTCATACATAGTGTTTGTGTATATGGTAGAGCTTCCTTTAACAGGACTGTGCTTAGAAATGTCCTCTGGACAGAATGGGAATGGCTGATTTACATTGGCCAGCCTTTGATCCCAATAACATTTTGGTCATTTATGCTGACTTGTCATTGTCACTGACGTGAGTCACGGATGCCAAGAAAAGGCTGGGCCAGCATTTGAGGGCTGCAGTCTGACTTGCTTTTGTAAAAAAGATCAATGGCTTTCTTGTCAGCCCCTAGATTGTGCATAGGAAATGATGTGAAACCTTCCTGGCATTCAAATGAGCATCCTTGGTCTTTCCAGACAGTATCTAATGTGATGTTTGTGGCTTCTGCTCATTTGTCTTCCAGGTGCCTTTGCTTTCATAGTGCTAAAGGAGCAGACAGCTCGTGTAGACCACATCAAAGAAGAGCTCAAAACCATAGTGGCTTCCAAGATAGCAAAGTACGCAGTGCCTGACCACATCCTGGTAAGTGGGAGACTGAAACTGGTACCAGCAGCAGGAAATGGTCACATCACACACCCCTTGCTGTCCTGCCTGCAGGAAAAAGAGGCAGGAACCATCCTGCTCTGGCAGGATAAAGAGGCAGGAGAACAGAACTGGCAGGAGGGATCCAGGGAGGGGGAGGGCAGGTGCAGGGGCCTGTCTGCGTGTGAGAGAGGCACTGAGAGGCACTGACACTGCCCAGCTGGCTTGCAGTGACGATCAGCATCAACACCAGCCCTCAGAGCACTGACTGTGTCTGTAGCACAGCAGGCCTGGCCCTGGAAGCACAGATGAGCTCCAAGCTCTGTCTCAAGCCTCCTCACCTTTCAGCAGCTCCCTTTATTTGTTAGGGGGAGGATTCACAAAGCTTCCCCTTAGCTGTCCCCCAAGCTCTGCCTGCATCCATTTCTCTCTTCTTGGAGGCAGTGAGCAGACACTTCTTTGAGGGGCTCTGCTTTAGCCACGTGCATGTAAGGTGAGCACCAAGGCACGGCCAACAGAACACAACAGGAGCAGCCAAGAGTGGCTCCTTCAACCTGGAACACCCCAGGATATCCTCAGTGGATTGGAGAAGCTTCCAGAACTTGCAGGTGTGCAAGGGAATGCCTCCATTTCCCTGTGTTTTGGGGTAGTCCTGCAGAGAAGTCCTCTAACTCTTTCCTTGCCTGTCAGTTAATGCTGTAGAATTTTGTAGCCTGCTTGGTCTGATTGCGCAGCAAAATGTGAGACCTGTTGGTGTCTCTGCTCAGTGTCTGAGAACTCTTCACCAGGCTCACATTTATGCTAAAGCCTTTGAATTTGCTGCCAAGTCCTTCCCAGGAGGCATAGCCAAGGCATTTAAGATTGTTCTGGATGTGAAGGAAGGTGTGTAGGCTGACACATACCAGGCAGAGAGAAACATCAGCAGACCGAGCAGGAGACCCTGCAGCTGATGTGTAGAATTGTGTTGCTTTATATTCCTGCTCTGTAAAGCTGAATTTATATATATATATATATATATATATATATATTTCTGTCTGTTCTGCTAATGTCTTGAGATTTGTGTCACCATTTGTGCCTAAGTTTTCATGTGCAATTAGATTTTAATAGTTAACAGCATGTTCAGGACCTGATTCCTAAAAGAGCTGTGCATCCTGCAGCACTCAGTCTGTACGTGGCAATGGGGAACAAAATCCACTTAAAATAAGAATAAAACGTATGGCTAGTGACACTCCTTTCCTTGGATGTAATCTTGTGTGCTTCATCATCCATTTCCCAGGAACCTCAGAGGAGCTGTGGCCATGAAATAGTGTGCCAGGCTTAGGATAGTGCAGCCAGATTTCCCTGTGGTTTCCAGCAGGACTCAAGCTCCACTAAGGGCGCATCCTTCCCTCCTTTGCAGGTGGTGAAGCGCCTCCCCAAAACCCGATCTGGGAAGATCATGAGAAGGCTGCTGAGGAAAGTGGTCACTGAGCAATCAAGCAGCATGGGAGATGTCACCACACTCGATGACCCAAGTGTTGTCAAGGAGATACTGGATGCTTACCAGAAATACAAGGAGAAGAATTCCTCGTAACAGGCGGCTCTGGAATTTCTCTCCTTCGGAAATGTGGAAGGTCTCAAATAACCAGGCAAACAGCATAGCTGTCTCTTGGTGGTTTTTTTTTAAACTGTTTCCTTCTAGGGGAACAAGATTTTCCACTCCACAACATTTTTTGGGATGGCACAGGGCTAGGAGCAGTCTGCAGTTTTCCACCGTCAGTGAACTCCTTTTCCTTGCGCTCAGGGCTGTGTAGAGCAGCTGTTGGTGGTTTCCATGAGCTGTGCTGAAATTTAACATGAGCTAAAGCAAGATGCAGATGCTCTTTTTAATGTTCCTCTTTTTAATGTTACTGTACAGGGAAATGTTTTTTACACCATGCTTCTTGCTGTTTTAAAAGAAGCCCTGGAAAACACTTCTTCAATGTTTTCCCTTCAGCTTGGATATCTGAGTCTAAGCAGCTGTATTTCACTGCAACTCCGGTGCCTTTTCAGCAATTCTGGGTATTCTAGAAGGTGTTTCATGTGCATTATTTACTAGGGACATGAGAAGGACATGGCCACTCTGATAATTCTTCCTTGACTTTGCCCATTATTCTAATATCTCCTTTCCTCATATGGATTTTTTGCTGCCACCACATGTCCTGGGACTTCCCGGAGATGGTGAGCCTGTGACCCTTCACGTCCCACCTTGGTAACCCAGCACCAGCACTTGCAGCTGCAAAAAGGAGCCACAAAGCCCCCCAGTGACTGGACTTCCTCCATACCCTCAGTGCACAGCTGCCATGCTGATTTACCAAAGAGTTAAGTGCCACGTGGGTACCCACAAACTGCAGAGTCCTCAAAGAAGAAGTGCCTCTTGCCTTCTGGAAAGTGAAGCAGCATTCCAGACCAGCAACCTCAGAATATCAGGGAAGAACAGCCTTTGTCATTGCTATGCTTTCAAGATTGCAGTTAATGTAGTCAGTGTTTTATTTCTGGATTCATTTTATCATGACCACATTCCAGTTGAAGTGCTCCTTACATTTGGGCTGTACAGAAGAATTTGCTAGTAGGGCTACTTATTCCTGAATTTAATTGGAGCAACACTGCTTTTTCCAGGGGAATTGTGTACCAGAAGGACAATTTGTGCACCTAACTGGAGGCAGGGAAGGCAGGAGGGAAACGGGAAGGTGATCTGTAGGACTGGGAAAGGTGTGGGGAGTTTTTTGGCCAGCAGAGATTCTGGTAGCACAAGGGGAAGCAGGCTGCTTGAAGTATGATATGTTCTCAAAGACAGGTGTGGTGTCTTAGATCCCAGAGTTCCTCTGAGGACACCAGCTGCATTTGCTTTTTTTAAAAAAAAATATTTTAAATGTCTCTAGGGACTGAATAATACAGTAAGGAATACCGAGCTTCGTTAAATATCCCATCCTTCTGACTGAAATGCATTTAGATAAGGTAAGTAGACAGCCTGTGGACTTTCTGGGAAGTTGAAGATCAGGTTTGAAGGTTTGACAGGATGTTAATATTTTAGGAGATAGACAGTACTTTATTGCCATTGCAATGGAAAAAAAAAACAAATCCCAACCTGCTTCCTTAAGTAATTTTCAAGTGGGAAGCAGACAAGAGTTAATGTTTTTGACAGAAAAAGTGCTCTTACTTGTTTAAACAAGTTGTCTCCATGCAGTCTGAAATAACAGTGTGGAGGAAGAAAAATTACTTTTGGACAAGATCACACACTTTTCCTTTAATCAAGAAAGCATTTCTTATATTATGGACATAGAATTTCCTTGTCTTGTTGACCTGAAATTTCCCTGTGTGTTGTGTTGTCCCAGTGGTCACAGACCCATGGTTTAATTCACCTGAACTTTCACAAACACTGTCTGTGTGAGGAGCCATGTGCTTTGGTGCATTGGGACATTTCTCACCCAGTTCCTCTGCTCAGGGACAATGAGAGATGGGGGCACTCCCTCACCTGCATCCCTTTTGTCCCAGCCTGCATGGGCTCAGGGACCACGGCTGCCAGGGAGGCTCCAGGCTCACCACAAAGCTGCAGAAGCACAATGAATGCACAGCTGGCACAGCTGGGGTGCAGCTGGAAAGCTGTGGGTGCCCCATCCCTGAAAATGTTGAAGGCCAGGTTGGATGGGGCTGTGAGCAGCCTGGTCTAGTGGAATCTGTCCCTGCCCGTGGCAGGGGGGTTTAGGTAGATGGCCCTTGAGGTCCTTTCCATACAAACCTCGTTTCCACAGCTGAGCTGTGGTGCTTGGGATGCCCACCTGCTCAGCAGCCTGCTTGGGGTGCTCCAGGAGAGCAGGTGGTGCTGTGTGCTGCCCACAGGGTGCCCTGTCCTGCAGGGGACACAGCCTGTGCTGGGCAGCCTCAGCCTCTGGGTGAGACTGCACTGGTGCCACTGTCCCAGCACTGGCTCTTGGGGCTGGCAGCCTGTGCCCAGCCCGTGCTGTGGCACCCTGAGCCTGCTGAAAACATGGCTGGGCTGGGCTTGGAAAGAGCTCCTCTCGTGGAAAGAAGGATACTGTGCTTTACTGAGCAGGCTGCTCATAGAAAGCTTTAAATTGAAATGGAAATTTTACATTTTCCTCCCAGAGTTTAAAGTTTCCATCCAGAGAAGTCCCCATTTCTTCTTTCTACCCACTGTGTCTGCCAGCTGCAGCAGTGGCCTCTTCACTGCAAGCTTGAGCTGAGCTTTGCATTTCCATCAGCAGCAGCACTGGTGTGTGGTGACAGAGCTTTCTACTTCATACGCAGCAGGCTGGTGGCTCAGGCAGGGATTCAGCCCACAGAACTGGTGCTGGTTTCCTCAGTGCCTGAAATGCCAGGAAGGAGGAAGTTTCTGAAGTACCCCAGGCCTGCAAGGCTCTTAAGCCAAGCTGATCTTCACCAATCAGAGGTCAGACATCAGTGGGATCGTGGGACAAACTTGGGGGCAGTTCCTTCATTTAGAAAAGCAGAGTTGTTGAATTTTTCTAAACCTTTGTGTGCTCATGAGTGATGTACATTTTGTTTGTCAGACTGCCTTTGTATCTTCATTAAAAGAGATCCAAAGTCAATTTCACCTGTTGCCATTTATTGCAAAGGGCCAGTATGCTTTTGTTTCCCCACTCAGTTTGCCAAGACCTGGTCATGGTGCTTTTCCCCCCAGGTGGAGACCCAGACCATGATTCTTCCAATTCTATAAAGGGAAAGCTCCATCTGTCCAGAAGTGTGTTTTGTACAGTCTAATGTTAAGCCTTTAATTGGATTTTGTTTACTTGTAATCATGCTTTAAACACATTTCTTGTCCTTTACCAAAAGCAGTGTCTTCATTGATCTCTGTGTTCATATTTTCAGTAAAGGAAATAGGTGTGATGGTTTGCCTTTCCATGGGAGGTGTCAGACCTGTCCTGTCAAGGGTCTGGGACTTTCTCAGTTCTCTGAACTTTCAAAGGGAAAGGAGTTTGAGATCAGAATGAATTGTGATCCAAATTGCTTTGCTCCTTTTCTCTAAGCAGTGGCTCAGAGGAAATGAGTTAATGCCAGAAAAGTGCCACTGCAAAAAAGAGCAAAGTTGAAGAAAGTTTGGATGTCAATAAGCTGCAGGTCTCTTATAAATCCTGAGATCCCACTGCTTTACACGTTTTCCTGTGTGATGCAAACAGAGAATAAGGAGTGGGAATATTTAATTACCATTAACTGACATGGATAATTCTGTTCCTTGCTTTGTGCACACCTTGCACAAGTAGAAAAGGAGTGAAAGTAGAAAAGGAGTGTTTTGTGGGCAACATGAGACAGCATTGTGTACAAACTGTGTAGCGTTCCAGAGACAAGCAGATGAGAAGGAATTTCTTTCCAGGTGCCTTGGATCATTTGTCAGTGACACAAAACACGTCCTCTGCAGGGTGTCTTGTCCCTTAAGAAGTGAGAAAGACTTGAGTTTCACCCTCTGCCTACCCTGTGGATAAAACAATAGGTGTAATGAGGGGATGAACACGGTTAGCCTTCTATCTCCAGCAGCTGCTTTTGGAAAGGTTCCAGTGCCACTTGCAGCCCTCTGGCAAGTCACAGAAAGGTCTGGACAGAAAAGCAGGTGTCCATCTCCTCACTTTGTCTCTCAGTGCTACAGCTGCTCTGATCTGTTTACTGATAATTTACTGGTAAAAGTGGAGACTGTTTTCTGGTCTAACACAATTATGTTTAAGGGCTGCCTCTGTGACCAATTAAAGCCACAGAAATTGATTTCAGCAACAGGTTTCTGTTTTCCAGTTACTCAGGAACAGATGATCCTTTTCCACCTTGAAAACAGACAGTTCTGGACAGGGAATTGCCTTCTGGCTGACTCTAGAGGTGAAGCATGTTTTTCATGGCAGTGGCCCCAGCCCTGTTTTGTCTGGGATAGAAGAATTTGGGGACATAACCACCTTTTGCAGTGGAAATGATCATGACTGTGCAAAAATTACCAGCCTACAAACAGTGGCAATAAAATCTGCTGTGGCAGATCATTCTTACTCTTGCTTCTGTTTCTCTGTAGCTTTTGTGTATCTGTGACTGTGTTCACAGGGATCTTAGGTTTAGGGAAGAGACGAGGATCTGACTCCATGTTTCAGAAGGCTTGATTTATTATTTTATGATATATATTCTATTAAAACTATACTAAAAGAATAGAAGAAAGAATTTCATCAGAAGGCTAGCTAAGAACAGCATAAGAAAGAATGATAACAAAGGTTTGTGGCTCAGACTCTCTGTCCGAGCCAGTTGGACTGTGATTGGCCATTAATTACAAACATCCAACATGGGCCAATCACAGATGCACCTGTTGCATTCCACAGCAGCAGATAATCAATGTTTACATTTTGTTCCTGAGACCTCTCAGCTTCTCAGGAGAAATAATCCAAAGGAAGGGATTTTTCATAAAAGATGTCTGTGACATGTATCTGCCTTGACTCTTCGTGTCTGAGCTGACAGCTTACTTTGGCTTTTGGGTATACTGGAACTGGAGAGTAGAACCCAGTGCTTTTTAGTGTTCATCCTGTGCCTGGCATGCAGTAGACTCAAATTTCTTTTTATACTGATTGAATTTTGGGGATATGGTTTTCCTTTTCTCTGCCTTGGTCTTCTGCACTCCCAGGAATGACAGCCTCACAGCACAGTTAGATGGGGTCATGGAATAGAGGTCCCAAGGCTCTGGGGTGAGCTGGAAGATGGATGTTCAGGAAGGTGGATGTTCCTAAGGGATCAGTGCTGCAAACTTCATTTACAGCTGCTGGGCCTTTTGCCTGAACTCAACCAGAGCACAGAGAAAAGGTCCCCCTGCCATGCCTCCCCTGGTGCCCAGGGATGAAAGGATGAAAGAAACGCTCCAATGATGACAATGACAACAACAAAACTATTTATTTTTGACAGCAAATGAGCACCCAACGCCCTCCAGCCCTCCCAGACTGGCAGGCTGAGCGGTGCCATTTCCATAGCATGAGGTGCTGGTAGCTGATGCCCAGGAATGCTGCTGGGCTCAGGGGGCAGAGTGTGTACAAAACCTGCATTCCAAGCCCTGATCATGAGACCCCGGAGCCACTGGCAAGTTCAGCAGCTCTTCTTCATTCCCTGCAGGTGATGGCCCAGCCTTGGAGGCTGCCCCTGGGGACAGGGAAATGCTCTGAGTGTAGATTTGAATACTCAGGAACAATCAAAATGAGAATTGTTTTGAGGCAGGTGTTGTAATGTTTGGTTTAGGTGTGTCTGCAGGAAAGAAAGCAGGAATAAACCCCTTGCAGAACAAAGGAGAACTTTGGATGGCAAATTTACACCCTACAGATACACTGATCATATCGAGCCACTGAACACTGATCACGTTTATGTTGGTTTTGGGTGTCTCTGCAATAAAGAAAGCAGGAAATAAACCCCTGGAACAACGAGATACAGCAAAAGAGGAATGTTTGGATGGTGAATTTGTTCCCTACAGCTCTTGCCCAACTGAGTTTTGGGGCCATCTACTGGGGAGTGCAAAGCTGCTTTTACTTCCACTGCCTGGTGCCGTTGTTTGTGTCCCACCACTTTGTTTGATGTGAAGAGAAATAAACAACATCTGACACCAGCAAGCTGCAACCCAGAACTGAGTGGGAATTACAGAAATAAAGGCCTTGAAAAGTAGCTTTGGAAAGGGTCTCCATCCCAGACAGTATGAAAGCCTCAGGCCAGGCCTGGCTTAGGGCTGGCAGCCCTTGGGAAGGGCATGGAAGGGGCTGGAGCTGGGCTGGGGTTTTGCAGCCATGGAAACGAGAGAACCATGGTGAGCGTGTCACAGAGGGGCAGCCCCAGGCTGGGCTGGTGCAGGCTGTGCTTGGCACGGCCCCAGCGGCAGCAGGCGCGTCTGGCTCTGCCTCTCTGTGCCGAGCGCCGGCCATTGGAGCCGCCCGGCCTTGTGCAAAGGCTGGCACCAAGCTCTCTGTGGCGATTGGAGCCACCCAGCCTTGTTCCAAGGCTGGCACCAAGCTCTCTGTGGCGATTGGAGCCACCCAGCCTTGTTCCAAGGCTGGCACCAAGCTCTCTGTGGCCATTGGAGCCGCCCGGCCTTGTTCCAAGGCTGGCACCAAGCTCTCTGTGGCGATTGGAGACACCCGGCCTCGTGCAAAGGCTGGGACCAAGCTCCTGGCGCTGCCACCCCTGAGAGCCATCCCAGATCCAAACCCAGACACTGCTGCCTGGCAGAAGCACGGGTTCAAAGATGGATTTCACCAGAAAAGGAAAGGCCACTGAAGGAAAAGGTGAACATAGAAAGGAGCGGAAATGCTGGGGCCAAATGGGAAAAAATCCCCCCAGACTTCAGGGGAAACTGGTCCATGTTGGTCAGTGCTGGCTCTGTGTCAGAGGAGGTGCCTGACAGCTACAGATGATCCTGCAAGGACATCCATGGCATCACAACATTGTCTCATTAGTTTACACTGCTTCCTCCTTTTTGACAGTGGCCAAATGACTCCTCCTGTCAGCCAGGACAGGAGCTGTGGCCACCGCTGACCCCAAACTGGACATGGTCATGAGATGCAAATCCTGCTGCTTTCTCTGCCATCAATGTTGAGTCTCACTACAGTTCTTCCTCTGCTTGCTGATCAGGTCCAACATTGAGGATGGTATTATGGTGCTATAGAAACACCAATAAGGCCTGCCTGGTGGCTGAGAGGTCTTTGTGGTTTTCAGAAATAGCACTCAGAGCTGTGTGGGTTTTTCCTGCAGATTCACACAAGGCCAGCCTCAAGAAGGAATCTTTTTTCCTCTCTTACCTCCATCTTTCCCTTCAGACTTGCTAACTCAATACAGCTCAGAGGAATTAAACACAGGCTAGTTCCAGGAAAAATAAAACCAAAGAAATTGTCTCAAAAATTAAAAAAAAACCTTCAGTGTCTCACCCATTAGATGTGTTGATGAAAAGGTGGGAGTTCCCCTAACTCAATTCTTGCCCTCTGAGCAGAGCTCAGCCTCACAGAGAGGTGAGGTTGGATCTGAGCTGCTCTCTGTTGGGAGGAAGGGTCCTGTGGCAGCCCAGAGAGGCTGTGCACATTGGCAGGGAGCAGCTGTGCCCTGCATGTGCCCCTGCAAGGAGCTGTGCTGCTGCCAGTGCCCCTGGAGCTGTGGGGCTGCTGAGCTGTGGGGCAGGGAGAGGAGCAGGAGGCTGCAGGTGCAGCTGAGCCATTGCTGGAGAGCACAGGGCTCCGGGCTCCCTGCTGTCCCAGGGCAGCCCAGAGGCCAGGCTGGGCCTGTGCTGGCTCTAGCTTGGGAATCTGTGCCATGAAATACAGAGCTTCAGGTGCTTTAGGTTTGCATGGCAGGCTCTGATACATTTTCTGTCTCTGCTTTGCAGGCCTGACTGGCTCCCCCCTTGCCAAGAGGTTTTCCCTGGCAAGGCCTTCCATGCTCCTTCCCTCCAAGCCGTTGCCTCCCATCCAGAAGAGCTCTCTTTCCACCAAGCCAAGCAAGATATTGAGCAGAGAGCAAGAGATTGGCAAAAATGTCACCAGTTATGATGAGGACGGTAGAAAAACCCAGGAGCAGAGTTCAGAGAGAAAAGGACGTAAGGTAAGGAGAGCAAGCTAAGTCCAGTGTGGTGAATTTTCAGTTCATGTGCAATAGGAAGAGCTCTGAGACCTTTTCCTGCGCTGTGAGCCCAGGGACATCCTTCAGAATGGCTTTGTGGGGACTTCAGAGATGGAGATCAGCACTGGCTGTGAGGCACGTCAGGGGCAGGGAGAGAACAGGGACCTAAACCCACTGCCATGCCATCCTAAAGGCCACTGGAGGCTGTGGCACCCCAGAACACCTTGGTGCCAATGCCAGCTGGGAATGCAGCCACACTTGCAGATTAGTGAGCACGATGAGTGAGCTGAGAAATGTGGGGCATGGTCTCTCCCTCAGCACTTCCCTTTCCATTCCCCATCCTGAGCCAAGCTGCTGCACCAGTTTGACTTTTCCTGCCAGGCCCCAGTGAAGAGCGTGGCTAAACTTCTTGAGGCATCAAAGGAGGCAAGCTGGATTCTTTATCTGGGCACTCTGTTCTGCTGTTTCCAGGTTCTCTTGACGCCCATATGCCCCAGTGTTGGGGTTATGAAGAAGAGGTCACTGCTCCCGCCTTTGATCCCCCCTATAGGCAAGGCAGGCAGTGCAGCCCTTGGCAGTGAGTACAAGGTGAAGGGGGCCCCTCTCTGGCAGGAGGAAGGGTCTTGTGCCAACTCAGAGAGCCTGTGCACATTGCCAGGGAGCAGTTGTGCCCAGTGTGTGCCCCCTGCAATGAGCAGGAGCATGTTTCCCTGTGCAGCTGTTTAGGAGTTGCCAGGAAATGTGTCCCGTGAAATATGGAGCTTTAGACGCTTTAGTTTTGCATTCTGGCCTTTGTTAAATTTTGTGTCTTCACTCTGCAGACCTGACTGAGCGTGGTGATCCCAAAAAATTTTTCCTGGACACTCCCTATGTGCCCTTACGTGCCAAGCTCTTGCCTCCCATCCAGGAGAGTTCTCTTTCTTCTGAGCCCAGTAAGATGTGCAAGAAGAAGAAGAAGCGGGAACGTAGGAAAAATGTCACTGTCTCTGATGACAGCTGTGGGCATAAGAAGGAGCTGATTTCAGCAGGGAAAGGATGTAAGGTCAGGAGAGAAAGCAAAATCCTGTGTGGTAGATTTTCAGTTTGTGTTCTGTAGGAAGCTCTCTGAGACCTTTTCCTGTGCTGTGAGCCCAGGGAAGCAGCTGAGCCAAGGAAGAGCTCAGCTGGACACTGAGCTCCAGGCTGTCTTTGCAATGGGTGTGTAGTGCAGACTTCATGTCCTCAGCATGGATCAATAACAGGAAAGGTCTCTGAATGGTTTCTGGGCTCTGCCGTGGTTCCTCCTCTGTCTCATTCCTGAGAAAACACCAACAAGCAGTCACAGCAGCTCCAGTTGTCCACTCTGGTCAAGTGTATCTCGGCCTATCCCTCACCATTTCTCTTTCTGTTCCGTATCCTAGGCCATGCTTCTTCATCAGCCTGACTCTTCTTTTCCTGCCCAAGTCCCAGCTGAGAGCGTGGCTGAATTTCTTGGGGCATCACACGGGGCAAGTCTGGATGCTTGAGCTGAGCAGAGTGCTGTACTCTCTCTAGGTTTCCTTGGTGCCTGTGTGTTCCAGCGCTGGGCTTATGAGGAAGTGGTCGCTGGGCCTGCCTGTAATCCCCCCTATCCGCAAGGCAAACCAGCCAGCTCTTGGCAGGGCGGTGAGGGCTGAGCCAGGCTCAGCCTCACACAGAGGTGAGGGGGGAGCTGGGCTCTCTCTGGCAGGAAGGTGGGAGGAAGGCAGCCCAGAGAGGCTGTGCACACTGCCAGGGAGCAGCTGTGCCCTGCGTGTGCCCCCTGCAAGGAGCAGGAGCATGTTTCCCTGGGCAGCTGTTGAGAGGTTTCCAAGGAATCTGTCCCATGAAATACGGAGCTTCAGATGCTTTAGGTTTGCATTGCGGGCTCTGATACATTTTGTGTCTTCACTTTGCAGATCTGACTGGCTACAGTCTTTCCAAGAGGTTTCCCCTGGACCCTTCCTATGTTCCCTTACCCACAAAGTACTTGCCTCCCATCCCCAAGAGCTCTCTTTCCTCTGATCTCAGGAAGAAGCTGCCGCCTGTCCGAAGAGTATTTAAAGAGTAAGATTTATGTGTTGGGGTTCATAGCCAACAGATATTCTGTATGTTCTGATATTTAGGTGTAATTTTGAATAAATGTGTTTTGATTGTATCTTTAAATGCTGACGACATATTTCTAATTGCATACATTTTATTTTGATGGTTTGAAAAACTTAAATGAATAAATTTAATTGATATCAACCAAAAGGAGAATGTGAGAGCAGGACCTGCTCGCCAAAAGATTATGGGAGTGCAGCTCACTCGATGTGCCAGTGTCTCACCACGTCCTTTCCCCACTGGGCTGCTCCTCATCCTCTTTTGCCACGTTTTCCTTGTGTCATTTGTGCTGCTGTTCTTAGCATTACAACAGGGCCACACATTGACATGTTTGGGGGAAAATGGATCCAAAAGATCCTGTCTAGTCAAAAGTTATCTACCTAGATGAGTTCTGCGCTCACCAAAGGCCTGAGCAAAGAAACCAAGAGAAGTGTGCCCAAGCAGCAAAGCTTTGCTCCTTTGCAATCTCACACAGATCTGGCTCACCTGGGTAACCTGTTCCCAGTGCCTCACCAGCCTCACAGTAAAGAATTTCTTCCTAGAAAATTGCAAAGAGAGTAAAAATATTTCTGTAAATACATCAGCAACAAATGGAGGGCTAATGAGAATCTCTGTCTTCTCCTGGACATGGAGGGAAACACAGAACAAAGGTTGGGGAAAAGACTGAAGATCTGAATGTACTCTTTCCTGGGTAAAAACTGTCAGGATGGCTGGGCCCAGGGAGTGGTGGAATTCAGTGGAATGAAATCCAGCTGGTGCCTGGTCACAAGTGGTGCTCCCAGGGCTCAGCACTGGGGCCAGTTGTGATTCCCATCGTTGTCAATGATGGGAAGGGGAGGATCAAGGGCACCTCAGGCAGCTCACAGACGATGCCAAGCTGGGTGGGAGTGCTGATCTGCCGGAGGGCAGGAAGTCTCTGCAGAGAGATCTGGACAGGCTGGATCATGGGCTGAGGCCACTTGCATGAGGTTCAACAGGGTGAAGTGCCCTGTCCTGCCCTTGGGAGGCCACAGGCTGGGGGCAGAGTGGCTGGAAAGCCGCCCAGCAGAGGAGGACCTAGGGGTGCTGGTTGGCAGTGCCTGAACGTGAGCCAGGTGTGCCCAGGTGGCCAAGAAGGCCAATGGCATCCTGTCCTGGGCCATGCTTCAGTGGCGGCCTTGGCAGTGTCAGGGGTCTCAGGTTCTTGGGGGGTCTCTATGATCTTAAAGGTCTTTTCCAATGGAAACAGTTCTGCAGTTCTAGACCTCCATTCCTGTTCTGAAGGATGCAGTCCCCAAATAGACCTGCATTTGTGTTTTTAAGGAATTCAGCATTGACCTCTCCTCGAAAGTAATAGGAATCAGGCATTGAATGCTCTCAAAAAACTTTTATTTCTTGTTCTTAGCTTGTGTGTTTGAATTGAGGTGCTTTTGTACAGGAAGGTTGGACCATGGGATAAATGCAGGCAATTCATCTGCAAGGGCACTTGTTTCACCTGCTTTTCCGCTTCCTTTCCCCAGTGGTGGCAGATTTGGGAGTATTTTCTTGTGCTTTGACTTCTGCCTCAGACTTGCTCATGGATGTGTTGTAAAATCTTATCCACATAAGATTTTGTAGTGAAAAATGCTTGCAGACTGGTGGGAATTGCTAGAGACAAGGCTTACAAACCAGCCCCCAGTATGATTAGCTTAAATGTCCCTGCTTAAATCCAGGTATGATTCTATTAAAAAGGAACTAACTATTTCAACTCCCCTTCCCTCTCCCATTTTTTAAAATTTTTTGTAGCTTTTGGGGCAAGTCCTTGTGCCATTCCAACTCTTTTTTGTTATCAAATGTGCGAAGTGCTGTTGCTGCTGTAGCAGCAGGCTGAGTTCAGTGGAAAAGCTGATTATATCAGCCCACTGAACACTGGGGGCATCTAATGCAGAGTGCAAAGGTTCTTTGAATAGATAGGAGAGATGAGACTTGAAGAAATAATTTTGCAGATGCAGAAAAAGGGATCAGACCCACAGGTCCCGTGGCTCAGGCTTAGTTCATCCAAATCAAGCAGGATTAGTTTTATCTGCTCTGTTGGGGAGTGATTTAGAATGACCTGCCCATGCTATTTCCATTAAGAAAATTTGGAATTGTCAGGAACTGCCAGAGCCTTCAGCCTGGTCTTGAACACTTCCAGGGATGGATGGGGCAGCCACAGCTTCTCTGGGCAGCACCTGTGCCAGTGTTGTTTCTGTAAGCAGGGTACACTAATAATTTGTTTCCATCTTTTCCAAATACTAAGGGATCTTGGGCCACATCATTTTGGGAGTGGGAAATGCCCAAATTTCTCTACATTCCAGCCCAGCATTTGAAAAAAAATTTTTCCCTGTACTGAGGAATTCAGGTGTTCTTTGCTTTTTCTATTTTTTTTTTTTTAAGGGAGATGGATGGAAATCATATCCTGTTGTTCGCCCAACTCTGAAGCTCATGGAAATATTTTTACAGCTCCAAGAAAATGAATGGTTACAATTTTGAAAACTACCATTTCTCCAAATTCCCAACTGGTTCATTGGTTCCTTTCTGTGGTGCATTCCTCCAGCTAGCGAATTTTCAGGGTTTACTGTCTCATTTTGGGTCGAGAAATCTGTCCCAAACACTGTGGGGGCACTCTGGAGCTGTTTGGGAACAGTTCTTTTTCGGAATTCTTTTGTGTCGGGATCAAAGGGTAGGCATTTGCAGGGGCAAAATAATTCTCTGTCTGTCCTGTATTTATTAAAGCAGCTGTCATACTTCAGCCTCCCCCTCCTCACTGCACGGTTTGTGGGCAGGGGCGTGCGGGCGAATCGTGACACCAAGTAGTCCCACTCGTTGCTCGGCGAGTGGAGGGCGAAAACGCGGTTGGGTGTTCGGGAAGATGCGGGAGTGACCCGAGGCTGCTCGGGTCGGCTGCGGGGTGCGGCGGAGGCAGGGAAGCAGGCGGCGGAGGGGCCGGACGGGGCAGCGGAGGCACATTCGCCATCGGCTGTGGGATCTCTCAGTGTGTAAGGCCCGGCGGAGGGAGAGACGCGGAAGGATACAGGCGAGGCGCTCTCGAGTCATGCTGCCGTGCTGCCGTGTGTAGATCCGGTGGCGGCGGAAGCGACGTGACAGGGCCCCGGGACACCGGCTGTGGCGGCAGAGCGGCACGCAGCGGCTCGGAACCGGCACCGGGCTGCACCAAAGCTGCGGCGAAAGCAGCGGGGGGTGGCGGCGGGGCCGCGGGGGGGAGAACTGCTGCGTGCGGTGATGCCGGAAGCAGCGCTGAGGTTGGACGAGGCGGCGCGGAGTGATATTGCTGGTGCAGGGGTTGTAGCAACCGCGCATGCGTGGGTTGCGTCACTGGCTCAGCGTGGGGGGCAATGGCGGACGGGCAGAAACGGGAGACAGGGCTGCGGCTGCGGTCGTGGCCGCGCCATCCAGCAGCTCGGAACCGGGAGGCTGCGGGGGGAGGCACGGCTCGGCCCGGGACCGCGGCGGCGGGGCGGCCTCGTCAGCGGGAGATGATCCCGGGTGGCGGGAGGCTGCTGCGGGGGGCTGAGCTGGAGCCGCGGCAGGCACGGAAGCGGCCGCAGGCACCGGTTGTGAGACGCCGCGGCGCCGGCACGGGGAGGGGGTTGGGGCGCCCCGGTCCCAGCGTAAGCGGTGCCGTGCCGGGGACCGGGGGGATTGCGCCGAAACGCCGGCAGGGACGGGGTTAACCATGGGCGTCTGCCCTGCCGCGGGGCCCGTGGGCAGCTCGGGGGGGGGGGGGGGGGGGTCAGGGCTGCCGCAGCAGCGTGCACAAGGGGCGCTGGGGACGCCAGCGCGGCAGCGACGGACGCGGACGGGACTTCGGCCACCACCGGCGCGGGGGCGGGGAGAGGAGCGGCCGCGCTCGCGGGTGGCGGGGAAAGCGGCGGGGACGGGCGGGGGCGGGGCCGCGGTGACGCTGGTGGGCGGGCTCGGAGAGGCGGGATTGGCGGGCGGGGCGGCGGGGATGGCGAAACCGGCGGCGGGAACCGCGGTAGGCGGGACAGCAGGGATCGACGGGATGGCAAAGGCGGGGATGGCGGGAGCGGTGGGAGGGGGAGCGAGCAGGGGGAAAGGGTGTCGGGACTGCGGGGGCGCGGGCGGGACGGCAGGGTGAGCAAGACTGCCGGTACCCGAGCTGTGGAGTCCGAGGGGCGGGCGGGGCGTGTCCCGTTCTGGGCTCGCGGCAGGAGCAGAGCTCGGCGGGGCAGCTGCTGTGGGAATGCTCTGTGCGGCAGAGAGCTCGAGCAGCGCCCTGCAAGCTGGGACCAGCCCCGCGGCAGCCATAGCCCGGCAGGAGATATTAATAAAGAGCTTAAGTCCCACTGTGTCCCTAAAGTCTCTATGGCAGCCGCGCTTCATGGCACCCTTTACGGCCGCTTTTGCGACAGTCACCTTTTACGGCAGTAGCGCTTTACGGCACCTTCTTGCGACAGTGTTGCTTTACGGCACCTTTTGCGACAGTCGCGCTTTACGGCGCTTTTACGACAGTGTTGCTTTACGGCACCTTTTACGACAGTGGCGCTTTACGGCCGCTTTTGCGACAGTCGCGTTTTACGACACCTTTTACGACAGTGCCGCTTTACGGTCGCTTTTGCGACAGTGCCGCTTTACGGCACCTTTTACGACAGTGATGCTTTACGGCCGCTTTTGCGACAGTCGCGCTTTACGGCACATTTTACGACAGTGCTGCTTTACGGCACATTTTACGACAGTCGCGCTTTACGACCCCTTTTGCGACAGTGCTGCTTTACGGCACCTTTTACGACAGTGCCGCTTTACGGCACCTTTTGCGACAGTGTTGCTTTACGGCACCTTTTACGACAGTCGCGCTTTACGGCACCTTTTGCGACAGTGCTGCTTTACGGCACATTTTACGACAGTCGCGCTTTACGGCCGCTTTTGCGACAGTGCTGCTTTACGGCACCTTTTACGACAGTCGCGCTTTACGGCCGCTTTTGTGACAGTCGCGCTTTACGGCACCTTTTGCGACAGTCGCGTTTTACGGCACCTTTTACGACACCTTTTGCGACAGTGTTGCTTTACGGCACCTTTTGCGACAGTCGCGCTTTACGGCACCTTTTGCGACAGTCGCGCTTTACGACGCCTTTTACGACAGTCGCGCTTTACGGCACCTTTTACGACAGTCGCGCTTTACGGCACCTTTTGCGACAGTGCTGCTTTATGGCCGCTTTTGCGACAGTGTTGCTTTACGGCACCTTTTACGACAGTCGCGCTTTACGGCACCTTTTGCGACAGTGCTGCTTTATGGCCGCTTTTGCGACAGTGTTGCTTTACGGCACCTTTTGCGACAGTCGCGCTTTACGGCGCATTTTACGACAGTGTTGCTTTACGGCCGCTTTTGCGACAGTCGCGCTTTACGGCCCCTTTTGCGGCAGTTGCTTTACGGCACCTTTTACGACAGTCGCGTTTTACGGCACTTTTTACGACAGCTTTTGCGACAGTGTTGCTTTACGGCACCTTTTGCGACAGTGCTGCTTTACGGCACCTTTTGCGACAGTGTTGCTTTACGGCACCTTTTGCGACAGTGCTGCTTTACGGCACCTTTTGCGACAGTGTTGCTTTACGGCACCTTTTGCGACAGTGCTGCTTTACGGTACATTTTACGACAGTCGCGCTTTACGGCCGCTTTTGCGACAGTGTTGCTTTACGGCACCTTTTACGGCAGTGCTGCTTTACGGCAGTTTTACGACAGTCGCACTTTACGACACATTGTACGACAGTCGCGCTTTACTTCACCTTTTACGACAGTGTTGCTTTACGGCTGCTTTTGCGACAGTCGCGCTTTACGGCACCTTTTACGACAGTGTTGCTTTACGGCCGCTTTTGCGACTGTTCCGTTTTACAACAGTTTTACTTTACAGCATTTTACTACAGTTTTGCTTTGCAACACATTACGGCATTTCACTTTACGGTACTTTATGCTTTTTCCTTTACTTTTTTCTAAATTTATTTTTAATTTTATTTTCTAATTTTTAATTAATTTATTACATTTTTTTTTAATTTTTCTATTTTTAAAAATTTTTATTTGTTGCTGCCAAGACCAGCTCAAGCTGGTGATTGTGGTGCTCTTTGAAGGTCCTCAGGACAAGGGAAAAAGATGAGAATCTTGGCTCCACCTTTCAGACGGCTGATTTATTATTTTATGATATCTATTCTCTTAAAAGAAAATGAGACATTAGAACTTATACTAAAGAAAGGGCAATGAGACATCAGAAAGCTGGAAAGGAATGAAGAATAAAAACCCATGACTGCTCACAGCCTCAATACAGCTGGACTAAGATTGGTCATCAAGTAGAAATTATGCACAGGAGACCCTGATGCTAAACCATCTCCAGCCCACACTCCACAGCCAGCAGACAGTTATTGTTTACATTTCTTTTCTGAAGCTTCTCAGGAGAAAAATCCTAGCAAAAGGATTTTCATCAAACATGTCAGTGCCAGGGGATGGCACAGGCAGCATCGGCTGGCCAAGGTCACCGTGTCATCCTTGCCAGCCCACGTGTCACAGCAAGGAGAGAGCTCACCTTGTGCTCACCCTGTGCTCACCCAGCCCTGCCAAGGGACTGGCTGCCAAAACAGAGCTGTGCCATGCCAGTGGCTGCATGGCAGAGAGAGGACATGAAAAGCCACTGAGGAAGCTGCCACTTCCTCCCTGAGCTCTGCCCTGCAGGCCAGGCCATGGACAGCCACTTTGGGAAGGCTGCATTTGCTGCCCATCAGCTGCTCTGTGTCTTACAGGAGTTTAAATGCCCCAGGTTTGGGTTGGTGCTGAGCAGAGGGCAGTGAGGAGAAAGGGAGAAGGCTGTGCTGCAGGGCAGCTGGATCCAGGCAGAGCCGATTTGGGGAGCAGCCTTGTCTAACAGCATTTCATTTTCCAGTTCTACGATGTTTCGTTTCATTTGGCACTTCTGCTAGGACTGCACGGCAACAGGTTTCAAATATCCTCCTCAGTGCCAGCAGCCTGCTTGAAAGTGCTGTGTCTTTATCAGACCATTGATGGTCCTTCTGGAATGTGAGTCTCACTGGTTGCATCCAAACCTTGCGCTTGAAGAGCATTCTTAATTAAAGCAGTTTGGGCCTTTGGGGAAGAAGGGGCTGCAAAGCATTTCCTAAAGCATTTTCTACTCCAATTTCATTGTGAGGAAATACACCTGAAGGATGATGCACGGATTAGGATTGAGACAAAGATGAGTTTGGTGGGTCAGTTTCACTTTGAGAGCTTGAGAAGCACAGGAAGCCCAAGTGATGATCCCAGAGGGTTGAACACAGAGGTTTCACCCTCCCAGAAATTCAAGGGCCTTAACCTTAAAACCACTGCTCCCAGCACGGAGCTGTCTCAACGCTGCATTAATGTTTTCTCCTCTTTGTGCATGTGTTGAATTGAAATCCCTCTTGGGGAGGAAGTTTATTCCAAGTAAATTCCTAAACAAACAGCTGAAAAAAAACCCTGAAATGTCCTTTTACTTGATTTGCTGCTCCCTGCATGTGCATGCCAGGTCTTGACCCTGGTACTGGAGCTGAGCCTTGAAGGAGGAATTGTCTACACAAAGCTTCTCCTTCGGTTTTGGGATCCAGTGCTGATTTCAGCCCGCTCTGGTGAGAGAAATGATCATAAATACACCACGTTTCTGTGTGGCTCATGAAAAATGAAGAGCAGGTTTGGCCCAAGGCAGGTGTTGTGGTCAGATCCTATCTGCTCTGCGTGGAGTTTTTGATCTCTGGGGACCCTCTTGTGTGGGGCAGGAGTTCATGCTGCCAGCATCTCCTGCTGGGCTTCACTCCCACATCCTCCACTAATGATTTCTGAGGGTTATCTGGCTGCCCTGGCCAAAGATGCTCTGCTAAGACACCTTCTCCTTCAATTCTTCCAGGTCCCAGCAGCTTTCACAGCCTTGTATATTTTTAAATCCTTTGACATTTGAGACACTGTTCCCCTGCAAGGCTTTCTCCTAAATCCCAGCTTCTCCAAAGGCCCAAGGGGACAAGGTTGGCCAAGGGTGGAGCTGTTCTGGGTTTGCTGGTGGTGCCTTGTAGTGATCAGTGTGTTCAGAGCTGCTCTGCTGCTTCTGCCTATCACTTGGACAGGGAAGGAGTGTACTGGGATATGATAAATCACTAAATTGTCACTTCTAAATGCTGCTTGCAATGAAAACATTGTGTATAAACCCTCCTAAATGGTGTTAAATTTGTCTGCTATATTTCTTCCTTCCCACTCCACCAATGCTGCTCTAAGTATGATCCCTTAGTAGCTCAGTCTTTCTTTTTGTTTTGTGTGACATTTATGCTCATTTTCCCCAAATCTCTGGGGGTTCTTTTTAAAATGTGATATTGATTTTTTTTCTTTTTCTCTTCCCAGTCTCAGGCAGAAATATTTCTATAACCAAACCATCTCCCTTTTCAAAGCATTTAGTTGGATTGAGTAATTTCTTAAGTCCTCCATCATCAGGACCAGTTTGGGTTTGGCAGCTCAAACACCAAAGCTCTTGGCAAAGCCAGGACAAGTCCAATGGTCCTCCCTGTCCTGAAAGAGAGGAGAAAAGGAAAGTTAAGCTCACTGCAGAATCAAAGACTCCTGCATTTCATCTTTCGGCTTGGATTGCTCACCAGGGGGTTTTAGCCATAAAAAAGAGAAGGTGGCACTAAATCAAATTAAAAACTGCCCTTTCCCAATGTTTTTATTCCAGACATTCAAAGGAAGCTCATTTTTCTTCTAGCATTCTTTCCCTAATTTTAGCAGAACCATTCTCATCCCAGACCCCACTCATCAGTTGTTCAATCCTCTGGCACTGGATCTGGACAAAGGAAGGGACACATCTGGATCACAGGAAAGCATGGAGAGAAACCCTTCAAAACTGGACAGAGAAAAATGAAATGCAGGAAGGCAGAGCCCGTCCTTGCATGACTGCATTCCTTTCTTATCTGCAGCTGGATGCTCTTTGCACTTGGCCTCCTTTAAAGGAATGGATTTGCTGCTAAACACATCTCAGGCTCAGATGTGACCAGGAGAAGGCGGGATGGAGATGAGGAGTCAGACAGGGAATAGCCAGAGAGATGCAGGGCCCAGGAATATCGAGGATGGAGAAGAGAAGGAACAGGGATTGTTCTCCTTGTTTAGATCCATCAGTGCTGGGAGGTTTGGGAAGCACATGAGGGTACCAGAGGGATGCTGGGCAGGAACAGGATAACTCCAGGATAAGGGCAAGCTGCTCCCACTCCAGGGCTGGGCCAGGGAAAGAGGGGAATTTTTTTCTCTGTCCTTTCCAGTGTGATGCAGGTGCCACCGCCTGCAGAGGCAGGAAAATTTCCTTGCAATCAAGTAGAAAATCTGCCTGGCACACCCAGGATGCCAGCAGCCATTTTTCCCAGATTTCCTGCTTAGAGGCATTTTAAGCTTGCTTTGTCTCAAAGGCACCTTTTTTGCCAAGGGCATTCCCATCTCTTGGCTCCTGAACAGAGCTTTGGAGAGCTAACTTTGATGAGGGAACTGCTTCCTATTTTGATCAGTGTTAACTTGGAGTTTCCCTTGGCACCAAAATCAGGGGGTGAACCCAACCCTTGAAAGGCCATAAGATCCTAACTGTCCAACCCCCAATTCCCTCAGCATTGGCTTGTAGAACCTTTTCAGGGTTAATTTAGCAAACTTAAGGGTTTGGCAATTTCAAAACAACCAAAAAATTCATGAAAAAGAAACTGAACTGAAGCTGGCTAAAAGCAGTCCCTACCGATGACTCATTACAACAATTCAGTGAAAAGGAGGCAGGATTGATCCTGTGAAAAACGCCAATCACTTGCCTTTAAAATTTTAAAAATTTAATAGTAATAAAATGGTTCTAAAATAGTAATACAATTAGAGTAATAATAATTTGGACAATTTGAATTAGGACAATATGAGACAATAGAGACAAAGAGTTGCAGACGTCCAGGTACCTTTATCTGGGCAGCACGAGCCTGAGAAAGGACACATGTTAACAAAGGATTAACCCTCAAAAACAACAGCCTGTTGCATATTCATACACTTCATACATGATGCATAAATTCCATTCAAATACAGGATTCTGTCTGGTCAGTGTCAACTTCTTCCTCCGAATCCTAACAGCACCTTTGAGGCAGGAATAAGTTGCTTCCTTCTGAAAAGAGGGCAATAAATTCTTTTTCTCTGAAAGATTTAGGTGTCCTGTGGGTCCTATCTCACTTCAAGTCCTTTCTTTAAAAAAAGTATCCTACATAGCATAGTTTCCATTTTAACATTTTTTATAACCTAAAACTATATTTAACACTGTATTTAAGAGAATTAATAGAGCATTACTTTCTAACACAACACATATAATACTCATTTTAATATTTGCGAAAAGCCCATCATAAAATACGCATTTTTTCACATTTTTCAATACTCACCAACCCATCTGGCCAGAGTTCTGTGCCAGCAACCAGCAGGGACCTTCCTCCCATTCTCCAGCACAGGCTTCTTCCCTCCACACTCAGGGAGCTGCAGCCACTCAGGGAACACCGACTAAGTCACAACAGGAGAGGCACAAGGATAAACTGTGACCTCAATGCCGCCCAGCCCCGGCAGAAAGCACTTTCCGATCACACGGAGCGGGGTTCTTGCTCTGCCGCCCTCTCCTCTCCCCTCCCTACCCAAGGCGCATACGCGGACCGCCGCCATCATTGGAAGGGCAAGTGAGGGCCGCGCTGGGCCGCCATCTTGGGTGTGGCGAAAAAAGTGACTTTTTTCCCCTCTCCCCTCCCCAGTTTCCACCCCCTGCCGAGGCAGGAAAACTGCCTCGCAATCAAGTACAAAACCTGCCTGGCAAACCCAGGATGCTAGGAGCCAGGAGCCATTTCTCCTGGATTTCCCCTTGGTACTGGCAGAAGCCACTCCCGGCCGAGCCGCCATCTTTGTTGTGGTACCTTAAGCATCCCCCGCTCCTCACACAGGTGTTTGTCCGGTTCGGGTCGTTTGTCTCAACCCGGCCTCGACACCGATGCCGCGCTCTCATCGCCATTTTCCGCTGGGACAAAACGGTTGGCGGGGTCAGCAGCACCGGAGCCGCGCGAGTGGCGACGCCTCTGCCTGGGTCCTGCCGCGGCCGCCATCTTGAGTGTGGCTGGAGCCCGCCCCGGCTCACGCAGGGCCCTGGTACGCGGCCGCTTCGCCATCTTGAAACGGCAGCTCCGTCCCGACCGCGCCTCCGCCAGCCGCCGAAACCGGGCCCGTTCCTGTCATTGTTCCCAGGCACCGCCCCGCACGGCGGCCGCTCAAGCCCGGCCGCGTCCCTTTGCGCTCCTGACTCTGCGTCACCGCTCCCCTCTGCCCGCAGCACCGCGCTCTGCCCACACGGCGGCTGCACCGCCCCCTGCCCGGGCCGGGCGCTCTGGGGCCGGCAGGGAACGGAGGCCGAAGCTGCCGGAGAGCCTTTGGTGTTTATTCCCTTCAGCCCCAGCAGCTGCTCCTGCGGTTTAAGGGTGTGATGAGAAAAATGCGCATTTTATGATGGGCTTTTCGGAAATATTAAAATGAATATTGTATGTGTTGTGTTAGAAAGTAATGCTGTATTAATTCCCTTAAGTAGTGTGTTAAATATAGTTTTAGGTTATAAAAAATGTTAAAATAGAAACTGTGCTATGTAGGATACTTTTAAAAGAAAGGACTCACACTGAGATAGCAGCCACAGGACACCTAAATCTTTCAGAGAAAGAGAATTTATTGCTCTCTTATCAGAAGAAACGAACTTCTTCCTGCCTCGAGGGCTCTGTCAGGATTCAGAGGAAGAAGTTGACACTGACCAGACAGAATCCTGTATTTGAATGGAATTTATGCATCACGTATGAGGTGTATGAATCTGCAACAGGCTGTTGCTTTTAAGGGTTAATCCTCTGTTAACGTGGGTCCTTTTTCGGGCTCGTGCTGCCCAGAAAAAGGTACCCGGACATTCGTAACTCTTTGCATTTTTTGTCTCATATTGTCCTAATTCAAATCGTCCAAATTATTATTACTCTAATTGTATTACTATTTTTATAGCCATTTTATTACTATTAAACTTTTAAAATTTTAAAAACAAGTGATTAGCATTTTTCACAGGGCACTTGATTAGTTCATTCCTAGGTAAAAACATTATAACATTGGTTTCAAAACTACTACCCATCTTTAGTCAGAGTTTCTTACATTTCTGTATACAATAGAATGGATAGATTCTTTCCAAATGGTTTTAGAGATAAATTCCTGTTCTTTTCCAATACCAATAAAACAGAAAAACTCGACAGGTTTTGGTATTCTACACCCTCCCTGTGAATTTTCTGGCAGCTTTTGGTGCCTCTGGAGGACGGTAACCCAGCATGATCCCCCTCATTCCCCACTCCCCTGCTCCTCCATCACAGCCTGGTGTTACAGTGTTCACAGGATGAGGGAAGAGATGAGGATCTGACTCCATGCTTCAGAAGGCTTGATTTATTATTTTATGATATATATTCTATTAAAACTATGCTAAAAATAGAAGAAAGGATTTCATCAGAAGGCCAGCTAAGAATAGAAAACGAAGGAATGATAACAAAAGCTTGTGTCTTGGACAGAGAGTCCGAGCCAGCTGGACTGTGATTGGCCATTGATTAGAAACAACTACACGAGACCAATCCCAGATGCACCTGTTGCATTCCCCAGCAGCAGATAACCATTGTTTACATTTTGTTCCTCAGGCCTCTCAGCTTCTCAGGAGGAAAAATCCTAAGGAAAGGATTTTTCAGAAAATATCATGGCTACAGCCTGGCTCTCCCTCCGAGGGACATTGGGGTGCCCCAAATGACATCAGAGCCCCCCAACTCTCCACTCCCTCCCTCTCAACCTTCCTTCCTCACCCCCAAAGAAGGCACAGAACGAGCCAAACTGCGCTGGGCAGCAGCCTGGTGCTTTATTCAAGCCCTTCCCACGTGTACATCCCCCCAGAAGGGACTCTGCTGCTACAAGAATGGGGGGAACGCCCAGAAGTTCCTCCCCAGCCCCACAGTCACAGGAGAGAGGCAGAAAGAGGGAGGGGAGGCAGAGAGGACACAGGAAGAAAAGTAAGAATGGGGTGCAGAATGAAATGGAAAAAACCACCAAAACCAAAAACAACAACAAAACCTGGGATGAGCAGCACGACAGAGAGGGATTAAAAAAGAATGGGGACAGGGAATGGGACACAAGGATGCAGTAGAGAAACAATGGTACACGGGAGCATCACAGAACCACCAAGAATAAAAAAGGAATACAAGTAAGGCATAAACAAAACAAAACAAAACCAAACCCAAAAAACTCCCCCCCACACACACAAAAAAACACCAAAAAACAAACAAAAAAACCCACAAAAAAACCCACCCCAAAAAACCCCAAAACAAGAACACCCTCCCCCCCCAAAAAACCAAAAAAACCCCCCAAAATCAAAAAACAACCAGCCAAAGAAAACCAGACTAGGATGGGCAGCATTACAGAGAGGGATTAAAAAAGAACAGGGACAGGGAATGGCTCACAAGCATCCAGTGAGAAACAATGGCATGGAAAAGGACAGAGGAAAATACAAGAGGGCCAAACACACAATGTGCTCAGAATAAATGTGATGAGAGGCTAAGATGTGTTGAGCACAGCACAATGATTAAAATGGTCTGATTTTCAGAAGACAATTGAGAACAGACAGCAAAACTGCCTCAAGGGTACAGAGGTTTCCTAAGAATTCTCCTGGAACAGGTAAAGAAGAGAAACCACACAGACTATCAATGCAAGACTCTAAAACCAGCAAGAGATTTATTCTTGTGTATTAAATGTTAAAAATCACATGCATAATTATAGAATATTTTAGTTAAAAAAATATTTCAAAAACCAACCCTGACAGTTTACCTGCAACTGCTATAAAATATCTATTTTATATATATATATATATATATATATATATAAAACCAAGATGATTTTCTGTAATCAAAAAAAAAATTAGACAAGGATGCAACCATCCAGGTAATGCTGAGTGAACTGATGCCCTGCATCGGACAGTCTTGTCAAACTCCTGCTGGCAGAACTGAGCTCACCCCAGTCCACGGACGCACTCGTCTCGCACACGGATTCAAATGCAAGTGACAGCTGGGGAAACAAGGAGTGGAAGAAAAATCGTATTTTGCACACTACAGCCAAGACCTGTGAAAGGCCACAGTAGAATATGCTGCAAAAGAGCCCATGGTACAGGAAAGGCAGCCTCATGGGCTGTCTCCTCAAGACATGCTGGTGGAATATGCTGCATAGCTGGCCACGTGCACGGCGCCCCCGGGTCCTGTAAGCGACATCAGAAACGTCAGCACGTGTTTCACCAGGCACTTAAGGTTTAAGACACGTTTTAGCTCCTAAGGAAGGCAGCCAACAAAGATGTTTGTAACAATTACCAAGGAACAGATATAAAAATGACAGGTTGCTGGTTTTAAGCAGCAGAGTCGTAGCTGTTCTGAAGAATGGCCCCATATGGGTCACTGTTAAGGCGCTTGTAGACAAAGTGGAAGACCTGGGGCTGCGGACGGCTGTGCAACTCCGCCTTGATTTTCTGAGGGTAGGTATCCTCTGTCAGTTGTTGCCAGGTGTCATCAACAAAAAGAAACAGCCTGTATTCTTCTGGATTTGCCACTTTAAACTTCTCAGCACAAAGCTGGCAGACGTCTTCGGTAGTGATGTATGGCCTTACTAGCAAAGTCTTTCCCGTGCAGCCGCTGGTAACCTCCTGGAATGCAACACGAAGGTAGTTCTGTGAACAAGAAAGCAGACATCAGGAAGTCAAAAAGTCCTTAGCCTTTGAAAACTGGAAAGTCAGCAACAAAAAGCAAGCCTCTCCCTGCTCCAGCCGTGAAACACACCCTGGTGATTCCTGGACATTATGGCCATCCCGTGAGCTGCAGCCTGGTGTCCAAGCCTGGTCTAACCCAGCTTCACAGGACAGCATTTCATTTTTTAACAGGAGTTCAGAAAGAAAATTTACTCTGCACCATTCAAGTAAATGCACCTGATCTTGAGGCAAAAGCTGGATGTCTTCTCCTGTAGAAACTGACACACGCCCACAGATACATTCTAAATAGGCCCCACAGGGAAATGCAGTTTCATCTGCTTCCTGTTTGTTTTTGTTTTGGGGTGATTTTATGGTAACACTGTATTCCTCTATGGTCTGCTTTATGCCCAGAAATGAGTCCTGGAGCTTTAAGCTGGGTCCAGGGGAGGGCTGTGAGCTGGGGGAACTCTGGCACAGGCTGTGTTCAGGCACTCGCTCCCCGTGTGCTTGGTTTTGCGGCGTGGAGGGAGTCACATTTCTGCTTTGGGCTACCTTGGTTTTTGTTAGCTGAGGCAAGAGGTTTTCCTGGGACTGCAACAGCAATCCTCCAGTGACTTCTGTGGCTTCCTCTGGAACTGCTTGGCTCAGCTTTGGTCTGACAACCAGACCCCTGGTGGGAGCTGGATGCTGCATCCTGGCTCTGGACCTCGGGGGAGGCCAGGCCAGCTAAAGAGGGAGCTCTAAATCCACCAGCAGTGAGGAGCTTCAATACCTGACAGTTATTATTTTTCTCCCTGCCTGCCCTGTGAGCACTTTGTTTCTTAAATTAAAGGGGTTTTGTCACTTTCATCCAAGAAATTCTTTTCGTATTGGTGGGAAGGGAGTGCCAAAACCCATTTTCTTTAGAGAAAATGTTAATTCCAGAGCGCTTTCTAAAATTGTCTCTAAACCAGAGACAGTTTTAAAAGAAAAAAATAGCTGGAATTAAAGACTAAAATGCTGTAAGATTGAAGGAGGTGGAAAAAATTACAGGGAGAAAGAGTTGTTTATTGACTGGGCTGGCACCCATGGTTTGTATGCTGAATAAATTAATGTGTGAAATCCCAATGGTAGAAGTTTACCTCTCACAGAAACAAGCTGTTAAAAGCTAGGACTGAGAAGAACCTTCCAATGACTTAAATTCCAAAGAGCACTCTTGTCTAATCAAGTACTTCTTGATACCACAAAGACTGGACACTAAAGCTCTGCAATAGATTTTAAAAATTGGAACTGAACCTGACTGAACAGAACTAAGTAATTTTTTTTACTTGAGGAACTTGTAGAAAAAACCCAGTCCTAAATATGGCAAAACACACTAGATTTAATTTTTAACTAAGCTACCACACACAAGACCTGCTTTGAAAAGCACAAGTTTTTAGATGGACAGGACTGCTGGAAGGAAAGGCTGAAGTTTTTTTCCAGATGCCCAGAAAGCTGTATTTCATCATCATCAAAGTACTGGGGTTTTTGCTTTTCTTTCCATTTAGGGAAGGTGGAAAAACAGCCTCCAGGGCCCAAGAGCCAGCAAGGCTGTGAGACTGCAGCACAGAAATGCCATGACCACACCCTGATTCCCTGGGAGGAAGATGACTGGAGCTGCAGATATGTTCCATGCTGGTTGTAGGCCAGGTGCTCCATTTCAGGACTGCAAGACTCAGAGAGAGAGAAGAGAGAAAATCGCCATTCTGAGTAGACAGCAAAAAACTTGCATTTGTGCCAAGCACATCCTGTGGGTGGTGGGATCCACTAATTCCAGGCTCTCTTTTGAAAGAGACAACAGCAGGAGAAGCACTGGACACACTTACTGCCAGCTCCTCCCTGCCCCCTGCATCTTCCTGCATCCAAGTGAACATTGAACCTGGACCAAGTTCATCTGCAGAGAAAGAGAGGATGGAACTTCCTACAAAATCCTGCAGAAAGAATCTTCTGTCATTTCCTCACCAAGCAGAATAAAGGTGCTGGATGCTCCTATGGAAAGTGCAGAGTTTTGGCAGAAAGAACAAAGACTCCAGCTGCTGGAATCTGACAGCTAAGTACAGGTCAGGAGAACAGAACATGGATCCCAGGGAGATGGACAGGCTCTGGGCACTGGAATTGCTCGTAATGGCTTCTCCTCTTCCTAACTGCAGACAGCTGAACTCCAAGGAGTAAATCCTCTCTTCCCAATTCCAACTCCCTCCCCTCTTTCAGCTCACAAACTGCTGCACCTTAACAGTCAGTCCAAAGCAGATGGAAGAGATGCAGGCCTGGGTTCAGAAGATGAAGTGATAACCACTGCTTTGTTATTCTCCAGTTGAAGGTACTGCCCTGCTCTGGAAGAGCAGTACAAAATACAGGGGACAAAAAAGAAAAAAAAGACAAAAAAGAAAAATGTGAGGACATCCATATCACAGAACTCTGCTGCCTGCTCATACTTCAAAACTGTTGGGGAACATTTCTCCCACCTCTCCTCTCTGCTACCTGCTTTATGTCACCACTGGCCGTTAGGCAGCTGGGCTGATTTATACCCTGGAAATCTGGATTTGATCTTTTGAACAACAAAGTGTGCAAAAAAGCTGAATCTAAGATACAATGCAGTTTGTCCTCGCTTCACATGACTTAAAGGGGAAGGTAAGAAAGCTCTATTATTTAGTGTGTTCTTCAGATCATCATAATGAAACTGATAAAAAGTGAGTGCCAAGACTTCAAAGAGGCAAAATTGCCAGCTGTAATCTCAGCACTGTTTCACTCTACTTGTAGCATCAAGGGAATTTGCTACAAATGATACCCCTCAAATGGGTAATTCCAGCAACACAATCATCCCATTTTCTATTTCAGCCCTAAGCTCTACCTGAAAATCATCAACTGAAGGTATTGTCCTGTTTGTTGTCCTCCTCTTGTGCCACTGCCGGAGAGTGTCTCTGGCCTCTGAGCTGAGCAGCTGGGCAGCTTGTTCCTCCTGGAAGTTCTTGATCAGTGAAAGGGCTCCATAAGCACTTGTCAAGTAATAGCCTCCTGTGAAGGACAGCAAGGGAAGAACTTCTCAGAGTGGTCACAGTCACAAGTGCAGGCAGTTTTCTTTGAGATGTATATAAATATACACAGAGAGGCACCCAGCCACACACACAGATATGAAAGTTGCCAGAATATTTACACACAAAAGGAAAACCCTCCCTGGCCTGCACAACACTGGGGGGTGTGTTCTCAGCTGCTCAGAGACATGCAGGGGTTGCATGTACTCCATATTACACAGCAGAGTCTTGGGTCCACTCCTGCTGAGGAAAGCTGTTTCCTTAAATGACTGATAATAGAATAAAATCTTTTAAAATTCCTTTCAGTTGCCCCATCTCTGTAAAAGCTAGGAAAACCAACAACTCTGGTAACTCCTTTACTCCTGAGTATTTACTCCTCCAATCTTGGAACACCAGCTTTATTCTAAACAATTTTCTAACAGTGTTTTGGCTTCTTCCCAGGCTTCAGAGGCGGGTGAAATAAACATGGCTGTTGAAACAAAGTAAAAAACAATCTAACCCTGTTCATCAACTTTAAAGCAACTACCCTCAGTGGCAATAAAGCAACAACTGAGTGTGAGACTTGGACTCTGGAATCATCCCAAAGAGTTGCCTTTATTTTTAAAGCAACTACTGATCTATCACCTTCTTAGCATTCCACAGAATGTCCAACTAATTCAGGAGATGGTGTGTACAGTCCTGCACACTCCCCCTTTATTACATGAGTAGAGAACAAATTACAGCCACAACAGAGTTGCCAAAGCACAAAAGAAGCCGTGGATCACAAAGTAAGAGAGTCTCAACAGGAGGCAACAGTCTGCAGCCACCAGGAGAAACAAAAGACATGCTGTCTTTTCTTTTTAAAGTCAACTATTCGGGTGGGAGTGCTCAGCTAAGAGCAGAGTCTATTCAGAGGCATTCAGAGATGCATGGGATGCCCACAGTAGTATTTTCTGTATTACTGACAGCATTCCCTCTCAGCCTTTAGCTTTTCAACAAGATGAACACATAAAATTCATGCAAGACCCATTAGACAAATTGGACAATACATTACAGTAGAAATGCACAACTCCAAAGCCCTACACAATTTTCTCTGCACAGCAGAGCTGAGCTAGTGCCAATGGCAGGCCCAACCAACAGACAGACTTTCTTTGCTGCATTCAAAGCAACAAGACTTAATAGTCCAATAAAACTTTCTGCTTTTCAAGCATGTTAATGATCTCCAGCTTCACATCTCAAGTATTTTCCATGCTAAGACTCCTAACAATGCACTCAAGGATGCCCTGTACACCAAGCCAAGGAGCAGACTAGTGCCAAATTGAAGGAATTACGGCATGGATTCTCCCAGGCATAATGGCATGCAAGAGGATACATGAAAAGCAATTTCAGAATGCCAGGATATAGCAGGAACAGGAAACACACATATATATCTAAACACACAGTTAAATTTGGCTGCAAGAGCCTTCAAACCTCCTCACAAACCTTTTAGATTCTGGGGACTACCAGGGCCTTGCAGAAAACTTGTTAAAAATACTACCATGGAAAGAGCAGGGGCAGATTTCCTTGCCTCCAGCAGACTTTGGCCCTCATTCAAGAAATGCCTCAGGAAACATACTGCTAGAGCTCATAAAAATACTTTGTGAGAAGCAAATGCTGGGAAGAAGCAAAGATCATTAAACGGGGGCAATATTCTCAAAAGCACTTCAGCAAAGGTGCAAAGAAGTCCCCCAGAGGTCTTCACAAAGCAGGTAACCCAAGTCTTATCATGTGCCTCACAACGTGCTGAGTGCTGCTGCCCCATAAATCCCCTCAGGAAATTTTCAGGCACAAAAGGCTCAGACCATTGGGCACCTGCACAGTGCATGTGTTTGCCTGCTGAGTCAAAACTGATTGGAAACAATGTATTTGCTCACAAAGCATCACAGAGCAGCTGCTGATTTTCCAGCCACTGGGGCTTGCGCTCCTGCAAGCTGCCCAGCAGTGGAAATGATGATGACATTCTCTTGTTACACTGTCAACATCACTGTCATTAGGTCTCCCCTTAACAGGATTCCTACTCAAACAGAACAGCCCTCCACTAGTCCTTCAGGCAGTTCTAGTAAAAATAAATAATTACCTTCTCCATGCAGCAAGGATGGATCCAACAGCTCCATCATGTACTCGATTTCCGTGTCCAGCTCCAGCATGTCACACTGGGCTAGCACATATGTCAACACAGGCAAGAAGTCATCAGCTCCATACAGCCTCCCTGGGTGGAAGGGAACACAGGCAGTGAGAGACAAACCACATTTTTTTTACCAATGTCCAAAAGGAAAACACTCTTTTGTGCCTTCTCTACCCAGCATGTCTGATTTACTCCAGAACCTCCAAAAGTCACCGATGAGCAGCAAAGAGAACAGCACTTGGCACTCACTGTACAGGAGACAAGCTCAATCCTGTCCTTCAAACAAGCACAAATCTCATGATGCACCCCTTGAGGCATGCAAGGGAAATTTAGAAATTATACTGGGCTCACCCTGGCAGCAGCTCAACTGGTGAACTGCTGAACAGGCTGCCATGCCAGTCTGGCCTGACCTTCACCTGCCCTGCTACCATTGCCTAAGAGGTGATGAAAAGGCATTTTCTTTATACATCTAGGGATTGCATCCACTTTCTGGAAGCATGCAGACACAAATACCAGTCTCTGAGCATGAATCCCACAGCAGAGAAGCCTGAATATAAAAGCCTATTAGATTTGACAAGAAAACTCAACTCATTTCCTTGACAGACAATTGTCAAAAACACCAGAGAGGTGTTCTACAAACGCCAGGTGCTGCACCTGAAGGGAGCCTACAGGAAAGATGGGGAGTGACTGAAGTGTCTGGAGTGACAGTGATCCACAAAGACTGTGCTGTACCTAGGCCTGTCTGTGCTCCTGGCACTTTTCCTGCATTTTGACTTTTTGTTCAGAAATCCCAATGTGGCCAAATCTCTGGGTCAGGCAAAACGGTGCTCACTGCAGGATGGATGTGATGGTCACTCTGAGCTGCCCAGAGCAGGAGCCAGCTCACAGCTCTGGTGAAACTCAAGTGAGGCACATGCTCCAGCTACCACACTTACCTGGCTGGAAGGATAGATACTCAAACAGCTGCTGGCTCAATGCCACGTTTGACAAACTCCACACGACAAAACAAGACAGCCCAATGAGCACTTGCCACACCTCAGCCCAAGTCTCCCAGTGCAGCACTTGACCACCAGCAGCCTCTCAGTATTTTCCTTCTGCATGTTGGAAATACCTCACACAATGCAATCACATCTCAGTAGGGAGAGATGAGTTTACAGAATTTCAGGCCAAGATCCCTATATCCACTTTTAAAATGCAGAATTTTGAAATACAGTATTAAGCTGGGCAGGAGCTCAGTCCTAAACCTTGTAAAAGTATCTGGGGGGCTTTAACAGCCATGAGCTTTCACCATTCATCTCCAATCTCCAAAGAAAGCAGGTGTCTTGATCTGCACCAAACCCAGCTGCACATGCAGTGCTTCCTTAGAAAGAAAACTGCCAAGCACCTGCAGCAGCTAATACTCACTCAGGGGGGAAAAAAATCTCCCACTACCACAGCTTTGCTACACCTTAGCTCATGACCTGTCATAGCAGTGTGCAAGAGAGAATGTCAGAGTTGCACCTACAAATTCATGCCATCCAGCATAGCATCTTGGAGCTCAGCAGGTCTTGACTGGTCTGCAGTGCCATTTCAGTATTTAGGTTTCAAAGGTGCTTTTGGGTTCTTGCTACAGTGCAGAAATAGGTGTCATTTCTGTTCCAAAAGCATGACAGAAAGTGTCCAAATCAGAGCATTCAGTGGCACAGCAAGCCAAAAATACTGGATTAGAGGCTGCTTTTCTCCACCCATTAAGATAAAACCATTGTAGTTGTCATATTGCATATAATAGCTAATATACAGTGTTACCTCTATTACAATTTGCAGAAAAGTACTCATTTAGAATCAGTGTTAAATTCAAGGCTCACAGGACAGCCTTTCTGCCAGGCAACTTCAAAAGCCTACAGTTAAGGAAAGCTGCTCTTTTTCAATTGCCTCACATCTGTAGGATGTGCAGGATCTGTAGGATGCTCTGCCTGGAATGAGGTAAAACAAAGCCCTGTTTTGCAAAGTTATCAGTGGTGAACTAAGAAGCAGTGTCATGCTGCTTTTGGTGTTGAATTATGCTAAACCCAGTCTGACTCATCAACCCCAAAGTTAAACAGCCTGACAGTGATGTGGCAGATAGAATAAGGTATCCTTATCTAAAAACACAGAGGCTGACACAGCTGGCATGGAGACATCTGGCTGACAGTCAATCAGTTTGTACTCTGAAAGTCCAGTCCTGCTTTCAAATGGCAGGATCTTCTAATATCTCCTTTCTGGGAGTGTGTGTGGAGACTCCTCCCTTGGGTGGGAACGCCCCTCACAGCCACTCCTGGAGGCTGAGCACAAGAGATTTGGCCTCCATGGTTAAGAAACATCAATCTCTACTCAGTCATTGTTTTGGGTCTTTTTGCTAGCTTTAATATAATTTTTTTTATTGTAACTGTTTTGATATAATGCATTATATATACTAGACTATATTTGTAGTTTTTACTTCTACACTGTGTAGCAAATAATTTAGATTAAGATCTTTTTGGTCTAATAATTTATCATAATAAATAATTCATTTTATATGATTACATCTGGTTTGTCATCCTTAATCCTGTAGGACCAAGTTGTACAAAGGTTCAATCACGCCTCTAAAATTCCCTGGATTTTAAACCATTGACAAAGTCTGGGCTAAGATTGAATCCAGCTGCACCCAGGCTCCTCTCTGAGGAGTTTAGAAAGCAGGAGGGTCCTTCCCGCACCATGGGAGGGCTTCTCAAATTAACTTTGCCTGAAGCTCAAACTCCACCCAGGACAGCAGCTCTGCTTCAGACTGAGTTTTTAAGATATGCAGCCAGATAGTTCAGAGATAGCAGGTCAGAAGCAGAGAGCAAGAATTCCTCTCCAAAGGGCAAGGAGAAGCTACAAGAGCTTCAGCAGCAGAGCTGTCTGCAGAACGAGATGGGCTGATTCCTCTGAAAGACAACATCAGGTATGAAATATCAGTGAACCTGAGCTACCAGAAGCACCATACCTGAGTTATTCTCCATGACAGTGTAAATCAATTTGCAAACTCTCAGCAGCAGCATGACTTTCTTTTCAGGTGAATACATCTTCTGCATAGTCATGAACTTGACTTTAATCTTTTCAACGTCCACAAAGTCTGGTGTTGGGACAAACACGCCCAGTTCCTGAGGATTCCTCTGCCGCACCAGCTGCAGGTTTTCCTTCAGTTGTTTCCAGGAACCATCTGTGGTATGAAACTCTTTCAACATCGCTTCAATGTGACCCTTCAACGGCTTCAGAATGCACTTATGCATGGCCTTCTCCAGAACAACATCTGCAACAGGAAAACACAAATCCAGCTGACTTCCCCCTCCAAAGCACAGCCAGCATTAACACAACCATTCCCTGAAGAGATCCTGCAGAGCAAAACTTACTTTCTAAGGCCCATTTATTACACAAGCTGAGTTTCCAGATGTTTGTTAACATCAGAATCCTTACTGAATTGTCATTTCTGGCAATGTGGTAAATAAAAAAACTCACACCCACACAGACAGACTACAGATAGTTAAAAACAAAAACAAAAAATAGCTGTGGGTCTATGAAAGTTTCTTTTGTTGGTTGGAAGTCTGCAAGTTTTATTTTACTTTAAGTTTAGACTTTAACTCCTAAACTTAACGTGAAACACATTCAAAATCATAATTTTTGTCTCCTTTGGCATTAAATCCTGTCCTTTTTGCATAGTTTCCATTGGAAACTATAACTCAAAAAAGATTTCCTAAAACTTGGCTCAACTTTGTCAGGATCTTTATGAAGCTGGGCAGATTACAGGCTTTAAACTATAAATGAAAACCAAGCTGTGTTTTTCCAGCTTCAGATTTCATCACACAAGCTTATATACAGCTTTGTCATCAAGTTTGGAGTTCTTTGGCAATTGTATGCACAGAGCACAGTAACTACTAACTTCAGGACTTAATTTTCATTCTTGTTCTACTCCAGTTTTTCTGTAAGCCTCATTCTCCATTTTCATAGTATGGACTGTGTCAACAGAGAAAGCTCTTTGCTCAACACTTTCTCTGCAAACTTTTACTGTAAAAGCTAATTTCCCTTCTCAGCATCCTTATGGCAACACAGCTCACATTAATTCTTAAGTTACATCCATTATTTGTACCACGGTGGGGAGTGTTCCTGTGCCATCCCTGCAGGAGAGTGGGGCAGTTCCAGAGCCTGGAGCAGGCAGATGGACCAGAGGAGCACAAGGACAGAGAGCACAGAGAGCAGAGGCTGTGTCACTGCCAGGTCACACGTTTACACAAATTAGCAGTGGACATTCTTGTCAGTAACAGTGACTCACTACAGCTTCATTAAACCTCATGCCCATCCCAGGTTCTTTGCCTGTACTTCTGTGGTTTTTTTTAGACTACAGCCTCTTTCTTTGTTCCCTACTCTCCCTCCTTTTTTTTTTTTTTAATCACATACTATTTCTAAGGCTTGGTATTTACACAGACACGCTCTCCAAACAAGCATTATTCTGTTTTCTTGCTTTTTTCTTTCATTTATCATATTCTTGTGTCCAGCCCTTTTTCCTTTTGGGTCTCCATCCCTCTCCTTCCTATATAAACACCCCTCACACACACATTTCTCCTCCTATGGTGCCCTGACTTCATATGCAGCATTTTTTCTGTGTTTGTCAGTAAAGGCACTGGAAAAAGCATGATCAGTCTGAGACAGGTACTTGGTGGCTTCTCACACAGCAGCCAGGGCTGGATCCAGCTTCCCACCAGACCAGAGCCATCAATTACCAACGCTGGCAAGTGGATACACTTCCAATGACGGATCCTTATCCACTGTACTTGGTAGAGCCACACAAACAGCACCAAACCAGCCAGGTGAACAGAAGCATCACCCTTCTGCACAGAGACAGAAATTGCCTCTCCCTGCCATCAAAGCAATCCTCAGGGCTCATGGGGCACAAACAAATTTTCACCAAGAAAAACACATGAGTCTCACCCACGGGTACGCTGGCTAGCTAAATTTCTGTTCTAAAGCCTACAAATTGTTCCTTGCTATCTTCACTGATGACTATTTTTGTGGCAATTCAGCTTACTTTATTTCTACTACCTGATTTTTTCAAATAGGAAAAACACCAACTGCTTTGGTTGTAAGAGGAGCTCCTCTGCAGTGTGCATTCCAAGCACCTTGTCTTGTTCATTAAAGCACTTGGTGCTGCTAAACATCATGCAAAGTCAGAGAGCTCTGTCCCCATGAAAGCTGAACTCCCACAGGAAGTTCTGTAGATGAATATTGAGCACAAGCCATCCCTTATCTCAATAAAGAGGGGTCATCACATCTGTTCACAGGAGCCTGGGGAAACTCCGTGTGTTTCTGGATGTGACTGATGCTGTATAGGAACAGGAGGCAGAAGCAGGGCTTCCCCAGATCCCACAGGAACTGGATGCTGCTGGGAGACAAAATTCCTCCCCAGAGCTGCAGTCCTTGGCTGGGGCCAGCCTTGTTGGAAGCTCAGGGTTTCTGCCCTCAGCCCTTCCAAAGGCAGTGCCACCTCCACAGATGAACCACGCAGATTTTTACAGCTGTGCAAGATGGCAAGGAGGTTTCTTTCAGATTTGCTATTTTGTCACAGGATCCAAAAGCAGAGCCTGGAAATTGTTTTGAAATTTACTCCATCACATTTCCACAGTTTCCGTGGAAACTTGAAATAATTCTGAAGCAGCCCAGAGGAAGGGATCATGTAACTCAAAGCTCAAACACAGGCACAACAAAACAAAGAAAAAAAAACCACAACAAACAAAAATCCTTCAAACCACACACAAAAAACCCTCAAAACAACATACAACCTTTTCTTCTCCTTTATGAATTCTTGGCACACACGTGAGAACCACTGAGTTCTGCCTTCAAATGAAAAAGTGGCAAAATCTAACAAGCTGGTGAGGCTAAGAGCCACAAGATTGAGAAGGGCTGGGCTGTTTTTTTAATGGTCAGCAATAATAATCATATGTATCCTAACAAATACAAAGCTTGCAAAAAAAATATATTATTATTAAAGCCTGGTAGGACAGCACTTTTTGTGATTTGAATCTTAGAACAATATTCAGTGTCATGGCACCTATGAGTATTTTTGGGGCCAGATCACCCAGCCAACAACCCTCTCTTCAGCACTGCTGCTTCTGGCTGCTTTCACAGAAAGGTGTTTTTGGGTAAGATCCCACAAACCAATTCTCAGCCAGCAGCACTTTTCATTGTTTGACTTCTAATGGCCACAAAAAAGTATATGAGGGTTTCCCAAGCAAATCCTTATCTAAGTTGTGAATTGAGGACTTATTTTTTACCTTAACACCTCTGTATATTTTTAAGATCCAAATCAGCAACAAAAATTCTGTTTGTTTCAGAGGCATGTTTTCAAATATCCTCCCAGGATGCTTACAACTCCAAAACCAAAACAGATACTCTTCAGATATTTTTTTTAACTGAATCTAATATCAGCTGAACACTGTGTATCGTTCCTGAAATGCTTATAATTAGCCTGTAGCCTCAAAATGGGAACTGGAAGTGCTTTGATAAATGAATTGTAAAGGCCAGCCAGCTAGTTTCGTTGTAACTTGTGGAAACACATCTGTATCCTGTGCTGACATGCTATTTTTGTTTTGCTGCCAACCACACAAGTCTGCATCTAGACAAGACAACATATTAGTCACTGCCAGTGTCCTTACACAGCCTCCTTACAACCCTCACTTCCTCAAACTCCAGGCACGCTCTCACCTTTTCCAGGCTCTCTGTTTCCCTGCTACCTATCAACTACTGCTGACATGACTGTCACATTCCAGTCCCTCCATTTACACTCAAGCCCTGTTTTCCATGGCCAAACCATTCACCAGGGCAATCAGAGGTCAGCAGCAGACTGAGTGAGCCTGAGAGCCACCACAAAAAAGGCCCAGTCCTGCACAGGTCACACTGCCTGGGAGCTGAAAGCAAAAAGCTGCTTTGGAATACCACAGAGTGATGGCCAAGCATCCATTTGTTGGTGGGTGCAGACATGGCACTCTCCTCCACAGGACCAGGACTTGACAGTAAGACCTCACACAACTCATATTCCTTGATAATCAGCACAACCCTGAAAACTGAGGTGGTTGGTCTACAGGCAGTGGTGGCAGAGACCAAGCAACTAGGGATGAAAGTAAGCTTCCCCTCCTCTGACCTACAGAAAAACACACCAAAAAAATCTCACAGCTGTCTGTGCTGGGTGTGCTCTGCTTTAAGCAGCTCTGAGTTACTAAAAACTCATGCTATAGCTGTGTGGTATGCACATGTCTTCTCTTGAAGTAGCGGGAAAGAAAAGAAGCAGGGGAAAAGTCACAAAGGAAATCCAAGGGATGGTCAGAAAAAGAACCTGGTCCCCTGCCTCTGCTCAGTACTTTTACCACTCCTTCCTGCTTGCCCTGTCCTGTCACTCCTGTGGTGAAAGGAGGGGGCACTGAGGGACGTGTTTGTGAGACTGAGCTCAACATGAAAAGATGCAACAATGAAGGACAGGACACCAGAACAGCACCTAAAAAGTAACACAGTGAAAAAAACAGCTGGAATGAGTTTTTCAAGCAGAAATAGTGGCATACCACTCTAGCTCCTGTAGGAGGATAACTGGATTAGTAAAGAAGAGGGGATCTGGGGTGGGCTGCTGCTTAACCTTTTTAAGACCCATAAGTCTAATTCTGTGCACCTTCCATATAAACAAGCAAGGGAAATACTGTCTTGCCATAATAACCATAAGCAGCATGCACCAAGAGGTGCACAGAACACTGCACTGAGAACCCAAGTATCCATGGCTGGCTGTCAAACAAGACAGACACTGGAGAAGAAGTACCATGGGGATCAGTGCAGGGCTTCAGTTAATTAGTATGTGCAGCTCTGTCTGCCTGCAACTCCTCTGTACAGACCCAAGGCCCTTCAACAAGGCATGGACTGCCAGTAAGGGACCAACACATTCTCTCCAAGCTTCTTTAACACTCAGCATTTAAATATCCCTAACTTATTAGAAATACCAAAACAAGTAATATACGGTATTGTTTAGGGATGTTCCCACATGATCAGTTAGTACCTTAATGACAAGTGGTTTAAACCAAAAATTTCTTGGTTCAGGGCCAGATTTGGGCACTGAGACTGAAGTTGTTTAGATGTCAGATGTTAGATCCCACTTGGCAAAGTGACAGCATTCAACTTGACTCCGTTCTGTTCAAAGCCAGGAAAAGATGAAAAGACAAAAACTCCCAAACATTTGCTGATCAAGCAGCTCTGGACTAACAGGGTCTCCTCAGGCCAGTCTTTTTTCTCTGGATACAGACTGAGGTGTGGATGTCTTTTAAAAATACATTACATTAATCCTTTACAATAAAGAGCCATGTGCCTTACTCTTGATTCTGTGCCAACACTGGGAGTCCCATTGCTTCAGGGAGGGTTAACAGCCTACACTGCGAAGGTTAGGAGGCATCTGTCAGGACTAGAAACCCTGAAGGATATTTTACCAGTGATTTTGCAGAAGCTTAACCATTTTCCCTATCTGGGAAGCTTAAAAGATCTGCTGCAGAAGTCCTTTGCTTGCAAAAGTCCATGGTGCAGTTCTAGAAGAAAAGCTACATGATCAAAAAGATCATTGTGGAGGCATTGAAAGAAGTTCCAAACACTGAGGGCTTCACCAAACCTGGGGGAGCTGTTGCAGCACCTGCTGAAGTTCAGGAGACGAAAGAGGGTTAAAGCAAAGGCTGAATGACTCAGAAAGGAGGAGCATTATCCCAGAAGCACACAGCCAGCACCAGGCTGACGCGCTGGAGGAAAAAACTGCACCACGGAAATAAGAACAGATGAGAGAGGATAAACAATCACTCACAAAGTTAAAATTTGGGCTGCAATTCCATATTGAAAGAGTCAAGGAAAACTACGGACAACAGGCAGGACTCTACTTCTGCTCTCCATAGGGATGACTACATTTTGCTGTCACATAGTTACCTCCTTAGATCAGCAACATCTGATGCTCCTGATCCACTGCAGTTGTTTGCTGGCTCAAGCCAAGGGCAGTAGATGATTCAAAAGCAAGTTCTTTTTTTGTTTAACCCAGCCTACTTTATAAATTAATTGTGTTTAGTCACATGATCAAAACCAGACTTTCTGTCTCTGAAGAAAACCAGGGCAGTTTTAGTTGTTATACTTCATAACTTATGGTACTCCAAAGTCTGAAACAGTTAATAGCAGACATTTTTTCCAGTCTTGGGAGACCCACAATCCCATTAAACCACACCCTTGTGAAATGAGAAGTACATAACAAGCTAGGCTTTCACAAAATTACAACCAAACTCGATCTGTATTGCTTTGTCAAACATCCAGCACTCTACAGAAACGCAGGCAAAAATGCACCTCCATCCCCTGCTTAATTTGGTGCTTTTTCTTCCATGTAACACACCCACCTGACAGTCTTTATTATTATAGTGAGAATATGACATGTCTCTGAGTCTCAATATTGGGGACAATTTTCACATTTTAGTATTTGCTTTAGCAGCCCTCGTGACTTTTGCTTGACTTTGTGTAAATGAAGCTGAGGTTACATGAGAATACTTCATCTTGGTCAAGGACAGACAGAATGTCAATATAAAATTACCCTCTAATCCCAGGGAAGGAAGTATCTGCCAATTTTGCACTGAGCCAACTGTTGGGACACTGGGGTAGGGAGAAAAACAAACAAATTAGGACTGAAGTGAGCTCACAAGGAAAGTATTCTGCCCTGAGCATGTTTACCTCTTAAATGTGGCTTACAGGCTCTTTTACAAATACTGCTCAGACTCTGCAAGAGAGGAATCGAGATTTATGCAGCAACAACGATTTCACTTTTCTGGATACACAAATCTCTCTCTCTCCTGTTAAAACATATAGCTCATCCATAACCACTCACAAACACATCAAACAGAGAAGTACAGAAAACTACAGAAAACAACAGCCCCTTCTGTCTCCTGCACATGTTTGTTTTCTAAAACTCTTACGTATCTTTTTATGTAGTTTCAAGTCCAGGGATAGTACAGCTTTGTTTGAAGTGACTAAGAATGTCTGGAGGAATCAGATTTATTTCAAAACTAAGTTGTCATAAAATGTCATTGGTTTTTAATAAATTCTAGTTCTACAGCTACAGTCCATATGGTCAGATTTGGAAGTTTTAGAGCAAACATTGAAAACTATGTCAGTCCAATTCAGAGAAAAACACATGTGTGCCAGCAAATAAAGGATTCTCTATTATCAGCAGTAAGGCAGGTAAAAAAAAGTAATAATCACAGGTAAAAAAGTCCACATTGCACCTATTTTAAGATAACTTCTTATGAACAACTTCGTAGTATAATCATTCCAAGCCAACAGTGTGATTTGGGGTGGGGAATGGAGGGGGAGGTTGTTTTAAGACTCAAATACTTCGTGGTTCAAGCTCTACTAGCCAAGTTAGCCCCACCTTTCTGAACTGGACAAAGACTATCACTATAAACACAGTTTCCACATTTTCACCTTCCCCACTAAACACTGGGCAGTGTTTCTTACCTATTTGGTCTTCAGGAATCAGCGATTCAATTGGGGGATCAAGTTCGGAGCTTTGGGACAAGTAGTTCTTGACTTGGGTCATGAACTGACGAATTGTTTGCAGCATATCAGTGCTGGAAACGTGGCACTCCTTGTTTTCTTGCAGAAAGCTGACATAGTCCTGCACTAAGCATCCAAAATAGGTGCGTTTGTCCCGGGACATCTCTGCAATTTTCTTAATCATCCTCTTCTCAGGGGTCATGAAGGAACTGAAAACTCCACTGACTTTCCGTAGCTGAGATTTCACAATCTTAGGGAGAACAAACGAGCTGCTTCTTTTCTTCTTGGGCTTCAGAGGGGGTGCCATGCTCTCCTGGTCACTCTCCCCCTCAAAGTCCTCCAGGCTGCTGTTGGTGTCCCCCTCATAGCCGAAGAGCGGCATGCTCCGATCGAAGTCCAGCGAGTCAGACGAGGAGGTGGAAATGCTCATGTCGCTCAGTCTCTGCCGGCCTCCATTCCACGGGATGTGTGACTCAGAGATGGCAGCCGGAGTCTTTTTGGGAGCCGCCGGAGCAGGCTGGGGCAGGGTTGGCAGGGATTCCCGCGGAGGAGCAGCCGCGGCCGCCTCGGGCACGCACACGGAGGAGCGGGGCCGGAGCGCGGCCGCGCTCCTGGAGGCACCGTCTGCCTCGGAGCACAGCGCCTGCTTCTTCAGCCGAGGAGGCGGAATCGGGGTGGGCTTGTTCTGCAGCAAATCCGAGCCCCTCTCCTTCTTGTGGCTGAGTGTTTCTGGCATGCTCGCCTGCTTTATAGTCCTGGAAATCTGCGGGCTCGTGAGGGTGCTATTAATAGCAGGAGGTGGCGGCCGGGGCGGGGGGGAGCGAGACCTCGCTGTGCCATTCACGTCTGGAGTTCTCGGGCTCGGCCTTTTCAGACTTCCACTGACATCCTGGCTGTGCACTTTTAAGAAGAGGGGATTAATGAAACACAGAGCTCCGTTGGTCTGGCTGCACTCCAGCTCCGAGGGCGTTCTGGTTCGTATAGAATGCACTCCATTTATAAGGCAGAGCTGGCGCGAGTCTTTGCGAGCACTGTCCAAAGGCACAGGCCTACAGGGAGGTGAAGGATCCGGGGGTTTGCTGTTAGCCAGGGAGCTCCAAAAGTCTGAAAATCATCATTGCATTAACGTAAGAATGCTAAACACCATGCAGATGGATTTCAGAACATTCAACTCAACAACACCAGTTTAAAATATCGAGAAATTTAGGCAAGATTTTATTAATTAAAAGGGGAAAAAAAATCCAAGTGAACCTCTTAAAGTACCACCAGACATAACTGTATGCTACATTCCTGGGGCTGCTCTTACTTATTTATAAATACCGTGACCAATGCATAGCTTCCAATCACTGCACTAAGTTTAAAATTAAACTGAGAATCAAAGAAAGAAATGGAGACTGTAACAGAATACTTTTTACTGGCTTGAGACTGAAATGAACACAAACTTCTCACTAGCATCTCACTCAGGAGAAATAAAGCAAGATTCTCAGCTAGTATTAAAAAGCTCACTTCAATAAAGACAATAGTTAAGCTGATTTACACCAGCTAAAGGCCACTTCCAGAAACTCTACAAGTATCTTGCTTCAGTTTCTTTTCATAGTGAACACATGAAACTATACATGAAAAGGCAGCTCCCTTTTTGCTGTGGTGATGCACACATCACCTTTAACAAGGCAGACCAAGCATTCAAGTGTCTAAGAAAGGTGCAGGGCAGCAGGCCAGGCTTTGCTGTGGGGACAGTTTGCCTGAGAATACAGACTGCAGTGACACATAAAGAGACCCACGTGCAGTTCCACACCAGCAGCATGGAAAACTATGCTGCACCAGCAAGTTGCAGCTGCAGCCTCTGCACTTATCCCAGACAAGTGTCAGCATGTTTGTGCAACCAAGCCACTGCTAAAGAGCATCGGTGCCTGAAGGTATGAAGATTGAAACCAGATGTGCTTTTGAAGGCAGCAATCATGCTGAAATATGGGCAGAGTACCAAAGGAGGGAGATTTAGCTAAAATTTGCCAATCTTGATGTGGTCCTTTTCCCACAGTGTGTCAAGCTGGCTCGCTGGAGGCAACTGAGCAATGATACCTGGGCCCAAGGGCACGAATGCCAAGCATCCAGAACAGGTCCATGCCCAAGAGCCATGTCCTGCCTGTGGGGCAAAGGACAGGAAACAGCCCATGGTGACAGGCCACAGCCAGAGAATGTCTACAGGCACAGGCACGTTTCTCTGCATAGTTATGCCATGTTGCTGGGGTTCCCAGCTTCATGACTTCACATCCTGCCTGTGGATCTCTCAGTGCCTGTGCCTGGCACGTGGCCGCTGCAAACACACGTGATGTAAGCACTGCTGCAGGTGAAACACAAGGGAGACTGAGAAAGAATCATATGTCCAGCACATGAAACCTTGCAGGTTGGCAACAGCCTTGAAATCTCTACCAGAAGTTCCTCCTGATGTGGGGTTTGCTGGGCTATTGACTTGTGCTGTGCAGCTCTCCCTCTGAGCCTGCTGCACAAGAGAGCTCTGACAGGGGATACAGCCCTGTGTTCACACATCATGGGGTTTTGTGCTGACACGTTCCTCAAAGAAAACTCACGCTTAACAGGAAGGGCTGTTGGGAGATTTTAGGCCTCTCTTTCCACAGCATTGAAAGGCTGACTTTCTGGTGTGCTCTTCTGCATGTGGACACTTAAAACTCCATCAAAATCTCAACTTTGTAGCCTGCTTTTAGCTCATGGAAACTGTGATCTGGTGTATGTCAGGTAATTGATCCCAAATACGGCAACTACACAGACACTGATCCATCAGCTTTCAAATGTAGTAGCTACAGAAGAAACACACACAGTGCAGAGACGGTTGAAGACCAAGATTAATTCTGCAGGAAGCAGGTCACAGTGTTCTGGGGTACTGGTGACAAAGTGTGTGTAGCCTGAAGAGCTTGATCAACATTACCATTATCATCCTCTCTGGAGAGACTCACCTCATGCTACTTCAGGGCTTCCATGTGTCACTGGGAGACTGTCTTCATTACACTGTATCCCAGTCAGACCTTTTACTTTCTTTTTCCCATCTAAAAATTGACCTCAACACTACCATACTTGCCTCTATTCCCATGATAACCCAAAGTTTCATCTGATTACCTAAACTTGCAGACAAGCAGTGCAGAAGTAATTCCTCTGCTCTCTAAAACAAACACTTTAATTGCATTGCTACTGCAGCAAACCAAAATGCAAAGCACTGCAATACATCCCTGGGTATGGCTGTACTGCAAAGACCCACCAGACAGTTCAAGAGATCCTCATGCAAACACTGATTTAGAGAGGATCCTTTTCAAAATCAAAGATTATTAAAAAATCTACTGCAACAAAGGTTGCTGACAGTGAACCTTCTCTTCCTGGAGAAGGAAATGAAGCCACTCAGCACTTTGCTCAATGCAGAGCTGCTTAATGATTCATCTGGGTGGTGCCCAAGTTTGAAATCCCAGGAGGCTTTGCATCCATCTCCTCTGAGCTCAAGGTATGCTTTACCTTTGCATCCACCTCCTCTGAGCTCAAGGTATGCTTTACAATGGCTTTGCATCCATCTCCTCTGAGCTCTAGGTATGCTTTACAATGAGCCTGTGTTTGGCTGAAGCAACCAAGTGATGCAAGGACACCCCTGCATTGTCTTCTGGTATTTTAAAAATCTCACCTAACCCCTGTCCATGGATACATTTTACACCATCATATTTACACTCCTCATTTTCTAAATATGCCACTTTATTGAGGCACTGATCTCCAAATTCAGCATTTTAAGTTTCCATGTCAATCTGAACAGAAGTTTTATTAACAGGGGACCTCAGTTCCTACACTCTCCTCACAATAAATTATAAAGCCAGTGCTTTATACAGCCTCACACAGCCAGGGCAATGTGAGCATGCAGACAGTTTGGTCTTGAAGCAGAAGCCACATCAGCCTCTGTGTGGGGACTGTGAGATTTGCTTTGCCCAAGGGCTGCCCAGAGAGGGAAGAGAAGAAGGAAGAAAGAAACAGCACTAACAAAAATATCACAGAAGGCACAGAAGGAAGGAAGGAAGAGCACCACTCCTTGGCCAGAAGAAGGTCTGGCTTTCCCAAATAAGAGAAACTGCTTTTCTAAACAAATTTTGTATCACCACTAACCAATATGAACTATTTATTGATCCAGCCTATTTCTTCAATGTTACAGGTAGACATCTTTGTAGAGAACTACTTACTCAGTCCAAGCTGAGCAATCTCTTCAAGCTCAGCTTCTGTCTTTGCTGCAGCAATTGCATGAGGCAACTTCAGTGTGAATGGAAGGACATCCCTGTTTCGAAAGAGAAAAAATCATTATGGTTTTCAACAACATCCATAGTTTGAAAAGCTTTATTTTTTTAAAACACTGGCAGTATCTGATTTCTGATTATTTTCTTCTTGAGCTGTGTCAGACAGCAAGATCCTTAAAAACACAGCACAGTTAAACATTACACTACCAACCCCAAAGCTCCTTTACTTTGCACAGTGGTGTGAAGGGCAAATGACAGTCAAGTGCCCAGGACTTTCCCTAGGATCATTTCCACAGAGCCATCCAGTATTTTCTGCATTTCCAACAGAAGCTTTTACACCTGGTCTTCTACAGGCAGATCAGTGAGATGCAAACTTCTTACCTGCCCTTAATACTTCAAAAAATCTTCTCACTTTCTGAATAAACTGTTGACTGTTATTCCAGTTTTCAGAATAAGAATTTTATTCTAACTAAGTGTTGCTAAACAGCAACATCTGTAGTAGAAGTACCCATGGAAATAAGACTAAATGAGAATCCTACACAACTGGTGTCAGCATGAATTTTGGTTTTAAGGTTGTGAACAAGCCAAGCATCTGCTATAGCACAGACAGATAGTGGATCTTTATCACATAAATATTCTGTATGTTGTACGTTAGCTTCTTGAAAAAACAGGATCTCAGAATTCCACTCACACTCAAGCCAAGCATATGCACAGGACTGATACACTAGGTAAAAGGCACTTGAAAGACATTTTACATGGTACTACAGAAAATCCAGAGTCCAGATCATCACCATGGCTGCAATTCAAAAATAGGTAAATGCTCATAAGAACTGCTTGGGTACCTCCTGCAAGAAATTCCCTCTGGTTTTGGAAAATCCTCCTGGATTTCCTGTAATGTACCAAATGGTACTGTCTCTTTTTCACAATAGCTACCTATCTGCCTCCTTTAGTCTATACAAAGCAATATTGAACCTTCAGTGAAAGAAAATGGATAGACTAATGCATGAGATCTCTGAATGATCCTGTAGGTATGCAGAGAGAATTTACCCGAGTCTCTTAAGTGGGCAGGACTGAAAGGGTGACAAGATAAGGAATATCTCCTCATTAAACTACATTTAAATGCATTTCCAGCTCATTTCTCTTCTGAGTTCTGACCAATTACAAAATGATACATGTGGTATCAATGCTGTTTTTATTACATGCACGTACAGCTCAGCTAAACAGAGGCTGTAGGAAAGGGGTCTAAGATGCTTCTCCATCACAAACAAAACGAGCAAGCACAGCAGCCCGAGAGCATCCCACCCCAGAAATCGTCACATGGTCAGCATGAACTGGCAGCCTCAATGCAGTAAAAGGACTGAGACTATCACAGCTGCCTCCCCCTGCTTCCTTCAGAAGATGTGCACCTGGGCAGTTTGGTTGTGTCCTGACTGTGTGTGCATACAAGGCTCGAGCATCAGTCTGGAAATTTTTACCGGTAAACTGAAGTCAAATTGAAAATAAAGGATAAAAACACCAGCTACATTTTTTCTGCATACTACCTGGAAAACAAGTTTGGCAACCATAAACTGCAAAGCTGACAAGGCCATTTTTGTCATTCATCATTTAAACTGACATCGCTCAGTTGTCATATTCTACATATCTGACATTTTTCCATTATGCTTCAAAAATTCTTCTCACCAGCAATCCCAAGAAATGGACTTTGCAAGCTAGTTTATGATTGTTTTTAAATGAGCTACAGAGCACTCAAGAAAGCATCACAAGACATCAGCTAAAGTAAAGTTCAGCTTGGCACACCTCACAGCTGGGTGGGTAAAATCACATCAGCCTCCCAATAATCAGTATGAAGTAAGATAGAGACATTTGCTTCCAAGACTTATCTCTGATTTCTACCACTACCTTCTAAGGCTATCCAGGAATATTCACAGATTGGCAACATAAGTAGCATCAATAGCTGAACCAACTCCTCAAAAGTCATTTTCTTGGAATTATTTTCTTTCTAGCAGATGTGGCTTGGAATATAGCACCACCTTACCTGCTAATACAGTAGAAAGCAATGAGTCTGAACAAATCAGCAAAACTTATTGCAGACCCCTCCAAGGAAAATGCTGCAAAAAAGTTACAAGAAACAATCACACATTAATCCACTGTTTCTTAGAACAGTTTAATAAAATACATCTTAGATTTTAGCATGAAGTTAGTAAGTTTTCATCATCAAACTAGCTACTATTTGATTAAGAGAAAACAACTCTGTGGAGAAGTACATATTCCTGCTGAAGGCATTTTCAAGAATATACTGATAATCTTGGTGGCTGGTCTGCTTTTGCATTCCAAGGATATGGTCTAATTCCTGTAAAACAGATTAAGTGTGATGAGGCCTGCACAATATTTTGCTAATAGACAACAAATCAATAACTGAGGCTTTGTTTGCCCAGTGTACTAATATATCTAATTTTAAATGTCTTTATTTCCTCCTCTTGAATGATATTCTACTCACTTGTCTTCACCCTAGGAGTGTAGAGCATAAAGGGAGATAAATTTTCATTCACTTTTAACATGAAAACTCTTAAAAATTCTGACAGCTGTTGCATGCCATTGCCTTGCACAAGGGAAAAGGAAGACAGGAGCAGTGCCTTTCATTTTTCCCCACTTGATACCATTGTTTCTTATTGATACAAATACTTGCTCTCAGTTATAATGATGATTACCTCAGGCTCTCTCTGAGGCCAGTAGCAAATCTCACAGATAGAGCAGAAAAAGCTCCTAGAGTGAAACGATTCAGATCTTTTGCCTCTGCTCTAAAACCTTAGCTGTGACAAATGGCTAAAACCATCAGTAAATACCTCCCCCTTGTGGAAGAATTTTGTTCATAAAAGACAGCATATAATTCTTTTCTAGATGGGAATTTCAAGCCTATAAACACAGCCTTAGACCACACTTACATCAACTATTACTGACAACTTTCTCTTTGCCTTGCCTTAGTTGTAACTGGAACTAAAACCAGACACACATAGAATTAACTTTTTGTTCCTAGGTGCAGGGGAGGGAGAGATAAAAAAGGAAAACTCAACTAAAATTATGTCAGTTTACAAAGAGAAATAGAAGTTAACTGTAGACTCTCTGTTTCAGGGGTCTTTAACTGAAACTTTCGCTACTTTTCTTCAGTTTTCTCTTTCTTGTTAAAATGAAATATTTGCTCCACTTGCAGTTTCAGCACCACATACACTCACCAGCTGCAGCTTCCTTTTTTTCATTCCTAAATCTCAAACTTATTTTTCACACTCTCCCTTCTAAAGATATGAGGGCATTATTGGTTCAAAACAATTTGGAGTGTTAACATTTGCTCATTTCTACTAAAAAAAGAAAGAACAGATATAGTTTGAATTAAAAAGAGAAATCATTGATCTATTGCAACAGAAACAGTTCTAACAGGTTATAATCCATTTAGCTATCACACACCAAGAAAAAAAAAACAATCAAAAAAAACCCCAAAAACAAAACCCACCACCAACAAAAACAAACCTAAGAACCCATCCCACACTCCAACTGCAGAGAGCTCATGACAAAGTTGCATTCAAGAACATTTCATTGAAAGCAGACAGGATTATAGATCATGTTTCTACAAAAGACATATAAGTTCCTAAGAGAATAACTACCCATAAAAATAAATGAATACTGGATTCATCAAGGTACACAGTGGAAACATTCCAGTTGAAGCAGTTTGACCCACTCCCAGAGCCCAGTTCAGAGAGCAGCACAGGCAGCCCATGACATTATTTGCACGACTTTGGGTATCCTCTGCTGTGGGTTTCAGTAGTGCAAATGCTCCTGCATCCTATAGGGGGAAAAGTACCTAAGGAACAGCTGAAAAGTATGTAACTCACAACTTACTGTATGTACTTTCTTTTATGGCAAATTCTTTCAGGCAGGACCCACAGTCACTGGACAGACGCAGAGAGATTACTTTCTTCTGCAGCCTTGCAGATTTCCTAACCAGAAATATCTGTTGTGGAGAAGGCAAAAGGACATGGTATTAGCTTCATCCCAGATGCCAGAAGAAATACAGATCATATACAACAAGGAACCACAACAACCCCATGACATCTGCTCTAAAACATACTGTAATTTGACTTGGTCATTACTGTATTGGGTCCAACACCTGGGTGTAAAATTGTCGCAGACATCTTTTATGAAAAATCCTTTCCTTAGGATTTTTCCTCCTGAGAAGCTGAGAGGCCTCAGGAACAAAATGTAAACATTGGTTATCTGCTGCTGTGGAATGCAACAGGTAGATCTTAGATGTTTCTAATTAATGGCCAATCACAGCCCAGCTGGCTCAGACACAGAGCCAAGCCACAAACCTTTGTTATCATTCTTTCCTATTCTATTCTAAGCTGGCCTTCTGATGAAACCTTTTCTTCTATTCTTTTAGCTTAGTCTTAATGTAATATATATCATAAAATAATAAATCAAGCCTTCTGAAACATGGAGTCAGATCTTCATCTCTTCCCTCATCCTGGGACCCCTGTGAACACGGTCACATAAAATGGCAGAAAAGAATGTCCTTAAAGAAATTGAGATTTTTCTTACCCCAGGAGGCTGTGTCTGCAAAATTTCCAAGGCTTCAGCATCGTTGAGACCAAGCTGCAGCCACACAGGGTGAGTATGGAGGAGCTTGTCCAATATGCTCAGCTTGTTGGATAGGCTGTCATATCCAGAGTCCCGGGGGCAGCTTTTGACATCATTTTTCTCAGGAGAGACATTATCCATATCCTTTATTAGACTGTGGAAAATTTAGAAAAAAAAATTAGAAATGTTAACCTCTTATGAACAATCACTTGGGTCAGTGAACAGAATTACCACAAAGCTCTGCTGACACTCTGGGCTGGTAGTTCTCCTACTGAGAATTCTAATATTTATCATACACAAAAATTCTCTTTAAAGGTTCTCAATTCAAAGCCAGCTTGAAGATAAGCCTTTGCATTCTTCTGTGAGGTTGGAGAAATTCAGCCATCACTTCAGGTACACTTGTGTGTGCAGATGTGATTCAAAGAACATTTCACTTGCCTTCTTTGCTGTGCTAATATAGGGAAAAACTTCTCTTCAAGGATATTTATGCAATTCAGACACTTTTATTCCCAGATTGATTGCAAATGCTGCAACCCACAGAAATCTTGCTATCTCATGCCTGCCAGAAAAAATCTGTTCAATACTCTGACAATGGAGCAGCCCACTACCTATAGTGATCACTGCATCAGACACAAGAATTTTGTCTGTCTGGAGGGATTATTTTCACAACACAAATCCACAAACCAGCAACACTTCACCTTATGCCCAGACTACTGTCTCTGCTCCAGCAGCTCTGTTGCCTTCACAGCTGCATATCCACCTTTGCTCCCCTCTGCTAAGAGGTCAGAGTGGGAGGAGGTGAGAAAGAGATGAGAAACCCAAGAAAGAAACAAGAAAAAGATGTTAAACCCCCAAGTAATCCTCCCTAAGGCACAGCATAAAAAATATGTCATAAGTGGCAGTCACTTCTTATTGTACTCCTGCTAGGTTCTGTAAATATTTACATTTTTTTTTCAATTTTTGCCAGGAAAGGTCCTTACCTCACATTTTAATACTACACTTCCCAGGATCAGAAACAAGTAAGGAATTGTGTATTTATGCTCCAAATTCCCTCGGTTGTGGATTGACTGTTATGTGAGAAATAAAGGCTTAAGCTAAGTGTGAATGTGGCAAGATAATGTAAGATTAAAATTTATTTGGAGGAGGGCATCTAAAGTTACTGCTACATTCAGTAATGAAGTAGAGTTCTTGGAGGCTGCAGATTCTTGTTATTAAAAATCCAAATAAACAGAATACTTGGAGAACTCCTTTTGTTATGCAAAGGTTCACCATCACCCATATAATACAGAACACCCAGTACAAGTGCACATGTGTTGCTGGCTCAAATTCCTCATTTTTGAGCTAGAAGTACATCCTGTGGTTCTCCCCATGCTAGAAATCACTATGGAGCAGTTATTCTGGTAACAGCTTCCTGATGGCAAAATTCAGGAAGAGACAAAAAAGCACCCTGCAGAGGATGTGTTCCCCTTACAGATCTTTTCTGCAGCAGGAGAGGACAGCACAGCTCCACCTCCCCACTGCAAACTGTGCAGCTCTCCTGAATTCCCTGCTTTGGACAGGCCCTAAGCATCACTAACAGCATTCACCACCCTCATTATGCCAGCTCCTGTACCCTCAGCAAGTAGGGACAGAGTTCACAAGCACAGGAGCATTGAATACTTTTCAAAACAAACAAAAAGTCTCTCTGCCCCCCCTGCAAAAAAACCTCACACCAAAGAAAATAAGCTGAACCAAATTAAAACCCACCAACCAAACAACAGAAATAAACAAACTACCAAAATGGTTTCTTCTAGCTTTGTTCAGCAACTTGCAGAATCTCTGCAGAGGGCAAGCAAGGAAAGAAAATGGGGAAGAGAACTTTCACTGTAAGATCAGATAAGAGCAGACAAAATCATTTGACATTTCATTACCTGGATCAATTACCACTACCAGCGTTTGCCTCTTTATTTTTTCCTCTTTCTGTCTGCTTATTTATGAGGTGATGCTTTTCAAATTTCCAAGGCATCTCAAATGCAGATGGATTTTTTTCCCTGCCCAAAAGCATCAGAAGCTTTTACTAACAGCCAGTATGCCTTCAAGGGGCACAAAATACACAGAAACACGCTGGGTGCAGGAGGGAAGTACTTCTTACATCAGTCACGACTGGGTCTGAAAGTGCCTCAGTAGGAACACTGGCTTCCCTTTTCAACCAGTCCCAGCAGAGCCTAGTGTTGCAATGGAGGAATCTCCAAGAAATCAAATCATGAGCCACAAAAGTGTTTTCGTGAGCTGTAGCTCCAGTAAATACTGCTCAGAAATTTCCCACTCACCCTCAGTGCCAGTTAGCTGCATTCCAAAGCACAGGGAGCTGTGGCAAAGTAAAAGTTATACACCAAGGCTGGCTTCAAGCTTAGACAGATACAAATCATTTTCACTCCCCTTGGTCAGGAGGTGAAAAGTAAATACGCTGCAAGGGGGAATATATCCAAGAGGGAAAAGTTTTTTGCCTGATAAAGACAGGTACTTCACGTTCAAAAGAAGGTGTGTGACTGGTATGAGCTACAACGCCTGGCATTGCTTGATACCACAAAACCATGTAAAGCTGGCAAGAGTTTGAACAGGCATTTAGGGTCATGATGTTCCTCTTTGGTATGACTGGCTTTGTGCTGTCCCACACTCCCTAGACCAGCATAAATTTGAATGGGGAGCTGTGGCATTCACATTTTTTGAAAAATCCCTTCTCCCGGGATTTTTCTGCTGGGAATCTGAGAAGCCTCAGAGAAAAAGGAAAACAATAATTATCTGATTAGCTTCTTCTGTGTTGTGCTCCTTTGGAATGTGTTTGGAGATTGTTTCATTGATTTCTGGTGTGAGTTGTTTTCACTCTTTGGCCAATCAGGGCCAAGCTGTGTCAGGACTCGAGAGAGTCACGAGTTTTCATTATAATCTTTTTAGCCTTCTCTAAGTATCCCTTCTGAATTCTTTGGTATAGTTTAGTATAATATTCTTTAACATAATATAGTATCATAAAATAGTAAATTAGCCTTCTGAGAACATGGAGTGAGATTCATCATTCCTTCCTGCAAATACAGTAAGGATCTATCAGGTTTTTCCAACCTCCAGGTACTGAAGTGCACAATCCTTCCCACACGCTGAGATCCAAGGAGGAAACTCTCTGACTTACATACACAGGCACCTCCTTGGGACAGCTGCTTCTGCTCCCTCAAGAAATAAACCCAAGATTATGAATATCTGATCATGATCAGAATTTCTGCCACTCCTAAACACTAATGGTTCAAACAGCACCAATGCAACTCAGATAAACCAGCACTAGAATGTTATTGCAATCTGTGGTGAGGTAAACAGGAATACAAAACACTTCTCAAACATTATAATACAAAACACTTCTCAAACATTATTTCCTATTCCCAAATAATAAAGAAGGATGCAGAGAGAAACATCTAACCTGATAAACTCTGGAAAAAGCACACCTTGGAAAAGATACACCTGGCAAACCACATTCAACCTACAAGGAGCCACTTCCCAAGGCCTGGGAGCAAATTCAGTAAAAAACCCCACTGGTCTGTTTTGACAGCCTATTTGTAGTGATCTAGCACTACTGAGCATCATATTTCCAGTTTGCTTTTTTATTCTTAAAATAATTTTAATTAATGATCTGGGCATTAGACATGCAGTCAAACCCTGACACATGGGAGCTCTCAAAACTTGTTATGTGCTAAATTATTTGGGACTGGGATGTGTGTGTAACTACTCTGGAAACAATTGCATGGAAAGAATAACCATTTGAATTCACGAGCAATGGATTAACTCAAGTGTGCTGGACAAGAATAAGAAGTTCCTGTAACCTAAATGCTAGCAAAATATGCTCTCAAAATATGTATATTATGCGACAACTAAATTCCTCTCATGCTTTTACCTTCAGGTTGGAGGATGTTTGGTTGGTTGGTTTGCGTTGTTTGTTTGGGAGTTTGAAAAAAAAAAAAAGGATTCCTGATAGAAAACAATCTGACCAGGTCACATTAAATTCAAAATTGAAACACAAATCAGCAATAATGAATGGTGTGCTTTAATTCAGGGCTGCTACACAGCTCCTCTTCATGGGAAAGGTAGGCTTCAACACTACTCACAATGAACTAAAGAAAACACATGACTCATGCAAGTTTCCTTAGATTTGACAAAACCCATAAACACGTGGGAAGTACAGAGGTAATTGCCAAGATAAACAATGCAGCGCTGCATCCTGATTAGACTTAGCTCACAGTAAAAATGACAAGGAACAGGCTCAAGCTTTGAACTAGGATGATCCTTGGTCATGATGTGAACCTTGCTCCAGTCCCACAACAGTTAACCACCTCACAGTTAACTCTGTTTGACTATTTGCCTGGATTTCTGTTAATCCAACAGGTCTTTATCACCCAGCCCAGTCTATACAGTGATACTGAGCAGCAGCTGGGAGGAGTGGAGAGCCACTGGTAACTTCCTCCTGCATCCCATTACAGCTAAAAGAACAAGACAAGGCAGCTGGGAAGGAGGTTTCTGGATAGTTGCCAACCTGTCAGCAATAACAGAAATGGTTCTCTGTGCTGGACAGAAGATGGCTCTGCTGAAGTGGAAAAGAGCAGAGTGAGGGCTGTGCAGTGCAGGACATATGGCAGGGAGCAAAGCTCTGCCCCTGCTCCTTCCACAGGAACAGAACAGGAAGGGAATGAGCTCCTGCAGCTGCTGCCAGCAGCAAAGCATCCCTGAACTATTCCACAGGCACCAAGGTTCCCTCCAGAAGGACAGAAGGAAGAGTTGGCCCCTCATGGACATTCACAGAGATGTGCAGATCCTAAAAGATCATCCAGGTGCCACCAGACCCATCCCACAAGCTCCTGGGCTGCCACTGCATGCAGGACCTCTCCTGTTACTCTTTCAAAGGTCACTGGAAAGGCATGACAGAAATCTGTCCCACTAATTGCCTTTTCTGACAACTCCTCTCATTTGAATTATTGAGACAATTGTCTCAATAGAGGAAAAAGGTGAGGCATCAAAAAAGTGGGATACTGAAACAGTCCCTCTTAAAACACATTTTTGCAAGCCTGTTTTTTTGCCTGGCTTTTACATATTTACAAGCCAAAGTGAGCCCTTGAATCATTCTTGATTATTACTTGGGCCATATTGTATGAAAAGGAGAAATGAGCCCAAAATAAAGGAGTATATAAGATGAGGAGTATAAATCTGAAAGTCACCACATAACCACAAGAAAACCCAAACCACAATACTAAGGCTGCAGACACACAATTTCATGTCCTTATCTTTCTGAATTCAGCTGAGAGCTCTGCAATGCCTTTCCAGAACTGCTCTGGGTGTCTGTGGATACCTGCTAAGGTGGAAAAAGAGTGAGGAAAATGGACATTCCATCGAGCTCAAATATGCAAACCCTAGATGCAAATCCAAAGGTCATTTCTAGACACCGACTGCTGAACAGCAGAAAGCAATAAAAAGAGAAAACTCCATTAACTGCCAGGTTTTAAATTAACCACAAAGAAATAAAAGTTATTTCAGTAAACACAGCCTTGTGAGGTGTCTAGTTTAAACAAGAACTCTGGAAAACTCTTGTTGAAATTACTATAATCTTGCTCTGTAGCACTGTATTAAAAAAAAAGGTGTCAGTGCACAACTAAATTACTTATCAACTTTGATACAACTTCTTCCTTACATAGAAGCATGCAGTTCAGAATTTTGTAGCAACAGTAGGTCTGACTTTAGTTCTTTTATTCAGCCTTCATATTTCACACTATCATCTAGAAAATATTTTTGATGGCTATTATTATTTTTCATGGAAATTGCATTATTCACTTTTTTATGTTAGGTTTCCTTACATATCTTAAACCAAAATATTTTTTGCAGTCAAGATTAACAAATTAAGATTAAAACACCATTAAAAAATCAATAAAAAGAAAACTCATGATCTGTAAAATGGGGAGGTTTAGTTGACTGTTCCAGCTAAGTGCTTCCACCAAAATTTTAGAATCAGTAGACCTCAGCCTTTCATGCATATGATGCATTCAAAGATACAAGAAGCCTTTTCTTAACTGAAAAGTAGCTGATTATCTCTGAAGTTAATTAGCAGAATTCACAAAAATGAAGAAAGTATCCTTTCTGTCCCTTTAAAAGAGCTCTCAAAAGCTCTAAAACTTGAGTAATGTTCAACCAGGGCCATAGCCAAGAACTTTAATTAGTTCAACTGTCTTACATTCTTTACTATTTGGCCAACAAAGCTGCTGCTTAATGTTTTTGAAAATAATCTACACATGCTTTGTTGTAAGTTCTAGCAGATTTCAACAGAATTCACAGGAAGAAAAAGAGCTAAAAATCTTGGATGTAACTCTAAAAACAATTTTCCACTCCATTAACTCACTGCTAGAAGAACAAAGCCCACCAGCTCCAGGGCTGGCCAAGACTATGCAGTCAGATAAAACACAACACCTACCACTGGTTGCTTTCTTCTTGCAACAAATATTTCAGGTAAGTACAAAAATGTTCTCTTATTAACACAAGGACTAAAATATTGATTATCCTCCAGATGTTTAGCAGATGTAACTGTTCAAGAAAAGCCAAAATGTTGGGGTCCCATTCTGCCCACTTAAAAGTACAATTTTATTTTTTTATGTGCAAGTTACTCATATATAAATTAACTTAAACACATAACCCACTTATGCATCAGCTCATAGCAGTCAATATTTTACTTCCTAACCTGAGAACATAAATAATTCATGTTATTGTATCTTGAACCTTCAAAGAGCCACTTGAAGCAATGCACATTTTGTCTTTACAGCGTGAAAGCAAGGCTGTGCCACAGACAATGGTAATAATGGCAGTAGTTTCCTGCTTTAGACATTCATCAGCATCCAAGGTTTTTAACAAGGAAGTGAAGCTCAGTTGCAATTAGAAGATATTAAGGCAAATACAGCAAACAATTGAATCTCCTGCACGAAGGCAAATTCCTTGGCTCAAGAGCAAGATAATCTACACCTCCTATGCTACTAGGGAGAAAAGTGCTAGGACATAAGCCAGCCAAGAAGAAAGCACAGTGAAAACATTCCTGTTGTGGTAGACTCTCCAGAACCATGAAAATAAACATTTTAATCACCTTTGCCAATCAGTAGATTCATCTTCCACTGGGAGATCTGTCTGTACCATCTCCTGTTTCAGTTCTCCGATTTCTGAGGCAATTGTGTCAATGAGCTAGAAAGGGACAAAAATAGTATGACATCAAGTGAGTGGAAGAGGCGTGGAAAAGAAGCCAGGGCAAGTTTAGTCACCAGAGATTACAAACTTTTTCTTTTTTTGTAAAATCGCATCCTATTTGGACTTCCCCTTGCAAAGGAACAAGTAAGGGTTGGGGCCATGTTTAAAAGTTCTCAGAGGAAGAGTAATTCCTGTTCTGTGCCAGTACAAAACCTTCCAGTTAGCAAGCTTTTTAATTTAAATGGTTTCAATTTGCAGCTTCTGTGCATTATACAACATCTTACAAAAACTAAATTATTTAGCTGTTTGTAGCATTTACCTTAAAAAAAAATTAGAAGAATTCCACGTGCAAGAATTTTATTTCAGGAGGGACACTAATCCAGAATTACAATACTGTGGAGGATGAAAAGCAATGAAGCAAGAAGGGAGTGGGTGGCTGCTTTTCACATTAGGTTTTGGACTCCATTTGAACACAACAATTCAATTAAAAAAGAATTGCCTTGCAACCCTTCAGCAGCTCAGGTAGAACACCAAACTAATTCTGGGTATGAGAGTAAAAACTCATTTTAAGGTAGGCAAGATTAGCACTGAGGTTGTATCCTGAAAAATGCAGAATTTGCTAGCCAGACTTTAGGGAAATGTTCTATTGAGCAGAAACCAACCATGAAATTTGCAAAGCCGGCTCTCTTGAACACTTCTTTGTAGCCAATGCATCAAGTCTGCTTGTCATGCCACACCATGAGACCCTAGCAGGGCTCCCTCTCTCCTGCCAGGAGGGTGCCCAATAAAAGGTTTGCAGTGATGTAGCAATCTCTACCAGCACCCCTGCACATCAGAACAAACATAACCCCTGGCATATGAAGCAAAACCAGCTTTGGGTCCAAGTCAGAACAGTCTTCACAGCTGCCCTGAAGGTGTGAGCCTGAGTCCCACTCAGGGCAGGCAACTCAGTACAGCAGCATTTTCAAAGAATTGCAGGCATCATTTTCCTAAATTGTTACATTGGAATTTTTCCTTCACTTCAGGAATTCACACTCTCCTTTGCTGAACACCTAGTATTATTCCAATCAATTCAAAAGAAGTTTTAGTCTCTGCTTACAACTGGCCAACTCCAATAAATGAACCTTATGTAAGAAAGAATTACCATTACTCACACCCTAAAGGTTTTCTTCTGTCCAAGTCATAGTTCAAAGTGTTGGAAATTATATGAAGTTTTGCATTTTTTACTATAACTTAAGTCAGGGGGTTTGATTGCCTTTACCCAGGGAGAAAGGAACTGAAGTTTCTTTTCAAAGAACTGTTCCACCACTCCAGGTCTGATGAGTTTAACATCTCAGCAGACTGGGAGCAGCACACAAAAAAGAAGATACACAAAAGATAACAACCATTAATCAATGTCAACTCCAAACATCACCCTGAGCATAGTCCAAGACTCCTGGGCTGGGAAGAGATAGAGAAGAGAATGAAGAATGAGAAACTAACCAACATTAAAGGCAAACCAATAACCAACAGGAAACCAAATACTAAGACCATGGGAGCAGTAAACATTGAACCAATGAATTTCTGTGGGTTTTGACAGATGTGAAAAATCTAATAAAAGACTTGTGTGATGGAATGATTGATTTCTCTGCACAACCAGGGCAAGGAGTGGATGAACTGGTTTCTGTTGCACATCCTGGCCAGAACACCCTGGCAAGAATAAAGTAATGCCTTAATTCTCTAGCACTAATGATTGTTGTTGGAGAGTTTTTGTTTTTCCTGTAGTTTTGGTGACACCTACCATGTTTACCACTGGCACTGCAAAGATATTCCACCCGCTGATTCCCAAAGAACCCTGAGTCAGATGTGAGTAATGCCTCCCTGACCATTCCAAGGGGCAGCTGGAGGAGCACAGGCCAGCCTCAGGGAGCAGCCAGAGTGGGCTGAATTTCTGCATTGCCAGCAAAGCACCCTGCAGAGCTGCTTCAGCTGGTGACTGCATGAAAGCTGAGCTGCTGCTCCCCAAGAACCAGCTCTGCACAAGGAGCTCCTCTTCATGGGCAGCATCACCACGAGTCTTCGCATCTAAGACCAAGTGTGGCCATGAAGAGCCATCACAGCAGTGTGCCCTGTTCTCTGCCACATCAGCAGAGACTAATGCCAACAGTCTGCACAACAAAGGAGCTTTTCAGCACCTCTCCCAGCAAAGCACACGATGTATGAGCTCTCCACATGTATTTTCAGCCACTTCCTCCATGCCTGCTTTGCTGTCACTACCTGGCTGGTGATTGAGTTAACTCTGTTTTGACCTGAGCTGTGGCAAAACCCACCTCCCTCCCAGAAAACAAAATCTCAGGGAGCTACAGCAAAGGACTCTCATCCAAACTATGCAAACAGTGAAGTAATCTTAACGCTTTTGAATTTGTATGCCTGCCTTGAAGAGAACTCGGCAGAAAATATTCCTGAGAGGAATTCTACCATGTTTAGCGATTTTGTTTCTTTTTCTAAAGAGGAACTTAAACAAAATGGCACGTTTCAAGCAGCCTTATGCTCATATTTTATTCTACAGGCTCGGTTTCTTGGGTATGCTACATAGCCTTCATGACAAATCAGCCTCAGTCTCTGAAAAGTCAATACACTCTGGGCAAGGAAACCAGGTCAAAGTGTGGCATCAAACCCCAGACTGACCTGTGAAGTTCCCCAGGATGGAACACAACCACAACCCAACCAAGACTAATCACCTACCACCATGTACTCCACTTGAAATAAACACTGACCTCTAGGAAGAAACCCCTCATTTTTTAAAGAATAAACCACCAATATTTTCTGCAATTTCCAACTAATTTTCCTTAAATTCTCTTTAATGACAAAAAAAATTTGCTCTTCCCTTGATTCCAGAAAAGACAATCTTATGGAGTCACATCATTTGTGTATCCTTGCAATTAACTGACACATCCTGTTACAACAGCATTTTTCTAACAAAAAATGTAAGGTGCAGTCATGATTTTATGACAGCATTTCCCAGTATTTAGGATCAATGAAACTCCTGGTGATTACACAGCACACGTGATGCACAGGTGACCAGCATCACACAAGGTGAGCTGTTAATAACATGTTTCTGCAAAACACAGGAAGGATCCTGGCTATGTACTATTATTAGCTCCAGCCCTGAGGAAACAAGCAGCAGCAGAAGGCTCTGCCTTTTTAGTACAAAGCTAAGAATATCAGAATTCTTCAAAGACATCTCTCTATTTGCAACAAGTATGGTACCTCTTTGGCTGGAAATAATGGGAAAACTCATCCCTTTGTTTCAATAGACTTGAAATCAACACAGTAAGAGGCCAACTTCCAAAGGAAAATGCAACACAAGTGGATGTATACATTTGTCAGAGGCCTCTGCTGGTGTAAAACAGCATACATGAGCCCAAAGTTTTAAATAGTAATCAGAAGAAATCTGTTGGGAACTGTTTAGGTCTGTGAAATAGATATTAGCCTGCTATGCTATAGAAAGAGGAGGTTTACCTGAAAAATGCACTTGGAAATATGACATTTTCTCAGGTGGCTAATTAATCAGTATTTCATAAAAAAAAAAAAAATTAAAATGAGATCTTATATAACATGATAAAATAGCTATTTTTGTGTGCAACGATTTTTCCTTTGGAATTTATTTCTGCTAAAGCACTGTTCTGTAAATTCAAAAGACACTACAGTATAACCACTGTAAACCCAAATAATAATTATGACTCAGGCAACATGAATTCACACAGCAGCCCAGTACAGTACTGCCTAACCAAATCTATCCTAAACATTAGATTGCCAAATATCCATGTACTAACTGTTTACATTCCTAACATCCATGAACGAAACGATGAAATGCAAACATCTTAAACCACAGCATTTCCTTTCATAAAGCACCACACTCTGCTTATTGTCAATTGACTTGGAACTCAATGAGACTGAGCTCAGCTTTTGGGAGCTGCCAAGGGTGACAGTGAAACTCCCACATACAGCCTACAAACATGGCACCTCAGCATTCTCTTGCCATAACACAATATTTTTTGCTTTGCATCATCCAGGATGTTTTACAAGCAGCAAAATCAGTGTGTTCACCAGCAATTCACTCCCAAGGGGCTCCAGTCACATTTGTGAAGCTGCTCTACTGACACTCACATCACTGCCATGCATCAGGAAAAGAAAGCACATGCCCAGGACCAGATTTAGATAGTGCTTCTCCCAGAAATCCAGCATAACTACAGCTCTTATTACTCACTGGACTTGAAGAGTTTCCCGTTCCCAAAAAGAAGACAGGTGGCTTTGCTTGATGTCTGTTCCCAGACATTTTTAGAAAAAACTGCGTGAAAAATGAATTCCTGCTCTTTGTGCTGAAATGTAAGTAAGTTTGTACAGAGAATTAATGAAACTGCCATCATTCTGAGAAGGCACTAAAAGAGTCAACCAAGATGACCACTGCAGAATGTTTCCAAGCCCTGAGATTTACAAAAACTCAAGAGGAAAAGGCAAAATGGGTGCTTCTAATCGGGCAAGGGGACACAGGCTGAAGACAGCGAGATTAGAATCAGACTGGACAAATGAGCCTCAGCACTTACCGCTCCCCCTTCCTGCCAGCATCTCATTTTTCATTCTTTCTGGAGACCTGCATCCTCTTTGGCATCACATCTTTTCCTTCCTGTTTTGATAAGCAGAACGTAGCAATCCTCACAGAGGGCCCTGTGTGACGAGGTGGCCAAGTGCCAGAGACGAGCCCATCTGAGAACGCTGCTGCTCAACTTGTGCAAGCCTCTGAACGCAATCCAGTATTTTGATACACGTCTGCAGATTCTGGTGAGCTATGAATTCTCAGGGCCACTGACCTTGTTCAGTATCTTATTCATCAGAAACAAAGTTTTACCTGATGCTTGATTTTGGAACAGAAAAGCTTTACTGGTGTAAAACAGAAATGCTTTGCTGGTGTAAAACCTCTGATGCCAGTTCAGTAAACACTGGAATATTTTGATGAGAAGGAGGATAATTCAGTAAACAGGACATTTGTCAGAGACATATATTCAGCCCCTTGCCTTACCACAGACTCTCTCTGTAACCACTGGCAAGCTATTCAGTCCCAGAATTATCCAAGACTAACCCCATCATTGCCTCATTCTTACTTCTTGCTGGCTCTGAGCATTCACCAATCACAAGGTGCAGAGTCCACAGAATTTAGCCTCTAAAACTACAGACTTCTTCTCTGTCTAAAATGGGGACAATACTGTCAAAAATGGGGACTTCTCTTTCTAAAATGGGGACAAAACAGTGAAAAGAATGGCTGTGAAAAAAATCTAAGAGATGGTTAGAAGCTGTAGCAATGAGAACTACTCAAGAACCAGAAAAGATAATGTTGGAATTTCCCAACTGGTATTTGTCAGCATTTTTTCTGGCAAATGTTGCTGAGAATGGTAAGATACTCCCTCCCTTAAGAAGATTTAAGTGCTCTGAGAATCTGCATACCAACGTGGTAAACGTTTCTTAGGCAACTGCAAATTAACAAGCACAACATGAGAGCCATGTGCAAGGACAGGGGACAGTCTGCCCATGTGGGAGAGCATCCTGAAGAACAGATCAGCAGGGATAAAAGGCCATATCTTGATTACTAGGTCTCTTAAACACAGACAGACAAAGCAAATTAAAATAATGCAAACTCAAATCTGATGTGCCAAGTATTTTGCTTGCTCACCAGCTCAGCTGTAGCAAACAAATGTAGCTGTTGTCACAACTCTGCTCACATGGCAGAGGGAGGAAATAAAAGGTAATTTCACTGTACACACACAAGCTACCAGGTGCACTGCACACAGGGTTGGTGCAGCTTCCAATCCCACACTCTGTGCTCAGAACCACGGTCCAACAGTGCAACTTCCAAGGGCTGGAAAAGGAGCTTGGAGGCATCTTTTTCCTGCCAGCATGTCCTTAAGAAAATGGAGGATTTTAGTTTTCAAATTGACAATTGTTTCTTGAAATTGCCCAGGCAGACTGCAAACTGCATTTCTAATCATTTAGAGTAATTGCAACCCCATCATCATGAACAAAACAGCTGTTCCAGCATCTATTTCCTACATAAGAATTACATAAGGAGATCCCAAAGACTGCAGAAAATGACTGGGTGCTTGCTTACAGTCCCATCTGACATCAGGAATCCTTCAGCATACATGCAAGAGACAACCTAGAGATATTTCTTGGAACTGAGACAGTTCCTTGCTGTGATTTGAAAAACAGGGCTATTCTCTCTATTTGGCTGTGGAGTGCTATCAGCAAGGCTGATGTTTGTACTCCTGAGTTATGAGAGGTAGCTGAAGTGTGTGGCAGAATTCAGAAGTGGTTCCCAGTCACTGGATGACCCTGGTAACTGCTGGGCAAGACAAAAGGAAAACACGATGTCACTGCAGCGCTGATCGTTCATTTCCTAAAGATTTCCCCAAGGGAAACTTCTGCCCCAGAGGAGGAGAAGGAATGGAAACAGCAACACTCAAAGATGGCAGCATCAGCATCTTTCACTGGAAGAAGCTACAGTAAGTGATGAATATTCTAAGGGATGCACATTTTGTAAATTTTGATGGCTCCCTAAAGCAAAACCCTGCCCAGCAAGGCAGCCACTGTGACCCTGGGACATCATCTTTTGAAAAATGCACTGGTAACTCCTACTGCAGCCTGGCTTTTTGGGATGCCAGTTGTTCTCAAAATAGACAAGGAAATGAAACCAATTTTCAATCCAGTAATGGAAATCATAAACCTGTACCACAACTTGAAGTGACACAAATCCAGTTTATGCAGGCTCCGATAATTTTATGCCTGTGCATAATAAAGCTTATGTTCTCAGCATTAGCAGCAAAGAAAGCCATGACCTATTTTACACCAAATATCCCACTCCATGTACAGAAGAAATATACATGTGAACTAAGTGGAGGGTGATTTAGCCACAAATCTGCCTGTAAAAAGAAATGCTCAAGAAGTACTTCCCATTTTACAGAAAAGGCTTACTATGTATCACAGAGAGTACATTTCACATAAACCCAAGTATTTTATGTTCTGTGTAAGTATCCCATTTACCTTAAAGAAACTTCCTCTTTTGTCCACACAACGGCTTCTCATTGTCAAAGACGACATCTTCCCTGAGAAGACTCCACTGTATGCCTTGATCTCCTAAAAGCAGACACATTTTTGTAATGGTTAGTCCAGTCTGTAGGAAATTCCTCTGCAATTCTAAGCCACAGAAACAGTCACAACAAGCCTCCTGCCAAACCCTTTCTGTCAACAACATCGTGTCATTTATTTCCTACCAGAGTCCTTCCATATCCCCTCAGTCCATTATTTTTCCATAAACTGCTTCAAAAATACAGTGCTACTCAGAGCTCTGTATCTCTCCCTTCTTTTCACAGCTGATCCTGTAGCTGTGACTAGATTTTAATGTGCTCATTAAAAAAGAATGCTAAAACATAATGATTGCTTTCTTTGTTTACTTGACCTCAGTCTGCAGTACAAACAGAACAAAATGTTAGATGTCATTACAATCCACTCTCAAATATTACAGTATTAGCAGGACTTATCAGGAAGGAAAAAAAAAGAGTTTAAAATCACCCACAAGGGAGAAAACACTCTACCATTAAAGTAAAAACCAACAAACAACAACAAAAAGCCCAAACACTCCCCAAAAATGCTGCTTCAGATTTCTAAAATGCAACTGAGTCATATTCAAGTCAGGAACTGAGTCATATTCAAGTCAGGAACTGAAGATGAATTTAGGAAGAAGCAGCATTTTCTGCTAACAGGTAAACTGAAGGAACAGTTCAACACCCAGGACAATACACGTGAGGAAGATCAAGAGGGTGATCTCCATCTGAAAGCAGAGTAGCAGAGTTCCTCTAAAATCACAATCAATTCACACCAGTAATTTGTAATCAGCTTCTGAACCAAGCAGGATTCAGTTCCACGGCTAAAAAGTCATCCTAGGATTTTTGCAGGTGAGCTGTGACTGTATTTAAACAGCCTAACTCTTCTCCTTGCACGCGTGTTTTCCAACCATGTTTTCCAACCACATAGCAGGGAGTCATGTTGGAAGCTTCAGCTGCCAAAAGGGGCAAATAATTGCAATAAGTGCAAAAAATTACAGAGTAGACATAGAGACACAGCTTTTGATTTGATAAAAGCAGAAATTAAAATAAAAGGCTGTCAGCAGCAGTGAAAATCAAGTTCAGTGGTGTGGCTGCAGAGGGAGATGGAGCAGAACAAAGCAGCTGGGACAGAGAATGCTGACAGGTAAAACCCCAAATTTGACACGTACCCCACACCAAACACATGCCTACTTTGCTTCCCTCTAATGCCTTATGAGAAAGAATTGACATGGGTGAGGAAGACCAAGGCAGAAGGGTTAAATGAAAAACCCTGGCAAGCAAAAGTACTTGAGAAAACAGAGAGGTACAAGCAGGAGAAAAGAAACATTTTAGTTTTAATATGTAGCAGGAGGCTTTAAATAGTTCATCTTGTTTCCAGAGGTCCTACCACAAGAGCACTAGAATAGGTTACATTTTTCCACTTGCATTCTGGTTAAAAAGCAGCCATGGCAGGAAGCTCAGCAACATGCCAGTTTTCCAGGCAGGGTTTGCAAACTTTGAAGGCTGAAAGTAAAATCTTGAATTCTGCACTGTCGTGAAAACCAAACACTAGGGGATGAGCAAGAGAAGACAAAAAATTTAAAAACAAAAAAATTCCAACTTTCTTCCTAAATCAGTTTATTTAAAGGATACATGCCTGGTGAAGCTCTAAAGACTTGTGAACTGTGTTTCTTTACCTAGAAGTGTGCTTAAATAACTTGACTGCACTAATCCCATAAGAGATGATGTTCAGCAGGTGATTTTGCAGGTGCTATTAAATGAGTTAAGCTCTGTCTCCTCACTTGCCACATACACAAGGGGACAGAGCAGCTGCTCCACTCTGGGGAGCATAAGAAATTATATTTAAAAAAAAATTCATTAGATCAATTCTGGAAAGAAAAGTTTCACCTGAGAGTGTTAAGGAGTTACATTAGAGGGTTACAAGCAAGATCCTGCAGTTGTCTGTACATCTCTAGTCTCAGTCATTAATCACTCCATTTGCAAACAACAACCCCTTCACAAGAAATCTCATGGGTTTTAATTTTTTTTTTTAATTTAACCACAAGGATGTCTGCATGCAACCCTATTACCAAAACAAGACCATGCTGGTATTTTTGTATTCTCCACTCAAATGTACAGAGGAAGGAAAACACACACACAGTTTTTGTACTTCAAAGAGTGGTATGACTCTAGTCAGAAGAAAGCCTCAAACAAAACCACTGCTTATTTCACTTGTAAGAGGTTCTGGAGCTCTAAACTTCTTCATAACTTCTATTACTGTCATTATTTATGTAACATTACTGCTATCTGTAGGACCTTAACTCTGAGCCTCAGCTCAGCTCTTCTCAGCTGCACACAGCCAGTGAATCAATCCCCACCACTTTTCATGGTTACAATGTAATTTCAAACTAATTTAGGGGAACCTAAATAATATTTCACGTTTGAGTGGGTTTTAGTATTTCTGACTAAAATCAGCGCAATGGGAAACACTGCTGGGCTTCTTCGTGTTTACTGGGAAGGGTTCTTTTGGTGCAGATATTTCTTTTTCAATAACACAAGATACTAGGGCTTGCTGCTGAAATGGACAGCCAGGCTGGGTGCAACACCCCAAAACCTTGGAGCTGAGAGTTATTTCCACATCATGCAGAAAAAAACTGCAGAAAAACAAACCTACTGCCAGGAGGCTTCATTTCTCTACATAGCTGTGCACATCTGATGCTTACTCAGATCCAAGACAGGCTGGGAAACCACTGCTCTGAAGTTGTCCTTGCTGAATTTGGACTGTATGAGGCTGTCAGAAACAAAAAATCTCCATCCTCTGACTGAGAAGCTAGGTGGAGCAAGTCAGCAAAGCATGTCATCTCCTGCACCTACTGCAGGGAAGCCTTTTCTCCTCCTCCTGTGCTCCAGGCACCGAGGCAGAGAGCCCAGACAGATTCACCCAGACACTGCCTGCTCAGACACCCACCTGGAAATGTCACCAGGCTGCAGGAGCCAGCTCACTGTGTAATTCATTCCTTTTGCCTGGCCATCTGGAGGGAAGCCTCCTCTGTGTCCCAGGGCTTTGTCCCAGCTCTCCCAGACACTCCCTACCCCACATCCAGGACAGAGCTCCTGTGTGTAACCAACAAGACAGGGCAGGGAGAAGGCGTGACTTGTCTGCTTGGCAAACCACCCTCAAGTCCAATGCTACTGCATGGGTGTTGATGCTCCTGCAAGCTGTGTGTTTCAAAAAACCAGGTGCCTTTTTATCTGTCTTCCCATTTCCTTCTCCTGCTGGTTTTCATTCACACAGGAATGCCAGAGCACCTTTCACATGCCTGTATGCAATCTGACTTCTGACTCCTCATCAAAACAGCTCCTACTTTACTCCCTCTACTGCAATTTTACTTGGATTTTTTGCTATGTTCTTATACTTAACTATATTAGACCACTGTGACCATGTTCACAGGGGTCTTAGGATGAGGGAAGAGATGAGGATTTGATTTTATGTTTCAGAAGGCTTGATTTATTATTTTAGGATATATATTACATTAAAACTATACTAAAAGAATAGAAGAAAAGGTTTCATCAGAAGGCTAGCTAAGAATTGAAAAAGGAAGAATGATAACAAAGGCTTGTGGCTCGTGATTGGCCATTAATTAGAAACAACCAACATGGGCCAATCAAAGATTTCCCTGTTGCATCCCACAGCAGCAGATAATCAATGTTTACATTTTGTTCCTGAGGCCTCTCAGCTTCTCAGGAGGAAAAATCCTAAAAAAAAGGATTTTTCATAAAAGATGTCTGTGACAAGACCACCTCACTGGACTTTTCAGGATCCTTCCCTTTAATCCTCTCATTCCAATCCTGCTTTTACAAAGCAAAACATCCCATTTTCTTCAGCCCAAAGACAAAACAGTCTGTCTCTGCCTCCCCCGAGCTCAGCCACAGCAATCTGCACAAAGTCCCTGCCCACAATCCTATCTCTTCTCTTTCCTAAGGAATCAAGGCTATCCAACTGCACTAGCTTCCTGTTCCTTAGTTCCTAACTAGGATTGTTGATCTTTTGGCCAACCCAACAAGACAAAAAGATAGCAGGAAGAGACTCCATGTATGCCACCACTGAAGGAAGAGATCTGCAGCTTTCCTTTTGCTGGCTGACCCACAGAATGATCACTTTATTTTTTTCCCCTGTATTTTAAATGTGATTTACCCCACTGAAGAAACTCAGGCTGCCCTCTTTCATTCTCTGCCTGTAAAGGCTGTGCAATCACTGAGCACAGACTCTCACAGAAACTACCTCAAGCAAATGAAGAAATGGTTTTACTGTTCTGCAGCCAAGAAGACACAGGAGAAAATATCACTCCAAACGTGAAGTATAAGCTGGCAAAGGTCACTGATGTCAGAGGCTAATGCTGCCTGCTACCTGTCAGAGCATTCCCTAGGCCAGCAGTGGGGTACAGCTGGAATACAATCCCTATTGCCCCACAACAGAAAAGCATGGAAGCTAGGGAGAAGCTAGTACAGAGGTACTTGTAAAACCTACGGTGAATTAGCATCATATTACAATCAATTTTTACAGCAATCTATAAATACATAGTATTAAAACAACTAAAATTAATTGGGTGAAACCATTTTCTGGTGGGTTAAAGTAGAAACCAGAAACAGGATGGATAAATACATTTTACTTAAAAAAAGTTAAAAAAACCCCACTCTGCTCAAATGCAACTCTACACTTGACAATATGCCAAGAGATATACACAGTACTTCAGATTTTCAGCAAATGTAATCATCCTCATGCAGTTCATTTCCCTGTTCTCCCAGTGCATTTGCCAGTCCCAGGGAGCAGGCTGTGTTCATCTCTAACCTACAAAGCCCTGGTTTGTCCAATTACTCTGACCTTATCTGAATCTTGGCAAAATTAAACTTTTCCTTTTGAAAGTATTTCCTCTGAGAAGCTGACTGCAAGCCTCCTTCCAGGAACACAGATACAGCTGAGCACAGTATCACTTTGAAAATCTATCAAATAAGACCTTCAGTCTGCAAACTATCACTGGTGCCAGGATCTGGCAGATCTCTCAACTCAAATGTTGCATTGTGTTAACACAGCTGTATCCACAAGCAAAATGTGAGGGGATTATGTAAAAAGAAATCCTAATTTCCATCATTCTTCCGGCTGCAGAAAGGGTTTACAGTCTTTTTTTTTTTTTAAATTCAAGTAATGCAAGGGCACATTACTTGTAGAAAACAAGTAAGACATACAGCAAAAATGGCAAGTCACTCTTTACACACTGGTGGATTTTTGTATTTTGCCATTTTATTTAAAGAGTTTTAAAAACCTTGGAAATAACAAGAATTCCCTCACCCTCTTTTTCCTTCAAGCACTCTTTATACTTTTCTTTTTGCTACCTAAACATAATGTGTTTGTGTGAGCTGCTCCCCCCAAGAAAGCCACCAGTGTGAGGTCAGTGAGTACTTTAGTCAGTATTTCTGCCCTCAATGTAAAGATCTTACAAAGACAGACATTCCCTACATGCAGGCAGAAGGGCCATGAGTGACTGTTTGCAATCCTTTGCAGGAAACAATGCTGTCTTCATCAACTGCAAAGGAAACAGAAATATGCAACTTTTCAAAGGCAGTGAGGGGGTGACAGCAAACTGTATCAATGCTGCTCATCTGGCTTAGCACAACAATGCTGTAAAATCACAGCCAGCTCTCCAAGGACACTCCACCTCACCATGAAGTACCAGCCAGGGCTTAAGAAGCTGTCACCAGCACAGACTGATTTTCAGGGGCTGTGACAAGAACCCCACCTGGACAGACCAATTTCCAGGGGCTGTGATCCAGTCTATGTATCAGTCATGGCATAATTACATGACATAAAGTGGGAACATCACTGCCAGACTTATCCACTGATCTTTCTACATCTGGTTTCAGCCAGTCATCACTCCTGCCTCAGCCAAGCTTTTGCCTACAGGCTTATTTTTTCCCCTTGATTCCAGATCCTATTTGCTGGCAGCCTTTTATAAGACTAAAGGATAAAGAGGAGTTATAACTTTGAACTTGTTTTAGTACAGCACTCTCAGGAGAGGCTTTAAGTCTCATCAGATTTTGGGCAGATCCACTGACTCACTCACAGCTGTCTACCCATTTCTTTTATCTACAGAGCCATAAATTCAGAAATGAAGGCATCTGAAAATCCCATCTGAAGGGCACAGGAATCATCCTGGCTCTGCACCCATCAACAGGAGCAGACATGGCATCACTCTTTCCAGCAGAAGCACACAGTTATGCAAACACTGACTGCCTCAGAAAGCCAATCCTCACGCTTTGCATGAGCAGGGCATGTTGCAAAGGCATTGCACCCTACCAGGAGAGCTCTGTTTGCTGCTAGCACTGTCCCTCTGCACCCCTTCCCAAGTTTCTTCTTCCTCTCTTCCACTAAACAACCTCTTCCTGCTTGCTGCCATGGCATACTTTCCACATTACTGAAAAGGAATAAAACCCCAAGTCATTTCCTCCGGCACAGCATTTAGTCATGGAGGATACCAAGTCTCTTATAAGAGAATGATTGTTTGTTGGTACATTCATGTCTTGTTTTGCCTCTGGAAATGTCAGGGAAATAAATTTAGGAAGAGATTGACTTTGATTTGGATAACCTTTCAGAAGGTTTCTATTCTTCCCAAATTCCCTGGCCTACATACCTCACAAAAACTAATGTTTCTTGCAGTTTTTCTGTAATTCCACTTACTATTCCTGCCAAAACCACTGAATAATAAAAAGAATAACACTCACAAGTGTTTTCAAACATCTTTTAAAAGTTTAACATAGAGCTGCACTTCCTGGGAGAAGCAAGAAAAAGTAATTGCTTGAATCACAATATTAGCTTCACAGTCTAGAGAAACTCCAGAATTCATAGTGACACTTTAGTGCAAAGGGACATGGGGCTCAGCACCTACATCTAGATGGACATGCACAAGACAACCACCTGCTGGCCTTGACCATGGCTTATTTTAGGCACCTGGGAAAAGCATCTTCCCCCTGTACCATGAAAGCCAGGATGAGGGTTTCAGTGCTCAACTCCTAGCTCTTACCTTCTGGCCCAACAGAGGCATCAAAACAAAGCTCTGTCTGCTCCACTGCCAGAGGTGACAATGCTCCATGCAGCAAGGGGGAAGAAGAGACCTGACTTCTGATGGTTCAGAGAGCCTGAACACTTCCATCTACTCACATATTTCCAAGATCATAGAATTGCAGAATAGCTTGGGTTGGAGATCTTAAAGGGTCTTGTTCCACGCCCCTGCTGTGGGCAGGGACACCTTCCACTATCCCAGGGTGCTCCAAGCCCTGTCCAACCTGGCCTTGGACATTTCCAGGGATCCAGGGGCAGCCACAGCTGCTCTGGGCACCTGTGCCAGGGGCCTCACCACCCTCACAGGGAAGAATTTCTTCCTAATATCCAATCTAAGCTAAATTTAGTCTCTGTCAGTTTGAAGCCACTCCCCCTTGTCCCACCTTAAAACATTTCTTCTGTGTGGCAGAGTATCATGGACATCAAAGCCTGTGCTCATTCTGCTCAATGCTTCCAGAAAAGCTTCAGCTGATTTCCAGTAAGAGCAATTCTCTATTCAGGGCTAGGGGAACACAAATTCTTTTGATAAACTCTTCTTCACATAATTTATTGAAAAGAATTGCATTTGTTCACCCAAAACAACATACAAATGGGAAATAATGGCAGACAGATCTAAAAGTTGTTTGACCTAAAAAGTAAATATCAGACATGGACTGCAAGACAGAAAAGTGATCTTAACAGAACTGCAAATGCTGTGATTTTTTTTAAGCCCTAAATATCTTTTAGGCTCTTTATTAAAAAAAAAAAAAAAAAAAAAAACCAAAAAAAAAAAAAAACCAAACCAAAAAAACCAAAACCAAACCAACCAACCAAACAAACAAAAAACCCCAAAAAACCAAAAAAGGCAAATGTTAAATAGTTTATATACCACAAGCAAATATATCTTCTTTTAATTCTAATGCAATAGCATTTTCTAGTTGTGTTTGTTGCATCACCAATATGCTTAACAGGTATCTCTTTGTAAGAAAATACCTCCTTATAATAGCAAGCAATGGTTTCATTATTCCCTATGACATATTTTGCAAAGTTAACTGCTGTTCAGGAGGCAGCCAATGCCAAAGAAACTACATCCTGCATTTCACAGAATCAACAGAAAGATTTCCATTGATAGCCATAATTACTGGAATGAATTCAGCACAGGGCATTACATGGTGTGCAAGAAGAATCTGTAAGATCAGGAGCCCCTTAGGCTGTTATTCCAAGCTCTGTTTAAAAGCTTGTGCTGTGCACCTCAGCTTCAGCACAGGCCAATGATTAACCAGGGAACCAACACCCCTCTCTTTATTCTGGTATTGACCTTATGCTCATCTTTGTATGACACATTCAAAAGATAATCATGTAAATGCCACTAATCTAATGGTTTAGCTATTAACTAAGGAACCAGATTATCAGAAATGCACCACACTTGGCACCTTGTTTTTTGGATAGCTCCCAGTGACAGAAGCTGCTCATTTCCAGTACACAGGCTGCTCCTCCTCTGAGCTGGGTACACCAAGTTAAATAGAGGCTACTTTATTTCAGCTGAGTCCATGGTAAGGGCTCATATTTGAATTCCTTAATCAAAACTGTTAATATGTAATCACCTGGGACGCTTCTCAGTTTAGCCCTTAGCCTTAGTTAGGAATAATTTCACCCTTTCTCCTTTATTCACACTTTCAGCACATTACATGAAATAGTAAATTCTGTGGACCACAAAAACTCAGGCTTTATACCAAACACTAAGTTCACAAGCATCAAGGAGACAAACCTAAACAGTGTGGCATTGTATTTAAAATAGAAAGATGTTTTGGGATTTCAGGAAGCATATGTGCCCTCTCTGATCTATCCAGAAGTACCAGAGTTAATGCACTCTTGTGATTTAAGAAACGGGCCTCACATTTGGTGAGAACTTTGATGTGTCATTAGTTTTTGTTCCCCATGAAAACTGAGACCAGCAGTGCCCTGCGTCAGAGGGTTTTCTCACTGAGTGAACCACTCAGAAATGACAATTCCAGACACTGCATTGATGGGGGTGACTCACAGGAACCCCTCGCTGTCACCGGGACACGTGCACAGGAAAGAAAGGTGTGACCAGAGGAGTGGGACAAGGTCCCAAGCTCCTGCTCAGGCTGCAGGGAGGGCTGGACCAGCTGAATTCTGCAAGCCCCTTCTAACCTCTGGTTTTTGCAAAGACGTCACAAAGTGGGAAGGGGAAGGAATAGGGAAGTGTGTGCTGGGGAGGCTGGGTATTATTTTTGGTGGAGTTTTGGCTTTTTTTCTTTGCTTCTTTTGCAATACCAAGATATCAGAGAAAAAGCATGAATTTTTCTTACTCAGTTTCACACGGGGGGGAGACTTCCACTGCTCCAAAACCCATTTTTACGTTTCATCACAAAGGGATTGCTAAATTTACATAACCCAAAAGGAAGCACTAAGTCAAAAAGCATATCAGCTTAAATAATATAATAAAAAGCTTAACTAATATAATAATTATAAAGCGTAATCAGCTTAAATAATTAATAAAGCAGACTTTTAACTTTGTATTTATTAGCAAATGACATACACCTGAGCACAAAAAACTGTGTGAAAAAAAGCATCTAAACTTGGAGCAAACAAATTAACGTACTGTTGGAACTACATATCAATAGGAGGGATAAAAATTTGCATGTATGTTTTTTTACAGGGACAATCTAAACAAACCACAACTATTATTTATCTACCACTGGAATATGTTTAAAAATACCATGGGCAGCTCACCTAGTAAGTGATATGCAAATATTTATCCAAGTTTAAGCAAATGAGGAAAAATTGCAGTGATGGAACCTGATTTTTCACCCCCTAAAGCAAGCACATTACATGTTGTAGGTCAGCTAGTGTGAAGCCAGTGAAATTCTTGAAAGGATCCATTTTCAAGCTGCCTGTTTAAGAATGCAAAGCATCCCACATCCTGAACACACCGAGTGACTAACCTGAGGGCACTCCAGCTGCAGGCGTGGATTTGTTTTCTGTTCAATAACAATTTTGTTTGCTTGTCGTTAGTTATATTTGCACTAGTGCTTTCTGACCAAGAGGTTAATGCAATCCAGCAGACGGTATGAGGAAGATCACATGTGAGTTTTTGTGGTTGCACTGTTTATTTTAAACAGCTGGACATCAGACATGATGGACAGTTTGCTTCTTTTTTCACTAAGCACTCACTACTAATTTTTGAAGAATGCTGTAGATTGCTTTAAGAAGAACTTTTTGCAGCACACTTTTAATGTGGTTCCACACCCTTGAGGGTGCACAAACACAGCAAACCACGAGGCTGAGTACCAAGGAGAAGATTTATTTCTCAATGAACAAAAGAAAATATTTTCACTAGAAAAACTTCAAAAGAACAGTGCTTATGTTTTGACCTGTTTGTTTTGGTTTATGCACAGAAGAGACTCCAAGAAAATCCTGCATTAGTTAAACCAAGGTCATCTGCTCTGCACACAAGGATGGTCCATGTAACAACACTTCTGCCTACAGCAGAGTTTTCACTGTCCTAACCTAGCTCAGATCCACTGACAATCAACAGATAAGCTGCTCACTGTAGAAAACTTGCATGGAGACAGGCTTGGGAACTGGGTTAGCCCCACTAAGGACTTGACACCTTCTGCAGCACCACAGCACAGCACTGCTAACCTGTGTTACATAGAGGGAAAGCCACCACTAGGCTCAGAATGTGTCATTTGTTCCTGTAACAGACTGGAAAAAGCAGACTGAGCCATGAATGTGTGCCAGCTCACTGCTGCATGAGCGTGCCAAGGCAGCAAGCAGGATACACCCAAAGCACACGTTCTCACTGCCCTGTCAGCTGTGCACACACACATCACAGGAGATGGAATGCCTGCACAAAATGCCTGCACTTATTTTGTGTTACTAGGAGGTTAAAAACCAAAACAAAACCACAAATCAAATCCTGGAGAGAAAAACTTCATTTGCACAGTCTATTTCTTGCCTGTTAGAGGATCTGGTTGGGGGCAGAGGCGAGGCATGAATAGGGCAATATAACAGATCTTCAGAACCAAGTCTGCAAATAGCACAATGCATGGTATTGCCTCTACCTGACCTATGAGGAAAAATCAGGAAGTCATTTGAAATTCTCAAAATACAGATACTTGTACATTCCTCATAACGATCAGGTCCATAAGACTGGTTATAAAGAGTGACTGTTCTATAAAATCCATGCACAACTTTGACCAACTATGCTCTGAAATACTAAGATATTTTTTCTTTTTTTTCATACAACTACTGAACTACTGCTTATCTGTGGGACTGGAGAGATGGAGGGATTCACCTTGGAGATGTTTTCTTTTCCAGGGACAAGGGAGTTCCAAATATTCAAATATTTAGAATCCACAACTTCATTTCCAAATATATGTTCACCAAAGAAAAGAGAAAAGTCAGTCATAACATATGACTCTGATAAACAGTCTTAAATGATTCTCCTTCCATCCTATTTCTTTATGGAAAAAAATCTTAAACAGTAAAAACAAGGTTATGACACAGAGCAATGAAACCCAGGAAATTCAAAACTGATGGCTGTTGAAATATCTGTCTCAAGTAAATTCCACTCCTCTTCCTGTTTTCTTTACATGCACCATGGGACTGGCAATGTCAGCCTCAACCAAACTTCCTGGCTCGGGTCCCAACCTGTGTAACTCTGAAGTCACGTAAGCACAGGTCACCCTTCCTGTCCTCCTGGGGCTCTTCTTGATCCTCCTTCCAGGGACAATTGTTCCCTCAGACTTCTCCCTGCAACTCTTCCCTCCGATAACCCCATCACCTTCTGTCAACAGCTGACTTGTACATTCATCAGCAGTGCAAAGGTTATTGCTGCTTTCCCAACCCTCTTCCCTTTTCCCATCACCAGCAGCATCCTCTTATTCTGCTGGTCCTGAGCAGCCCCAGATTCTCCTGCCACAGCCCTTACACCCAGCTTGCCTTCACTCTTCAGCTGAATCCCTGGGGATGAAGCCTCATGGCTCTGCCAGCTTCCTTCCCTCAACCTGTAAGGTTTCCATCCACCAATCCAATCCTCCTGCTTTTCATTTTTCACTATCTTCTACTTCCTACTAAAGCTCCTCTCCTTTTCTACCCCTTTTTCCCAAGCCACCTGCATAAGGATCCCAGACAGGCAGGATTTCATATTCATAGAATCACAGAACAGTCTAGGTTGGAGGGGGTCCTAAAAGTCATCTAGTTCCAACCCCCATGCCATGGGCAGGGACATCTTCCACTAGAAGGTGGACACCATGCATGTTCCACAACACCTTCACTTTATGCAGGTCTGAGGAGCCTTCTCATCCCTTCCCCTTCTTCCATCACATTTGTTTTTAAGAAGGTGGACCAAGATGATCACACCACAGTAATTCCCCATCTGCTTCTTTCCTCCAGTCCCTTGAAAGGCCAGGACACATACAGCCCACTGATAAAGAGGGAGGAATTGATGCCTAAAGCCTCTCCCAGGCTGTCTCCTGCCAGACTAGGAGGAATGAAGGTCCTCCCTAGGTTTTGGGATGAGCACTTTTCCCTCCTCTAATTTCTTTTTGATCCCCCTTCTTTTTGAATGGTGGATATCATCAAAACCAAACTTTCCTTCTTCAGCAGCATCAGCAGTCACATCAAAATCCATTTGATTAGAACTAAAAAGTTTCTCCTTACTCACTGGATTAATGAGTTCATAGAAACTCTTAGCAGGGGAACTCCTGAAGAAAGAAGCGTGGGTGTTTAGCTCTTCTCTGTTAGTTTGCTTGTGTAAACAATTTGTTTTTTCTCTCCTGGGACACTGTGTTTTGAAATAGGCTTTTTAGAAGGCAATAAACCTCATTTGCTGAAATGGTGAAACTGGGTCCAAGTACTGCCAAAAGCAGAGTATTCCAAACACACTGGTGATTCCCCATATTTACTGTACTGGGGGGTTATGTTATGCACATAGGTCAGACAGTCTGTTGGTGTCACTTTTTTTCTTTCAGATCTGAACCAAATACAATCAAACCCAGAAAGTAAAGCAGCAGTCAGGTGACAGGCTGTTTCCTAGGCTTTAATTCTTGCTGACACACTGGTACCAAAAGATTCCCATGACTGCCGGCAACAAACATTGGCAACCATTGTGCATGGGGAGCTCAGACTAAGTGTAGTGAGATACACATTTAATGAGTCCTTTTAAAAATGAAGAATTAAACTGTTTAACAGCTAGTAAATTCCATCACTCTCATTCTGCAGATAATAGAGGAAGCTGCCAATAGGTGAAAATACTTCTCAGGTTACATAGCACAGTTTCAAGACTTAACACGACATTAGTTTATTGCTTCTACATCTGGTGCCAGTTATTTTTATGGAGCTTCTTTGAATAAATTCAACAACTTCCAGGTCTCTCAACCACTCTAAAAATAATAACCAAGTCCATTTCTGTCTTCTGTACCTCAGCTATGACGTATGCCCTGCACAAACGCGAACCCATGTCCCTGGGGAGTCACAAATCTCTTGACTAACTTGACCTGCTGTGACTGAGCTAGGGAAACTCAATCCAGCCCTAAAATTAATCTTTTTGTTCCCAGTCAGTCAGCCTTTGTTCCAAAACCACAGCACCAAAGGGCAAATCAAGGAGAAAACAAACATCTTCCACAGTTTGTGGACCATGACCTCATGCGGCCAGGACTGCTGTCCTGCATCTCTTCCTGCTTGCAAAGTTCTATTCCTGCCTGCTGGAGAAGGTGAACATGAACGATGCCCAGCAAGGAGCTGGCATCAGCTTCCCCCTCTGCTCTGTCCATCCTGCCAATGATGCCTTAGCCTAAGCTTCCCACCACTGCTTCTGTGTACAGCAAACACTGGCTGCCCCGTGCTACCAGCACTGCAGAATTCTGCAGCAGGAGTTACTTGTTTGAAACCTGCACGTTCAGTGAACTTCTGGCAGCTTCTGCTTGGTAATCTCTTGATCAGAAATAGATTCCAAGCCCAGCAGCACCTTCAAACAATTGTCATGCCTCTTGGCAGCTTGCCACACAAAAGCATCTCTCTCCAATCTCCTAAAACACACATTGAATCCACAGAGAAACACTGCACAAACAGATTTCACACCTACACACAAATTACACTATCACACTCAGGCCTGGAAAAGTAACAGCTCCATTTACCATTCTACAACCACCAAGGCTGTAAGGTAAGAGACTCTCCCTAAGAAATTATAATTTTGCCAACTGTCTCAGACATTTACAGGCAGCCTTGGAAGATCTGACCTTTAAGTGATGACCATCCTATGTGCAGTTTGGAGTTAGCCTACACTTACACACCACAGGCTCAGAGACTCAACGGGGCAGGTGCTTTGCTGAAATGGATCTGTAAGGGGAAGATCTAAGCCCTCCTGTGGTGAATGACTATTTGAAAGGCAGGGAAAAGACTGGAAATGGGTTTAAATAGCCAAGGAAATAACCATGTTGCCTCCAGTTAAAAGCTGGCCAGCTTGAGACAAAAGCCTTTCCACTGACAAGCAGGTGTCTGTGCTGGCCACCAGACAGTGGATGAACAGAAGGAAAGGATTCCATAAAATGCTGAAAGAGTCACCCTGCAGGCATCATACACAATCAACTTTGCCAAAACTTTATATGAGCTACTCTTTAGAGTTTGTACCTTCAGACTAAAAAACTGTGTACTATGTCAGAGACCATGTATACAGCCTGTGAGTGACAAATTCTGATGTTTTATCTTTGTCTAGACTTCTCCCTAGTTTTCAGAGTTAAACATGGCCTGTTGGCCTGGATTTGTGCTACTTTAAGAAAATGCATCAACCAGGAAAAGCATGAACAGAGAAAAACAGATGGACCATTCATAGCTAAAATTAGATATATAGTATGTAAACATTTTGCTGGATAGAAAGCCTACTGGCAAATGAGCTGAACCTATAATCTACCTTTCTTAAATTTCTTTTCCTTCTAATGCACCAGATTTCAGCAAAATGGTCCAAAGGAAGGTTTCCACCAGCAAAATAAAGGCTGTTTTGCCATTCTGTTGGCCCAAGGGCTTGTCCTGCCTCAATACAGGGGAAATGCCTGTAACCAGCATTACAGTCTGATCCCATGCAGCAGAGGACATATCCCCACGGACAGAACTGTGCAGGGACACAACACCCACCTGCATGTGGGAACTGGAAGGCCCAGAAACAAAAACCCCAAGAGTCTTCTCATCATGACTGGTGCATTGCCTCCTAGCAGCAATTTTAGCCAGGCTGATGAACACAGGCCTTTGTGAAGGAAAAGGTGGTATGAAACAACCTTGATATCGAGACTACTTTCTTCAATTCACCGCTTCCAAGTTATGGTCTCAATCCAGCAATCCTCAGTTAAACATACTACCCAGCTAACCCCAAGATTTTCTTAGTTTTACATTCTGTACTCCTGTGATGCAGCCAGGAACATTATTGAGATTATATGAGCTAACATTCTTCTAGTCACAATCAGAATATTGATAGCAACTACTGAAAAACAACTCCATATGTTCTTAAAACATATAAAACAATGAAAAGCAACACAGAGCATCAGTGGAACTGCTACACTATTATGCACTCCTTGCCCTGAATAAACCTTAATGAAAAGGTTGAATTTAGCTCTCAGGGTGCCATACTAAAAAGGAGAAAAAAAGCAGCTGCCTCCTCTGGCTCACAGTGGAGGAGTGAAAGCCATGGGTCTCTGAGACATGGCAAACAGAAGGCCACCAGCAGCCCAGGAAGGTGCCCAGTGTGTCTGCCCAGAGCACACCACTCCAGCAAGGATCAAACCACACAGGATCCAGCTAAAACATTTCTCTGGCTTCCACAGCTGTTGTAAACCACATGGAAACACACCATAGCTATCATGGTGTATCACCATAAGTGATAGCTAACATTTGCCCAAGCATTCATGAAATACCAAAGGATGAAAAAATATTTTCCACATAAACATCAAAAAATGAACCTGCACTGTAACAAACCAAATATTTACCTTGGCAGATCATTATATTCTAGCAAAAAATTGCAATAAAGGTGAACATTTAAAGAGACATACTGCAAAACAGATGCTGAAAATATCTATGTAGGGCTTCCTGCCAAAGTGGAGGAGCTATGCATCTATCAGTGTAACAAACATGAACCAAGAATTTTTATGGAACCACTAAACAGAAACTTTGAACTATCCAAAGGAAAGCCAGCTGCTGGCTTGATGGTGAACTCATTTTTCCCTCTGCTAAAAATTCCAAGCACTACAGTTTGTAGAGGATATACTACATAAATGAAGAACACCAACACAAGTTAGAACTGAGTCTTTCTACTTAACTCCTCAAATATCATTTCCTAAAGTTCCAGTTACTTAAAAGCAGTTCACACAGACTTCACCAGAAATTCCCAGCTCTAACACACATTCAGAGAAACACTTCAGGATGAGTTTTACTGCACCTACTATTTAAGTCAATCTAGTTCAAGTCCCCAGCACAATTTTCTACTTCCACCTCCCAAAACTGAATTCTCATAAACTTCCAGAACAACCATCATTTTAACAGCTGTATCTAGATAAATCTAGTAAAACCAAAGTAAAAATTTAGGGATATACTGTGGCACAGGTGCATACACAACTTAAATAACCTAGAGCACCCTAAAAGTTCCTAGTCATGCATCCAGACAGTTGTGGCCCTTAGCAAACACACCACAAGAACCCTGCTTCCTTCTCCAAAGCTATTCAGTGTGTCCAAAGTCTGATTTTTATTCTTGCATTAACTACCAAGAATACTGTGAGTAAATTATTCTTTTTTTAAATCCCCAGCTGTAGCTAAAATAACTTATTACAACATTTACTGGGGGCTGACATTTCATAGCTGCCAATATCTGCTTTTTGAAAAAAATTACAGTCTCAGCAAGTTAGCAGCATAAAGCCTGCCAAGGCCCCAGCTGGCACGAGGATGCATGTTTATCTTTCTGAAGGTTATGGTTTTGGTTTGTGGCTGCATTAAAAAAAAAATCAGTTAAAAAACTCAACTTCTTTGCAAATGATGGTGAGCAGTTTCCCACACAAGCCAGATCCAAAACTGGCAGCAGGCATACCCAGGCCTTTTTTAATTCCTGAGTTAAAATTATCACAAGGCTCACAAAGCTGGAGTACACAGCAGCACCTTGCCACACTGGCTCAGGCACACATGTTGGGCTGGAACACAACAGCTTGGAATTCCATCCACTGCCCCACACAGCAGAAACACCTTCCCAGTGCCACAGCATCTGGCTTTTGCACTGACTACCTGCAGGGCAGCAAGATAAAAAAGGATACTTGTAAACAGCATTTCTCCAGGCACTGGCCCTCTGTGCTGCTCTGACCACTCACTCAGATCTGCCTTCTCCCATCCCCCTGTGCTCCACAGCCCCAAAACCTCACCTGAACCAGGGAACCAGGTCAATGTTCCCCTTGCTCTCCACACATTCACTCTCAAATGCATTTAAAGACATGTCTTGGCATGTGCTCAAAAATCATCATCCATTAGGAGAAAATATTAAACAAAGGAATTAGAGGAAGACAAAGCTACAGATCCACAGTCAAGAAGCGAATGTCAGCATATGCAACACACATCAAGCATGAAAGCAAAACCAGTAAGGTTCTGGGTTATTTTCATGTTGCAAGCATGTATGTTTCAACAAAGTCAGCACTGAGGAGCCCTGGAGTTAATTCCTGGAAAGCACAGATTTCTATTTAACAAATATAAAGTGGAAGCCAAAAACATCATTTTTGATACAAAAAAAAAGTGCAAAAGAACCATTTAAAAGTCAAAAAAGTATCTGGCTATTGTGGTCTTTTTCTTTTCCTGTACAAACCACTTGTGAGACCTTGTTTAGAGCACTGTATTTAGTTCTGGGCATCTGGCCAGATGACATTTACATTCTGGAGCTGATGGAGTGAGGAAAAAGAATAGTTTTGGGGCTTTTTTCAGAAAAAGTCCCTCAGAAAAGAGTTGTATAAGCATGTATACATGAGACTGGGGAGGTGACTTAAAATCTCTCACCAGAGTCAATCTGCAGTGCTCTGCCAGTTGTAAAGGAGCAAAAGCAATTTGAAGCAAAAGATTCCTCCTTTTGTTTCTGAATACCATACAAAATGATCCAGTGCTTTCAGACTGTTCAAGACTCAGAAAGGCAAGACCTGCTCATGTGCAAAGCAGGGCTTTTACTCTTCAAAGACAAGTTATAGATAAGGCATCTTCCAAGAATATTCATTTACAAGGCTGTCTTGAAAACCCTGTTCCAAGATCAGGAGGAAAAATGCCATTTTCTCACCCTACCCTCACATTATACACAGTGTTCACAGACCAGAATCATCCCTGGTGCAGCATCATTACCTGTTTTCTCACACAACACCCAACACAAATGGGTGCACTAATTCCAAACAGTATAATGACAATTACATACCACAAAATACTGTTATTCCTGACAGAGGACTGGTAGGACTCCAGGAACTTCCTTTTGCTATTTCCACTCTATCATGGTGAGATCTTCATACTCCTCTCCCATATTTATGGTGATGGCAGAATCCTTACCAGCTCCAAAGGAAACAGTACAGAATTAATGCACAACAATTTTCAACTGAGCTAATTGTTTAGATCAAAATTTCCAAAAAACCAGAATGAACCTGATGACAGAACATGACTGCAGCCCCACAATTTCTTTTCTGTTATGTGTGGTTTTGCTCTGCTCATCTCAAGGTAGAAACATGGCTTTAGCCATCCAGCAAAATTTTCAATTTTACTTTAAAGAGTAAACAACGGGTTCTATGTATGCAGGCTCATAAAATCTACATAAGGCAACTAAAAGTTACATGGATAAAGCCAAGCTCTTGGGCCTGATTCAGCACTCACAACAGCACAAATTCAGAAGCAACTCTCCTGAAGTCAGTAAAAGGCCAAAACATACTGTCAGCAGAGGAGAACCAGGCCCACCCTCCTTTGACTAAAGAATGATCCTCATAAAGAATGGACTTCACAAGCATGAGAGAACCTGGGAATGCTACACTACACTATTATGCTTTTGTTTTGCCTGAAAACTTTAAGCAGCTGAAAGAGGCAGCTACAAACACTTCCATGCAGAGATTCTTGGGCACAGAGTGCACTTCACACACACTTTTCCCAGCAGCACAACACCCAAATGACAAAAGGACCTCTGCTTCTGCACTGCACAAACCTCTGCCTCACCAGTCCCATCACCAGCTGGGACAGGGGATGCTTTTTGGGGCAGAATGCCCAGTGTGGAGGCAGCCATGGACTGCTGTGGTGTGTCTACAGGTCCTTCACCACCTTTCTGCAGCAGCCTTCTAGAACAAGGAGGCAGAGAAACTTCTGTACGTGTTTGCCTTGGTATACCTACAAAAAGGTCCCTGAAGCCAAATTAACCCAGGCTGGGTTATGGCACAGCATATCTCCCCTGCCAGGTAAGGATCACACAGGGCCCAGACCAAAAACAGGATCAGACCATGTACACACTTCAGACTCTGCAGCCAAGAATGCGAAGCAGCAGCAGCAGCTGCCCTTCCACAAACAAACCATGTCATGGCTCACAGCAGCTGAGACAAAGAAAATTCCATGTCCCTGACAGCTCTTCCTCCTTGTCCTGCTCCAGCTGCAAGTGCTCAGGACTCCTGAATACTCATGGTAAGGTGAACCAGAGCACCTCAGCACTGGCTGACTGCAGGTGGTAGAGTATCAGTACCAGTAATGTCCACTGTAGCCCTACTCTGGATCACAAGCACCATAAATGCTAAGAAGCATCCATGATCTCCTTTGTAGCTGCCAGTAATGTGCTCCATGAGAAGACACAGGATAACTGCATTGCATTAAGTGTACTGATGTAGCATTTAATGTGTCAGGAGAAATTTATTTTCTGTGTTCTGAAGTAAGACAAGTATTAAAAAACTAGAGCCTCATATTCATCCAATTCATACTAAAACATCTCTGTGTTTTGCTAAACAGGGATTCAGCGTGACACAGGGTAGTGAATATTCAGCTACACTTCCAACCCCTCTCCTGATAGGCATTACTGACTGGATGGTGACTCAAACACAAAAAAGGGAACTGGATGCTTGACTCTGCCTAGCATTGTCTCCACAGCAACTCCTCACCGAGGAATTTTAGAAGGATTTTTTGAGAGACATCTTGAGAAATCTCCTGTTGCATATTCGAGGTACGTAAAGCCTCTAACTCCCTTACTCTTAAACCTCTTACTCTTGAGATCTGAATGGTATGCCAAATATTTATTACAGCCACAGGCAAGAGCTACACAACCACAGAGCCTGCAATACATTTGACCACAGAACCAGTTTTCTGTGTGCTGCTCCACCGACGTTTGAAGTCACCGTGTCTGCAAGGTGAGAGCACGATTTTACTGTTTCTCCTCCTGATACTCCTAGTGATCCTACAGAAACAATAAACTGTGGCTGTGCTTTAGTGAGATGTTAAGAAAAGACCTGAGTCCATATCTACTTGGTAGAGTACTTCAGCAATCCCCTGCTGCTGATGGGAGATGAATTACCTCACGTTATTCTCAAAAACAGCAGCAGCTCTTTAACTGCTATAGTAACAGTGCTGTTCTTTTCTTGTGATGGTGGTCACAGGGGTTTTCTGATGAGGGAAGAGACGAGGATTTGACTCTGTATTTCAGAAGGTTTGATTTATTATTTTATTATATATATTGCATTAAAACTATACTAAAAGAACAGAAGAAAAGGTTTTCAGAAAGCTAGCTAAGAATAGAAAAGAATGAAAAACAGAAGTCTGTACCTCAGACAGAGAGCTAGCTGTGCCATGATTGGCCATTAATTCTAAACATCCACATGAGACCAATCACAGATCCACCTGTTGCATTCTACAGCAGCAGACAATCATTGTTTACATTTTGTTTTTGAGGCTTCTCAGAAAGAAAAAATCCTAAAGAAAGATTTTTAATGAAAAGATGTCTGCGACATTTTCTTTTCAAGGCAGTAAATCTCTTGTGAAAAAAATTCAGTCACCCTACTGATCATTCAGTCTCTCAGTAGCCACTGCTTGAACTAGCTTTAAGAACAACTCAAAAATGCCCCAATAGTTAAGTAGAAGAGCCAGTCTTCTACTCCAAGAGCAACAGGAGCCACCCCTGCTGGTCCTGTCAGCCACACACCAGAACACCTGTCCAGCTGCCCACTCAGCAAATGCCTCAGCAAGGGTGGGAGGGAGGAGGGGACACTGGAGCAGCGTTTCACACAGCCACCAGAACTACTTTCCTAGAGGTGCAGTGAGAGACACTGAGCTGGCTGGCAGTGACAGTGATCCACCACAGCTCACTCACAAGAGCCCCCCAAGATACTGAATCCAGCTGTGCCAGCAGCAAGGGCTGCCAACAGACCCCTGGCCAGCACAGCCTCATTCCACTTCCTCCTGCTGCTCTAATTAAATAGTCAAGCCCTAAGGAATAAATTGGTATTTTTGGAGCTAAACAGATCTGAAGCTAATGAACCTTAATATAGATCTAGCCTGAGGAAAGCCAAGGGCTTGGTTGCATGGCTATACTGGCATACTTTCACCACAACAAAACACAGAATTACTCATGGAACCGGTGCAGACACGGCTGAATTGAACACAGAGCTGCTGTGGGGCAGCAGAGTCACGGCTGTTGAGCCTTTGCCTTTCCAAGCACTGCCCCGTGAGCCTTCCAGCCCCCACCTAGCAAGCACTCACCTCTTCAGGTACCATAACTCCACTCACCCAACCAGTTCCTCACCTGTAACCCCAAGCTATCCTCTGAGAAAGGGGGAAAGGGAGAAGGGGCTCCGGCCAGCACTGTCCTGCTCACCCCCGGGGCTCCTGCTGTCACGCAAATACCTGGTAGAAATTCTGCTCTGCTCCCTCCTCATCAGCTCAGCTGGGCTGGCAAAGGCACATAAAGACCTTCCTTATTTAACAGGGCTGAAGAGCTACACTTCGGGAAATCAGCGAATAAAACAAATGAGAGGAGAGCAGCCTGAAAAGATGGGAAGACGAGCTCACAGAGGATAACACACTGTCTGCTTTTCTACACCTACCAAGCCACACCTGCGCGATCTAAAACAAACTTTTGACGCAGTATTTACAAGGAAACACTTCAGAAGAGGACGCAGCCCGACATACACCGCATTCCTGCGTTTTAGGAGCCCACGTTTCAGATGCTCGCATTGAAGACTCCGCGTGGAGCAGGGGCTGGACTCCTGCCCACGGCGGGCGCTGCCAGGGCCGGGGCCGCGCTGCGGGATCGCCCCGGGGACCGCACCGGGGACCGCACCGCGCTGCCCTCAACCGAGCCCGGGACACCCGAGGGGACAGGGAGGCGGCGGGACACACACCAGCAAGGTCCCCAGCCCGGGTACCGGCCCGACCCCGGCCACCCTTGGCTGGGAAAGCGGCAGAGCCTGGCGAGAGCAAGGCGAGGACAACGCTGCCCCGCGGCACCGGCGCTCGGCTGGGCCCGGCCCTCCCGCTCCCGCGGCGATTTCGCGGGGGCGATTTCGATCGGGCACCGCCAACAGCGCGGACGGCCGCGACCCCCGCACGTCCCGGCGCCCTTCCCTCAGCTCGGTTCGCCTCACCTCGCCTCCCGCGCGTCGGCGGCAGCGCCGGGCAGCGCAGTCGGAGCCGCCCCGGCCGGCCGGGCCGGGCGGAGGCGCGGGGATGGGCCGGCTCTGCGCCGCCGCTCCGCCGCCCCGGGCCCGGCCCCTGCGCATGCGCCGCGCCCGCAACGCGCTCCGCCTCTGCCGGGCCGGGCAGAGCCCCTCAGGGCACCGGGGACACGCCGGGCACGGAGCCGGGCGGGCAGAGCCCCTCAGGGCACCGGGGACACGCCGGGCACGGAGCCGGGCGGGCAGAGCCCCTCAGGGCACCGGGGACACGCCGGGCACGGAGCCGGGCAGGGCAGAGCCCCTCAGGGCACCGGGGACACGCCGGGCACGGAGCCGGGCGGGCAGAGCCCCTCAGGGCACCGGGGACAGGCCGGGCACGGAGCCGGGCGGGCAGAGCCCCTCAGGGCACCGGGGCCGCCCCGGGCACGGAGCTCGTGGGGCAGGATGGCCTCACAGACGTCTCCAAGTCACCAGGACCCGGGCGATGGGCACAGTTCTCCGATTTGGACTGAAGAAACCGGTTAAGATCATTCGCAGCCTCGGTGCTATTCGGCTGTGTATTTTCCACAGCTCGTTCCAGGCTGCGTTTCAGTGCAAGTTGTCTCAATAACAGAACAATGAGAGCAACATTTCCCTTCCATTCTGGCAGCTGCCAGCAGTGCCAGTTAAGAATGCCAGTGACCACAGTGGGGAGCAGCTGCCGTGTCAAGGCTGGTTACAAACTCGTTCATACACATAGACACACCAGAGTGGCAAAATCTGCTTAAAGGGGGTATAAGCAATTCCAAAATCGAGACCATTAAAATGAGAGGTGGATGCTTACCTAGCTTGGAGGAGGCAGGGCAAAGGAATGCTGTCTCGTGTCCAAGATGATTTTTATATTAATCCATGACTTCTGTGAAAGCTCCCATTTATCTTCAAGCCCTGGCTGGCCCCGCTGAGCAGCTCCTGTTGCTGCAGCCTCCATGCAATTTACAGCTGCCTTTTGAGAGAGGCGTGAACTCTGGCATGAGCTGGAGCAGTCCTGCTTGACAGTTCTGGCAGCAGTGGGGACTTCTGCAAGGTCACTGGCAATGGCTCCACCTGCACGAATACCACACAGAACTGGGACATTAAAATGCACTTGTTACAAACTATACTGTGACTGGCTTTTCAGTCCAATGGGAGCTGCTGGTGTTTATTCAGGAGCATGGAACACTGAAGTCCAGCTTTGTAGTATCTGGTTTGGTAGAGCCATCAGATCCTTTGGCTAGCCTTTTACAGAGAGAAGGGAGACACTGCTGCTCCCCTTTCCCCACCAAACATTTGAGGTGAACTGCCAGCCACAGAGGAAAATGAGAGCAGAAAAGGCAGGAAACAAGAGGCAGGTTAGGACATAGCCAGCCCTGCCAAACTGGAGCAGAACTGAGCTCTAAGGCCTGGAAAAAATTCACTGGAAAAGCCTCTGCCTTTGACAATTCTGAGATACAGCGTGAAGTTTCATGGCTTGTGTTTCTTATTTATCCCTGAGACCCCCTCCCCTCAATCCAGCTGTGAGATGGGCTTGGCATGGTTTCCTATATATACAGAAAGCCTGCAGAACAGCAGGGTTTGTTTTTTTTTTTTTTTTTCTCCAAGCCCCGAACAGCTGGGCTGTATTTCCCATCATACGGGTGTGGGTCAGAGACCAATTTGTAGGCAGAAGGATTTAAGGTGGGATGTCCCTGAGCACCTGACTAGTCTGGACAGGACCAGCATAAAAACTTCCCCAAGCTGCTGCTCTGCTGTGTTATAAACCAGGGAGAGGTGAGGGAAGCTTTCCCATGGAATTTGGGGTTGACTGGGCCAGGGCAGTATGTACTTCAGCTGTAAAAATCACATCCAAATTCAAAGGAAAAGTTTGTTACCAGGATGGATCTCCAGCGTCCTGAGAAGATGCCACACTGGAAAGAAAGCAGACTTGCTTATCTATTGTCACACGGTGGCAGCTGCAACAAGGAGCAGAAACTGTTAATTCCTTTGGCTAGCTTCTCTCGTGGCAGCCAAGATTCCTGCATCAGACACTTTCCTCTTGCCCTGGCTCCTGCCCTAGACGCCTGTCACACTGCTGTGAGCTCTGTGGGAGTGAGAAGAGAAACCACAGCCCAGGAAAAGACAGAGCAGTCTCTTGGATCTCTCTCCTGTGAACTGAACACATTGCTGCTGCACCACAGGAACAGCTGAGCCATCTCCCAGCCATGGAGGTGCATCCACCCCAGCCTCCACAACCAGGTCACGTCCACCAATGACTTCAGAGTGACCTTTTCTCACCTGAAAACATGATGTGTGTTTCATTTTATGGCATGTGATAGTTATTACTTCAGTGCATTCCAAATCTGGCCCTTGGCAGCACTATGTGTATTATACTTTCGGCTTCAAGCTGGATTTCTTGTTCTGATTTGCACTCAGCTGTTCCTTACAGAGAGGAGGGAGATGGGAATCAAACTGCATGAAGGAGGCACAGCAAAAACTGCTTAAGAGCAAAACAGTCTGAGATGTTTTGTTTAGTTTTCCTGATTACTTTTTCATACACTGTGAACATATCAAAGGGAACATAATTACACATATACAAAGAAAATAGGCCACCAAAAAACCTCACTAACCAACAAGTGTACAAAACCCCACAGAACAGCAGTGATGAAGGGAGATGATGACTGCCAGACACTAGCTGTGAATAATCCTCAGGAACTTGGGAATGATCTGAGCCATGTTCTGATCCCACTGCTGAACATGTATCTTTTTTTGGGTGGCGCAGTGTGGGTAGGAGAGAAGCAGTGGTAGGACCTGTGTTTGGGTCAGGACTTCCTCAGTGCACCCCAGTTCAGCATCCCTGATTCTGTCTCTGACCCACCACTGAAGCACAGCAACTTGAGCTGATCCAAGTCTGGATTTGGAAGTACCAGCTACAGAATAAACCAGCCTCTGCCTTCACTGTGGTGGATGGAGCCCTGGCAAAAACCAGCATGCTCTCATCACCTTCAAAAAAACCAGGCTGATAGTTCCAGTATTTCTCTCACAGCTGTCTTAACTTGCAGGAAAGTGATTGTGATTCATCCTTTTATCTTTACACTGAAGAGGGAAAAAGACAGTGGTTTTAGCCTGGCTTCAGAATTGTTTTCTAAATAAAGTTATCTGTGCTCTGGATCTCCAGTTACAATGAGAAGTGACATACACCATACCAATTTATGGGGCAACAGATCATGAGAGAGAACTGTGATTAACCAATTATTTGTCACTTCAGCATCATGTTTTGACAGTGCCCTGTTTAACTAGACCCTACAAAAAATAATTATTAATGTACTTTATGCTTCTTAATTAATACTGTTAATATCTAATCCTTCCCCAGACTTGGAGTGCCCACAGACGATGCTGTTCCAAGGCAGCAGCAGGCATTTACTTTATTAACTCTTGGCAGCAACACACCAGACCACTACGAACCTGGAGGAGAATCAGGCCTCCTCTACCCTCAGACAGAAACAAGAATGCCACTATTCCAAGGGAGGGGAAAGAATTCCTGCAGCTACATTATAAGCTCCTGTGTTTATTAGTGAAAGTACTAACATTTCCCAGTATGCTTTCAAATTGGAGTCAAGTATTTTGCCTTTGGTTTAGAGCTGCTGTAAAAACAACAAAGTCATACCCAACCAGTAACCTGAGGATCATCAGCTGCAGATGTAACTCTCACAGATGCAGGCATAAGCTGGCTGGTCTAGAACCTGGTGTGCAGCCTTGGGAGTTTGAAGAATGCCCCGAGACTGGTTTGCAAGCTAAAGCGCTTGCTCTTCTCTAATGGGGAGCACATTTGTGTATACAGAAAAAAACCCATTGCAGAGACAAACAGTACTTGTCTAAAGTGCCACTAAATATTGCTACCGTTCCCTAGAAAGGCCAAGCATTATGAATTCAAATGGCAGGAAGCAAGAAGAAGAGATGGTACCTAAAATGTACTACCCATGAGTCCAAGTTCATTAATCATTACTGCCGCAGGCCTTGACAAAGCCCAGCAGATTGTTACCTTGTATTTGGTACTTCATCTTCAGCCTGGAGAGAGCTCCATCAGCCAGGAGTGAGGACAGGCCAGGTTCTTGGGGTGTGTTCAGCTAACACAAACCAGCACTCTAGAGACAGCTTGGTTTGAACAGGAGAGCCTCAGCAACACAGTAAATAGCTTTGAGTAAGGATGACAAGATCTGGCCTGTTAGGTTTAATATTTTAATCTGCTGCCCAAATGTACTGTGGCTCTAATCACAGCCACGGCGGATTCCTCGAGTAGCTGAAGATTAGAGAGACCATCAATAATCCCTGCTGAGCTGCATGGATGAAAGCTAACAAGAGGATTTAAGGAGGAAATAAGGTATATCCAGAAATTCATTATGTTCCAGTTGAGACAAGACAATCCACTAATATCTGACAACTGAGCATAGTCCAGAAAACTGGAAACAGATATTGAAAATGAGCAAATTTCAACAGGCCTAATGCAGATGTGATGAACCAGTTATAAAGATCCAATCCAGGAAGCTCTTGTCACTGGGGATGGATAGCATTCCTGTTGGTAACTGTAAGGCTCTATGCCCTAGATGGCATTGCTCTGCAACATTAGAAAATGCACTTCTAAAACCCAAGCTCTCCCTGCAGTCAGCACAAAAGGATTTCAGGCAGGACAAGTCTTGATTTAAGTTCACACACAAAGCAGAGTCCTCTTTTTAAAATGTTACTTGTTTGAGACATTTGCACTGCAGCTGATATATTAATTATGCCACTTTTTATTTTCCCTGCTTATTTTTGAAATGCTCACTTGTAAAATCTTCTTGCGTGCACGGTTTGAAGTAGTTTCACTGCACCTGCTCTCTCCGGGCTGTGGCATTCAATTGTTTTGTTTATTCTGTGCTACTCTTCTCTAGCGACTTGCTTGGCACTGTAAAGAGTGTGCTGTTTGTTCCCCACAGTCTGAGGCTGAAGATCAGCCTCCTCCTCCTCCTCTCTGAATGCTGCAGCCTGCTGGAGGCAGCTGGACGGGAAGTGGGCAGGAGCTCAGCTGTGCCCAGAGGGCTGAGCGCTGCTGCAGCAGGGAGGGAAACCACGCAAAACCAACATACCTGCAGCTCACCCCAAGTCCCAATGTCTCCACATTGCTCTCCCCAAGGCACGGCCACTCCTTGCCTCTGCTTCAGCTTCCCAGGAAGCTTCCCATGCTGGGAGCACCCCTGTGCATCCACCTCCCAGCACCAGGGACTGGGAGCTGCACTTCCAGCTGCGCTTCCAGGAGCTGTGCGGCCCCACAGCAACCCACAGGCTGCCCAGCTTTAGGCAGCAGAACAATCTGATTTTGGCACTAAAAGCTCTAACAATTAAAGCCCTTGTTTTCCAGGGTGTGGTTAGCATGTCTAGGATGTCCATGTCCTGGCATGCCTGTGCAAAGGTGGGGAGAAGCCTCAGTCAGGTAGGAAGTCTCACCTGGAGCTGGGAGGTGTGTATGGAAATGCCCCAGCCCTCCTGCAGTGTTAAACCCCATTGCTTTGGGATGCCAAGCCGCCCCACGACCTGCCCAGCATGCACACTCTCTTTCTGTTGGAATAAACAGGTCAAAATCAAGTGGGCAGAGCCTGGAGGGAGATTTTTATCTGCAATTTACAGAGAACAGATCTCTTACCTCTGCAAGTATTATTTAAAGCAAATAACTTCTGGGGTGGCAAAGACACAAGTCAGGCCTCTGTAAAGCAAGCTAGAAGTGACCTCCAAAGGGGAAAAACCTCCAGATTTGTGCTCTAGTTTTGCATTTAAGGTAGTCATGTGGGAGAGGAGGGTTAGTTTTCTTTTAACCAGTTTGTACTTTTGCTCTGATGCTTTTTTTTTTTTTTTGGTGTTTTTTGTTGTTCTGCAATAAGAATTCACATCTTTGCTTAGTCAGTGTTTGTGATGGTTGAAGAGTAACTGTAAATGCAACACAGGAACAGCTTCTAAAGAAGCAGAAGTGAATACAGGAATATGAATACATGTTCATCCATATCTACTCCATTGAAAGCAATGATGGTTTGCCTTCACACTCTGATTTTCCTAATTTCAATGAAAGTGGTTAGAAATTCAAATACTTGCCTGATCTCTCAAAACCAATTTCTAACTTTCCAGACTGTAAGCCACATAAAAATTTTCTGAAGTGAAACATGCAAGGCAGAATCAAAAAAGATGCACATGTGACATATCACCATGGCACGGGGCAGGGAGTGAGAACATCTTCAGAGACCAACAGCCAACTGGAGCTGCACCAAACTGTGACGAGAAGCAAGATCGTCTTTGAACGAGAAAACCAGCCATGGGGAAGTAGCTAGAGAGATGGGGCATCTGTATGGATTCCAACATATGCTTTGGGTTGCAAAGCAAACAATCACACCAATGGAAAATATTTTCAAGACAACCACTGGGCTGGCACTGATCAAAGCCATTTTCTGCATTAACATCAAAAGCTGCACCTCATCTCTGCGCTTCTGGACAGAGTGTAGGATCAGCACGTGTGCCTTTTCTGCACTGCAGGACTCTTCTGCACCTGGAATGAGCTGTGGATGTGCAAACAGCCTACCTGAGACACAGCACTGCTTCTTGGAGACATGGAGCGCACTTCAGAAGGAACAGATCCTTTTGTCAGCAGATGTTACATAGACACAAGTAAAGGTGGTTAAGGTGAGGCAGCCAGACCCAGTTACATGCCAGGACCTCAAGCCCTTCCTTCAGGGAAAGTACAGTGGGAGGGGGGCCTGCTGAAGTGTCCCACGGGATGAGGTAGGAGGAAGGAGCATCCTCTTACCAGGGCAGGCTGAGCTGGGGAGGGGGGAACTGCAGCTCCCAAGCTGGTGCAGAGCAGAAAAGCAGCACAAGCATTTCCCTCTCAAAGCAGGGGCTTCTGAGGGAAGCTGCCCGCCCCCTCATTGTTATTCCAAGCATGACTGAAAACATTACTCCAGGAACTGCTTCCCAGGGAGGAGTGGCTCTCATCACCAGGGCTCCCATGGCTGAGCAGGCACAGGCACGGGCTCCTCCAGGTGGGAGAGTGACAATCAACACCTGCTTTCCATTGCTAGAAGGGATTTAACTAAACGCCAGTGCAGTCATTTCAGACCTGTACTGTTGTAAAAGAGCAGAATTTGACTCTTTATATAATAACACATAAAGTTCCCAGAGTGCTTGTTTCTGCACAGATTCCTATGTGTACTGGAAGACCTCTAAAGGAGCTGCTGTGGTGCACACACCTTTACAGCAAACACATTCAGTGGCACAGGTAATACAAAGTACAAAAACTCTCTTTTCTTCTTCCTTCACTCCCTAATCCAGTGCTCAGGTCAAACAAGGGGTATAAAATACTCTCAAAATTAAGCCAAAAATTAATAAATCATTGGGATTGGAACCCAAAGGGGTGCTCTAGTCCTATGTCCAAGCACACCCTGAAATGTTAAGTTAGTACAAAGAGAGGATATTTTTTATTGATAAACGTTATATTGTCTTAGTGTAGATGTCTGACACATTATTAAATCAATTGACAAAACATTTAAAGTAATTCATTCTGATAAAACTTTTTGATATTCCATAGACAATAGTGCTGTGAATTTTGTTTATAGTATAACACATTAAAAACACAGAAATACAAGTTTCTAATTTCATAGGTTACCAGCAAACAGAGAAAAATGCATGCTTTCATTTCTGTTAGATTTTTAACTTACACAGGCAAGTGGAACAGCTATGCATAGAAGACTACTCTACAGTAAGTTGTAAAACATACAGAAAGGCTGACCTTATAACACTTGTACAAGTATGACAAAACCATTGCAACTAATTTCAAAAGGTAACAAATGTTTTGTCTGTGGCTCCACCATTTTAACACTTTCAAGCTGACTTCATAGAAAGCTATTTTGAGTAGAATTATATTACTAGAAACCACTGCTTGTTTTGCTTTCTGGCTGGTTGTAAATGAACATACATTCTATGTATATTTGCACTCAGTTCCACCTACGTTTTCTTCTTTATGATTAGAAGCATCACAGAATTGCCCAGAGATAAGGGACCCAGACAGTGTCATTTGATCCCCAATCAAACAGAAAGTGCTCCTATCAGTCACTTTTATTGCTGTGCTCCCTGCAGCTTGGATGCTGTGACTGTATCACAAAGCAGAGACCTCTCCATGCCCACGATTCAGAGACTGGCACACTCTCAGCCCTCTGTTTTACAACAAGCCACAGCAGGGATCACGTTCAGCAGCCTAAGACTTCAGCAACAAACTTCAGTATAAACCCAAATTTTCCATTACAGCTCTGAACAGCTGACTGCTGGGCCCTGAAATGATTTAAACACCCCACTTCCCCCCAGGATGGAGTGCTGGCCCTGGGGCTGTCCCCACATACCTTGGTGATGCCAGGCTGACTGTGGGTGCTGAGCTTGGCTGCCTTTGGCTTGGCACCCGTGTACACACATCAGTTTGGGTTTGGCTTGGAAAAAACACTGGAAAAGGGGCTAAAAGTTGCACAGCATACTAGAGGGTTAACAGGTCTGTCTGCTCATCTTTTTGTTCTCTGGAATCCTGATTTACCTGAGTCTCAACTCCCATTGCCAGGCCTGTGCTGAGTGCTCGGCAGAAGTGCCCCTTCCACTTGTCACACACCCAGGAGAAGTGGCACTCCCACCCTCCCACACGTCCCACTGGCTGAAGCTCTGATGAATGCACCAGCAAGAGGAACACCCAGACCTTGCCAGGAGGCTTCATATTGCACAGGACTTTGACAGACAGCAAAAAAAATAATAAAAAAAAAAACCAAACCAAACCAAACCAAAACCCAAACAAATCCCCCAAACTATTACAAGCATCTTCCAAGTAGTGTTTCAGTCTTGAAGGCAAAGATTGGATGCAAGGATGAAGGTAACATTCCATCAGTAATCTCACACAACACTGCCTGCATAGTAGGGACTCCCAGGTTTGCAAGGGGGGACAGTGAAGTCAATCACACTGCTCCTCAAGGGAATGCTAACTAAAATTTATCCCTAAATCTTCACTGCACACCAGAGAACTCTCAGGTACACAGACTGTGACCAGCACACCCGTGCAGCCAGGGGAAGAGTTGGAGATATTGGGTTAGGCATCTCTTTCCTTTCTCCCTCAGAAAGGGACAAAGTACTTCTCACCCTTCCTGACCAAAGACAAAGGGTTGCAAAGATCAAGCAGCATCCAGGAAAATCTTCAGGTAAATGTGACCCATGTGAAACTTGCCAGTATCTGAATTGCAGACAAATTTTTGTGGTGCCATACTATTTTTGCCTGCACTTGCTCTCCACTGGTGCTGCATGATTACAGATTCCCAATGGGTCCTTTGCTCATGGCATCCATTTAAAAAAAAGATCAGAATGAAATTACTACACAAACATGCTTGCTTTGGCTTCTTTCAAAAACCTGTGGTGGTTCGATCTCTGTGCTTGCTCACTTCACCTATAAGCAATTTCACAAGGCAGTTCCGTGATACAGAAATGCATATTATGCTCAGAGATCCTGACTGCAGTGAGAAACATGAGAGGAAAAGGTTCTTTTTGAGAACCAAGGATGAAAAACTCAGCTGAGCTCTATGCTTGACAGAATATGGGAGCTCACTCTATGCAAAACTCGAACATTATTACAAACCTTCATGAAAGACAGGCTGTACTTTGTACAATCAGGCTTTATCTTCCATTTTTTTTTCTTTCCTGATCTAAAATTGCCCCATGTCTTAAAAGATGGCAAAATAAAGTCCCCTTGAATACACTGTAAAGTCCTTTTACATCTGTAAAAGGACTCCATTGCTGCTGTTGTGTGTTCCCCCAGGAAGCTCTATCTGTATCCCCACTGACAGTGATGATGTGATAGATTCCTCTATACTGGAGATCTGCTGACCCCCTGAAACCAAACCAGTGTGGTGGAAATAGGGGAGAGCTGTGTTTGTGAGTGGTGGGACCATTTTTACTGCAGGATTTCAAGGTGGGAGGTCCTTGCCTGCTGTAAATGGGAACAGCCCTGTCATAAAGCTGGGGCAATAAATGCCAGCTTCTCCCAAGCATCAGCTGGCACATGACACCTGGTCTAGGGGGATCTTCACATTTAACCAAAGCCAACCCCTCACTTTTGAAAAAGAACTGGGGAAAACAAGTCAAAGGAAGATTAATTCCTTAATGAGAACGGGGGAACAAAAAACCCTCTTAAAAATAATAATAAAAAGTTTACTTGTGGGTAACTTATGAAATGTGGATTTTGGTTATTGCAAATGGTACCTCGTGACAGTGATATTACAAGTATTAAAAGTGCAAGGAGTATTTACTATTTACATATTTCTACATCGCCTGCAGAAGCATCTTTGGATCTCTCAGCATTTCTCAACTTCTCTACTAATAAAAGTTACAAGAACCATTTGAGAAGGTCTCACCCCTTTTTGTGGCCACTTAAAAGGACAGAACAATGTTTTAAATAGCTTAGTCTGCTTGGCCCCTGATCCAGGGAAACCTGGCATTGGCTTTAGGAGGGGACCAAAATTAGGTTCCTGAATCTTCTGCCAGCATGGGGAAATGTTTTCTTGAACCAGGGGCTCAGCACTCTGTGTTTGATAAATAAATAAATAAAATGCACTAATAGTGCAGTGCTGAACTTTCTGACCTCCTCAATGTCTCACACATGCTCTTTTTTTTTTTCTTCCCCAAAGCTGACTTTATATTCGGCAATAGAACTGGAATTTCAAATTACTAACAATAATTAGAAACATTACTCAATGTACACAGATGTATTACACAGATGCATGGCAACTGCCATGCACCACTCACAATACCTTGCTAAAACAAATAAAAACTTTGCTTGAGTTTATAAATAGGTATGTGTAAGACTGTCTTAAATACTCATACACCTATAGCATCTTAGCACTTGCCATGGTAAGAATTTAGTCCTATGCAGAAACAGCTGGTTACCACAGGGCTTCAATTTAACAACAGTTCACACATATACTTTACTAGGTAAAGTGTATATATATGTATAAATATTGTATTTTGCTTGAATACAAATCTATGTTCATATATTTTTAAAAACCACTAAAAACCTGACAACGAATTATATAAACTTGTGACCAAGTCCCTCAGTAAAACTCCCATAGTATAATCTGGTTTCACAAAGTGTAAAATGCCCAGGTCAGATCTAAAATCCCTTAATTAGATCAATTATATTTATTGTATAATGAATGTCGTTGCACAGGGTGCAAAATTCCCTTGAGGGAGTCTCTGAAAACACGTGAGAAGTGTTCCCATGTCCTGTGCAGTGCCTGATTATCCCAGTGGAACTTTCCAGGCACTTTCCAGGCAGGCAGTTTGTGCTGTTTGGAGTCAGGTGCTCGGAGGCTGGTGTGCCAAGCAAGGATCTCCTTGCATTTTCTCCCATCAGCTTACTGGATCAAAACCTGCACACTATTTGTGCTAGCCCAGTGCATTCATTCTGTGTTACAGAAAGCAGCACGTGGGCCAGAGGGATACAGCTTATGAGAAAGTGGAAGCAAAATTCTGAATCCTGGCAACAATAAGGAAGCAAGGTGGGTGGCTGCTGGGTGTACAGGGATATCTGCCCCTGGGAGAGATTTCGTGGAACATCCCAATATTTATACAGGCTCCATCCAAAGTCCTCCTGTGACACAGCATCTGCCACTCACCATCCTCCTCTGGAGCCCTTGTTCCCTCCCCTGCTCCAGCACTAATCAGCCAAAAGCAACCCTGACCAGGGCTAAGGAAAGACTTGGTCCTCAGGAAAACACATGTCCCTGCTCTGAACAAGGAGTAGGTGTAATCCCAGGCTGGCAGCAGTAGTCAGCAGCCAAGGGGCCTGTGCCCCTGCAGCCCTCTCCTCTCCTGACAGGACAAAATGTTCAGCAGCAGGAATCGCTCCTCCGGGAACGCAGGACTCGCTCTGCTTGTCAGACACACCAATGGACAACCTCAGCGACAAATGCTCAGCACTGGGGAGGATCTTTAACCAGCTACAAACATCCTCACAGGGTCAGGCATACAGTGGTGTGGTTTTCCTCAGCTGGCAGTAAAAATGCTGCGTTGAATTGCTGCTGTAAAATTATCACGTTGACTTTTAGCACCATTCAAATCCTACCTGGCAGAGACAGATTGCACTGACAAGATTTCTGTCAGGTTGTTCTGGTGTGGGGGGTTTCAAACTTGTTCTGCAAGTCTATTAGAAAAACAGAAACCTATATAAAAATACCACAATAAAGTCATTTTTGCTACATAAATACATATAAAAATGCGTTGCTTAAAACAATCTGCTTTTTTTGGACGCTTTCCTGAAATTAGGTGCTTCTACCCAAACTTGGATAACTTGGCCTAGATGTCAGACTGTTTCAGGCCAGCAAATAATCAATTTCATAGCAAATTGACATCCCCAGGGCACAACTAAACAGACTGCCATTCCTTACCCTATTGCTTTACCAGAATAAAGTGAACTTCTCCAAAAGGCAGGGATCAAGTCCTCACCAGAGCTTGATTCTGCAGATTCAGCCAGACAAGTGCAAGTGTTTGGGCAGAAGTAGATGCTTTTTGGAACTGTGCTTCAGATTTGAGGCCACTAAGTGGTAACAGAGTATTTATGTAAATTCCCTTAAAGGTGCTTGGTCTTATTAATTAATAGTTATTTATCTATTCAGGCAAGAAAATAAAAAGGCCACTCACCCAAAAAAACGCAGTGTCCCCAACCCTTCCAGGACTCACTGCTACAAACACATCACTGACCCTACAACAGTCACGGGGGTTCTGTCCCTGATTTCACAAAGGGCAGATTTCACTCAAGTCCCTGAATACTGAACACTCTCTCCCTGAAACTAGCCTTTGCATTCTGCTGGGTGCATCCATTCAGCACACTCAGACTCTGCAGCTCCTTAAATCTGAAGTGGCTGAGGTCTTTCAAATATTCAAACTTCCACTGCTTTCCTTAAAACTGTGGCTTTAAACTGATTCAGTTAAAGTTGTACCAGTCTAAAAGGGACATTTTTACCAGGATTTAAGTCTCTTTTAGACTAACTTGCAGTGGCTGCTGATCAAGCAAAACTTTAAAAGTACAAGGCAGAATTAAATTCAGGTAAGCATGGTCCACTGAGATTGATTTTTAAAATATACTTTTAAACACGTTTAAAGCTCCAGTGGTGTAAATTTGAAAGTGACAAACCTTGCACTATTGCATCTCTGTGAACTTTAATTGAAAGGATTAGGGTTTCCAAAAAATCTTAATATAAGAAATATTTGTCAGTCAGCAGAAAGCTATGGTTTTCTAAAAAGTTATTCAACAATACTGAACGTACATTTTATCTCACAAGTATCAATTGGAAAAGACATAAAAATCCCTGTTCTGACAGCAGGGTATTGAAAGTTACCTTCAGTTTACTCCACCTGCCTTGAATGTTGTTTTTTTCTAAAACATGACTGCCGTTCTACCTGATTTGTTTTATCAAGAAAAAAGCCCACTCCTGCACCTCATTCTCCACAAGCACCACCATAACAAATCCAAAGCTTATCAATTGATTTCAGTGACACAGCTGAGGTCAAAGATCTGGAAACTAAGCATGCAAGTGGCATCACAGCAAAACCAACAAATTATGCAAATTAAAATCTCCCACGCACATTATTTCACATTGGTGTTTCTATCACAGAAAAAGTCTATTAAAAAGCATAGCACATGCAAAATAAAATTTAAAAAGGGGGGGGGGGGAAGAAAAAAAGACAAGTAAAAAGTTCACCTTTGGTAGGGACAAAAGGAGTTTTCCCAGCATGTCTTAAGACCATCTCTTATCATACCCTCCTCTCCTGTCATTTTGCCTTTGAACCACTGCCAAAGGAAGGCCATCCATGTCAAGCAGATCTGAAGCTGGCCAAGAGTCACATATTTAAGTCAAAGTAAGAACTGCAGTGAAGCCTCTCCATGGAGAAAAAGGCTCTTTAATCTCCCTTTGAAATACTCACTGAAGATCATCTGAAATTGCTAGGAATGGAAACAAAAACAGTTGCCTGGTCCAAGAACCAGAGCAGCCTCAGACGCAAAGGTGACCCTTGCTTTCAGAAGATGAAAGCCGCAAATGAATCACAGTCATGCTGGAAATACCCAATACAACCCAGCTTCCCTGGTGGCTCCCTGCAGCCCCCAACCCTGAGCCTCAGAGCCCCTCAGCTCCCTCTTGCCAATCCCAGTGGCTGTGCCAGCCTGGCTGGCTCCTGAGGCCCTGAATCTGGTGACAGCTCACAGCCCCGGGTATAGCAGAGCCTCCCACGGGGACACTGCAGCCAGGCACTGGCTGTCCTCCAGAGCCTGACCTCGGGAGGGGAGAGAGAACCCCCCTGGAAGGAGAGAACTCCTGGAAGACTCAGTCCTCTGCAAGGCCCAGTAAAGCTCTGAGTATGCCCTGCATCGCAAGAGAACTGTCCATGCCACTTTTGGAGACGGCGTGCAGGAAGGATGCCAAAAATTGCCGTTTTTTTGCTCTTCTACACAGGCTGTGACTGTGCTAACAAAAATGAGAGGTGTTCTCTCTCCTGGCACACTCAGTTGGTCTGCTCTGCTCCAAACCAGGCCTGCATCTGATGATTTTTCTGCAAATCATCAGCACATCTATCAGAAAACATTGCTTTAGGACGTGCTTATCGAGCCATCTACAGCACAGGTCACAGCAGTTCAAGGTATCTTTTGCTTCTGCTTAGAACAAGCTGCTTGCAGAACATTCTGGCAACACACACAAGTATCAAAGCAAGGTATTTCAGGTTTTACACACAACACAAAACTACAATTGCTACAGTATTTAACGCACACCAGTAGGAAAAGTTCCTAAGAAATACACGTGTAGATTTTGTGCCACGGGATAGGTAATGGCTATTTCGCAGAAATAGATCCAACTGGCTCCATTGGAGCAGCAGTATAAATATTCAAAATAGAAGAAATAATAGGCCCTGATATGAAACTTCTTTTATTCCTTCCCCTTATCAGCAAGGACACACTCTGCTTAGGAGCAACTGCATCTCGCTATGAAGTGAAGCTGTGTGTTTGTGGGGTGGCTTTAGTGACACGTGCCACATCATTGCAAACATAATTTGACTTACAGAAGTATTTTAGGCATTTTAGTGGTTGCTATTATTATTATTCATCTCATTAACAACAACAACAAAAGAAACAAAAACCCAACAACAGGAAGGTACAGTGGGCTTCCTAACACAAGAGGATGTCCCGCGGGCACAGGTATGAGAAGGCTGCTCAAACCTCAGCTGCAGAGCTCAACAAGCAGCAACACAATTGCCTTCCAGGATGAAAACTGGCAATGCAGGCATGTCATCCACTCTCCCTGCTGTCTGTCTCTGGATCCTTTCTTATTCTTCTTGCCAGGGATCCACGGGCACACGGTGTTCCCCGAGCGAGGCCAGTGGGACGTGGCTTTTTCCACAGGACTGCGCTGCCACGCACCGTGCAAGAGCTGCCAGTGCCTCCCCGTGTTTGGTGTAACAAAGACAGAAAACCAGCTGCTGAGCTGAAGGGATACCACAGGGTGTAAATATTTTCATTTACAACATTTTGCCCAAAGAAAATCAGATCGAAAAAAATCAATTCCAAAAGTGCAAATAAAAAAAAAAAAAATTGGCTTTTCATCTGTGAACACAACGTGGCTCTCTTCTTTTTTCTTCTAAACTGGAGCGCTTTCTTTTCCTGCTATAGTTTAGGGTTTGGTGTTTCGGGTTTTTTTCCTTTCTTTCTGTTATGTAGGGTTTGCTGTACCTTTACTATTATTTGCCACTGTTTGTACCATAGACAAAAACATTCACCTAGCTGGTAGTCTCTTAATACATTTCATAGCAGAACATATACAGGAGGATCAGAAGTGATCAGTGCTTAAAGTAAATACAGGAGCCGCAGTGGCAAGAACGCACAGTATCAATACATACAAATGAAGCAGTGATGGTGTTTCTCAGGGGTGGAATCTGCCTGCATATTAATACAGAATTATACAAAAATCTAGCAGGGATATTGGAACAATGAATAGCTAAACTTTCACAATAACTTAAGAACTGTGAGCGAGTCTGCATTGAAGATATTCCACATTTTAAAATGTGCCATCTCTGTCTGTGTCTTCCTCCCTCCCAAAAGGAGAGGTGATGAATCCACATGATCTGTTATCAGATAAGTTCAGCTGCTTAAGACGAAAAATATCTGGCCAGGTCCAGTGTATTCTTTAAAGAATGGCAAATTATGACTTCAGTAACTATGTCTGTGCAAAATATGCCTCTTTCCTCTTAAAGAAACCAGTGTCTGTAACTCATTTAGAAAAGTTTTCACATGTACTTATGTCCTTCTCAGAACGAATAAGACATGAACTATTGAATCCCCCCCAAAACAAGAAATCTGATGAAACAGAGAAAGTTCTGACCTTCCATTTCCACGTGCAGACCATTAAAAACCAGGACACCTCCTTGGTAACCCTTCTGGGCTGGAGATCAAACTATTGCTTGGAAATAACAAACACCCTAGTAATAAAACTCCAACATTCATAGTAAAATGGTAGCAGTGTTTACCCTTTGAATCCACATTTAGCTTGCATTCTTTTAACAAACCTGTACAAGGTTAAATATTTATAGTAAAAAGTCATCAGTTTTTTCCTTGACAATCTTCTTTTATCCATTCTTATGCTGAGTACCTTGAATTGCATTTCCATTTTACACTGCCCTGTGGCCTTTGGATTGTTACAGGAGACCCAGCACTCAGGAGGAGAAGATGCAAGAGAGGACGTTGATCTCTGACAAGTAAAATAAAAAAAAAACACCAAAAAAACAAAAGCAACACCCCCACCCCCAAACAAACAGAAAAAACCTGCAAACCCAAAACTAAAAGCTAAAAACAAACAAAAAACACTCCCCACAACCAAAAAAAATTCCCATGATTCTCCTTGAAAGTCAGCCTCCATATGACGCACCCTCTCCTGCATTGTAGCAATAGTCTTAAGTCATAAATTAATTAGTCTTCCATCAAATAACTTAAAAAAAGAAGGAATTGTAGCAGACCAGTTTTGACTGGCTTGACGCCAGTTAGCAGCCAGTTCATCTTGAGTCTCAGTCACACTGTTCAAAAACTGAGCAAGGAAATCACATGGATGTTGAGAAAAAGCTCTTCACATCGATGAAGGATTGTTCCAGGCTGTGGGGGCCAGGGAGAGGACAAACCTAGACGGGGCCACGGGTCCTATGAACAGTGAACAGGATATAGGTCACGACTTGGAGGTGCACTGCATCCAGGAAATCCAGCCGTGGCTTGTATTGCACAGGTAAAAAGGAAGCTCCTCCTGACAGTCTGCCACCTGGGTTAGTGATCTCTGCACATTGGCAAGTTCACAAAAGTGAAAACATTGAATTCTGTCATGATGGAGAAACACAGGAAGATGCCGTAAAGGGAAAGGCACACACACCCTAGCTTCTTATCCAGTTTCCATTTGTTCATGTGGACACCAAAAACCTACAATAAACACAGAGTAAGCCACCACAGCAGGAACATTTTGAATAAAGTGGTAAATCCCCTCCTCAGCTACAGGAGCCAAAAGAGGGCTGTCCCCTTACTGATGATGATTAGTTGGAAGCAATCACAAACTGCACCAAGTGAGCTGAAAACCACAGCTCAAGTAAATCAGAGCAGCAGTCACAAAAGCCACCCTGACTTGCATCACCTCACCTTAGGTTTCTGCAGGGAATTTAATTTTGGCAAGAACAATCCCACTTAATTCAATCAGAAATTGATTTAAAGGCCAGGTTCATTTATTTTTTTTTTAACTCAAAATGCTTCATGTGCTCCTCTGCATCCCAATCTAGAGCCACACAGTCCAAGACTGCTTGACTTTGCATAGTTTGCTTCCACCAAAGATTAAGATCTTGTGTACGTGGGAATTGTGTTGGTGTGCATTGCACAGGACGCCCCTCCCATCTCAAGATTTGGAAGATGTCACATCATTCCTCTTCTATCATTTCTGGGTAAGGTCAGGGAACACCAAGTACTGGTTTCAACAGAAACACTGTCAGGCACTGTTTTTTCTGGACTGTGCTGTATTTCAGAAGGATCCTAGAGAGGGCCAAGCAACCTGCTCAGCATTTTGGCTGCTTCTCTCACAGGACAATGGATCTCATCATGCATCAAGGGACCTGCTTCAGCTCTAGCATAGAAATTCCTAATGATTACTAATGGTTCTCCCAGGATCCTCCCATGGAATACACACAGGCAGGAGTGGCATCCCATGGGAGTGACAGCTCCTGCAAAGACCCAAATCAAGGCCTTGGGAAGCTCTGCAAACAGGGAGCACCCCTACCCCATAACAACAGACTTTGTAACCACCATTTCAGCTGGAGGTGAGAAAGGAGCAGGTGAAGAAAATGTCTATAAAAATCCCTCTTTTGGAAAAGAAGAACAAAAGACTATATACATACTGTGACAAAAACTGATGCCAGCAGGAGACCAACAGAATATATAAGTCCTCTGCTGTTTAACCGAATCTGTAAAAGAAGGAAGTTTATCAAACCATCTCACAATTTCAAACAATATTCCTCTCTGCTTATATTTCCATAATCCTAAACTGCTGAGCTGCTGAACAGCGGCTTGCAAGCTGTAAATGCCAAGTCAGACCATTACATGGCAGATAACTTTGCCTACTCCCTATTTTGCCAAAGAAGGAGTGTTATTAGAGGAGCATCCTTAGGACTTGACAACATTTCACAATGTTCTACTTCCACCTGAGCTTTGCCATCCCTTGTACTATTATATCATGACCTTTTCTAACTCCTATATGAGCCCTGTAAGAACCAACAGGGGAAAGGAAATTTTGCATTCAGTCACCAATAAATGCTTCACAGTAGGGGAAAAAAACCCAAGGACACACTCAAGTGCCTGATTTCTTCCCCACTCTCACCTTATTTCTTCCCTAATCTTACTCCTCTTGGTGAAGGGAACAATTCAATAATCTCAAAACCTCAGGTGCTGAAAAATTGTCTACCAATGCATCATGGCACACTAACATAGGCTGGACATGATTTAGCACTGAGGCAGATCAGACAAGGAGACAATTTACTGCCTGCAGGGACAGGCACGTCACAGGCTCTGGTGCAAGCTGTCTTCATGGCAGAGCCCCAGTCTTCTCTGTCCAAGAGAAGAACTGAGATGCACATCCACAAAGCTGGGAAGCCATTAAACTGCCACTTTTAGAGGCTTTGAGCCTAACCTAAGGAAGTCACCTGCATCTTTGAGGCCCAAATACTTTTGAAAATGTGATTTTTGTGAGACATGAAACCTAATGTTACAAAAGAAGGCTACAGGGAGTAAAGCCATCTCTCCAATCCTGCTCCTCAGCTACGATCACACTTATCCTTGGTTTCCCATCCTTCTCTTGTGGAACTTAATCATTATTCTTTTGTGCATTTTTATATGACCTCAAACAGCATCATCAGGGTAGCACTCAGTGGAGTCTCTCAAGGCACTTCTGCAGGAGCTGCTGTGTGGAGGAGATGCCCTTCTAGGAAAGGTTGGCTTCTCAGTGCCCCCATCCTTCCAGTTAGATTATAAAGAATCCCATTTGCAAGTGAAGTGGGGATTGCTAATGTGTCAAGCAGCACTACAATTCTAAGATTGCAGGAATACAGATACACTTGTATCATTGTGCACCAGAGCCAGGAAATCCTTTTCACCACACTACTGCTCCTAAATCCAGAGTAATGATTTAGGTTCACTCCCCAGGGACCACTGAGGGGAGAGTCAGAAAGGATGATCAGTCCTGATCAGACTTGGGAACTCTCACCTGCCCTGCTCTCTGCACACCCAGGATCCTCTAAGCCAATCCATGCTGCCTGAGCTGTGCTGCTCCCTTTACACATCCTAAAATACCAGCTCACACAAATGGCACACTGCCCTTCCCAACTGATTGCTGACACCATAAAAAAGGCTACAACCATGATGTTCACTTTGTCTGAAAGGTACTGGAGGATTTCTTTAGGATGAATGTGCTGTAAGGGACAGCAGCACCATTACATTCCTATGGCCATTGCATCTTAAATACAATATTCTCATCAGACTGCTCAAAGAAATGGAGGATTTGGGTTGCTTCAGGGCATGAAGACTGATTTTGGGACTGTCTGCATAACTGAAGATGAAAAATGTCATGATCCCACTGCTAATGTAAACTTCAGAGATGGACCAGCCTGCTTGGCTTCAGCCATTCCTGTGCACCCACTCCTCCTCTCTTGCTTCCACCCATCAGAGTGGCCCACATGTAACAGTTAACCTGCATTTCCATTATTATAAAGTTCAAAAAAGCCATACACTAATTCTGTGTACTAAAACTAAAATACACATTTAAAGCTGCCTTCCCTGCTATATCCCAAATGAACAGCAGCTGGCTAGGAAAGAGGTAATATTTTAAAATAAAGTCCTGTCTGGATTTTGGTCAGGAATTTTGTATGACTAGTGCAAATATTTTTTAAAACTGTCAGTATAAAATGTATCAGTTGGAAAGGGATCTACAGGAAAAAGAAACCAATGAAGAAGATGGAATTATTTTAGCATGGAAAATGTCTGAATTTAACCTAAAGTGCAAAAATTTAACCTTAATGCTGCTTCCCAGTTACAACTTCATGCTCCATAAAACCAGCAGAGCATTCCAAAGGTCTCTGTGTCTAATTTGCTGAGGACAGTGCTTCAAAAAAAGAAATGTTTGGTGTTGCTTCCTTCAGACTATCTGCAAGGCTCTTCCTTGGAGGTCATTTAGGGGAATAAAAGATGCCATTAGGGATAATTCAAAAGCAGAAAATGTATGCTAATTATTTACAGCAGCTTTACCAGTTTAAGAGCCACACACACCCCATGCTGTTCCTATGTGGGCCAAGCAAATGCGGCAGCCTCTTCTGCAATGTGAGCACCAAGTTCCCCTCACAGGAGCAGGCTTACATCCATGTCCACTTGTTCCAACTGTCCTTCTGTTATTTCCTATTTGCTCCTCAACTGTTTTATAGCCCTTTTCACATGTGGTTTCTGTCCTTTTCTATCCCTTCTCTACCTGCTCCACAGCAGGGTGATGCCATGCATAGATCACCTCCTGAGCCTCAGTAGAAGCATCTGGAATTCTTCACACCTTTTCCAGTACTTTGAGCTCACCAGGAATATTTTTTTTTTTTTACTAAAACAGTTGCACTTTTTCTTCCAGAAATTCCAGCTGTAATGTGTATCTAGTTCAGCCAAATGAGCTTCCTGACAAACCCTTTCTTTTCCTGAATTTGACTTTGGACTACCCGCTGCCGTTTGACAGATTTCCCATGAGTCTACAGCTCTGGAAATGCAGATTTAACTGATTCCACTCCTATGGTAATCACCAGCCTACCCCACTTCTTATCATGGCTTTTAATTACGAGCACAGAAGCCCAGAAGATTCTGAAATTTGAAACAGAAGCTTAAGAAAAACGTGTCCTTGATCTGTCAAATTAGGGCAGAAATAGTCAAGCAGCCCTCTCATGAGATGAGTGGCATTTCCTGCAAGAGGCAACAGAATACATTTCCTTGGGATATGTGAAAATGTGCAAGTTCAGGGAAAACAAGGGCAGCAAAACATTCAAAACTCACAGTAAGGGAGGAGATAATTTCAGGTTTTGGCAAAGACTGGAAAATGAGTCTCAGCTGGAGTCCTTTTAATTGCATAAGGAAAAGTCCAGTCCCCTCTTCATTTAAGAATAGGAAATGCCTCTTCCCCAAGAGAAAACAGGCTGCAGAAGAAGAACTCCCTCATGCTGCAAGGAGGAAAAATCAGTATTCCCAGACTCCCCTTTGAGGACTGGCTTGTGTGTTGGGGCTGAAGCAAGGCAGAAAATGCTGCTCTGGCTGATCATGCACAGAAGGTTTGCACATTCACAGCCTCCTCTGTCAGAGATTGAGGGGGGCCACCTCCCTGCTGGCTTGTGCAGCAAATGCAAAGAGGCTGCCACCAGCTCCAGCCATTCCCATGCTGCTGTGGTAACCAAGGCTGAAGCCAAACAGCAGAGGAAAAACAATGGATATAAAAGTTATTCTATTCTTAAGTTCTTTTCTGGCAGCTGCCTAAGGGAAAACAAGAAGCCATTGCCAAAACCCACACTGGTTTTGCTTCAGGGCCTTAATATGACAGAAATTACCCCAGTAAGGAATTTCATAAGGCTATGCTTTGTTTCCAGACCCTCAGCTGAAAAAGCTGCAGGTCTTCTGTATGTCTGGGTATCCTTCTCCTCAGTGCCTCTCCCTGGCAGTGGAAATCCAGCCTAAATCCAGCATTCCTGAGGTCTTGCCACGAGACAGCAGTCTAAGCAAACTGGAACTTCAAACATTGATGCATTGCTGCATGTTTAAATGGAATTTCCTTCTTAAAGCTGTTTTTAGACCTCTAAGAAAGTGTCCCTGTTTTTGCTCCATATCACAAATTAATTTTGCAGAAGGTACACACCTGGAGTGCTGCACGTGGCCACTCACAGTATCATGCAGGAGATGCAGGAACTATAGCTGGAGAGAACTCCTGTAATGCTAGGGGGATTGGCAGGGACACTTCTGCTCTACTACAGCAGAATTATCCCAAAAATCTCTCTGCCACAAAGCCAGGGAGCCAGCTTTGTGCTAACAAACACTGCCTTGGAATTTAACCAGTGAAAATCAACTGGTCAGCAAGGAGCAAAGCAGTGAGGCTTCCCATCTCCATCTGTGCTTTGCAAGCATTTGCTTCCCTCTGGATCCTCTGATGCCTAAATATGATTGCACTGGGATTACTTCTGCTGCCTCAAGCTGCTTGTTTGGGTAGAAGGAATATCAGGTCTCTCAGACTTCTAATGTACTGTCAAATTTTGCTGAAATTGCCTGAAGTTATCAGGCAAAAGGAGCAAATTGGACTGACATGATTATACTCCCAAATGCTGACGTGATCAAATCAACCTGGCTCTTTATCCTTAGGCTAAAATTCCTGTAAATACTGCTGGATGATGTCTGGTTTACATGCAAAAAAAATATTCCAGAGGAAAGCAACTGGATAGAAAAAAAGGAGGAAAAATCCTTCCACTCTGCATATGCCAGGTGCACTGGGAATGATTGTTACTGGATTACAGAGTCAGCAACGTGTCCAGGACTCAGTGCTGGAAGGGAGGAGAGAGTGAATATGTCAAAGGACTCTCAAGGGCCAGAGGGATGCTGCTTTTCCTCCAAAAGCCCTGCTGGCCTGCCAGATTACCTGGGTACACAACAGAAGGGGAGAGCTGCTGCAAGAGGGTGGCCAAGTGAGCAGTGGAGGTGGAAGCGCCAGTGGGAAGCAGAGGAAGGCAGAGTTAGTACCTGGACATTATTGAGTGCTCAGAAACAAGGACCTTTGAAATGATAAACATGTGGTTGGGTTAAAGACTTGGCATTGTAAAAACAGAAGGGATCTGATGTGGAAAATTTAATCCTGAACAGATCTGCCTTTTCATGGAAAAAGGGTTGGTGGCTTGGTCCAAGCCAGGAATTCTGGAACTGACACTTGAGCTGAAGGCAAAGGGTGAGGCACTTGCAGTGTAACCACATCCTAGGGGAAGATGTTTCATTTAAAGCAGGAACACAGAAGGAAAACCTCCTGACAGATGCTTCCAAGATGCAGCCTGAGAATCATAAGGTGGTTTTCCTCTCCCTTCTTGTAATAAGGAAGGCAGAATAAAATAAATACTAAGCTGAAGCAGAAGCTGACAATGGGGCTGGGGAAGCAGTAATCAGAAGAGAGGCACTCAATCAAAATGTGATTTAGACACAGGACGTGTCTCCAGGGATTCACAGCTTATTTCCAGTTCTGGCATTCACCTACTGTGACTCCAGCAAGCCCATTTGTCTCTCTGACAGGTTCCCCTCCTGCTCTTTTCCTGACTCATTCTTTTAGATCACAAAGCTGCCTTTCCCCCACTCAGACACCATCCCACGGAGTAAGCTTGTTTAAACAACAAGTCCCAATTCCAAGTGAAGCCACTTACAAAGAGGAGATACTACAGAGACACATTTGGGTCCTGCCAAACACCAAAGGATGTAGTAAATCCTGTATTAGCCCAGAAATCACCTAGTACTTCTGACTCCCAGTGATATTCAGTGGACAACCAGGCTGGCCTGAGCCCATGGCAGTTGGCAGGGTCTGCTCATGCAAGCAGCCCAAGGCTCAGCCTGACAAACCTCAGGAATTGGAGCTCCTCATCTGCTGCCCCCTCTGACCTGGGTGCCTGGGATGATGCCACACTCCTGGAGTAACAACCAGCACCTTGGAGCTCTAGGCACTGTCACCAAGGTACACCTGAGCCAGCTAATGCCAGCCTCTGCTAGCAACGTAGTAATACTTCAAAAATTAATTATTAATAACATGGTGGGGAAAGGGGGATTGCTTTGTTTTAAAGTCCAATTACCCAAGAATTTGGAGAGAAATCCAGGAACAGCAAGTGAAAACTGAGGAAACTCTCTTTTGCTAATTGTGGGGCAGTTTCCAAGACTTGACTTTTCTAACCATGTGACCACATTGTACAATGGACATTTTGGGTATGCAAAACAGTAGTGATACTGTTATGCCTCCCTGAAAGCTGGCTGCCTCTGTTCAGCCACTTCTTTTAATCCTTTTTCACAAAAATATAGATGAGCTAAAGATAAATTGCTCATTAAAGAAATGGATTTTATTCCTACAGCACTGCTTCCTTGTGGCACTCCCATATCCAAGAGGAGGGAAGATCTGAGGAACTAAAGGCTGGTCAGCCTGACCTTGATCCCTGGGAAGATGACAGAGCACATGATCATGGGAACCACTTCTAAATACACAAAGGACAGACATGTTAATTTATGGAGGGGAAATCCCTCTGACCCTGCCTGACAGCCTTGTAGGATGAGGGGGGACTTGCTGGGTGAGGGGAGAGCAACAGACGTTGTTTATGTTGACTTTAGCAGGGCTCCTGGCATTCTCTCAAACATCCTCAGAGACAAACAGAGGAAGAACAGCCTAGAAAAGTGGCCAGTGGAATGGCCTGATAAGCAGCCAAAGCACTGTGCTCCAAGCCCAGCTGGGGGCCAGTCACCAGGGCCTTACCAGGGGTCAGGAGTGCTTGGTGCCTTTTTTAATGAACTGGATGATGGGGAGAGAGATTTTAGTGCCTTTTTTAATGAACTGGATGATGGGGAGAGAGCAGGCTCAGCAAGATCACAGCCCATACAAAACCAAGGAAGGTGGCTCATGCTCTGGAGGACTGTGCTGCCATACAGAGGGAGCTGGACAGGCTGGAAAAATGTGCAGGCAGCAAGCTCATTAATATCCACAAAGGGAAATGGAAAGCTCTGCACTTGGGAAGGAATAACTCCACAGATCAGCTGGAAAGCAGCTTGGCCAAGAAAGACCTGTTGATCCTGGTGGACACCAAGCTGAAGTCAACAATGCACCCCTGTGCCATGGAGCATCAACAGCATCCTGGGCTACATCAGGAGAAATGCTGCCAGTAGAGAGGGGAAGATAATCCTTCTCTGCTCACATTGGTCCAGCTCTGGGCTCCTCAATACAAGGAAGATATGGACTTCTTGGAGCAAGTCCAGTGAAGGACCACAAGGAAGATTTGAGGGATGGCAGCATCTGATATACAGAGAGGCTGAAAGAGCTGTGACTGTTCAGCCTAGAGAAGAGAAGCTTCAGGGGGATTTTAGCCATGTGCATAAATACCTGGTGGGAGAACACAGAGAAGGTGCAGCCAGACTCTTCTGAGTGATATCCATTGAAAGGACAAGAGGAACCACACAATTTTAAATACAGAAATCCCATTATAATATAAGAATGCTTTTGACTGTTGAGAGTGGTTAAAAACCAAAGCAGACTGCTGCTAGTGGCTGTGCAGACTCCTTGGAGGTACTCAAGATCCAGCAGGACAAAGTTCTAAGCACTCTGCTCTAGCTTGACCCAGCTTTGAGCAGAGGGCTGGGGACTAGACAATCTCCAGAGGTACTTGTCAAACTCATCAGTTCTGTCATTCTCCTGCCTTTTAACTTGCATTCACTCCGTGACTGTAATCAAAACTTCTCCCTGCCCTACCCTGCTGTCTGAGTGGTGTCCAGGTAACAGCAACAGCCACAGCAACTTCCTTCTAGAACTCTGTGGCATCTCCTGCTTTTACTTCTCAGAAGGAACCTTGCAGCAGCTCTGGGGCAGAGGTTGGCTCTTTTATCACTTGGGAAGTAAAGGATAAGTTCATTGGTGTTTGGTACTTTTGTCTTAAACAGGAAAGCTCTGCAGAGTTTCCTGCTGATGGTCACACTCTGAAACATCCAATTATTTAACAGTTTCCTTCACTTTGCAGTGTGCTAACAGTTTAGTAATGCAAGAATTTTTCTTAGCAAAAGGTCCACACATCTCATCTACATTTTATATTTCACCTGTGTTTATCCCCTCTGCCTTATTAAAAACAGGGTCATGCTTACTTGGAATACATTCAAGAGTATGAAAATCCAGTGCACTCTAGTAAAGCTAGCTTACTTCAGCACAGACTTCTGTCTTCAAGGAAGAAATGGAAGTACTTGTCCTCAAAAGGATGAGGAATGTCCAATGACAATTAATTTCTACTTCTCACACATTGTAACAGAGAAAATTAAAATAAAATCCATAGAATTTCGGACTTTTTCCTAGATAGATCTGGCTTATTAAAAATAAATAAGTAAGTAATAAATAAGTAACAAGGATGTGAACAAATGCAGGACTTACGTATGATCCATAATTCACTGCTAGGGTCTGCAAAGCCCATGGAAGGCCTAGGCCAATTAAAATATCAAAAACATTGCTTCCAATGGAGTTGGACACAGCCATATCCCCCATACCTGCAGGAACGGAAACCACAAACACAGACATGTCTCAGAGAAGTCCCGCAGTTTTAATCTGAGGTCATCCAGGCAGTTTCCCCTGATTAAGGTGGAACATGCCCCTCACTCCCTCCCTTCCCTTTGTACCCCCTTCATAGAAGGACAGCAGGCTTAAAGGGGCTTAGTCCACCTTCCAGGATCACCTGAGAATTCCCCTCCACAAATCCTCTGCTGTGCTGGCTGTGACCTGCCAGTCCTCTGGTGCCATGCTCAGGAGGACTTTTGACCCTTTACTGTGACCATGACACATGAGCTTCTGCACTGGATTGACTGCAAAAGGTCTTTGAGTCACCTCTTCAGCAGCTGCTCATTTCAGTGACAAGCCACTGGCTTTGCTCCCCAAAGCAGTACTGGCAACTTGCTTTTCCTCTTTACACACCTGTTGCAAGGGCAGCTGCTTTCCTTAAAAACAGCAGCATCTTCCAGTCCTTATGACTGTGAAGAAAAGCTGGAAGGTGACCTGAAAGATTCTTATGCCATTAAACTGTTCTATACCGCTGATATTCAAATTAAGAAAATTACTGTGATTAATGAGGAAGGCTTGAAGCTGACAATACTGCACAATTTATTTCCTTCTTTGTTCTTGTTTTTAAATTCCAGGCTTGTGGAAAGAGCTCTGTTGAGGAAACATCTGTGCTACCCGAGGAGGAGCAGGATGTCAGGACACAGCTCCACAGCAGGAAGCCATCCCTGCAGTGACCCACCTTGCCTGGCCACGATCAGGCTGGCCATGCAGTCTGGCACGCTGGTTCCTGCTGCCAAGAAAGTGATGCCCATGATCACGTCTGGAATTCCCAGGGTGTACCCAATGATTGTCACCTAAGGAGAACATGAAATAAACTGTCAAGCTGTTTACAAGAATTAGGACCTGACACCAACCTGGCCCAAATCTGCAAGATGCTGTGAGACAGAGGGTATCTCTCAGTGCAAACTCACACTTCCTTTAAATAGAGGCAGTGACAGGCTTTTTTGCTATATTCATCAGCTGGCAGGGGATAGCACTCACCTGCTGTGTACCCTCTCAGGTTAGTTGTTCCATACATTTCATCCACAGTTTTCCTGATACTAACCTGGAAAAGAGACTGTATGGATGCTCACTACCCTGGGTAACTGCCTCCTGATCTTGGATGAAGTTTGTACACATTATTATATACAAATACTAGCTTGGGTGAGGTTTGTAAACATTATTATACACAAATACCAGCTAAGCAGACACAAATCCACCCTGTGGCTCTAGTTCTGCAGGAATTTGACTGAATGTCATGCTGTTGTTCATGCTAAGTTCAAAGTGTTATCATTCACAACTCCATGTCTCTTGAGCTTGCCTTCTCCAAGAGAATGAAAAGTTGTGGCCAGATTGTCACCCAGGCCCCCTCACACTACCCTGCAGGACTAGGAGATGTTCACTGCAGCAGCTGTAATTGTTGCCTGAGGTAAAGAATCTGGATGAAATGCCAGCTCTAAATCAAACTCAAAGGCCATGGCTACTGGCCCCTAATCTTCTTCTCTGAGTGCGGACAGGTCCAAAAGAAACAGAAGCAAATCTAAGCTTTCTCACCTGAAAATTCAGGTGTGTAGAACTTCCTTTGCATTTCTCTAGACTGCCAAACCCCCTCCTGCTGCTTCTCCCAGTGGTTTCTGGGTTAGTTGGTACGTACCATCCACACCATCATGTAAGAAAAAGCTGCAATCCACAGGGTAGAAGAAGCAAAGGTGACCATGAACCATTTTTCCAAGTGGGGTTTGTTGCAGTTGGGCACTGTGAAGTACAGGACAAAACTCAAGGGCCATGTGAAGACCCACTTCAACATTTCTATCTTGCCAGCTGCCAAACAACAAAACAAAGGGAAACAATCACATTTCAGAATGTTATTATTTTGTTAGCATGTGCAAACAAGATGCCAGGGACACCTCAGCCTGTTATGCCAACATGCCATTCAGAAGATAATGATGTGATGGCAGACAGGAGGGCAGAGACAGGCACAGGAGTATGAAGGGCCTCCCTGAGAGTTTAAGTAATGGGTCAGACCACATGTGCTCCCTAAGTTCTTACAAACCCACATAAAATCCAAGTCCAAGAAAGAGATTTGATTCACCTTCAATCACCTAATTGAGGGAGGGTACAGAAAAGATGGAAGCAGGCCCTTCACAAGGGAATTACAAAAGCCAATGGACTCAACTTCCAATAAGGGAAATTCAGAACAGGTAGTACATTAAGTTGTGAATTTTCTCTTCTTTTCCTGCTGGGGTGTGGGGACCAGGGGGGTGGTCAAACATTGGAACAGGTACCCAAAAGTCTGTGGGATGTCCATCCTTGTAGATAATAAAACTCAACTGGACACAGGTTTGGAGGAGGACCTGCTCTGAGCAGGGGGGGAACCAGAGATCTCCAGAGGTCCAGCCTTTCACATATTATGAAAGTCCATAGGACGTCTAAACTACTTTCTTTAAGGCTCAGGTCTTTTCCTCCCTCAAACTACAGAAATGCTGTCTGAGTGAGACCTAAACAGGAGTTCCCAAAATCGTATCTAGACTGCAAAGGGCAGGACCACTCCCTACAGTATTCCAGCTCATCCGCAACACAGCAAATCTTGCCAGCTATGGCAACTGTGATTCAAAGGCAGGCCAGGGATACATTAGGATCACCCTAGGACCATAGCCCTGATGTGGCAAGAAGCACTAGGCTAAAAGGAGATCTCTGTCCTGCAGATGCAGTGCTCAGCAGCCTGAGGCACACGTGGGTCCTCACTCTGACCTTCACTCAGGCTCCTTGCCAGCAGCCCAGCCACCTTCAGCTTCCTCCACAGGAAGCAGAGATACATCTCTCCAGGGGATGAGCCATGTTTTGGGGGCAGAACCCACCCTGTGGAGATTGCTGTGTCTCCCCTGTTACTGCAAGAGAGGTGTGCCCAACCCCAGGAGTCTGCACCCTGAGAGGTTCCTGCTGCTTCCCAGTCCCCCATCTCTTTTACATGGGACCATGAGCCTCACTGCCAAGTGGAAGTTGATGAAAGCCCTCAGAGACACTTCTACCCCTGCATCCACCCGCATTGCTTTCCAGCATATCCAAACCAACACCACACAAACGCAGGACAGCTTCTTACTGGGGAGGTCAAAAGGCGTGTAGGGCCCTTCGTGGTCGTCGTCGTCGTCGTCATCATCATCTTCCTCCTCCTCGTCGTTCTCGTTGTTCTCGTTGTCCTCGTTCTCGTTCTCGTTGCGGGCCTCGGCCGCGTCCTCGTCGCGCCGCGTGCCGTTCACGCCGCGCTCGGCAGAGTTGCTGGGGCCCGTTCCATTCTCCACCACGTGCTTGATGGGGATTTTGATGGCGACCTCTGACTCCCCGTTGGTGTAAGTCCTGCTGTTGATCAGCCTCTGTCTCTGTGAATAAAGGCAGACTTGCTGAAAGACAAGACTTTTTAAAATTTGAGGTTTTTTTAAGCAAAAGGGAGGAATGGAGAAAGAGAGGTGTGTAGAATTGTTTAAATATCTATCTTTAAAAGCAAAAAGAATGGTTTTCAACAGGTACAACATGATGCTTGCTTGCAGACCACTAGAAATATCTCACATGTACAACTTTTACAAGAGAAGGTCCAGTGGCTGTGGAATTGACTCCAGGAGTACTCCAAGACCAGTGAAATGCTAAGTGCAGTCTCAGGGTAGTACCATATTATTAAACAGATCTATGCAGAGGGCACCTCCTGTGAGCAACACCTACGTGTAATATAACTCCATAACAACCTCTGCTAAAATCTCCATGGGCACAGAAAGCAAGGGACGTTCAGTGAAGTCAGCGCCAGAAGGTTAAAATCTGGGAGAGCGCTATCAGGGATCCAGAAGAAACACCAGAGTTCCATTTCAAGCTAAACACTGCTACAGGAAAATGCAAATTCAGGAGGAGCAGGGCAGGTGGGGGGGGAGATAAAAGACACACCTCATTGATTAACATGCGGCTGGCCATGGAGAGACGTGTTTTGGGAGGGAAATGGCTGGTTATCATGATCCGGAGCCCAGCCTCGGAAAATGAAAGCTGGTGTGGGTAGGCAGAGAGCAGCTCGTCAACCATGATCACTGAGGCTTTCCGGTGGAAATTTCCTGCAGCCAAGGAACAAAAACAAATTGAGGCCTTCTTCCAGCAGTCTCTCCTTCTGCTCTATGTGGCTCTAAGGAGAATGAACCCATGGGTTCCAGAAGTTCTCTGTAAGAACCATTCCTTCAGCTGCACCATTCAAAACAGGCCTCATCTGCCCTTAATTTCTGCCTTCTACACACCTTATATTCCTGTTTTTAAATAAATTGTCAACATAGTACGACCACTCATGTTCCTTACAGAGAACTATATCTGCTCTGCACACTTCATCACAGGCCTGTGTTAGGCACAGCCCTGCTTCAACAGCAGCTATCCCACCAAGGCAGCTACTTCCAGTTGCAACCTGCACTTCTGTGAGGATACTGTCCTCATCCACTGCTAACTGTGCTCCTGCAAGGTAATTCCTGCACCCTGGGCTTGCAGCTCATGGCTGGGAACTGCCACCAAATCCAGCAGCAAGTGCATGTGCCAGAGCAATCCACCGTGTGGGAGCAAAGGGACAGGGAGACAGAGGCCAGTCCCTGGATCGTGCTCCACCTGGAGCACAGTGCCAACGCCCACTGCTGCCTCTGGGGTTCATCCTTCCTTCACCTGGATGACACCTCAGGCTCTGAATTCTGTGCCAGGACTGGGACTTGGCAGCAGGGAAACCGGAGACCTTATCCAACACACTTCTGCACATGTTTATTAAAATCAGTGTTAAACACCGGCAAATGTTTTGTGGCATTACCATTTTTAACCATCACTGTTAAGTCTTACATGAGACTCTCTCCTCAGCCTTTATGTTACGTTTTTGCCTACTGAGGCTTCCATGGAGCAGGGTAGATATGTGAGCTCCTCCATATTAAAAAAATAAAAACACAAACCAACAACAAAAACCAACCACACAGCTTTTCCTTGTCAATTTTTCCACACTGGCACTTGTTGAATAGCACCTGGAAAAACTGCCAAACATAGAAGTCTTTCTGTTTCAGACTTTTTGGTCCTCTGTTCAGAAAAGGTTTCAGAAAAGGCCTCAAAGTCTGAAACCCTCAGGCACCCCATTGCAACAGGTGCTGTTGGTGGCCCTGTACCCATGGCTGGGACACAAAGCAGCACCACTTGCCTCTCCAGGCCTCCCGTGGCCCAGTCCCCAGGAAATACAGGAACAATCTGTAAGAAGATGAAGCAAGCCTTTTGTCTTCCTTCCTGGGCCAGTGTGAGCAACCACAAGTGTCCAAATCAAAAAGTTATCAGCAGAGTATGCAAAAACTCTGTGGGAACATTTAAACCAAATCCCACTGGGGAAAGTTGGATGTGCAAGGCCTAAGTTTGTGCTCACTGAGTTTTCCCAAGCCAGCTTTCCTGGTACAGAACTGCCAGCATAGTTCTGCTGTGGAGAGCTCCAGGCGACAGAGAGCCGTCCCCAAAAAAGCAGCTTCCCCAAATCAGAGTGCACAGCACTGCTGACAGCCTTCCCTCTGCAACAGGCCTGGAACTGAGAGCTGGCAGACTCGTTTGATGCTGCTGCTGCAAATAAACCTCACTATATTTCATGCCTAACTGCTTGCTGTATACAGACTGTGCCTCTCAAGCCCCATTTGCAGGAAAAGAGACCTATTTTTGGGTGGTTGGTTGGGGTCTTTTGATAGACTAGCTAAACAAAAGAGGCAGCCCATCTGTGGTCAGAGAGCAGGACTGATTTGGACAAGATGGAGCTTCTTCTCAGGCTAAGTCAGTGCCTCAGGAAAATGGGAGGTGTTACTCCTGAGAACAGGTACATACACATCCCAAGCAGATACTGCACATGCTTGTTCAGTGTTTTAAAGACAAAATAAATCCACTGTGAATAGAGTTTAGGACATCCTTGCAAATGCAGACATTGAACAACTGCTTCTGAGATACGGGATGGGGGAATTTTTTTTAAGCTGAAGAAATACAACCATTTTTATACATGATCATGACTAAAATCAAACTGGAACAGATTTCAGCCAAAGTGAAATACCCTTAAAGATCACTCACATGGAAAAGTTGTGCATGGTAAAGCCAGCATGTGCAGTAAGAGCACAGTACCCAGACCCACAGAGAGTCCCCACCCTTCCTTCACTGGGGATAAGTGTACACTGGTCTAAGAAGGGCCTTTTTTCTTGCTCAGTTGATGCCCCTTTGGAGTGGAGTTAAATTTAACTGGACATGTTACTTCAATGCAGAGTAACAGCACCCACAGGAGGAATTAAGATGACTGTAACAGGCCAGATAAGCAGCCCCTGGGCTTGAAGGAGTCCTTGCAGCCAAGCAACTGGTCCAGCAGCAAGAATCAGCCACAAGAGGCCTCAGCCACCTCCAGTGGCACAGGCTGTGGTGGTTGGGATCCCCCATCTGGGAGAGGGGTTCCAAAAGGACCACCTGCCCCCTCCTGGTTTGTGGCTTACAAAATGCAGCAGTTCCCACCGTGTGAGCAGGGAGAAAACACCCAGAATGATGCAAGTGACAGGGACTTACTGGAACAGTTACCTTTCTTTAGTAACACCACTGTGGCATCACAGTTGCTGTTGTCATCCATCTCTGTGTTACTTGCTAAACCATTCACCATATTTGCAGAATTTTTTGTCTTCCTCTCAAAGAAGTGATGTATGGTTGAGTTGTACCTGCACAAACGAAACAAACTCAGGATGTACCTTTAATTCCTGACAGTCTTCTTTTCCTCATCCTGTATCCTGTGCAATACAGCTGAGAGAGGGAAGTAAACTCCTCTGGTTTTAAGGAGGATCCCAGAGCTCCAGCTAAATTGTACATCACACAGTCTCTCTATACCCAGAAGGCTATGAAAGGTAGGAGCCATGGATCTTGAGTGACATGCATGTTTATGTGTTAGGTGTGATGAATATTCCGTATCATGAGTAACCTTTGCTTGCCATCATCCAAGTATATTTTTTAATCACACAATCACACCTGAGTATCAGCATTATTTGATTGGGAGGACTCAACCCAGAAACACAACACCTTATGCTAAATTCACCTCAGCTTTGGCAGGGGTGGGGAATAACCCTTGCTTCTTGGAGCATCTGGGAACTGACACAAATATGAGCCAAGGCTCTCCCCATGACACTCAGAGGCAAGGGCAGACCCCTATAAACACCTGGCAGAGGCCCCTAACTAGGCTGACAACCTTTCAAGCTATATCCAAACAGGTCTGAAAAGCCTGTTCACATTACAACATTGTTTTTAGGAAAAAAAATTGCACACATTACAACTGTCTTGCTGGTCAGTTAATTGTTCCAAGAGCAAAAAGCTACCCTCCATGTCAAAATTTCTAATTAACAGATGAATTCTGACTCGTGTTCCCTTCAGCCAGCCTGAGTGTTTTGCTGTTCTCACTGAGAATTGCTCTCACAATATTACTCTATTCATCATTTCAAAACAAATCTCTAGTCTTACTTGTGGAGACAAGACCACTGGTGTGTTTGGCAGCTGGAAGGTTTTGTTGAATGTTCCAGTTTGAATCTGGGTTTCCTTTCCACTGGCTTTTGAAAACAAGACAGGAGGAGGTGAACAAAACAGAACAGACCAGTTTTACTAGCAAGAACTTGTGTGGAAGAAGTCACACAGGCCAAATGCTCAGAAAATCACTGCTGACTGAGCTGTAGTTTTATCACAGATCTCCAGGCAAGCAAGAACTGCTCAGAGCTTCAGATCCATGAAAAGTGAACTGGAATCTCACTCCTGCTTATTTCCGAGTAGGGATGCTAAAGTGAAGTCAGAAGAGACTGTTTTGGTGGGACTTGAGGATGGATCCAAGTCTCTGCTCTGCCACAGGTTTGCTGTTAGCCTTAGTCAGTTCACACCAGGATGAGATCCATAAAGCACAGATTCACAGGGTAGTTTAGGTTGGAAAAACCTCCACAATTATCCAGTCCAATGTTAATTCAGCACTGCCAAGCCCACCACTAAGCCACGTCCCTAAGCATAATTTTTGCATATCTTTTAAACCCCTTCAGGGATAGTGATTCCACCACTGGCCTAGGCAGCCTGTTCCTGCACCTGACAACCCTTTTGCTGAAGAAATTTTCCCTAATAGCCAGGATAAACCTCCTCTGGCAGAACTGGAGGCTGTTTCTTCTTATTGTAAGGGCTAGGTGAGGCAAGGGGGGCAAGGAGCTTTAGAATTTAGATAAGCTGAGGGCACATTTGACTTACTTCATTATAAAGATGTAGATGACATACATCAGCACTAGGACTAAGGACTCCCACCTGGAAACAAGAGCAACACAAACACATCAGAGCAGGGCATGGCATCAGCAGCCCCAGTTCAGCCACCACCCCCCGTGTTTCTGACGCGCCACAAAAGCCTGCAGAAAGGCTTGACCCTCCTGGGCTGCCTTAACATAAAAAAGGGATGCACAAAGAAATAGCTCACACATCCTTCTTTGTTTTCTTGACTTCTGTGATTTTACTTGGCCAAACTGACCTGTCAGCTAAGAACAAGTGACAAAACCCAGGAGTTCAGTGAGCAAATCGCACACCCAAGGACCACCAACACCTCCCTAAGGACAATGACCACGGGATGTGGCCAAGGGAGGGGAGCAGCCACCCTGCTCTGCCTGCAGGAGTGTAGAGCAGGATGCTGGGCTTTGTAAAGCCAATTGTGCTGAGACAACCTGAGCAGGATGCTGGGCTTTGTAAAGCAAATTGTGCTGAGACAACCTGAGCAGGATGCTGGGCTTTGTAAAGCCAATTGTGCTGGGACAACCTGAGCAGGATGCTGGGCTTTGTAAAGCCAATTGTGCTGGGACAACCTGAGCAGAATGCTGGGCTTTGTAAAGCCAATTGTGCTGGGACAACCTGAGCAGGATGCTGGGCTTTGTAAAGCCAATTGTGCTGGGACAACCTGAGCAAGAGGCAGCTGCTCTGCTGCTACTGCTACTGCATGAGTGCTGAGAATGCAGCAGGCAGCAGTTCAAAATGCTGATTAGATACTGACAGGTTTTTTTCCCTCTGCTGTTTCTGTGTCAAACTAACGGAATAATGAAATTTGTATGAAAACAAATTACAATATGGCTTTTAGAGCTTGTTTCTAGATGATCTTTTTCACTGTCCAAATGCTGTATTCTGCTTAGTTCCCCATGCTGCTAGTCCTTGTGGATATCATCCATTATCAAACTAATTCATGGAACATTTTCTCCACAAGAATCTTGAGATACTGCACTAACTATATCAATGTCTCATTCCCTGCTTCTTAAGATTCAACACTCAGCTTCTGTGTGGTGTTTTCAGTTTTTTTTTTTAAGACCACAGTTAAATACAACTGGCCTTCGAGTGAATTTCAGTTAAAAAGAAACACACAAAACATCAACAAAGAAAACGAGGCCGTAGCCAAGAATGGGTGTTTGAAACCTGCCTCTGAAATGGGCAAGAGCCAGTGAGGGAAAACACCAACCCAAGCAGCCTTACGCTCCCTAGTGCTTGTAATCCAAATGACACCAGTGGGAGTGACACCAAAGCCAAAGCTGTCACCTCCACTGTCACCTCCAGATGTCACCACATCACCTCTGGGATGTACCAGAAACAAAACTATGAGACCAAAGTAACTGAAAAGTATCTGCAGTCCTCCTAGACTACCATACCTACTGCACTGCACTTTAACACATTAATAGGGATTTTTTATTATTTCTTTTAACTGGCCATTCACTAAATTATGAAAAATCCAACTACACACTCATTTATGACTGCTTGGGTGGCTCCTTCTTGCACAGCCACAACTCTGCTGAGTACACTGCCATCCCAAGACTGCTGCAGGGCATGCAGAGGGCACTGACTGCTGCCACTGTACCAGGAACAATCTGATTCTCCTGGGCTTTCTTCTCTAGCTCAAAAAATTAGTTACTCTAGCCCATCTTGTGCTGATGTTTCTCACACAGCAGCAAATAGCTGCCCTGCAGAACTTTCTAGCTTTCTCCTTCTCATAAACACTAATTACGGCAGCTTTTGTGGTATAACCAGAAAAAACAAAAAGAAAAGGGATTCACTTACCAGGAAACTCTTTCATCATAAATAAACTGTGGAGAAAAGATTTAAAAATAGGATGTTATACACAAAACCATAGTTGAAAACAGCTCATCACCTGAGGCAGGGAACAGAGTAAAGCAAGCCAGGGCTCGTGGCAATGGCATCAAGCTCAGGTGTATTTTGGCACTGCCCTCCTGCAGTGAAGTCTTCAAACACCTGTGAAGTCTTCAAACTTCTTAACCCTTAGTTCATCTCACCTAGTCAAGGCTAGCAGGTACCCTTTCCCAAATGGCACTGAGTCCTTGTGCAGCAGCTAGAGGGAAAGCAGTGGTGAGCCAGAGACAGGGCTGCACCCCTCTGACCTGCGTGGTTGTCTCACCAGACATGGCCTCCTCCCTGCTAGCTCCCAGCTGGACACCAAGTGACCTGCCAGCAGATCCACAGCAAGCTCTGGAACTGCTGCCATGTCCTGCTGGGCCCAGGGTGCTGTTCTCATCAGCTCAGGGTGACCATCACCCCAGCTGACTGTAGCTACCGGCAGCCCCTTTGGCACACCTGCTGATGGACGCGCACTGTGGCTTCCCCAACAGTGCTGGGGATGCACCTCCTCCCTGAGGGAATGCACCTCCTCCCTGAGGGAATGCACCTCCTCCCTGAGGGAATGCACCTCCTCCCTGAGGGAATGCACCTTCCCCCTGAGGGAATGCACCTTCCCCCTGAGGGAATGCACCTCCTCCCTGAGGGAATGCACCTCCTCCCTGAGGGAAGGACCAGCGCCATGCTGAGGGGCGTGAGGGAAGGACAGGCACCACGCTGAGGGACGTGAGGGAAGGACCAGAGCAATGGCATGAAGGAAGGGGTGTGAGGGAAGGACAAGCGCCATGCTGAGGGGGGTGAGGGAAGGTATGTGAAGGAAGGACCAGAGCAATGGCGAAGGGGCATGAGGGAAGGACCAGCACCTAGATGAGGGTTGTGATGGAAGGGGTGTGAGGGAAGGACCAGCGCCATGCTGAGGGGTGTGAAAGAAGGTGTGCGAGGGAAGAAGCACCTTGGTGAGGGGTGTGAGGGAAGGATAAACGCCATGCTGAGGGGCGTGAAGGAAGGACCAGGCAATGGCGAAGGGTCATGAAGGAAGGGGTGTGAGGGGAGGATAAACGCCATGCTGAGGGGTGTGAGGGAAGGTGTATGAGGGAAGGACAAGCGCCATGGCAAAGGGGCATGAGGGAAGGACCAGCGCCTAGGTGAGGGGTGTCACAGGAGAACCAGCGCCATGGTGAGGGTTGTGAAGGAAGCAGCAGCACCATGGCAAGGGGTGAGGGAAGGGCCTGCACTGGCAGCGGCTGAAGGGCTGCCCTGGCAATGGCTGAAGACTCACATTGGCAATGCCTGAAGGCTCACAGGGGCAGTGGCTGCCATGCTCCATGACCAGGCCCTTCCCCTTGCCATGCCCTGCCATTCCCCATGCCTCCAGTCCTGCCCCCAGCACAGCAGGATTGCTGCAGAGGGACCGGCGTTGCTGGTGCCTCCTGGAGCTGGAATCACATGCAGCCCTCATGGCCCCATGACAAGCTGTGGTCCATTCAGCGAAACACCAGCAGGGAAATGTGTGCCTGCACCAGGGATTACAGATCCATGGCTGTGCCCCAGGGAAACAGGAGGGAAAAGGAACGAGGCCCTGAGAGCTCAGTGAACACTTCCCCTTGGCCACACAGCTGTAAATAGCAACTCCTGTGTGACAGCCGGCACGAGGCAAGAGTTACACTGGTTACTGGAAGAAAACAAGACCACAAAGTGATGTAAATTACAGTTCCCAGTCACTGTGATCTAATCTGACAAGGCCTGTTTTAGGTTTCAATGTTTTGGTGTGATGGGAGGTGAAAGCGTGTGCACTGACTTCTGTGACTAAAAATAACACCCATCTCAATTTTGCCTCTAATGACTCTGACCATGTCCCTTCAAGTTAAGACACACATGCATCTTTTTCCTTTCAAGAGAATAAGGACTAAGTTTTGCCAAACTCTACTAGAAGACAAGGTAGCATTGTAATATTATTATAAAGTTTAAAAAACCTCATAGGATCAAGATGAATTAAGTACAGTAAATGTGGCTTATATCCACTTCTAACCTCTGTGGCTCAGAGTTCACTCTCTCTCATCAAATGGCCTGGAGCAGCAAACAGGTGAGTCTATACTGCTCTGTTTCTTACAACAGCATTGTACTTCCTTTTCTAGTGCAAATAGAGACAAAGTCATATTGATTTACCCAGCACAGTATCAAGATTTTAAAGTTGCTGTATCTCAGCATTGGAAGGAATATATTTATTTCCCCTCAGGTGTATTTATGATTACTAAAGATACCAGTGGAGTTTTAACACAGCACCACAGGCTGTTGTTTAAAACACCATGAGAACAAATTCCTACAAACAATATAATTCCTTAAGATTGATGACTCTATTTCAGCTGTAGAGAAGTCTCAATGCCCTCATATGGAAAAATTATCCCAGCATTCAAAGCACTGAAGCATCTTCTAAGAGGTCAAGCTGTCAGAACAAAACAACAACCAAAAAAAGCTTTTTGTTTTGCAGCTCATTGCTGGTAATTATGTAGAAAAGTTATTTTTCACCAGGTACAAAATGGCTGGCCTTGCAGTAAGGGGAATAAAAGTACAAACAGGTTGAGAAAGAACCCCTGTTTGGGATAGGGCAGATACAGGCCTTTGCAGCTACAGAATGTATCTGGAAACACGGGCTTGTGCAGCAGGAAACAAACCAAAACCCACTGTTGAAATACACTAACCAAAGTAACCCAGACTGCAAGCAATCCTTTTCTGACTCTAAAGTCCCCTTCTTGCTGACATATGGAAGTTAACCTCCCAAAATCCCGTTTCCTGTCTTAGGGAATCTAGGGTACTAGGCTAGGGTGGGGGGGGGAAAGACGTGCAACTGCTACCTGAAAATTCAATTTTTACATTTCCTGGCACTGTTTGGTATTGGTTGCAAAGGTAATGCTAAAATGATAGCAGTGTCTTTATTTATGTCTTGTGCCAAAATTTTTTCATGGAATAGCCCAATTCTGAGAGATTTTGAGCATTTTCTGAGCTTGATGAAAATCGGGATAAGCAGTAAGAACTGCTGAAAGTGTAGTTTTTATCTGAGGACTTGCTGTCAGCATGCACTGCACCTGCCCCTACTCTGTGTGGAAAAAGTAACCTGAAGGTTTTGCAGTAGCTGTTCAGAATCTCTCTCCTCTGGGCACAAGTGTTACAGGTTAGTGACATGCATTTCAGGAAGTCATGAGGGCCAGGAGAGCACTGACCCTCCCACTGCAGGGCTGCCTGGGGGCTCAGAACATGGGTTTAGCTCTGCTCCCCATCTCTGCCCTGGGCCACCATGCCCTGCCCCAGCTTTCCCTCTGGGCTCCAGACACTCCTCCACCTCCTGCCCTCGGGCCAAGCCTCCCAGCAGAACCAGGGAGACCACAAGCAGTTTTCCACAAGCAGAAATCCCCGTGAGTGCTCAAGCTGGGATCTCAGCTACACAACTGTTATGCCACCTTTAGAGGTGGCAGCAGACATGGGCTCCCACAGATGGAAAACCTTCACAAACTTACCACGATGAGCGCGACGACAGACAGCGTGTAGTAGATCGAATCTCTCAAGAGACTCCACGACGACAGCGCAACAACCTGGGGAAACAGGCACAGACAGGGTGTCAGCTGGGCTCTGCAGCACGACTGCCACACCAGCAGAGTGTGCCCAGTGCCACTTGTGTGGGGAGATGTCCCCACGCACGTTGGGAACTCGAGGAAGAGGCCTAAGACAGGAAACATTTTCTGTGGCTGCTGGGGGGGACAGCTGCAAGGGAGACGGGAACTGCCACATTGCAAGAACCTGTGGACCCAGCTGTCCCCCACGTCGGGCTGTGTGTCCCCACACAGTCTGTGAGGGCTGCTGCTCTACAGGAAAGGAAAGCTCAGGTTTTACCAGCACAACCACACTGATGAGCATCACTACAGCTCTGTGTGCACCTACGCGGGTTTTGGGACAAACACTCAAGTCAACACTCCAGCAAAGTGTAACGAACAAAACACAGGAATGTGTGTGCATTGGAGAATAAAAAGGGATCACTGTGCAGTTCATGTCACTTTTCACCTTCCAAAGCTACAGAAATGAGAAAGAATTCTCACTGCAGGCTGCATGAGCCTGCAACTCAGATCTTAGAAGAAAATACCAGTGAATGAGTTAATCTTTAATTTCATTATAAGTATTCAAAAGCAGTCATGTGGAGGTAACATCTTCAATATGATTCTATTTTTTGCAGCTCTAGGAAGTCCCCTCAGTAGAAACTTCTCAAAACTGTATTTCCCAGTTCTGGACTGCATTTCAAACACTCTGGATCACATCCTTCAAAGGTGTAAAGCCCAAGGAGGAAGATGGGAGATGGTTCATTTTCACCGATTTGGATCTGAACACATACATTAATTTTCTGACTGTACCCTCCAGTCATACTTGGGCATGAATTCAGTCACATGAACAGGAACATCATTTTCAGTTCTATTTCAGTGTCAGCAAAAATAGTTTCCCAAATTTCTCTTCATAATAACTCTTACAATATTGGAATTTTCCAAAACTGCTAATGAAATAAATAGGGTAAAAAGATACTGACCATTATACCTGAAAAATCTCTAGAGTCTCTTAGCTGCATGGTTTTCTAAAAGACTGATGTAATTTATGCCCAGTGTAAAGTCTCTTTATGCTACCATTTACGTGTTAGAAACCCTACATGAAGTAAAAAAGCAGGCTTTTAAAGCCCTTGGGTCAAACCAGATTTCTACCAGCTGACAATACATTTCAAGGCACACAGACATGGATAAATGGAGATGCTTTCTGATGGAAATTTCCAAGTGTAGGAACATGGAGCTGGGTTCATAATTCTATTTAGAGATCCTCAATGAAATCTCACATTTCATATCAGTGTGGCCCTTCATTCTGATTGAGCAAATTTTGCAAGAAAGTTTCCAGATTGGAAACTATTCCACTCAGCTTTAGGATGCTGCTTAAGGTCCTCTGCACTTGCCTCAGCATGGATGCATGCTGGTGGGGATTTTACAGCTGTAACTTCAGCTCTGCACACAGAAGTGCAGCTTCTCAGAACCACATCCTGAGGCAGAACTACTGAGCTCCTGAAGGTCTAAATTGTGCCTTGCAGCCACCAAGGACGCCACATAAACCTGAACATGCTGGAAACTACTGAAACTACAGATCAGCAAGGCAGAAAAGAAATCAGGAAAGCAATCAGCTTGGGTAAAAACATGATCAAATTTGAGTTTTATATCAGCAATACTGTCATATTGTAACCCAGCAGCGAGCTGGTCCTGTGGGAGCTGAGCACCAGGAGGTATCTGCAGAGCCACTGATTGTCAGCACAGTGATGTTTCCTCCTTTTGAAGTGAGTACCTGAAATCCAAACACCAGACAAGTGCCTCTTAGCTGTCCCTTGACCACTTAGTGGGGACTGAACCCAGTTCAGCTGAGCTGAAAAGAAGAGCTCTGAAGCCAAGGCTTGAACGAGAGCATCCCCTGATGGCTCCACACAAGACACACTGAGCCTGCTCCCCTGCAGGCTACAGCATCACTCCTAAGGGTAAACTTACACTTAGCTACCTGGTTTCTCACAGGTAAACTTTCACCCTGCAAAATCCTACATATAAAATTTACTACTCAGAATGCTTACTTCCCTTTTTGATGGGCTGAAGAGCAGAAAAATCAAGATTTTCTCAGTTCTAGCTTGATTTCTGAGGTTTGTAACTCCCAAAGCCGTGGCCCTGTGCAGCACACACCAGCTCCTCCACATAGACATCAGCCACCAGAGGGAAAATCTCCCTAAAATCAGACACTGGTGTCTGCTTCCTGTAGCACAGAAGTTGGGTCAGGGTAACCAGGACCTCAGTGGCAATATGCCCCATGCCTCATCCTAGGACTTCACCTTTTATCCTCTGTAAAACTGACCCTTCTCTCTTCTGCTCATCCAAATTGCTTCTCTGCTCTTAGGAGCATGGAAGCTCTATCTCCACCCAGGAGACATCTATCACCAGAGGTCACCCAGCTGGCTGTTTTCCAGCCTGCTCTGCCCACAGCAGCAACGGGCCAGAGACAAAGCACATGTGGCAGAACAGGGCTCCTGCTCCCTCCCTGGCAAGGATGTCCAGAGGCATTTGCACTCCTGAGTATTCTGGCTGCTAAACTTCCAGGGGAAGCATGCAATCACATCCGTGTTCTTCAGGGATCTTCTTCACTCTGAATTGTTTTGAGGGTTTTCCTCATCTCATGGCCGGTTCTTTGCTTGACATTCTCAAGCGCTGATCAGCTACTAACACTGCTGGGAAATGCCAGGCTTTGGAAGCAATCTCCCTAATCTTGTTTCTCTGTTACCCTCTGGCACAGAAGGTCTAGATTTTGCGGTATTAAGAGCTAATAACCTAATTTGCTGATGTGGAGAGGCAGGAATGCTTGGACTAGGGTGTCAAAAGATTAAAGACAATCCCTGCAAGCGATTAGCCATGAGAGTCTATGGAGGTCAGCAGAGATGTGCCAGCAGTGAATCCACCACCGTCAAAAGGCATCGAGGAGCAGAGAATCTGGGTCAGTCCTCATGCTGCCCCCTCTTTGATGTGGACTGCACAGAAGTGATTAGGGAAGCTCTTACACCAGCCTAGCAGATGCAGGGATCTGGCTTTAGAGCACTGCCTGAAGAGCTGCTGCTCGCTGCGATCCCTCACAAGCCCCTGGCCCACGAGCGCTGTGTCAGCCCCCTGGGTGAGCTGCAGCCAGCTGTGCCGTGGAACCTCCTCACACGCTGCTCCTGGCTTGCACAGACTCCCAGAGGTCACTCTCTGAAGAAGTTCTGTCATTATGAAATCCAGGTCTTTAGTCCACTTACTTTCGTCATGATCTTTCAGATCTTAAAACTCTGTGATCGCATGGTCAGTGCAACCAAGACTGCCATTGACGGTCATGTTTTGAAACAGCTCTTCTTTATATTTAGGTCCAGGAGAACCCCTCTCCTAGCTGGCATATTCAACAACTGAGTAAGGAAGTTGTCCTTGATACATTTTCAGAAATCTCCAGAATTGCTTATGTGCCGCTGTATTGTTTTCCTAGCATATAAAAATATAAAAACGATATAACTGAAGTCCTTCATGGGAACCAGAGTGTGAAGATATAAGGCTTCTCTGAATTGAGGAAGGTTTTGCCCATCAGTCCTTCCTTACTGTGTGGTCTGTACAGAGATAGCAGATCACTACCACAAGGTATCCACTGATGGTGTTTCTTCTGATCTTGACCTATGTCATTCAACAGACCTGCCCTATTTTTCATATCTAACAGCTAAGTGCTTATGTCAAAGTTATAGAGGAAAGGAGTGGAGTTTCTAGCACTGTTTAATTCCATACCACCCACTTAGGAGATGGGGCTAAGTTAATGCTTTGTGGAATGTTTGATGTTGATTGAATGCTGCTTTAAAACTTTCGTCAAAGTTCTCTGATTTTCTTAAGTTGCTGGTACTTTTTTTTTTTTTGTTGTTGTTTTGACCTCTTGAAAATATCTTGTTGGTATTTCTCCCATGTGTCTAGCTCAGATTACATGATTACATATAAGCAGATCTCCTTGGAGCTGAGGAGGAGCCTTCTGAAGCCTGTTGGGGTCCTCTCCAGAAAGGGCTGTGCTCCTCACACCACTGTTCTGCAAACCCTCAATGTGATTTCAAATCAGCCCCGTAGTAAAACAGCAGGATCTCATGCCAAAGCAAGAGAAATGACCAACTGCTAGCCACTGTTACAGGAAGCAGTGAGCTCAGGTGGAGGTCTGGGACAGATTTCCAAGGAATCAGGCCGGCCATAGTTTGCAGTTAATCCATGTCTTACGCATTCAGAATTATACAAAAATAAAAAGGGCTCTACCTCAGGTATCAGGGCACAAGCTCTGTCTTTAAACTTTGCAGCTGATTATTTTGCTCAGCTCAGGTAATTCCAAGGACCTGGCCACCTGCCTGCTCATTCTCACTGGTCAAGGTATCTGTGAAGCATCACAGATTAATGGGAGAGTGTGACAGGCCTTACTTGTACTCATCTTTACATTAAATTAGGCTGTAGATCCACCTGCGGCTGTCAGCAAGAAGCCATTGTGGAGCCTCTGCACCTTTGGGTATCCAGCTCAGTCTCCAGACCATAATTTTGGCCAAAGACCTCAGGGTCTCATGATGCACCGTTCAGGCTTGCTTGAGGCTTTAACCAATACAACTCCCAGCTTCAGCAAAGCATAAAATACAAGCACAGGCCAGGCCAAAGATAAATTCAGGCCTAATCCACCTCTCTCAGGTAGTTTAAGCAGCCATGATCTAAGGGACCTGCTGTGAGAAAAGCCTCCTTCCAATTACCAGCCCCCTAATTTCACCTCTGGTTTGCCATTCTCTGCAGAGCTCAGTTGTCACTCTGGCTCCCAGTCTGTACACTGTGCACCAACTCCATCTATTCTCATTACTTCCCCAAGAATATTTGCTTTTTTAGGCCTCTCTTGATATTTTCATCACTGCTGCAGCAATCTGTCTATGTGACATTCTCAGAATGGAAACAGTGGACACTCTCCAAACCTCAGGACAAAGCCAGAAATATTTCCCTGCTCAACTGGTGGTTATAATCATCCATGAGTTATTTGGACCAGCATGTCTCTTCAGCTCAGATTCCCACAGTGCTGAGGCAGCAGGACCCCAAGGCCTCTGCTGGACCACAAGATCCAGAGCAGAATTCAAGGATAGCTGCAGACAGGAAGGCGTGCACAGAGTAAACATCTCCCAGTCTCTGGACTGGCCAGTCCTTGCCAGAAGTAAAAACCACATTTTATTATCTCCCTTATTTACACTATAAATGATTTGAGAAAATATCCTACAAATGGTACATCCACGGTATTGATCTGTGTGCCAGTTTTGAGGGAGAAAACTGAAAATGGTGATGGTGTTTGTGACAACTAGGAAGTAGCCTTGGTTTGATGCTGATAGGAATCCATTTGCAACTCTTCTGATTGCCTTGGGCAGCATCTCTGAATTATTGGTACCTCTCTACCCTGAAACTCCACCCACACCTCTCTGTCCTGGCTGCAGTCTTGGCACCTTACAGACTACCTGATGTTGCACAGCATCCTGCCATCATCCCCCCCTGCTTTCCCTGTACCTGGGCTTTCACACACCCCTGTGTGTGCCATGCCACAGCTTTAGGTACGCAAGGACCACAGCCTTGGCTTCTGCACTACTTCAGTCTGATTTATTAGTGTGTCCCATGTCTGCAACACAGCCCTGTCAGCGGAAGACCAGGCTCATGGTCACTGTAAAACGCTGCCAGCACCAAACCCCAAAGTGCCCTGGGCTGTGAGAGCAATGAACAGTCTCAACAGCTGGCATTAAGTTCTCCTTAAACTACTTCCCCAGAGTTTTACATGTTTTCCACCTATGTTCACAGACCAATGAAGAAAAAGCAACAGGATTCCAACTCTCACCTTTTAAAACTTCTCCACAGTCAAGGAGAAGAAAATAGAAAAGCTCATGAATGCAATCATAAAGCCTAAAAGTCAGTAATGGCTGCAGTCTGAGTTGTGAGTGAAATTAAAGCTTAAAAGATTAGGAGGCATGCAAGCTGGCTGAATGGCAGAAGTGGGGTAAAACAGATTACAGAAGTCCCAGTTGCTTCATTAAAAAACATTCTACCAGGTTATTAAACTCTGTTTAGTGTCCTGGTCAACGTGCCTAACACAGGTGTATTTTCCACTGACATAACCCATGGCAGCTGATAATTCCTAGAGGTGCCTCGGCTGGCACAGGGCTTCTGTGACCTGGACAAAGGAGAGCCTGCTGAATTTAGTTTAATTCCTGAGGTAAAAGAGTCCCACTGGAAAAGAAGGAGGCAGGTCAGACAGTCACTGCCATCCTTTTCTGCTCCAGTATGTTGAGGAATGATGCCTCACCACCCACCAGGCCCCCTGACAGAACCAGTAACTGGAAGAGGATCTGTGGCACAAGCCAGCATTCCTGGTCCCCTGCTCCAGCCAGAAAAGCCTGTCTATTTCTGGGGAAAGGTGAAATAGAGAAACTTTGATTCAACCAAAAACCAGAGCAGTTAAATAGTAGTTAACAAATCAAGCCACGCACATTCAAAATAACATGGTAATGCTGGAGTGACTTGCAACTCATGGTTATGCTGCTCTCACATAAGCACTTCTCAGCCTCCTCTGCAGCACTGCAAAACGCTGGACAGGATGGCGAGGAGAGAGCAGCAGAGCTGTGAAAACAAGATGAATCTGGATGGGGGAATGTCCAAAAGGGAACAAGCTCTGCTTGTGCTGGCCTGAATGAGAGCTGAATGAAGCAAGGACAGCTTCCGAGAATGCCGCGTCCTTGCCGCCAAGGACGAGGTGAGAGGGCAGGGGAAGGAGGGGAGGGTTTGAGAAGCACAAACATGAGCGTGAGAGAAGACAGGACAGCTCAACCAAGGCCTGGAGGGGACCCCAGGCTAAGGTCAAGCTCCCCATACACAGCTGGCTTGCAAGCATGGAAAAAGCCCGATGCAATCCATCACAAGGCAGACAGCAGCCTCCTCGCTGCTATCCAGCCTGTGTTCCCGTGAATGCTGCTGGACTACTGACTGAAGGGCTGCATCTGCTGCCATTTCACTCTCCCTCCGTGTTCTCTGACCTCCTCGTTCCCTCTTTTGCCAGAAGGAAGCAAAGCAGACACAGCAGCTAAGAAACAACAGCTGGGTTATGTGCCTTAACAGTTGCCTACCTGCAAGGAGATGTGCTGGTGTCCAAGGTGTAGGGACATAGGAGGAAACAGCTGCAGACACATCCAACCTGCACTGCACAGCCAAGTGGGGTATGAGAAGAGCTCCTAACTTATTTCCCTACACTGAAACCATCTACAGTATAGAAGTTGCATCTACTGCCCGGATGAAATAAGAGAAATCCTCCTCCGGGTGTGAGTGCTATGCAGAGTATTTCAACAGGCTGCAAGAAGAAAGCAGGAGGAGCTTCTAAGGCTCACTGCCACAGGCACATGGGCAGCATTCACTATCCATGGGGAAAACTTGAGCTCTCTCTCCAAACATGCCTTGATCAAACACTTCAACACACACTAGACATGAAGTTCTGCTTCTGCAGATGCCAGATTAAGCTCTATTTGAAAGCTCTGATTTTCAGACTGTGGATGTGAGTTTAGAAAATCCAGCCTATACGGGATGGCTCTTGTCTGGCCATCAAACACATGGGCAGCCTGCATCCACTGTCGCTTTTTTAATTCCTCCAATCCAAAATCTCTGGAGGAGATGAAAACAGTGGAAAATACCATTTCCCTGGCTGCAGAGCCAACTCCTGCATCTCAAGAGGTGCCTGCCTGGCATGGCTAACAATAGCCAGGAGAAGGAGACATAGAGCAGAGGAGTGGGGAGAGCAGAAGGGATCAAAACTGGAAGAAAGCTGGATGCTCAGAAAGCAGCTATGGGTGGATGCATGACCCAAGGGAGGAATCTGGTGAAAGCTTTTCTCTCAGGCCTCAAGAGCTGCAGGGGGAGTGACAAGAAGGAACACCATCACCATCACACTGGCAAGAGCAACCACTAAATGTTAGGAGATGTAGTTAAGTCATTGCTTAGTTCCAGACAAGAACAGCCCTGGGGATGAGGGCAGGGCTCAGGACAGAGGCATTCCGTGTGGTGCCCTGTGGAAGGAGGTGGGAGTGAGGAGAAGAAGAGGGGCTCATATGGCTCAAGGAGCTGAATGCTCCCAAGGAGAGCTGGGCTGTGTGCAGACTGACATGGCCACTCAAACCAAGGCTTTCCAGCAAGGAAAGCCCTGTGGAGGAGCAGGAGCAGCACCTGGAGCCAGGACCCACGAGCGTGCCACAGCATCCTATGCACCAGGGGAAAGAGCAGGCCTGTGCCAGCTCTAATTAGCCCCTAAAAAGACAAGTTATTCTTTTTTATTTAATCTTTCTCTGCTTTGTTTCCCCATCTTTAAAGCATCCCTTCATCTCACAGAGGTTTGGGGAAGATTAATTAACTGCTCATCAACTGCTCAGATACAATAGCGCCGAGATCGGCAGAAGTTCAAGAGGAAATTAATAATTCTGCCTCTGGAACAGGGCTTGAATAGAGCCTGGTAAATAAGGCAGAAGGGCACAGAGTGAATAATAAGAGAAAACAAAATCCTGAATATCTGCTCATTAAGTGAGCAAAGTCCATTCTGTGTGCAGAGGGAGGCAGGGAGCCCGTGGAGAACCCAGCAAGAGACTCCGTAATTAAAGCCTGGGTATTAACGCGCACACACTGGGAGGGCAAATTAAGGGGGCACAGGGAACCCTCACACTGCTATTTTCTAACTTTGTGGTGTTTGACTCTCAACCTTCACAACGCTCTTTCAATGCCTTTTCTAGGTGCGCAGTGTCACACAGAGGCGTGGGCACGCTTCCCTTCTCCTGTTCCAGCAGTGGGATGCTTATTCTGATTTATCCTGAAAAGTGTGTGCATACTGCCAGTAAAGGCTTGGAAGAATAAGCAATTAGGGCTGGTGCTCAAGCAAATGCATACCAGCTTTTTGGGGCAGTGCATTTGGTTCATTTTCTAAACACGGTGCACATAACCAAGCCCACTCTTTTCTTAGAAGAAAACAGAAGAATACATCCAACACAGCACATACAAACTACAACCTAATTTAAAAATAAAACCTATCATGGAAAGGGCTGGGCAGTAATTTACAATTCAACTGTTTACCAGTCAAAAATAAAATAAAAACCAAACCTAAAGAAGGCTTTCAGAAATGCAGCAGAAGGCCCCTACAGGTATGACCTCTGGGATTCCCAGTCCACGGGCAATATATCTGAAAATCTGAGGGCAGTATATCTGAAAATCAACTGCTCAATCCACAGGTCTGAGCTCAAAGAAAAAAACCTGGAGCACAGAAAGCAGCTTTGACCAACAACCAGGCCCCAGGCTCACCTGGCAACTCACTACTGAGATCCAAGTCCCCAGCAGAACAGAAATCTCACCAACAACCAAATTTACCACCTATGTTAGTGCCTCTGTAGAGACACTGCTGACAATAAAACCAAATTCCTACTCATACTAACACAAAACAAATGATGAATCACACCACTAAGAGGGAATGACTTTTTGGTGAAAGGCTGGGAAACAATGAAAAGCATAAATTGATCCCGAGTTTTATCTAAAACATTGCAATTATTGACACTGAAATTTCTTATTTGCTCACTAAAAACACAGTTCCATACGGTGACGTCAATCATTCCAGTGCTCACCCACCCTCTGAGCGTTAGACTGCAGCAAAGAGAGGTTATGTGACTTGACAAAACCACACACAAATCATCAGCAGAGTCCCAAGGAAAACAAAGATGGGGCAAAGAAGTAAAAATCTCAACACTTGGCTTGAAAGAAGCTCACAGACCATGCTTAGGATGACTTGAACTTCTGAAAGCTACCATGGCTGAAAGGCTGAAGATGTTTTACAAGAGCATTTTGGCTGTGATTTATCCTTCTGAAATAACAATTTCCCACCTGTAAAGGGCCTCTGACATTCTGACATTCTCAAGCCCCAAACTCTAGCAGGCCTTTTCCAAAGCTGTGGTTTGTGGCCATTTTTAGCAGGTTTGAGGCACGCAATCAACACTATGGAGAATAAAAATCAGAATTGGCTCCTCTGCCATCATTAACTGCTAGACAGTCAATCACCTTCATTTGCATGAAAAAAGCAGCCTGAGAAGGAAGTCCTATTGATGACAGGAGAATACCTCTGGGGAGCAGAGCCTCATGCCCTGGGAAGGCTTTGGTCATTAAAAATTTACCTCAATTAACTGAGTTTTTTCACAGTAAGAGTTACGGCAGAACCACTGACACACTGAGCATCTGTAGCTGCCAGCTGCATGTTGCATGCAAATCAGGGCACGCGGGTGGTTGGAAAGTACTGCTGTGACCTTATCCTGAGGCCTCCTCACACTGAAAATGTTCACCTTCAGCCTGTAGAAGTTCACAGCTAATGAAAACAGAACTGAATCATAAGGAAAACAGAACTGGGTCATAAGGAAAACCCCATCTCTCTGCATGCTTTCCCACACTGACCAAGGTCTTCTCACTTCTTCTCCCATTGCCCTGTGCTGGTAACATGACTCTGCTTCTCCTCTTTACAAATAAGTCTGCACAGTAACACGCCAGAGAACATTTATGAGATTGTAAAAACACTTGGCGTGTTGGCAAGTGCGAAGGTAAATGCAGATTCAGGTATTTAATTATACAGTCAATCATGTCTGCAATTCAGACAGCAGCTCAGATCTCACAGCTTAATTGCTTTAATTTCAGATGAATAGCTTGTGCTGTCAGGAGTGGTTTGACACGCTGGAGAGCAGTCACAAACTACACGAGGAGCAAACAACCCACATTTATTCCTCTGCCCACCCACACACCTTGGGCAGCTCAAAATGCCTGAGCTGACCTTTGCTGCTGCTGTTTTTCATTTCAAAAATGCAGGAGGAACGGCACAGGCCCTATTAAAAACAGCAAAGCCAGAGAAATTTGTGGCAAGATGGTGAACCTGGCATCTGATTTTGCAGTACAGCCAAGGCACAGGGTGAAGCAAGAACTGTAAGGAATCATTAAATGCTCTTACCTGTCCTGCAAAAAGCCCACACACCCCAATAATACAGAGGATGTTGAACACAGCTGAGCCCACGATGGTTCCAACGCCTACATCTCCTTTTGTGATGAAAACACCTGAAAAACAAGTTCAAGAGAAGCTGTGTACATGGGAAAGAGCTGACTTTTTTCACCTAAAATTGCAGACCTCACACCCTATCAATGAATCTAAAGGCAGGTACTAGGCAAACTGCAGAGAGTTGCTGAGGGGACCTGGATGGATTGTGTGGTGGAAACCAAGAACATCCAAGTTATTAACTTCCTGGTATTGTGACCCAACATTATGGCAATACCCACCACAAAACACTGCAAGCTCATGGTAGCAGCTGGTGGGACACAAATCCACAGGAAACTGTCTCCCATAAGATATTCCCTGAGCAATACTCTGCTCCTTCCCATATCCCCATCCCAACTGGTTTCAGCAGGGATGAAGTTTCAGTAGAAGCTGGAGATGATTCAGAGCTGTCTGGCCACGGCTACTCACAAGCCAAGTGATGCCTCTCAGGATGAGTTATGGGGCTATGCCACAAGCTTATTTCAGAGCTCTTCTGTCAAATTTGGTTAAAATTGGCCAATGAGGTTAATGGTGAGGGAGATGAACTGACAGACACATGCATCACTGTGCTGCACAAAATCCTTTCCTTAGGAAGCCAGCCTAAAAATATCACTCCATCTCCTGCTAGCTGTCAGTCTGTTTAAATTCACCTCTTGCTTTTAAGGTTCCAACACCAGTTCACATATTTTTTCCAACTTCATCCCTTTCTCAGAAACAGAGAAGCCCTCACCTGCCAAGTGACACAGGGCACCTGGCAGGTTACACCACAGCAGAAAAATGATCCTGATGACCATCAGGGCTTCTCTAAGTCACCTGCAGGAATCTGGTTTTATTTTCACCCTGGTGCTGCACCACCCTTAACCAAAGGACAATCCCAACTTGGTCCAATTTAAGTTCCCAAATGGTAAGGCTTTGCTTGTGCAATCAGACCTCTGCAGAGCACACAGCTTCACAGCAGGAACACTTCACCCTCTTGATGTGGTTAGGTAGAACATCACTCTGTAACACTGCCTGCAGTCCCCCTCTGAGAGTTTCCTGGATTTGCATACTTAAGGATGGCTGAATCCCTTCATCACACTTCCCATAAGCAGAGAGCTGCTTTGGAAATGTGATGCTCTGACCAACGTGCTGCTGTAAGAAAGCATTTCAAATCCTCTTCTCCTCCCAACTCTGGCTTCTCCAGGGAAAAGCAGTGTTGGACGACTAACCAGAGGGGAGGTGATGGCAGAGAACCTGCCACTGAGGACATGAACAGTGTGCCAGGGTACCAGAGAGGGAAATCTGGGGGAAAATCCTTTCCCACTGTGCCCTGGAGCTGGCATGGCAGATGGGGCAGGAAAGTGGACAGGAGAGGATAATGCTGTAGGTAAAGCCTGGCTAACTGGCTGCTATGGTAAAGTGCCCACTGGTCCTGGCAGGGTCAAGATAACACTTCACCTTGACTGTGGCAAGGACTCCCCATGTGTGCCCAGGAAGGGTTATAACAAACCTTGCAGGCACGCAGCAATCCTCTTTCAGCTCTGAAAACAGCCAGGGAAATGTGCAGGTTTTGGGAAGCAGCAGCAGGCTCCTTACCTATGACAGATGTGAAGAGCTCAGGAGCAGAGCTTCCTGCTGCCATGAACGTTGCCCCAGCCACATCTTCACTGAGATGCAAGCGCTGCAGAGAAACACAGAGTCACTGATTACCACACTGAGCAGCTGAAGGAATTCCCACTCCCAACGTTAACCTGCCTGCTGAGAGCAGATACCTGTAAAGTTTTGTGCAAACAAAGGTTAAGCATAGGGGAAAAGCCACCACAGGCACTGGCTACTGAAGTGAGCATCACCTGGCAGAGAGGGCAGGTTATGCCAGTGACACTTTTAGAGAGGAGGGAAAGGTCACCACTCCAGCCAACAGGGAAGGCAGCTTCACCACTCATGGGTCTGTGTGCTCCACAAGCCCAGCAACACACACCTCATCTTTCCCACTTTTGCCTGTAAAGGGCACAGCTAGGGCTCAGGCTTCATTCACCTCCAGCCACCTTCCCTGGCACAAGTTATGCCTTGCTTTACCCTCTCCTCACCCCCTTTCTCCTGGACTACATCACTGACCTCCTGTACCTGTCCCTCAGCAGTACCCAGGGACTGTCTAAAACCAGGGGCTTCTGGAAGGGAAAGGACCCAGCATATGCTGCTTCCAAAGATTTCCTTGGTTAATTACACCCTCTGTGTTTGCACTCCCACTGCTCCATCTGCACCAGCTCCCAGGGACTCAGCACCCATCTGCATCTGCTCAGCAGATGCCACAAGGCACTGAAGAGGAGCAACAACCAGCTCCTGCCACCCTGAGCTGTTACAACGCCAAGGCAGCAGCTGCCACTGTGGGAGCACAGGAAAGGCAGCCAGCAGCATGGGGAAGGCAGCTCAGGGTGGTGGGGAGTGTCCCTGGCAGAGCTGGCTTTTGAGGCAGCCCCCCAGCCTGGCAGGACACAGGAAACCTCCCTCTGTCCCTATTCCCCTGCAGGGCTCCTCTGCTGCTTCCTCCTTGGCCAAGTACCTTTGCACCGATACAAGAGAGCAGAAATGCTCACAGCAGCCTTTTCTGAAGATTCCACAATGGGTATTCCTCACCCCTAAGGGAGGGTAACTCTATCCACTGCCCATACAGAGGTAACAACCCTTTGTACATAAATGATGGGGACAAGGGAAAAGGACAGGATGTGCCCTCACCAGGAGTGCCTTTGAAGCAGAAGACCACAGCACTGCTGGAGTGCTATAGAGCTTGTGGAACCTGATAAAATACAGATTTATGGAAAACTATTTTAAACAGGATTAAAACTATCATGGAAAGAAGTTCACAGGACCAGAAGCAGATCCTCAAAGGGCAGGTTCTTCTGCAGGATGCTCTATGAAACTATGGAGACATCCATCCTACAACAGCTGCTGGAACTCACAGTGGTGCCTCTTGAAAGCAAGGCCACCAGCCAAGGCAACCAGCTGTGCTGACTTCCTGGGGGGGTGGTTTGCCCTTGGGCATACTGACAGCCCCCCAAAATACAAGCCTGTCCTGGTCACTGCTCACTCAGCTCAGGTTTCCTTCACCCACAGACACCTGAGCCAGCTTTTAGAGCCACATTTCCCAGTCAGGTTCATTTACCTGGGACAGGGGAGGTCAAAGAACTCAGTGTGTCCACATGCCCTAGCATCTCCTATCCCCATGTCCACACCAGTGTTCTTTCTCCTGAACCTTGCAATGGGGTTCCCCAGATTCAGCCCCGGAGGGTGCAGCAACTCTGCAGGACAGAAGCTCCTGCATTATGTTGTTACCTTTCAGCTACCTCTGTACTTAAGCACCAAAAAGCGTCATTTCCTAGGGGCTTTTTCTTTGATGATGCAAAAAAGGCCCACACAGCAGGGTGCTGAACTTCAAATATCAGATTAGTTTGGAGACAGCCTCCATCAGTGCTGTCAGCACAAATGATTTGCCCTGTCAGCTCCCACACCTCTCCCAGGGCCAGCACAGCCCACGCCCTGACGGGTGACATTTGTTCCCAGGCACATGGACAGGTGTCTTCTACAAATGGCACAGACCTCTCAGTGCCAAGACCAGCCATATTCTCCCCACACAGAGATTTCACTGCCTGGAACTGACAGCAAATACGGCTGGCAGTAATTTTGGGCACATGGTCTGTGTTTGCTCCATGGCTGTCCGAGCTGATTTAGGCAAAAATGTACTCCTTGTCTTCTAAAATTTAGGCATCCTGACCTTACCAAAAAGAAACAGAGTCCTTTGTAATTGCTGGAAGCATTCACAAGCTTCTTTACAGCTGACCTAGCTGTCCCTGCTGCTTTACAACTTACACCCACACAACACAAGGTCTGACAGTCATGACTGTGAGGGCAGGGTACAAGATCCATGGATTTCTACCACGGTAAATCACCAGAGGTTTTAATGTCTGTCAGCTAAGGCTAGGGCCTGGTGCTTCTGCAGAGACATCTGCAAAGACACACAAACAAGAGGCAGCAGCAACCACCCCAGTGTGAATGCCTGGAGCACCTGGAGAGCCTGTCCTGCGAGGAAGAACACAGAGCTGAGTCACCACACACACGCCTCATGTTGAGCAACAAGACAAGCAGCACGGGCAGCACTGCAGGACAACAGCAAAGGCACCACCACCACAGCCCAGGGCTCTCCAGAAGTGCTGTGAAAGCAGCACAAGAGGAAGGAACAGAACATCTAACACTCACTTCACAGATCTTTTCCAGCGAAGGGACGAAGAAGTCATCGCAGACGATTGCCAAGGCGTAGAACATGTACACAGCCTGCAAGGGAAAAGAGAAAGGGCTGAGCCTGGAGACTGGCACACAGAACTGAATGGCAGCATCCCAACCCATCCCAGGTTTGATTTGGTACAGACTTTTCAAGAAAATAAAATGCTCTTGCAAGAAGTATTCACAGAGCTGTCTGGAATTTAACTGAAAGATCGTGGAGTATTTATCCGAAAGTTCTTCTAAACTATCAAAAGCTGCCAACATTTTATCTTCACCATAAAGGCTACTTTTTTTTTTTTTTCTTTTTTTTTTTTTAATTCTCTGGACATTGCTAAGCCACACTGAAGTATTTTTGCCATCCTTTTTTTCCCCATTGGGCAGCGCAAGGCTTTTTTATCACTGTGTTCTGTGAGAATCTAAACCCTGGAGGAGTAATTTTTGAAATCTAGTGTTCTGAAAAGGGGAAAAGGAGCTTGTTTTTCTGGATTGAAGTGCCCTGCCATGTCACCTGGGTCCCAGTGGCAAATCTTGCTGAACTTCACATAGGAACAGATAAAACCAAGGGGAAACACACAACTTGAAAAGACACTGAGCCAATCAGTTCTTCAATTTCATGCAAGAAGCATTTAATCTGGGTTTCTTTACTATTAAACAGAATGTGCTGGGGCCTGATCTCTGCCCCAAGAGGCAAACAGCCACACAGCAAAGCCCTGGAGGGCAACCTGGCCCATCCTGCCCACAGGGAAGGAGCCCACTCCCCACCTCAACACAAAGACTGCCACTGGATGGGAAAATGCCCATTGGCATAGGGGAAAACCAGAGGAAAGCATGCCAGGCACCAGCAGAGCACATCCCCCCAGCCAGGCTGAGTCTGCCTCCCAGTGCTCTCTGGTTTTCTGCCATGGACACATCCAAGACTTGCTGCGAGGTTCAAAGACAGCTCCGCCCTTTTGGGGACACCTGCCAAGCACCAGCACAGAGTTACTTCTACAAGCAGGGCAGCTCCCGTGACTGACTACAGCTGGGAGAAGTGGCCAATATTTGTAGAAAAACAGTGTATTAATCCTAGGGAACCACAGTTCCAAGCACATCACCCACAGATCCCCTGGCTTTGCTTGTTGATGAAGTCCTGCAGAAGCTCAGGCAATGTAAGGAGATCGGAGTATTTTTTTCTGGAGAGAAAGCAGCAATAAAAATGGCCTCCAGTTTTATTTTTTGTTGTTGTTGTTCTTGTTTTGATTTTCCAGGAAATCCCCTGGAATTTAAATCCCCCGGCCCCACCAAAAACACAGATTATAATTTGCCAGAATTACAATTTTGCTGCAAAAAAAAGCCCGCAATTACCGTACATCTCAGCCCATGAAAACTTTTTGAGCTCAAAAATAATTCAAGTGCATTTTTTTCAGGATTAGAGATGGGAATTTCATCATAACAAATGATTTTGACACAATCTTGACACAACAGGTGCTAGAATGTCACTTGGATAGTTTCTGTGCTTCTTTGTCCCTCGTGGTAAACATGAGTAAGTGTAACTTAGGCTTTTTCAAAATCTTACACTGCAAAACAGCCCCAAGGGCCACAAGAGTAAGCAAAATCCCAGGTCTCCAACTCTGTTGGGTGCAGCAAAGAACCTGATCTGGCAAAGGGAGCACCAGCTGCTGACACAATACCAACTGTATCAACAGAGATAAAGGAAGATAGGAACAAGGATCAGAAAGGGCTCCAGAGAGTGATGTGGCCAAATTCCACTGAAACACAACGGAGAGCGGGTGCCTAACTTCAGCCTAGATTTTTGATCTGCTAATCATATTAATCTGCAGTGAGTCATGCCCTCACTGCCCTGTCCAAACACGCAGTAATGCCTCTCAAGAATGCTAATCTGTCGAGCAGCATCATTCCTGTAAAGTGAGCACGTCCTCTCTGTTTGACACCATCCATGCCCACCGAGCACAGAGCTCCACGTGGCTGCTGGGCTTCCTGCACTTCCCAGAGGCAGGAAAGGGAATGGGGCCAAGGGGAGGCAGCATCCCATGCCCCAGAGCCCAGGCAGCTCACCCCAGATGCCCCCACACACGCACTGCACTGCACTGCACTGTGGGTGTCCACAGAGGATGCCACGCTCCACAGGGCTCACAGAGGCACCAGGGCCAAGGCACCCACCAGTTCTTCAGTTTAGACAATTCCTACTCTGGATTTTCAGATGCACATTCAAATGATACCAGGGGAGGGATTGTGTCGCTTCCAGTGCACTCAAGACTGCCAAAGCATCCCCACATCCCAGCATTAGAGTGGAATCTCATGGTGTCCAGGTTTTGAGAGGGCACAACAAGGGTGACAAGGGAATTTGCTTTTGTCCGCCAACGCTTTCTCATTAGTAGGATCAGGTACAAGACAAAAGGCAAAAAGGGCACTGAAATGAGTAAGGAAAGGAAAAAGAGATGTGAAGGAACTGCACCCCCAGGCTCTTGCTCATCCCCCCTCAAGAAGTGGGGACTGTATCCCTGCTGCAGGAGCTGGAAGCACCAAGCCAAACCCGCTGCACTCCTCGGGATGGAGTGCACTGACCAGGCTGAGCCCACGGGACCTGTACACTCCAGCATTTCCTTTAAAAACCTCACTGCTGTCACAAATCTGGTTTTGGCTCTGAGTCTTCCCTAAGTTCATTCAAGTGGGTGCAATAAAGTGCAAAGTGTCAGAATCGAAGGAGTATCTGGCTAAACCCCAGCCTTGTTCACAGCCTAAATCACTGGAAGCTGCCCACAGTCAGTGAACACATGAGGACAGCGACTGTTACTTCCTTGGATGTTCTTTGGACTTTTTGGTGGGGCTTATTTGTTTGTTTTCTTCTTAAACAAACAAAACAAAGCAATGTTTAGAGCTTGGGCCAGCAGGAACACAAGCAGGATGGGGCTTTTTTATGCAAGAGGGTGGAAGGCAGGAGCATCAGGGAGGCCAGACTGCATGGCATGTCTCGTGAGGAGAGGGCCAGCAGCACAGCTGAGACACTCAGCATGAGAGGAATCTTCCATTTAGGCGGGAGATGCGGCACCATCTTCCACCTAAGTCATCCTGAGATTCCACCAAGGAGTCACATGGATTTCTCCTTCAGCCCCACATGGCCCCCCACAGGAGCAGCAGCTCTGGAAAGGAGCAGGGCAGCATGGACTGAAGGCAGTTCCACCTGAAAGTGCCACTGGGAATTAAGGAATTGGTTGGGGTAACAGAATATGGCCTGTGCAATGGCAGCAGAGTACAACGTGGAGGACTCAACACACAAAATAAGGCTCAGCCCCAGCTTCACTCAGTTCTAAGTGATGATATTGGAGTCTTTAGCCAGGCAACGCACTTTAAAATACACACTCACTCCTCCTCCCCCAAAGGACATTAAAAAATTAGGAAAATTCAATGGACCTGCATAAAAGGATTATAAATGCCAGATTAACTACCACATTAGGACTGATTTTAAAATGACGATTCTAACAAACAGAGATGCAATCTCTGCATCAAAGGTGATTAAGTTTCTTACTCAAAATACCTGTTCCACTGCACAGGACAGAAATGGTCATTCTTCATGTTTCTCCAGCAGTCCTTTGAGCTTCCCATGACAGTCTTCACACTCAAACTCGCTTCACTGAGTGAAGGAAGCTTTTCACAGGAGAGCAGAATGCCATAGGAGCAGCAATCCCAACAGCCCTGCCTTCTTCCCAGGGGGCTGTGAAAGGCTGAGCTGGTTGCTGGCAGCAAAGCAGGGGTGGGGTGCCTGCTGCTGCCCCACAGACCCTGCCCTGGGGGGCAGGACTAGCAAGGGGCCACCCCTGAAACCACCTTAACCAAGCACAGGGCTTTTCTCAGCTCTGACTGCATCACAAACCTGTCGGAACCCAGGAAATTCCTCTGGCTGCCCTGGAGACCTTGGCACAGAGCCCAAGACCCCTGTGCCTTTGATTTAGCCCTTAGAAAAAACAATTACCAACCTTATACGAAGAATTACAAGTCAAAAGAGTTTAAGGAGAATAATAGTTAGTTTGTCACAGGGTGAAAAATAGATTTTTTGGGGTTTTTAGAATGGGGGCTCAGGGTCCCAAAAATGGAGGAATTTGGGCATGCCCTGTCTTTCTTCTTCCTAGCCTCCATCTTCTGGGTGATGTTGGCATTTTTAGATTGGTTTAGAGTAGAAGCTCACTGTCTTAACATAGGTGATAGGTATTGGAAAGGAATTGTAAATAATGTACATATAGTTTTTAGTATAAAAAGATAATACTGCCCCGGGGGGCAGGCAGAGGCATTCTGCCTGTCCTGCTGAGTGGACCTTGGCAGGCCAGGAGAAAGAATTTTATAGATAAGAAACAATAAACAACCTTGAGACTGAGAACTGAAGAGTTCTGACTCCTTCTTCGAGCGCTGGGCTGGGAAAAGAGACTTTCTAAGGCATCTCGGGGTCACTCTGAGCAGCAGAGATTCTGAGACAAACCCACCTAAAACTCTGTTGCTGGAGGGAAATTAAAAAACCCCAACCAAGGCAGGGAGCCACAGAGCACAGGCTGACTCTGTCCAGCAGTTTGTGTTCCATGATGTGCCCAGCAGTGCTCCCACAGATGGCCAGGGCACTGGAGAAATCAACCCCTTAAGGAGACAGCCCTGTGCTGCAGGAATGAGATGTGTCTGGCCACTGACCCGATGCAGAAATAGAGACAGGACCCGTCCAGGGTGACCTACATTTCCCAGCTCCTGGCAGGAGGGAGGCAGGGGCTGTCAGAGCCTGTTCCCATGGCTACAGGAAGCAGTGGCAAGGCAGGAGCAGGAGGGATGGCTGAGCACACACACTGCTCCTCCACCCTGCTCTGTCCCTGACCCTGCTCCTCACAGACAAGCCAACATATCCTGGCTCTGCACTCCAGACCTGCTGGAGGAGGCTGGGAAAAGAGGAAGCAACACTGTGCTGTCAAAAACACCAGGGTAATGCAGAGACCCAAACCTCCCATTATTCTCAGGTGCCAGCCAAAACCTTGGGAATTTCTCAGCAAAGCCATTTCCCTCCTGTCTCGAGGGGGGAACTGGTGCCAATGCTCCTGAGCATGGCAGGGCTGAAGATCTGCATGGGAATGTCAGCTGGAACAAAAGGAAAACCAGGAAAAGGCTAAGAGAGCACCTACACAGCCTTCCAGTACCCAAAGGGACTGCAGGAGAGCTGGAGAGGGACTTTGACAAGTGACAGGACAAGAAGGAATGGCTTCATGCTGACAGAGGGCAGGGCAGGTTGCTTATTAGGAAGGAATTCTTCCCTCTGAGGGTGCTGAGGCCCTGGCACAGGGTGCCCAGAGAAAGCTGCGGCTGCCCCTGGATCCCTGGAAGTGTCCAAGGCCAGGATGGACAAAGCTTGGAGTAACCTGGGATAGTGGAAGGTGTCCCTGCCCACAGCAGGGGAGCTGGAACTGGATAATGTGTAAGGTTCCTTCCAGTCCAACCCACTCTATGATTCTACAAACAGCGATGTTAAGATTGCAAAAAGAAGCCCTTGGGTGCTGGGGAACTCCCAGGCTGCAGGAACAGCACCAGACTAAAAATGCAGACACTGGCCCCTCCAAACTGAACCTCCCAAACCAGTGACTTAGTGGGGAGATACTCAGCAGCTCAGCCTCTTCTCAGAGGGGACATGGAAATAATGAATGGCAGTGAAGCATTCAGCTGCTGAGCTCTGAAAAAGTACCCAGGAGAAACTAAACACCATGACTCCAACCTGTAATATGCCCTCAGTGGCCCACTTCTCCTTCAAACCAAAGTATTTTCAGTTCAGACCTAAAACTATTGCTGACCTGCCCAGTTTTTCCTAGATTTTTCAAGTGTTTAGGGATTAACTTTCATCTTTGTGAAGTTATCAGATCATGTTTAGCAATTCACACAGCCCCACTGTGAAGATTTGCTGGGGTCTTTTTTCCCTTTTTATTAAACAATAGGGAGAAGATGCCTTGGGAAGCCTCCTGCTCTTCCCAAGGTCCCAGTGATAGCTTTTGTCCTGTTCCTCTGGCTTCTGGAAAACCAGCTTTGCCTTGATGTCTTTCAGAATTAAACATGAAAGTACAGGCAAAGGGGCAGAGAACAACATTTTTACTGAAATGAACAGAAACTGTTTAAGGGGAGGTCACTAAGATGAGAAGCATGGTGATGACCTCTAATCACCACTGCATTGTTCTCCCTGCCATTACAGAGCCCCTTTTACAGTCCAGTTTCCTCAAACCCATGAAGAAACCTCAGTGGAGGCAAAAAAACTCTGTGCATCCTCCTTCCCCAAAAAAAGTGCATTTCTGCTTCTGCTCTGATTTCATCACACGTTTGGTAACTATTTCTGGGAGGTAAAAAACAGAACTGGAGGTTAATTACCCCAGTACAAAGAGCACCCCTTCCAACCCAGACTAGAGGCAGCTGCTAAATGCTAAGTTTCCTGTTTTCTCTGAGCATCATTTTTTTTCTTTGACAAGAGGTTGTCTCCAGCTATCCCAGTATTAGAGAGGCTGAATCCAACCAGGTCCTGGCACCTCAGGGACCACAAGACAACGAGTGGTCAGTAAATTTTCCTAAGTCCACCAAACTGCTGCAGAGAACAATGGAGCACCCATGGAACAATGGATGGAGGGAGCTGCCTTGGTGTTTGCTAGCAGGGAAGAAACTGAGTACATTTCTGCTGGGACAGTGGATGCTTTTCTACTTCTCATTAAAAACACATTTTTCTTTTTATTCTGAACTAGACAGTTCAGTCCTCCAGACTCCATTTTTGTACATGTTAAAGGCACATTCACAACTGAATTCATATATGAATTTTTAGGCGTATTCTTGTCGGTGATATAAAATCCAGCTCGGGTCCAGTGCTGAGTTTCCAAAACATTTCAAAGCTCAATGTTCCCATGGAAACTTGAGATTCTTGAACTTGCCAGGCACGGTCAATAGCAACGTTACTCAACAAATTTCTACAGCTATTTTGCCAAAATAAAATCCTTACACAGAGGGCTCACATTAGAACACACAATACAATCTAATTTATGCTCAAAAAGAAATCATGAATCACTTCTCACAGCTAATGGTGACTGCTCATTTAAGCTGACTAAAAATTGTTAAAAGCTTCTAAACATTCATTAGGAGAAGGTATTTTCTTGGCTGCTTAAGAATGCCTCTAATGTAACTCAAAGAGCTGATAAAGCAAACTTTCCAATCCATGCAATGCCATGGATATTTCTATGTCAATTATTCTATCCCATAAACTTCAGCGTGTTTCAGAGATACTTCTTGCAGAACTCCTGTATCTTTAAGCTCTCTGACATTTAGTTTTCATCTTAGAGATGCCAAACTGTCCCACTTTCAGAGACAACTTTCTTTTTACTATGGCCTGACATTCTGATGGTGTCTACAGAAAAAATGGAAACGGGAAGCGAGTTTAAACCATCCTTCCATTATTGACTCCTTTATATCAGAAGATCCCAAGAACAAAAAAAAATATCACATCCCTGACTTCACAGTCCATCCAGGAGATGAAAATACACTGAAGAGAAAATAACTTCAATCAGAGCTCTTGAGCACACCGGGCCCTGTCCATGGCAGCAGGAGAAGAAAGGCAAAGTCACAACACTTACACAGAGGACGTGCAGGACAACAGCTCCATGTCTCCTGTCCTCGTTCGTGAAGATGTCATTGGGGAACTCATGGAGAGCTGCAAAAAGCAGGGAGGGGAGGAAAGAAAGCTCAGATGTTTAATCAGCTCCTCACACCCACCCCACGAGCTGCTCAGTAGCACAGCGAGAGGCTGCCCAACCCAGCCTGGCAGCCACTGCCAGAGGCTCTGCCTCACCTCCCTGGGGCTCAGCTTACCTTCTCCTCAGGCACCACCTTCCCCAAATTTTACTGTGCCATTTCCTGCTGTGGCCAGCACCACCCTGTGACCCACAGACGCCCAAGGGGGGACAGACATCCTCCTAGAGCACAGCATGGCTTCTTCCTTGAGGGAAGCAGTCAAGAGCTGTCCAGAGCAGGTGCAATATCTCCTGGAGGGGTTGGCAGCTCTCTTCCCTCTGCCCAACAATCCACAGAACCATGGAGAGGAGCACAGCAAGCACTTCACAGCCTTTGCTGCAAATGCACTGTTGCAAGTCACCAAAAGGCAAATTCCCTCCATTTGCTCAAATGCCTTATTACTGCTCTGGATGTTAATTGGATTATAAAGCTCTTAAGAACAGCCTGCCAATTAGGCTGCAGGAATGGCTCTGGGTTATAAATCAAAAAGCCAGTGTGAAGATGATGCTCTAGCATTCAAGTGCTTCTCAGTAATTCCAGATTTTAAAACAACAGCTTTCTTCTAATGGTCAGTTCTTCACATTCAGCCATCAGCTGGAAAAAATCAAACTGCCTTTCACATCTTTAGCAGGCTCTTTCTGCCTTTCACATCTTTAGCATTAATAAAGCTCCAGCAATAGGGACTTAATTAGCAATTGCACAGAAGATTAAATGGAAAAACAATCCGGCTCACTCTCCTGGTTTTGCAGCCTCTGAAGCAATAACTGAGCAAAAGGCAGCTGCATTTTAATTTTGCTCCTCATGCAAGCAACAGCTCTACCCAGGCACTGCACCAGAGGAGGAAAACACTCTTTTTTACATACAGTCTTTTACCCAAAGGCTCAGGTTATTACAGTTAATTGTATTCCTATGGATTGGAAAATTCTATAAGGAGTCCTAACAAACTACCAGAAGCATCTTTAAAATATCTGTAATGGAGGAACACAGCAATACCCTTGTCCTTTATGAGAACCAGTGATGCCTGTGACTTTTCATCGCCAGTCAGAGCTCACCCACCAGGAGCTGTGACCACTTCCAGGAGCTGTGACTCCTTCCTTCCAAGGCAGAACTAGTCCTGCCAGGCTGCCTTCCCCTCCCACCCCAGCACATCTGCTGTGTTAGAGCTGCCAAAGGTTGCCAGAAACCCCTGTGCTAGGTGTGCAGCCTAAGGAAGTGGCCAGGGAGGTACCAGCAAAAGGACAGGAGTGAGGAAAACCCCAACAAGCAACACAAAACGCTATGGAAGCTGAGAGACAACAAAGCCAAGTCAGGTGGAAAGGATTCATCCTTCCTCAGCAAAACATCATTATGTCAAAATCCAGTGTTTCTCCTCAAAGCTTTAAGAAAAATTCCTGACCAAAGGAAACACGGGGAGGTCCGCCTGCAGCAATATGCAAGATGGTTTGCCAAGACACTTGTGTGTGCTTCCCCTCCTCCTGCAGCTGCCTCTGAGACTTTACACTCATTACAGACAGATGATAAAAATACAATCCCTTTATCAAGAGTCTCTGGGAGGTTCAAGGAGCCTGAAGTGCACCTAAGGTAAAGGCATAGGGGGAAAAACAGTACAAAAATAGCATGAGCTGTCTCTAGTGTAGTGGCTGGGAATCCTGGCCCTCCTTCCTGTGCACAGCAGAAATGCCCAGTGCTCCCTCAGGTTCAGGTTCCCACCCCTCACTGGCAGGAAATGCACCTGCTTTTCAGAGAAAATCCAAAATGTCCATCAGCACATCCCCCACAATATCGTCCCCAACACAAACACATTCAGTGGGTTACACTGGGAAACATGCAATTATAAACTAATGTATGCAAATTTGAAATCTGCTGCATTTTTATTAGCTGCATCAGGTGCAGATGAGTACAGATAAGAGGAGAGCTTTGCAAAACACAGGAGCTCCTTTCTAAGAAGAAATAAAGGGTGCTGCTGGAACACCACTCCAACAACAGCTGCCCTATTTAGTGGATTATAAAAGCTCAGACAGTTTGTTATTTCACTAAAAGAGTCCCCAGCCTTTGTCAGAAAATAGGTGCAGATTTTGCCAGGTTTATTTTGATTGCACAGAAAAAAAAAAAAAAAACCCAACCACCCTGCCAATGAACCTAAACTCAAATAATAAAGGACTTCTGCCTGATAATCCACTCTGGTCTGCAGACTTGGCAGGTATGAGATTGGAGCAGCAGAAGGGCAGGATCTTCACGGGGTTTAGCACCTCCCCAGTTACCTCCTGCACTGTGGGCATCAAGCACAATTCCTGGTGCATTTCCCAGGGGGTTCCAGCCCTCAGACATACACAACTCAGTCTCAGTTTTCAGTTCCTGAGGGTCAAATTTCCAGAAAACTGAGGGCTGAAGCCTGAAGCTCAACACAACACTCCTTCCAGGGGTGCAGTTCTACCTTGCACTGTAGAACTGTGAATGAATATCAGGATTCTTCACATATGGAAGCACCTGGAATTAGATGGCCATTAGCAAGGTAGGGAACAGATGAGCATTAGGTGTGAGAAGCTGTGCTCTTTTGCACTTGACCCCCAGGTGTTCTGACAGGCAGTGGTCATTGCTCAGCCCAGGGACCCCACACCTTTTGGGGACACCATCAAAAGGGTATGGCCAGATTCAGAGGAAAAGTCTGGATCTACACCCGCCAAGAGAAAATTATTTTAGTCATAAGACAATGAGCTGGAATTAATTCTTGTCCTGCTATTCTCAGTTAGTGTGCTGTAAAATTCTGTAAAATTGGGGCCCCACTTAGCCCAGGCCACAGGTGACCTACAGAAGGCTCTGCACTGGCTGGCACAACACAAAGCTGTCTCTGCCCAGGCCAGGCGTGCAGGGAAGGGGCTGCTGTACCTCTCCTCAGGGGGTGGCACTTTTCACAACCCTCTTCCCAGCTCCTCCTTTCACTCTCACATATAATGTTCCCACCTTTCCAAAAGGATTACTTCTCCAAAAATCCAGCACCGTACTGAAGCAATAGCTCTAAATTGCTGCGACATCCACTTATTTTTTTAAGAAGTCTTTATATTGCTAGCCAGTGTTTCTACTCTGGGGACAAGAAAACCCTTGGGAAATCTCCCACAGCTTAAAGAGATGAAAGATGTTCAGCCTGGCCAATGAGTTACAAGCACAGAAAACTCACATATTTACAGCCTTGGTTCATTTTCTCATGCTGTCCCCACAATTCCTTCTCTGTGAATTCTGCTGTTGTCACCTATGAGGGACAGATGTTAGTGGAGCAGACCTTGTGATGTGAGCCCAGACAATGTCTTTTGCATCCAGGCTGATAGCTTTTTACACAAGGAAACAAAAGTAAACTTAAAAGCAATTAGTCACCTTTCTCCCCAGACTCAGAATCATTGTTTAAAACTCAAGCTCGACATTGTTGCTGTGTTCAGGGTAAACAACACCACCACATTCAGCACCTGCCTGCAGAGTGTGCCACCCAACTCCCTGACCTCCAGCAGGGAGGTCAACAAGCACATATATCTCAGCACCCTAACCCTAACCCTAACCCTAACCCTGGACAGCCTCCCTGCTGTCTGTCCCTCACAGGGACCAGCCAGGAGGTGAGAGGGCTCAGGAACTGCTGGATCTGTGCAGCATCAGAGCTGCCACTGCCTGGAGACCAGCTCAGGCAAGGCACTGTGAACATCTGTAGCTGCCTTTAAAATCAATGAGGTCAGTCAAATTCTCCCTGAAGGGAAGGCAATATATATATATATATATATATATTTTAATATATATATATTTATATTTATATTTATATTTATATTTATATTTATATTTATATTTATATTTATATTTATATATTTATATGTATGTTTATATTTATGTATTTTAATATATATTTATAGTTATATTTATTTAAGTAATTTTAAATATAATATATATTTTATATATTATATATATCATTTATATAAATATTTAAAATATATTTTTCTATATTTAAATATATATAATATATAAATAATATATTAAAATATATATAATATATATATCTTAAAATAAAGTATAAATTAAATATATATTAGATATTAAATATATGTTCTGTAAAATATATATATATATAAAAAATAATGTTTTACTGTCTACTAAGTGAAAATAGTGTTTGCATTGCAGTGGAGAGCCAAACTATGGTGATACATCAATAATAAAACATTTTGCCAATGTCTCACTCCTGTCTCCACTTCGCTGCAAAGCAGCAGCTGAAGCAGCACGGGGCACAGAGCCCACGGTAAATCATGCAGCATGCCCAGAGGCACCATCCCACACCTTGCAGGGGCTTTTCCAGGCTCTGTGCCTGGCCCCTGGGGGACAGTCACCCAACAGAGGAGGCAGCAAGAAACACGCACACACCACAGCATGCATGGTGTCCCCAGCAGCCGAGCAGCTTGTCATTCCATACGCCTCTGGCTGACAATTCTCCAGAATTTCACACCTTCAGAAGTGTGCAGAAATTGCAAAATGCATTGAAGAAGCACATGAAATGCCCAGCCCTGCACGCTCCAGACAGTGTGGTCCCCCTTTTCCCTACACTCTCCTGGCTGTGTGCTGGGTGACACTGTGCCCCCAGACTCCAGCCCTGCTCCATCATGGGGCTCTTTCCCTATGCCAGCTGCACACACACTCTCCTGACGCTTTCCTCTGCTGCAGGAAGCACAGCCTTGAAGGAACAAACCCCTAAACACAAGCAGAGCCCTTGTGAAGTCAAAAAGGTTCTGCCTTGGCTTCAGTGCAAATGAGTTGCTTGCAAGGTCAGAGGCGCATCAAGATCCAGGGACAACAAGCACATATATCTCAGCAAAAATGGGGGAAGAAATCAGAAATAATAAATAATATGCAACAGCATATGGTTCAGAGACAGTTTCAGTCAAATAACAGCAGCAAGTGACAATTAAGAGAAGGTTACACTTTCCTTTGTTCAGTACAGGGACTAATTTCTGTCACAGCAAGAATCTGGCAATTGTTTTCCAGGATCTTTGAGCTTTTATATTCCTGTGTTTCACTTCACCATGCTATAATTAAGCTCTTTTATATATATATATATATAAAATATATAATATATGATATATAAATTATAAATATATTCATATATAAATATATTTTTATATTTATACATATTTATATATATAAAGATATATTTTATATGGTATATTAATATTATATATACTATATTATATAATATCATATATTGTATGATATATATAATATATATAATATATTATATATATAATATAGAAATCATATATTATATATATATGCTGCTTATATATATTTATATATACACGTATATTTTATATACAAAATGTATGCTTAAGCTGACAGAGGGCACAGGAGTAGATTGGATACCAGGAAGAAATTCTTCCCTGTGAGGGTGGCCAGGCCCAGGAACAGGCTGCCCAGAGAAGCTGTGGCTGCCCCTGGATCCCTCAAGTGTCCAAGGCCAGGTTAAATGGAGCTTGGAGCAGCCTGGGATAGTGCCAGGTGTCCCTGTCCATGGCAGGGGGTGCCACTGTACAGGTTTCAACGTCCCTTCCAACCTTTCTGGGATTCTGCAGTAGATTTTGCCCTGCTCTGTGCCCCCGTGCCCCATCCTGAGCAGCAATTGCTCCCTGTGAGGGGCAGCACAGGGAGTCATCAGCACAAGTGCCAGTGGTACAGCTTCTACAGACCTGAGCACAGCTGGTGCTGGATGGAGATGTTACCCTTGACAAATGCAATGCTTCTGCAAAGCCATCCATTATCAGCCACGCACTCTGGGCAGAAATAGCTGGTACAAGGAAGGCTCTTAGCAAAACCAAACAAGAAGAACAAAAACCAAGCATGAAAAGAACAAATCCCTGGCTGGTTCCTGTCCTCACACGAACTGCCAGAAATTCCTAATAATTTACTGGCTTAATTACAGCTATTCTGGAGTTCCCAGACTTCTTTTGATTTGGAACGGAATACAGTCCCTCTTTCATTAGCTTTATTTTGGGTAACAAATATTTATATTGTGCTCATATCCATGGGCAAGCTAACCAAAAAAGGCAACTTTATAGAAGCACTTCCATAAAGCCACCTGGAAAGGAAGAGATGCTGCTGTCACCTCTCTGCTTTTCTGGGGGGTGGGAAAGAGAGGGACTTTTTAATCTCTCAGCATCCCAAGTATTGGATGCAGGGATGCCATGAGCTCAAAGGAGGGGAGCAAATTCCCCTGTCTGCTTCAGCCTTAGCCCCATTATAGGGGTGGCTGGGAACCTGGATTGGAGCTGGAGCATACAAAAAAAAAAAACCCAAAAAACCAAAACAACCTCCTGCAAAGAATCAAACTTTTGGATTTTGTCATAAACATGTTTAAAGTTGCGGCTTAAACACGTGGTCCAGGAATAAAGGCAGCTTCAACATGGGCTGGCTTTGGCAAGCAGCAGGACGATGCCACTGTGAGCACCTGGAATGTGCTCACAGGGACAGCACCTAGGGCCAGAGGAGGATGTGAGGGGGACAGAGACCCTGGAGCCACAGAACTCTTTAGGCTAGAAAAAACCTCACAGGTCACAGAGTGCAGCCCCCAAGCCAGCGCTGCCCTCATGCCAAAGCAGGCTCTGCTCCAGGCCTCCCCCAAAGCCATCAGGGCAGGGATTTACTGCCTGCAAATGAATTTCAACATTTGAACTGTCCAGGCTCATCTGTGGAGCAGCTCTAATATGCTTTAAGCTCCATTGAATGTATAAATGCTTAAAGCTATTACCAATCTCTGTTATTTTACGTTAGGCATCCCATTAACTATTTTCTTACTTTGATATAATCAGTGTTTACCATTATCTGGAGATTAGTTTTGGATAAAGAGGACACATGGCCTGTCTCCTCTAGAGGCCCAGAGCTGGTTGTAAAGGCAGGGCAGCCTTGCCATGACAGGGGGCCCCTGTCCTGACACCCTGGGGAGCACAGGACAGGACCCAGAGCATGTTAGGATTTTCCACTTAAGCTTAAATGACACCCAGAGGATCTGGTCCCTTCCCCTCTCAGCCACAACAGAAGCAATTTTCCTTTCCCATTTCCATCCCAACACAAGGTGCTTAAAGTGCTCAGGCACTTAAATCTTATGAAAATTATATTTAGCAAATCAGAGACAGTTCCATACTTCAGACATCCATCATTTCGCTCCTTGCATATAAAACTGGCAGGGAAAATTTCCATTCCAGGATTGCAAGGTTAAAATGCTACACCTACCTAAAGCATCTATAAAAGGAAATTAGAGCAATTCTTTACTTTGATAGAGCAATAGAAGTACATTAGAAGGGAATTCTTGAGGGTGTAAACATTAGCACGGGAGGGATTTTCAGGTGACAAAGCTCTCAGGATGATAGCCAGCCTCCTTCCCAGGCAGCCCAACACCTCTGGTTTCAGCTTGGCTTGAATCAGCCACAAGCCCAGCTCTTCTGGAAGAGAGCTGCAGTCAGCTCTCTGCCTGGCTGAAACCCAAAGCACAGGGGACTTAACTTGTGCCCTTTCAGCATCATCACATCTTCTCCAGCTCCTTTTGCACTTCATTGGTATTTCTGAATACCCCTCTGCTCCTCCAAGCATACCTCAGACCTCAGCTCACACCAGCTGCACACCTGACAGGTTCCCCAGAGTCACCTGCTCATGGTCTGGCCATTTTTTAATCCAATTTTTCCAGTTTTACTGCACTGTGATTCAGTAGCTGAAAATGTCCAGGTTCAGCTGGGAGGTTTCTCAGCCTACTTGTTACCCTGCCACCAGCAATTCCCTGACTCCAGGCTGAGATTTCAACAATTTTCTCAGAGTTACATGCATTCATCATGCACTTGGCAATGACCATCCCAGAGAAGACTGGGACACGGGCTGTCCCAAGAAATGGGATGAAACACATTATTTCTAAAAAGAGTCCAGGCAACTGCACACCATTCTGCTGAGCAGAGTCAGATGGGAACTGGGGATGGCTGTGGAAAGGAGAGGATGCAGCAAGCAAGGTCTTCCACGGTTGGGAACCACCACAGCCTTGTCTAAACAAAATAATTGCTTTCCAGCAATTAGCACTGACTAAGGACCAATGTGACTCCCACAGCAAGAATGTCACAACACCCTTTGGAATCAATGCCCTCAGAGGGCTGAGGTCAGTGAAACTGGGGCTTTCTGGCTCTCCAGCACAGCCCTGACAGAATGCACACTTTCTGCTCCCCATATCTCACCTCTGAACTGCACAGGAAGCTTGAGAGATTTCTGTCTCCTTTGTAATTATCTATAAAGTGCCATTCTTCCTTCTCACTCTCATTTTCTCCAGGAGAGCATCCCTGATGGGGGAGCTCAGTACTGCTCAGGGAACCAAGCCAGAGAGCGAGCACCATCAGGGTCCAGATCTTTGGAAAACCCATACCCAGGCTTTGCTCTGTCCTGTGTCACATGGCAGAGCTTGGTCCTGCCCTTTCCTCTGGGGTCCCACTGACAGATTTCAGTTTTGCTTTCACTCTTTTCCTCCTAGCTAGTTCCTACAGGGAAAAAGAAGTGGTTCAGTTTATTCTGTGACTGTGGGGAAAAGTGAACACGCAGCACATGCAGATGAAGCAAAGTACACAGCAGGTCCCTCTGCAGTTATGCATTTTGCTTTATGGTGACAGGCAGGCTTAGAGCCCAATCTCCAGCATAAAAATCACATCAGTCAATGTCAGCATACTAGTCATACATCAGAAAGACAATACTGGCTTTAAATAGGTACCAGTGGTTGCAGAAGACGAGGCGTTTCCAGAACTCCATCTCCGAAGCGCCTTTCATCTCACCCAGAAACTGAAAGCCCCTAAATATAGGACTACTGTTAAAAATTCATGAGCTTCAGCAGCTATTTATCAAAGTCATGGGAATAGGATATTTTCATGATGGTGAATGGCTTGACATTCATTACTAATAAGCAAATGTGCCCTTTATTACCATTTTAGAAGAGAACATCGCTACTGATACCCAAGGAACATTGCATTACCACTGGGCCTTAGCATTAGCTTTGCTACAATGCACACATCATTCCTGCCATCTGGATGCCTCATGCTTATTAGCTCCCAAATGATGATGTGCATGAGGCCAGCTCCCTGGAGCTTGACCACACAAGGCTGCTGGGAAGCTCTGTCCCAAAGCTGGGACTCCTCTCCAGGAGCCATACAGCGATCCCTCCTCCCTCCAGGCCCCTGGATGCTCTCAGCAGAGTCCCAGCTCCTTGGTGGCAGCGGCCACTAGACACAGGCAACACCCCCTGCTCATTGCAGGGCTGCAGATCAGCAACAGTGACACTGGTGTGGCCACAGCCCCATGGCAGGTGACAGTGCTGACTGGGATATCATCAATGGCAGCTCCTTTCACACCCTCCCACCACAATCATTTGACCTTAAAGGATCAATCAGAAGGAAGAAGTGAAAGAATAGTGATGGTTTAATTTCTCTTGTCTTTTATACATTCAAACATTTATGCACTTTCTATGTTGACATGGAAAAAGCATTCATTGCTGTCTGCTGGAAGAAAGGAGAAGCAGAGAGGAAGGAGGAACCCCCTCACCTCCCTCACATGACAAGACAAAGCTGGACACAAAAAAGATTTGATTTCAGTGGATCCCCAAGAATTTGTTCTTCCAAACAATCAGAGGGAGCTCCAAGGGCAGCTGTAATTACATCTAAATCCCCACACAGGCAGGGCTCTCCTACATGTGGCTGAAGAAAGGACCATCTGTTTTACTAAGATACTGCTAGGCTCTTTTTTAATTTTCTGTTTTATCCCAATTATATCCTTTCCTCCCCTTCCTCCCTAAATGTAAGCACTGCACTGGTAATATCCAGAGTCTTAAAATAAGATTATGTTTTCAAATGAGAGAGTCTTTAAAGTCTTTAAATACCTTAAAACAGTGAACCAGCCTTTCAATCAATTCCAGAGGATACACTTACAACTTCATTACCCTGGAGGAGCCTACCTACATTTACCAGGCAACAAATGAGAATCATTCAGGGGAAGTGCCTCCAGCCTCTCCTTTGATGAGCCCCCCAGAACCGCCCTCTGGTGCTCCTTCAGACCTGCCAGAGGAGGAGGGAGGTTGCTGTCCTGGTTTCAGAGGTGCCACCAGCCAGCAGGAAGGGAACCATGACACAGCAATCTGTGGGGTCTTTTAAACTATTTCTCCTCTTGCAGCCCCTCCTAGCTTTGTTTTCCACAGAAAAATCCTGTGTCATGGAGAGGTCGGCTTGTCAGGGCAGTGCTGGCATTGCTGATGTTACAGCTACAGCTGGAGACAGAAAAAGAGCACCCCAGAGATGTTCTCCCGTCAATGCCCTACCCAATACCTTCCATTTTACAGCAAATACCATCCACCTCATCACCCTGTTCCCCCTCCTGCCACCCTGCCTTGCCTTCCAAGATGGAAAAACAAGAAGGCAGCATTCCTGTCCTCAAGGAAAGTCCCTGTGTGTGAAGGAAGCCAGACATGACACACATTCTGCACAGGCTGGAATGGCAGAGGGGTCACATCATGGACAAGAACCCCCCCGTTGCATGTTGCTTCTCACTGAGCAAATTCCAGAGATTCCCCAAGACCAGGGCCATAGCTCACATCCTTCTTTCTCTGGCAGCTCTGGATGCTCTCCTGGGATGAGGGACCCACCTGCACCCCCACTGGGTCCAGGACAGGCTCCCACACAGGGCACTGACCACCTCCAGCTGCTGGGCTCAAATATTTACTGCGTGCTGCTGCCTGTGCCCTGGCTTTCACAAAATCCATCGCTCCCACCCCATCCCAGCACACAGCTCATGAGGGCAGCTCATTAAAACCACCCCTTGCTGCCTGCTGCACAAACACCTGGGCAGGACAGTGCTGATTCCTACAATCTGCTATGGAAACTTGCTCCTCAGCTAGGACTGGGACCTTCCTGAGCCACAGGGAAAATGCAAATGCTTAAACTTCAGCCATTTCACATTGTAAATTCACAGTCCAACTCCACTGCCTAGCAATGCACAGACATGCTGCAGTAAGAAGTGGCCCAGAGCCCCTGAAAGCATAAATATAGAGAAAATTCACTTGCACAACACCTGGCTTTTAGTTTTAATGGCTGCAAGGAGAGAGAAGATGTTTAAAGCAAAGCTAGGGAGGATGGCAAGCATCTCCTTGCATTTCAGCAGGCGACAGAAAAGCACTGTACCACTGAAGATGCAGAGCCAGAGAGCTGCTAAAGGCACAGGAACAGCCAGGCAGCCCAGTGAGGGACACAAACCAGCTTGGGATGTGAGCAGGGACACAGAGGGGACACGCCAGAACCAGCTGCAGAACCAGGCTGTGAGCTGCTCCCAGTGATTCATCCTGTCAGGAGGAGGCTTCCCTCAGCCACACAATGATGCAGGCTAATTTCCTCTGCTGACCTGTACACTGCTGTGTCACACTCGGGGAACACATGCCAGACACTTTCAAAGAGCTTTGGGGAGGTTTAGCCAGAAGGGCAATGGATTTCAGTGGCAATCACAGAGCTAAATACCACGTTTCCCTTGGTGGCATAACCTTTGCATAACTGTTACACTTCCCTGCCATCAATAATCTGCAAACAGCCTTAAAAAGGCCTCTCATCTCCCTTGCAGGAGCCATTTCAGGGGCACACCTGCTAAGGGACCCTGTGCACCCCAATGCAGTTTCTGAGGGTGTTATTCCCAGGTGCCTTTCCAGCCATGCAGGAGCCCAAAGCACAGCACCTCTCTCTGCCTGGTTTCTGTCAGAGCCAGGGTGAGGATGCAGTGGAGATGCAGAGATGTGTGTGCACAGCAGCTGGAAGTCCTTTCAGCAGGGGAAACTCCGGGTGTTTGCAGAGATCAAGGGCACAACACAACCTCATGCACTGCCAGGCTCTGGGGAACAGGGCTGTGCTGCTGCACAAACCTTGGGCACGAAACAGTGAATCCTGGGGCTGCAGAGGTCTGGGAAAAGGGGGTTGCTGAGAGCCAGGCAAGGCATGGCTGTGCATGCTAACAGCCTGCTGCATGGCAGGGCCCTCCATGGCTGCAGTGACACCAGAGTGCCCCAGCACTCTCTGAGGAGAAGCGCCACAGGCACAGCAGCCAGAAGCTCTTCCCTGCCCTGTCACACACACACACGGCAGGAGACTCTGCACAGCAGCACCTTTCTGCTCACAGCTCCACACCCAAGGCTCCTCCTTGGGCTGTGCACCCCTCTCAGCCCCACCAAGGGAAGTGGAGAACAAACCACAGTGAGCACAGCCATGAGATCACACACAGGAACAGAGCAGTGAACAAACAGGTCCTGACTCAGGTTTTGTTGGTGAAGGAAGGAAAAGCTCTACAACATTTTATCTACACTTATCTACATTTATCTTATTTTGTTCTACCTGGCATCTCTGTGGCTAAACTGGATTTCCTAAAGCACAGGGGGCAGCAGCAGGCTTCACTGTCACACAGGTGAGATGCAGGGACATCTCAGAGAAAACAAGATGACAACACCACGGTGCTCGGCCATCTCCTGCTCTGTTCTCCAAAACAGCCTGAGTTTTTAGAGGCTTGAAAAGCCAAAAAGCTCTCCTCCAGCCAAACAATGTCATGATTCTATGATAATTAACATAACCAACAGAAACCTGCCCTGTGACAGCAGTGACCAGAGTGACCCAGCACACCTCTGCTGACCACCTGGACACAGAGCCCAGCAAGGAGATTGGGGTCACCAAACCAGGAGGGTACCAGCCTGCTGCTGGCCAGGATCAGTGCATCCCTGCATTCCTGCACAAAACGATGGATAGCTGTGCCCTGTACAAGGGCAGGCAGAACTTGCTGGCAGCTGCAAATCTGGAATTGGGCAAGGAGCAACCAAGTATTTGGATCACAAATACCCATCTGTTCCACTTCTAAGGCTCCTTTCCATGAGATTTCCCAAACTGCTGCAAAGAGCTGACAAATCCTCTCAAGGCACAGGCATCACCCCCGTCACTCCACTGAGCAGCACGGAGGGGCAGGGGCTGAAGTGACTCATGAGATGGCAAAGCAGCACCAAACCAAGGCACTGCCTCGCACACTCACAGACTTAAATACTTTCTCTCCTTTCCACCAGGCTCAGCATCATCACCAGAAACAGCCCCACCCCTTCCAAACCCCAATAAAAACCCTTCAAGCTTGATGTTATGGGACTCAAACCACAAAGCTTTTATAGAAAACTAAATTATTTTCATTAAATGCCTCCCTCCTGCCTCCAAAAGCCCTGATTTTATTCAGCTCTCTGCTAAGAATTTCCCTATCATAATTTGGCCTAGCCTGAGCAAACCAAAACCAAGGGAAGTTTTTCTGCTGACTGCTTTAATCCACCTGAAGCCCTAAACATACAGGGCTGGCTGATTTCTTGGGTGCAAGCTGGGAATAAGTCATCTTTAGAGGTCTGGACCCCTTGGAGTGGACCTGGATGTGGAATACAGCTCAGGCATTGAGGGACAGAGGATCTGAGCCATCCCAGTACTGGGTTATTCTGGTGGAAATCTGGGATGTACACTTCAGCTTGCTGTCAATGCCGTAATTTAGAAATGAGACTGAGAGCAGCATCTGACCCCCCAGAACTACCCCAAGTCATCTCCATTTGTACAGAGTGACTGGATGGAAGGTCCCTGCCCAGTGCTCACCAAACCAGAGCAGGCACATCCTGGTGCAAGGAGATCTGGCACATGCCAGGCATGGAAACACATTTTCCCTCTTCCCTTCCCACACTTGATTTTTCCCTGGCCCACTGTGCAGGTGTCTGGGACAGAGCCCTGGATGCCACAGAGCACACGCTCCTCCCGAAGCACACACTGCTGACACTGTGCCACAGCCATGAAAACAGGACACACTTTGTGCTTTTCCCACAGCAAGGCTCCATTGATCAGCAGAAGCAGAATATTTCTGCCCCAGCCACGGGGAAGGAATTAATCTGTAAAGCAGCATGCCCTTGGATGATGCCTGGGGAAGGCATTACCATCCCCACCTGATGCATTTTCTGATGAGTTTCCTGAAAGGCTTCCTAGCCCTGAGCAGGGAAGCTTTTCCTGCACAGGACGAGGCTCTCTGGCACTCCACCACAGCAGCCTGCTCTCCATCCAAGCACTGCAGAGGCCAAGTTTTCCTTTTTCAGCTGTATGATATACACAGCTGGAGGTCTAATATGTGGATAGGATCCCCAGGGAGGGTTTGTGGTTGGCTGGGAACATTTCCTAAGGTGTTTTTGAAATCTCTTTTAACTCTGAGATTTTTTCCCCTCTTCCCCGTTGTTCCTCTTATTGCTGCCAAGCTGAAACATAATGAGTTCATTTAAACTGGAAGTGGAAAGGTTTGCAAGGGATCTGTGAAGCTTTAGCTGTTCCCATGTCAGGGACAAGGGCAAGCAGGTCTGGCTGAAATGTCTCTAACAACAGCTATATTTCAAACAGAAGAAAGAACCACTCAAACTCCCTAACACTGAAATTTCCATTTCAGCAGTATTTCAGTGCTTGACAAGCTCCCCAACAAGGCTTTACCCGAGCTGACCTTCCATGATCTCCCTGGCACCAGGCCATGGAGAGGAATCCCCAGACTCTTTGCTAGGGTCCCATCACTCAAAGCAAGAAAATCAACGGTTCATAAACACTGGAGAAACACCAGGAATACAAAAGCACTCCCAAATCACACCTCTTTCTTGTCCTTTCCCACCTACTGTGCAATTTACAGTTTTACTTTTATTGCCTGGCCACCCTCAAGGCCACAGGAGCGCAGTCAGCACTCAACAGCAATCTGCCTTTGGCTGTCACATCACAGACACGACAGGGATTTGCTCATCAGCCACTCCTGCTCACTGCATTTTCCAGGTTAGGCCTTTCCCCACCCAGAGCAGGACATGAGGACACAAAAACCACATGGTTAACATCCTCCCTGTTCAGCAAAGAGCCAGGAGGCTTCACTCGAGAACCAACCGCGCTCTGCTGGGCCCGGCACGGAGAGCAGGATCAACTTTGCACCTTTTATTAGTGAACAAAACAGACATGCAAAAGGGTTCTCCCAGTGTCACCCAGCTGGCTGGTGGCAGATCTGGAATGATAAAGCTTCAAAATTCCTGCTCTGCTGATTTATCTTGGCTGCCAGTCCTACACCTGATGAGCCCTGTGTGGCACAAAAGGCTGCCCCAGCTCCCCGTGATTTTAGAGATGGCTGACACTCATTATGTTGGTGTTGCATTTCAGTGCACTGCAGAGACCAAACGGTTTAGATTTGTTTAAACTAAGAAGTTTAGATTAATTTTAAAAGCACATTAGACTAACTCATGGGAGACAGGTCCTGTCGGTGCCTATCAGTTTGGACACAACTGCTGAAGAGCAACTAGTTCTGCTGGAGCTGGGATAGTAAAACCACCCTCTGGCCTAGCCCGCTGCAGAAGCTCTCTATACCTCCTAAATACACCAAGCCACACACCTGCAGCACTTTCTCTGTGGGGCAAGATCCAAAAATAGCCAGATTCTGCATACAATGCCTTCCGAGCTGGCATCCAGCGGTGGCAAAGGCCAAGTGTGCTTTGTTTTGGCACTGCTGAAGCAAGCCTGCCCCTTTCCAGAGAGGGCAGCCAGAGCAAAGATCCTATTTCCAACACCAGCCAGAAAGTTTATGTTTCACCTCCATCCTTGGCAGCTGTTTGCAGCTTTTACTGTTTACCCTCATATTTATTCCAAAAACAACACAACGTGCTCAACGAGGCTATGTCAGGAGAACACAGCACACAAAATAATATCAGCAGGCAGGTCACTGGAAGTTTAGTGGCTGGATGCCAATCAGATAATGATCTGCAAGCTGTTTCTCAACACGTGGGTGAGCACATGGGACCCTGGGCTGCAAGCAAAAGGCATGTTTTTTTCTAGGAGATGAAGCACTCTCAGCACACCAAGGTACCAGCCCACAGAGTGATGGAGTTACCTGGAGCTGTGCTCACCTTTTTCTCTCATGGCAGTTCATTAAGCAGAAGAGAAACGCGTTCCCACCTGAATACTGAGCTCCCAGAGCTCTCTCCTGGTGCCCCAGGAATGCCACTCAGCTTAGGAATGAAACACAGCAGAGCATCCACAGGGTCCCTGAGAGCCCTCAGCTCCCAAGGCAGGGATTTCTCCACTCGAGGAAGCTGCTCCAGTCTGGCACCTCCGTGAACACCTCCCTGTACTCCTGTAAAGCCTTTCTGCACAACACTGGATTTGAGCTGGGACCTCACTGGTCCCAGTCTGGGGCTGGGCTGGTTTTCCTTCTCAACCCTTTCCAGGAAGCTCTTCCACACTGCCCATCTTGTGGCTAAAAATTTCTTGTTTCCAGCCTGTTTATCTACTGCCCATTCCTATCCCCTATATTGTTGTACCAATAATCCTGCCCTTAAGTTTAGTGCTAACCCCTGGGTATGCACAGATAGCGCTTTATTATTTTTTCATTATTGCACCAAATAAGACCAAGGAGCTGTTTTCTTGTTCTGAGCCTCCACAGTCCCCTGATTATCCCAGTATTTTCCATTTACCTGCTCCAGCCTGAGCTCCTTCCTCAGTGTGCTGACACTGCTGCAGTGAGCAGTCCTAACAAGCTCTCAGTAGAGCTGTGGGCTGTGAACATTTTCTGATCCCTGCTGGAAATGCTTCATGTGCCAGAGCTCAGGCACTGGCTGCCCTCTCTCTGTGCAGGAGCTGTGCTGGGAGCTCCTCTCACAGCTGTGGCTGCTGTGCTCATCCTCATGGCAACCTGGTTCTCCTCCTTCCCAACTCACAGCTGCTTGCCTTCCAACCTCTGTACACAAACCACCACCAAATACATGGAAAACAACAAATCCCAGGACCCAAATCTGGATTAACTCATCTATTAAATTGTTTCCAAACTGCCTGCTTCTGCAATAGCATAAAACTTCAGTTGGGCAGTGCAGATCCTGCCTGAGGGATTGATTTACTCCCCTGGTGGTTCCCAGGGAGCTTGGAAAAGGCTTGGACTCACCCTGTGCATCCTTTCCCTGCTTCACACATCCATAAGCCCTCAGAGTTCATTTTATCCAACAAGTCCCACTTCACAGTGACCCTCTCCCTGTGCTGTGGAAAGATGTGGAAACCCAGGGCACTGGGAATATTTCCCTGTCTGCTCTGGGATGCCCTGACCCCCAAGGGAGCACTGACTTTGACTCTCATTCATGGAGAAAGTTTCCTAAACTCCAGAATAGACCAGAATCCACTAAGGTGTGAAGTAGATTGTAGAGAGTAGTGTAGGTCTTATCACTTGGGTGGGAAATTGAGGTTTTGGGATTTTTAGCGTGTTGTGGATGGAAACAAGATGGAGGGCACAGGGTGTCATCCTGGGCTTCTTCTTCATGCTTCTTCATGGGCTTGGGTGGCATTTTGTAATTGGGTGGAAAAGTCTGCATTGCAGCTCTCTGGGATCAGTTATTGGGTTAAAAGGGAAATAATCCAGGTGTCAGTTCTTTATTGGATAGTTTAGCTTTAAAAGACCTTGTAACAAGAGGTCATTGGCCATTTTTGCAGTACTTTTCCACAGTGTGTAAAACTCTGGATAAGATAACAGTGAACAAGAGAAAGAGGCCAGGGGAGTGGGACGGCTCCCCAGAGCCACCCAAGCTCAGTGACAGTGACACAGGCCCATGGCCAGCATGGAGGGGGCATTCATTCCTTCTGGCCATCCACAGAAGGAGAAGTGGTTCAGACCTGGAGAAGTGGCTCAGGCCACACCTCACAGAGCTGTCCCCTCTCTGACCCATGACCCAACACCCTGCTGAGGGCTGAGGAAGCAGCAGGGACCTGACAACATCCCTGAGGATGCCCAGGCTGCAATAAAACCCACCTGGCTCCTCACCAAGGTACTCCTTGTGTCCCTGTCAGGAGTGAAGAGCTGCTTCTGATGGCAGCAAGGCAGAGGGGACAGACCACACAAGCACAGGAGGACACCAGGTAAGAGCTGGCACAGCATGACAAGGTAAAGTGGCTCCTAAAGGGCTGCCTTGGAAAGGTTTCAGCTGACCCCTGTCTTACTGAACATAACTATCCTCCTGTTCAACAAGGTAGATGCAATTATTTCTGGCTACAATTATTGAATTGCAGCATTTTTGACTCCTTAAAAAAAAGCAGCCTGATCTTTCCTAATCATAGTCTTTTGCAGAAAAGATTCTGCTACGTGCACAGACAATTCTCTCACTGGAGGCAGTCCCAGGAATTTCTTGTTAGCAAAACAAAATTTTGTATGTGCACTCTAATGATATTAGTTAAGTAAAAAGAGGGGGTTTGATAATTTTCCCTTAAAATAACCATCTGCAATACACAATTTCAGGTAAAAGGCAAACAGATCAGGAGATTAACTCTCCAGAGGCGGACAAATGCCATCTGGTTTATGAATCATGTTCTAGGTACGACACTCTTCTGGCAGATGATACATCCTTTGACATACACAAATGTGTTTTGCTAAAATAAATAAATAAATAAATAAATAAATAACTGAAAATAATGCTTAAAAGCTGCCTTCCCTCAGGTAACACTCCATAAACTCCCAAAGCTGCAACAGAAACCTTCATTCCTCAATCAGGGCTAAGGAGTGGTGGTTTTAAGCTGAAGGAGGGTGAGTTTACATCAGATATTTAAAAAATGTTTTTTTACAGTGAGGATGCTGAGGCCCTGGCACAGAGAAGCTGTGGCTGCCCCTGGATCCCTGGAAGGGTCCAAGGCCAGGCTGGATGGGGCTTGGGGGAACCTGGGACAGTGGAAGGCGTCCCTGCCTGCGGCAGGGCAATGAGATGAGTTTTAAGATCCCTTCCAACCCAAAGCAGTCAGGGATTCTGTCCTAAGCCCAGCCTGGCACGTGCTGCTGTGGCTCAGAGGCACATCTGGCCCTGAGACCTGGCAAGCAAAAAAACCTTTGGGCCCTTCAGCTGGAATAAAGACACCAGGAAGGGTCTTCATAGCATTTACTGCGGATTTCGGTCCTTCCCCTCCTTCTCATGCTGCACCTCCTCTCAGCAAGACAAGTCATTCCCTTCCAGCCCAGGCATTCTTTTTGTTCCAAGGAATCCTAGAGCTAACTTGCCTTTCACTGCTGGAAATGGTTCCCATCAGGAATGCTGAGTCAGGAACCCCAAGTCTGGAGCAGTTGTGCTGTGGTTAAAAACAAATCCATCATCTTTCAAGACTTTCCCCGTGTTATCTTCAGGCTCTACTGCCTCACTAGACATTATTGCATTATTTCCAAATTTCCCACAAGGCTCTTCAGTTTCAAATGCCTCACAAAAACACCAAGTTACATTTCACAGAAAACCACAGAGTACTTTCCTCCAGTTCACATGTAAGAAAAGTTACTGGGCAGAACAGTGAACACAAACAGCTACTAGGAAATTATTACAGATACCTAGAAGCAAGATGAAGATTCTCCTTTTGCTCCAAGCAAAAAGACCTTGACTCAGCTACACCAACATTTATTAAAGGTGAGTGTGAGTGGCCAGCCTAGCAGCTCCTGCTGCCCCAGCCCCTGAGGCTCCAGGGTTTGCAGAGTGTGAAAAATGCGTATTTTATGACTGGCTTTTCGCAAATATTAAAATGAGTATTATATGTGTTGTGTTAGAAAGTAATGCTGTATTAATTCTCTTAAGTAGTGTGTTAAATAGAGCTTTAGGTTATAAAAAAATGTTCAAATAGAAACTATGCTATGTAGGATACCTTTTTTTAAAGAAAGGACTTGCACCAAGATAGCAGCCACAGGACACCTAAATCTTTCAGAGAAAGAGAATTTATTGCTCCATTATCAGAAGAAATGAACTTCTTCCCACCTCAAAGGCACTGTTAGGATTCAGAGGAAGAAGCTGACCAGACAGAATCCTGTGTTTGAAGGAATTTATGCATCATGTATGAGGTGTATGAATATGCAACAGGCTGTTGCTTTTAAGGGTTAATCCTCTGTTAATGTGGGTCCTTTTTGCTGCCCAGATAAAGGTACCCAGAGTCCGCAACTCTTTGTTTCTATTGTCTCATATTGTCCTAATTCAATTTATCCAAATTATTATTACTCCAATTGTATTACTATTTTTATAACTATTTTATTACTATTAAACTTTTAAAAATTTAAAAACAAATGATTGGTGTTTTTCACACAGAGCCTGCCCAAGACGACTAAAAAACCACTGCTGCTGCTGCTGCCACTGCTGCTGGCCACTTTTGGATTGGGGTGTTTGGATTTTCTAAAAATTTAATTCAACTAAGACCCTGAATACTGATTAGATCTAAGCCCCAGCCTAACCCCTCCAATGTTATGTAATCCCTAAAATCCAAAAAGCCTTGAAAAGCTTAAATGTGACAGCGCTGGTGATGTCATGCTGCTGAAAGGTTTCCATGGAAACCCCTCCTACCGCTGCCATATGCCTGTGGCTCTCAGTGCCCAGCATCCTCTGCACAATGCCCCCAGCAGCACAGCTGGGGAGAACTGGGAGGGAATTCCTACAGCCTGCCAGGTGCACCCCAGCTCCTCCTGGCTCCCCACCCAGCCATGCCAGCACAAAAACCATCAGTGCCCAAGAGATCTCCCCACCAGAACCCCTTAAAGGACCAGGCAATGCTTCTGAAAAGGGGACACTCAGTCCTGGCTCCCTCTGAGGCACATCCTTGTCCCCATTCCCAGCTCCCATCCCACATGCCAGCTGCCCTGCAGGACAGCCTGGCAGCATTCACTCAGTGCCACCTCACGCTGCCAGAGGGTCAAACCCATTTTCATCACAAGCAAGTTAAAAAACAAAACCAGGAAAAACAAGTGAACGTCAAAAAGTGTTCCCGAATCCTCGTGTTTGCAGAAAAGAGCTTAAAAACCTCAGGTTTTTCAGGTTTCTCAAACCTGAAAGCAACTAAAAGAAGAAATCTACTGCTTTAAAAATCTCTTTTTCTCCCTTCACTCCTCTTCACCAACCTTGCTATTCCTGCAGCTGTAAGGCTTTGTGGTTTTCTTCTAAGGAGTAAAGCATAATTTTCTGACGTATCTCTGCCTGAGCTCAGCTGACAAACTAAAATGAATGCAACAAACTAAACTCTGGGTTAATTTAAGATGCAAGCAAAGGGACGGCCCTCATGACTTTATTTTTCCTCCAAGAAATTGAGAATCTCCCCCTGTTGAAGGGTTCTGCATGTTTAATCATCCTCTCCATCCAGGGCACTGCCCTTATGTAAGGGTTATAAACCCATTCCATGAGCTCAGGGCCATGCAGCGGCTCTGCCTGGGCTTGGTGCCCACATGCAGAGGTAAGAAACCCCTGGCAGAGCTCAGCTCAGCCCCAGCACTGAAGACCACCCCACCTAAACACGACTTTGCTGCAGATCACGCAAATGATGCTCCCCAATGGAGCACCGACAGCCAGAACTTCTCCTGCCTCCCTCAACACCAGGTCCAGCTGGGCAGAAGGGCCAGACCCTTCCTTACCAGGCTTACAGGCAGCCCCTCACGCTGGTTTTCAAGGACAAAGCCCTGTCAGGGGAGCAGGGGCATCCAAGATCTGCTTTGTCCCACATTTACCCTCCAGAGCGGTTTCCAGCAGAGGCCAAGGAACCCAAGATGGATTTTTTAAGAAAGCATCACGTACACTTTGGCAAAAGGGAGAATAGGCTCAAAAAAGCCTGAGGGAAGCATCAAGCTGCTGTTTCCTCATCTCCCATGAGATCCCTGCCAAAAAGCCTATAGCACAATGCAACAAAACCAAACTACAATTGTAACATTTTTTTTTAATTACACGACGAGTCCAGATTTTTGAGCTTTACATGGATTCCCTTTTTTGGCATTCACAGCTTGAACAGTTATACACATGTTCCAGCTTAGTTACCCCCACAACATTATCCAAACATTACTATTTCAGGACATGCTGTGGGGCAAATAAATGAACCCCTCTGGACTGGGGGCTGGCTGCTTTGGACCATGTGCTTCCTGCCAGCCAGACTTGCATCCCCCTCAAAGAAATGAACAACACCCTCAGACACAAAGCTCAGGAGGGGTTTTGCTTTCTTTGCTTGTTCTCTGCCAGGCCCAGTGCACCTCCACAGGTGCCTTTATCATTATTCAGTGCAAGCAGAGGATGAGTGAAGCCACAGCAGCCTCACACAGCCTGCCTGGAAAAGCAATGAAATGGCCAAGCACAACAGGGAGATTTTGGGCAGCCCATGGGAGTCTGCCCTGTGCCACACATGTTCCCCTCCCTGACCACACCAAAAGCTCCCTCTCTGAGCCCTTTTTCCCGGCTGCTTGCTGTGTGTTCCTGCAGCATTCCCAGGGATCAGCGCACAGTATTGTTCCACGACTGCCACAGCTCAGTCCTCATTCCCACAATGATGCTCAGGAAGCTTTGCAGCTTCTCTGCTTAATGCCATCGTGCTGAAGCAATGCTCACAGGTCCCACAGCTCAGTTTGCTTGATGGTTTGCTGCATTTTGTTCAAATTCACGTCACAATTCCCTGCCAGCTCCTGAAGCAGCCAAGGACCTGCTCCCAGGGAAGTCGTTTCCTTGTTCTGAAACTGATGTCCTGAACTGTAAGGATGTATTATCCCCCATGTTGTTTGTTTTCTTCACAGCTCCAACCCACTTACTCCATTTGTTCCTAAGACAGCCCAGCTCTCATAAACTATCATTTGGTGGCAAGTTTTTGCAGTCAGCAAGCAATAAAATCACCTCTGAGCCTCGTTCTGTAGCAGCAGGATTCCTATGGCCTGCCTCATCCCAGACAAGGGCATGCTGCTTGGCCCCAGCTCTAATCAGCATCCTTTCATTCACAGGCAAAAAGAAAAGAGAACAGCATAAAGAACAGTGCATTTCTCAGCACAGTGCCTTATCAAAGAACTCCCTCAAAAACACCATTTAGCAAACCTAAACAAAGAAAACCCACTCCTACTCAGTTCCTCCCAAACACAGCCAGCCCAGTCAGGAGCCATTCCACGTGTCCCTTTTTGCCCTGGCCTCCATGAAGCCAGTACCCCCAACAACAGAGAAATCCCCAACTATCAGTCCCCAGGATCCAGCAGAGAGAGGGGTTTCTGCAGTCTCTGTGCATCAGCCATGGAGCACAAGGCCTTCCAGGCAGAGGGGTCTGTCACAGAAAGGATTTTTCATAAAATCCTTTCCTTAGGATTTTTTCTCCTGAGAAGCTGAGAGGCCTCAGAAACTAAATGTAAACAATGGTTATCTGCTGCTGTGGAATGCAACAGGTGCATCTGTGATTGGTCTCGTGTGGTTGTTTTTCATTAATGGCCAATCACAGTCCAGCTGTCTCAGACTCTGGTCAGTCACAAGATTTTATTATCATTCCATTCCTTTCTACTCCTTTCAAGACTTCTGATGAAATCCTTTCTTCTATTCTTTTAGTATAGTTATAATATATCATTTCCTTTTAATATAATATATATAATAAAATAATAAATCAGTCTTCTGAAACGTGGAGTCAAGATTCTCATCTCTTCCCTCATCCTGGGACCCCTGAGAACACCACCACAGGGGTCACCCCCACATAGGCAGAGGAAAGTCCATTTATTGTCTGGCTCTTCCCTTACGAGTTAATTGTGCCATTCCTAACACCAGGAAAGCTCTTCCGAGTCTCTGGCTAAGCTATCCATACAGGCTTTTCACTGACTCCCACTTATTCTTCCTCTAAATATTCAGGCTGGTAAATAAATGTTTTGCCTTCCCGAGCTAATGCATAATGTATAAATCAGCCCCAAACACAAAGAAACCTAAAAACAGTTCTCATAAAAAAGATTGAGATTTTTTTCCATAAACAACAGCTGGCAAACTATCTCACAAAAGGAAAAAAAAATAAATCTTTGCAGATACATTTAATTGCTTCAGGATTTAATACTTCTCCAGACTTGTTTGCTGCAGCCAATGTTAGAAACAAAATGTTTCACTCCAAAAACTGCAGCTCCATCTCCCACTTCAGGACACACTGCCTGAGGAGAGCTGGAACAGCACAGGTTTCTCCTCAGCTGTTCCAGCCTTCCACAGGGTCCTGGAGCTTGCTCCCAACCTCCTGAAGGGACACTCTGGGCTGGGAAGAGGATGCATCACCAGTGGCACCATCATGCTGAAACGTGAAGATGAGGGTCTCTAGTATTTTCACCCAAAAATTAAAAATCAGGTGAAGCTGTTCTGTTTAAATTTTGAGTGAACAAAACAGTATTACACAGAAAAGCCAAAAAAATTATTTAAAAATGTTTTTAAAAAAGAGAACAATAATGGCAACAGAGGGAAGTATTTATTCTGACTTTCCTGTAAGTATTTTCACCTCCAAATAAACAGTGCACAGCCACTCCAGAGTGTGTGTTTGCCTGTGTCAGCACTCTGAGGCCATCCCACTGTGCCTGCTGCTAAGCATGTCAAGAAATAAGGAGGGATTTGCCCTGACAGCCACACCTGAGGCTCCGTACAGAACCTCCCCAGCAGTTTCTGTTTACCCCCAAAATCAGATGGCCTCATTTTCACAGCCCTGAGTGCCCCAGCCCTTGCTGCTGTGCCACTCAGCTTGTCAGATGGGCAACACCAGCCCAAACCATTCCTGAGCTTCCCACACAGCCTGTCCTGCCCAGCAGGGGAATCTCTGCACAGCACAGAACCTCCCTCCTCTCTGCAACTTCCAGCACAAACCTGGCATGGCACACAGCCTGTCACCTTCCCAGCACCAAGCACAAGCCTCCAGGTTGTTTCAGTCTTCCACACACTAATCACCCACAGCAGCATCTTCTGAGCAGTTCACTTAGTTCTTTGAGTTTTACAGATAAAACTACAAAGTATGGGTTTCTTCTACTGGTCTTGTGGGAGTAGAAAATTAAGGCAGTGTTACTGTTATGTTTTATGAAAAATCCCTTTGCTAGGATTTTTCTTCTGAGAAGCCTCAGAAAAGAAATGTAAACAATAATTATCTGATCGCTTGAAATGTGGTTTGGAGGTTGCTCACCAACAGGTGCATCTTTGATTGGTTCCATGTGAATTGTTTTAAATTAATGACCAATCCCAGTCCAGCTGCGTCAGGACTCTGGTCAGTCACAGGTTTTTTACTATCATTCTTTTCTAGCCTTCTGATGTCCCCTTTCTCTTTCTTTAGTGTAGTTTTAGTATATAATTAGAAGAATAGAATAGAATAGAATAGAATAGAATAGAATAGAATAGAATAGAATAGAATAGAATAGAATAGAATAGAATAGAATAGAATAGAATAGAATAGAATAATAAATCAGCCTTCTAAAAACTTGGGAGTCAATTCTCATCTCTCACCTCATCCCGGGACCCACAACAACACCGTAACAATTAATTACAAGGCAGTAAATTAAACCTGGTCTGCTTGCAAACCTCCTCCCTCTGAAATTGGGCAACAGGCTCTGCTTTAACCCCACCAGCCCTCTGCTTGCCCAAGCTCCAGCAGGATTGGCAGCAACCCTTTGTGGGAGAAGGGGATGGCACCAGCCCTGTCCCCCAGAGTGACACCCCAGCTCCACCTGCAGAAGCAGGGTCAGAGTGGGACCACCATCCATGGGGCTGGGAAAAGGAGCCAAAGCAGCAGGACTTCCTCTAGTTCCACTGGCTGCAGGCAAGTCTGCACCTCCACTGGGAATGTGCCATGGATCTGCAAAATCAGAATAGGATGGGAAAGTGACAGACAGCACACACCCTTAAAAGGCCACCCAATGCTGATTTATAGGCTCCAAGCAGCAGGGAATTTCCTACATGGAACAATCTGCCAGGGGAGACATCAATCCTGTCTTCAGCTCTGCTGTCCCTGGCTGGGCAGAGCACTCCAAGTGCTCTGCAGAGCAAACAAGACCCAGGCACTCACATCTGTGCTCCAACATGGGTGTACACGTGCCTGCACACCAAGGGCTCCTCCAGCAGCCACCAAACACCACCAGGAGCTCCAAGGAAACCTGGCCAGGCAGGTTATAGGTAAGGATGTATCACATAACTCAGCTCTGTGGGCTGCTGGGTCCTCCTGGCTCCCTGTGTGCTCTCACCTACTCATTGATTCTGTTCTGAGGGCGGGTTAAATATCCCTGTGAGTCCTTCCCAGGAGACAGAGATTCAATCTCTTTCAGCACAGAGGCAGTGGAGGTAGGGCAGAAGATGTACTGGCTTTCAGCAAAAGCTTTACTTGGAATTTATGGGGGTTTTTTTAAGAAAAAAGTGAGTTTGGAAAGATATGTCCCAAGGAGGAACCCAAGTACAAGAAGAAGATAAAATTAATTCAAGCACGGAGGCTGCATGAACAGCTCCATTCCCCCACTGCCAGCTTCCCCCCAAGCACAGGAGCGGCAGTGGCTCAGTGGAACTTTCCATCTCCCAGTCCAAATATTTGTCAGCTCCTGCATCCTGATTAAATCTGTAATCCTGGTACCTGGGCATGGGGGAGAGGGCGAGCTTCAGCACTACCCACGGGAGCCTGGCTCCACAGGGATCCAACAATCTCACTCCAAGACATGGTTTGGGGCATGGGATCCATCTGCACTGCCCTGTCCACTGCTCTCTGAGCTGTCCTGTCTGGTTCCTTGCCCACCCCTCAGCTTTGGGGGGTGAGGGCACAATGGAGTAACCAGAAGGGATCTGGCAGCACAGCTGGACAGTCTCAGCACACCTGCCCTGCTCACCTGCATGGCTGTGGGTCCCTCCCCTGCCTGGCCTTGCAGCCACACCTCTCTCACAGGCCCATCAGTCCAGGGATGCTGGCAGCCACCACCAAATCTCCAGCTGTTGCTATGGCTACAGGAAAGTCACTGCATCCCTGCATGAAGCATCCTGCCTCACTGAGGGTCCTTGCAGCAACCAACTGCCCTGGAAGACATCCTTGAGATCCTGCTTGCTTCAAGAGTGGCTCTGATGTCCTCTCACAGAAAATCCATGCCCCCTCCTTCCCTCTTCCTCAGCACACTGGCCTCCTCTCAAGAGGCAGCACAAAGCTCAGCAACTCTTGCTGCAGAGCACAAAGAGTACAGGAAACTCTCAAATTCACAGGGAAAATAAAACACAAGGAGCTATTTCATACAGAGATACCAGACTTGGTAACTGGGAGATGCAAGAGTGCACTGGAGCAGTGTCACTCAGTCCACTGGCCCAATCCCAGTGGCAAACACACTTTGCCTGCACTTTTCCCAGTGAATGTGGCACTGGGTGTACAGGGAGCCAGGAGGAGGGTCAGACACGCCCCTCCAGCCTGAGCAGCCACCTCTGCCACTGCCAGGGCCCTTCTCCAGGCATGCTGTGGCACACTGACATCTCTACCACGAGCACAGGCAGGGATCCCATCAGGCACTCGGCTTGCAGCCAGGTTTATGGAGCAACAGGCTGAGCCCCCGTGGGCAGCAGCCCCAAGAGACTCCAAAGCAGCCTCCCCTTGAGGGAGCCATCCCTGCAGAGTGACAAGGCACAGGGCTCCCTGTGTCCCAGCCCCCAGGACATGTGAACCCCACTCTGCTGAGCTGTGCCAGAGTTCTGACGATCAATAATTAATCGCCGCTTTGTTTTCTAGTGAAATTCTATAGCAGCAATTATCTCTGTTTTAACATAAAATAATGATCACTTTCTCCTTTCCTCCTCTTCTGCTGCCAGTTAAGAGATGGGAAGGCAGCACACAATTCTGGCTCATGATTCCTCAGAGCCCTTTGGGATGGAGCTGCAGTGGTGGGGAATCACCGGGATGCTCAGCTGGCAGTGCCTGGGTCACAGGGGACTCACACCCATGGGGGCAGGAGCTGATCCTCCAATCGGTTTCTGCTGAGACTTTTAATGAGTGCTAATTAGAAGTGGCCATTCAGGCCGTCAGCAGCTGCCCATCCATCACCAGGTGCCCAGGCTGATGCTGCTCCTGTGCTTGTGTTTACAGGACTGGCCTTGGTTACAGACGCTGCTCAGGACTGCTCACTTCCCTTTATCCCTCCTCTCCTTTTTCCATGCACAAACATATAAAACCAAGGAAAGGATTTATTCCAAAGTACTTCCCCCTCCAGCAGAGAGGCACAACCACGACTGTGCAAACAACCTTGAGAGTTTCTGGCAGGTCCTCATGCAAGCTCGTGCCCATGGGGGGCACTGCCAAGACCAGCAGTGAGGACAGAAAGCTGTGGCACTGCCTGGACACTACTTTGGGTCACTGGCAAAGGCACACAGTGAACTGGGAGGCAGCAGTTCCCCCCAAGAAAGAAGCTGCTCATGAAGACAGCTCACGAAGCACTGGGGTAGCTGCTGCCCCACAATCAGCACTTCTTCCCCCAAAGCACCAGTATAACCTTTTTAGAAGATATTTGACCCTATCCTGAAATTTTAGGGTATCTGACCACATCCTGAAATCCTGACAATTCAGGATGGAAATGAAACCAAATCTGAAAACCAACCAGTATCTCTGGATGAGCATCCACAGAGTGCTCTCCATGCTGGTGACCACGGGGTGTGTGCCTGGCTTGGACACTCCAAGCAGCTGGCACCCTATTCTGTAACTCCCCCCATGTGCCTGGAGCTGCCATGGGCAGTTCTGGATTGGAGGGGTGATCCCCCTTTCTGTGTGGTTTCATCACACCCAGCACAGAAGGCTTTGATCCCAACAGGAGAGCCCCTGAAGAGCCTGGGCTGAAGTGGGAGCTCTCCACCCCTCTGCCAGCACTTGGCACCTTGGGATCTTTGGGAAAGAAAAACCACTCACCTCTCCCTTTTCTAACAGGAGCAGCAGGGAAATGACCAAGGACTTGCACATATGGGCAACCAGTATCTAATCTGGGAATTCTTTTTAATGCAGTCCACAAAAAAGGGCATTTTAATTAAATATTTTTATTTTACCCACTGCTGCATATTAAATCAAACTGCTTCAGCATTAATACATGAAACCATTATTCTGTGCATGCATAAGTGAATTTATGCACGTGTCTGTATATAAAAACTACACAATTAAGCCCTGTTTAAATGCAGATTGCAGATGATAAAAACTCCACCCTGACTGTAATAAAGTCTGACTTGGGATGTTTTATTTGATTCTTAGTCATTTAAATCTAGTGTAAATGCAATAAGGTCAATGAAGCCAGTAATAATTTACACTAGTGGAAAATCTGGACTTTTGATTTTTAACTACTAACTACTGGCAAGAACCAAAAAACAAGCAACAAAAATCCAGTTTGCAACATGGGGCCAGATGTTATTTTTCTTCCTTTGCAGTAATAGCTCAAAAATACCAAATTTAAAACAGAACTCTAAGGAAGGCTTGTCCTGGATCTTAGAGCTACATCAGCTTTCAGCTCTGAAACTTAAGTTAATGCTTGAGGCCCCTGATTACACGTTCATTTCAATTGATCTGTGAAATACTATATTCACACCAACATTTAAAGCATGTGCTGATAACTACTTGCTCTGATTTCCCTCATTATCAAGCTTACTCCCTCCACCCTTCTAGCATCATAGAGAAACTTTCAAATAGCTTGGGAAAGGCACTGTCCCAACAAAACAATTCAAACATTTTACATGGCCTGGGGTCAGCAGGCACCGAGGCAAATTACTTCATTCCCAAATTTCTTGGTGTACTGCAAGTCTAAAATTTGTAACAACCAAAAATTTACAGCAGCACAGATTTTCCTGGGGAGAATTAGGACATTTTACAAAAATGCAGCAATGTATTTTTCAATGCTAAGTGGACAATTTGCGTTTATCACGCCAGGTGAATAATTCAGGTGTGGGGAAAAAAAAACCAAAAACATTCTGATATCTGGCCAGTCTAGAACATCTACATCTGGTACACAATCACTGCAATGTTATTGCAGCTGTGAGCAGCCATCTGCACCTCAGCAATGTCCTGAGGCAGCCAGAGCCACCAAACAAGGGGACCACACTGGCTCTTCCCCGTTGCCAGCCCCAAACCCTCCACTGGTGTTGCTTTCCATGCTCAGCATGTGAAAATCCAAGTGCATTTTCTTCCCAGAGAAAGGAGCAAGTCTGACTTGACAATTTTTCTTTTTTTTTTTTCACTGCCTCCTTAGAAATTCAGGTCACAGGCTTCATGGAAGACTTCTCAGATTACCAGAGTGATGCACAGCAGCAGCCTGGCATCCTCAAGTGTCAGGGAAGTAAAACCCAATTCAGGGAGGCACAATGTGATATTTATTCACATTTGAAGTCCTGCTTTGTTGCTTAACACCTTTTAAATGCAAAGGCATTTAAAGATTTGGAAGCAAGGGTCCCCTTTCAGTATTTCAAGCCTCTCTGCTGCCTTTTCCACAACAGAAAATAACCAAAGGAGTAACCCAAGCTTGCTGAAAGGTCAAGGAAGCAAACCTCATTCCTCTAGATACAAAGAACAAACAAAAAAAGTAATGGAGGAAAAAAGCCAAAATAAATCCAAAAACCAAGAAAATTTCTGGGTGTTTTAAAGTTATTCCAGAGGGGGAAACATAATCATAAAAAAGGACACAGGGCTTCCCCACTCCACCATTGGAGAGCTACCATGCAGATGGGGCTGCACTTCTGACAGACTCTCCAATCTCCTCCCCGCGTGCCTTGGGCAGCAGCAAGCGTACAGCTTCTGTTCCTTTTTACCTACAAGGATTATTCCTTTCTTCCTCCCCCCTTGCCATCATTTCTCAAGACTATGAACATGATTCTTGGACAGCAGCAGGTGATTAACCTTTGCTGCTCCTCGCTCCCCGCGCTGCGTGCCACACTGATCCTCCCCCTGAGCCCTCCCTGACAACACAGCATTTCCCACCAGGAACAACGACTGAAACAGGAATTAAAACAGTTAAACAATTACAACAGGCTCATCACCAAGCATGACCAATGGAGCAGACAAGTCCCAGCCTGAGAGATCTGCCCACACTACAGGTGCACATCCTGGCTGCACGGAAGGCTGAGCCAAGGCTCTTTTCCCTCAGAACAAGCAGTTTAATTACCATGCTGCTGTAAATTTTTTGGTTCTTGAAAATTTTAGACTTGCAGTACACCAAGAAATTAGGGAATGAAGGAATTTGCCTCGGTGCCTGCTGACCCCAGGCCATGTAAAATGTGTGAGTTGTTTTTGTTGGGACAGAGTATGAGGTTCCTGAGCAGATCACGTGAAGGACAGTGTCTTTCCCAAGCTATTTGAAAATTTCTCTATGATGCTAGAAGGGCAGAGGGACTAAGCTTGATAATGAAGGAAATTAGAGCAAGCAGTTATCAGCACGTGCTTTAAGTGTTGGTGTGTCTATAGTATTTCACAGATCAAATGTGAAGGTGTAAGCAGGGGCCTCGAGCATTAATTTCAGTTTCAGGGCTGAAAGCTGTTTGAGATATGTGTACTTATGGATTCTGGAAAAACTGACAGCAGTTTTTGGGGAAGACACTCTGGAGCTCACCACCTCTCCTCAGTCTGCACACTGCAGGGACAAAGCTGGCTTTGGAATGTAGAGTTTGCTTTCTCCTTTTGTTTCACTGATGCAAGAGAACACACCAAGGATGAACTGGGTAATAGCACTGCCACCTCTTGATTTTAATCTCACAAGCTTTGTGGTATTTTCCTCCCCGAAGCTCTGGCTCTTGGATTTCCACACATGGGAACACTGGCAAAATTTTAGCATAAAGACCACCACTGGCCTCCTGTGTATGCCCAGAGGGCCCTGTTTTACAGGGAACTGCATGGTTTTGGTGATCAATTCAGAGTTTTCAAGTACCCAGCCAAAAGCAGCTGTTCTGAGCTTCCCCTTTGGCACACTGTTCAGGTCCTGCTGTAGAACGCACCAGGTCCTGCCTCAGAGCAATGGTGCTCAGCCACCTGCTCCCTTGCACAGCAGCACAACTCAGTCACACTCTGGATGGCTGAAAAATCCTAGAGAAAATACCTGTGGCCACCTCTCATTGCTAAGAGACCCTACAATCCAGCAGCCCCACAAAAAAGCCCAGCCCAGAAGGCAAAGCCCAAGCTCCGAGCAAGCCCAGAGCGCGGAACAGAAAAGGAAAATATCCACTGTGGTTTCTAGCAAAGAAAGCTCTGCAAGGAGAGCTCCAAAACCCTCACTCAGCCAGAGGGGCAGCTCTTGGGACACAGCCAAATCCAGTGTCTGGACACAACTTGGGCACCAGCACCCACCTCCCTGAGCCCCAGCACCAAAGCTCAGCCCCTGGTCCCCAGCACAGGACAGAACATCTCTCCTTCCTGGCTGCAGCCAGGGAGAACCCAGCTCCCTGCCAGCACAAGAACCCAGAAGAAATAAGCATGTTTTTGTTTTTATTTCTGAGGTTTCAACCCCAACATTCTGTTTTTTCTGACGCTTTAGGTCTGAAGTTAACAAACAGAAGCAAAGTGTGGAAGCAGAAGTTCGAGCAAATTTCTGTCAAATTCACCAAACTTATAGCTCAGTGAGACAAGAACGTCTTTTTTGCTATTCCTCAAGGATATTTTGTTACTAAACTTACAGCAATTTATTCTGCTAACGTTCCCCCTAGTGAAAGCAAGGTTTGGCAACTTGCAAGGCAGGAACAAATTTTTACTTTTCATTTTGCTGGGATAAAATTAATTTTGCTTGAGGGAAGGCAACTTTCAATTGGATTGAGGCTCAAGGAGGAACAGGAAAAAAGGGAAAACAAAACACTAAATCACTCATGTGAAGAGTGAATAGGATGCTGTATTTGCTTGGGAAGAAGGCCTTTCTAAACTCTGAAGTTTTCTGGACACGACAGAATTCACACCACATAAAGCCCACCACGTGCATAAACAAAAGAGAGGAAAGGGATCAGAATGCTCAGCTCCACCCTTGGGGGTCTGGGTGTGTGGTTCAGTGCCAAAGGGGCTCCAAAAACACAGCCACAAGTATTCAGCAAGGGTTACCTGCTCCACAGCCAAGCACTACAAATTACACTACCATGAGCTGTGACTCACTGGAGAAATATTGATAAAGTTGCTTTTGAAATAAGATGAGGAAATGTAAAAAAAAAAATAATTGCACAAAAACTTCTTTGGCTGTTTAATTTAAGCACTTTTATGCCTGAGGGTCTAAATGAATGCAGGGAGATCTTTTTGTTCCTGCAGCAATCAAGTATTTCCTGCCATTACTGATAATGACTTTAAAACAGCACATTTAAGCAGGGCTGTTACTTTATTTTCTGAGGTGGAGTGGAGCCTTTCTGAGGTGGAGTGGAAGTGCTGAAGAGGGGGAGGAAAGAAGGTGATGACAACTCATCAGAGGAAGCATATGTCAGTCTGGTGAGGAGCTGGCACCAGGACCTGGCCACCCCCTCCTACCTGAACCTCCAGACATGTGACATGCCACCCTGACACAGCCCCAGAGCCTGTCACCTTCTGGCAGATAATAAAACAAAGAAGAGCAAGCTTTGGAGCCCCTCCAGGGCAATTTGAGTTCTGAATCTGGCAGCACAGGGACCTGACCCAATGTTAAACCAGCTTAATTCTTTTTCTTGGCCTCCAGTGGGTGAATCACGTTTCTGAACAGGACTGGGTGAGTAAATGATACTTTGCCTGAATTGACACAAGTCATTCTCACTCTTTCCTCATCTTTTGCATGAGCTGAAACTGTCAAACATGGCCCAGAATCACAAGTGTTTCATTTTAACAGTATCACTACTCCAGTGAATAAACTGTTCAAATTGCTTTTGTCCATCTCTAGTCCCACACACCTTCATGTGGATACCACAAGGACAAGAGGATGGGTAGGAGACAGGAGATACTGCCATGAGAAGCCACCAAGATCCAAGAGGGAGGGGACAAGCAGCTCTGACTGCAGGGCTGGACACTCAGAGGAGAGGCAGCAAGAGACAAGAGGCTCCTTAGAAAAGACAGCAGGATGCTCTGTGGTTCTGCTTCCACTCAACACAACCACAATCAGCCACAGGACCAGAGCCCATGATGGGCATTTCTAAGAAAAAGGTCAAAAAAAACAAAACAAAAAAATCCTAAAAATGGTCTTTAGGCTGGAATCAGTCCATTTCACCACTTTAGTATTTCTACAGTTTTTGTTGCAATGGCAAAGGGAGCAAAACCCCCACTATCTGGAGCAGTTCTGATGATGAAATGATACTAGATAGGTCATTGGATAAACCATCAGGAAATGAAAGCAGCAGTTGGCAAATGTCATGGCAGGCATTCAAATGAGCCTGCAATCACCCGAGCAGCTAAAGAACACAGACCCTCCCTTTAGCAGGTCAAGGTGTGTTTATTGCCAACACAGCACAGAAGCCAAGCACTGCAGAAAACCACAGCACATTTTAACAGGAGGCATTCCACTCCCCTCCACCAGCAGGTGAGGCAAAACTGCTTTCTTAAACAACCCACTTCTGCCGAGCTGCAAGGTGTTTATACAGGTTCACTTGGGAAGTAAGCAGGGAAAAAAAAAAACCACTTTTCAGGCAGCCTTTCCCTCCTGACACCTGCTCAAGGAAGGAGAAGCACCTGCAGGCCAACACATGCTGGAGGGAGGTTTGAGCTCTGCAGATTCCCAGGTCACAGGGGCCCCCAGGCTTTGGTTATACAGCACTCATGCATTATGCTTAGCAGCACCACAAACTGCCCCAGTTTCCCTGAGCAGCCCTTGGAGAAGGAAAAGGCAGCTGAGCTTGGTGAAACCCCAAGTGCTGTGCCACCATTTGGGACCTGATCCAAAGGGAAGGACTGTGCTGCCCTGGGATGGAGCTTTCCAGCAGCTCTGCCTGACAAGCACAGCTCCTGCTGCCAGGGCTGTGCCAGGATTTGAGCCACCCTGATTCTGGCCACACTTTCAGACATGAAAGCACAGCTGACACCACTTTGCTCTCTGCTGCTGCAACATCACAGGCAGCACCACTGCCACTGATGTGCCCATGCCCCCCTGACAGCTCTTTTACTCACTTGTTTGCTGAGCAGCACAACTGGTGCATCCTGCAGGTCATCCTCAGCCCACTGAGCTCAACAGGTATCTTCCAGAGACACTGAATTTTGGGAGTGAAACGCTCCCAAATGCTTCTGACTGCCACCTGGCCTAACACCAACAGTACTTAACACTACTTAATGTTATTTGCATTTGCACTGTGACAAACCCAAACAAAACCGACAAAACCACAGGCAGGACCTTAACTCTGTTACTTTCACTTCCTTTCTGCAGTACTTTGCATCAGTTTCTACTACGGGATGTCACATCATGACAATTTCAAGAGGAAACAGTAATTTCACACATCTAGGTATTTCTGCTTTCTCTCTCCTGAGAAAACACAGGGTTCTCAGTAGTTATTGCTCTACTTTCTGAAAAAAAGGTGGGGGGAAACTCACACACCACAAATAAAATCTCCCATGCTTCCTACAGACCACTCTATTTGGTGAGGGCAGCAGGAACAGCTGCAATGGTGAGACAGAAGGTGCTGAGCACAGTGGGAGAAAATATTACTGCCAGTGCTGATGTGAGGCTGCAACACTGGGTCTGCACAGTGCCACAGTTATGCAAACAAGCAAAAATTGAGGAAGAAGAATTTTTGTACAAGTTTTTGCTGTCTAAAAAAGACCATAATCATCCATCTGTCCAGAAATGTTATTAAGGATTATGGCAGAGGAAAAATTATAGGCAGAGAAGTGCAGCCAGAACTGGATTTGTTAGAATTTCTCCTGAGGCATGTAACCTACATTAGTCCTGAAGAACAGAGAAAAACCCTTCCCCTCCTCTCCCCAAAACTTGAGGAAATGCATGTATGGACTTAAAAATAAGCAAGTCTTGGCAGTACAGATGTGAGGAAGCCACCAGCAGGACTGGGGAGCTGGAGGCAGCTTTCATTCCTACCTGGCTCAGTGCAGTTTCTGATGTAGAGCTGCTGTCCCCCATCCTCTGGAACGTCACTCACGTTCTGCTCACGCGCCTGCAGGAGCTGCCGCCCGCTCCACTCGTCACCATCTCCCACAGAATAGCTCAGGGCATCATAACCTGAAGGAAAAGAGCAGTGGATACATGAGGAAAGGCAACTCCTGATCACCCTGAAGCAGCCAGAACATTTGCATTTCCAAAGTCCCATGCCCCCTTGGGTTTGAAAGGGCAGTGGTTCTAAGCCCACTGGAATGGGACACTGCCAGCAGCTCCCCATCCCACAGGAGCCATGTGCATTCCTCCACAGCTCCTGAAATTTATCCCAGGAGAGCATCTCTGTTCTCCCACCCAGCACCATCTGACTGAAGGCAGAGCACGCCTCTGACTCGTTTCCACACCTCCAGTAACAAGAAATATCCAGGAACACGAGGGGCAGTACTTGTCTCATTACCTTTGACTCAGCCCCTGCTCTGCTCCCCCTTCAGCTTTTCCTTGGTGCTGCTGCTAAGTGAAGCTCTGTTTTAGCAATGTCAACAAGACAGCTGGCTGATTTCTACAATGTTCCTGGCACGAGGCTGGTCAGCCCTGGCAATGCCATGTCTGCCTAATCAGCTGGACCAACGTGCTCATGTGTCAGTTCCGTGCCTCCTGTGCTGGTTCAGATTCAAGGGAGGAAGAAAAAACTCTGGATTTTTTTAAGCCAGAAGGAATCCACACACACCAAATCAGCCCTCTTGCAATGGAGACCTTGCAGCCCCCCAGTAACAAACAGCATCTGAGAGGGATTTCCTCCCAGCCATTCATCCCCTTCCCAACAAGCAGAACGTGGGCTCTCTCACAAGGACTTCTGAATTATTCCCAGTTCTGTCCACTACTTTGGGAACAGATCACAGGCAAAAAAAGCAGTGGGATAGAGATTCAAATCTTGGGCCAATGCCTCAGAGGGTGATTAAGGACAAAGGAAAAGGTTTTCTGCAGGTCCCAACCCTTGTGTTAGGCTCCCTGGCACACCCAGTTGAGAGGGCTGCCCAACCTGAGACTTGTCTGCCTTGCCCAGATCATGCTCTGCTCAGGCCACTCCATGCCACGCCAGGAGGGAATGTTTGGGAAAAGGGATGTCTGGGAATCTGCATCCCACACCATCAGCAGTAACTGGCACCAATGCTCTCAGGATACATAGGAGTCATCTGGGTGCATGTCTGGGGGAAGAGCTGCAGCTGCACAGGCAGCCTGAAGCACCCCCGTTTTCTAAGCAAAAAAAAAACCCATTTACCTTGGTAAACCAAATGCCATCATTTGAAGCTTCAAGCACTTTGTCCTCTCAATGCTTTACAAATGTTAGAGAATAGAATTTGCTGTCAGTTTAGTCTGTGAGCACCAGTAAGATTAAGCTGATGGAAGCGGGCTGCATTTCCAAGAAGGAGCACAAGCGGTAATGCAGCATCAGGCTTCTCCATTAACAACAAACACTCTGGTAGCCTGAGCAAAGCAGTTTCAGTTCCACATACAAGCTGCTTTCAAAGCAGAGGAACTCTTTTCCAAGCCAGACAGGCTTCTCTGTGTCACTGCATGGAGCCATGGCATGAGGGAGGGAGGACACAGGGACTGCCACGGCCCCCGACCTCCGGCAGAACCTCTGCCTTTCTTGGCTGGCAAACTCTTCCAAGCGAGGGGTAAAGAAGAAGAATGTCATTTAAGGTGACTTTGGAAGGGGAAAAGCTTCATTTGGCAACAGGAGTGTTTATAAAGGCTACATCCAGCACTGACAAAAATCAGAGGACATAGCAGCAGACCTGGTCCACGGCTGGGCTCGACGTGGTGACTGACACCAGGAAAAGCTCTCCTCTGGCACCTCCAGGCTGGAGCAGGGCCAGCTGTCTGTCCCACAGCAGAATCTGCAGCCCACCACCCCCAAAATCCTGCCTAGGCCATCTCCATTCTAAAACAGATTTCACTCAGCAGAGCAATAGAAAACAGAAGTTAGAAAGCAACTTTTGCAGAGCTTTGGCCTTCCAAGGATTTCCCTGTGAAAACAGGGACACATGGAGATTTTAACCTTGCTAACAAGGACGCTCAGTGACACATAAGAGGGTCCCTGTGGTTTCCTCATGTGCTGGCACCAGTCTCCCTGTGGTGTGGTGGAGGCAGCTCAAGGCCTGCCCTGCTTTAGGTGCTGGCACAAGGCACAAGCACCAGGGGCATCACCTCAGCCACAGAATTCCACAGCAGGGCTGCCAGGCCACCACCACCATGGCCAAACTCTTCTCCCCAAGGAAAAGCAGGAAAACTTATAAAAAAGAAAGCTAACAGTTCTCTTTCTCAACTGTAGCTATTCAGGATTGGATGATTTTTAATGGGAACCACAACAAAGAGTTTTCTTCATTTTCTCAGCAGAGGTAAAGACTGCTAAACATCCTGCCTCAGCTGCAGTGCCATTTTGGGCAAGTGAGATGGAATGCTTTCCTTATTAATGTTCTAGCTGCTGGCTTTATACTAAAGCAACACTATGACATCCTCTAAAGCTCTGGTACAATGAAGAGTTTTTCCAAAAGTTCTGTACCATAGTGTATTTCAAAGAGAGAGAATTACTTTTCCAAGCACTGAACAAGGTATTTTCCACAACTCCAATTACCCAGCACCAGTCTTACATTACACACTCAGAACCCAGGTTCTGGAGAGCTTTACTTGCACTTCCTCCTCGAGATATTCCCATGGACAATAAGCACATGAGTCATTTTTCCCTGTCTTTGTGCCTGCTCTGCATTTCATAACAGAACTAAGACAATGCGGACGGTGCATTTCGAGCAGCCTCTTTCCATAAGACAGGGAGAGCACGAGTGCGTGCTTGTTGGGAACTCCTGTCCCTGCCAGGCCCAGCCTTTCCAGCAACACTGCTCACCTGTTCCACTTCTGAGCATGGAAGTGAGGTGGAGTGGAAAAAAAAGGACTGATCAGACGGCTCAGAACTCCTGGAAAGGCTCTGTGTGTGACCCAGATCTCCACGTGGGAACTCAGAAGCTCCTTACACTATTCCAGATGGCTCTGGCTGGAGTTTACAACTTTCAGTGCTCCAGAAACACAGCCAAACTCATCCTGGCTGCACTTCCCAGCACGAAGAACACCACCTTACAATGCTGAACAACATCCCCACGTTCCCCAAGTGCACTCTGACCTCACAGGCACATTTATTTTCAGCAGCAAGCAAGGCACAGGAACCCCAACGAGATGGAACAGCAGACACCCAGCTCCTACAAGCTGCAAAGAAGGCTGATGTGGAGATGGGGGTCCCATGGAGCTCCCAGCAGCCAAAGGAGACAAGAGCACCCAACCCCAGAGCTGGAAGAGGAGGGAAAAACTCATCCACTGCAGTGGAGGATCTGCCTCAACAACGCTGAGGTGAAGAAAGGCAACAGAGATGGAAAAGTGCTTGTGAGCAGCCAGCTGGAGCATGGAAGAGCTGATGGGCAGGGGGCTGGAGCAGGGAAGACCTGACAGGCAGGGCCTTTCTCTGGCACAAAGCACTGCTGCACAGGAGAGCTGGCAGGTATCCACAGCTCCCACTGACAATAAACTACTTTCTATGCAAACTGCTGGCCAGAGCCAAAAACAGCACAGCTTTTCCGAAATATGCTTGCCCTTCCTCCTCTCTCGTCTGTCCCTTTTATCTATTGTTCTCATGGTGGCAGCTTTGGGTTTTGGAGGGCTGGTTTCACAACCAGCTGAATTATCTCTGTCTCCCTGAATCGCTCCTGCAGTTATTACAACAGGGAAATATTTCGGGGGAAGGAAAAAAGCTGGAACGAGCACGAGCTTCCACATAAGCCAGCGCAGAGGTGGAGAGCAGTGGTGTGGTGGCCTGAGGACAGAATGATGAACCCTGGTGGAAGATCAGCACACAGATGAAGGAGCTGCAGCCCTGCAGCCATGTCCCTGTAGCTGCTGGCCCCAGACCCTCAGGGACATGTCCAGGGAGCCCCTGCACCATCAGACCCAGTGCAGACAGCCACCACAGGATCTGAGCTTGTGATTGCATAAACATGTCATAAATGGATTAGCCCTTTGCCTAGGCTGATTTGGGAGATGCTTTTCTTCCAAAATCATCAGCAGCCAGGACCATAAATACAGCATCCTCAGGGGAAAAAAAATCCCGAACAACAAAAGCCCCAGAAATCCTACACCTGGCTTTGGCAAGCAGCCTGCTCCTTACACCTGATTTCCAAGCTGTATTTCCATGGATTTCAAAGCTGTATTTCCTGACCTACATGGAGAGGTGCAGAAGGGCAGGGAAAGCACACTGCTGATAATACCTGCACCACACAGGTGAGGCACAGAGGCCAGAGCCAAGCTGCAGGCAGCACCCAAGCAGGGCAGGGTCCCTGCACCAGCAGCCCCTCGCCACACACCCTCCCACATATTTTCTATGTGGTCACCAGTAGAAAAAAAACCCCACAGCCCCCACAAAACCTCCAGCTCCCACAGACCTCCAGGGAGGCTCCCCAGCTCCCTCCTAAGGAGCACAGAGCCCGCTGAGGGTCCCACGAAGCTCCTGCCCCTCCCAGCCCAGCACCGCTCTCAACAAAGCCCAGCTGGAGTCGGGAGGGCAGAGCACACTCCGAAGGTCCAACAACAGCTCCACAGTTCTCATGGCAACAGTAAAATGTGACTTTTGGTTTATTTTAACTCTGAAAAGCTGCCCAACCTCTGGAAGTGAAATTTCCACACGCGTGCTGCTGGGGCCTGCCTCTGCTCCACCCTGAGAGGAAAGAACTTCAAGGACAGGCAGAGCTCAGCAGAAAGGCACCCATGGCTCATCAAGCTCCAGGTGAAGTGCCTGCATTACCTCACACAGCAAAGCCCAGAGGATGGAAAAGTATCCCTGCAAGAGATGAACAGACTCCCCAAGAACGCCTTGGTTCCTACATCCCAAACAGTGCTGGGTTAAGCTTAGTTAAGTGAAGATAAAATTCTGTCTTCTGTTCCCTACTGTATTGTGCCAAAAACTGTTACTGGATATGTGATTATTCCAAGCTTCCACGATTGTTCATTACCAGTTTTTGCAGAAACTCACGTTTTCTTTAGTATTTGTATCAGCTTGACCATTTCTTTAGTATTTGTATCAGAAAGTGACCATTCTGTTCCTCTTGATCTATGCCTAAGTGCAAAAGGAACAGTCCTGCACCTGGTAAAAAATACCACTTTTTTACTTCTCCCTGTCACAGCCTTGTGTGACTTGGTTCCTCTCTAAAGTAAACAGGGTTTTACTCCTCCTGACAATGTTTTCATGCTTCTATTTCTATAAAACTATTCCACAGTTTTACCATGGACATACTTCTGTGACCCTGCTCAAATTCAGATAATTCTCGAGGCAGCATCTTCCCACTGGCCTGTACAACAGCTCTGGCTACTGTGATTCCCTGCTCTGGTTTCTCAGGGATATCTCACTCCCTGCTGCCACTCTCATCCCATTAGCATTTCACCTGGCACAGTGCAAAGTCTGGGCACTGCTGGCACCATCTCTGTGCTTCACAGCCCTGGAGTGCCCACCGTGATTTCCAGAGCTCGCTGGCACTGTCACATTTCCTGAAAAATCCCTTCACCAGGATTTCTTCTCCTGGGAAGCTGAGAAGCTTCAGAGAAAAAGGAAAACCAATATTATCTCATTTTTTTTTCCTTCTCCTGTGTTTTGCTGCTTTGGAATGTGGTCTGGAGAGTGTTTATCCAACAGGTGATTGTTTGATTGGTTTCATGTGAATTGTTTTGACTTAATGACCAATCACAGCCAGCTGTGTCAGACTCTGAGGAGTCAGTCAAGAGTTTTTATTATTCATTCTTGTTAAGCCTTCTGTCTGTATCCTTCTCTTTCTTTAGTATAGTTTTGGTATAGCATTCTTTAATATAATAAAATAATAAATCAGCCTTCTGAGAACACAGAGTCATTCCTCACCTCTCACCTCATCCTGGGGACCTCAAAAACACAACACAGCACATCTCCCCTGACAGAGTTGCTGTCCTCTCCTTCTGCCCAAGCATGGGACAGTCTCCTAACATCAGAAAGCCAGAAAACTGCTTTTGCCTCCTCCTGGTCCTATGGCTGTCACAGAGGAAAACAGAAGGAGTAGGTGAAGCAACATCCTTCACATTACCCTGCTGCAGGCACCAGCGCTTTCCCCCCTGCCCCAAATAAACAGAAGGGAAATTTTCAGAGGCAGAAAAGGGAGATGGAGAGCAAATTCCCCTTTCCAACACATCCCTGAGGCAGCTCCTCTCCCTGACCCAACTCCTTCCCGTGCGTCTCGCCCTCGTCCCAGCTCCCTGTGAGGGATGCCAGGGAATCCTAAAGCACATCCAGACCCCCTGCTCCTTCCCTTTCCCACATTCCACTAGCAAACCCTGCTCACAGAAGGCAGGAGTGACAGCAGCAAGGCTGTGCTACAGGTGGCTGCACATCTGGGTCATCCCTATCAAAACCATCCATCACGATTTCCCTTCTTCATGGTAGACAGAGAGGAAAAAAAAAAAAAGAGCAGCAATGAATTAATCTCCAGCTGACTTTCCATCACTAACAGAGCTACTTTTTATACCATTCCAAGATCCTGTGGCTGCTTGAACCTGGCAATCATGACCTTACAAGGCTGGAAAAGCAGCACTTGAGAGCCTCACTGTTACCAGACAGACCCTTGTTTCTCGGAAGGATTGGGTAACGTGTTACAGAAAGAGCTAACTCTCTGGAGAAGGCATTTATCTTTTTAAAAGCAGTGAAAAAAACCCCAGTTTTTCAATGTTAAAAGCAGTGAAAAAACAAACTGCATTTCAAGGCCCTGTGACAGGGGTGAATACCTGGGGTTTGACTGGGGGGGGTTTGTGCTTGGGAGCTGAGCAGTCACTGCTCCTTCCCCCACATTTATGAATTTCTCTCCTAATTTTGAGCTGACACAGTGGGAGGAAAGACGGTTTTGGGTCAGATGAAATGTTTCGGTGGAATAAAAGATTTCATTTGGGTTTGCTCTCTTTTACACTTCTAGCTAAATAGAATTCCGCAGAATTCAATTTAGTCTGAAAATACCATAAAAATGTGCTGGGGGAAAAAAGATAGCAGCTCTTCCACAAAAAAAACCAAACCAAAACAAAACAAAAAATGGGGGAAGCCATGACTTTATCCCAGTTAAACTGAAAAGTGACACCCTTGCAGCTTTGCCTGAACTATTTCTATCAGTGTCCAAGGCCAGGCTGGACAGGGCTTGGAGCAACATGGTTTAGTGGAAGGGGCACTAAAAACAAGCCACCCCTCCCAGGAAAGAAAGGAAAACAAAAAAAGACTGTCATAAGCCCTGGCTCCCACTCTGGTATCTCTGATGATAGGGGAAACATCACAAAAGAGAGATTTTTTTTTTCATGCTTTTCTCCACAAAAGATGATGAAAAAACTGGATCTTGCATAAAAGTAAACAAGCATGAGCGATGAAAAGACTGTTTCTCCTGTCCTTTTGCCCTACATCTCCTTTCCCCTTGTGTTTCCCTGCACCACCACCACATGAATCTGTAATTGGTATTTGTTTAATTGCTGTTATTTACTGCTTCCACAGAGCTGGAAAGGCACTTGGGGAACAGAGACAAGCCTCAGCCCCAGACAAGACAGTGGCTCTGGTATTTAACCCCACTGTTTGGTACCAAGTCTGGATTTGCTGCCTAAAAGCCCTCCTAACACGGGGAAAATTCACTGACAGCCAGCCCTCCCAGGCAGTGCAGAGCTGCAGGGACAGAGTGAAAAGACAGGGATAAAATAGAGTGGGACAGGAGTGTGGAGGAGCTGGGAATTGTGAAACAAGCAGCTGGGAACAGAGGTGTGAACCCAGGCTTGGCAGAGGGAGGGAGCACTGGAAATTCCCCTTTTCCTGCATCTGCTCAGAAAACCCCTGAGATGATTCTTGTCAGTGCTGAGAACACGCTGAAGGGCAGCCTGTAACTGACAGGGAAAGCTGAGTTCCTGACACCAAGGCAGCTTGGTTCCCAGGAATTAACAGCTGGAATTAACATGGGAGAACAAGGTGCAGGGTGCCTGTGGTCCTGTTCCCTGTGCTCCTGTTCCCTGCCACTGGCCAGCAAACGGAGCTGGTGGCTCTGAGAGCAGGAGGGAGCACCCACCCCACGGAGCATCCTGGTGGAGAAAGCCTGGCTCCACACCCCCCTGTCACCACAAACAGTGGCCCCCACAAAAAAAAAAAATCATTGCCCTCCTTCAGAGCCATCTGCGTGTCCCCAAGCCAAGCTGAAAATCACCTTAGTGACAGAGAGTGTTTTCCCTCAGGTAGCCACTCCATTAAATATTAAAAGAGCTATTACCTTTCGGGGATGCCAGTGCACTGGCTGTGTCCATTATTTATGACATAATGGTATTCATCATGCATTTTATCCCATGCTCCTATCTGTTGATCTCATAACAGGCCCTCGTAACACCATTTTAAGCAATTAATCCTACCTTAATTACAGACAAATATATCTATAAGCCTCAGGACATCTCTTTCTCACATTTATTAGGAGTAAGCAAACATATCTAGAAATAAATCTGGTAGTCAGGGAAGAGAGACACATTGCAGTTAAGACTGTCAGCTTGGGCTAGCTGGAAAAAGTCTTGTCCTGCCACAGATCCCTCCCATGACATCCATTTCCCTGCTGGTGGATGTGGCTGTGAAGCCCAGGATCACTGAGCACGTGGGTGCCAGCCCCAGCACTGGCAGAGCCTCAGGGGGCAGGGAGGTCCTGCTCACCCCCCTCTCCTTTGTGCCTCCAGGTCCTTTTGCCCAGTCCCACAGGAGGGAATCAGTCCTGGGACCCCTCCAGCAGAGGCAGCTGCTCAGCCTGGCGTCCCTCTGCTGCAGACCCTGAATTATAACAGGACTCCTGTCCTCCCTCCCATGCCCAAACCAACACAATGGTGACTGAAAAAAACACTTTTAAAGGAGGGAAGGGAAAAGGGACGAGGGGAAAGGGAAAGCCTCTCTGGACACATCCAAGAAGCTCCTCATAAATCACCACAGATCAATACACAGAACTATCAAAAACTACCCCTGCAGATTTTGCACTGGTCCTTATCAGGGTGGCCCTGGAGGAGCACAAAGCTGCTGAAGCCTTTCAAGGGAGATCTGTGCTAAGGCTTGGCTGAAGCTTGTAGAGGCTCCTTAGCAGAGCCCTGAAATGCCCCTAGAAGCAGATAACATGGATGCAATCCCTGCCCAAACTGGCACCTACACTCTTACTTCTTCCACCTGGGAATGTTCCCTACCTGCTGGAAAAGACAAGCACAAAGGCAGCAGGTACCAGTCCCCAGCAGCACCCCTGCCCTCCTCTGAGAAATGGAGCCAGCCTGGAATGCTACAAAGTGTTTTAAGGAAATAAATAACACTACAGAGAGGAAAAAAAAAATTGTTTTTAACCAGAGGTCCTGGAAGAAAAGGATAGCGCTCCACATCATACCAGAATCAAGTGTTTGAGGCTGTCCTTTCTTTATAAGGCTCTAAGCCAGGCAGACCCTCCAAGAAGCTCTTTATTCTTTATTTACCCTGAAGTGAGACACTGCAGACCCAGGTTTAATCCACTGCTCTACTCTTAGCCCGTGAGGTGACCTTGGACAAGTTGTTCTGTCCAGATTCTCAGCTGGTGTCAGCTGGCACTGTGCCACCACAGCCAATTTAAACAATTTGAGATGCCAGCCCCAGAGCCCCCAGGTCCTCAGCCTCCCTGCCCTGAGCAGCTCTGTCACCCCCATGCCCCAGGGGCACCGAGTGGGGGCAAGAAGAGAACTCACGCTTCCCTTGGACAGTATTTGGTTTTCATAAAATGAAACAAAAAGCCTGGTTTGGTTTTTGGGGATTTTTTTTTTAAATAGCCTTATGATCAAAGCTTTAAAAATATTGCTGTGTGAGGCCCCACCTGGAATTCAGCTCCACCGACACCAGAAGGATGGATGGACCTGTGGGAGCAAGTCCAGAGTAGGCCACAAAGATGGAGACAGGCACCCCTGCAACCTCCCTTTGGATCATTTCTTCATTCAAGAGGCTTTTACATTACTCATTACTCAGTTACTTTCTTGGACAACTCCTCCACTTCTGAACAAGCTTGATTTGCTGCCTCCTCCGATTTAGCGCAAGAACAAATCCAAAGAACACGAAACCCAATTTGTTTTACTCTGTCAACAGCCAGCAGCAAAGTTAACTAACTTGAGGGTGGTTTTTTAAGCGCTGCCTGCCTCTCCTGCCATGCCACTGCTGTCCCAGCTGGAGCACAGAGCCAGCAGCACCTTGCTGTGAGCACAGCTGATGGAACCTGCTGAACAACAAGCTGTGTACAGCTGGGACCAGGTTCCCCTGAAGTGAATTGCTGCGCTGTCTCAACACTCATTTACAAGAGATTCTTACTGCCCCATCCTCTCAACAACACACAAATCAACTACCATGTATATGTGCACTGAGAATTGGAGGGTAGGTTCTTGTCAGAGGAAAAAGGAATGTCCATGTAAGGCTTGTTTCTCCTCCTGCTTTATGTTACAGGATGTTCTGGCCATCTTAGGGAAAAAAAAGCAGTTGAGTCTATCTCTGAATAAGGATGATTTTAATAGCAGACCCTTCAGTTGTTTGTCGCTCAGTTAGCATGTTTTTGGCTTGCATATCAAAAAGATTCTTTTCCTGGACTTCAGCAAGCTCTTTCCCAATCAAACCATTAAAATCTGTGTGCAGCTCTCACTGGATAGGTGATGCCTGCTGCTGTGCTCTGCAATCCCTCAGCCACCACGGGGACAGGCACACTTCCCAGGGCTAATCCACAGGGACAGGGCAGAACACTTGGGGACCAGAGCTCCACCTGGGTACCTGCACTCCTGAGCCTGGAGAATCCCACAAATTCTCTCGTGCCTCAGTTTCCCTCCCTCGCAGTCTGCGGACACGCCTGGTCCCATTTGCCCCGGCAGGACTGGGGGCTGAGGAATGGCCAGAGTGAGGAAGGGCTGGGGTAACCAGCTGAATGGGACCCCAGCACTGGACACACTGCAAGGCAAGCCCTGATCCCGACTGCCTGTGGACACAAGCCCAGCCCTGAGCTGAGCTCTGCTCACACCGTCGGAGGAGCAGCGAGCTCAGGCCAGGCTGTGCCTCCCAGCACTTTACACGGCTGCTGGGCTAGCAGCTCGGCACAGGAATGTCCCAAAACAACCAAAGCCATGCCTCCAAACCCCACCTGACACTCCTTTGTGCCCCAGAGGCTTTTTCCCCTACTAAAAGAAGATATTTCCCCTTCCCAATACACACTCACATCCTGAGCAGCGCCCGTGCCCTGGCCTTGCAGAGCTGAGCAAGAGGAGAATGTGGGGCACGAGATACAGCTGGAGACACACCCTGCTCCCCTCTTCTCCAGGCCATTCCCAGGTCCCAGCCAGGACCTAGGGACCATCTGCTTCCCACAGGCAAGGCTTATAGGCAGATGACATTCCACATTAGCCAAAAGAGTCCATAAAAGGCAAATAAAGTCCCAGCAAGTACTGTCTCACACAGCTTTCTCCCTGGACACCACATCTGGACTCCTCTTCAATGCCTCCCTTCTTCCAGAAGAACAAGGCCCAGGACTTTCCCTGGAGTCCTTGGTACAATGCTCCTAGTCCCAGGAATAAAAAAAAAAAACCAACCCCACCCCACAAAAACAAAACATCAAACCCTAAAAAGGAAATCAAAACAAAAACCGACAAACAAACAAACCAAAAAGAAAGACAGCAAGAAAAACCCAGCTTAAACATCTCCAGTTCACCTCAAGCTTCAGTCTTTATTTTGCCCTGGAGTCCAGCCCTTTCTGCTGGATGCAACATCCTGTCCCACTCCCTTCCCTTCTTTTCCCTCCGACAATCAAGGACTCTGAGAAATCCTGTTATTTCCAGAGTTTTCCCAGCCTGATTCTAAAGAAAAGCTCAGCATCAAGAGACTGTACCCACTTTATTTTTAAATCTGGGCATGAAGCTGAAATCCAGCCATGCAACAGTACAGACACAGGGACTGCTGCACCTATTTCCTGTCTCACGCAGGTACAGCTGGTCCTGTGATTCAGCTGTCTCCTAAATCAGTGATGGAGGCCTCAACATCCTCCCAAAAGTGATGGAGGCCTCAAAATCCTCCCAAATTCCTGGGCACAGCAGGTTCATCTCGCTGTCCCAGCAGCTGCACTGCTATGGATCCCAAGCTGACAAAATCAGGGCTCAGTCTCACCTGAACATTCCTTTGCTGTCTGCTGTGGAGACCTGAGCTCCTGCAGGAGGTGATGCAAGGAGAGGGAATGTGAACCTCGCCATGGGACAAGACAAAGGGATCCGACCCCGAGGGATCTCCAGCTCGCTGTAAATTCCCCATCCAGACGCCCTTGGCAGTAAGTAACAAGGACAGGCTGCTCAGGGCTGTAGGAATCTGACAGTCCAGCAAGGATCCCACAGGGAGGAGAGGCAGAACACCTGCATCCCTGTAGGGTCAGCCAAGAACCCATTCACGAGCTGCAAATTACACACATTTACCACCTTGTTTCCACAGGCTTTCCCTTTGATGCTGTGAGTAATGCCGAGCAGCCACAAGGATTTACTCACCGTGCAGCCCTGCTCTCCCGAGAGCATGTCTGCAGGAAGGGATGATTACCATGGAAGGGCCTGGAACACGCTGCCCACACCTGGGCATGCCTGACCACTCCTGCCCAGAAAGCCACAGCAGCGGAAAGAAATTAGGATGAGGTTACCAGTGGCTTTTGGCATCGCTCTGACCTGGCTCCTGCTGATAAAACCCAGAGCAGAACAAAGCTTTTCAACATCCCCAGTGCTCTCTAAAGCCTAAAGACTGCTCTAGAGAAGGGCAAGGAAGGCATGGCTACAAAAAAACTATAAACTCTCTAAATTTGTTTTTAGAAATGAGTTGTAGCTCAGCTGTGGGCTGTGAAGGGAGTTGGGAGAGAGAGCACAGTACAGCTCCCATCCCCATGATGCTGCACTGGATCCTAAGGTGCATCCCTCAGACCCCGCACTCCTGTGAACCTCACGTGGTTTCCATTCCAAACCACAAAATTCTGACATTTTCAGGCTCAGGTTTCACGAAACCTGGCTGTTTTCTTCAGCTTTTATTATTAGGGAAGGCTTTATGAAAATTAAATTTTCTATGCTCGTCAACAGGAAGTCCAGAAGGGGTAACTTAAACCACTCCAAAGGAACAGAAACCAGAAAAAAACCCAATGATCTTCCTAGCTACCAGAGAGCTGCCATCAATTTAAAGAACAGAGACAAAACAGAGTGGAGTACCCTGGGACAGGCTAACACCAAGAAGCAGGTCAGGTCCAAGGTGAGGGGAGTTTTCCAATTGTGGGGCTGGATGCTGATCTCCTAAACGACCCTGTCCCACACCAGCACAGACTCATTTTAATGTCTGTATCCTCCCAAGAGGATGCAGGCACAAATACCTGCCACATGAATATATGACAGGTTCAGCCGAGTCTTTTGAGCATCTCTGACCAAAAATGGACAGTGTGACCAGCCTGCCTTTTCTAATTATGGACTACTGAAGATTAGCAGCAGGAAGGAAGTACTGCAAAAGGGCTGGGACAGAACCAACCATGCCCACCCCTCCTCATGAGCTCTGCTGTTCTGACCCACAGCCACCACCCAGGGGCTCTCTGTTAATGCCCCTCACCAAGTCACCTCAGTGTGCTGATTTGGCAATAAACCTCCTTTATTTATCCTGGGCTAGTTTTCTGCTGGGTTAGCCTGCTGGAAAGGCTCAGCTAAGGGCCACCACCATGCCAGAGCCCAGGCAGGAGGCACCAGTGCGGGCAGGAGCGGCCAAAAGCCATGGACAGGGCAGGACTGAGCCTGCACAGCTCCATCAGCACAGGCAGGTGTGCAGCACAAGCCAAAGGAACATCAGCTGCTGAGTCCTTCTGCAATTCTCCCTCTGCCAGCCTGGTGTTCTCTGCGCTGTTGAGCAGCTGGGGCAGCCAGCAGCCCTCTGCCCTCACACCGTGCTGCAGCCAGAGCTCCTGAGCATCCTGAGCACCCTGACCCTGCAGTTCCAGGTGCTGTGCCAGGGTCCACCTCAGCCTTGGCAAGCCAGCCAGCCTGGCACTCCCACAGCACTTCAGTGAAGTGGGCTGCACACAGACCCTGAGATATGGGAGTTCTGAAGGCAGTTCTCCAGCCGCAGCCAGGTGTGCAAGCCCTGCTCTGCTGGCACCTGAAGCTGGTTCTGGTCAGGTCCCCTCAGCCCTGTAAGCAGCACCACACATCCCATCCCTGCTGCTCCCCGAGCTGCTCGACACAAGGGCTCAGTCTCAGTCAGCTGTGGGTGCAGGACCTTGAACAAGTACTAAATAAATGAACAAGTCATTTCCTGCAAGGCCAAACACGCTCCCTGCCAAAGAGGTCACATACCACGCTCTGGCCTGATGCCTCTCCTGAGTTTGTGAGGGTAAATTCCCATATCCAGGGGTCCAACGATTACAGCAATACATCTGGGCTAGGATTACTCAGGCTGAAGCTAGGATTACACTCCACTGAAGAAGTGAGGAAAACAACTGCTTTTGTGCTTTCATTGCGTGACCTCTAAAGTTCGGTTTGGGTTTCTTGGTTCGCACAAACCAAAACACTCCAATCAGGGAGTTTTCACTTTAACGCTCAGCTAGAGGAGCGGGATCTGTCCCACCAAGGTTCTTCAGAGTTATTTTGGCAGGAAGGAGATCTGTAAGGAAAAGCCCTTTGAGGCAGGGCCCGTGACAAAGCGGTCAGGAGCAAACAGCCGACGTGGCTCATTCCAGCTCCTCCAACCAGCACAGGGGTGGAAGGCGGACGTGCCCTGGGATCTTTGCTCCCCATCTCTCATCACACCACCCAGGATTGCTCAGAGGCTTTCTAAGAGTGTGTTTTCATGACACGGATGCTTTCAACACACCACATCCCACAAGGAGCGGGCAAATACCAGCCCTGTGAAAAACAGCCTGAGCTTCGTTTTTGGGGTAAGTCTCAGAGCCAGTCAAAACGCATCTGGCAGGCCCTGCTGCACCATGCTGAACACTTCACTCCCATCAAGTTAAAACAAGACTTAAAAGAAACCTGAATCTTCCACACTTGAATCACACAGGCCGCTCCATGTGCTTGGATGTGCCCATCCCCATGAGTAAGGGCTGCAGAATCAGACCCAGCTTTTCCTCACCATCCTGCCAAAGACACAGACACAAAGAAGAAGAGAAAAATCCCACTGACTGATGCCCCTGCTATTTCTGCTGTCCGTGACAGCAAACTGGTAAAAGGCCTGACTCAGAAGCCTCCCTTGAAAAACCTGAATCATTACAATTGAGAAGGCAGTCTCATATAATGAAGTCTCCACTCCTCCCTCTCTTTAGAATAGAGAATTCGAGTCAGACTGACGGGGGGATAGAGAAGGGGGAAAAAAATAAACCCAACCTCACACTTTGTTCAACCCTTTCTGTGCGGGTGGCAGTCGGGCAGCCAGAGGTTGGCAGCTGGATCTGGGGTCTGCAGGGCTGTGTTTGGTCTCAGTTACACCTCTCAGTTACCAGTGTGACCTCCTTAATGCCAGAGCAGAACCCCAGACTTACACTGCCAGCAAGCGAGAAAGGGGCACCCCAGCTGTATGATCACTGCCCAGACCAACTGTGAACTTGGATTTCTTCTTAGCACCATATCTATTTCCAAAAGCTTGACCCTTGTGGGACAGAGATCATTGGAATGAGCCTCACAGAACACTATAATGTTTTAACACTGTTATTACACATCATTTAACATCAGATCTCAGACTCACTTCACAAAGTAGCCTTATTTTCGAGACCCAGCCAAATGAGACATGGAGAGCTTTGATTAAGGCCCTCAGAAAAACAAGGGGAGCTACCAGAGCAGAATTCCAGAGCTCATGCCCTGTCCCCCCTAGAGTTGCCTCCTCCAGAAGGTTTATCAGCTAGACTGCTGTGGTTACCTGCCTCTTGCCTGCTTCCTGTGGAGACCTGCCAGCACACACACCTCACAAGGAGGCTCTGGCACCCAACACCCTCTGCACACACGCACACAGGTCTGCAGTGATCCCAAAAGCCTGGCTCCTCCAGATCCAGGCCATGGCTGAAACAGTGCCTGAGGGGAAGGGGACTGACAGAGAAAAACTGCAGCACTGGAAAGGAGCGTGCATCATGCAAAGAGGCGATTCAAGCCTAGGTTTCTGAGCTGGAGCACACCTCGACACCAAGGCTCTCCAGGAGCAGCAGTCACTGCAGCACCCCGGGCAAGCCTGTGCCCAACTTCCCACTGCCATTGGTCCCTGTGGCATCAAGGATGTTGGGAGCTGCATATGCCACATGCACTCCAAACAGCACACAGTGAAAACTACCCCAGAGCCTCCTGCCAGGGCAGCAGAGAGAGATGCCAGTCAACACAAAAGCACCGCAGTCTAGTCAAAAGTTTATGCTGGGGATACTAAATGCTGCTTTTATGTGGGAAAAATACTGAAACAACTACAGAGAAATACACCTTTCCACCTCCTGAGCACAACACAAATGCTGGAGAGCATCAGGCTCCCTGAGAGCCCACGCACTTTGGGCCCGTGCAGCGCCAGCGGATGCAGTGGATGCTGTGGTAAATTTCCCCCTGTGACATGATTCTCCCCCCTGTCACTCCTGGCTCTGCGTGGCAAATGCCATTCCTCACCTCACGGATTAACTCTGAGCAAACTCTGATCACAACAGCCAGAAGCAAAGCAGCCAGAGCCCTGACACAAGTCTGCTGCACCAGCTGGGGAATGCTCCGGCAGCTCAGGCAGAGCACAAAGGCACCTGTGGCACCAGCCTTTACAGCAGATGGAGCTCCTTCTGCACAGGCAGGGACCCCAAAACACAGGATGGGAAGGAGCACTGCACTTAAGAGAGCGGAGCACACTCTTCATCTTCCCGCTGACGGGAAGGGGGAAGAGGGCACAGGTGTGGCCCCAGCACCACAGCCCTTCTCACCGGCAGCCTTTGAAGTTTAGGTAAAGGAAGGATGGATATTGGTGTCACACATCTGCATCTTCCGTGCTGGCAGACCTGAATATACCTCGGTACATACATAAACTCCTGTTTACTTACAACGACGCTCATGTTTTTCCTGGCCTTACTTCTTGGAAGCAATCACCACGTTTGTAAGAAAAAGCGTAAGTTTTAGAAGACATGTAAAAAAAAAAAAAGACAATTCAATTAAATTGAGGGCATAAAAGTCCCGAATCTTAAAAACACATCCAAACATCGTTCTACTCCACAAGAAACACTGCGTTCAAGCCGTAGCTGGTGTTTGTGCTCTTCTCCGAACATCAGAGCATTCCTCACACCATGCTGGACACCGTGAAACCCTTCAGACACGTCTGTTTATTCAAAAAGCAAATTCGAGTCACGGAGGCGTACGCTCTTCTTTCCTTAAAGGCAAATAAGCCTTGCCTAAATTCTGCTTACATTCGCGGCTCGGCCGAGCAACAGCGCGAACCGCTGCCCACCGCCCCCCGCGCAGCCCAAGCGGGGCGGGCAGGGCACCCCCGGACCCCCGGGGCTCCGCACGAGGGCTCCGGGCACCCGGTGCCCGCCGGGACCCCCGGGGCGGTCGGGCCCCGCTCCGCCCCGCCAAGTTTCACGCCGCTCCCGGCGCGCAACGCCCCGGCTGGGGAGGGCCCCGGTGGGAACCCCGTGAGGGAGGCAGCCCCGGCGCGGACCCCGTGAGGGAGCCCCGGCCGGCGCGGACCCCGTGAGGGAGGGAGCCCCGGCTGCCCCAGCCCCCGCGGCGCCGCCCTCCGCTCCGCAGCCGGGCTGGGCTGGCCCGGCCGCTGCCCCCCGCCGCGGCCCCGCACTCACCGCCGCGCCCGGCCGCGCAGCCGGCCAGCAGCAGGGCCAGCAGGGCCAGCGAGCACAGCGCGCAGCGCTGTCCTCGCAGCAGCCGCCGCCGCCGCCGCCGCTCCGCCGCCGTGCCCGGGGCGCCCATCGCGGCCGCTCCGCTGCGCTCCGACCGCTCCCCGCGCCGCGCCGAGCCCCGCCGGGCGCCGCAGCGCCGCCTCCGCCCGCCCACCGCGGGCGGGACGGGGCGGGGGCCGCACGGCGGCGGCGGGGCCGGCGGGGCTCGGCCCCTCCTCGGGCAGCGCTCGGAGCGGGCACGGCAGCGGCGCGGTGCCCGCTGCCGGCTGCCTGGCTGGGAGGGGGCTGGCTGGGCATCGCCTTCGCTCGGCGTCGCTCTATCGCACCCATCGCACCTCCCATCACCGCCTGGGATCTCCCGGCATCACCGCCTGGGCCACGGCCTGAGCAGTGTTGGACACAGAAAAGCCCCAGCGCCACTGACCCCTCACCTGTGATCCCGGGCACGGCGGCAGGCAGCCCTCGCTGCCACCCCTGCGCCGTTCAGGGGTTTCTCGTTGCGGGTGGCTGGGGATTTTTCCCCCTCCCTCACGCTCTGAACTTTTTGCCGGGTGAGCACTCACCTGCCCTTCATCCCGGTCCTGTGTGAGCCCTCTTGCTTCTCATCACTCTCCTGGGCACCCTGGCACCCCGGCTCACACACAGGACAGCCCACGCACAGCCACTCCAGCCCTCCTCTGCTGGGGCTGCCGTGCTCGAGAAACCTGGGCCAGCCAGAACCTTTCTTCCCCCCTTTCTTGTAATGTCGTAATTGCTGCTGGAGCATTGACACGAACGCCTAGAGGCTGTGCTGAGCCCGGAGCGCTGTGCACACACCGGGAACAGCTGCCCCTGCAGGGGCCCGCACTTGTGGAGACACACAGGAGGGGCCCTGGAGTTTCACGAGGGATCGACCTTTTTGGCTGGAGAGCCCACCCTCAGCCGAGATGAATAGGACAGCAGAACAAATACCTGGTTACCAAGGTCTGACTGTTGCCCAAGAGCTGCCATGGCACGCCGTACACAGACTGAAATGAAAGTAAACATCACTGTCAGTAGCTCTGGTCAGTTACCAACCTTTCTCAATGAAGACAGTCTCATTCTGGGGCAGCAACAAATTACGTGCACCCACCCTCTCCTGAAAGGGCTTCTGCCAGTTCTGAACTTGACCAGGATGTCAGTTTCCAGCTCTGCTCTTACACATTTACTGCTTATGCTCCTACACACAACTTTAACAACACAGGTGTCTCTGTTGGCCCGGGGTAGGCAGAGCCAGCTCCCACCCAGACAGTAAACGGAGCTGAGAACTAGGATGTAACTATGGAAGAAGGGTTTTGTTTTGGTTTGTGTTTTTTTCCGGGTAGGATACACTCCCTTCCCCCTGGCAGGGCAGGTTTTATCCCATGGTAAACAACTCTGAAACCTGCAGCACTGTCAAACACTACAGCAAGCCACTCCAGATGAGGAAAGAGATCCTGACTGTCACCAACTGATGCCATGGGAAAGCAATCATGGGTGAGAGAGGCTTGAGGGTGAAAGCCCCATGGCTGACACTACCGAGCACCCGTGACAGTGCTCCAGAAGTACTCCCTTTAAATTTAAATGTCCCTTTGAAGTCTATAACTTCTTGAAAATGTGACCCTGAGAGTCACTGCAAAATCATTACTCCTGCCTCCATCATAAGCCTCCTCTGGTCCCTTTGCAGAGCTGCTTGTAAATACCAGGTGAGAGCTCACTGTCTTCAGGATGGAGACTGGGACTATCCGGGAAGCTCAGGAACAAATTTCCCCACTCAGAATCACAAGAATGCCTTACTAGTGTAGTGACTACTAGCTCCTGAAGTATGTGTATTTCTGGGGAGCATAAGACAGGATAATTCCCTCTTCTCTCCCACTGATAAACTGGTGTGTGGGTGGAGCAGGCTTTGAGCAGCTCCGTCTGCTGGAAGAAACAGAAGGAGGGGAACCGTGGTGGACGTTCCTCTTCTGAAAGAAACACTCTATATTTACCTTCTACAGGAGTCTTCTGCACAAAAAAAACCCTAAAACTGCTAAAGACCAGGCATAACTAGCATGCTGATGAGCATTACAGGGTTTGCTTTGTGGCACCTCTGCCACACTTGGTGCCATGCAAAGCTTTCTCCATGGAGGGCCACGGATGCTCTGGAGAGAGGCCCCTGGAAGGTTCCCACAGAGCTGGCTCTCAGAGGGGCAGAAAGAAGTGCTTTTGTTCCTTCCACAGTGCAAAAACCACATTAAGCACTGGGAGAAAACTGTGTAAATCACAGGATACAGATGTGCAGAGATGACAGCCAGATGTGCCTTTGCAGAGCTGGGGAGCAGCCGTGACTGTTGCAAGGAGAGCAAACAGCCCTCGCGTACTTGGCATCTTCCCCTGCAAGCCACGCCAAGTTCTGAGCTTCAGACCAAACAGAGATTTTTCTTCTGTTTGGACTTGCAGATTATGCTCAGAAAGAGCTTTCAACCCTGGAGAAAAATATTTGGGATTCAAGCAGAGCACAGTCGATGGGCATTGGCCGGGCAGAATCCAGCTGCCGGTGAGGGTGATCCCCAGCTGGCGGGCAGCACCCCAAGCCACTTTGAAGGGTTGAAGGGAGCTGTGCTTCAGAGCGGCCCAGGAGCCTTGGCCAAACATGGACGGGGGCACCATGAGGCTGGGGCTGAGAGCACCTGCGTGGCAGAATCACCAAGTCTCACTGCTGCTGCATTCCACACACAGGGAACGGCCGCGGAGGCACTCCAGCTGGGTCTCAGAGGACAGCAGGAGGGTTCCCTGCCTTGGGTTCCAGTTCTGGGCCCTGCCTTTGCATCACAGCTCCTGTTCCCTCCCTGCCAGTGTCTGCCTAAATGGAAAGCTGCACCCTCACCTCAGGTGTGTGCTGCTGGATGTGTTAGTTGCTTGTTCCTCCTCCCTGAGTGGCTCGGTGCCAGGGCTGTAGCCAAGCTCCAGTTCCAGGTTAAAAGCAACAGAGAGGGTGGCTTGGCATAGTTGCCTCTCTTATGAGGTAAGAGGGGCTGGCTTAAACCAGCTGTTCAAGCCACAAACCTTAGACACACTCATGCATCCTCTGCAAGCCACAGGGAGGATGCAATTAAACACGCTGCTGATTGCCACTGCTCTCTCCTTCCTGCCTGCTCAGCGAGCTGAAAGCCTGCCCAAGGGCCCTGCTCCCAGGTAGAGCTGTTAAAAACGGGAACAGACTCCCTGTGCTACAGTGATTTCAGCATTTATTATAATAAAAAGAAAGGCCTAAAGTATGGGAGCTTGCAGGCTGAGTGTTCCCGTCGAGGATGCTGCGGCACCAGCGCTGGGGCTTCTTCAGCAGTGATGTCCCCGATGTTCCAGGTGCAGCAGCACTGCTTCCCTGGGTCAGATGGCCCTTTTTATCCTGTTTTCTGTCCCTTTGGATTGGTTTCTTTTTGGATCCTTCATTTGCATGAAGGTTTTAGGCACTTGATTTGCCCATTACAGTTCTGTCCAGGTTGGCTCGAGTGGTGCACTTTACTTGTGTGTAATACAGTAGTACCTATTTCTTATAACTACCCTTTCAACCCCTTTTACCATAACCAAACTAACAGTACATGCTTAGCAATTATCAACTATTTTACAACAGTTTTCTAACCCTTTTTTAGCAGAGGTACCCATGTGAACTAGCTGGTTTCAGCAAATCCAGCCAGCCGTGCCCCGAGGGAGCCCAGGGAGCACCGGGATGTCATTGCAGTGAGGACAAACCTCCTCCTGCCAGTCACACACACCCGTACTCCAGGTTCAGGCTGGTTCAAAAGGCTGCCCAGCTGATGGGATTTTAATGTAAAAATAGTTTACAGGAGTTTAGGCTACGCCTGTTCCCGTTTTATTTAAGAACTTATTTAAATAAGTTTGCATCTGCTTCGATAAAACAGCTTAAGGTCACAGCCTTGGATAAAGCTGGGTGTCCTCCTCCTGAAGGCTGGAAGCTGTCTCCTCTCTCTGAAAAGCTTGTACAAAAGTGTTTGCACTTAAAGGTTTTGCGGTGAGCTCAGGGCTCCAGGGAGCCCTGTTGTACGGGAGGGAGCAGAGGGGACACACTCGCGGTGTTTCACCTCTCTGGGAAAACAAACTGGGCTGCGACAGAGCTGGTTTCTGGCTCTCCTTCTGCCAGAGGGTTTGGGGGTCTTTGGCAGCTGAAGGAAAGCAGCAGCATCCAGCTTGCTCACTCCTCTTCTGGTCTGTACCCTTTCCTTAGGGTACAGACTTTTCTAAAGCTTTCCACATCCTCTCTTCTCGATTCACAACTAAACACACACACGAGCAAACAGACTAAAGAAGCTGTACACACTGTATTTGTATGTGTATTTGTCCATTTTTGAGGCTTGGAGGTATTTTCTCCTGCAGCACCCTCTTTTTGGGTGCTGTTTTCTCTTACCAAGGCCAGTGGGGTGGGAGCCAGAGAGGCAGGATGGAGCAGGACAGCCCTTCCCTGTTGGAGCTGCTTGTCCCAGCAATTATCCCTGTGCTACTGCTGAATCTTTGGGAATATCTTGTGCTTCAGTGGTGAGAAGCAATTACCAAATTGAGTATGCAGTGCATAAAAGCCAACTAGGGTTCTTTCTGGATGAAAGAGGCAATAAAAACGCTGGTATTTATAGAAAAATATTTATTACTTCATGGGATATCAGGGCTTCCTGTGGTTTGAGGCTGTGCCTTGCATAGCTCATTGCTGAATGCCTCAGGATGACACTTTCCTTTTTTTTTTTTTTTTCTTTCAGCAGCAGCCTGTTTGCTCTCCAATCAATGGTCAGGTTTACAGAGTGATTCTGTGTCCCCTTATGGGCTGTCCTGCCCTTCTGTGGGCACAGGGCAGGCTGGTGGTGTGTCTGTGGGTGCGTGTGTGCACATCCCACCTTGGGAAAGTGCAGGGAATAACAACTGCTCCAGAGGAAAGCTCAGCTCTTCTACCTGCCTGATGGCACTGGGAAAAAAAAAAAAAAAGCAACACTTAATAAAATTAAAGGGCAGACAATTCATAACAAATGCAAATGAAGCCCTATTACATGCAGTGAAATTGCCCTGGAGGACCCTTTGCCACAGGAAGATGTTTCTGAAGCCAAAAAGAAACTCAGAAATGCAGAAGAAGGATGGGTAGCTGTGTAAATATTGAAAATAGCAGTGTCAGAATGAATCCTAACATTGGTATATCCAGAGCTCACAGTTTACAGCTCGTAAAAGTCTGATAAAACAAAAAGAGACCATGAAATCTAATATAAATCTTGGATCATCACCAATGCTTCTGCCCCCCTTTACTGCTGGACTCCTCCCCAGTGGCTTGACTGTGAGAGATGCTCTGCTCCAAAAAACACCATCACACTGGGCAGCTCTGGAGGATGCCATGGCAAGCACAGGGGAGAGGCTTTGCCCACCACAAAAGGGACACATCCAGCAAGCCAGCACTGTGCTCCTGCCAGCCCACTGCTCCTTCTCGTGCCCTCAATGGCAGCCCTGCCTCCTTCCTGAGCGCTGGTCAGTTCCACAGCTTGGGAATGCCCTTGGGCTTGCCAGGGGCATGGTCTGACCATCCCCAGGTCTCTCATAAAGCACTGAGCAGCACCAGCCTGTGAGCCATGACCCTTCCAGGGTCTCCATGGCCTCAGCCCTGCAGAGGTGGCTGCCCTGGGCTGGTTCCAGTGGCCTCTCCCAGGCCACTCTGTGTGAGTTCCCTTCAGACAGCAGAAAAATCTTCCTCTCCTCCTTCCCCCACCACCCTCCCAGCAGCATGCCTGGATTTAGGGAAGGCTGGAAAGGGCCACTGCCAGCAGGAGAGGAGCACATGGTCTGCAGGAGCGGTGCAAGAGCCTCCAGCACTGTTTGTTCCCTTAGCACTGGAAGTTCCTGTACAGAGCTCCCTGGGATCCCTGGGACTGTCCTGGGTCCCTATCTGAAACCAGCTCATCAGCACTTCACACATGAGCTGATGCAATCGGAGTGCAGGGCTGCAGCTCCCTGAGATAATTCACAATTACAAGGAGGAGAAGTGCTGCTGCTTGGCTCAGGGAGCTGAACTTACTGGCCCAGCCACAGTGGCTTAATTAAAGTCACTGGAAGGAAGCTGCAATCATCCTTCCTCTGAGCAGAGATATGGTTTATTGCTTACCATTTATTTTCCTCATTTCCAGATAGAGGAGAAGATGGAGGAGTAGTTTATGTAGGAAGCTTTGTTGGCATCCTAAACTATGAGTGAAGCCTCCCTGGGTTGACAGAAGACCAAGAGAGAGTTCATTGGGGTGTTTCCCCCTGTCCAGCAGGGAAACCCTAACCCTCACCTCTCTGCCTATAATGTGTTACATGACAGAACTTGTCACCAGTTCTCAGCAACAAAGCGTGCTGCAGAGATGGGTTCTCATTTCCAGAAGAGGCAGTGTCAGCATGCAGCTCCTGCTTGGACTCAGCTCCAGCCCCGGATTTATCAGGCAATGAATCTCAGGTTGCTCCTGGAGACATCTAGTGAGGCATCAGCGTAATGCAAACCAGCACAGGCACCCAAAAATGTCCCTGTGGGAAGGGAGAGCTCTTGGACAGTGCTGGGGAAGCAGCTCCATCGCTTCTGGTCACTGAATCCTTCAGCACTCCAGAAATAGCAAATACCAGGGTCTGACAGACACTGTTTGGGCATGTCAGGGAGGAAAGAAAGGAAGAAATAAGGAAGAAAGAAAGGAAGGAAAGGAAGAAGGGAAAGGGAAAGGGAAAGGGAAAGGGAAAGGGAAAGGGAAAGGGAAAGGGAAAGGGAAAGGGAAAGGGAAAGGGAAAGGAAAGGGAAAGGAAAGGAAAGGAAAGGAAAGGAAAGGAAAGGAAAGGAAAGGAAAGGAAAGGAAAGGAAAGGAAAGGAAAGGAAAGGAAAGGAAAGGAAAGGGGAAGGAAGGGAAAGGAAAGAAAGGAAAGGGGAAGGAAAAGAAAGAGAGAAAGAGAGAAGAAAATAAAAGAAAAAGAAAAGGAAAGAAAAAAAGAAAAAAGAAAAAGAAAAAAGAAAAAGAAAAAGAAAAAGAAAAAGAAAAAGAAAAAGAAAAAGAAAAAGAAAAAGAAAAAGAAAAAGAAAAAGAAAAAGAAAAAGAAAAAGAAAAAGAAAAAGAAAAAGAAAAAGAAAAAGAAAAAGAAAAAGAAAAAAGAAAGCTTCTTGCTACCTCCTCAATGACACCTAATTTAGCCAAACTATTGGCCCAGGTTCTGACACACAATGTGCTTCAGATGTCAGGAGGTGACAGTTTGGAGCAACACTTTGTCACTCTCCCAAGTGGCATGGCCTGACCTACATAAAACAACTCCACTCTGACATACATTACTGTTTTGTTTAACTAGATTGACACCAGGTCTCAGGCATAAACGTATCTGCAATTTAGCCAAATTTATTTCAAATCTTTATCGTAAAATTAAATTTTATTTCCAAAGTCTCTCAGAAATGAATATCCAAGTGCAAAAGTTCTGCTCTGTTTTCAAGAGTTCCTGTTACCAGCACGTTTTCAGCATGCAGCACAACCCTCTGGCACTCTTAGCCACAGGGAAGAGGGCAGCAGCCCTGTGAGGAGCTGATAATCCCAGGCTGGCTCCCAACACTGCCATTCCCAATTCCCAACACGTTATCACGGCCAGCAGGAATCAGCCAGCACATCCAGCCCAAACAACGAGCTCTGCTGCCAGCCAGGGAAGTCTGTGAGCCCTGGGCTTGTTCCTCAAATCCCTTTCCATGTAACACCTCTCACAAGCTGGGCTGTTCCTCCCAAGGAGCTGTGGCACTGAACTGCCCGGGGCTGGCACTTGCCAGGGAGACCCTGATGTGACACAGCCTCGAGTTCTGCCAGGGGAGGTTTAGGGTGAGTATTGGGAAAAATATCCTCATGGAAAGGGCTGCCCAGCCTTGGGACAGGCTGCCCTGGGCAGTGTCAGAGTCCCCATCCCTGGAGGGATTTAAAAGCCATGTGGATGTGGCACTTGGGGACATGGCCGGGGGAATGGTTGGACTCCATGGTCTCAGAGGGCTCTCCCTACCTAAGTGATTCTGTGTAAAGAAGCTGTGCTGGAAAAGCAGCACAGTCAATCCCTACTTCAAAGGGGGTTAATTTGTCGTGAAATTAACTCCTAATTAAGCATCCATGATCCCACTTGCTTGCACTACTAAACAAAACTTCTGCTCACCTGAAGGACAGCACTTTCACCATCTCCTGAGTGAGCAACCCCACCAAGAAGAAAGGCAGCCACATCACCCACTTGTGCTCTCATTTGTTTCAGTGGCAAATTAGCCCCAGTCCTTCTGGGTGACCTGGAGCAGCCTGCCAATGCAAACACCACATATGAGAAGCTGACACTCATCAGGACATTGTATTTTATAAAAAACAGATAAAGAAGTATTTTAAGGCAGGTGGGACCACTAAATCACTTGAGACCCTTACCCAGCTGCTGAGCTGCTGCACTGTGTGCTGCCTCAGGGGCAGCAAAGACAGTCTCTGGAGTTGCTTCAAATTCTTCTCCTATGTACTGTATTTTTCCCCAAATAGGCATGTGCTGTGTTTCTACTGGTGTTTAGAAAGGAGAGAAATAAAACCTCATCCAGACCATGACTTCACGCTCCCAGATATATATATTTTGTATTTAATTTCACACTTTGGAGCCCAGCGCTGTGATTTGTGTACGTGGATTTCATTCTGCTGGTGGCACACAGCTCCACCAGAGTGAAGCAGGATGGGTTGGAAAGCAGTGCAAGGTCTTGCCTAGACGGACTTGCTCAGGAAAAATAATCTAAATTAAGTCACTGCTTGACTTTAAGTGGATTAGTTAAAATGCATTCAATCCCTCAATGCAAGTTCTTATTCAGAAGGAAAATGACCTAAATTTGATTTACCTCCAGTCATTTCCAAACTTAAATAATATTAACACAGCTTTCAATCAGAGAGGACTGACCCCGTGTATGTTAAATTCAGTTTAAGCAATCCACTTACATAGACAAGAAAAACAAAACAAAAACAAAACAGAAACAAAACAAGAAAATATTTCCAAGCTCTAAGCATTAAACTGCTAATTGCTTCTCCATGAGTTCAGTGGTTAATGGTGGCTGCTGAACAGCCTTAAGAGATGTATGGCTAGTGTCAGGTGTGGGTTGGGGTGAGGAGAAGGCGTTGGAACACAGATTATTCCTTTGTCTGGGACAGAGATGGCAGAGCAATTGCCATATTTGGGGCTGCCTACAAGCTTGCTGCTGTATTTTCTCAAATAAATGATGAATGCTGCAGAAATCTAAACATGACTTTTTATAGTCACTCCTCCAGGCACACAGCTATTAAATGCTGAGCTGCCAGCCCCAGCTATGCAGAAATTATGTGTCAAGCCCCCCAAATCCTGGGGCTCCCTACAGGGCTGTGAGATTCACAAAGCAGGGCTCATTCTTCATGTTCCACAAGCTTTAGAGGGAGGGAAGGGATGGGAACAAGCACTCAAAAGCAACAGAATGGATCCAGAAAAGGAGCACCTGATCCCTGCTCACTCCCAGGCTGGCCCCAGGAATTATGCTGATACAATTTCCTAAGTTTCTTCTTTCCTGTTAATCTTCTCTGCTGAAGCAAAACAGCCTTCAGAGAGGGCAGAGTCATTACACACCTTAGGGTTTGTTTTCCTTATGGCAAAAGGAGCAACAAACAGCTTCCTGTTTGGCACCAAAGAAGAAACAGCAAATCTTTCTAAGAAGCAGAGGTGCCATGACCCAAAATCTCTGCTGCCTGCAATAACCAGCTCTCCTGAAGGCTTGTCAGGGATGTGCTGCTTTGCCCTGCAGCTCCATGATCTCCCTTCCCTGCCCCACTTCCCAGGACTAAATTCACTTGATCTGTAAAGGAAAAACAGATCAGCTCAGGCTGATGTGTTTTCCATGGCCAGTAGGCATGGCTGGAAAAGCACAGGGACCAAAGTGACGGGGTCAGGAAGGAGAGGGTGAATGTTTGTACCCTGCCACAAGGAACAAAGGACATTTTTACTGCTTGGGAGCACGGGGAGCAGCCCAAATAAGTGAAGGCATCCATGTGCTAGCTCTGCTCCAGGCCAGCCAGTTACATAAGGGGGCTTCTCTACAGCTGCCATATTTGTATGTTCTGGCCCCTCATTTTACCCCTAATGATCTCTCCAGGCAGTGTCTGAGGGCTTGACACAACTTGAGGCCATTTCCTCTTTTCCTGCCACTCGCTGACCAGGAGAAGAGGCTGAGCCCCACCTGTGCTCACAGCCTCCTTTCAAGTAGCTGTAGAGATTGAGATCTCTTAATGTTTGGAAAAAATTACGAAATTTGCTCTTAAATCTGCCCCAAGCCTCATTCCAGCCTCTCACTGTCCTTTTGTTTATAAGCCTTCTCCTTGTGCTTAACAAACTGCCTCGGGCGAGATCCCAGCCCATCCCATTCTTTTCCTACCCACAATAAAAACTCATAGAAAACAGCAGTGTTTCATTTTGGAGCTATTTTGTAAAGGAATGTAATCTCCAAGGAACACAGTAATGTCAGAAAGTGACCAAACAACACCATAAATTGCACTTGGAGCTCCAGAACTGTCCGGGCTGAGCTCTGGGCTCCAGCAAGTCCCTGTGAGCAGTGGCACAGGAAAACTTTTAAAAGCTGTGCCTAACACTCCAAGAGCAGATTTTAGCACTCCAAGAGCAGATTTTAGCACTCCAAGAGCAGATTTTCAGGATCCTGGATGGGAGGCAGCTGTGCAAGAGGAGGAAACGGGACAGCCTGAATTCAGCAGGCATTTCCCTGCCTGCCTCCAAAGCTGCTCCTCACAGGCTTTAGGAAACGGAACAAATTACCCACAGCCTCTCTGGGACTATGAAGGAGTCTCTCTTGGACACACTCTGGGGTTTTATTAGTACAAACATGGTTTAAGCCTCTGAAGAACTACAGCATCCCATTGGGAGATGCTCCACCCAGAGGGAGGAGCCAAACATTCCTACCTGGATGTAATCTGGAGGTTCTAGAATACCAGCACAGCTTCTCCACTGGATTTCCCAGAGGAAGAGCTGCTCTCTTCCACTGGATCTTCAGAGGAAGACTACAGCCTTTTCTACAGGATCCCTGCTCCAGCAAAACCACACCTGGCACTCCAGGAGGACTGCAGCCACAATTCCAATGGGACTGCCACCAACGCCCTGTCCCACAGGGTGTCAGGTTGTGCTCTCTGTCAGTGTTTTAGTCTACTGCATTGTTTATTTTATCTTTTTATTTTCATCACTAATAAAGAACTGTTATTCCTGCTCCCATATTTTTGCCTGAGAACCCCCTTAATTTAAAATTTATAACAATTCAGAGCAGGGGGGGGGTTTACATTTTTCCATTTCAGGAGAGGCTCCTCCCTTCCTTAGCAGACACCTGTCTTTCCAAACCAAGACAGTGGCCTTACTCCAAGGATGCCACTGAAACTGAGGCTAAAAACAAAAACTATCCAACAACAATTTTTTAGTGTTAGAGAATGAAGGCATTACTTTATTCTGTCCAGAATGTGCAACATGAATCACTTCATCCACACATTGCCTGGGCTGTGCAGAGAAAATCATTCTATCACACAGAATTTTTTTACTAGATCTTTCCCATACTTACACAGTCTAAACCCAGAGAAATTAATTGGTTCAATGTTCATTGGTCCCAAGTCACACAACAATTTCCTATTGGTTATTGATCCCTTCACCTTTGATGTTAATTAGGTTCTCATTCTTCTAGGACAGAGGCTCCAGGGCTTGGAGCAGCTGGGATGGATGCAGTGGGATGCCCAAGGCCTGTGTGCTCCCTGAAAACCTCTGCCCTGGAGATGAGAGTCATTTCCATCAGCACACATACTTTTCCTGAAGCCCTTTTCTTGGAAGAGTGACTCACTTGCAATATCCATCTGAAACGGAAACGTTCTCCCGAGGTATTTTTAGACAACAGTAGCGGTGGTCCAGTGAGTCATGGCTCTAACACTGTCCATTAATGCAGAAATCCCTGGGATCCAGGGCAATGGACTGCTGTCCAGGGCTGCTTCCATGGAGCTCTGCCTCACCAGCATGCCAGCCTTCTTTCCCACCACCGTGTTTGAATATATTCCTATTCCCAGCAGGGAAGATGTTAAAAAGCCCCAACAAGCTCTCTGGACAAGCAGGAGAGCAGTTCTAAAGAGAACAGGAGGACAGTTCTAAAGGAAGGAGTCGAAGAAAGGAGCTCACGGAGACCCGAGACAAGGTGGTGGTGCCAACCCTGCCCTGGGGCACCTCTTTCCCATTTTCATTCCCATTCCAGTTGCCCTAAAGCAGCCAGAGTTCTCTCTGCACTGTTCTGCACCCTGGGAACACTTCACTTCAGCAGGAAATTACAGCACACTTTCAGACAGACTAACAGCTGCCCTGGTGTAGGGGAACACCTGGAGACAGATTTTAGGGCAGTGCCACAAGTGAAGGTGAGACTGAAACCTGTTTGTCACACAGGCACTGGTGTGGGATGGAGAGGGGCAGCTGATGCTCCCAACAGGGATCAAACATGAGCCACACCTGTGGCAGCAGCTCTCAGAAAGGCTGTGAGAAGATCAGAGAACAGAATGATAAACAATTCTTATCTTAACCTGCTGCACCTGTTGCTGTGAACGTGTGGAATGTGTTATGGAGATTTGTTTACCAAAGGGTGGTTTCTTAATTAGCCAATGGTGATGGTATTTGGATTGGAGGACCAATTAGGTCTACCTGTATTGTAACTGTCTATAAAAGCAATAGGTTTCTTAATAATAATAATAATAATATTATAAAGAGAGATTGGTCAGCTTTCTGTGAACTATGGAGTCTATGCTAATTATTTCCCACCCTGTGTAAATCAGACCATTTTTTAATTCCTTGCTCACACTGTCTTCAGGATTGGAACCTGCAAACTCATCCATTCCACCTTAATCATGGCCCTTGGAGACTGGTCTTTTTGACTGAGAGCCAGAAGTTATTTCCCTTTTAGTCCATCAAATTAATTTACACATCAAATTAAACCCCTCCAATCCTTTTTACCAGTACCTTTGGCCTGCCAGAGCAGCATCATTTCTTCATGCTGCTCCATCCTTAAAATCCTGATTTTTGGAGCGAAATGGCCCTTCAATTCAGCACCTGGACCAAAACATTTGGGAGATACCAACTGATCAGGATTTTTTACTGGCAAGATTATTTTCTCTTCCAAGAGTCCATGAAAACCAGCAGCACATTTTCATGGGACCCCTAACATAATCTCTGGTTACCATGGAGATTTCCTTGGGGGAATTTTCTATTGAGAAAATAAAAACAGTTTTTAAAGAAAACTACAGTAAATTGCTCAAGCAGGAACGTGAATGTGAATTTCAATAGCAGTAATTTGCAGCCACTCGGTGGTTTGCCAGCACTTAACAGAAGTCCTAAAAAAGGTTTGTATTCAGATTGGCATTGTGTTGGTGACTGGTGGGTATTTCCAACAGGAAAACTGCCTGCCTGGCACACGTGAGCACCACGGGGGCTCACAGACACCCCACCAAGAGGCCCTGGCTGGAGTTTTAAGAATGTGAAAAACGCCAATCACTAGTTTATAAAATTTTAAAAGTTTAATAGTAATAAAATGGCTATAAAAATAATAATAATAAAAACTAGTGACTCTTTCCAGAGTCTCAACACAGCTTGGCCGTGATTGGCCAATGAGTGAAATCAACTCACACCAGAATCCAATGGAACAATCACCTGTGGGTAAACAATCTCCAAACACATTCCACATGAGCAAAACACAGGAGAAGCAAATGAGATAAGGATTGTTTTCTTTTTCTCCGAGGCTTCTCAGCTTCCCAGGAGAAAAATCCTGGGAGAAGGGATTTTTTTCAGAGAATGTGAATGGCACAGCCCAGTGATAACCCTCTGCATCCAGAGGTGGCCACAGGGATGGGCAGGACGTGGCACTGCAGAGCAGGACTCTGCATGGAGCATGCTTGGCAGCGCTCGGGATTGGAGTTTAGGGAAAAACTGGGATTTATGTCCGAAGCAGAGCATGTGCAGAGCCCTTCTCCAGCAGCAGCTGCCTGCAGACATCTTCCTGCTGCTCTCAGCCATGAGTCTGTGAGAAACAGCTCCTCACTTTTCATAGTTTAGGAAGGTTTATTAAACCTCATCAAAAATACAACAGAAGACTGAATAGAGAAAAAAGGTTACAGCGCTGGGAGTAAAAGACTTTCCCCTCCATGTGCTCACCCACACAATGGAGGTTTTCCCTTTTTAACCTTTTAACCCCTCCCAAAGTTCTGTCCTTCTTCGCTGTCCAGGGGTGGAGATCTCTTCCTCAAATCCTGATTGGAGATCAGATGTTCCATGGTGACAAGCCAGCCCTCCCAGATGTCCCAACCCCAGCTGTCCCTTGATAACCACGCCAGGGGTACAACATAACTATAAATATATAAACTTTTCTTAACCTATATACATGATATTTGTCCATTAATTATGAGAGTCAATCATTGCATTACTCATGTATCACAAGCCCAGCACCTGGCTTGGGACATTCCAGCACCCTGAGAAAGCCTCAGGTCCTGCTGCTCCTTCCTCATTTTCTATCCTCTCCCAAAGGGCCCTGAGGGGAGCAGTGGCCAGGCCTCCTGTCAACCCTTCAAGGGTCCTTTGGAGATTTTGCATGAGGAAGAGCTGCAGAGAAACAAACAAAAAGAGGGGGAAATGGGATTCTTTCAGCTGAAAAAAAAAGCATCTTATTGTCATGGCATGAAAACCACTGCTGAACTGTTACTTAACATTCCTAAAGCATCCCAGGCCCAGGTATTTAAATGCTGCTGAGGAGAAGAGACTGATGGCAGTGCTCTGTTCCCAGCAGACATCCAGGAGCAGCAGGGGAAGCCCCAGCAGCTGCTGATCAGTGGTGCCTTTTTCCCTCTGTTTTCTGAGGTTACTTTCTCCTTCCCAGCAGGGCTCTGGCCCGGAGAGGGGCATGGATGAGCCTGCTGGATGCAGAGCACAAAGCCCACAGGAGCCGGAGCCCATCTGATGCAGCTGCTGTGTTACACAACTGCAGTGTCACAGCCAGCCCAGGGAATGAACAGCCCTTCCCATGTGGCCGGGGAAAACAGGAGCAGTGGCTTGGAAGTTGTCCTGATTCCTTCTGAAGCTCCATCCTGAACAAGTTCTCGCCTTCCCAGAAGTCTCCTCAGCACCTTGTGCGAATTCATTCAGATTGATGCCGCGCAGAGGAGATGACCCTGTGTAAAAACAGGCATCCCCCTCCCTCCATCTCTGACTGCCAGGGAGGGTTTAAAAAGGAATAAAGAATAAAATTCCCAGCAGCTTTGTGAGCAGTGTTTGATGTTGGGCTGTGTAAATCACAGCCCAGACTGCGCTGCACGTGTGGGAATAGGAAGGAAGGGTTTGATGAGCAGCTCAGATCCAACTGTGCAGCCAGCTGAGAGTTTAATTACCCAGATGAGAGCAGCGCTGATCCCTCAGTGCCTGGCACCATTTCTCTGCATGTTTGACAGTCTGAAATCAGGGCTGTTTTAGCAAGGGGCTGGAAGGGTCCAGGAGCATCCACAAGCAGCTGGGAGGCATCAGGAACAGTGCAGGAAGTGCTGCCTCTGCAACCCCCACAAGGGTTTCCATTTTGGTTCCTCGTGTTAGGAAAATTAATCCACAAACATCAGAGGTTTATGTCCAAAAAGGAAACAGAGGAGTCCTTTTACTTTATTTGAATAAATAAAAAATCCCCTGGGATCTCTCGAATTTTTGGAGGATGCAGCCTCCCTTTTTATCCCAATTTCCCGGCCACATTTCCCTTCTCCCTTTCCTCATTGGCTGAGGTGCTTGAGAGGTACAGACTCCCTGATACACCTGATACCAAATATTTCCCTCTAATGTATAACCCTCCCTTTTACCTTTTAATCCTTATGGAATTTAGGGGTTTTTCTTCCCCGTTGTTTCTTTCATCTTTCAATGTCTAATTTTGTTTCTCAGCAAACCTAAAGTTTATATGTAAAAGCAAATATCTTTTTCCATTCATCAATCAGTGGAATCCTTCCCATGGTTTCTTTTATCTCCCAGTGCTAGTTTTATCTACCAGCAGACCCACAGCTTGTTTGTAAAGACAAATCTGCTATTCCTCTCACTCAGGAAGGACAGAGAGCTGGACAAGTCTCCTGCCCAGACATAAGTGCTGAAACCACAGGGAGTTGGAACCAGGTGGACTTTGGGGTCCCTTTCAACCCAAACCATGCCACCATTCCATGGAGACCTCCACTAACGAGGAGCAGCTCAAGTCCAAAGGACACCAGACTCAGGGGGCAGGAACTGCTTTCAAAAGGAAAGGGGTGTAGTTATTAATTTCCAAGCATCAAACTTAGACATCTGAGGAGCAAAAATATAGGGCACCCAAGGATTTCCAATGATTTTGAAAGCAGCAGTACTGTAACACCCCCCAGGGCTGGAACATGAGCAATATTCCCAGAAGGAGCTCCCAAATTGCTCTGATGAACAGTAGGCTGTTTACTGCAGGCTTTCTGAGCTTTTGGCATGAGTCATCTGGCAGAACTGAAGCCAAATGAGGGACCCAATAAGTGAAAATACACAGGCATCATTAGCAAAAAACTAGGAAAAAGGAAGATTGTCTGCTTTCGTGCACTTTGGGGAGCTGACAGACCTTTTTTATCTTGACACTTTTTATTTTTTTATTAAATAATTAAACCATATATCCCTACATTATCCAAATCATTTATCATCAATACACTTTCAATTAACCTTCCTCTATATTTCCTAGTATCAAAAACAATAACCAACTTGAGATTGAAATACACAGCTCTCCTTCACTTCCCAAGATCATGGCCCCTTCTTCCAGGGGTGTCAGGAGCAGCCCACCCATCCTGAGGCTTGCTCTGGAGTCAGCAGAGCAGAAGCCCACTCAGGCACCTCCACTGGTTTTAGAGAGCAGGTGGGAACAAGTTTAACATCCAAAATTAGATGGGAGCGTGGATGATCTCCAAATTTGAAGTTTAAATCACATTTTGAGTGCCCAGGCTTGGGTGTTCTGATTCAAGAGAAAGCCTCAAATCCACACGATTCATTATTTATCGGCCTGAGAAGACAGCCTGACACATGCTGAATGTACAGGTGCTTTTCAGCTCCCTTCCCCAGGGTGTGGAATCCCAAGCTCTCTGCCCAGACACCTGGAAGCAAAGCTTTGAGTCGGGAGGAGAAGGGGAAAAAACCCCCAAACCCCACTAAGCATCTTAAGGGCAGCCCATGTGCTGCCTGGGACTCGGGACTCGGGTGATGTCAGGGTGAGGGCACCTGCCCCAGCCCTGCTGCCAGCCCAGAATTAACAGCAATGTCATCATTCACCCCCTGGCACATCCCAGGAAATTCTCCACAGGCTCCAGGTTCTGCTTCACTGCAAAGAGGGAGGCACATTCCTGGGGCTCTGTCCAAGTGTCCTCCCTGAGTGACATCTGCTCCGGCTGGGCTGAGGTCACCCTTGTCACAGGATGTGTCTTGCTCCCTTTGTTCTGGTCTTCTCTCTCTCCTGCAGCTGCTTCTGAGAGGTTTCATCAGTTATGCACAAAGAAAAGAGAAGGAGGAAACACTGAAGTTAATAAAAGTCTCTTCGCAGGAGATTTAAGAAATGATAAATTTTAGCATTTCTATAAATGGGTAAGACCTTCAATGTGGGGTTGTGAGGGTCCCCAGGATGAGGTGAGAGATGAGAATTTGATTCCATGTTCTCAGAAGGCTGATATTATATATTATATATTATATATTATATATTATATATTATATATTATATATTATATATTATATATTATATATTATATATTATACTATATGTTAGATATTATATTAAACATTATATTATATATTTTATATTTTATATATTCTATTCTATTATATTCTATTATAGAAATGATATACTAAAACTATACTAAAGAAAGAAAAAGGAGACATCAGAAGGCTAAACAAGAATGATAATAAAAACTCCTGGGCAAAGAAGATTTTTCAGAAAATATAATGGTGACACTTTGACACTGAGCCTTAATTCTGCTTCAGCTCAGCCCAACCCCAGGGTCTCTGCGTTTGGTTCTTATTTAAACACAGAGCAGCAGCCACCTTGGAAAAGGTCAGGATTGCCCCTGGGCTCACAGCTCCTCTGCCAAATTTTAGCCTGACAAAATTGAATAGTACACTACAGACACAAAAATTGTGCAGACAGAAACCACCAACACCTGCTGGATGTGTATCAGCAGCACATTAACAACTTAGATTGGGTAGTAAAGGTGGAAGGGTAATACCTGGCCTTGTCTGCACAGAAGCACTCTAATTTCACCCTTTAAAACGTCAAAAGCACATTAGAGAGAAACAAGAGGGGGGATTAAGTGTTTTCCTGTAATGGTCCTATGCTGTGTTTGCTTAGATTGCTGGATTAACAAGGGAACTGGATTGCATTACATGCATGAGAAAATTAATACAAAATTAAATTAATGCCATTATTTATATTACTGAAACAGAGCAAAATGCAGAAGGAGCAGTGCTTTTACGTGGTAAAAGGGCAGTGTATTTCTTCCTCAAATACAGAAAATTATAGTTAGGAAAACATTTAAATTGGAAAAGACATTTAAGACCATAGAGTCCAACCATGCTGTGAACTCAGCAATGAAGTTAAAAATAAATAATTTTAGCTCCCCTTTAAATGAAATTCACATCAGCCTCGTGAAGGAACAAGCAAATTTATTTCCTGCCCACAGCCCGTGGCAACTTAGACATCTGAATTTGCAGAGATTGTCCTGGGACTCTGAAACCTTATGTAAACCAGGAAAAAAGACAGTTGGGTTTTAGACAGCCATAAACCAACCCCACAGGCACCCCCCAGCTTTATACGATGGCATTTGGATGAGGCACATCCCTGATGAAGAGAGGGAAGAAGCCTGGGTGGATGACGCGGCTGTGCAGCGTCATTCCCAGCGGAGACGAACGCAGATGGAGCAGCTGCTGGATAATCTCCCTGATTGATGCCCCAGAGCCCCTGCGTCCAGCTCTGCTGCTCTTACAGGACACAGCAGCCACGAGCCAAATCAGCAGGACCACTCCAGAGCACAAGGGATGCTGTTCTGTCCTCTTCCCACCCCTTTGGGAAAAATGTGTATTTTGTGACTGGCTTTTCGCAAATATTAAAATGAATATTATATGTGTTGTGTTAGAAAGTAATGCTGTGTTAATTCTCTTAAGTAGTGTGTTAAATATAGTTTTAGGCTATAACAAAATGTTAAAATAGAAACTATGCTATGTAGGATACTTTTTTCTAAAGAAAGGACTCACAGTGAGGTAGCAGCCCCAGGACACCTAAATCTTTCAGAGAAAGAGAATTTATTGTTCCATTATCAGGAGAAACCAACTTCCTCCTGCCTCGCTCAGGTTTGGAGACGCTGTCAGGATTCAGAGTAAGAAGTTGAAGATGACCAGACAGAATCCTGTGTTTGAATGGAATTTATGCATCATGTATGAGGTGTATGAATATGCAACAGGCTGTTGCTTTTAAGGGTTAATCCTCTCTTAGCGGGGGTCCTTTTTGGGCTTATATTGCCCAGAAAGAGGTACCCAGACATCTGTAACTCTTTGTTTCTATTGTCTCATATTGTCCTAATTCAAATTGTCCAAATTATTATTACTCTAACTGTATTACTATTTTTATAACCATTTTATTACTATTAAACTTTTAAAATTTTAAAAACAAGTGATTGGCATTTTTCACACCTTCTAGGGGCAAAAGACACCCAGGTTTTGCTGCACTTTAACCTCCAGCTTGCATGGTTACTTTGAAAAGAGAAATGTGTAAAACTACGGACATTTATTTCTAAAATCCACTTATTATGTGTTTGCTTTGACTTCCAAAGGATTAAGCAAATGATATTGTGAGAAATAGCTACTCACTTTTCATAGTTTGGGAAGGTTTATTAAACCTTATAAAAAATACAACGGAAGTCTGAATAGAGAAAAAAGGTTACAGCACTGGGAGCAAAAGATTTTCCCTGCCATGTGTTCAGTCTCCTCACAATGGAGGTTTTCCCCTTTTTAACCTTTTAACCCTTCCCAAAGTTCTGTCCATCAACCCCTTCTTCGCTGTCCAGGGGTGGAGATCTCTTCCTCAAATCCAGATGTCTCAACCCCAGATGTCCCTTGATAACCACGCAAGGGGGGACAGCATAACTATAAATCCATAAAACTTTTCTTAACCTATATACATGATATTTGTTCATTAATTGTGAGAGTCAATCATTGCATTACTCATCTATCACAATGTGTTGGGCTCCCAGAGCTATGCAAACCCAGCAGAGGATGCTAAACTAAATCAGCTGGTGGCCACAGCTCAGCTCCTGGTGGAAGCATCTCCTCATCATCTCCTTGTCTGTAGTAATGCCCCAGAACTGAGCCTGAAGCTCATGGGGAGCCTGGAGCCAGTTCCAGGAGCAGCCCAGCTGGCCCCCAGCACGTCCCTCAGCAGCAGCCAGGTCCTGGGATGAGTGGTATGGGTGTCCCAACCCAGCTGCATCCCGCAGGCTCGGCCGAGCGAGCTCAGGGCGCACGGAGGGAGCTCGCTGTCACAGGAGCCTGCTGGAATCAGGACTGGGTTTCTCCCGTGGCTTTCTAGGGATAGCTGTAAGGATGGGCTGAAAAGCCCTCTGGGACTCCAGGAGCTTTGCTACAGCAGCCTCAGAGCTCAGAGCTTCAGCCTTTGTTTTTCCCTCGGCGTTCTCTTTTCAGCATGTAGCGCACTAATTCATGGCAAAATTAAACCGGTTTCAGTTAAAAATAGATTTTCATGTCAAGGAGTTTTCGGGTTTCCTAGAGGTTTTTGGGAGAGCAGTGGCCAACAGTGGCCAGCCCAGCAAGATCTGCTCTAAGATGTTTCACCAATAGCACACACACAGGGCTGGAACACAGATGTATGGATTGAATCATTCAATAATTTCCATAAAGAACAAAAGGCAACTCACACTGGAGCAATAATCAGGCCTTCAGTGAAAGCCCCCCTAAAGAGTTCTGTAACTCAGGAACATTTTACTTTTTCCCCTCTTTTTAATTTTGTAGTTGCCCTTGTTTTCTGCCATTTATAATTGGTTTTCACTTTGTGATTCCCTGAGCCTTCCACAGAAAGAATGCTTGATCACTTCTTCTAAAAACCACCGATAAGAAAATTAAATCCCATTGGCATCACTGCACAGAGTAGTTGCATAACAAACCGAGTATATATAGAAATTGCTTTCCAAGTATTTACATAAGAGCTTGGAATAACACAGATGTAAAAAAAAAAAATCCAACTCAATTTACAAACCAGCCCTGCAGTGCTTTTGTGTCTGATAAAGTGGAGCGAGCGAATCAGCTTACCAGTGGTACACAGGGAATATTAGTCTGGTGCTATTTACATAACTGGGAAAGAAAGATTAAAATGGGGCAGACAAGTGTGTATAAAGGGTGATGTCCTTATCTTGAAGAAGATCCCCTGTCTGGCCAGAGTCTGGCATAGAAGCTGATGCTTTAAAATGCCCCAAGCTGTCCAAAATCTCCTCTGGTCTTTCTGTGCAAGTTGATCCCGATTCTTCTCAACCGTCTCAGTCACAACACCCAACAAGAAATCCCCAGGTTTGTTCTACCAGCCTCTCTAAAGACTGAGCAGCACAATAATCTGTCTCCAAAATGTTCCCATAATTCAAGTTCTGGGACTTGGAACATGCTGGGCACCAAGCACATCAGTCCAACCAAATGTAAAATCCTCTTATGAATAAAATGGCTCCTCTTGAGGACCTTTAGATTTTGAGCTCAGCCTAAGGGTGCTGTGCACAGTCTGAAAGGAGAGCAGCATTCACTGGTGTTGGTTCTAACTAAGCTACACCTTGGGTGTGTTATGTTGATGCCACCCAAACATTAACCCTCTAAAACCCAGCTTTCCTTCTTCTGACCTCTCCCTCTGCAGCATCTGGATCCAAATAGCACAGAATAGAATTTAGAACTTAATAGAATCTAATTTATTTCCTTCTGGACAGTAATGGAACAAACAGGCCCATGGAGATCAGTTCAGCCTTCTATTACTGTCCGTGCATTAAACATTAGATCTGCTATGCTCCTCCTGGTAGGGATATGAAAAATGCACAGAGCATTCCCAGTTTGAATTCCACAGTTATCCATAATGCTCTCAAAGGTTTCTATTCTTTCCAGATGCCACCATGTCACTTTCCTGAGAAACCTCATCAACCTCTCTGTGACCGTGGTCACAGGGGTTTTCAGGATGAAGAAGAGACGAGAATGTTGACTTTATGATCAGAAGGCTTGATTTATTATTTTATGATATATGTTACATTAAGACTATACTAAAAAGAAATAGAAGGAGAAGGTTTCTTCAGAAGGCTAAGCTAAGCTAAGAATAGAAAAGAATGAATAACAAAGATCTGTGTCTCAGACAGAGAGCAAGAGCCAGCTCTGCCATGAGTGGTCAGTAAATCCAAACATCTACAGGAGACCAATCACAGATCTACCTGTTGCATTCTACAGCAGCAGATAGCCACTGTTTACATTTGGTTGCTGAAACTGCAGCTTCTCACAAGGGAAAATCTCAAGAAAGGATTTTTCATGAAAGATGTCTGCGACACCTCTCCCTCTTCCCTTTCTTACTGGCTGCCTCCCACTGGGTACAAATTCCCCACACAACAGACAGATTCCAGCACTCCCAGCTTCCCCCAAATGGGAAGGATCAAAAATCATCCTGGGCAGAGCCAGCCTTAGCTGAGCCCTGCATGGACATTCATGGGGAGAGCAGAGACATTTGCTACAGCCTCTGGATGCAGATCCCATCCCACAGCTGCTGCCTCAGGTCCTTGCTCTCTCCATGAAAATCAGTACTTTCCAATGTCATCCAAATGGATACACCTAGCTCCCAAAAGGCATTCTCTGAACCCACTTCACAGAATAATGCTGAGAAGGAACTGCAAAGCTGCTGCAGACCATTAACAGAGATGTTACATTTTCTGTACCACAGCCAGGAGCAAAAAGAAATCCCCGATCTTCCCCTCTCTGGAAGATGACTTCTTGGGAATTCTCCCCCAACAACAATAGCACTACTCCCACCCATGCTACCCTGGATTCGTCTCTTCAAATGTTACACAGCCAATTTACAAAACAGCCAATTTACTCACATTCCCATGGAACAGCTCAGATTTCCCCCCATTTCTATTCAAGGTTCTCACTGCTGAGCTCCTCCTCTTTCCCTGGACGCCCTTGTATCCACTGGGGATTTGCCCACCCTCGTGCCTGTGGCACAGGTAGGAGGAAACAGCTCAGTTTGCCCTCAAATTGCCACCAACAGAGGGACAGAAGCCCTCACCTCCCACCTGCACAGGGCTCAGCTCCCACTGAGGAAGGACATTCCATCCTGGTCCTCAGATTTATCTCGCTCCTGAGCTCTTGTAGCAGGAGATAAACCATCCACTAATAGAACACAACTTCCAGCAACAGACAAGCATTTATCTTCTTTCAAGTGCAGCATTTTATTGACTGATGGTATCTACAGAAGTGGAAAGAACACAAACACTTTAAATCCTTCATGAAGAAGGATATTTTTTCATGAAAACAGGTGAAAAGGCAGCTTCACAAAAGATACCATGCAGAACAGAGTCAGGACATTAAAAATATGCTCCCTAAAAACCCAAGGGTAGCCTGCAGCCTGTGAACTCACTAATTTCCAGACCCCAACACAGCAGCAGCTGTTGCTCAATTGGTGGGAGACAGGGACAGTTTAAGCTGTGCCACACAAGTTCCAGAGCATAAAATCTGTTTATTCCTTACTTAGTGATGGAGTCAGCCCTCCCTTAAACAAGAAATTCCATGTACAAATCTGGTTTGAAATAACTGTCCCAGAATAAATGCATCCTAAATCCCAATGTCTTTCCATTGCCCACCCTGTGGACCAGGTAGCAGTCAAGCTGATCACCTTTCCACGACACAAAAATATCCCCATTCTGTGTTCACTCTTCCACATGAAAACCTGATTTTTGCAAGATCTAAAAGTGTGCCATTCTCCCAGAGCCCCTCAGGTATCAGGCTGCTGCAGGGTTAAACCTTGGGGTGCCATTTCCCCACTGGGGTGTCCCCTTTCTCCTTTCCCTGCCAGAAGCCTTTCCAGCAGGAATGTTTCTCTTCCACCCAGCCTGGTGATAAATCCAGGCATGGGCCAGGAGGGCACTGGGGTTTCATAAGTTAAACACGGGGACAGCAGCTCTGCAGGAGAGAGGCAAATGGACATAAATCAAATGGGCAGGAATATCTCAGCACCTATTAGAGCACAAACTCCGAGAGGACAGAGGATGCTGGGAGTCAGACAGCAGGGCACAAAGCACTGAGAGAACCCAGAATGGTTTGGGTGGGAAGGGACAGTGAAACCCATCCATGGGCAGGGACACCTTCCACTGTCCAGGGTGCTCCAAGCCCTGTCCAACCTGGCCTTGGACACTTCCAGGGATCCAGGGGCAGCCACAGCTTCTCTGGGCAACCTGTGCCAGGGCCTCCCACCCTCACAGGGAAGAATTCCTTCCTTCTTCAGTTCAGCAACACAAAGTCTGAGTGAGGGAAAACTGTTGCTGTAGATCCCTGGAAAACTGGGCCCCACTGTTGGGCTTGGCTTCCCCGTTTTGGAAGCGCGCAGTTAACGATTAATGCTGAAATTGTTCAAAGGACACTTCAGGTTCATGCTGGGTGTAACAGAGGTGCTCCTGGAGAGTTGTGACATCCCTGGCACAAAGCTTCTGCTCCACAGGTGCCTCACACATTCCAAGGGCAAAGAAGGCAGAAATCTGTGTCCATTATCACTCCTGAGGTAATGCTTCAACCGTGGAACCATTCACTGCCCAGAAGTCACAGGAGCAGATATGTTTTGTTTTACTTATTGTGGAATAAAAACCTCCTGTTTGCCTTTTCAAGATGGGCTTGTAACAATGGGAGGGCAGAGGGAGAGATATGGGGTGGGAGCACGGCTGTGGAAGGAGAAAAATCCATCAAACCCCCAAGTCTCACTAGGGCTCCAAAGGGGGAATGGTTTTACTCCTGGAAGTGCTGCATTCAGGGTGTCAGCCCAGATCACTCCTCACAGGAGTTTCAGGGTTTGAAAAGGCAAAATAAAATCCAAATCCCGTTCTTACAAACAGCCACCCCACGATAATCAACCTGGCTTGAAAATCCAAAAGTTTGGTTTTTTGGCTTAGAGTAACAATGGCTCTTCCCCTGCAGGACCCTGTGCCTTGCAGCCCTGCTGCTTTCTGGAGAGCTGCTAAAGCTCTCTGTGCTGACACAGACAAGGTGCTCACCTGAGCCCCTGCTGACAACCTCACTACTGGCCTTATCAAGAGAGGTAATACCAGCAACTGACACAGTATGCAGCAAAGCTGGCAAAAAAAGAGGCAAGGTTCCACCTTCAAAAAAGGAATTCCTGGGAAATGCAGTGCTCAGAGAATGAAACAATACAAAAACAAAGAAACAGACAAACCTCTCCCCACACATAAAAGCCACCCAAAAAAAAATCACCAAAATATACACAAGAAAACAATCTTAGCACCACTGAGAACTCCGTAACAAACTCAATTAAATGAAAATAAAAAGCAGAGATAGGGAGTAGGGCAGAGGGAAACATCAAAATGAAGCGTGAAAAGCAACGGGGCTCAGAGCAGGAACTGAAAGAGGGAAAATAGAAAAGGGACTTACAATGTAATGGGGTGTGGGTCAGCAGAAACACTCAGGGATGAGAGGGCAGGGGAGGGGAGGCACGTGTTATTAGAGGTGCAGGAGGGGCAGAAAAGGCTGCTCTGGCCACAGCTGGACAGGTCAGAGTGATGCCCAGCCCAGAGCAGTGCCACAGCTCTGCTGGGGTCTGCCAGCACATGAAGTGTTCAAACACAGACTGACTGTGTGCTACTGATGTCCACAGCTTTGTCCTCCAGGGCCCACTTTCAGTGTATGTAACTTCTAATATTGTCTCCTTTACAGTTTTCTGGGATAAAAGCATCCCTCCTTGGATAGGAAGTTGATCAGGTTGTGGTCAACAGGGTTTTTTGTTTTCAACTATTCTCACAATACTCTTATATTTAACAGAATTACTGTAGAATTCATCAAGGATGATGGCTGGAGACCTCTCTCTCACCCAAGGTCTGCTGCCCTGGCACAGTAATGTCCTTGAGCAGTGCTGGGATAGGCTGTGGGAACCTTGGACAGGTCCTTGTGCTGAAAGTGAAGTCACTGCCCAGTCCTCCCAGTTCTCCTGTCACTGGTGCCAGCTGCAGAGCCCTGCACTGCTCCCAGGGCCTCTCCTTTAACTGATGGACACCTACGGGACTGCTCAAGGGAATCCACCCCAAGATGCTGCTTGTCTTCCACACAAAATCCATCTCAAGTCAGTAATACTAAAACTCTCCAAATACATTTATTTATCACCAATGAAAATACTGTACAATGGCCCAAGAAAGGGGCGGGAAAAGGCAAGGTATTAAGTCTGGCTTTCATCAATGTCCTTGTCAGGATCCACGGCTGCAGCTTCGCTCTCCTGCTGCTGTTTCTTCCAGAGCTTTGCCATAGCCAGGAGTTTGAGGTTGGGCTGATTGGCAGTGTCTTCTGGGAAAATGTAATCATAGTACTCCTCCCATCCAGCATCAGACTAGAGAGAAAAATACCACAAAGTGAGTTTAAGTTGCATGTTAAGGTTGGCTGTTAGGAGGTGCTTCTAACAAGAAAGAGAAATTAAGAGTGTCACTATAGGACATGAAAAAACGTGTTCCCAGGATGAAAAAAGGGAAGTTTAATTTCTGACTCAACATTTATAGATTTCCAAGAGTGACAGTGGATTGGAATGTGAAAGTGCTACCTCTCCAATGACACTGGACAAACCAACAGTCCATCAAATTTCTCCTCTACTATAAAAGAATGCAAAATGAGAGGAATAGTGGATTTGTCTTTACAAACAAGCTGGTAGATAGAACTAGCACAGGTAGATAAAAAAAACAGTGGGAAGGATTCCACTGATTGATAAATGGAAAAAGATATTTGCTTTTACATATAAACTTTAGGTTTGCTGATAAATGAAATTAGACATTGAAAGATGAAAGAAACAATGGGGAAGAAAAACCCCTAAAATCCATAAGGATTGAAAGGTAAAAGAGAGGGTTATACATTAGAGGGAAATATTTGGTATCAGGTGTATCAGGGAGTCTGTACCTCTCAAGCACCTCAGCCAATGGGGAAAGAGAGAAGGGAAATGTGGCTGGGAAATGGGATAAAAAGGGAGGCTGTGTCCTCCAAGAATTCGAGAGATCCCAGGGGAATGCCCCATGGCCTCTCCCTTTATTCAAACAAAGTAAAAGTACTCCTCTGTCTCCTTTTTGGACATAAACCTCTGATGTTTGTGGATTAATTTTCCTAACAAAAACAATAAGTTCTTTACAGAAAGTGCGTGAGAAATTTTGTTACAAGAATGTAAACATCAGAAAGCTTAGAAAATCCTAAAAAATCAGGGTGACATTAGAGAAATAACAGAAAATTAAAGCCCATGTTTGCACACGGGCACAAAGCCACCGAGGGCTCACAGCCACTACTGCCATCATTTTTCCTTACCCCGTCTTCGGCCTGCAGCTTCCTCCTCTTCTTTATTTTCTCAGGCATCAGTTTGTCTATCCTCTCCTTAGTGGCATCGGTGCCAAACTCCTCCTCGAAGCTCCTCCAGGACTCGAGCAGCATGACCCTCTCCTCCTTCTCCTCGCAGCTGCGCATGGCCTTGTTGGCCTCCTCGTAGATCTGCCGGCAGCGCTGCAGCCGCTCGCCCTGCCCCGCCGACAGCTCAAACTGCGCCAGGCTGATCCACACCTGCGGGCACAGCATGCACAAACACAGCTCCAGCCTCTGCTCTGAGCCACCACACACAGGGCAGAGGCTAAAAACAACAAAGCAGCAAAGAAAATATAAAAAAAACCAAAGATCAATGCCAGCAGGTGCCCAGAAAATAATTTTTTTCACACAAGATTCGCCCCACTTCAGCAGGACTCTGACTGTGTTCATGGGGGTCCGAGGATGAGGGAAGAGATGAGGATCTGACTCCATGTTTCAGAAGGCTTGATTTATTATTTTATGATATATATTATATTAAAACTATACTAAAAGAATAAAAGAAAGGATTTCATCAGAAGGCCAGCTAAGAATGGAAAAAGAAGGAATGATAACAAAGCCTTGTGGCTCAGACTCTCTGTCTGAGCCAGCTGGACTGTGACTGGCCATTAATTACAAACATCCAACATGGGCCAATCACAGATGCACCTGTTGCATTCCACAGCAGCAGATAGCAAATGTTTACATTTTGTTCCTGAGGCCTCTCAGCTCTCAGGAGGAAAAATCCTAAGGAAAGGATTTTCCATAAAAGACGTCTGTGACAGGACACAGCATCCATGTAAGGCATGTGCGTGGATGCCATGGGACAGAGAGAGAGAAACAGCAAGCGTTTCTCACAGGGGCTTGTGGGAACTTTTAGGGAGTTGTAAGGATATGGCAACTTGTTAAGAATAAACAATCTGCAGGTAGTGTTTTTCTACTTGGTCTTTCTGTTCTCCTCAAGGATGGTGTATGAGGAAGGTGTTTTTGTTAGTTAGCCAATCAAATAAAATCTATCGTATCACTCTAGAAAACCACATAGTTGTCTTGAATAAAGCCTTCTTTTGCTCTTTCTACAATATTGCCTCCCTCCTATTCCTGTGTCATTCTCAGCACAAGAGTGACACATGTGGATCAAATTCTTGTGGCTGTTTCAAGACATGAGAAATCTGTGTGAATTTTGTCAATGACAGCACCAAGCGACACTGGGAAAATCAGTTTTCCTTGCAATGTTTTAGCAACCAAAGCTGCTCAGCAAAGAGAGCTGCTTGGAAAAGCTTCTTTTGCCTGAGATAGGCCTGTTGTATGGAATTCAGGAATTTCCCTCCCCCCTTCAGAGCATGAACCTGGGCTGATGTGAGCCCAGGCAGCTCAGGCTTTCCCGCACACACCTTGACGTGCTGTGTGCGCTGCAGCAGCCGCCGGTAAAGGTTCCTGGTCTTCTCAAACTCCTCTTGCTCAATCTCAAAGTCGATGTAGGATTTCCAAAGCACCTGCAACAGAGAAGTCTCTCATCATGTCCATTCCTTAGCACAATGGGAGGGGAAAAGAACAAATAAAGGTAAAATTTCCCTGAGAAAACGTCACCGTAGTATTTTCTGAAAAATCCCTTCACCAGGATTTCTTCTCCTGGGAAGCTGAGAAGCCTCAGAGAAAAATGAAAACAATAATTATCTGACCTGCTTCTCCTGTGTTTTGCTGCTTTGGAATGTGGTTTGGACATTGTTTACAAACTGGTCATGGTTCGACTGGTTTTGTGTGAATTGTTTTAACTTAATGACCAATCACGGTCAGGCTGTGTCGGACTCTGGAGAGAGAGTCATGAGATTCATTATTATTCTTTAGCCCTTTTTAAGTATCCCTTCTCTAATCTTTAGTATAGCAGAATAGAATAGAATAGAATAGAATAGAATAGAATAGAATAGAATAGAACAGAATAGAATAGAACAGAACAGAACAGAACAGAACAGAATAGAATAGAATAGAATAGAATAGAATAGAATAGAATAGAATAGAATAATAAATGAGCCTTCTAAGAACATGGAGTCAGATTCAATCATTCCTTCCCAACAATGGGGAACTCTGCAAATACCACAAGAAAAGGTTCAGGGATTAGGGTGTTTGGTGGCACAGGCTGGGATGAGGGCTGAGCAGCGCCAAACCTGGTGCCCATCAACCACTCAGCTTTCACTTCATCTTTCATCTGGTGGATTACTGACATTGAGAGGAATAGTGGATTTGTCTTTACAAACAAGCTGTGGGTCTGCTGGTAGATAAAACTAGCACTGGGAGATAAAATAAACAATCAGAAGGATTCCACTGATTGATGAATGGAAAAAGATATTTGCTTTTACATATAAACTTTAGGTTTGCTGATAAATGAAATTAGACATTGAAAGATGAAAGAAACAATGGGGAAGAAAAACCCCTAAAATCCATAAGAATTAAAAGGTAAAAGGGAGGGTTATACATTAGAGGGAAATCTTTGGGATCAGACATATCTGGGAGTCGGTACTTCTCAAGTACCTCAGCCAATGGGGAAAGAGAGAAGGGAAATGTGGCCAGGAAATTGGGATAAAAAGGGAGGCTGCGTCCTCCAAAAATTTAAGAGATCCCACAGGAATAAAGCCAAAAAGGACTCCTCTGTCTCCTTTTTAGACACAAACCTCTGGTGTTTGTGGATTAATTTTCCTAACAACACTCGGCCACACCGCATTAATACCTTAACTCAGTCCCTCCCTGCTCACCTCGGGCATGTCCAGCCTGGGCTGGCCGATAGCCAGCTCGTAGATGGCCCTGGCACGGTCGATGTCCCCAAGGATGGTCTCCAGCTCAGCAAATTTAATCCAGGACGTGCAGTTTTCCGGTGCAAACTCCAGGAACTTTTCATACAACTTTCGGCAACGGTCAAATTCACGCAGCTGTAACTCCAGCTCAATGTAGCCTTTAAACAGTTTGTTTTTTGGGCATTTACCTATGGATGTCCCCTGTTGTACATTAAAAAAAAAACCAACCCAAAAAACAAAACTCTTAGTGATCTTGCAGGAAAATAAAACCCCCACTTGATTTTTTTAAGTGTTTGAACTACAATTTGGTTTTTTGCACAGTACCAGTCTGTGCCAGCCTGCAAGGTAAGCAGTTCCCAAGCATCTCATAAAACAAATTACACCAAACAAACTGAGGACCTACACTGCTCCTCCTGGCACAAACAATGGCTGGACAGGTGGAGAATAATGTCCTTACAAAGCACTTCCTTTCTGATACGCCTCAGTCTCTGAAGAAAAGTGTCCTGAGCCAAGCTGTGAAAGGCAATTCTGCATTCTTAATCTGGGAAACTCTTAAAACAAGAGTTAAGAATGGGCTACACCTAAGACAGGCTGCAGTGAGCTTGGCCTTGGAGTCACTTCTACAGAGAATGTGGCATCTGCTCCCTCAAGCCAGTGTGAGGCAATTTGAGATGGAATTCCCTTATCACAGTTCTCCTGCACCATGTTCCTACATGTTTAGTGCCTTGGAATTTATGATAAATGGAGGAAACCACCACTTGGGATTATCAGTTTGGTCACTGTTATGGGCCTCCAGCTCTGCAGATGCCACTGGTATTTCAGAATATGCTCAGTTCTTCTCCATGTGCCCTCCATCACTTTTTGGGTGGAAACCCCATCAGTTTGCTCTTGAAAGTCAAACCACCCCACCTGCTACCAACACTGGCTTTCTCTCAAAATCCCTGATGCTATCCCTGAGCTTACTAAGAATATCTGAACTGAAAGAAAAGGGAGATTTTCATTTCAAAAGATGCCATTTCTTGCTGCCCCATTACACCCTGCTGTCCTCTCATGCTGACATTCAGAGGGAACCTGCTCAGCAGCTCCCGAGCCTGCCTGAAATCCCAGTGATTGCTTTTGTCAGCAGCTGGGGCTGGCACACAGTTTGGCAGGTCCTAATTTCCTAGAGGCAAACCTCCCATTCATCTACATCGCTTTTTAAAACACAATTGTTAGAACAAGTATCTCTGTAAGCCATCAGCAGCAGCTAAGAACTTGTAAGAGCACTGAGCTGATGTGGGTGCTCTGCATTCAGAGCAGCACTTTGTCGTTTCTGCCTGGGGCTAATTCATCAGAACAAGCTACATTTCTTTTCAAATCATACATGACAGTAAATGCTGGCCCCTGCAGACTTCGTGGATGCTTTATTTTAAGTGGATTAAATCAGCAATTTAAAAAGGACAATTTAAGATCTTTTAATGCCATTCCTGTGTTACTATTAGTTAGTGGAGTCAATTATGGCTCTGACAAAAGCTTACCAAAGCCCTTCTGGCAAGGGGGAGGTTCTTCTGTCGAATTTCAAACTGTGCATACAGCAGCCACATTTTAGCAAATGTAAACTGGAAGAAAAAGAACAAAGTGCTATTTAGGCTGGAAAGTCAGTATATAATGCTGTACATGTTGCTTAAAAAATAAGCATTCTGTCTATACAAGATATGACTGCTACAGCAGGTAATTTCATTTGATCTCAGTGTTTTCCTGCTGAAAGGTTTAGGGTTCATTATCTAAAATAGGACAATATATTGGGGTGAAAGCAAAAATGGCCAGGACAGATGTCTTTTAAACCACAGAAAATAGTTTTTAAACCAATCATCAATGGGCAAAACATAAGCTATTGCTGAATCAATTAATAGCTAATCAGCTCTTAATAACTAGAGATTAATCTGACACTCGGATGACACAAGAAATGACAAACTGGGAAAAAGAACATGAACAAGGATTTTCTGACATTCCAAGGCAATGCAGTTCTAAGGGCCTGGCCACAGGGATATTTTAAAGTTCACAAGCAAAAAAAAAAAAAAAAAAAAAAAAAAAAAACAAAAAAACCACAAAACCACAAAACCCCAATCAATCATCCTTGATGACTGACTGTAACAGGGGAAGACAGACCTGAAAGCTGCTTTGTCAAACGCAGCTGCCTCAGGGGTGGTGACCATGAAGGCCCCACTGGAAAACCATTTTGGAAGGTGGATGTTATGAGAAACTGGAAGGGATACTTGAAGTTTTAAGCAAAGTCTTCATGAACCCACTAGCAGCTGTTTGGAGCTGCTCACACCCCTGAATATAGCAGGGGAAGAGAACTAAAAGGCTCTTATCTAGGGCATTTTACCCCAAAACTCAAGGCAGACTGATGGAGGAGCCATACCTTCTTGTGGGGCAGGAGCTCAAGGCATGCCTGGTACACCTGTCTGGTTCTCTCTGCATCCTGTAAGAACAGGCAGCATGCAAAACACTTTGTTAATCAGATGAGATCATGCTGAATTTGAATCTTGCAGTGACTGCAAAACTGCAGAACAGTATCTCAGTCAAGCTGGTTAGAATCAGCAGTGCTTATCTACTTAGTTTGCACAATTCAAAGGTGGTAGCTTCTGAATCAACAAGACTCACCTTTCAAAGCAAGGTTCAATGCTAGGAAGCCAACAATAAAACAAGGAGTGTCCCAGTTGTGGGAGGAAAAATAAGTCTTTTCCTTTAACAGACACTGAACAGGTGTTTCACACTCAGAGCAGCTCTAATGTTCCAATAAATACTTGCACAGCCTCTAAGAGCAACAACGTGGCTGCTTCACAAACAGTTTTTGTTAACTACAAAACTATATCACAAATTCAGGTAACAGTCTGCCACGGGCAGCTCAGCCAGGGCTACCAGAAATCCCCACTCCTGCTTTTGTTATCAGTGTGTTTCTGAATGAATTGGGGTAAAACAAGTTTGTTTTTTCCCCTCTGTGATAGATGAGTAATGCAATGATCGACTCTCACAATTAATGGACAAATATCATATATATAGATTAAGAAAAGTTTATAGATTTATAGCTATGCTGTACCCCTGGAGTGGTTATCAAGGGACAACTGGAGCTGGGACATCTGGGAGGGTTGGCTTGTCACTATGGTGACATCTGACCTCAAATCAGGATTTGAGGAAGAGATCACCACCACAGGACAGTGAAGAAGGGGTTGATGGACAGAACTTTGGGAAGGGTTAAAAGGGAAAAACTTCCATTGTGTGGGTGAGCACATGGTGGGGAAAATCTTTTTGGTCCCAGCGCTGTAACCTTTTTTCTTTATTCAGTCTTCTGTTGTATTTTTGATAAGGTTTAATAAACCTTCCTAAACTATGAAAAGTGAGTAGCTATTTCTCACACCTCCCTTATGCACAGGAGGGAAAACTGGAAGAGGAAAAACCCTCTGTATTTAAATAGTAAATCCTGTAACATGTTACACAAAACTAGTAACACAGACAACACTTAACTCTTCGTTTTCCTATTAAAATACCAGCAGCTATTTCCTATAAGGAAAGAGAAACCCCGAATTGTCACTACTTGCCTTTGCCTCCAGCTCCTCATAGAGAGCATAGTTAATCCAGAGGTAGATGTACCTCTTCCAGTGGCGTTTCTCCTGGATGGGGGGCACGTTGGCAATGGCTCTCTCGTACACCTCCCGCACGGTCTCGGCGTCCGTGTCGCTCTCCACCAGCCGCAGGTAATCGAACCACGCGTCGTAGTTGTGGGGGTTTGCCTTCCAGAGGCAGGGGACAGGGGCAACAGCAAACAGACTGCAGTCACTAAAATGAACAGAGCCTCATCCTTTACTTAGGTAAGTAAGTTCCCCTTTAAATTTCCCCTTTCAAATGGATCACTGGAATATTAACGAAAACTGTCAGTCTTGGGGATGCTGATGGTGGAGCTGTTGGGTTATAATTGACTTTGCTTTAAATTTTGTTGTTATTTTCCCCTCAGCATTGTCTCAATGAAGGCAATCCAAGTGTGAGAAGGGACGAGGAGTGATGAAATGCTTTTGGGTTATAATTAACTTTGCTTTGAATTTTGTTTTTATGTTGCCCTCAGCATTGCCTCAATGAAGGCAACCCGAGTGTGAGAAGGGACGAGGAGTGATGAAACGTGCAGCGTGGACTGAAGAGCAGACAGGTGTGATAAAAATGGGTTAGAAACTGTTGTAAAATAGTTGGTAATTGTTAAGCATGTACTGTTAGTTTGGCTATGGTAAAAGGGGTTAAAAGGGTAGTTATAAGAAATACAGTACTCAACATACAGTATTACACCTAAGCAAAGTGCACCTCTCCCCAAGCAAGCCAAGCCAACCTGGACAGAACTGTAATGGGCCAAGCAAGTGCCTAAAACCTGCATGTAAATGAAGGATCCAAAACGAAACCAATCCAAAGGGACAAAAAACAGGATAAAAAGACCCAGGGAAGCAGTGCTGCTGCACCTGGGACCTCGGGGACATGGCTGCTGAAGCAGCCCCAGCGCGATGGGAACGCTCCTGCTCTGCCTGTGGGCCCCCTTGCTTTATGCCTTTCTTTTTATTACAATAAATGCTGAAATCACTTTAGTACTGGGAGTCTGTTCCCATAATTAACAGGTGTGGCACAGGTGTTTTCTCACAAAAAGGTATTTATGCACAGATGAGGTGTCCTGTAATGGATACTCCCTAACCTAAGTAGTAACTACAAGCTAAACTGCATTATCCTTAAGGGTACTGAGCCTTGAGTTCAATCCAAAACCCTCACCTGCACAATCTAGATTAGAAAGCAGAAAAAAAAAGGCAGGGAATTAAGGTATCATTCTCTGCCCCAGGGATGGAATTCTGGTTCTAAAATGAACATTCCCTTGGTGGTTTTTTGGACTGATTTTCAAGGGTAACTTGAAACTCATCAGCCTTGCTATCATAAAATACTTGTGTCTCTTAAGCACCATCTGGCTGTTCAGTGAGCCTGGAGGGTACCTGTCCCACATACCTTCACCTCCTCCTCATACTGGAATCTCCTCTTGCTGACAATGATGTCCTCAATTCCCCTCCTGTCTCCAAACTTCTTCTCAAAGATGGTGTAATTCTTGAAGAGATTCTGGGCATCCTGCTTTGGAATTCTATCCAAGGCATACTTGTAGATGACCCTCACTCTTTCAAACTGAAAATATTAAATATAATCAGAAAAATATTTACAAAGCAATTTCTGTCCTCCCTGACAGTTTTTCAATGAGCTTTTGGCAATATTTAATAGAATACAGAACTGTGGGACATTCCAACGTAAGCAATTGTTTTTGAAGAGGACTAACACAGATCTCCCTGAAGAGTAAACTTTGAGGGGGAAAAAATAAACCTGAAAATGCCAGCCCCCATCATCTCTTATTCATTTACAGGTTTAGAATGTTTAGACCAATTTAAGAGGTTGTGGTTTGGGGGTTCACAGAATGCCTTCAACTTCACAACAGCCTAGGAACCTTAGAGACTTGTGAAAAACATCTGGACCAATCCAGTTTTCTATCATGCAGGCCCATAACCTCTCAGAACCTCTCCAGTCTGAGGATACAGGTTTGAGCCAATGCTGTTGGTCTTCGCAGATCCCCCTTAGAGCACATTCTATTGATGTCACCAAAAAAGCAACTAGAGGTGAACAAAAAACAAAAACTGTCCCCCTAGTTCAGACTGCAGTCACGACGTGCTGGGAACTGCAAGTATTGCAGAGAAGGCTAAATGCCTTTGATCCTCAAGCAGAAACACTGGCATGACTCAGATGAAGACCTTACCTCCTTCTGGTTCTCCTCAAACTTGGCAAAGGCCACGTACAAGTGCTCATCCATGTGCTCCTCCCCAAAGAACTCCACTGCCCTCTCGTACACCTTCCTGGCGTGGGCAAAGTAGCTGTGCTTCTCCTCGAAGCGCGCGTACTTGATCCAGTTCTTCACCTCGGGGTGAACCAGGACAAGTACAGCTCTTGTTAAGGAAACAGCTCTGCCTGAGTGGCACATCCTCAGCTGGGCTCTTCCCAGGGACATCTCCCAGCATGGCACACCCATGGGAAGAAGCTGAGAAGAGGTATAAGCATGCAAAAAGGTTTTGTACCTTACTGTGAAGTTAAAAAGGGATAAGGGTCAGTGTGATGGTGTTCACAGGGGTCTCAGGTTGAGGGAAGAGACGAGGTTCTGACTCCATGTTTCAGAAGGCTGATTATTTTATTATATATATTACATTAAAACTATACTAAAGGAATAGAAGAAAAGATTTCATCGGAAGGCCAGCTAAGAATAGAATAGCAAAGAATGATAACAAAGGCTCTGTCTCGGACTCTTTGTCCGAGCCAGCTGGGCTGTGATTGGCCATTAATTAGAAACAACCACATGGGCCAATCACAGATGCACCTGTTGCATTCCACAGCATCAGATAATCAATGTTTACATTTCGTTCCTGAGGCCTCTCAGCTTCTCAGGAGGAAAAATCCTAAGGAAAGGATTTTCCATAAAAGATGTCTATGACACGCCAGGGAAAATCTGAGGAGAAACCCAAAACAAAGGATGGCTACAAAAGCTGGGTGTATGAGCAGTGCAGTTGAACAGACAGTGTTGTGGCAGGACCCACGGCCACTGCACTGCATCTGGAGGCTTTCCCTAAATATGCTTTCAACACCTCCTGCTGGCTCATTCCCAGCACACCACAGGGAAAAGGAGTACAGCAAGGTTGCCAGACATGGAATACTTGGAAAGGAAATAAAGAACGGAGGCCTTAACCCAGGCAGGAGCCACAAGGCTCTGGAAAGGATATATCTCTCGTAAATGCTTCGTGCTCTGTCCACCTCCTTGTATCTGAGCTCGAAGTTGATGTAGGAATGCCAGGCTTGCTCCTCTGGCTGCCACTCCATCCACCGTTCAAAGACCTGCCGTGAGCCAGCCACGTTCCCCAGCATCTCCTCCATGTACGTGTACTTGTACCTGGGCAAAGCAGACGGAGTTTCTGCAATCACATGGTGAGCACCTCCCTTCAGGGATTTCTGGAGTGCATCCCTGAGCTCCCCTCACCCCAGAAATGCCTGTAAGCACAGCAGTGACTGGCAGCATCCAGGCACACCAACATCCTTCCCTCCCGAGGCTCTTGCCACTTAAAAAGTACAAAACCTTTCCGAAAACTTCAACCTTCCTCCGTTTTTTTCCAGACTAGCCTGAAGATTTGGAGAAGCAGGACAATCTGCACAACCCCAGGGGGGGTCTTTGGGGCTAGAAGGGGATCTCACTGCTCAGCCACAGTACCAGAACTGGTTCACCCTGGGCAGGGTGGTGATGGCCCGGTCCCAGATGTTGCGGGCGTGGTTGACCTGGCGGTTCTTCATCTCCATCTCGGCATATTTCAGCCAGAGGGTGACGTTCCTGTAGTCCACATCCAGGGCACGCTCGTAAATGGAACGGGCTCTGGAAAACAGGAGCACAGGGCAAGGTAAAATGTGCCTCCCAGGCTTTGGTGTGGGTCTAAAAAAGGTTTGTAAGGGGTGCCTGCAGCTGCACCATCGTTACCTCTGGATTTCCTTCAGGCTTTCCTCCCATTGTGCGTACTTTATCCAGTTACTGATAACAGTCCTGTTCTTTCTGATGTTATCTTCAAAAGTCTGAGGAGAAAGTTACATCTGTAAGTCAGAAATCCTTCTGCAGACCCCATTCACATAAAAGATGGCTTATGGGGTATTATAATAACCATTAGGAATATGCTTGCTTTGCTTACGCATTTTCAAAGCAAAAAGTCAAGAAAAACCATGGGTAAATCTGCACAAACAAAGCAATTCTTTCAAAAGAAGATTTATAACTCAGCATTACTGTAATGTTATTTACTTTGTTAGTTCATATTTTTTATAGTGGCTGGTCAGATACTGCCGGTAATGAAGAAAACACCTATTATTGTGTAAGTAATTACCCTTTCAGTGTTCTGAACATAGGCACCGGGGACATGTTGCTTGCTACCAGATTTTGTCAAGCAACACATCTGTAAATTGCAGGTTCTGCTAAAGAGTAGCACGAAAAAGGAGGTTTAAATAATTGGTGTCCACGTGGGAAGTCCACAAGGAATAGGGACTACATCTTGTTTAAGTTAAAAACAGTGGAATTGTAGTGCCTAACGTGAGTGTCGAGATTAAACCAGTTTGTTTGTTTTTTTACCGTACCTTCCTCTTCCGGAGTTTATAGTCATTTAGCTCTTCAACATCAGTGATCTTCTGCTGCGGAGGCGGTGGGAGAAGCTCGAGTTCCCTCTCCTTTGCCTCTCTCAGAAGCTGCTCCGCTGTGATCTGAACTTCGGCGGGTGCTTTGTTTTTCACCTGCAAGGCAAATACAAGCGGGGCTCGGCTCACGTTTCCCAGCGCAGCACCGAGACCATCAACTTCCTCCGGCGCCTCGCTACGCGCGGTGCCCGCCGCGAACGGGGCCGGAGCCCGCCGGGACGGGAAGGCCCGGGGCGAGTGGGAATCGAGGGGGACTGAGGGGTATGGAGGGGTCCCGGGGGGTCGCCGCCGCCCACCTTGGCCACTTTGGGGATGCGCTGCTTCCCGGCCGCCGTGGACGCCATCTTGCCGCCGCTGCGCGCGCAGCCCCCGCCCCGGCGCCCCTGACCTCACGCAGCGCCGCCCGTGCGTCGTTGCCGCGGTAACGGCGACGCGTCCCCGGGCGGCGGCGGCGGCGGCGGCGGCGGGACTGTCCGTTCCATCCGTGGGACCGCCTCTTCGGTTCTGTCTCGTCCCTGGGCTCGTCTGTTCCATCTGTCCGGGCTTTCCTGTCCTTGGGACGCTCTGTGGCCGCTTCTCTCCGCGCCGGGCACAGTGCGGGTGAGTTCCCGGCGCTCCGCGGGGCGCCCCCTGGCGGCTCGGCGGTGTGGGTCTGTCCGCGTGCGGGGGCGTGGCCCGCCTGCCTGAGGGGGTCGCTCGGGCCCGCGGGTCCGTGAGGCCGCCTCGGGGGGGGCCCAGGGACAGCCCCGGGTGTCCAGCCTGGGTGTCCAGCCCCGGGTGTCCAGCTTGGGTGTCCAGCCTGGGTGTCCAGCCCCGGGTGTCCAGCCCAGGTGTCCAGCCCCACGGTGTCCAGCCCCACGGTGTCCCGGCCCCGCCCAACCCCGCGATACCGCCCCCGGTCCGGCCCCGCCCCGCCCCAAGCCGCCGGGGGTGCCCATTAAGAGCCGCCCGTCCGCAGCCTTCTAATGGTCTTCAAAGCCCTGCTGAGGTATGTGTGCGTTCTGGGCTACAAACTCAAAAAAAAAAAAAAAAAAAAAAAAAACAACCAACTGTGTGGAATCTTATTTGTGCTTCGAGAGAGCGTTTGTGTGAGGAGGTGGGAGGGAAGCCTCTGAGTTCGGGTTCTCCGCCCTCCTCTGCTCCTGCTTGCTCTGTCTGGGATCCTGCTCCGCGGGACGAGGGCAGGAGCTGCTGTAGGAACAGCGCGTTTCCTTACGAAAATGGTGCATTTTTACTGTGGAAATGCTGGTTTTGCTGTCTGCGGGAGCGTTCAGGGGAGCCGGTGGAGATGCGGGTGTATTTTTGGGTTTTTTGCGTTAAGTTAAACAAGTGACCGTGAAAATGCAGCAAGGGATTTTCCTCAGTTGAAATCATCTTAGTGCGCTAAGCCTCAGCCGGTGAATGGCCCTTTAAAGTTCGTGTTAGTTTCCATTTGTTAAATTGACGCGTGTTTGGGGAGGATGTGTCGCTTCAGGTTAATTTCAGGACCAGCGCTGGAATGTCCTGTTTGTCTGTGAAAGATGTAGGAGTGCATGTGACTCTATCTGTGTTTAAAGGTGCGAAAATCTGCATTTCTTCTGGTTTTTCATTTTAGTTGAGAATTGCACTGCCTAATAACTGAGCATCACATTTTCATTAGGAGTCACTGTTGGAAGTGGCTGTTGCGTTTGGCAGAGGTGAGACTGCTTTGCTGGTCTAGGTGTGTTGGTTTAGGCTTTTTTTTTTTTTTTTTTTTTTTTTTTTTTTTTTTTTTTTTTTTCCCTAGTTAGTGCTGCTATATTTTGCACATCTATTTAAGAAATTGCGGGAAGCTATTGTTTGGTCGCTTTATTTCACGTGCCTGATTGCTGGCTGCAGGGCTGAGCAGAGACACGCAGCTGGAGGGTGTTGGACCCGAGGGGATGGTCACAGGTGTTTCGAGGATCTGCTGCCCCGCGTGTACTAAAGTTACTGAGCGGATCAACAAAATCAGCTGTGCCGGGCACATTTTGTCAATCAGGAACCACAAAAAAACCCCACTTTTTTTTGAACTTTTTTTTTTCTGCATAGGAAAGCAGTAGAACTTCGAATAGCCACAGAACTCTGAATTCCTTCAGAAATTTAAGGCCTGCTGTTGACCTCAAAAGAAATTCGAGGAGCGGTTTTGGACAAAGTACTTTTAACTCACCTGAAGCTGCTGTTTAATCGGGACGCTGTGTCCCTGATTGTTTGCAGCTGAGCCTCCCACTGAAGGCCTTTGAGTTTGAAGTTCTTGGTGATGAGCTGGTTTGCACGCAAATGAATGAATAGGAAAGCAGCTGTAGGCTATTGAAACAATTGATTTCCTCTGTAGGATCCAGACCATAGGAGCGATTGCTGCATTTCAGGTGTGCACTGGACAGGAGGAGTGTATGTGTGTGGAGGTATGCAGGAACCAGGCACCAAATCCACAGAAGCTGCCCCGATTTAGAGTTGTTATGAAACCCCCCCTGAAGGGACAGTGTCGGGCAGGGGGTGGCAGTGGGATGGCTGGAGCCAGCAGTGTTTTCCTTGGTTCTCAGGGCAGCCGGTGGGATGGCCACGGTAACCTCCTCGAGTGGAAATACAGATGTGGTCACCGTGAGAAGGACAGAGTCACGGGATGTCCCAGCCATTATCAGCCTCTTCAGCCCTGTCACAGAAGACGTCTTTGGAAGGATTGATGTCACTTATCTCTTGTAAGTAATGGTGTTTTGGGTTGTCACCTTTCGGGAAATTACACTTTAAATAGCAGAAAGCATTCTGAGCCTTGACATGGTGTGACATAATGACTTTTTGTGCTGTTTCTAAAAATGGAAAGAAAATCTACTTTCATGTCTGTCACGTGCATGCCTGTGCAAACCTGGGTCTCTGCCATGGTGGACAAGGTTTAATTCTATATTCGTTTCCTTTTGTAAAAGCTCAGAAGAAATGCTGTTGGAAAACAAAAAAACAATCAGCAGACAGGCTGTGTGGCAGACAGGTACTGGTGGGTCACTTAGGTTTTTTCCCCTCCCTTAATAATAAAAATCCCAGATAACAGCTGTTTGGGGAAAAAGATGTGTGAAGAAACATACAAATGGAAGGGAATGTTTAAGTTTTACATCTCAAGTTTACTAATATGATTGAGGATTTGAAAATCCACCTGAATTTTTATAGTGTTGGAACACAAATATGTGGGACTGAAGCAACAATTCCAAGTTAGCACGTGGATGATGAAGATTTATTGAGGCCTGATCCTGGGAACCCTCTTGAACATGGCTAATTTTGCTGTTCCAGCAGGCTGAATTCACAGTCAGTCTCTTTTCTATGTGGAGTTTCTTCAACTTGTGCAAAATTAAATTGTTTTCATAGAGAATTATCAAACCTTGCTTTGACACTCTGCAATGAGAAGACTGAGGTTATAGCCCATGCTGCCTTTCTGGACTATCCAAATTGGAATATCGCTGATCAGGCTGAATGGGAACCATTCCTGCATGAAAACTACCCTGACAATAAGTGCACTGTAAGTAAAATATGTGATTTTAATCGAGCTTTCATTTAAGGCTCAGATATGGCAAATACACGTGGGTGTCTACAGTCTGTTTCCAGTAGATTTGAGGCATTCAGGATACAGAAGGTGATGGAGTCCTTGTCAAACCCTCATGCTGACAAGGGGAACCTTAGTTCTGCAGTAAACTTGTTCAGTGCTTCTGGGGAGACTGCTGCTTGTGACTTTCTGGTAGGATCTACAGACTAGAAACAGGCCCTTATGAGTTTAGCACTCATCAAATGCTCCCCCATCACCAAGTCCAGCTGGGAACTAGATTGTGGGATTGTTGAGAAAATAGAGCAAATGTTAAACTCCAAGCACTCTAAGGTGTGCAGCATGTGCCATAATAAGGTGTTGGCAGTGCCGCAGTTATCTCTGGGCATTTTCTTCATCAGTTACCCAGGGTCTTCTGTGATGTTAAGCAATGGCTTGGAGGTAAAATGATAAAAACAGTGTTTGAAAATGTGTGCTCTTGAAGGAAACACCACTAGCACAGCCAAAGGGAGCGTGAAAAAAGGACCTGTGGTTTCCTTGTCATGGACTTTGTTTGTCCCTTGAGCCACACTTTGTGGGCAGCCACTTCATTCAGGGTACAGCTGGAGCTGCTCTGCTGTGCTGTGACCTCCCTCAGGCTGTCTGGTGGCTCTGCAGGGTCTGCTGTAGGGGCCTACAGAGAAAAGACAAGAAAAATTAATTACTGCTCAGAACCAGTATTGAAAAATACCTTGAAACAGACAGGCAGCTCTGAACATGTTCTGGGGTATAACTCGATGAGATGTCATTGGTAAACTGTAGGTTAAATCCATGCAGGTGTGCTTTTCAAAGCTGAGGTCATCTGAACATAGGAATTCTGTGAAGTATAGTTGACCTGTCTTTTTCTTAGAGTACAGAAATAATTTTGGGGTCTGAAGTGGGAGATGACTTGTGCAGAAAGGAATAAGTGAAGATGCTTTACTGGATTGTCTGGTTACCAGCACTATTCAGAAACAGTTGCAGTCCATGTCTGGCTTACTTGGTGTCCTCTCAGACCTCAACAGTAATATATTTTTTTATTTCTTCCCTTTACTTCTAAAAAAGCAAACTATCTGATGTTTAGGGATGTCTTTAGATGTTTGTTACAATGGCTTGTTGTCCTGATGCTGGTCCCTGAACTGTAGCCTCTATTGAAATAATTTTTGCTCTTAAATTGCTGAAGTTTGTTGGTGCCTCTAGCTATGGTGTTTTAATTGACTATTATACTATTCAGAAGATCTCAGGTTTTCCATTTAAAGTATTTTTTATCTACAGGCAGACCTTCCCTGACCCAGCACTTGTAATTAATATGCTAGAGAACAGCTGATTTAATAGTGCTTGCCATTCCAACACAGGGGTTTTCCATGTTTACTGGAGGTGCACAAGATAAAGGTGTCTGTTAGTCTGCCCTGTTTCTGCCTGGTATTTGTGTGTCTAATGATGTCATCTTAAAATATGTAATTTTTCTTACTACCTTTAAAGAAAAACCACTCTAGGATTATGAGAAGCCGATGAGCTTTTGGTTTGAGGTTTTTTTTTTTTAAACCTTAAAAGAATGTCAGACACGTGATGAACGTTTAATGTGGTTGAATGTTGTTAGTCAAGAATTAATACTGTTCAGAATGAAATGTACAGTGTATATTGCAGTCAAACAATAGTAAACTGAGTAGAAAGAAAAAATGTGGCAGAAGCACAATTATATAAAGCACTTTAATCACATAACTCTACCCACACATGCTTTGAAGTCACTTATGTCTATTTTGCTGCTTCTTAAGTGCAGATCATGTATGTTTGAAATGTATATGTGTACTAATGCTTGGGCTGATGGAATAAGCATGAGCTGCATGGTGTGTAGACTTTAACTCCTTGTTTTGTAGCCTTTGAACACGCTCTTTGTGCATCTCTTTGTGGCAAAGGAAGGTTATGCAGCTGGATGTTCCCAAGAAATTGTTAGGTGAGTTCCTGTGTAGCCTTGGGTAGTGAGGCACATGCCCTCTCCTGCTGTCAAATCATGCTTGTCAAGTCAAGCAGTCTCATCCAGGTGCCCCATCAGAGATCTGCCAGCAGAGGCATGATATCTTAAATATTTCACCACTGGGAAACTGCTATAAAAAAGGAGAATGTTTGAAATCTAAAGATTGGGAAATTTGAAAGAAATAAGGTAGGAAAAGCCAGTCAAAGTTACCCGGATAAATTTCACATGATATTGTCAGAAATGTTTAAATTGTTGAGCCATGTAGACTTAGGAAGGAGAGAAAAAAAAAAGTTTATATTAAAAAAGCTAGCTGCTGTCTGTCATTGAGTGTAATAATGAAAGACTAAATATGTTTATTTGTCCAGGAAAGCTTTCATCTTACTACCAGAACTGCAGTTTATACTTCTCTTTATACCAGCTGAGAAGAGGTTAGGTAAGATCTTAAAACTGTTTTATTCTTGAAGTAAGAGCAATTGCAAGCCTAATTAAGATGCACTGAGAGCTTGTTGTGGTGGTTTTTTTTAATACTGAGAAGAGTTATCAGTTTCTAGACATGTGGAAAACATAATTTAAAAGTATCTTCTTGTGAAGATCCCATGTGCAAGAGGTTCCATGCTCACTCCAGCAGCCATTCAGTGGTCTGTTTTGTCCCTGCAATCTTTAAATTTGCCAGAAACAGGACATCAGAAGGAGTAAAGATCTCAAAAATCAATACCTGCAAGTTTTGTGAAGATTTCTGGTGGGATGGAGGCAAGGGACTTGAAATTGAGCATTTTCTCTTACTTAGCCAAGCCAGTGCAGATTGGAAGAGGACGCTTTGGTGAGGCTCAGAGGGGCTACTGGAGACATAGAAGGAAACTTGGATTATTTCCTCTAGAACAGAGGGACAAAGGTAGAGAATACACATGTTAATCAGAGAACAGCACCAGATGTGGAATTTAGGTCCTAAATTCCAACTAATAAACCAAGCATGCACTTGATTGAGCTGAAAAGGGAGCTAGAACTTTGCTGATCTGCTGGCTTCTAGACATATTGGTTCCAAGTCACACTAAAAGACTATAGTGGTGTGTCAACTACAGAAAACAAGGCTTGAATTAAGGGTTTTGTCAAATCCACCCTGCAACCAACTTTCCTTCACCATTGCGAGTCTTGACAGAGGTTCTCCGGAGGCATAGAGAATTGGCTGTATTATTCTTATTGGGATTGTTTTCTACCAATTTCTGATTGCTTTGAAGCTTATTCAGGTTTGGAATGCTGGGTTAATTAGATGACTTTGGTGATGATTGTCACACGTTTATGCTGCTGTCATTTCAGCCTCATTGCCTAACTTAAAAGGCTTGAAGCATTTTACTCTCTGTGGTTTAAGTCTGAAACTCCATTTTCCTCAGACAGTTTTGCTGCTAATTTTAAGCTTGCATAATGAAGTTTCTCTGTTGCCCTGACAGGTTTTAGCCATTCAGAGCTGGACCTGGGGGATGTCTTTGAAAGGATCGTGCCTGCTCCACACTCACGCATGGGGAGACGTTTCACCCTGCTGGCGTGCCCGAGGCATCGGTGTCACCCACAGCTCTACGTGCGCCAAGCAAGGTAACACAGCTCCTTGGTCCTGCTTCCCTGAGCACATCTGGCTGGGGGAAACTGAAGCACTTTCCTGCTTTGGTTTAGCTTAGCTTGGCTGCTCTGGTTTTCTGTGATAACCAAAGTAGGTAGTTCTAGGATTATGCTGGTTTTGTTCTACTTCATCACAAGATGTATTTTTTTGAATGCTAGTTAGCTATGTAGGAAGCCTGTTTGTAAGTGATGTTTATTCTGTGATCTGCTGGCTGAATTAGACTGCTGTTGCCACTCTTGGTTTTTTCTGCCAGGTGTGTTCTGCCTGTGCCAGTGTTGCATCCAGGATGTGAGAAATGCCAAGTTTCTGACCCAGGGGCCTGGTGATTTTCCTGTTGTTGTTGCAGTGGAGATGCTTCCTTGTAGTGTGGTTGAAATAGAACATGTATCTATCAAATTTTGTGTTACTACTTGTCCTCTTCACCATGGGAAGACTGCTGGTAGGGTAATATTTTATGAAGCAGTGGTTTGATTTAACTGATTTATTCTGGAGTTTTTGTAGGTAGTAAATATAAGTGTTGCTTTGTAGCTAGGTAGCAGAATGGTAATTAAATTAGCATTTCTGATGCCTGCAGGGGAGACTGAAGTTTAGGGGGAAGTGTATTCCTTGGAGACTCAGCACATGGTATGGATTTGGGAGGGTCTGTACTGACCAGTGCTTGCAGATGGTGATGCCATGTTGAGTGTGTCTGATTGGTAAAGCCACACTGTTTATTTATGGCTGGTTCATGCTGCCAGCTTGGGCTGCATTCTGACAGGAGCCTGTCTCTGAGAGGTGTTTTAGTGCATATATTGAATTTTACCACATGAGTTTGAAGCAAATCTGCAGCTTGTGCTCCTCCTGTTCCTCGACTTTTGAGCATTTTAAGATAAAGGCCTGAGGCCTGACCTTTGCCACTTCACATCCTCCTGCTGTAGCTCTGGATATTTCAATATGTTAAAAATCTCTCTCATACTAACTAGATGTACAATTGTTAGGCTTTTTGAGTCTTTCTTTTGAGTTGTCTATCACCTATAACTAAGTGAATGGACTTTTATATAGAGAAGGCATCAGTAGGTGAGTTAATGCCTGAAGATTAAAAGTCTTTCCATATGTCTTCATTCTGACTATCATGTTTGTCTTTTTTTCAGTTTAAGCTAATTTTTTTTTGTAGTCATTGGATATTGTCAATTAAAATGTCCCTTAAACCACAGCAATATTCTTGATAGAAGCTACCATCTTGTCTGGGATTTTGGTAGTTTGTTATAAAAAGTTAAAATTTCTTTAGCTTTGGTATTAATAGAAAATTTACTGGGAAACTGGTTTTCCTCTGAAGTTACACAGTGGTGATAAAAAATTCATACTTCAATGTTGCCCATCAGTGGATAACAGGTAAGGCTAATTTCTGTTTGCAGAAGGAGCTCTGCCTTTCCCTTCCCTCTGCATTCACTCTGTGCTTCACTGGCATCCATAGTAACAGTCAGTGGGAGCCCTTAGAGACTCCTCTGTGGATGTTGTCTGCAGCCACCTGCCTAGCAACATGTTCTGGGGCAGTGAGGGGAGATTAGCCTAATCTCTGTCCCTTCTTCCCCTGCTTACAGAGGGGCAAAAGCAGCTGTAAACTGATACTTTGTTTAGCCATCAATTTCGAACTTACTCTCTGTCTGGTCTCTATAATGTGAGACATTGCAGTGTGTCAGAATGCAGCCCACTAAGCTTTGATGTTTAAGGTTCTTGCTGGTGTCTTGTCCAGATCCTGCCGTTCTTGGGTTTGTGCCCTGTAGGCAAGAGTCAAATCTGCAGCTCTGTGCTTGCACTCACAGTAGAGGAATTTTGTGGCATTTTAATATTGGAAAGATTACTGGGGTTTGCAGGGTTTCTTTACTTTGTTAAATACTGTGGTAGTGGTGGGAGATACTAAAAGCAGAATAAACAAGTTAAAATGGTTGTGTTCCTACGGAGTAGTGTGCAGGGAGATGAATGGGTATGTGCAGAGTCCATTGACTGTCACAGGGTCAGTCTTCAGGAATTGCCATCTGCACCTTTGTGTGTGATCTTGTCTTGTGTCCCACAGAGCAGAGCGACACAGGGCACTCAAAGCACCTGGCGCAATGTTCCATTTGGAGTAGGTGTGCATTTGTTATGGACTCCACAAAATAGCAGGGTTCAATTAGGATACAGTCTTTTTCTGTTACCCCTCTTTGTTTGTTTTTTTTGAGGTTTGAGAACTTATTAACAGATTTGCTGTACTAATTAATTGTGCTGAGGTGGTGATGTTCTGGTAATAGAAAACCTCCCTGCAGATTTTCCCTTGGGATACTTGCAGTGAAGGAGATCAGGGTAACCACTTGGGTCTGAGGGATAAGGAATGAGTTACTGTAAGTTTTTATGGAGTTTTTATTGTTGCTGGAGCTTCATTTTAATTGGGGGGGGGGGGGGGGGGAGAAGAAAAAGCTGGAATAAGGCTAGAATCCAAAGTGTCCCTAGCCTTGGTTACAAAGATCATCTTACCCAGAGGTCACATCCGTTCTGGTGTGCAGGAGCAGCAAAATCATCCCGAGACCCCCTGACCACCTCTCCTGTGCTGGAGTCAGGCAGTGCTTAGGAACTCGGACAGTGTTTGATACAACGAGAAACAGAACCTCTTTTGCCCAGCTGTGTTTTCTTTAAGGCTCCTTCCAAGTCTGAACCCACATAAAGAGTAGCATTGAGAATCTGTTTGTTTCTGGGTTCCTGCCTGTGTGGAGCAATGATCTCCAGTTTACAGGTATCACATACAGGCATGGGGGACCCAGTGGGACCCTGGAGCACAGCAGGAGTTTTCCCCAAAACCCCGGGAGGCTCTGAAGTTCCTTCAGGGTTCGTTTGTGCATCCCTGACAAGCGAGGGAAGCGCCGCGGGCCGGTCCCGGTTCCCGTGCAGGAGGAGGAGGTGGAGGTTCGTGCATCCCTAAGAGAAGGAGCCGCTGCCCGTGCCTGGCGGGGCCGCCGGGTGGCGGCAGAGACCGCGCGGGGCTCCCGCAGCCCCGGTGTCGCCGCCAGTCCCGGTGTCGCCTCTCGGGGCCGGAGCTGAGTGTTCCTGTGTGTCGGTGTGACAGCCGAGGTAGCTGCCTGTTCCCGACCCACAGCAGGGAGCGTTTCCCCTGCGGTTTGTTGCAGTTGTTCCTTCTGGCAGCCCAACGCAGCCGGTTTCCTCTCTGCTGCTTTTGGTTGTACTACTCAATTCTGGCATTTTTCCAAGAGATAAATACAAGTGGCTTCATGTTATTGATAGCAGTTGAGTGGTAAAGCTGGTTTGCCACCCACCTTTGTGCCATAGTCTCAACATGGGTGACTCAGGAGTTCTGCCACTGTTCTGGTAAAAGTGCTGGATTTTCTTATTCAGAGTTACATTGACCCTGGCTATAAATAGCAGTCTAGTGGGAAAGAGTCTCTGTTGCCTGTTTAAATAAAAATCCATGTAGGTTGGGACCTGTATGAGTGTTCCACTACAGTTGTAGGGAGAGTGAGGCAGGAGAATTTTGAGCTGGGATTCCCGTATATTTTCTTAGGGCAAGAGAAGCATCTCCACTGAGCAGTGCAGATTTTGGTGGGTTCTGCTGGCTGTTGGGTGTGGTTGTCTCTCTGGTGCTGAGACTCTCACTTTAGTGTGCACTGGGAATGTGTCCTAGGTGAAGTGATTTGTGGGTGCAGGCTTTGGAACAAGTATTTGTAATATTATTCCATATATTAATGGAGTAGAGCAGAAGTATCAGGGCCTATTAATGGCAGAGCCATAGGACATTACCTGATCTCTTTTTTGTAGGATGGAAGATTATGATGATCTCATGCTAATCTGGACACCTCAAAGTGAGACTCTGAAGGAAACCTATGGTGAATATCTCCTTGTTGATCTCATAGAACGTGAAGGTGAAGAAAATCAGGCAGCTGTTTGTGAGGTCAGTCTGCCATGACCTCTGGTTTTGTCTGATCGTAGCCTTAGTGGTGTTCTGTGTGACTGCTCACTCTAGCTCAAGGAAGAAAAACAGCAGCCCACCTGTGAAAAGTAGAATTCATCCTCAATACCCACACAGTGAGTGCCCTTCTCATTGTAGTTTGTGTCTGTCCTCAGGAGTGATGTTTCCAGTTCAGAAACGAAGCAGCAATTCTCAGTTCTTGTGCAGATTATTTTCAAGTAATTTGGACAGACTGTCTTGATGAAGCCATGTTGTCATTTTGGACATTTGCATTATAGCTGACCTGTTTTCATTCCCAGTGAAAGCTAATATTGCATGTGAAAATGAGTAATCCTTTCACAGTTTTAAGTCCTGTAGATAATTTTTCTTTCTCTTGGCTTAAACAAATTTTTGCTGCAATGAAGACCAACTCAGGAATTAATTTAAATAAGAAAGGAGTGGTAATAGTTATCCTGCTGAAAATTCCTGTTAGGATTTTCACATGTTTGTAATTGTGCATGGTAGTGCAAGCTGATAGGCAATATAACCTCCTTAATTCCTGAAATCTGCTTTTTGTGGCAAATGGTTTTATAAAATTGCAACATGTAATCACTGCCATTGGGAGCCAAATGGGAAACAATGCACCATTAGTGTAATGGCACATTGCAGAGGGCTGTTGCTATAAATAAGACATTCCAGTGGCATGTTCAGAGCTCAATGTGAGACCACCAAAAGGTGTTCCAAGCCCCAGTTTATCCCAGCTGCCACTGCCACGGCGGGCTGGGAAAGCACCTCCACACAGACCATGATGGATGCCAGCTTCCCCTGTGGAGAAGGAAGCTGGCAGCCTCTTTTTGCACATATGGTAGATGGATTGGTTAATCAGCCTCTGCTGAGCCTTGGGCCTGAAATTACACAGCAGCCAGGCAACTGTGGCACCCCGGCTTTGTTGGTTACGCAAACAAGGCAAACAAACAATCACTTGTTGTGTGAGGGCAGAAAAATTAAACGTCACACTTTTTCAAGTCTTTATTGATGTGCTGATGGCTTGATAAAACAGCTGTACAAATCCAGCATGTGAGTTTTCATTAGGTTTATAAAGGCTTTCATTATGTGTATTGAGGAGGAACACAAATGTGTTTTGATAAATGTGTTTCACCAGAAAGTTGCATACACTGCTAAAAATTTGAGAGCTTCCTTCTTCTAGACTTGTCCCAGTTAAAACCAGAAGTTCTCCAGCATGCCAGTTCTCCCTGATCCCAGTGTGTGTCATGCTGAGGGCTGCAGCTTGCTGAGAACTCCAGCAGCAATCAGGCATCCAGAGTACTGTGGGTGCCAGCATTGCAGGGATCCCATCATTTTCATGTTTGCCAGAGTATTTGGGTTTTAAGACTAACTCTTGGGTTTTTTTCAGAACACAGAAATATTTGGGGCTTACAAGTGCTGCAAATAATACATACTACACTAGGTACTCCTTATATTATGCATAACTGATTTACTGAGTTAATTTCTTAGGAGAATTAAATACACTCTTCAGTTTGACCCCAATTTGGGTCCAAATCAGTGTGCAATAATGAGCCAGCTATTACAGCTAACTGAATGCAGGTTCTACTTCACCTGCACTGTAACTTTAAACAAAATGATATGTTTTTGGAAGGATGTTGTCTATTTGCCATAGCAATTTTTTTACTGAAACTCCAGGTCATTATTTGGCCTATATATATAAACCTAACACTCTTGCAAGTTATAGCTAAAAAAGAATTAGAACATCTACTGTAGAGGTCCTAGTATCTATGTTACAAGGAAAAAAATAAAAGAAGATCTTTAACTTTTGCTGAAATATTTCCTGTACAGTTTTCCATTATGCACGGTCAGAAATAGAACATAAAAGTTGATGTTTCAGCAATATTTTGTTCATTTTTTTGTCCTTTGCTTGAATGACAGGTTCATGTGACATGGCTTTTATCTTCCAGGTTGGTGGCACTGCAGTAGGATTCATGAGCTTATGTTCTGACGTGAACATTTCTTTGTTTCAAGAGTGTTTTGACTTAGGGCCTTTCCATGGGCTCCGTAAACCACATCCTGAGGATATTCTTGAAGTGCCACAGGAGCCAAGCGTTCAAGGAGGTATCTATATTGTAAAGTGCTAAATAAATTCAAGGTGTGTTTGTTGTCTAGCTTCTGAGTAGGTTGGAAAAGGATATATAGGTTTACTAGGAAGAAAACACAAATTGTCATACCTGGTTTTGAAGTAGGATGCCTGGTGTTTTTTAATTGAGGAGGGGAATTTTGATAGTCCTGGTCTCTGACTCAGAAGTGATTGTTGTTTGTGGGGAGCTGGCCTGTACCAAGTATGGGAAAAATTTGGGCTTGAAGTGTCAGAAAGCTGTTGTGTGGTGTATACTGTCTGTCAGATACAGTTGTGCTGTTCAAGGAAGATGTGATTCTAAAATCTGGTGGTGAAGTGAGGTCTGTTGGTAGCTGAGCAGCTGGCCTAACTGTGCTTGTTACATCGTCCTGTTGACTTAAGTCATCTTTTTTTCCTTGTGGTTCAGCTTCTGCTCTTTGCTTATTGTTTGCAGTCTCCTGGGTTACCAGATTTTGGGAGATCAGGGACTGTCTCTTTATTCTGCTTTTATATTGGGCCTGATATAGCAACACATGTGCTAGCTGCTTCCTGTGAGTGATAAAAACCAGTAGCACAAATATGTCACCTGTTTGTAGAACAGAAGTGTCATGTAAATGATTTACAGTTGTTGTCTCTATTTTTCAGTGTCAAAGGGCATTTTGTGCAGAAGGGCAGCATCTTGCTATCTACTAATTATCAGTAGTGGAATAAAGCACCTCCACCACTAGGTTATGTATTGTATCTGCTTTTCTGAACACAAAGCAGCCGGCAAAAAAGACAACCAGGGAGCTGCAGGGCTGTCACCAGCTGGTACCTCGAAGCTGGCACTCACAGAACAGAAAAGGGAGAGAAACAGGTCTTGTAGCTGCTCCTGTGGACTTCCCCTCCCCTGCAAGGAAGCATCTTGCACATAGGAGATGGATCCTGTTTGATCCTGTGCTCCTGCAGCTCCAGGAGTATTAGTTCAGAAGAGGTGACAGATGTGGGGAGGAGGAGGAATGAGACTGAGGAGGGAGAGAGATCACTCAGGAGCCAGAGCCCAGTCCTGGGCTGTCTGCTCTGGGTGACCCTGCTTGAGCAGAGGCTTGGGCAAGGTGACCGACCACCAGGGCTCTCTCCCAGCCTTACCCATCCCAGGGCTGTTCCTGGTTCTTGTGTCCTCTCTCCTTCTCCAGAGCCTGCAAGATGTAGGTCTGTGTTTTCTGGCAAATTCTGTGCTGCCTCACTTTTCAGTGAGAATGTGGTTTAGGGTTTGACAATATGCTGTTATGTGTTTTTTTAAAATCATTTAGGAAATCTATGGAATTTGTTCTAAATGTTAAAACTTAGCATAAGCAGCTGTGTTCTGGTCAGTTTCTTGAGAATCTGACATCTGAGTTCTTTTTAGAAATGTTTTAAGCAGCATGGTTAGCAGTTCTGTGAACCTATCTCCCTTCTTTTCTCTCTTTATTTAAAAACTTTATTAGTTTTGATGGTAGTTGCAGTCCTGTGGGTTGCCTTCAGGTAAGACTTCTTAAAGTAGTAGTATCCCTTTATTTGTAATGACAAGGGAAGCTCTGGGGAAAAATAATTATTTGTAGACTTTCAGGCAGCTTGAATGCAAATCATTAATGATTGTAGAGGTTTTGTCTTGCCAATTGTTCGATTTCCCAGCCAATGCCCCAATTATGTAGTGGGTCCAGTGCTGGCTAAGTGCCAGTGCACTTACTAGAATAAATTTACTTATTTCCTTGCTGTGAGATAAGCATCAGGAGAAGGAGGGCAAAACACGCACAAATGTTAAAGGGTATAAAGGAAAATTTATTAACACAATTAAGAGAAAAATAATAAAAAAACAGAATAAAACCTTCAGAACACTTTTCCTCCCCCCCACCTTTTTTCCTTTCCCACTGACAACGTAAGAAGACAAAACTTAGAATAGTCTTTCTTCAGTCGACTTAACAAGAGAGATTACTCTCCGTATGCTATGAAGATTTTGCCATAAGAAATAGTTCTCTTGTGGTTTCAATGTCACAGTGAATTAGTTGCCCAGGAAAGGAAAAATCTGCTTCTAGTGTGAAAAGTCCCTCCCATACTTTGCAGCTATCTCACAGCTGCTTTCATGGGCCATGTCAACTTATAGGGTGCTACTTTAAGGATGAGCTGTTCGAGCATTAAGAGAACTTCTGTTTTTATGCATCTCTGGGAGCACAGGTTTTCTACTACTACCTCTGGGGCCAAGTTTCTCCTCTCTTTCTGTTCAAGTTTCTTACTGGATTACAATAACATCTATTTGCTTCATTACTTGGCTTGGCTTACAGTTGTGGTAGACCACCATGTCCCCTTAATGTGCTTCTATGAGTTACAGGGAAAAAAGAGTCTGATGTAAGGCTATAGAGAAGATATAAGTCATACAAGAGGATTTCAGCCCAAGAATAAGGCATCTCCTCAATCCGCTCCCATCTAGAATTTGCCTTTTTTCACTGATCTCAGAGTCCCATGTTGTTGTCTCTACATGTCTTCACTCTTTCCTTTTCCTGATTCAGGAGAGAATTGGTGTTTGTAGGTTCGTTTGTTCTCAAACTTTATCAACTGAAACAGGTTTTTATAGAGTTCTGCAACGCTGAAGGGTTGATCTCATCCAGGCTCTGCATCAGGGAAATCATTCACCATGCTTCCTGCTGCTGCTCGCGTGGTCTCTGCTTCCACCGTGCAAGTTGTGCTGCTGCCAGTGCCACCCTTGTGTCATTCTAAGATGGCCATGGCCAAGTGACACTGCTCCAGCTGCACGGCCCCAGCCACGTGGCTGCTCCTGGCCCCAGCCCCTCCTGGCCTCAGGGCTGCCCCCGGCACTGACAGGGCTCTGGTCCCAGAGTAAACAAAGTTCATTTTGTGAGCTATGCTGAAATTGTCACAGTCATGAGGCGCTGCCTGGCTGAGGTGTGGCTGTAGCTGCATCAATTTTCAGCAGAGCAGTCCCAGCTGTGTGGCCGGAACCATCTTGGTACTATGGGAAAGCATGGTAGCATGGCAAGGTGGCAAAGATCCCAGCTGAGCAGTGCACTGACCTGTGCTGGGCCAGCCTGGCCCGACCTATTCAAAGGCCAGAAGCCAAGAGAGTTTTTTGCAGGCTTCCTTAATTTTTAAATGTGCTTTTTCACAGGGGCATGTTTAACTCCTTCAAGTGGTCTAATGCAGTGTCAATCTCCAAACTTAGCCAACTGATTTGCCTTCAAAACCAGCCAGCTGATTAGCTCTGGCAGGTCCTGACAGGGAACTACACTCCCTCTCCCCAGCTGAAAAATCAGGCTTTTGTTAAACCATGACAATGATCTTGGATGCGTGAGGAGAAACTTGAGTATCGTAAGATGAGAGCCTGACTTGGTGCTATTCCTAGAGAGAAACACTAGAAACCTAATAGCAAAGTGGTCCCTTCACTGCTCAGGAGCATTAATTATGGAAGTTATAATGGAATAGTAGTTCAGATTTTTGTTGCAGCTTTGCACATTTTAGAATAGAAGAGTTGCATCTCAGTAGTCCATTGTTAGGCCTTTCCAACATAAAGGCCAGCCCGTGTCCTTGATCTCTGTTGTGGTGTTAGTCCCGTGTAGTTTGCATTTGTGGATATTGCAAAGCCATGCCCATTCCATGAAGGCTGCTTTAGTGGCTGTGTTGAAAACTTGCTGCTGGATGGTGTCCTGCTGTGAGGACAGAGCAGGTTCAGCGACCTGGCATCAACAGGAGATCTGGACTTGGCTTTATGGAATCTGAAGGCTGGAAATTTTAAAATGTAAGCTGCATTCCTTTCTAATTTTATGTTCCTACATATAAAAAGGTTATTTTTTTCAAGCTCTTTAGCTTTAAGTAGAGACCACAGGTTGATATTTTTTTTCCTTTCAAAATGTAATGCTGAATAATAATGAAAGAGTATACAACAGTCTGTACTGATATGCCACTTAGGTTTCAGGGTAATTACAGTAATTTGGTTGTTGCTCTATATGGTGTCATGAATTAGTTGCTAGAAAACATGATGCAAAGGGAATGATTCAAGGGCTTTTCATCAGGCCTCATGGTGAACCGGCTTCTTGATCCTGATGACTGTACCTCAGCTAACAACCCAGCAATCACAGAATTATTTTAATTTTCTTTGTTTGTGGTCTTTACTTGATTTAGTGATAGTATTGCAGTTCTTCACATCACTGGTGTACAGCGTGTCTGTAAACAGCAATGCAGCCGCGTCCGACAGGAGTGGATGGTGGAGCCATTAAGGATTTGCATTTTAGTATAAAGTCAGAACAACATATCAATATTTACATGACAACAAGAGACTTGTATTAATTAACTACTGACACCTGCAAGGCTGTTGGTAATGAGAAATGGAGCTGGTTAATCAAGACGACATTTGATCATTTCTGTGAAGGCTCACATCTGTGATACCCCCAGAGAATCCATGATTCCTAACCCCCGCATTTCTCCTTGCCCTGCATGTTGCATCTGCACTCTTTTATTGACAGAGAAACGGATTTTGAGACAAGTTTTTTTTTTTTTTAATCGTTTCTGGCTATTTTTTTTTCTGATTGCTTATTTTAAATCTTTGAGGTATTTTTTTTAAAAGTGCCCATTACTGTGTGAAGAAATGCTTCTGTCTATGAATGTAGCTTACTTGGGTGTCCCAAGGTAAAGTTCAGAGGGAGAAGGGATGAATTCTGTTGTTTTCTGAAGCTTATTTTGTGTTCTTCTTGGAGCTCAAAAACCTTTATTTCCTTAATGTTACTGGATTTTCCAAATGCAAGGGTGTCCTTGCTTGATGAGTTTTCTTCAGCAGCAACAGCTACACTTTAAGAGTTTACTGTGTAAAACTTATAAAGGAATTATAATCCCTGTTTCTTGTCTCTTACTGCACGAAGTAAGAGCTCTGGTTTGACTGGGATTTAATGTGAATTTCAATTATTTTAGGAGAACTAATCTGAGAAAGAAGAGCCCTTACTTGTCTAAAGCAAGTTAGCAACACATGGGATTTAAGATAGCAGTCAATACACTGGCTCCTGTTTTTCAGTTCAGATGGAGTAAAGATTTGACACCAGGATAAACACAAGTTAGGAATGGCTTCCAAGCTTGTACAGGTCTTATTTTACAATCAATTCCCTGATTTTTTTTTTTTTTTTGCTTTGAAATCAAATAGTCTAAAGAAGCTATAGCCAAGTAACTGTAGGAGGGTCTGCTTTAACTGTTGTTGTTAAAATGAAACCTTTTGATAGAGGTAGCCTGGCCCACTCCAGCTATTGCTGTGATTCTGAGAGTCAAGCTCACATTATTAAACCTTGTGCACCTTCTCTTTTACTTTACTCAGATGAAGATGAAAGCAACCAAACAAGTCAAAAGCCAGAGCCTGTTTCTTCTCAAAACTTGGAACGTGCTCCTGGTGCAGATGCAGCTGTGCAGGTAATGCTGCACAGTGCTGCTGTGCACACACCCAGCAGTGCTGCTGGCTCTCAGAGCTGATACAGAGCAAGGCTGGCAGAGATGAGGACAAGCAAATACTGCTGAGTTTTCCTCCTGCCCCGTCTTCTGCTCTGGCCCAGGTGTGCCTCTGCTGTGGGGCAAGGGTCAGAAGCTGCTCTGGCTGGGGTCTGGAGGGAGCAGATCGGAGTTATTGGTCAGGGTGAGTTTACCCATCCAGTTCCCCATGAGCAGCCATCAGGGTGGGAAGAAAGGGTCACAGAGAGGAGAGGAAGGATGGAGCTTAACTAATGAAAACACTTTGAGGTGTTGTAAGGGAGCCCTTGTCTGTTACTGTTGCAGAAAGGTGGAGCTGTGACCGTGTCCCAGATTGAACCGCCAGTAGGTAATGTCATCGACGTGGGCTCTAAAGGCTCAGGAGCACCTCTGCTGGAGACTGATGAGGAGGGGGATTTGCATCCTGTGAACGGAGGAGCTTCAAATGTTTTCGGTATCCGTCTGTTTTGTATCGATGAGCAGTATGAAAGTAGGTAAGTACAGAGGAAGAGTCACTGCTTTCCCGTTAATAACCATTTTCAAAGTTATGTTTTCAGGACAAATCAGAAAGTGACAGCACCTGCAGTGGTTAGGTGGGATTTTTTCTGACCTCTTTCTTGTCTACTTTCTCTTATTTTCAGTAATAATGTTTCAACCTCCACTTGTAACTTCCAATCTCTGTCGGGTCTATGGAGGCAAAACATGAAAAATTTATTTTTGTTGGGGAAAAAAAGTGAGTTCAGGTTGTGGAAAAAGGCTGATGTTTCTTCTGTGGAGACACTCATTCTGAAGCTGGCTGGTTGCAAGAGGAGCTACATGAGTAGTTCTCATCTCATTGCATGGGGCAATAAAGCTGTTCTTAGCTCTGCAGCTAAATGTTCCCATTCTAAACACTGTCTCTAGTCACTGAAAGAAATTATTCTGTGTTCTAGAGTCCTCTACAGCTGGGGGACACAAAGGGATTTTCTCTTAACATGATTGCTGCTGCTGACCTCACACTCTTAGATCCTGTTGGATTAGAATAGGGCTATAAATGGGGTTAAGACTTTTTTTTTCCTAAAATTTCTCTCCACACTTGAATCTATTCAACCACACCAGCAGAAACTTCTCCAGGAACTTTTCCTTTTCAATGTGATGGTAGATAGGAAGATACAGGATAGATGAAGCAGCTGAGCACACCCAGGATCCTCCATGCTTTCAAATCCATGTCATATCTGCAGACAGCAGGCATCAGGATAAGGGCTTGATAGATGAGTTGAACATGTGTAGTACAGTTTGAAAAACATCTGTCTGCTCAGTCATTGGTGAGTAGCAGCTTCTGAACTCTGGCTTAAAAGAAGTGTATGAGTAAACTTCACTGAGAAGAAAAATGATAATTCCTTGAAAACTGGTTCTATTTATTGAGCAGTTTCTTGATTAAGGAGGGCACCTACCCAGGGGGATCAAACACTGAATCTGCTGCAAATGCAAATATACAAAGTTACCAAAACAAAGCAAAGACAATTCCTTTTGTGTACATATTTCCCGAGTGATATACCCGGTAACAGAACTCAAGTTTGTTAAGAACTAGTTTAATTAGTGAAGTGCAGGAAGTCAACATAGAAGATCTGTGTTGTACTTAGAAACATTGACCAACTAATGTGTGATAAGAACTGTGATGCACTGCTGAGAGACTGTGCCAGAACAGTTAATTGAGGGACAATCTAGTGTAAAGATTAATAAAGCTTTCTAATTCTGCAATAAGTGTCTTCAAGCAAGATATTTACTGCAGAATAAGTAAGCTTTATATTGAAATATTAGTGAGGCAAGGGGCTTCCTCTGGAATGATTCCATTATACTGAAACAGCAGTTCAGAGCTTTGCTACAGATTTACGTCAGTAAATAATCTCATTGTAGACTTCTTGAGTTCTCTGCTCATAGCTTCCTGTCCTAAGGATCTGTGGTTCTTTTTTTTTTTTTGCCTCCTGAGCTCTGTGCTTTGTTTGCTGTTTCTGTTCAAGATGTTTCTCACTGTATTTATCATTCAGTGCTGTGCTCCCAGTTTTTTTTTAACCTGTGGAGCAGTGTGGATTCCAAGATGGGTAACAGGAGGAGACAGCGTTCCTGTCTGAAGACTTTTCCTAAGATTACCTCATGCAGAGTTGAGGAATCTCTAGATCTTGGTGTTTTCAAACATTTTGCTTGTATGCTTCTCTGGCTTGCCTTTGCTTGATCCACCTGCCTGTAGAAGAAATATTAGCAAAGCAAATATATGTAAAGGAGGGCACAAGATGATGCTGGCTGCAGCCTGGAATTTTGTCCTGAGGGAGTTCCTGCTGGCCTTGTGCAGCATAGACCCAGAAATAGCAGTTGGCTTGAAGTGTAGGTGTGATTGCATCTTAGCCCTGAGGGAAGTTTGCTCCTTGGGAGTTGTTACCCACTAAAGCTGCTAAATGTTTCCATCTCCTAAACCCAAAGCTGTTACTGTGGCTGGTTAGTGCATTGAGAGTGAAATGGGAAGGAACTGAACTAATGGCTTATCTGCTGAGATTTGATACTTTTCTAAGCCCCCTGAAAAAAACTCCCACCTCAATTCTTGTGGTCCTTGCTGCCAACAAGGTCCTGGATACCTTGTTGGTATCCAAGAACAAGGTATCCAACAGATGCCTTGTTCTTGGATAGAGAGAAAATTACAGTGAAGTAAAGTTGCAATGGCATTTTCCTTTTCCCTGATTAGCTATTATGTTAACTAGTTTTAGTTATGTATTATAGGTGAATATATAATGCCCAAATCCCGATCTGTACTTGCAGCTTTAAGTTTACATTCAGGCATAGCTATTGCAATTAGAAATTATTTCTCTAATAAGTAATATTATGAAAGAGGTAATTAAAGGGAGCTTAATTACAATTCTGAAAGGAAGAGAGGATTATAAATAATATAAATTATTATTTATGATTATAAATATCAGTATTAAGGTAACATATGTGTATGAATTTATTCAAAATATACATCTTGTGTGGTGGAAAAGTGTTTTATGAAACTGCAGCATAACTGGGTTTTGAGCTCTTTGGTAGCCTTAGACATGGGAGAAACAGCAGGGCTTTGGTGAGATTTCTCAATTCTTTTTAAACTGAAATGTCACAATTTGCTGTCACCATGGAAAAGAGACTGGGACAGCACTAAGTCAGTGGGTGAGAAGTGAAAAGTGTTTAAAAACAATTCTAAGTATTGATGTTCCTGTTAGTCTTTCAGAGCACATCAGGCATGTTTTCCTGAGTGCAAAGTCACAGAGCCCTTGCTGCTGGCTGAAAATACTGAAGAACATAGCAACAGCTGTTTGTAACCTGAAGTAATATTTGCTATATACTAATGTTGCTGTTATAGTCTAGGAATGGCTTCTAAAGAGGCTGGAGTCAACAACATGAGAGCCAATGTTTTGTTAGTTCCTCCCCCTGCCCTTTTAGCGAGGAGCCTCATGTATTATGTCAAACATCCTGGTTATTCTTGTTAATAATGATGCTTTAGGCACTGGAAGTCAGAAGTTGCTGTGCAGCATGCAATAAGAGCAGTTGATTATTGATGATCTATTGGGATTGTCTGATCAGCTCTGAATAAGTGCTCCTGCACTTGCAGGGATGTCAATATCACAGTGTATCAGATCATTCTGATATGTGCTTTATTTGCCAATATTTGCTCTTGTTGCAGGTCACTGGATTTTTTGCAGTATGCATTCAACGTTTTTCCAGTGAGTATAACAAAAGTTGGAATGATTTTGTGTGGTGGGACAGCAGTGCAGCTGGCAGCCAGGGGATGGGGGTCTACTGCTCCAGTGAGTCTGCCCCACATGAGTGTGGTGGGCCTGGGCTGAGCTACTCCCCTCCTTGGCTGCTTCTGGACTTCATGGAATGCATACCTAAGTCCTCTGTTTATCCTAGAATCCTGGAATGGTTTGGGTTGGAAAGGAACTTAAAGATCATCTAGATACACCCCTGCCCTAGGCAGAACACTTTCCACTAGACCAGCTTCCTCCAAGCCTTGTCCAACCTGGTCTTGGACACTTCCAGTGATGGAGCAGCCACATCTTCTCTGGGCAACCTGTGCCAGGGCCTTCTCACACTCACAGGGAAGAATTTTTCTGTACCATGTAATCTAAACCTGCTCTCTGTCAGTGTGAAGGCATTTCCCTGCCACTATGTGCTCTTGCAAATAGTCTCCCTAGTTTATGTTCTATAGGGACTTCTCAAAGATGCAGATTTAGAAAAATAAATGTTTCAAACTCCTTTAAAACCATGTATGGATCCAGATTGCACTTATATTAAAAACAAAATCAGCAAAATTTATTAAAGGAGATAGAGTTAAAACCTATAAAACAATGGTATTAAGGAGATTCATAATATTTACCTACAGACTGAACAGTGGCACTGTGGATTCACAGTGCAGCAGCTATTTCCCACTCATGCCCTGTGTGAGCACTCTGTCTGAGGTAATAAAATCCACTTTCTGAGACTTTGTTAATGCACACCAGTGTTGTCAAGTCATGTAACAAAAAAACTGCATGGCAGTGTGCCTTAGACAGGCCCTGGGTACCAGAGATGTTGTCTGGGCCCTAAGAAGCAGCACACTCAAAAACACTGCTTACCACCAAAGAGAGTTCCTAGAGAGAGCCAACCCAGAAAGCATTTCAAATTCACATAATTTATCCATCCAACAATGTCAGTCTTTGAAATAAAATGTCACAATGGAATAACCAGATGTAGTAAGGAAGGTTCATCCCATAGTTTGCTCCAAGTGAGGCCATTTCCTGAGCTGTCAGCTCCTTGGTGCTGCCCAGGCAAAGCAGTGCTTGGAGGCATGCAGTATAAAACCCCGCATTCAGGGCTGTCTGTCCCCTCAGAGGGCTTTGGGTAAAGCTTAGAGAGCACTTTTATTGCCTGTCAATGTCTTTCAGGACAGAGACTTGTGTGTCATCCTGGTGCCACATCACGTCCCAGAGTTCCCGCTGATCCGGAGCTTTGTTCGGGCTGTCCCTTCCTGCCCGTCCAGGCTGGGTCGGGAGCTGTACGTGTTCCACCGGGCAGGATTGCTCACGTGAGTCATGCCCTGGGACAGCCCTGCTGTGGGACACCCCTGCCAGCATTTGTAGAGAGGGTCTTCTCAGTAAAACCCTAGCACAGTGAGAGGATTCATTTGGGGTTTGTGTATACAGTACTAAGGTAGGGAAGATGGACATTGGTATAGACCAGTGGCTCCAAGTTCCCTGTTGTGGGCCAAGGCCAGCAGAGAAGCGTGGTGCTGTTTGGCCTTGGGGATGTGGGTCAGGCTGTGTGACACTGGCACCTGATAGCCTGGCGTAGGTTTAATTCTTGGAAGTACACTGTAGCTTTCTTAAGAGAACTGTAGTCATGTGTTTCTTGGACATACAGATCACAGCAGGAACACTGTTGAGTATCTGTTCTATATAATTACTCTTTTACTTTTGGTGTTGAATCATTTATTTCACGCCTTCAGTTTCTGTGATCCTCTGAAAACATCTGTAAGCTGAGATATCGGTGAACTGAGAAACCAAACCTTTCTTGCTGTGATTTCTGTTACATGAAATGAATTCTCCAAAGCTTTGCTTGTATATCAAGCCTATTCTGGGCCAAACACCGAGCTTAAATTGTGGTATAGTTAGAGATCTTTTTTTTGGTTTTGGTCCTAATGTACCTAAATACTGTGTGGTTTTAGCAAAGTACTTCTAGGTTTAATTGTGTACCTAATCACCTCTGGTGGTACACAAATACTTCATGCAGGAGTTAGCCAGCTGCTCTTGGACTGAGGCAGAAGCTTTTTGCCCTGGGATGAAACTTCTCCTTCTGGGTCCTGAGTAAAAATCCAGCTGGCTGGAAAGAGAGCTGCTGGAGTAATTCCTGATAATCTCAGGCCCAGCTGCTCAGTAATCCACCAGTAGGGCTGAGACTCATATGTCCTCTTGCAATTTTGGGCAAAATTCAAGCTCTTTAAAAAAAAGTTACCATCCTGATTACATTGTGCATATTCCAGATGACACCAGTCCTTTCGTGAAAACAAAATAGGGTCATCAGTAGCATTTTCCAAATCCCCCTTCAGCTTTGCAGGAAAGTAAAGGAAAATAGCTGCTTATTAAGGTTCAGGATCAGAAAAGCTTTGGGAGAAACCAGAGTAAGCTTTTGGAAAGTTTCTGCAGAACAAAACCCACAGGGTGCAACAGCAGATACCTTCTTGGAAATAACCAAAATCTGTGAAAGTGAAAGATCAACACATTGTACTTGCACCTACGGCTTTCAAAAGCATGTGAGTGAAAAGGAAGTCACAGAAAATGGACTAAAAGAAAAACAGGGTAAGAAGAGGGGAATATGAGGATGTGAAAGGGCAAAGTCAGAAGAGGCACAGGCACAAAATGAACTCTTGATTAGTACAGGTAGTAAAAAGGAATAAGAAAAAGTGTTAAGTACATAAAAAGCAAGAGTGCAGCAAATGGAACTGTGAGTCTGCTACTTAACACTGAAGGAGAAAAAAAATAACAGATGACAAGGCACAGGCTGAGGTTCTTAATGGGTACTTTCCCTCAATTTTCACTAAAAAGCATAATAATAATAGTGTCCTTGTCTCTGAGCAGTCAAAGGACTTGAGCATCTAGAATGAGTTAATTCATTGCTGGGAGAGAAACGAGTACAGTCCTTGGATAGTCCTTCCTTCTGTTCCATAATCCCAGTGGAGCTGGTGGATCTGCTTATTTAAAAAAAAAAAAAAAAAGGCAGTTTCAACTTTTCACATGTTCTGTTTTTGTCATGCTCCAGATGCAGTTCCCTGTAGGCACAGCTGCTTTCCCTGGGGCAGGGGTGGGGAAAGTGGCTGGGCTGGGCAGCCTGGGAGGAGGGCAGCAGAGTGTGAAAAACACCAATCACTTGTTTTTAGAATTTTAAAAGTTTAATAGTAATAAAATGGTTATAAAATTAGCAATATAATTAGAATAATAAAAATTTGGATAATTAGGATTAGGACAATGAGACAATAAAAACAAAGAGTTATGGACAGTCCAGGTACCTCTTTCTGGGCAAAATAAGCCTGAAAAAGGACACACGTTAACAGAGGATTAACTTTTAAAAGCAATAGCTTGTTGCTATTCATACATCTCATACATGATGCATAAATTCCATTCAAATACAGGATTCTGTCTGGTCAGTGTCAATTTCTTCCTCTGAATCCTGACAGCATCTTCAGGGCTGCACAAGGCAGGAAGAAGTTCATTTCTTCTGATAATGGAGCAATAAATTCTTTTTCTCTGAAACATTTAGGTGTCCTGTGGCTGGTATCTTGGTGTGAGTACCTCGTTCCTTTCTTTAAAAAATATCCCACATACATAGTTTCTATTTTAACTACAGAAGTTACATTTTAGCTACATAACTGCATTTACCCTACTTTTAAAATGTTAATACAGCACTACTAATCAATACAACATAATACATATAGTAAATACCTGTGTAGAGCCATATAATATGCACTTTTCACAAGAGTGAGCTGCAGCTCTCAGCACTGTTGGGTCTTGCAATCAACACTGGAAATGTGAGAAGCTGCTCAGATGATGCTTTAGTTTAGATTAGTTTGTAATTTAGTAACCAAATGTATGCTTTTGAGCGCTCAGAAATGGTCAGTGAATTCAGTTGTGAAATTTCTCACGCCATACCAGAATCTTGGATTTTTAAGGTACCAGTGCTATTGATTAAGCTTGTATTCCACAAGATGCCTCTCAGTGTGGCTGAGGCTGAAGAATAGCACACCACTTTTAAATGGAAAGCCAGAAGAACAGGAATAAAAAGATTATACTACGTCAATCACAACTTTTTATCTGTGGGTGAAAGAACTTTATTTCTTGGAACTGAAGCTGTAGTTCAGCTTCTTGAACAGCACTCCACAAGTGTGGGTTGCAGGAGTTATGTGTATCTAGGAAGGGGTTGCTGCCTTTGACAGACACTGGGAGAACTCCTCAGTTGTTGTAGACTGTCAGTATGAAGTGAATTTTCTTCCTAACTACTAGGTGGGAAGGTGTTTGCTAACAGTCTGTAAATGAGCTGAGTGCCAGGTTACTGCTGTCTGTAGGTGAGATGTTCCATGTGTGGCACAGGCATTCTGGTACCAGCTCACTACTGTGTCATTGCAAACTGGCACTCCATGCTTAGCAGAGGTGTTGCAATCATGTAAGCTTATCCCCGTGTGTTACTGCTTGAGGTACCAAAGCCTAACACAAAAATTAGGAATTTTGCTCTCAGAGAAATTATATTCTTGCTTTACGTTGTACCATGACAGCTGGCTCAGTTTTAGTTTTCTTTGTTCTTTTCTCATTTTTTTTCTTGCCTTCCCCTGTTTTAATCTAGCTCTATTCCCCATGTGCCACAATGTTCAGCTACAGATTCCCCATTCATTTTATGGTTCTTTGCCTCCCTTTATTGCTGACTTTTACTCACTTGAAGGCAGGTGGTACCTGGGGTTATAGATTGGGCTGAGTGTTTAATAGCAGATAAAGCAGGACTCTGGAGTTGTCTCAAGTAGGTGCCATGATTTTTTCTATTACATGCAATAAGTTCATATCTGCCTTTGGAACAAGTGTCATTTAGCAATCAGTTACAATTTCTGAATGGCGTTGTTGGTACTTGTGAAGGGTGTGTTATCTTAAGCTTGGAAGTTGTCCTTATTTTGTCACAGAGTCAACTTTAATTTTTTTTTTCTTTTTTAGGTCATTTAATGTGAGGAAAGCAGCAACCAGTGACCTACAGGGTGTCAAAATGCTCATTGAAACTCTTAGCTTGAATGAAAATATGTGGAATGACTCAAGGATATTCACTGAGACTCGCAAGGATCCAGTGAGTATTTGTTGGTGATATGTGTTCAATTCTGTCCTAAGATCAGGAGTGAAGCAGTGGCTGAGCTTGCAGCACTGCTGCAGCAGCTGTACCCAAACTGAAGTGTCAGTGAGGAAGGGTCTGTGTGGTGCAGAGCCCTGCCACACACCTGGCTCAAACAGGGCCCTCTTAGGAAGCATCCTGGTTAAAGTGGGATGGTGCCTGGGAGCTGCACTGGGAGGAGAGTGTTTTAACTGGGATTCTGTGGAGGAATACACAGTTACCATTAGGAAGAGATTCTGCTGAAACTGGAAATGTGCATCTGTTGCCTTTACCTTGCAGGACGGGATGCCTCTACATGCTTTTGTAGCAGAAGTTTTGGATCAAGTTGTTGGTGTTGCTGTCACTAGGGATGAAATGGTAAATTCAGTTTGTGTTCCATGAGCTCTGTGGTGCTTGGTGCTCACAGTAAGGCTGAGTTTTGTGCTTGGCACTGTACTTGTGCCTAACTTTTGTCTGTAAAAATACTGCTTGTAGAAGCTGTCTAGCCTATCCCCACTGTATTATTTCTCTGCTCATAGATAATGATTGACACACAGATGAAAACAAAAATCCTGTTACTTTCAAGAAGCTGCTGCTATGTCCTGAAAGTTTTCCTCCTGCACTTCTTTGTGCTTTAGCACAAAGCTCTTCTGCCTCTAAATAGGTGTTTAATCACCTCTTTCCCTTCTACTTTCTAAGTCAATAAGCAGCTTTGCCACAAATCCTGCAAAGAGCAGTAATTCTTCTTCCAGATTTGCTTTCATAACTTTTTTATCTAACAGTAGAGTCTAAGTGATTGTGAATCATGTACTTGAAAACAAAAGTCTATTCCCTGATGGAGTAAAAAAAGACATTGCACGTTATTATTGAATAGTAAACATTCTCCAAGTCTTACTGTTGTGGCATTCTGCTAGGACTGAAAAGGTGGATTTTAGGTTGTTCAGCAGTTCTAATGCTTAGTTTTTACAATACAACAGTCACTCCTGTTTCTGAGAGTAATTCTCTTGATTATATTAAGAACTAAGAGGATAGACTGAGTGAATAAATGTGCAAAAAATATCAGCTTATCACTTCAACAAGGAAGACTTGGAGGGCATTTCTTTCAAAGCTCTGCTCTGTGGAATTCCCTTTTTCAGCTGGAGTTTGGTGAGAGGCACACCCTGGGCTTCTGTGCCTTGAATTCAGAAAAACAGTTGGGTTTTTTTTCCCTCCCACCTTGGATGTCTGTTAACTTATATCAGGCGCTGTGGGGTAAGGGCTGGTGTGCATTCCTTGTAAATAAGGGCAAGCTGCAAGGAGAGGTTTTGATACAATGAAAAGATTTTCAAGAAAAATCTGTTCAGTCAGTGCCCTTCAGTTGAGGACAGCTGTCAAAGACACTTGATTTCAGTTTTCAAATGTAGTTTCCTGATTGATAGAAGGTGACTCATTGGTTGATATCTGCTAAAATCCTGTCTAGGTAGCTGCTGATTACTGCTGACTCAGAAATTCCTAATTTTCCAGGATACTGAGTATATTCGATCACTTTACAATATTGAGGACTTCATTCATGTTAATCACCACCAGCAAGAGGATCATGGACATCTTTGCCACTTTGTCTTGAATCCTGCATTTCATCACTATGCAAAATACTTTCTAAAGGAGATTCTTCGCTTGGGTCACAAATCTTCTCTTTACTACCCTATTTACCCAGACTATGTGGAGGGCAAGGTAAGGAGAGTATGATTAGTATTTCTTGTATTAAATATTGCCATATTTTCTCACTTTATTTTTTTCTTTGCTTCCATGAATGACTGCAAACAGGGGTTTTCTTGTCAATCTGCAGCAAGCTGTACCTTCTTTTCTTCCTGCCTGACATATTCTGGACCCATGGACACAGCTCTTGCATAGCAGGGCTGATCCATGGTGTCCATCAGTGTCTTCAGGAAGTGTGGTGGGGAGCAGAGAGTGAGAATGGCCTTGGCTCCCTGCCCAGCACAAGGGTAATGCAGCCTGAGTAAATGCAAGGGGATCGTCCTGAACACATCCAGGTGGCTTATAAAAACCCTTCCAAAGGGATTCAGGCACTCTAGACTGTGTTTCACCAAAATTGTGGGACCTGGGCGCCTCATTGGCTTTTGAAGGGGGGGACTTGTGTTCCTGCAAATGTCACGTAAGAACTGAACTTCCAATGGAGAAAATCCATTTCCAAGAAGAACAGAATGCAGAAGCACTCACACGTGTGTTTTGTCATCAGTCTCATGTCAGAAAAGGCAACACAAGGTAAAATTTGCAAGCTGTCTGAAGCTGCTGTCTGTCCTGGGCAATCACCCGGGCTCCTGGCACCTCTGATGGGAACACACAGTGCATCCCAAGGGCAGTTCATCCCTCAGTCATACCTGGCTGTCTTGAGACAGGTGCAGTTTTCCCCTGGAGACTGACCACCAGCTAGGGCTGCTGCCTGGCTGGCTAGGCTGGGCACCTGGTGTTTAGATGGTGACTGAGATGAGTTCTGTCCTTGGTGATTTGGGTGTTTTTGAAGCCACCACTGGCTTTCATGTTGGGAACTCTTTGCCAGGTTAGACTTGGGTACATTTGCAGAAGGATGTGTTTTCCCATGCACTTTTGTGGAGCTCTAAGTGTTCCCGTGAGGAACCAATATTCCTGTGTAGCATTAGGCTCTCAGATTCTGAAGAGGCACTCACAAAAATGCAGTTTAATGGCACTGGATGGAAGAGAAGCTAAATCTTACCAGTGATTCCAGTTTTGACTGTTTCCAGGCTACCGGGCTACAGAGTTACTCTAAGTTACTTAAGCTTATCTAATATTATTATCTAATAAGTGCTAAGTGTGATATTTTACTTAGTTCTCAACATAGTAACCTCAAGTTTTTAGTATTTGTGGATGGAATGGCACTTGAGTGTAATTTAGTTCGCATTAATGTTAATTCTGTATTTCCTGTAATTCTCTTATATTCTTCCCTTCCATGTTGTCAGTTATGCTAGAGGCAGTCATGGTGTAATGGACAGAAACAGCTATTTCTAATGATCAAGGCTGTTCAGATGAGCGTTTGGGTTTTGTTCATTTCAAATTTCTGACAGTTTATTAACATTTATCACTTGGATGAACCAGACATTTCAGTTGGTATAGAATTTCTATATAAATTCATCTCCGTTCCTTGCCAGGCGAGCAAAGGTTAGCAGTGAGCAGATAACACAGCTTAATGAGGTCAAATCAAGCTGATTCATGATCACTATGGAGAAAAATATCCTCCTGGGGAAAATACTTGTGCTGAAAAATCCCATAAACCAAACCACTTGTTTATCTGTCATTCCCACAGAGATAGTAATGTAATTACTCTCATAATTATCTTCATTAGTGTCAGGAATTATCTGCAATTCATTTCTCTGCTCTGAGTATGTTTGTTTATTTGCTGATTTTTGTCTCAGATTTAGCCAACAGAACTAAGAACTGTGTGTTTGTGAAGCCATGCAGCAGACATCTGCGATGCGCTGCTCTGACATTCTCTCTGCTGAAATATGGATTGCTGTCTTTCAGTTCCAGCATCCCTGTGCTCATTCCCTGACATCTGCCCTTCATTACATGGCTCCCGTGCGGCCGAGACGACAGATTGTCTATCCTCTGCAAGAGCTTGGCGCGAGCGCTCCGTCGGAGCAAGTCTCCAAGGATCAGGTGGGTAACAGCAGGGGCAGCAGGCGGGAGGCACGGTGCCAGCTCGTGCAGGGCCTGGCAGATGGGCTGGCATTGACCTCCCAGTGCTCACGGGCTGCTCCTTAATTACAGCAGCCCGATCCCCATCCCGCTCCGCTGCCACGCCCGGCACGCGCGGCAGCCGCTGGAGCAGAGCCCTTCCCGCTCTGCTGCCCACCATGGCAGCGCTTTGTCGCGGCCTCCCAGTGCCTTCTAAATGCTCTGCCTGCTGCTGAGCCCTTGCTCCTGCTGGCTTTATTTAGGTGTCGTGCTCTGCAAGCGGAAAAAAGACAATGTCATGGTGTTGACTCTTTCTGTAGAGATTGCTTCAGTGCATTTTATTTTTCAGTCCCAAAATCAGTTTTTTTCCATGCATGACACCCTTAAAACACTAAGTGACTTAACAGCAAAGGAAAGGGTTGTTCTCACTAGCAAATGGTTTACTTGCAAAGAACTGGTGCGGCCTGGAGGTTCTAAATGAAAAGTCTCTTTAAATTTCATTTTTAAAATAACTTACACCCCATTCTCTTACATTTTTAAAGTAACTAAAATTTGGCATGAAGGTGATTCCTCAAAAGAGTAACTAGTGAAGCTGAAATATTAGGAAAACCACAATTAGTGATGGATTCTCTCAGTAGGTAGTTGTAATTTTGTGGAGAAACATAATTAGGGAGCTTTATGTCTGTCTACTAACTTCCAGTTGGCTGAGATGGGCTTCCATATAATATTTTTAGAGCTGTCCTTTTCTCAGTTAGTCAGTAGGTTTTGGCACCTAAAACTCCTAATTAGGCAGCAGCTGGCAAAGCGAAATCCAGAACATGGCTAAGGCTGTTGGTCTGGGTTTGGCTTTGTTCAACAGCCTTCCCTTCACGTGCACATCCCTGCCTTTCTCTTATCTGCAGAATGAACTCTGATGCTTTTCTTTAAACTGCTTCTTATTCTTAACCTTTAAAGTGATTGCTCTCTTCCTAAAAGAGCTCATCTTAGCATTTTTGTTGAAGCTGGAAAATCACAGACATCCTGTGTTTGAAAAATTTGCAAATCTTTTGTCTGCTCATGTTCTTCCTGAGGTTTTCTGAGCTTCTCTGTAGGTAGTGGCATAATAGTTTGAAATCTCAGATTCAGATTTCTGTTTAATAGAATGTGTGAAATTTTTGCTAAGAAGTTGTACTGGAAAAACCCCAACTCAAGGCCAGCCAAGTATCCATGCATCTGCCTCTACATGAATTATAGATTTTTGACAGACTGTGCTCTGTCAGAATGGACATCTGGGGCTAAGTGCTGGGTCGTAACTTGAGGATAAAGCTAGTCTGCTGCTGCTGCTGGCTTCTCTGAAATACCAAGAACTTGAAACCATGTAAAGCTAAATTGACTCTTCTATCGAGTGAATGAAGTGACCTTTGGCCACCCTATGTTGGGAAGCTGTGTAACATAAGGAGCAGGCTGCCATGGGAAACTGAGTGTACTCCTCAGTAAGGAGGTGGTGCTGCTTTTAGACCTTGGGTTGCAGCCAGGCACGAGGCACTTGCCCTCTCTCTGCTCAGATGCCTCGTAAAGGAAGATTGATCCCCATCAATGATCTTGCACTACCTTGCCAAATACTGTAGTGAAGTTACAAATATATTGAGGTGTGTCTTTTAAATTAATGTAACCAAGTTTCAGTAGGCACAATGTTAGCTTTCTGCCTTTTTGTAGAGATTAAAAGGCTTCTCAGAGCTACTGTAAACAGTAAGGTGCAATCTGTGAGGCAGACAACAACCTGTCTCACCAAGGAGATAAATGTGCTGGCACTGCAGAACAGAAAGGATGAGAAGTGTCACCTTATGAAATACAGTGAGACAAGGTGAAACACGTTTTGGTTGTAGAAGATGCTAATGGGCTGGGAAATGAAGGGAAAAGGACATGGGAGAAAAATGTTGTGAGGAAGGTGTGGAGAAGAGAGGGAGAAAGGTGCAAGGCAGACAAAGAGGAGGAATTAGTGGGAAGATGTCTGAGGCCAGCACCTGAAGGGGAGTAAGGAGAAAATGTCTTCTATCATCTTTGTTTTGGTGGTTCCAAATGAGACCGGGGCAGGATCTTGCAAGATGTTTAGATTGGGCAAGCAGGGATTCCAAGCATTTGAGACCACTCCTCATTTCTTTATCCCTGTCTCCATCCCAGCTCATCAAGCTGGTTTAAATCGAGGGGGCTTTGCCCTCTCCTATTTGAGAGCAGCTCCTCTAGAGGTGAATCCGTGCCCACCTTGTTCCCAAGAGCTGGAGGGCAGGTTATCACTGTAATTGCTGCTTTAGAGTGCTCTGCAGTACTGGTGGGATTTGTCACATGAACTACAGGATGAGGATTGTAAATGCAAGTTGATTTCAGAAATGTAAAATTTTCATTGATTGCCTGCCCTAATTGGTTGCTTGAGTATCTGTTGCTGGTAATGGGGATAATTGTGGTGATATTCTTGCTTTGATACCCACAAGATGCCCCTTGATATCTAGTAATCAACAAATCAACATCTGCCTCTCATCTGTTGCTTTTCCAGCTGCCTTCCTCTTGTTCCAGCCCTTTTTGAGCTCTTGCTCCCCTTTTCTACCTGCAGAATGTCTATTTCCCCAGTAAGAGCTTGGGGCTGAGCAGCTCGGCAGTTCAGTGTGGGGGCACAGCTCCTGATTTGTGTGTGGATGTCGTGTGGGCTGTCAGCAGCTCTGTATCTCAGTGCAGGTGGGAGCCCTCCCCAGGACATTCCAGCCTGCTTAGGACACAAAGAGAATTCACTCATACAGATCCAGGGCATGCATGGGCTCTTTCCTGCTTCCTTCTTCCAAAGCCAGAAGAGAAACCATCCATCTAAACCACAGAAGCTCTGCTCTCAACTAATTCCCAAGCACTCCCAGTCCATGTGGATCTCGTCTGTGCTGGAGAGGTCCTTTTCCTGCAGGTCTGGATCAGCTGAGCACAATGTGTTGCAACTTGTTCTTGTTGTCCCTCTGTCAACTCTCTCTATTCTTCTGTGGTGTCTGGAAAAACCACCAAAGGGGAAGTGCCATGTGTTGCTCTCCCATGGATTCCTGGCCCTCTCCTCCTGTCTCATGCAGGGAGTGTGAGCTGTTTATGTGTTTTTAAAGGAAGCATAGATCCTTCCTGCTGTCTGTCAGAGCTAGATGTCAGCTGGAGAAAGGTGCTCCTAAACTCCAGGAATTTACCCTATAACTCCACAGCCAACTGTTACCTGTGTGGCCATTTACTTGCAGTTCTCCACTCACCCTGTTCTCTCCAGGCCCTTGTGGCATTTCCCCTGGTTCAGTCTTGTTTCTGGTTTGAGACAGGCTTTTGGTGTGTGTTGTGGCTTATTGCTAAAGTGACTGACTCCACAGAAATACAGAGCTTAGGAGCTCTCCCTGCTCCTCCCCTATTTGCCATCCTTTTCATGAATGCTTTGCCATAGGTTTTAAGGCCATCACACATTTTTTTCACTTATTCTTTTAAACCACAGCTCTGTGCTGCTTCATCTTTGCCTTAGAAACCTTGCCAGTCTCCAAATAGTGGCTCCATTTCCTGAAGGGCTGTAAATTCTTCCTTGCTTCTGATGCTTTGGGATTGGAAATACATTTTGCTGCTGGTTTTGTGTGTTTGTTCCTACCAACTCTTGTCTCCCATTGCTCTGTTGCAGAGTTTCAGATAAATTGGGTAAGACTAGTCTGAGAAGGCACAAAGCAGGAGATGTTAAGCTTGCCTCCCATTAAATCCTGCAGCCCTCTGGAATGACACGGTTGCTGATTTGCATCTGGTCCTGAGGTGTCCAGACTTTAGGATACCTGTTGAGCAGCAAGTGTGGCAGAGGTGCCTCATCCTGGCTCAGAATTGCATCAGCTGCACATCTGCTATGCTGAGGTTCAGGGCACAGACCTGACAGAGCTCCTGCCTACTCATTAGATCAAACACTTTGTACAGCTGTGCCAGAGCAAAAGGAAATCTCTAATTTTTGTATTCTGGATCAGCAACCAGTGCTGAAGTGCCAACTGGCAGGAGATCCAAAGATCCAAACTCTTAATTCCCTCAGTGTTAAAACAGATTAGATTATTATTCTGGTTTGCACATCTGTCAGTCACTGCAGTCATGTTACACGAAAAACAGTCAGTTACAACAGAATTCTGAATATCTTATAAAGTGCTGCTGGCCTTCACGATGCATGTCATTATTGGTGGAGTAGAAAGCTATAGGTAATGAAATAATTCTTAATTATTTCTTCATAAATAAACAATTTATAAACTTGTTTGCTTTCTCACCATCTGGGAGCATTCTGTTCTCCATCTGCTTCATGTAATTATCAATGTAAGGGAAGAATAGGTGATATAATTAACAAGAATAACTGATCCACAATGAAGAACAAAAATGGCACACATCTGTTGAATTATTTCCTTGTTTTTGCCCTTTTATTATTTTTCATGCTATTGGGTTTATTATGTTTTTATTTCATGGCTGCATTCAAGCTGTCAGGCTCTATTGCGCAGTTTAGAATTGTTTTTTCTGCTCCAGCTCATAAAAAGACAGAACAGTTGCTGAAGCCCATGAAGTGTTGTATAAATTTAGTTAGTTCAGTGTGAGGTTCAAATAGAAAATGGAGGCCAAGGCACTGCAAAGTCAACAGTTTCCAGTGCAAGTGTGGTGGTATTTTTGTGTGTTTGTCTGATTCCACGATGATGGTTATGGTAAAGGCTGAGTAAATGGCCTGAGAGCAGTTTAAAATAATTAAAACAAGAACATGAGAGGAAAATAGATCCTTGCTTTTAGATTCATCTTAGAACTTGTTCCATTGCAGTGTATGTTCACAACTACATACTCAAATGACTTGTGAATATAGGAGCCATCCTGGATGATTCTCGATTCTCTGAGCTTTTTATGTCTTTTATGAAATTGCAGGACTTTAAAAGAGTATATATCTACCATGTTTTGTAAAAAGAAATGGAGAAATTAGCTGTCAGGTAAAACCAGAAAAAAACCTGAAACGTTTTTGAACTTGACAAACTCTCTTCTGGGTAAGCTTGTTTAAAAAACAAAAATGAAACTGATCTATAGGAGTGTTTCTGTAGAAAACTCATCCTGAGATGCTGGTGTCCCCTCCAACCAACTCCTGGGGCTCTGCTTTATTTACTTACTCTCTGTGGCTTCTACTTTCTGGTGTTTAGACCTGTTCATTACCAGCTGTCTGAACCTTTCATTAGTGCCCAGACTGAGCACAAGCCTTTACCTTGACCTGTGCAGGCAGAGGAACAGAAAGGACTCAGAATTGATAATTTGACTGTTAACAATACCTTGCTTTCCAGTCTCGGCCAGACCACAGTGCACAGCCTGAAAAATTTAGCTCAGTTGTAATTCAAAGGACTTAAAATCAAATTTTAAAACATGGAGGAGAGGCTGTTCACATAGGCTGCCACAGAACAATCTGTTCTGAGCAAACAAAGCTGCAGCTGAGAGTGCAAACTGCATGGTTTGTCACCTTATGTGTCCACAGAAAAGTGTCAAGAAGGTGGAGAGGGAGAGGCACAAGTTCTGTGAAGCAGCAGAGCCTCTGTTTTGAAGTGTATGCCCATCCTGGGCACTGACCATTCCCTGTTCTGCTCTTCAGGCATGACCACAGGAACAGCCAGCTCTGCTCCTGGAGGTGCTTCTGGAACAGCAGGGCCTGGAGGAACTCAGGGGAAGCAGTCACTGCTGTTTTACCCTCTGTCTGCCTTGGAGCTAAATGTGTGCTGGCTTGGTAGCATACCTGTAGCAAATAAAGGTTCTTTCTGGCAGTTTCAGTTCTATTTTTGTGCAGTTGAAGCACTGGAATGTACTGAATATGGCTCAAATATGGAAGGTTTTTCAAGGTTTGGGGTTTATTTTCATCATTAGGCCTCTACTAAGATAAGGAGCAAATATAACAGAGAGCTTAGGGAGGATGGGCAAGAGAATTCCCTGCATTTTCAGTATCAAGGCTCATGTATCACAGTTAAAACAGCAGAGTTCCTTCATGTTACAATTTGTGTGTAGACACTGGGATTACAAACAAAGGCTTGCAGTGGATAGTTTTCACTTAACCAGGGGAGTAGTATTAATTTTTAAAGCTGTAACTGTTGCTTAAGATGTTCATGTGCTTGAGTAATGAATTTTTAATGCTTTTGTAGTATGTGCATGGATGAAAATCCATTATTTATTGTTCTTCCCCTTGACTGGTGAAGGTGATGGTTTTATGGCACCAGTAGGCGCACAAACAGGTGTTCTGAAGTGAGGCTGATAACAAATTTCCTCGCTGTAAATGTCAGTGGGGTTTGTGCGATGCTGCCATTACATTTTGTTTGGAAGGCTGAGTGTCACACCGTTGTGGGAGGCACCAGATGGCATCATTAACAGGAATGTTTACCACTTATGTGCATGTGTGAAATTAAAAGTAAGATGACCTATCTTTGTTTTGAAAGCGTGGTGTCAGTGCTGTACAGGTGTTAATGACATTTGCAGTAAACTGAAATAGGCACTTCTGCTTACAAACAGGTCAGACTTGGCTTAAAGCTTTTTCAAAGCTGTTTGTTAGATTGATAATTCCAGTTTATAAGGAGGAAACAACTATTTTTGCCACAGAAGTCTGCATTCACTAAGACATGATTTGCTGATCCTACAAATCAATCTCCCCTCATATCCTGGACTATTATTTGTTACTTCGTGTCCATTATTTTTACTATGAAATGCTGTGATTTTTATTTTATTTTTTCAAGCTTTTAACTTTATACCTCTCTTATGTTTTTAATGAGTTCAGTATATTTTAATTGCTGCCTCTGTTGGCCTGAGTCTGTATGTGAGGTGTCTGTGCCTTCTCTTGCTCTGCCCTGCCGCTGGTGGGTGTTTGTGTGTGTGGGGCAGCTGCCTGTGCAGGCTGGCTCAGTGTGCCCAAAGACCAGTGCAAGCTGCCCCTTGTCTGCTGCTCCTGTGCTCAGGCCAGGGGTCCCTGTGGGGCTCCTTTCCCCAGGGAATGCCAGGCAGGCTTCTCTCTCAGAGGGATGTGGAGCTAATGGGGTCAGTCCTTGGCCAAAGCCCCAAGTTTGTATTTGCCACTCTCCTTCCTCCTGCCTTGAATAAGCCATAGACAGATGACCTGGGAAGCAATGGCTGCTGTCAGAGGACTAGAGCCAGCCATGTGCTTTACCCCCTTGCCATCTTGAATGCTTTGATTGAATTTCTGCACCTTCCTGTCCTTCCCTTTTTTCCCAGAAAAACAGGAGAAAACTGACCTCTCTGAAAGTGGCACCATTCGGAGTTCATTTCTTTGGCCTTTGAAGCAGAGCAGCAAGCAATAGTCAGGTCCTTAGATCAGTGTGAACTGTCCAGCCCTGTCTGGGCTGAGGATCCAAATGTCAGTGCTGGAAGGGAAAGAGAGCATCTTTTTACCATGGTAACAGTGGTTCAGAGGAAATAAAATAGATGTGTCCATGCTCTGCTCTCTTCTGCTGCTGCTTGGAGTCAAGCAGGAAATCCCTGGTTTTGTATGGAGCCATAGGGTCCGGAATATGATTAGTTGTGAATATAGAGGTGGCTTTTTCCAGAAGCTGAAGATCATATAGGCATAATAATGGTATAATAATACTGATTTCATCCATAAAGGCTTTGGGGATCTGTGGCTGAAATATTCTGTAAAGGTGAACTGTTACCTGTCCGAACCACAGTTCCTAAAGAAGGGTTCTTTGATGAAGACAAAACAATTAAGGCTGCACTCTTCATCACTATTTCTTGTTCTGTTTTCTTTTACTTCTGTTTCTGGTGTTTGTATAAATCTGTGAATGCTTGGAAACAGTTTCTGAAAACATGTTTGCAGAGATTTCTAATGAGGCTTTTTGGAATGTAGCTAGTATTTAGAAAACAATTCCTAATGCAGGCTGGAAAAGCATGCATTTTCCAATCAGTTTTGTTCATACCGCCTTGGTAAACATTGATGTTTCTTTTTTTAACTTGTGGTTCAAATGGAGCTTGAAATTAAAATAGCTCTGTTTGCTCACCTTCTTGTTTGCCTGTCACTGTCGCTGAGCTCAGCACTACTCTGCTAACAGCTTTGTTAATTGCTTTCACTGCTTCTGATGGTTTTTGCAGTAACAGCTCAGATCATGTGGATCCTCCAGACCAGTAACTATCACTGGGATTTCTCAGTAACAAATGTTGAAATAAAACAAAAGCACTGCAGGCAGATGTAGAATCCCACAAGCCAGGGCTGGGAGGGCCCCTCCAAGCAGTAGTGAGGGATCAGTGGAGACACCAAGAACACAACAAATGAGGCTGCCCCGTGTTTGCCATGCAGTGCCCCGAGCAGCCCTTCTGAATGTGGACCACTGCTAGTACTTGAACTGCAGCCAGCACTTCAGTGCATTTAGCTGGGCAAAGCCCAAGTCCTCAGGGTCTAATAAAATCAAGTCTAAGTTTAATGGTCAGAGTTGATGGCCTTAGAGGTCTTTTCCAAATGAAAGGATTCTGTGATGCTGCAAACTCTGCAGCATTATGGAGCCTTGCTGTGAGGAGTCCCAGAGAGGACTGCAGCAGCTCTAACACACCACTGAGTGTTACTGGGATAAACTTTCCAGTGCCCAGTTCAGAACACAGTGCTGTTTTCTTCCTGTCAGGGCTGGAATACTTTGTCCAAATTTTTGATTTTATATTTTTGGGTGTTCAATTTCCATGGTTTTGTTTGTTAGGACGAAGCTAATGTAAACCCTGATTTATTGTAGAACAATTATTATAAATACATGTAGAAAACCTACAGCTATCCCGAGGTCCAGTGTTTAAAAACAACTAAAAGAATCCTCAAAATATTCTGGATGTGAGTTTGTACCATCAACATCTAATGTAAGGTCGTGGATAAATGTACCATGAATCCATTCCCAAGGCATGTGCAAAGCAAACAGGAAAACTGGATGTGGAGCTGTATGTGGTTGGAAAGTGCAAAGGAAATAATGTGTTTGCTGAAACCTAATCAATATTTCATGACTCTTTTTCCATTGGTTGCTTGGGGTAGAAGGATGTGTGAATTGTGGATGCCATAGATTAATCCTGCTCTGGCCCATGTTGTGTTGTGAAATGGTAAGTGAAAGCCATGGTTCCATGCAGGGTGTGTGTTGTCACTGTCTGGGGGCTGCATCAGTGTTTTAACAAGTCCAGTGTGAAGGGCTCAGAGTGATGGCACTGGCTGTCTATGTGCAGGAATAGCCCCATGGGCTGATGCCAAAGAGCCACCCCTGCCCATGGCCACCCCTGACAGCTCCTCTGTCCCTCTGTACCCAGACAGGAGCAGTATGGAGGGTAGGGGTGCCAGTACCCCAAATAATCACCTGATAACCAAAGAAAGCCTCCTTTCTACATATGCATTTTCTACCAATGTCAATTAATGCTTTTTGCCTTGCTTTAGTTAATGATTGCTGGTTTATTTAATAGATTGGATACAAAACAAACATGTTAGTTTGCTATTGACCTGTCAATTATGATGTCTGATTACCCCTCTGGGGAGAACAGGTAGCTGTTTGACATTTTGGTAAAATAGGTGGCATTATGGGACCAGTCCATCTAATTCCTCACTCCCTGGGGCTGTTTAGTGTACTTAGCTGCAGAAAGGTGATTTCTGGAGCAAGACAGCTGTTGGTGCTGGGGCTGTTGTGTGGGGAACAAACCAGGTTATACTCTGCTCATAGGCTGCCTTTGTGTCACTGGTAGAGGAGCTGTTTTGTAAATTAGACAATTCTTTGCAGGGAAATTGTATTCCTGCTTTCATTCCCGCACTGCATTAAAATAAACCACCAGCACAGCAGAAGGAGATGTTTGAGCTTGGCATTGCCTTGAGGCCTGTTGGGTTTATGCTGCTTGCTGCTGTCATTCCTGCCTATTTTCATTGATTTGGTACATCACAAGTAATTTCTTTTCATGGTTTTTTACCATTTTATTAATTTATTAAGAGCTGCATTTCAACACAAATATCACTTAATCACTTTTCTTCCAGAAGGAGGAAAACTCTTGCTTTTCTAGAAAGTTGCAAGTGTGTGTGTGCAGCAAAACCCAGCCTGTCAGAATTGCTGTCTGCCAATCCCAGGAATGTGACTATTGAGGTGAGGGCACAGAGTCCTCCATGGCTGATTGTGGGACTGGGAGAGCTCCACACGTGTCAGCAGAGCAACAGCTCCTGTAGCTGGGGCATAACCATTTAGCATGTTATAAGAAATGCAGTCTGAGTTTGATTTTTAAGTAGTGGGGGATGTCTGTAATACTTGACACTGGCTCTTCTCATTTCCTAAAATCTCTTCTAAAGATCTCCACTTCCAGGGAAATACCAAGGGCTTTTTCAGCTTCTGAAATGTGGAAATGTTACAGATGTAGTCTGTATTATTTAATTTATGATTAAAACCCTTTTTGCTGGCAGACCCTTTTGTAAGGAGTGTTCAACCATTTCAAGAGCACTGGTTTTAAATGGGATGATGGAGGTTCTCTGTAGGGACTTGCCTGTGTCTTGTGCAAACCTGGTTTGGAGTAGCAGCGTGGTTCTGTCCCTCACCCAGGCATACTTCACTGTGGGCCTGTGCTGGCTGCCACACAGAAGCCACCATAAAGCAGCCACCCTGGGCTGGTATACTTTTTGAGATATCTTCTGGAATTTTCCCAGGGCAGTCCAGTCCCTGAGATGAATCTGGCTCACCACTGGATGTCATCGTTGCACTGTGGTGAACTGCAGCTCAAAGAACATTTATCTGGCTGTAAAAAATAATGTTGCCTGACCAAAGGTGACATTTAATTTTGCCTCATTCTGAATGACTTGCTGTGCAGTCATGCCATTGGGCAGGGAATTGATCCATAATGCTTCCTTAAGGGAACAGGACAGCACTCTAGTGAGTTACACAGTGTAGTGGGGCTGTGCTGAAACCTCAGCTGTGGAGCCCCACCAGTGCAAAGACATGGCATTAAAGATCTCTTGGGGATCTCGATGTGCTATGTACTTATTGAGAAGACCCATATAATTACCACAGCTTTTAAAGAAAGTACTCTTCATCTAGAGAGTTACTCTGTCAGCTGATTATATAAAGAATATATTTCTACTGTACTACCATAGGAGGAATTTAGAGGACTTAATCTTACTGGTGCTGTCTGCTATTTGTAGTAGAGGAAAATCTGTTAGAAGCCTTAGATTGCTTCCTTCCTAAGTGCCACAGCAGGAATTTATAGGAGAAGTATCTGACAAATAACAAAAGTGGCTCCATTTTGTATTGGTCTTCCCAGTGCACTTATGAACCTGCAGTTACCCATTCTGTGAAATGGGAATATTGGCAACCCAGAGCAGTAGGAAAAGTTCAAAGTGTGTTGTACTGTGAGATGGAAAGTATTTCCTTGTCTTTCATCAGAAATTTGAAAGCTAAATAAGTCAAGGTGAAAAAAATCACTCCAACCTGTCAAATGCAATAATATATCTTGTCTCTTAGCTGCGTATTTGCTTTGAGAATCTCTATTAGGTAGTGAGACCTAGAGACACATGGAAAAAACCCTCATGGAGTTTATTCCCCTAGCCAGAATGTGCATGAAGTGATGTGGAAGCAGAAATTAGTAACTACCAACGTGGCAGTAAGATTTGTGACTGGAGTACTGGTCCCAGTGGCATTTAGCTCCTCTTTTATCTGTGTGGCAATCTGGCTTTCCAGGTAGCTGCTCTGCACTTAAGGAAAGAGAGGGATAATTTTGGAAAGGGAGTTTTCAATTGAACACACAACCACTCAAAACGTAAGTTCTTAATTCATTTACAAGTACAACCATTTCCATAAATAAACCAGCAAGTGCTCTAGTAGGTATAAAAATGGCCTTAGCAGTAGGTAAATACCAGTTCTCTAGGTGTTTGATAAATGGCAGTGAGTGATAGCAGAGGCAGTGTTTTGTCCTCTCCTGCAAGGATTACAGAGCATCTTACTCAGGAGAAACCAGACCATTCAGCTCTTGTAATTTTCTGTGACCTATTAAACATGCACATATTCCTCATATTTTAGTACCACTTATCTGGTGCTGTGCACAGAAAAATGGTATTAGTCATGTCAGTGAGCCATAAGAAGTTTTGTTGAATGCAAGGTAATGCATCACTGAGAGTTTAATGATTCCTAGCAGGCTTTGACTGTTTTTTTTTAATGCATTTCTATGTCTTATGTATTTTTTAACAGCCGAAATATTCTTTGAACCTCATAAATCGAAAGCTGGTGCTGGAATCAAAAGTGTGTATCAACACTAGAATTGTGGTGGTTGGTGCATCTGATGTTGGAATTTCTTTTCTGGAAACACTGATTTTTTGGTAAGTTTTTTTTTTATTTTATTTCCTTTGCTGAAAAGGATGTGTTCCCTTTTGTATGAAGGGGGTTGTTTCTTGCATTTAAAGCATTCCTTGAGTCTGTCTCAATGTACTGGGTGTTAAATGTCTGAGCATGTGGGGAATGGAGAGATGGGTGCTGGCATCTTGGATGCCTTGGGACTCACAGGATTCCAGTGTGGATGGAGAGATGGGTGCTGGCATCCTGGATGTCTTGGGACAGGATTCCAAGCAGCTCCCAGGTGAAGGCATGCTGAAAATGTGTGTTGAAAACACCTAAATTTCCTTTGGCCATTGTTCTTAAACTGCAGTCTTGTGAGGGGTGGTGGAGTCAATGGCTCCAAGCAGTATTGGCCTTTAAAGCCAGTTGTTCCTGGTGGGATCCCAAGCCTGTCTGAATCCCCCTTTCCCTAAGTCTAAGGCAGGGAAACCTGTGGAGGAGTTCTGCTGTTTAACAGCCTTCCCAACACAAGGACAGGGTGCTCTCTCTGCTGTCTCACTGTTGTACTCCCCAGGGGCTTACTGGGCAGTCAGACTGTGAGAATGCAGTTCCTGTGATGCAGGGTTTAATCACACATACTAGAAAGACTTGCAGAAATAAATGTAAAATTCAAAATCTGAACATGATTCTTACAAGATGCAGCAAGAACTGAGAGAGTTGTCTGGTGCTTTTATGGGGGGTGGAGAATGGAAAATTCTGCCTTTTTTTCTTTTTTTCAGTTAAGCCAGGAGTTTGTGTTTCTACAACAACCATTGATAACATCACAAATGATATTTTCAATGCATCAAGAGAGGAATAAGTTTAAGTGCTTTATAGATGTTGTATTGCTGGAGCAGTGTAGAGGAAAATTTCTGCTTCTTGCCCTTTTCTTAGTTCTTGACTTCCTGTAAAGCATCCCATCTCAAGGTAAATAGTTTCCCCTCATCCTCTTGCTTTCAGCACCTTTTAGGCTTTCAGTTCCACCCCAAATTCAGTTAAATCTGACCTTTAGAGTTGAGTCTGTTCACTATGAACAGGCCTTTGCAGGTGTGACCCTTGGAGCTCCCTTGGCCAAGCCTTTGCAGCCAGGGCTTGAATTTGAACCAAACTGTGGCAGAGTTGCTGCAGGACACATCTTCCTGGAGCTTGTCTTGGCACCCAGCCTCAGACATGGGGGGCTGCTCAGGGAACCTCAGAGCCAGCACTTTGTGCAGTGTCACAAAATTTATATTAATAGAGGGATAAATTTGCAAAAGATTAGGTTTTAATTTTCACATCAGCCTCCTGATCAGTGTGAAGGCCTTTTAAAACAATTTAGTTTCATTTACTCATAATTTTCTAATATTCCCTGCAAAGGTTACATGCACTAAAAATAGCTGGACTGAATCAATTTGTGAGCCCTAATCCTTAAAAAGAGGAAGTTGTTTTCTCATCATTATTCTTCAAACTTAATTATTTTACATTACCAGTCACCATGGAAACACATAAATGTAATTCACTTACTGATGTGGCAATTATTGGAACTCGATCTTGCAAGTGTTTTCAACTTCTTTGAGACTGAAGAGATCCATTTCTCATCAAGCAGAGAAATGACCCTGGGAATGAGCTCTGCTGCCCCGTGGCAGGACAGCTCCCACTGTGCCATGGGCAGCACATCCTGGGGTGCAGTGCCACGGGGCAGCCATGGCACCACTGCTCACCCTCCCAAACTCCAAAAGAGCTTTAGACTTTTCCATGCTGCTCAGGCAGCACATTGCAGGTATGTTTTCAGCTGTAGAGCTGCTTTTCTTGAGGATGCACAGGGGTTTTTTGGTTTTTTGCTGGAGGGCCAGGTGCTCAGTGAGGCAGCAGCAGGGATAGACCCATTGCCTGGCCAGTTCTTAGTGTGACAGCACCTCTGGGGGTGCAGGTGTGACAGTGGGTGGGTTCTTATTTGGTTCTTATTTCTTACATTCCTTTGCTAATTTCAAAGAGATTGGCAGGGCAGCAGGGTTAGACCAGAAGGACATAGGGTTACAAACCCCACTGTTTCCACTTAGTCCCAATGCCTGGTTCCTGGAGCAGAATGCAATGGAAGTTTGGCTTAAGGATCGTGGAGCTTGCTCCCAGCAGTGTCTTGTCTCTGGTTTCAGTGCAGGGAACTCATTGGCTTTTATCCACCTCTTAGCATATTGCTGTGGAAATTACTATTGTCTTCAATTATAGGGAAAACTGTTCTTAATCCATGGTCTGAAAACCTCCTTAATCCAAACCCTGATGCAAACAATAACTTCTTCTCTGAGGACATTGGAATGTAAATAACATGCTACATCAGATAGCCATAAATGAATGGTGCCTAAAACCACAATATTTAACGTGAAATTGTTGTGAAATTTATTTCCTTCTCCCTAGGGGCGCGTGAAAATAATTACTGCGTTTAAGAACCAGATTAAATTAAGTACATTTTTATCAAAGGCCTGAATTTTTTTCTCAAAAGTAGAATTGGAATCCAGCACAGGAAGCCTGAGTTTTTTACTGCAGGACAGTGTCTTCTGCTGGGAGCTTGGTGTACCCAGGATCAGCTCTGAGGTGGCAGGGTTTGAGCAGGGTTCCTGTCAGAGCCCGTTATCTGGCAGCACTGGGGCACACAATATCCCACACATCTGGCCTGTTTGGCTGTAGTTAGCATAATGCTTGATCGTTAATTAGGCTTTTTATCTTTGCATTTGTCTGGGAACATCTGAAGCCTTCCATGTTGCCTGTCACTAATTAGTTGACTAATTAAATAGTTAGTGCTTACTTGCTGATCACAGAGCTAACATGCAATGAATGGGTTAGTGATGCCCACTGTTTTGTCCTATCTGTCTTTGCCACATGAGCTGACACACATGTGCTTCCCTCTGCCTTCCCTCCAGAGCAAGGCGAGCCCAGGCCATGTGCTCAGTGTCACCAGGCTGCATCCCTCAGTCATTGTTTGCCTTCCATCACTTCTGGTGAGCAGAGCTCAAGTTGTGACAGAGATAAATCAGATGGGTCAGAGCTGGCCTTGTCACGCAGTCGGCATCACAATGAACGCTGGCAGTGACTGATACAAGCCATAAACAGGGCAGAGGATGTGGGTCAGGAGCAGCCTTCCTAACAGCCTCTGCCAGAAAATGAGACTCAATTAGCATCAATACGGGCTTATTTTATAGTTACAATCCTGCTTTTGAGACTGTCTGCTGTTTTAAATAAGATTATTTCAACTTGAAATACTTGCCTTTGGAATATATGCAAACACGTCTCTGAGCCCAAACTGTTCTTTCACACTTGAAATTTGTAAGTATTTGTAGATTTTTTTTCTTGTTACTGTTTATATTTGAATACTTCTTACTTCTTGGTGAGTATTAAAGCTGATCTTGGAAATAGTAGTTTTCTTATAAAAAGCCTGCTCAGAATTGGAATGAGTCACAAGGGTTTTTATAGAATGCTGAGCTGCATCCGTCATCTCCTCCTGGTGACTCAGCAGGACATCCACAGCTCTGAGCCTGGTAACCTGGTACCTCTATTGATGCAGTTCAGAGCAAATACAGCAGCATTCCAAGTGCAAGCACTGCACCGAGGTTCTCCAGCTCTCTGCTAAAGCTATGGAGGAGATGTCACCATTTTCTCTTCTGTTCATTGGTTTGAAGTTTGTCCCCAGAGCTGTGGAGAAGGTGCAGTGCTGAGCCCTCCAGAGCAGTCTCCAGGCTGCTGAGGGTTGGCTTGGAAGCACAGCAGACTGGACAGGCTGCTGCAGTGGAGAAAAAAAGTGACTTGTCTGGCTAAGCTGTGATCCTTCCCAGTAGTGATTAGCATGGATTTGATTCCTGTTTGTGTGTGTGTGTGTGTACTGTGAGGGCCAGAGTGAGGGTGCTGAGATGGGGAGATCAGTAACTGAAAAATGGATGTTTGGGATCAGGAGTTTTGGTCCAGCTGATTCCTCTGCCAGCTGTGTCCCTGTCCTTCCTGGGCTGCCAGCCTTATATCATGAGGACCTGGCACTGCAGGGATGCCTCAGAATGTGCAACTTCAATGAGTTTTGTGTTCTCCTGCTGGCAGGAGGAGCACATGTGGTTAAACCTCAACCCTTTCCAGGTTTAAGGGCTGTCTGCTTGGTGGCATCTGGGAACATTTCAAGGGTGCCTACTCTGAAGGCAGCATTGCCAGATTTGCACCAGCTTACATCATGGGGTCAGAATACTTATCTTCTCTGCAATAGTTTGGAAAATTGGAGTCTAGTACACAGCCATAAAAACCCCATCACCTTAGCTTTAAACATAGATAATTGGCCAATAATATTGAAAATGTCCTATTAGCAAGCCACAATCTGCACTGTGTGTTGCTCACTGAAGCACTGGCACAGCAGTAGGCAAAGTGATTAAGTTTCTACCACACTTTAGTTTTACTGCCCAATTTATGGTATCTTTGTGGGAAATGGTGTTGATGTCTCTCAGATGTGGTTTGGAATCTGCAAGGCGATTAAACAGCAAGAGATTGTAACTATCAAGGTCATAATCAGATATCCCTCATTTTCTATCTAGAAAAATAATTGCCATTTTTGAAGAAAATGAAATGCTGGAACACTTGTGGAATGGAAATCATAATTTTAGGAAGGAAGTGCTGTCACTGAAGCAGTGGTTGGATAATGCTTTGATTAGGTCAGACTCAAAGCTAACTTAGATTTGGGATGGCAGGGCTGCCCTTTTGAATGCTGTAGCTGTGGAAGGATATGGATGGGTCTGATTTAGCTGTGTGTTTTGAGTGGGCAAGGAAAAGAGCTCTTTAGTTTTCCCTGCCCTGTTTCAGAACAATTCATGCTGTAGGAACTTTGCCACGTTGGTTTGAGTAACCTAGATTGTGAAAATGCTGCAGATCTTGAGTGGATGCTCTAGTTTCTGTAAGCAAAACCAGTTTCTGGGAAGTGAGAGGTGACTGGAAGGGACAAAAACAGTGAAGCCACAGGAGGGGAATGAGGTGTTTCAGAGTAATGAGCTGTAAGGTGGATGGGAATTCAAAAGAAGAAACTGGAAAAAGACACGTTTGGTAATGTTCAGCGAGAAATCAAGATTGTAGACTGATGTAAAGCCACCTAAAAACCTAGGAATTAGTAAAGAAATTGGAAGGCAATGGAGTCAGAGTTTCTAGTGTTTTTAATTATGTTGTCTAGGAAAAGGATCAGTGCAGAGGATGAGAGACAAGCAATATAACCACAAAGAAGGAAATCTAGGGCTAATCACTTGAAGGGGGAAGAGTGAGAGGAGTAGACCTAGCAGGAGAATCCAAATTTAACTCGAGAGGAACAGCTTCTAAGCCCTGGGTTTGGCTGGGATAGAGTTACTTTGCTCTCTAGTAGCTGTGTTTGGATTGAGTATGAGAATAATGTTGATAGCTCGCTGACGTAATTGTTACTAAGTAGTGAACCATCAAGTTCAAAGTTTAGTGAGAGACCCAGCTACCAGTGCTGGAGAAGGATTCCCAAGCATCCTGGAAGAGTGTTAGTCAAAGGGTGAAGGAAACGTTCTCTAGCTCTTTATGGATTCTTGCTGAGATATTGAAAATGGTGACAGAGGTGGCTCTCATGGCTTGGGCTTAGAGGTTGCTCTTCTTCAGATGACAGCATCTGATAAAATTACCAATAAACTCGGCAGGAAGTTTCTGAAAAACAAAAAACAAAGCACTGTTTCATCAAAATAGAAGTTTTTGAAGGGAGCCTGTTGTTTTAATACCAGGAGGAAGCAGCTGGGGCATGATGAAATATTTTGCTGAGAGAGGAAGAGTTGTCATGGGCCAGGTTGTGTGGGAAGCCCCTCCTTGACCCTTGCATTGACAGTGTCCCAGTGAACACTGGGCTGTTATCCCTTCTTTTGTTGAGCAAATTCATTCACAATTTAAACACTTTTCCCTAAGGTCAATCCAGGGGAGAACTGGCTAATATTTGTTTACTGGTAATTGAAGAGGGATACCTTGGAAATGGACATCTGTTGGTCAACAGTGAACCTGGAATCCTGCTCTGGGGGCTGTAATTGATGCCCTCAGAGCAGGTTCTTGAGAAGAGATGGCTTTGGTAGGTGTTGATACAAACAACAAACCCTTCTGCTGCACCTAAGTATCGTTGTCTGGGGAGGCAGAGGCAGCAGAGGGAAAGGAAAACCCTGGGGCTGGCAAAAGAATTCATGGAGAGACAGCATGGGAACACATTGCTTGGGGAGGGGCTGCAAGCAAGGCTGTAGGACTGAGTAGCACATTTATCCTAGAGGGACACTTTGAAGTGAGTGGGGTTTCTTTCTAGTTTTTCATATGGGCAACTTTTGTTAAGCTGTGTGAGTTTGGTGTGGAGCTGGGAAGTCTGGTAGAATACCTTTTCCTTTTGGAGAAGCGTCTTCTCTCTTCCGACTGCTGTGTTCTTGAAATGTTTCCTTAAAAAAAAGTCCTGCTTTGGATAAATTGTTGCATTTGTGGGGAAAAGGAGAACTGTCTCCATCTGCCTTGTACAGTGAGAGTGACACCTGGACATGCTGAGCTCCTGTGCCTTGACCACAGGTTATGGCCTGTTGGGACTCTTATCATCTCTGCTTCTGGGCTCCTTCCTCCCTGCAAAAATTTAGTGTTCCTTTTTTGTTTCAGGACAGAGAATTTTCTGATTTCCAAGTTTTGTTAATGCAAGACTTTCACCTCTTACTTTTCAGTGTTTAGTGTTGAAATCATATTTTTTAAACCATTTTCAGAATGATCCCGAGCTGCCATTTTTATAAGGGCTCTGCTGCAGTGAAGCTGAGGATCCAGTGTCATTAGGACTTTACTTTTGCATAGGTTATAACTTCAGATATTATTGTTTAAAGATTATGTACACAGGAGAGCAGTTCACACAGTTACCAGCTTTGGGAGGCAGATAAAGCATTATCTTCTGTCACTTCTTTATTTTAGTTTTTATTGATAACTGGGAAAAGAATCTTATAAAATGCAAGATTTCAGATAAATTGAGATCCCGGGTTCATGGAGACTGCTTTGCTGCACTTTATTTTTTGTAACAAAAGTGGTTTGACTTGTTGTGATAATGAGGGGTTAAGTGAAAGCAAGTAATTAAATTATTTGCTCAGGCACTTTCCACCATCTAAACCTCCATCATTATACCACACACAGAAGGAATAAAAACCAAACAGATAGACATCAGGCAAAAAAAATCCAGCAAAATGAGCAGGGAATACTCTAACAAATTCACAAACACCAGGATGTATGTAAAAACTGTACTAAAACTTTTCTGTGTTCTTTTGATTATGCTCAATAGATTGGTAACCCTGCTTTATTTTGAGGACAAGAGTGTTCAGATTCTTTTTGTAGCTGTCCTCTAGAGCTCTGCGCTGAAACCTAACACCTTTTACTTATTTCCCTAGATACTCTAATCCCTCCCTGCTTTACCAGTATCTTTGAGCTGTTCTTCCCTCTGTATCCACAGCAACGTGAATCCCTGCTGGAATTATTTGCTTCTAAAATGCAGGTGCACTTGTTTAACGTTGCACTGGTTCAGGCTCTTAACTTGAAGACTTTTTCATCAAATGGGAGCCTCCACTTTGCCCTGTTTCATGTTGGGCATTGTTATCAGCAGAATCTAAGTCAGTCCCTGTCCTGACACCACTGCTCATGTCCAGGGCCTTGGTTATTCTTCAGTAAAGAGCTTTTAGGCACCAGTAAGGAGTCCAAAGCTGTAGTAAATGAGCCATCCTTTTGTTAGCCTAGAAATAATAAAGCACAAAATTCCCCACCTGTCCCCCTGTGGTGACTCTGCCAGTGCCAGCAGGAGCTGTAGCTCCCCTCTAGTGCTCAGGCTTGTCCTTAAGTGCCTGCGTGTGTGTGTAAATGTATTTTAAATCCTGGGGTCACATGTGCCAGCTACGCTTCTGGAGCCAAGCCTTTGGAACACAAGATAGGACATTTGGTACTTATTCTGATAATTTGCACAAATACCTCCAGCCTGTGCTTAAACACTGACCAAATTCTGACACTTAGCAGCAGCAGGGGTTTGTCTGTGTCTGTGAAGATGGGGCCGTTGTTTGCCTGGAGCTGTGTGGAATCGTGGAGCCAGAGGGGCAGCGTGCAGCACTCAGAGCATGGGCACCAGCCCCAGCAGCACTGCAGCTCTGCCCCTGAACCACCCTGCCCTTGGGGAGCTGCCAGCCCCCATGCTTTGTGCCTGGCTTTTCCTCAGTGTGAAGGGGAAATCAAAGATTTGACTCATATTGTCTCATTTCATCCAGGAAGATGCTAATCAACATTTTGACGCTTATGAGATGAATGAGTGGGAAACATGAATTAATATGGGGATGCCATGGGAGTGCTGAGGTAGAAGTAAAGCATTAGTTAGTAAATTGTACTGACTGAAAGGTCTGATTGAAGCCTCCCACTCAGTGGGGAAGAAGGGAACAGATACCATATGACTGGGGAAATCCTGGATGCCTGCGTGGGGACTCAATAGAGGTAGAGCATCTGCAGAGGAAAAAGGTGTGTGACCAGATCAATAAAGTGCATCATCATGGAGTCATGCAAAAGAGGCACATTAATAGTGCCTAGAACTTTGATTCTGCCATGTTTGTGATGCTGGCTCAAAAGGTTTCCATCCTAAATATTAACAGTGTTTAAATGTAATGTTACTGTAGCCCCTGGATTTGGGCACCTGTTGGTAAGAGACCATGCAGCATGTACAGATCACTTCAGCTCCACACTGAAATGAAATCTCCTTGCTATGAGCTTGGGAGGATGTGTAGGGTGTTTATGTAATTGATCCATGTAAATAAATGCCAAGGAACTGTGCTCTGTTGGTGTGTGAAGTTCCTGTAGTTGTTGTTCGCGCCCCACGAGCAACGTTCCCAGTGTGCAGATGGCATCACTTCAACAACTTCAACACTCTGCTTTCAGCTTTGTGGATCAGGCTTACTCTCATTTACATGAAGACCATTTTGTATCACTCAGGCAGCATAAGGTGGCCATAAATGAAAAGCAAATTCTATTTACATCCACCTTTGCAGAGTGACCTTAATTTAAATGAGAATCAGGCCCATAATCTGTATAAATATATGCACTCTGTTACATTAAGGTTATTTATTACTTTGTGTTTGGCCTGAGTATGCATGGAGATTTACCACAGATAATCCATAATCCAGAATTAAACTATTAATATGCATTTTGAGAGGGGCAGCCATAACCTTGAAATTCCTTGGTTTAAGTATGACCTTTAACTATGTTTGAATATATTTTTAAATGTATGAATAACAAATTAACATTGGTTGATAAAAAACATTCTGATTCCTTTGTACCATTTGCATCAGTCCATCCTTAACTTACAGAAAGCCTTGAAGATTAGAAGGCTTAATCACTCATCATATTTACTTGTTTTCAAATGTCAGATCACATTTAGTTCAACATACTGTCAGTCTTGTCCCCCTCCTCGCCCCCGCATTGCTGAAACTGTGGTGGAAATTGTTCTTCTCTTTGTATCCAGAGCCCCCTGCATCTGGGCAGAGTGAAACACTTTGACCCTGTGTAAAGGAATTACTTTCTGTATCCTCCTGAATTGGAATTCCAAGCTATACTGTTCCTTGGATGTGCCCTCTGAATTTCTTCCAATTGGGGCTCTTTGTTTTTCTTTCCACAGGCCACGTCTGAAGTTCAACAACCTGACCTTGATTTCCATTCATGGCCTTCCAGGAAAAGACCCACAGATCTCCAAGTTTAGAAGATTTTTAATTAACAGGTTTGACTTCATGTCTAAACACTTCCATAGCTCCTGCAGAAAACATAACACTCTGTAATTCTTGTGAACTTGTCCTAAATTTTAGATACATCCGTAGAGAGCCCCAAAATACTCCAGTCTGTCTATCAAACATGCACTCACCTACAAGGAGAGTTGAATAGAATTATGAGTAGGGAAATAGTGCCAAAGCAGTAACTTCAGGACAGAAATCCACTGTGTTTTACTTGGACAGCGAGCCCAGCTTTCTGAGGCTTTTTAGATTGTTTAAATCTCCAGGCTGAAGCCAAAGGACACAAGATGTCTGCTTACTTTTTAAATATGTTTTGGTTTTTAGCTTCCATGAGTTTTGTTCTAAATAACGCTGAACCAAAGAATGTACAAGAAGTAATATTGGTAATGTGACAGGGACTGACTTTGGGCAGTGTGTGGTGGGGTGCAGAGCCCACCAGTGCTGGTGGGGATTTTGGTGGGTATGGGGGGAATTGTTGCTGTTCATCAGTTTGGCAGAACTGTTCTGCACCATTTCTGCTGCTTGTGGGCTGTGAGTGCCAGTCCCTGGGCTGTGGCAGCCTGTCCCAGACCGGGGCTGTGTACAGCTGAAGGGAAATGGTGGAAGAGCCTTGTCTAGGGACTGTCAAACACTTTTCAGGCTTCCTTGTTTTTCAAGAAATATAACAGCTTCCATTTAGTCCAGCAAAGTCTTACCTCTTCAAAATTCAAAGTACATAATTCTCATTTAAATACAGTATTTTTGGGTTTTGTTTTGGATAAATCATCACTGTGGACTTGAACATGATTGTTTTGAACATTAAGAAGCATACAATTAAAATGGATCAGTCTTTCTGAATAGATGGGAAATGAACTTATACTAAGTTATTTAGATTTGGCATGTGACTCTTTGGAGCCTTTACATTGTATTTCATCAAATCTTTTCCTCCATGAGCTGCAGTGCACTAAGGACTGGCTCTTTAAGTGACAAAACAGCTCCATGTCTCCTTGCTGAACCTCTACAAAGACGTGAAAATAATGTAGTGGGAACCTATTTAAAGCCATCTGATCTCATTTTGCCTTGACAAGACATTTTGTAAAAGTAGTTGCCTGTATTACTTTTTGTAGTGTAGAAAGGGGTGTGTTCAAGTGCAAAGCTAGCAAATGAAGGAATTATATTCTCACATAAATGCACACAGTCTCTTTCCTAAGTTCACTGTAGAAAAGAGTTGTACTAACAAAGCATCCTTCCTGACAGAAAGTTGCAGTTCAGAGCCACCTCAACAGATTTAACTGTTAAAATCTGAGAGTAGATTAAGAGTGAAAATTGAACTCTGCAGGGTATGATTTCTAAAAGCATCTCTGTGATTTTGGAGTGTCGGTCTCCTGGGAGCTGTGCACCTCAATTATAGAGGTGCTTTTGCAAACCTTCCTCTATCCTTAATGTCCATTTTATTTGCAGATTTCTGCATTTCTACAGTTCAGAATTATCAGTGGCTTTCTTCCCTTATTTTTTTCCTCTGGTATCTCTGAGCACAGAGGATGCAGAGCATCACAGAAAGCCTGGCAATTCAATCCTGAAATCCCTCAGGTTGTGAAATCAACTGTATTTGTTCCTGTGGTATCCTGAATGCCAGTTTGGAAGTTTGGTATCAATGATTAACATGGAACCAGGAGCTCTGTGTTGGGATGTGTATCCTGGTATTCATGGCAAAGCAGCAGCTGTCAGTGCTGGTCTCTGCCTGCCCTCTCTGCTGCAGCTGCTGGTGCCACAGAAAAGCATCAAACGCTTGAGCCCAGCCCCTTCTGTTCAATCACTTTGAGGCCTGTGGGAGAAAGTGGAATATTTTTCATCACTAAGTATACACAGAAAGTGAAGTTTTTGGGCCACTTAATGGCCATGTATTTTCTGTGGTGACTTGAGCTGGCAGCCTGGGTGAAGCCCAGGGTCTCTGTACTGGCTATTCCTCTCCTGAGGTCCTGGCAGGGGTGAGGCTCAGCTTCTTTCACAAAGTTTGTTCACAGTGTTTCTTCTTGCAGAGCTGCTCTGGTCTCACAAACCAGACACCTGTGTGACACCAGCCATTCTTTTTTTTTTTTTGCGTGTTCTAAACCTGTTGCATTCTTTTTTTGCTAGATCCTGTGTGTTTATTGCTCTACAAAGCTATAAATGGGTTTGTCCAGTTCTCCTGAAAGAACCTAACTGAACAGGCTTTGCCTGGTGCAAGTTTTCAGTATTGGGGAGGGATGGAGTTGAGCCCAGCTGGATCTGCACAGTGGCCAGCAACCTCCTGTGCATTTCCATGGTGGGCCATTGCCAGGCTCAGTGGCATTCAGGGGTCATGATGGACCTAGTTAGGAATGTTGTCCTCACATTTTATAGTGATGATACATCTGTATGGAAGAATTTTATTTTCAGGAATTTTTGTTTTATGCCGATGGTACAAATGCAGAAATAAGTGTCTTGGTTTTTACTTGGTTGGACATCCTTGGTGGGGGCACACTCCGAACCTTTGGAAATAATTGTAATTTTCATTGCTGAGGCATTAAAAGAGGTTTTGTTCCATTTGGATTTTGCTTTAAAATTGGCTTTTTTAAATAGCAGCTTCCAGATCTTTTGTACTTCCCTCACACACATCCGATGCTTTTTGCTTGGAACAGGCTGTAACACCCTTAAAACCTGAGAAAAGCAAACCTTGTCTGAGACTGTCAAAGGCAACACATGGTTTTTAGGGTACTGATGTGGAATTCACACTGTCAGAGCACCTTGCTTGTGATGTGTGCTCCATGCACACCCAGAACATCCTGGTCTGCACCACTCAGGACCAGTTTAGTGTGCTTTTGGTATTTGTCATTCTTGCATTATGGAAAAGGTCTTTTGGAATAGGAGACTTGAGGTCTCTGCCTTTTACTTCTAGCTCTGACAACCATTTTCCTAGCTTTCTATTTATTTTTAAACTTTTTGGACTAATACTTTAGAATACAGATGCTAAAATGGTAGGGTGCATTCCCTGCATTTGTGTCTCACCTTAGCTATGATTGGTGAAGTTGAAGAACAAAGGAAGTAAAGCTGAGGAAAAGCTGAATAAAGAAGCCTTGTCTTGGAGAAAGAGTTGTACCATTGAATTATTTTCTTTGCAGGTTCAAAAGCTTCTACCTCCCATCCGCCTGCAAAGGAAAAGCAAAGCATAGATTTCTGATTTTGTTCTTAAATGACTTGATTGTAAGGCCCAGTGCTGGAAGGCCTTGTTTGGGTTCAGCAGAAAGCTGTCAGTTTGTAACTGAGTATTTCCTAATGCCTAATCTTTTACCATAGGCTGCAGTAAACTCACAGCAAGGGAGCAGGCGGAACCACTGGGGGCCTGGGCTGAGCTCACCAGATGTCTAATTAATGCCTGCTGTCAGCTGCCGAAATGTCACTTACAGATATTTTTTTCCTTGCAGCCACTGTTTTAATGATGAAGATTATGCACAGATGTCACTTTGTTCCTGGGTTAATGTTGTGGTTGGTAAAATGACGAGCATAAACCGCAGTGCCAAATACGTCGTTGTTTCTGGGGAGAAAGTGCCTTACGACTACCTGGTTCTGTGCACGGGACAGAGCTACCAGGTGAGCTGAGTGAACAGCACAGTATTCCCAGGTTTTCCACACTGAGTGGTGTTCCTGGGATTAGCCAGGGCAGCCTTAGCAAGGGTAGCACCAGCAGTTTGCAGCCCTGCAGTGTGCAGCAGGTTGTAGGGCTGTGTCAGTGCTGGTGCTGAAGCTGGAGGAGAGGAGGGTTGGACAGTTTACTGCTCAGGGTTGGGCAGGAGGCAAAGCTGCTGGTGTTTTTGCCACCATAACCATTAGACCTGCTGAGGAGCAGGCTCAACTGACATGTGGTCCCAGCCACAGGAGACTGAACTCCAGCTGGTCTAACACCATTTGACCTAGTTTTGGAAATGGAGAGAATTCCTTATCAAATTAATTACTCATCTCACGTGATGACCATGCCTAGGCACGTCCATGGTGCTGCTTGGTGTTGTAGCACACTGCTGAGTTTCCAGTGAGATTGAAGCAGACCCTTAGCTGCATGGGAGATGTGGAATCAAGTTGAGCTCCAGCTCCACAGGGTCAGCTTCCACTCAGACTCCCTGGGCAGGGTGGCTTTTCTGGCTCCTGTATCCCCATGAGGCCATCAGGCCCCATAACCAAATGGGCAGCTTGGTACAGCCCCTTTGTTGCAGGGCTTTGCCTTACCTGAGTGGTTTGGGGTAGAAGTTGTGAGCAAGGCATTTTGCCTTTAAAATCAAGAGATGGATGTGAGCAATGTGTGCAGCTTTGCAGTGCTGTACCACATCCCACAGCAGTGTCTGGCTGCCTGTGTGCTGCAGGCTGTGTGGTCTGTGATCCCTTCTCAGAGCAGAGGCACACCTAAACAGCAGCCCATGGGCACTGCTCAGCAGGGATGGAACAAAAGCTGAAGTGTGGGCTGGAAAAGTGCTCCTAGGAAAAGGTGTTTGGAGGTAACTCTGACTTGCAAAATAATTTATGGCAAGTAACTGCAGTGGGGTTGAAAGGTAAAGATAGCAAGGGAAAAGGCAGGTTTTATCTGCCTTCGAGGTGAAATTCCATCATTATCATCTATTCTCACTTTCAAGCTATACAAAAGGATAAGAAGAAATCAGTGGCTTCTGTTTTATTACGCAGGGCTCTAGTCCATCCTTTTTGTAAGTTGTTCCTTATTTGGTAAGCAGTCAAATTAATGCATAGTAAAACATTCTGTTATGATTTAGAGATTTACTTGTTGGGTAAGATCTTTTGGTGTCATGGCTGGTTTTATATGACCCAGCATATTTCAGTTGATCTGGCTGGCAGCAAGAACAGGGTTCAGGATGTGGCTCAGTGGTGCTGAGGAAGTCAGAGATGAGATTCCCTTTTTGCTTTTTTCAGCTCAAACTGAGTTTGTTACTGTAAAGCAGCATTACACAGCAAACATGTTACTGAATCTTCACATTTGAGCTATCAAGCAGGTTTTGATCCCTTTCTCTGGGACAAAATCTGTCGTTGTAGAAGGTTGATTTTTGCTGACAAAAGGTGGAGGCAGAGCTGTTAAAAGTGATCTGTTATTCAGAAAGCTGCTGACATCCCCTGCTGTGTGTTGGGACATTTCTGCAGTTTGCTGTGCAGTCCCTGGCATTTGCCATGTGCAGTTGCACTGGCAGGGCTGTTTGAAGTGGTCACCCACATCCCACAGGAAACAGGGAACACATGCACATGTGTACACTCCATGTTCCCTGTGGCCATGGGTGTGTTTGCTGCTGCTGAGTGTGACAAAGGTTTGGAATGTGCCAGAACAGCATCCATTGGGTAGCCAAAGTGAGAGTGTCAGTGTGTTGTAACATCTCCAAGGTCTCTGCCATATCCACTCACTGACTCATTTCTGCAGGCCTTGGCTCCCATGGGAGAATATACCAGTGAAGTCACAAGCCAGTGGCCACAGAGATACACAGAGAAAGTCCCTTCCAATCTCTTCACTCTCAATGATGCCCACGACTGCTTGGCGGCAGCACTCTGGCTGGAGGAACATCACCTCATGAGATCCACAGGTAAGCACACACACTTACAGAAATGTTTCCTGGGCTTATTACTTCCTTTATTCCCTGGTATAATTTGTGCCTGATGAATTCTAACAGTCTTTCATCTGCTGTGCTTTGTTTCCAGATTAATTTAGAATTTTTCGTTATTTTTGATACCCAGCATATTTAGCTGGGAAAGGAAGGTTTGAGATAGATTAATTATCTGCAGTTATTATAGAAAACCAAATGAGTCCCAAATGCAAATCTGTCTAGAGTCATTAATTCACCAGTGAAGTAATAATTTAATTAGTGGATGTGGTTTTCTACTGTATAGAAAAATGTCTAGATTTGTGGCATAACACAAAGAAAATAAGCTTAAATTAGGAAGTGTGTGTCAGCATTATATTCAGTTGCATCAGTGACAGATTTTCACATAGAACTGCAAGTTCCTGGTACTTTTTAACCCTTAAAATCAGACATTTATGCTGATGTGCACCATCCCTGTATTTCCTTAGCATTGTTTTGTATGCTGTGTTTGTATGTTCACTAGTGTGTGCACTGTGGAAGATACCTGGGACCATCCAGGTTTCTGAGTCAACTTTGAACTAGGAAAAAAAAGAGAGACCAAAGAGTCAATGAGTTCATGAAATGTCAGTTCCTGCTGGCTCTGAGTCAGGAGAATTCAGAGCAGGAAAGCTGTCCTTGTGGGGAATTCCTGCTGGCAGAGTGCAAGAGCAGGACTTTCCTGAAGATATGTTTTACCTGCCTTGTTTGTGGAGCGTGATGAGAATTGGCAGTGGTTTGGTGTGGTGCAAGGTTCACATCTGCTTGGCAGTCCTTGAGGGAAATTCTAAAAGCATTGGGAATTCCTTTATCCTCCTCCAGGTCTTGCTGTGTTCAGCACAAGGGTTTATAAACATGGCAGTGTTTCTGGCCCACTCCAGCTGGTGCCAGCCCTGCCCACATAGCCTTACCTGGTATCCAGCTGCTACAGCAGCATAGACAGATGAGGGTGTTAGCTTTCCCTGCTTACTGCTGCTAGTCCTTCATGTAACTCCCTGTGTGCCCAGTCCTGGAATGTGCTCTGGTGCCCCTGTGCAGGATTGTGCCCGGGAGCAGCTGCTGGCTGGGATGCACGGTGCCAGGAGGATCAGTCACTCTGCAGCAGATGGTACAATCATGTTGTCTCACCTGCCTTGGTACACCTGCTCCAGCAGCAGTGCTGGAGTCATGGGGTGTTCATCTTCACTTTGTTATTGCTGCTGGCCTTGGCTGCAAGGTGGAGCTGGATCCCTTAATGAGGTCCTGGCCTGGCTTCATATGTAGAGAGGGTAAATTCACACCACCATGAGGTTGGTCTGGAGGCACTTTTGGAGATGTGGTCTAGGAGAGATGTGCCACCTTCCCCTTTCCCCCTGCTCTGGTTTCAGTTCCCTCTCCTTGCTCTTCCCATCACGTTCTCTTCTGTTGTGCAGAGTGCCCAGCTGGAGAGCTCTTCCTCCACTGATCTCAGTTTCTCTCATTCCTCACCCTGCTTCTTCTTCCAGCTGTGTTTCTTACCAACATCCTTCCTTCAGTCCTGACAGCTGTGCCAGGGCTCTGGGAGGGCTTTTTGCTGCTCAGGGCCTGGGAGCAGGGCAAGCACTGGCCCCATGGCTGCCACTGTGGCTTACTGATGAAACCCAGCCACCTAATGCATGGAACCTATTACAGCTGTAATTGGGACTAATTGAAATTCATCTCCTATTAGCTCTGCACTTTCCATGAAAATAAAAGTAGGATGGAAGTAAAGTAAGGAACAAAACTGCTTTAATGGCCCAAAATGAAGCAATTAATTTTTTTTCTCTTCACCTAAGCATAGTTTACTGCCTTATTAAAAGTGTGTTAGTAGGAATACTCTTGCATTAAAATTCCAGTGCATGAATCACTGACTGGAGCCACCAGTGCTTTAGCTCATATGGGGTTTCTCCTTTGGCTTTTGCAAACTGCAAAGATTCAGGTCACATTAGGGTCACTGAAATCTTGTGCTTCTTACTTGTGGAAAATTAATGAGTCTGCTCTGCAGCAGGATGCTGACATTCAGGTAATAAACGATAAAACTACTGTAATGATCTTTATTTATGGCTGTTTTTTCTGTAGAAGGTTATTATGTTTACTCACAGATACATACATTTTCATGTAGTTAAATAATAAAAGCATCCTGAGGAACTGCTCTCTGTTCAGTGGACATAATTTCAGTCCATAATGAATATCTGCAGTTCCTAGACTTCTAGCACTGTCATCTAAAAAGCCACTAATATTGTAATAAGCAGAAGCAGTAAATTGTTGATTTACAAGAGGTCAATAAAGGAGCATTGCTTTCCCTGATCTAATGCAGTTGTATTTAATATTACCATATAAACCAGAATTTTAATTTTCCTTGAGAAATGTAGGACTCTTATCTGATCTTGTCCATCCTCAAATGCCAGTGTCTACTGCAGGAACTGAGCTTCTCTCTGAAGGGGCTGTGCTGCCCAGGGGTGAAAGGTCTCAGCCCAGCCTTGCCCTGCAGTCAGAATGGAGCTTTTCTTGGCTGTGCCTCAGGGAAGCCCTCCTCATCCTCCTTTTCCAGTCACAGCATCCTCTTCACTCCTCATATGTTTCACTCCCTGCAAGTTAAAAACATGCAAATGTAGCACGAGGCTGTCAGCACCTGCACACCACATCTTGGCCTGCACTGTCAGCACATGGTGTTAATAAAAATGAGTAGAGCAAAGCTGGTCTTCACCCATGGGTTCTGCTGGGCTGCTTCTTGCATTACACCCTGCTGCAGCAGGGGAAAAAACAATCAAGCTTACATCTGTCTTCTCTTTTGGCACTCTCCTGAGGCCAGTGTAGCTGCAGACATGTGTCCTGGCAGGCACAAGCTATGGGATAGATTCTTCTGGCTTGGGAAGTCAGGCCAGAGGTGGACACACTGGAGCATTCCTGTATTCTATATTATATTTATGGAAGTAGTAAGTTCTCTTTCTTGCTATGCTTTCAAATTGATACATTTGCAGGTAAAATGGTTCTGTCCCTCAGGTCATTGCTGTGAACAGTAGAAACATGTTTTCTGTCATTGGTGTACAGTGTCCTCATGGGGCAAGTCTTTTCTCTGGCAGCTATGAAGAGAAATGTTTCTTTGGCACCTACAAGGAGCCAAACTGATGGGGACAGATGAAATAACCTTGTAGTCAAAGGGGAATAGTAGAACATCTGTTAATGTTTCTATCATTAATATTCTTGGGAGCTGGGGCTGTGTGCATGCTCAGATTAGTATTGCCCTGCATCTCATGCAGTAAAACATGGTCCAGTGAGATTAGTTTAGCCCATGAAACAATACAATTCAGGGCACTGGGGATGCTGTCACTTGTGGCAAGATAGAAATGCCACCACTGAGACAAATGTTGGTTGTTTGCAGCACTGCCCAGGGTGAGAAAAATGAAAGCACTGGGAAGGTGGTTTTTGGGCATCCTTGTACTGACAGGACACATCTGAAACACAGGAGCTGATGTGGACATGGGCAGGCAGGTGGAGGTGTTCCTGCCTCCCTCTAGACCCTGCCACTAGCTGAGTGTGGCATGGCTGTGGGGTGTGTGGTGCACAGAGAGCTTGCAGGGCTGCGCAAGATGAGGGTCCTTAGCCCCAGGAGAGGAGTTCCATTTTGCCTGGGTTACTTAAAGGCTTAGTGGATCACACAACAGACAAATGCTTCCTGTTCCAAGAAGAGGGCAGAGGGAATGAAGGGGAGAGGAGCACGTCTCAGTCTTGCTCAGAGGAATGTCAGTGTTTTATATGAAGCCATCCTGAGATAAAACACACAGCTGCTCTGCTGCCTCCCTGCTCTGCCTCTCTTATTGCCAGGAGGGCTTTAGCCCTTAGGCTAGAGAGCCCTGTCGTGCTCACACAGAACAGACCCTCCCCTCCTCATGTTCCTGCTCAGCTCTGACTGTACTGTTTGAAGTGGCAGCAGTTCAGGACAAGAATGAGCAGGGCCTTGCCCTGGAGCTCTGCAGTGCCAGGCAGGAGGGATTGATCAGGTCTGAGCTCCTTTTGCCCAGGGCAGGAGTCTGGAGCTGCATTCAGGAGTTGTTTCTGTTCTGGTGCTGATGCTCTGCAGAAGGAGCAGCAGTTCCTACATGCTGCTGTCATGGCAGCTGCTCGGATGGACGGCTGCCTGCAGCTTGCTGAGCTCCCAGCAGTGAGCAGGGATGGAACTGGCTCTGGGCTGGGCTCTGTGCCATGTGCAGCTGCCTTCAGAGCTGTGCCGAGCTCTCCTCACCGCCAGGGACAGGTACATCCCCATTCTCTGGAGATCAGGCTTTGGCAGAAGGGAGTGGCAGCACTGGGCTTGTCCATGTGGCACAAGGGCTTGTTTTCTATAATTTGGCCTTTCCATGGTTTGTGGGGGTTTTCTGAATGCTGTATTGAATTTGATTCTGTCCACTCCCCTCTGTCAGTCCTTTGAATGAGCAAAATTAGGGAGAGGGGGAGAACAAAAATTGTTATTATTTATTTATTTAATCCTAGAGGCTTTTCAGTCAAAATAATTCAGATTATGGGGTCAGAATGAATATCGTATTTCTGTGTTAAGTACTTGCCTACTTTGTGGGATGTTTTGTACAGATTCTTCACTAAATTATCTTAGCTGCTGTTGCTAGGTAACATTGTTTGCTTCATAGCATCAGAGAAACAAGAGGGTCAAAGAGTGCAATTCCACGTTATTATCATCTGAGTTATACTAATAAGGTTTTCATTGTACGTCTTAGAAATCTTTCGCCCTTTTTTTCCTCTTAGGGAACATCATTGTCTATGGGAGCACAATTGACACGTACACCACGGTAGAAGCCCTCTTATCCTTTGGGATTGAGGGTTCCCGCATCCATCTGGTGCGGGCTCCGCTGGGCTCTGCCAGCCCCTGCCTGCCCGAGGCCGCCGTGGAACAGGCAGTGGGGGAGGTCCTGGCAGGAGCAGGGGTGGCTGTGCACCCCAACAGCGTTCTGGCACAGTGGGGACACAGTGACAGTGGCCTCATCACCTGGGTTGCCTTCACCACCGCCTCCAGCCTCCTGCACCTGCAGTGCTCGGTAAGTACACGCTGCCCGTGCCTTCCCTTCAGGCTGGGCTTTTAACACAAAAGCTGTTGAGTTGGGATTTCAGGGTCTGTCCCCTGAAGATTCCCTCCCAGGTGTATCAATCACCTCTCCTTTCCCCTGCCAAGCACTGTCTGTCAGTCCTGGAATTCCAGAAGTGATTGACAGATTCAAAGGATGCCCTCTACCCCTGGGGGGCATTGGGCCATCCAGGTGTCCTTTGTCCCTTGAGACCTCCCCTCCTGTACCTGGTTGGTGGCTTCCTACCCCTTCCCTGCCTCTCTCCCTGGGGTTAAAAGGAACAGCAACCACGGGGTTCAGGGAGTTCTGTTGGAGCTGTTGCAGGATTCAGAGGCCAGTGGGCCAGAATAAAGCTCTGGATCCAAACCCTCCATCAGAACCGACTCCTTTCCTTCACCATCGCCTTAAAGCTTCTCCATCAGAGGTAAACCCCCTGTTATGGGGGGAAGCTCCATCCCACCACCACCAGAGCTCCTGCAGGCCTGGACTTGTCTCCAAGTGCCCAGCTGCAGCATCCAGCCAGCCAAAAGTGTCTCTGGGGTAAAACACCACAGTTATGACTGTTTAGTTCAGCAGCAAGGGCCAGACAAGCTCAGGCATATCCTGTCTGGCTATATTGGTAAATTCCAATAAAAAGCCATCACATTTACCTGCTCCCTCACAGATGTATCTATTTCCTTATTGTCTCTAGGAGAGTGAACGTTTGCTTGTTAGTCTCAATGATTATTTTTTTAAAAATCCAAATAAACCTATTGTCAATGTCCTGACTGATTTGGATTAAAATGTATTTAAGTCACCTGACACACAAGTAATTGTGTCTGCTGAGTGACAAATACTCTCAATTCATTTTCAAAGTAATTCCAGAAATCCTTTTCTTATTTAAATGTGCAGTTACTCCAGTCTATAGTTATGTGCATTTAATTGTCATAGTAGAAGCTAAAAACACTGGGATAGTATGTAACTTAATGAAAATATATTTTAAGCGAGTTCCTTTCCCTCTACATCAGTTTTTTTCACTTCCAGTACCAATATTTTATGGAAGCTGTTGGTGTGGCTCTGCTCTGAGCCTGGGGGCAGGTTCTAGCCTTTCCTAAGGGTCAGCATAACTCTGTTTTCCTTTATTGAGCTAATCCACAGGAGTGAGTCACTTCAAAACCTGCATCTGTAGGGAGCCACCAAGACCCTCTGCACTCCCCTCTGTGCAGCTGTTGGGGTTAACTGTGGAGAGGGTGAGCCCTGTGCCTCTCCCAGAGAGCTCCCCAGGTGTTGGGGTCCCTGCTCTGCAGCCCTCTTCTTTTTCACATAGGGATGGTCAAGCCCTTTGTGATGGAGGTGAAGACCTCACACAGCACTTTTATCCACAGTGGTCTCCTGGCTTTGGTCTCCATATCAGTAGTGATGTTCCTCCCACTCTCTCACTGTATGCAGCTTTTTAAGTTCTCTCCTTTTTCCTTGAAATCTCTATTTTTATCCTTCCACAAGATCTCAATGTGGTTCTTATTTTTGTAACTTGGTATCCACTGACCAGCTCCCCTCCAGTCCCCCCCTTTTCCCCATCACCTTGTCAGCATGGCCTGCACTGTTCCTTCAGATGCTCCTTGGGGTTTCTTTCTCCTGCCCATTTGTGCCCCATGCTCCTCCTTCCTCCATCTACGGTCCTTCCCTGTGGAGGTCTCTCTTTCACAGCCTAAGATGAAAGACCTGCAATTACTTGTGATGTCAAGGGCTTTGTATTCTCCAAAACCAGTTCAGCTGCCATGCAAGGCTCCCGTGTCTGCCTCCAGCCATGTGGGAGGCTGGATTCAGAGGAGGAGCAGGCTCTGGAGAGCAGCTCCACCAGGAAGGCAGCTGCATTCATGAGAGACCAGGCTCTGCAGGAATCATCTCTGCAGCAACTCTGGGCCTTTTGGGATTTCAGCCAGCATCAATTGTTGATTGGCAGTTCTTGGGGACTTAATTTGTTGAGTCCTGCAGGATAAAAACAACAGGAGAAAATCTCTTCTTTCCCTACAGCAGCAGCCTCCCTCTTCCCTACCTCCTGCCCAGGCTGACAGATGGCTCCCACCTGAAGGTTGCAGCCCTCCCCTCTGGTGACACTGTCCTGCCTGTCAGCCAGCAGAATGTGGGGCTGTGTGGTCCTCTTGCCCTCATGGGCAGAGCTTCTTTGATTTTGGCTCCCTGAGATGGTCAGAATTCCCTTAGCTGTGAGTTTCACAGGAGTGAAATGTTGGAGTTTTTAAACTATCTAATAACCAGAAGCAGATGAGTCTAGTTTAGTAATTCTCCTTTCTGCTGTCTTAGTCTTAACTTTAGTAACTGAAAATGCTAGATCAGAAGGATCTCTCTGCTGTGACAGTGGGGTTAAAATCACACTGTATTTCACATTCTTGTTTTGTAAAATAACATTCAGAATAAGATCTGGGTTTTAATATATGAAATCAGCCAATAAGTAATATAAATAAGTGAAGATAATTATATATCTCTTTTTAGGCATTTTTTAGCTTTGCCTACAGGACACTGGATTATGACATCTTTAAGGCTGTCACTGATGCTTACCTTGTTTTTGATGGAAGAGTCGTGATTGATACCAAATTCCACACCAATGATGCCAGCATCAGGGCTGCAGGTCCTCTGACAAAGTTCTCCAGGAGATACTATAAGGATGAATTAACACACAGCAACTTCAACTCCAAGGAGATTGGCTTTGAGCTTGCTGTTTCCATGCTGAGTCTCTTTGATTCAACCCCTCAGCCCAGTTCTGAGCCCCCAGAAGGCTCAGACAGACTCATCCCCGTATACAGCAGGTGTAAAGTTCAAGGTATGTCCAGCTGGATTTCTGTCACATTTCCATCCCCTCTCAGGTATTTTTGCTCTTCTATACTGTAGGCAGGTCTGTCTCACCTCAGGTGCCATCTCATTTAGAAATGATGGTTTTTCCAAACATTTCAAAACCATCTAAACCAGTGCAGTACGGCACTCGAGGCTCCTTACGTACTGGAAAAAGATAATGGCAGAAGGAGGACAAACAAATACATTATTGTTTTCATTGTTAATGACTTAATAGACCTCATATTTTCATTTATGGCAGGTGGTATTCTTCCTGGAGGTTATAACTACTTGCACATTTCCAAGCCTGGAATCCCCGTGCCCTTGGATGTAGAACCTGACCCGTGTGATCGTGTAAGTTAAATAATGGAACTTTTCTTGTTTTGTCCTCCCTGTTTGTTTGAAAAAATGTTCCTGTTTAGGGTAGCTGGTTCTGGAGGCACAGTACACACCAGGTACAGCTTAGAGAGAAAACCAGGAGCAGCCACAGAGCTAACTGAACCTCTTGAGTGTTCCTTTCCATAATTCCTGGTATCTGGCTTTCTCCAAAGACCCCTGGTTTCCATGCAAAGGACACAGGACAGTATTAGCAGCATTTCATGCTTTCAGCATTTGTGATGGGCCTCTTTGCTCCCTGCAGTATGGTGCTGCAAGTAGGTACTGATGATGGCAGTCTGGCAGGGAAATTCAGCTGATTTCCAGAAGAGCAGGAAGTATTGTGGAAGAGATGCTCTATGCTGCTAGAAAATAGCAAGTCCTGCAGCTGTGAGAGGTGTCTTGGAACAGGGCAAGGGGAAGCACTCCCCATGCTGGGCTACATTCTCTTACTGGAGAGCCTGACTTGAGGCAAGAAAAGGACTAGATTAAAGTGTCTTTTAAAGCCAGAGAGGACATTCCCCCTAGGCAAGATCCTCTTTCACACAGATTCTACCTTCTTCCTTGGGAATTTCTGCATCAAGCCCATTTTTGCAGTTGATTTAAAGAGCAGCTTTTAAAAAGTACTTCAGTAGCTGATTCTAAAACCTGCACAGCAGTGAAACAAATGGGCTTTTTAAAAAGAAAATGGTTTAGGGAGAGGAATCAAAGCATGGCTCACCTTGCTTTTCAGATCCAGGATGAGCCATCCAAAGCAGCATGTAGTGGAGAGCAGAAAGGACTATCAGAGAGAGGAATTGGTTTTGTTACTCCAAATTGCTGGAATATGATTAGACTTATTTTGCTGCCACTCTGATTACCTGCTGATTACCTGAAAAGGGATGATATTTTTAAAAGCCACTCTAGAAACTTTGTGTAAAAATCTTAAAAGAATTTTCAAAGAAAGAAGTAAGAGAAGCTAGTGAAAGGTACTAGCTTAGGTGTGGAAATACTAAAGGTTTCTGTAGCCTAGCAACAGGTTGTAGAAATGTATAAAACTGTGACAGCTGGAAAAAATAGCTTCAAGGTATCTGATCATCCCACTGCAATGTGAGATTTGAAGGAAATTTTTACATTTTTGTCTAAGTGACTGATTTAAGTAGCTGAAGTTAAATGCTACAGTTTGAGCATGAACATCCAATATTGGTGTTCTTTTATTGATAGTAGATATGATAAGTCATGTGTGTGCTCTGTGTCATAAAGGAGCTGAACAGAGTTCAGCTGAGTTACCCAAACAGAGCTGTCCAGTGTTGTTTGGGATGCCCCAGGTCATCCCTCCTGACTCCAGCTGCTGCTCCAGGAGGTCACAGGTCCCTGTGGATCTGGTGTCACGCTGCCAGCGCAGCCAGAGGGCCTGGGTTCCCCAGGTGTCTGCAGTGACAGTGGGATGGGCAGTAACCAAACCAAACCACATGGAAAATATCTGTCCAAGCCACAGCAACATGCCCAATACCTGCTGTGCCAGGAGTGGGCTCTTGATTTTAACAGGAGGGTTGTGGATATTAAGCAGTGAGAGCTACAGGCTGGGAAGCCCTCGCTGACCCTGTCCATGTGCCGGGTCAGGTGTTTGTGTCTCCACAGCTTTCCTGGTGTTTTCTGTTCCAGGGGACAGAGATTGTAACTGGGGAGGCCAGTCATGGGAATTACTTCAGGATACACTTCAGCAGATACAATATGGTGGACAGCATCACCTGCTTTTCCAAGGAACCCTTCCCTGTGTCCAACTACATCTGCTTGTACGGGCAGCACGAGCGCCTCCTCAATGACCTGTACTACCGCTGGAGGGCCGGGCAGCTCACAGACCTCTACAGGTGAGAGGAGCTCATTGTTGTGCTCAAAATCTACTTTCTGGCAGAATTTAAGGGGTGTCTCATTGTGCTTTGTCTTTTGGTTGTTTTCCCTTGGAACAAAAGGTAGAAAAACAAATTTAAAAATATTTTCCGTTATTTAGCAAAATTGTCAGTAAAAATGCAAGTCATGAAGACCTTCCTGGAAAGAGCTGTGTGACTGAGATTTACTTAGAGGAGGAGCAATGGTTTACTTAATTATCTTTCATCTAAATGAGCATTTCAGTGTCTTTATAGAATATAAAGACACTGAAATTAGAATATTCAGTAGGTTAATCATTAAGCTGAACTTGAACAATTCTTTATTACTGAACTCAAAAGTCGCTTTTAAAAGTATTTGTGTTGCTTTGAATCAGATTTTTAAGTCAGAGGTTTGTAGGGAGATTTTAAATAACTCACGGTGATAGTTACACTCAGGAACTTGCCTATTTTTATCTGGTGAAAGAGACTGAAGGCTTGGTTAGATCTAGTCATGTGCCATCTCCTCTGAGAGAATGTTTCATTGCTTTTGATTTTCATTTGAAGAAATCCCTCACAAATGGTGCTTTGGAACATAAACTGTCACAGATGGAGTAGTGAAGTACTGCCTTACATCAGCTGAGTAGAGACTGGAAACCAGGCTCAGGAACAAATCATCAGTTTTTATTGTGATACAAAACTGATAGTTGTGGTGGTGTTCGCTGGGGTTCCAGGATGAGGGAAGAGATGAGGATGTTGACTCCATGTTTCAGAAGGCTGATTTATTATTTTATGATATATATTATATTAAAACTATACTAAAAGAATAGAAGAAAGGATTTCATCAGAAGGCTGGCTAAGAATAGAAAAGAAATGTTAACAAAGGCTTGTGAGTGACTGAGACAGTCTGAGCCGGTTGGACTGTGATTGGCCATTAATTAGAAACAACCACATGAGACCAAACACAGATCCACCTGTTACATTCCACAGCAGCAGATAAACATTGTTTACATTTTGTTCCTGAAGCCTCTCAGCTTCTCAGGAGAAGAAATCTTAAAGAAAAGACTTTTCAGAAAATATCATAGTTACAGATAGTTGTGCCTGAAACATTTCCAGGTTTGATTTTCTTCTATTTATAACTGATTAGAAGAAAGGCACAAATGGTATCAAAATTTTCTGATTAAATGTTGTTATGTAGATAACAGTTTGTAAAAGTTTGCTGTGAAGGGTGTACTGTGGTCCAGAAGATGCTTGTGAATATTGCTGCCATGGGGCTTGATAACAATTTATAGCAAATGTTTGGGTTGTTTTACAAGAAAGGAACCAGGCACAGCAGATTTGAAATTCACCTGAAATTCACTGTGAGTGAGTGTTAAAGAGGAACTGAAGGAGGGTGACACAAGTGCATGAGAGATGGGCTAAGCAGTTGATTTCCTCTCCTTATCATGGCTCATGCTGATGGTACATTTGGAGCACTAGAAGAGCTCCTTAGGCTGTGCAAGGTACCATCAGTCCTTCTGGGGGCATTACAGTGTGCACACACACATTGTGAGCTCACCTTTTCTGTGAACCACTCTGAGGTGTGTTATGGGGCATTTGTCAGATGCACCAGCAAGTTTCACACCAGTAGTAACCTCTGGAAGAATAAATCATCCTGCTTTGGGATTTCAGCCTGCAGCACAGGTAGCAGCATTTTCCTGACCTGGACCAAAGGATCACTGGTGTGCTGCACAGAAGGATACCACATATCAGGGCCTCATCACATCCCTTCAGCTCTCATTAATTAGTGATGATGAACTAATTTTGGACTTGTCTTTTACAGCCATTAGACAGTGATGTTGTTTGGGACCTTTTGCCTCATTATTTTATCTTGCCTCTCATTAGCCTGTGGCAGAATTCCTGAATTACAGTTGCCAGGTTTTTCTTATCTGGCTTTTTTTTATTGCCTCCAGTTGTTTTCAGTCTTCTTTCTACCTTATCTTTAGATGGATTTGTTCCTTCTCTTCTTGCTCTTTGGTCATATGAATGAAATCCCATATGTTGCTCTGCAGCAGCGAACATATGCTGCTCTTTAATCCTTGCTTGTGTGGTTCTTGTGGCCCTTTAAAACACACACACAGACACTCTGACTCATCCCAGCTTGGTGTTCCTGTTACACATGTCCATCCTGTGAGGAGGGAGCATTCTCCAGCAGGTGTAACAGGTAAACTCCCTGGCATCCCCATGGAGCAGTCCTGGCACACAGCAAGCTGGCAGAGAAATTTGATGCTTTCAGGAGGACATGGAGCAACAGAGGAAGGCTGGCAGTATAATGTACTCTCATAATATATCACACCTACAGCACATCTACCTCCCCACAGTACAGTGTCACATAAAATGTGCATACATGGGCATGCAGTGTGCAATAGACATTGTTAAAACCAAACCATGAGAGGACTGTTTGTTAGAAAACCCACTGGAAAATGGTTTGGCATCTCCTGTGAGTTGTCCTGAGACTTTTATGTAGAAAAAGAGTGGTTGGCTGGTACAGAATAGGAAAATGCATTCACTGATTTGTATGTGTGTGATAAAACAACTGGTTTTGGCCTTGTCCATGTGGTCTGTAAGGATCCCACATGAACACAAACCTGATGTTAGGACTGAGCGCCTGTCTTGGATTTCAAAACCTTCCTTTTAAACTAGTACCTGTTATCATCCATGCCTACTGGCAAGATGTGAAGTACCCGTAGTGAAACAAAAATATAGACTGTGAAAATGTGGTGTGCTAGTTCAGCTTGTAAACTTGATGGTTTGAAACATCTGTTCCCCTCCTCTCTTCTTTATGCCTCTCTTTTGGGAAGAGCTTTGCTACAAGGCAAGAAAATGCAGTGTTTTTAATCTTTTGGTCTGCATTTAGATTTCCCAGCATGGCATCTCGTTCCAGGAATGGACACAGTGGAACAGCTGTCACCTGGGAGCTAATTTATTTCTGTGTAGCATGCAAATTATCTTTTAAATAATTAGAGACTGCACCTAGCAGTGAATTTCCTCACTGATTTGCTTTCGGTGTAAGAACTGAAAGTTAACCCCATGGTACTGGATTTCCTGGCCAGAATGTGCCAGTGCCATTCTCAAATTAGCTTTAACAACAGGCCCCTGAGATCTAGCAAACTTGACAAAGTCATTCCTTCTGCTTGTGTGCCTGCAACCATAGCTAATGGGAATAATGAGAGAAACAACATTTTCTTTTGTCTGGAGAACTGTTCCATTGATTTGGGTGTGAGTTGAGCAGGATTTAAAAGCTGCAGGACTTGACCCACAACCAAAGGAAGGATTGGTCACTGCTCTGCCTCAGTACCTAGGTTCTTGGAGGAGGTGAAGCAGTGGGCACACATTGCCCTCCCTTCTAGTTGCCTCGTGCCATGCAGTGGGTGCTCTCCTTGCACTTGGGCCTGCAGCCAGTGCATTTCTCAGCAGAGGGGCCTGACAGTGCAGTTCTTCTATGCCAGGGCAGGAAAAAATGTAGGAGCCAAAGACTCATCACCTGTGAGTTGAATGGCATTACTCACTAGATTTGGAATCCACTTCAGGAAGGAGTTTTCTGCAATTTTTATTCATTTCCCATCAGGCTGCGTCTCAAAAAGTCAACTAGAATTTGTGTCCCCAAGAACAAGGCTCTTTCTTGCAGGGAGTCTTCTCCTGAAGAAAAAAGAAAGCAAAATTCTGGTGGTGTGCCCTGAAGGGATACCATGGTGTATGCCATGCTCCTGGCCCCTCTCACTTACTGAAATGCCTTTAGATTATTTCTATTATTATTGCCCTAGCAGCAGATAAAAGAGAGGGGTGGAGAGAGAGCTCTGAAGCTTTTTCTTTTCAAGTTTATAGATTTACTGGTCATCAGTCCTCCACACTACTTCACAGAGGAGGAATGTAACCAGCATTCCTTTTGTGTCCTCCTGAGCTGAGGCAGCTGCAAGGCAGTTGCCAAGTTATGGAATATGTCCACAGAGCAGTGGGAATCTCCCTCTGCTGCATCTTAAGTACAAAACAGATAATTAGAGGATCTCCTGATACTAGCAACCAAACCGGATGCTCACTGGCATCATGCCTTTAATATGAGATAGAAGTGCTTCATGTAAGGTTCATTTGGCATTAATGAAAATCAAATCTAACATAAATGCATAAAAATCTGACCCACTAGTTTCTAAAATACTTAAGGAGCTTGTTTTGCAAATGAGGTGTGAGTGACTTTTACTTGGGATTTTGTAATTGTGTATTAATGAACTGGTTGGCAGCCATGACCTGCAGAAGATGCTGGTTGTGTCCCAGTCATGTGGCACTCACAGCAGTGGTGAGGGGAAGGCAGCACAAGGCAGGGGCACAGGGGAGCAGTGCACAAAGGTAGGGCATGTTTTAATGAGGGATGAGCAGAGAAACCTCACAGGCATGGTCATCCAGGCAGAGCTCAAAACCACTTGGTTATTTTTTGTTTCAATGGCTTCGTTTTCAGGACTTGTCAAACTGGACAATTTGCTTGTTCTGCACAGGGTCTTGGGCACCATGAGAGGGAGAAGCCCCCAGCAGACATGACCAGGGTTGTTCGGCAAGAAGGAGTTGGGAACGTGGATTTTGTGGCAGTACTTGAGCGTAGGACAAAAAGCACGGGGGATTTAGGTGAACTGTAGTCACAAAGGAATGTTTTTCCCCCAGTGCCAGAACACAGGTAGAGCTCAGTTTTCACTGAGGAAGGGAACAGGTGATCCATGCATGGATCTTTGGAGATCCACGCCAGGTGGTTCCTGGGAGGCAAGCGTGCTGCTGTCCAGGAGCTGGGCACCCTGAAGAAAATCACACAAAGTGGCACAGCTTCAACTGCACTGGGCCATGGAACATGAGGCTGCCAAACATGCTGCAGGATATGTGAAGGGAGTCAGGCTCCCTTTCCCTGAGAGGCTTTGGAAAATCCACCCAGAAACTGTAAACATGGATAACAGCACCAGATGTTTCCTTGGCCGCTCTCTTCAAGCCCTGTCTTTTATTTTCACATTGCATTTTCATATTGGCTGTGCAAGCTAAATGCTCAAAAGTACTTTGAGCTGCATGAACTGCATTCACTTATTTTGAAGTAACCGTTTTGGTTTTTCCATTGAAATTCACCTCCCACATCCTGGTGCTGTTAACATTAGGCTGAAGGTGATCTTTTAAGCAGTGTCATTCAGTGACACTGTTAGGCAGAAACACCACACTGGACTGTTTATTGACTCAACACTAATAAAGCTCACAATATAACAAATGCATTAAGGAAAAGAAGAACATTTATGTTTTCAGCATTATTGTTGAAAAGTAGAGAGAATTTCATTACTTACAGGCTGGATAATCAGTGATTATTTACTCATGAAATGCATGCTACATGGAAAAGCTGGTTTTAACCCAAGCTTTCTGAAATGAAGAGTGGTTGTTTGTTAACAGGAACACTGGAATGCCCTGGTGCTGTCTGGAATCTGCTGGATCCCACACCATTAGCACACTGGGATTACATTTGAGGACTCCACTGTAGGCTTTTGTTCATCGGGCAGACTCTGAGATGTTTTTTTTCTGCAGGGTTAAAAAAGACCAGAAAGGAATTCTGTAACAGGTAGTGAGCATGACTGAGAGGGTCTAGTGCTGCTCTGTACCTTCTGCAGCCTAATTAGAGGGAAATGTGTATGCTTTTCCTGAAGAGAGAGAGACAGGGTAAGGAAAGAGGAACACGTTGAAGGGATATCAAAGCACTGAGGGCTTTTTCGCTCCCGGAATGAACCACTAACCCTGCAGTGCACTGCTACAGCTGCACTTACTGACAAATCGATACAAATGGCTGGAGATTTCCAGATATTAAGTAGCTTTAAAGGAGCAGCTAACTTGCCAATGAAGAGCCATGTTACTAAGAAACCCCACATTCAAATTAGTAAGTTAAAGCTTGTCAGCTGAACCCTGCCACATTAATTTGCAGCCAAACCTTGCTGATCATACGAGTAATTATGCAAACCATTATGAATGATTGAATCCATAAACAATTGCAGAAAAGCAATCATACTCCTGCACACAGCCTGTTTGATGGTTTTGTGCCTCTGGTTTAATTTCCTTTAAATCATTTTCCATAATACATTATGTGTGAAATAACACTACGTGAAAAAAAATGCAGTAAGCCTGATTTCAGGGTCAGCCACAAAGTGCCCATAGAGAGAGCAGACAGCAGCTTTAAAAAGCACAGAGGTTAGAAAGTTCAGAGAGCAGTCCAGTGAGAGTTGGTACACCACAACTGCTGTGATCTACTAAGGTGTCTAAACTTTACCAAATACCAGTGCTGAAATAACAGAGAGTCTCTCCTGAGGCCACTTAGGAAGACAGGAAAGGGCTGCATTATCTCAGTACCAGGATCTGCTTTTTGAAGGTGCCTCTGGGTACAGTGCTGTAACATTTCCAGGATATTAAAACTGCAGCAGAGCTGATTTATCAGTCATGATGGATCACCAGCATATTGGGAGGGAGGATGCTGGTGAGTGGTGCAGTGTCACCCCCTGACGTCAGCAGGTCCCCTGCAGCAGCCCTGGGGAGGCTGGGTCTGGACCAGCAGGAGCAGTGTCACCCTCAATCAGGTCTGGAGTCAGTGGCCATTTTTCCAGAAAAAGAATTGCAAGAGCAGTTGTGCTTTGCTCTGGTTTGCCATTGCAGCTATGTTTAAAAGGGAATTGTAAACCATGAGTTTTAAACCAGTCCTCTTCTAAAGACAAGACATTGCAGGTTCTGTGAGAAGAGGTAAAAAAGCACAGGCTTCCTCTCCAGGATTTGCTTCTCAAAAGGACAAAAGAAATGTCAGCTTGTGAATTTGTGAGCGCTGTTGTTACTTTGTGAACTGCTTGGTGGTTTCACTCACAGATTTGTTGTCCATAAGGCTGCTGGTTTCACTAATTACCGGGTGTGAGAGCAGTAACAGAGTCCTGGATCACTGAATTTAACAGGAGATATTCAAGCACCTGGACAAGCAGGTGTTCAGGGTGCAGAAGTGCTCCCTGAAGTAAAGGAAGTAAAGGCCCTTCTTGCTACAAACAGGCTGTTGGTTTGCATTTGCTGTTAGCAGTTGTAGGTGAATGTTAAGAAACTGCAGGTCAGGGAATATGTTATGTCCTTTGTGCTGCAGAACAATGCTCTCAGGTGGTGCTCTAGGGGATTTTACACAAATTGGTCTTGCTTTTTACCTATGTAAACAGCTGTCTTTTTGAAATTATTGGTCATATGAATCAGGAATATGCTCAGTGGAGCATTTATTTATATTGTCTTTAAATTAACACACTATGATTCCTGGTCCAGCTATCCAAGTATATCAGGAAACATTTTGTGGTCTTTTGCTGGTATTACCATATCTTTGTAATTAAGAGTCTTAAAGACATGCATATCTTGTTCTCAAAACAACACATTTTGAATTTTCCTGGCAAGATGGGACGTTCCATCTTGTGTGCTTGTATTGGAGAGAAGACTTTTGTTCATCTGCAAGCTGTGGTTGGGGAGTATTGTCAGGATGGCCTGAAAATTGAAATTGCATTGCATTCCATCCCTCCACAACACTTTACTCTTCCCACTCCTGAGAAGTGGAAGTCCCTGCTCTGTGTAGGCACTCCTGGCATAATTGTGTTCCACTTGAGCCCATGTCAGCTGAACAGCTCAATCTCCTCCGTGCTTGTTCTCCTGGGGTGATTCCTGCAATGTGTGAGCAGCAGCCTTTCTCTGCCTGACTGGGCTCCCAGCTTTGGCCATCACATGCCAAAGGCACACTGAGAGACACCACCAGAGCCATCCACACGTGCTGGAGAATGACTTTGTATGTCCTGAAGTCTGAGAATTTGAGAAGGGATAAAGTATCTTCCAGATGAACAGCCTGGAGAATTTTGCATTTCAAGCATTATATTTCTTTCTAGAAAAAACGTTCAACCTAGGAAGGTGAATGTCTATCTTAAAAATTCCCTGCCTTGTACAAAGCTTGGGAAGGTACAGAGAGGAAAGGAGACTCTCCACTCCTTACAGATTACCAGGAGATTAAGTTGATAGGTGCTCTGCTTGTATTGTGTACTAAAAGCCATAGAGCTGCTCTGTGTGTGCTCACAGTGCTGGTGCTGAGGGCACAGCCATCACCAGAGGGCCACTGGGCTTAATGCACTGAAGGCAGGGCACTGGTGACTTGTGGATGACTTTTGGAAGAAAACAAATTGGATTTCAAGAGATCTGTATTCAGATTGCTTAGAGACATTTATTGAGAGCTGTAGATTCAACCCATCCAGGCTGTCAGAGTTTCTGAACTTCCCTTGAGTGTGTGGTGTTAGTGGAAGAACAGGGAGGAGGGATGCAAGGAGTCTAATTTGGGTGTGTTGTTTCCATCCATGCAAGTTGTGAGTAGCAAGCATAAGAAGAGACGTGGACACCTCGTCCTCCAAACCTGTAGTCACTGACACTCAGTCTGCAGAGGGATTTTTCAAAGGCATCATCACAAGATCCCACCTGCCCTTTGAGCAGTGGAAAAACCCCTCCTCATCCCAGCTTCCTAGCAGCGAGAAGGCACCAGAGCCCAGGCACAGCTCAGGGGTCAGGACTGATCCCTGGAACTAGACCCTGGGCCAGAGCATGGGGCACTTGGCATGGACAAGCTCCCCTGCAGGTAGGGGATGTACCGCAAAGCTGAATTACTCATCTCCTTTTTTTATCTTTATAACTTCCTTTTTGTTTCGTCCTTGCACAAAAACAAGGGTGTTATTCTGAAGGTTTTTCATTCAGTTTTAAAGATTTTCTGGCTTCACACCTTGCTGCCAGTGCTATACCCCTGTGCCACCAGACCTGACTCAGGTGGCAGGTCACTGTTGGGTCCTTGCTGCCAGGACATAGAGCTATCTTCCACAGGGGCAGAGGCTTCTCTAGATGTGTTGTGTTCCCTGCAAATGAAATAGAGAGTGACTCTAGGCAGCTCTCAGGTGGACAGCTGTGTGTACACTCATTTTTGCTCGCTAGCAGTGCCCAGCTCTGTCCATTTTATTTATACTCTTGCAAAGAGAAGGATTCTGTGCCACAAAATATTTCCTTCCTCCTTGCCTCTCGTCTAATATACGCTACACCTCACAAACGAGGCAGAACAGACTTGAAATGTTGTTTGTCAATGAAAGGTGAGACCAGCTCCTTAGCAACGCAGAGGATGCTGTTCATTGTCTTCTGCAGGAGCCCGTTCCATCCCACCCGTCACAAACGCCTTCCCGCAATCGCTGTCATCGCCAGAAAGGCTTCCAGCAGGGATCCCCGCTAGGAAGTGACCAAGTTTGCACACCCCTTATGTTCCTGGCAGACACTGTCATCTTGTACACATTTAGCCTGATCACTCTGGCAGGTTATGAAAGACTAAATGGTGCAAACACATGTGGCAGATGCCGTTCTTGTGATAGCGGAGGAGCCGCTGAGCCCCTGTTGGGAGTGTGCCAGCTCCGTCTCGTTCACTGAAGAGCTTTATACTTTGAAGCCTTGCACGGCTTGCCCTGAGGGACTGCTGCTGAAGTGGTAATAAAATTCAGAATGAGCCTCAGAAAGTCAACTTGTTGGTTTCAAATGGGGTTTTTCATTATTAAGCTTCCCTTTAGCAGCCATATGTAGAGCTGCTCTGTCAAAAACACCGTGTACCCCCTCTGAGAAAGGTGATTGGAACTGAAAAGATAAATAGATGGAAGCACAGAGCCGGCAAAGAAAGTGAATGTTTGTGTGAGCTGAATCTCAAATGGCCCTTGGTGTTCTCAGGTGAAGGGAAGTGAAGGAAGTCTGGGAGTAGATGTTGGCTACTAGGAGCTCCTTCTGGCAGTCTATCTAGAAAATGTGGACAAGGCATTCTCTGCTCCCCAAAACCAGGCATTTTATTTGCATTAAAGATTCCAAACTGGGAGGCACATTTCAGGTTTTGAGCTCCAATGTGTGGATATTGACCAGAACAGTAAAGTTGTGATTATAGATGGAGCTGGTGACAACAGTGGGAATATGTAGCGCCCCTGAAACATTTATAAAGAGCATTAAGTTCAACACCTCAGTGAGGCAAGTGAGCCCCTTAACAGAGGTAAGGCAGTTGGGGAGGCTGCCCCTCAGTTGAGAGAGGAAATCATCTGCTCAGGATTATAGTCTTAAGATGCCAGCTTGAAGACAAAACATTTGGCCAGCAGAACATGGCTTTTACCACAGCATATCAGTAAAAACAGTCTTTAATTACCTTAATGTGTTCTTGTATAACACCTTCCTTTCTCTCTTTGCTATTTATTATCAACTGTGAGGTAAAGGTTTGTGTTGGGTGGGGTTTTTCTTCTGAATTGAAGAGGTTTTAAATATTGGGGGATATTGTGTTTTTCTCCAGCTGCTCTGCACACTTTTAGGGTGTGCAGCTACTGAAAAAAGGATCCTTAAAGCTGAGCTCATCCTAACCCGCATATCCAAATGAGCAGGCAAGTGTTAGTCCCAGTAACTCCTGGGCTAGGCAGCACTTGCTATAGCAAGGATGTGATGCTTGGAATGGTGTCCATAAATATTTATACTGTGTAAAGGTCTGTGGGGGAGAGAGATCCCCGCTGTGCTGCAGACCAAGCAGATTCCAAGAGGCAGCCCCAGCCAGCCTGGCACTCAGAGGGAATGAGGGTGCTGGGGCAGAGAGGGGCCAAGCACATGGACATCCAGCCAAGCTGTGCCAGGTGCACAGAGCATTTTAATGGGCGTGAGGGGAGAGCTGAGGTGTCTGGAGCAGGAGGGGGGAAATCCTGCCCTTGGGCATGGAGGAAGTAAAATCTGCAGAGGGGAAACTGCACATTAGTTCTCTGTGGACAGGTATCTCAGGATTATTAAATCTGTGTGGCGTGTTTAAGTTGCCTTATGCAGGTGCTCACTTAAAGGCCACACAGCTGAACCAGGTGAGAAAGGTTCCTGTGCTCCAGAGGGCAGTGCCAGGGTCCTGCTGCCATTCCCAAGGCATGAGTGTTGGTGGCAACCACACAAATTCCCCCCTCTCCCAATTTCCTGGGTGAGCCTGCTGACATCTGCTCGGTCATTATGAAGATGAGCACAGGGCACCTCCTGACCACTGTGAGCATTAACAAGAATTACACTCCCAGCATCTCACCCGAGCTGTAAAATTTATCTTTCATTACAGAGAGAAGTAAATCACAGCTTTGTAATCTGGCTGCCCCCAGTTATATTTACAGCCATGAGATTCTACAGGGAGCAGTGCCCTCTCCATCCTTTTCCTCCTTTTTCATGGAAGAATGCTGCTGTGAATGCTGTCACTGAAAAGAAAAAGTTACAGGAGCTTCCTCCTCCTAGAATCGGTTCAATTTAGCTTCATCACACTAGTGCAAAGAACATATTGCAGCGCTGTGGTGGCCTGTTTTTCTGGCTTTTATTAATCCAGAAACCTTAATGATGAACAACATTTGTGTCATTGTCTACACAAATTTAATTTGTTTATGCAGTAGTTCAGTTAATCCTGCAATCTGCTTTTCTCAAATGAGGACAGATAATGGAGACACCGTTCTTTACAGGTCTTCAGGCTTTTAAATTCTGATAAAATCAGGATTCTTCACTGGGTCTTGCCACAGCTCTGAATTAAGCCACTTTAAATGTAATTACTGAAGCTGGCTGTACATCAGGAACATCCATTAAAAAGAATTGATTGACCATGCTGTTACAAGGAGGCATTTTATGAACAAACGATCATGATGGGTCCAGAACTGTAATTTATAAAGCAAAAAAGCAGGTAAATACTTTATTAGTGGTTAATGAGAGGTTCACAAGAAACTAAATTTCTTCTTTTTTACCCAGCTACTTCAGGGAACCTTGGTCCTTGGCCATCTATCACGATCGGTTTATTGATCTGCAGAAGGAACTGCACCAAATCCTGATGTCAGAAGAGGTAAGAAAAATGACTGGAGAGTGCATTTTATATTTAGGTAATTTGTTGGTGTTGGTCACTTTGATTTCTGCTCCCATCTGTATCCTGAAGCTTTATGTTTCTGTTTACCTCTCTCTTCGGGAAGCCAGAGCAGACTGTGTACCTCACAGTGTTGGGCACCATGTTCAGTTTTTCTGCTTTGGGTGTATTCTCAAATCTGCCAGTTGAACTCAAACTTGCTTTGTCCTCCATGACTGCCTTTTTGCATTATAGCTGCAATTTTGTACAAGTGGAATCTGGAGCCTGGCTTGTCCATGTATCCCCCTTGGGTTTAGGACTGTTCCCTAACAGGAATATGCTATGGGCCATCCATCCTACCTCTCTCAGCTGAGCCTTGGGTAGGTTTTTCAACACCTAACCACAGGGAATGGCTTTTGTAGTCCAAAGGGTGAAAGCAACTGGCTTTTTCAGTGATAAGTGGATTTCCTGAATAAGGGTGGAATTAAAATGTTTGCTAATGCTGTTTTACAGCTTTGGCCCTAGCACCATAACAGAGGCATAAAGCCTCAGCAGCCGGGAACTGCCTGCCCAAAATCCAAAGTCACTGTGCTCCATGGGGAGAACTAATAACAACAGCAGGTGTCAGGCAGCCCCCAGAGCTTGCCTTCCCCACCTCCTGAAGAACTTCTGGCTGATCCCAAACAGAGTTTGTGGTCCGATTTTGGTGCTTCCAGCCCACTACCCAGACAGTTCACCCTGTCCCTGCTCACACTGCTCTGCCTTTGTTTGACCCCATGTGGTTCCAGATGGTGGCAATGGGTTTTTAGATGGTGGCAATGGGTTTTAAACATGTGCTCACTGAGTTTTTAACTGTGCAGAAAATGAATGGAATTGAGTGTAAAGGAGGCAGGGTGGCAGGAGGAATTGGAGCCCATGGCCCACCCATCTCCAGAGCCCAATGCTGCTGTATCCCAGCTGCAGCCACGTGTGCTCAGCCCTGCCTCGTCTCCAAAGGGCTCAGAGCTATTTGCCTCCTGTTGTCCTGACCCAGAAAGGGCCTTGGTGCAGTTTAATTTGGGTTCTCTTAGAAAACCTCTATAAAAGAGTACAAAATTAAGTTCTGTGCAGAACGAGGGGCCTGATGTGAAGTGTTTTTCTTGCCATCATTCAAACTTATTTATCATGCTGTTAGTGTGAACAACTTGAGAGAGAGGGGAGTTTGTGCCCTGCAAATGAAGGACTCATTTGCCTTACCCTGTCTTTGTGGCAGCAGTCCTGACACAGATAGCCTCCTTGCACAGCCTGGGAGCAGCTCTGTGTGAGTCAGGATTCCTATGGACATGGGTGATGGTATCTCCATCTGAATGAAAATTTGGCATTTTGGACTTTTATTTTTTTTTTCACAGTGATTTTAACTATATTTACTAAATGTCACAATTTATGTTTTCATTGGGTGTTCATTCTGGGCACATTCCCAGATCCAGAGCCGGTACCATGTGCTCTTGGAGTATCTCTTAAATGCCTCAGGACTGGTTGTATTTCTGTATGAACTAAGAGACCTACTATCTTTGCCTCCTGATGCTCGTATTCTAGCTCATTTCAGCATGCAGAAAAATTACACTAATGAAGTGTAAAAATGAGGGAAGGAGATGTTTAAGAGCTGTGGGCATAAATGCACAGAAGTCAGATATTTCTGGTTAGTTTCCAGAGAAAGTGGAAAGTGGAGAAAGCGTCCTGCAATGGGGATAATATTTACAGAAATACTTGCTAATCGAAGCACTAAAAAGCCAGTTATGTTCTGGGGACGGGCTGTGCGTTTAGCCTGTGTTGAAATTGTCACCCGAGGCTGCCCTGGCAGCGCGGGGCTCTGGCAGGGCCGCTGGCACGGGCCGTGTTTACCCCTCGGGGATCGCAGCCATGTGTTTGTGGCGGCCCCGGCGATGCAAACATGCAGATGGCAGGGCTGGGGGCTGCACCTCCATCAGCTGCTGGATGCTGCCTGCCGCACGCCCTGGGCACACGCGCCGCGCCAGAGCTACCGGAACAGCGCTTGTGCTCCGTCAGGAATAATGGCCTGGTGCTCTGGCTGCAGCTGGGCCGGGCTGAGACCCGGTTAAAAGCCACAGTAAATACAGGGCACGGAGCAGGGGGGGAAGTGTGGAATTCCTCTGGCAAAACCCCTCTGAGAGGGGTTCCACACGGGTTTGTTCAACACAACCCTCGCACCTGTGGCTGGTTATTTATGAGTGAGAGGTGAACAGTCGAGCATCACTGGCCCCAGGGTGTCCTCAGTGTGAGCCCCACTCCACACCCCACTGCTGCCTGTATCCTAGCCCCGACATGTTTTCAGGCCGTTTTGGGACCCCGCTGCCACGCTCCGTGTCTCCAGAGTGTGCCCCGAGTCCCGTTTGTCTGTCTGACAGCTCTGTCCTGCAGGTGCCCGGGAAGCAGCCTAGGCTGAAACCCGGCCGGCCATCGCTCCGGGAACCCGTCCTGCGCTACCTGCGCCACCACCGCGCCCAGCTGCCCATGTACGCCCCGACCGATGCCTACAGACCGCTCCCGGCCGCAGGTAAGAGAGAGAGGGCGGGCAACGGGATCTCGGTGCGCAGCCCCCGTCATGGGCGGGGGGGGGGTCTCAGTGTGCAGGCCTGGCAGTGACCGGGGGAGTCTGGGTGCGCAGCCCCGTCGGTGAAGGGAGCTGTCGGTGCGCAGCCCCGTCGGTGAAGGGAGCTGTCGGTGCGCAGCCCCGTCGGTGAAGGGAGCTGTCGGTGCGCAGCCCCGGCGGTGCAGGGGAGTCTCGGTTCGCAGCCCCGGCGGGGAGGCGGCGGCGGCGCGTGCCCGCGGGGCCGCAGCTGTATGCTAATGCGCCGCGGGCCGCCCGCCCCGCCCCGCCCCGCCGCGCCGCACGCCTGTCCCACCCGGGCGGGGGCGGCCCCTCGAACCCCCCCCTCCCTCGCTCCCTGCCTGCCTGCCCCGCCGCCTGTCCCGGCCCGCCGGGGGGGTGTCCGGGGGAGCGGCGGCCCCCGCGCCCCCCCCGCCCGCCGCCCTTTGTGCCGAGGGTCGCGCAGCTTTATGCTAATGACGCGCACAAAGGCGCGCGCGGGGGGGCCCCGCTCGCTCGCGTGCCGCCCGCGTGCCCCCGCGCCCCCCACAAAGGGCCCGGCGGGGGGCGGGGAGGGCGCTGCCCGCACGCGCCCCCGGCCTGGCGGCGGCTCCGCTCCCCCCCCCCCCCCCGCAATCCCCCGGTCCCGCCACCTGCGGGGCGGCCCCGCGACCCCCCGCGCGCAGCCCCGCGCCGCCGCGGACAAAGGGCTGCGGGAGCGGGGGCCGCGGCCCGGCGCTCTGCCCGCCGCGGCTGCACCTGCCGCATCCTCGGCGGCTTCGGGCGGGTTTGCTTAGGCGCCGAGCACGGGGAGCGGGGACCCTCTGCCCGTTCCCCGTCGCACCTCGGCACCTCGTACCCGACGCGCGGCGGTTCGGGCTGAAACCGAGCGCCGCCGTCCCTGCGTGTACCGGGAGCCGGGCCTGACCCGTTAGGGTCAGAGTAACAGGTTCGGTTACCGGCGGGCCGGGGCTCTGGCTCCGCCTGCCCCGACCCCGCAGCAGCCCAGAGTTGTTCCGTTCGCAGGGCTGCCGGCTCGGCCGGGCCCCGGTGACCCGTTCGTTATTGCTCCCGCTCGGACAGACCCGTCGTTGGCCACCTGCTGCCGCCGCTGGGCAGCAGCCCCGGCGGGCAGCCCCGCTCCCCTCTGTGCCGCCGCCGCCGCCACAAGCGCCACTTTCGCCTCCTCCCGCGCCGAACTCCCCGCACCCCGGTGCCGGCCGCCCCCGCACACAGTCGGCCCGCCGGGAGCGCACGGAGCCCCGTGCCGAGCCTGCCGGCGGCGCGGCCCGGGCTGGCGGGCGGCCCGAGAGCACCCCCCGGTGCCGGCCCCGCTGCGGGCGCGGGGGGCGGCACACAAAGGCCGCGCGTGCCGGGCGGGCGGGGGCGGGGCCGGGCGTGTGCCGGTCCGGGCTCAGGTGCGGCCGCGCCGCCGCCGCCGCCGCTGATTGGCCCGTCCCGCCGCCGCCGGCCCGAACAATGGCCCCGGCCCGCTTAAAGGCGGCGGCGGCCGCGCCGCGGGCAGAGCTAGCAGCCTCCGTCGTGGCCGCCGCCGGCCCGGAGCCGGCGCGAAGATGCCCCGGGGCTTCCTGGTGAAGCGCAGCCGGCGGCCCACCCCCGTGTCCTACCGGGCGCGCTGCTGCCGCGAAGCCGCCGCCGGCCCGCCGCTCCCCGCCGGCGCCGCCCAGCCGCCCGCCTGCCCCGCCGCTCCGCCGCCCCTGCCGCGGGACTCGCCGCCGCCGGTGCCGTTCGGGACGCCCGATGCCGCCGTGCAGGCGCTGTACAGCCCCACGCGGCCCGTCAGCAGGGACAAGTACCTGGAGCGCGGCTTCAGCCTGGGCTCGCCCGTCTCGGCCGAGTCCTTCCCCGCGCCGGCCGTGCCCGGCACCATGGACCCCATCCTCTTCGCCCCGGCTGACCTCAAGCTCTGGGCCGCCGCCGGCCACGCCGAGCCGCCCGCCGCCCACCCCGGTCCCGGCGGAGTCCCCGCGCCGCCCGCCCCGGCCGCGCCGCCCGCCTCGGGCCGCCCGCTGCCCGCCAAGCGCCCGCCGGGCGCCTCCGAGCCGGGGCGGCAGAAGGCCCCGTCGGGCAAGAAGACGAAGGCGATCCGCAAGCTGACCTTCGAGGACGAAGTGACCACCTCGCCCGTGCTGGGGCTGCGCATCAAGGAGGGCCCGGTGGAGGTGCCGGCCAAGGCGCGGGGCGGCTGCGCCCGTCCGCTGGGCGAGTTCATCTGCCAGCTCTGCAAGGAGGAGTACGGGGACCCCTTCGCGCTGGCGCAGCACCGCTGCTCCCGCATCGTCCGGGTGGAGTACCGCTGCCCCGAGTGCGACAAGGTCTTCTCCTGCCCCGCCAACCTCGCCTCCCACCGCCGCTGGCACAAACCGCGTCCGCCCGCCACCAAGAGCGGCCCCGAGGCGGGCCGGGCACCGGCCGCGGGCCCGGGCCCGGCCCCGGCGGAGGAGACCCCGAAGGAGGCGAGCGGTGGCAGCGGCAGCGAGCGGGACACGCCGAGCCCCGGCGGAGCCTCGGAGGCGGGCTCCGAGGAGGGGCTCTTCGAGTGTCCCCGCTGCGCCAAGCGGTTCCGCCGGCAAGCCTACCTGCGCAAGCACCTGTTGGGGCACGCTGCGCCGGCACCCGCGGCGGCCCCGGTACCCGCCGCGGCCCCGGAGCCCGGCGCCGAGGAGCTGCCCGCCGCCGAGTGCCGCCTCTGCCCCGTCTGCGGGGAGACCTTCCCGAGCAAGAGCAGCCAGGAGCGGCACCTGCGCCTCCTGCACGCCGCCCAGGTCTTCCCCTGCAAGTACTGCCCGGCCACCTTCTACAGCTCTCCCGGCCTCACCCGGCACATCAACAAGTGCCACCCCTCGGAGAACCGGCAGGTCATCCTGCTCCAGGTGCCGCTGCGCCCTGCCTGCTGAGCCGCCCGTGCCTTCCCCGCCGCCCCGCGCTGCTCCCCCGGGGCCGCCACACGATTAGCTTTAATACGGCTTGTGACCTGCTGGAATCTGGCTTTACACTTACCTTCCCGGGGTCTCTCTCTTCTTTTTTTCTTTTTTCTTTTCTTTTTTTTTTTTTTTTTTGTTTTAATTTTTAATTTTGTTCCTTTGCTCTGTTTTTTATCGATGTGAACAGATCAAACTGCTTGAGAGAAACAAGCGTTTCCTTTAGTGTAGCCACAAATGCCTTGACTCTGCTGTTGATGGTCTCCAGAAAATGCTGTAGAAACTGCCTTAACTGTGACATGCCAACTTTCTGTTTCTGTTCGTTTGCCCTTTCTAAGGTAGCTCATGAGTTGTCTATCTGTATATGTTGGTTTGAGTAATTATGTTATTTATTCGTTATTTATTTATATTAATTATGAAGATTGATATTATTTGATTGCAGATATTCTAATGCGCTTTTTTGTCTCCCCACCTGCCATTTCACTGTGCGTTTTAGAAGATCTTTTTTTCTTAAGGGATCTGCTAAAAAGGTTTTAACTTTTATACCTAGAATAACACATGATCTTAACCATTTTATCCCGTGCAACCAACAGCTCTTACTTTTAGATGCAATCTCTTTTTCTACACACATTATTTTCTTAACTGTTAGCTATTTATAGAGTGCTTCGATAGAACTGTTTCAACTGTATAATTATTTACTATTCGAATAAAATATTTTCAAATTCAAGCATGCCCCCACCCCTCCTGCTTCTCCCTGCCGGGCTGGCCCTGGGGGCTCTGGGAGGATGGGGTGGAGGGGGCTGGCACCCGGCTCTGCACTGCAGCTGGCAGGGTGCCTCCATAGGCACCAGCCTGCTCCGTGCCGTTTGATGAGATTAATTAAAAAGGAATTAAAGGGAGGAGAAGAGCAGGGTGCAGCGTGGCTGCTCTGGGGGAAGGCTGCCCCCTGAGCCAAGGGGTCCCCTGGCCGTGGGCTCTCTGGCCACCTTTGGGCACAGCCTGCCCTGTGCTCTGCTGCTGGGGAGAGCTGCCAGGTGCCTTCCCTGGAAGGTGTTGGAGGGAAAGCTCGAGGAGAGGCAGCACCTGTAAGTGCAGAAGTTGTAGAAATCCCTGCCTGCGAGGGCTGTGCTGTTTGCTGGGTGGCTGCTGCGTGTGCTCGGCAGAGCAGCATCGCCCTGCTTTGGCCGTGAGCTGTGGAGCTGGGGCAAGGAAGGCCAGGCATTTCTCTGCTTCTTGGCAGGGCTGGAGCCAGCTCCTGCCTGGTCCTTGGTGCCCTGCAGCAGCCTTTGATAACTGTATGTGTAGATATATACGTATCTATGCAGATAGAATTATCTCCGGGGCTTGTGTTGGTATGTGGCAATCTTGACGGGTCTGGTCAGAGCTGTTGTAAAATCTGTGTAAGTGGGGAAGGTGCATGCTGGGTTTGTGAAACCCCTCTCACAGACAGGTGTTGTGTGCACCTATAGGATCTCCCCTTTGCCAGCAGGAGCAGGTACAGAGCCAACTTCACGGCATGCAGATCTGTTTGGCAGCCCCAGGAGCAAATCCCTGCTCCCAAACCGGTGTGTGAAGGGCTGAGGGGCTGTGAGGGCTTGGTGTGGGCATAAGAGCTGCTCTGTCTTGGGACAGCAATGGCTTTGAGGCTTTGGTTCCCTGGAAGAGGTTTCCAGCCTGTTCTGCCATCTTCTCTCCCCTAAAGACTCCTAACCCTGATTCACTGTGGGAAAGGCAGGTGGTGGAGCTTCCTGGAGGAAAGTTTCCCAGGAATGGGCTGAGTATTTTATGATAAAGCAAAGCTTGTAAAGAAAGAACCTCTTTCTAGAAAAATATTTGTTTGGGGGTTTTGGGATTTTTTGGTTGTTTTTGGGGTTTTTTTGTTCAGTCAGGCTGAACAGTACCAGTGTATGGGTATGCTCCTGTTGTCTTGATTCCTAGGAAACCGACTTGGTAGTACCAGGGCTGACTTCAGGTCTAGGCAATGCTGTGGTTTTAGCTGTAAATCAATACACTGGAAAAGAGCACAGCCAGAGAGATGCAGGCAGCAAAGCCTGCCTGGCAAGAGGTGCAGTTTTGCCTTTCCTGGGCTTCCCTGGCCTTGGAAAGCCCCAGATCCTGGGCTGGTGCAGACGGTGTTGCAGCTGTCCGTGGAGCGGGCTCTCTGCTCCCCGAGGGGACTTTGCCAGCACACATGGCTGTCCTGTCAGGCCACTGGACACCATTTCCAGACCATGCCCAGCACATCCTCCGGAGAAGCCTAATGGCTCCATCCACACTGTCACAGCAGTGTCCCTGCTGAAATCCATGCTCAAAGCCTGTGGCAGCAGCAGGCCACAAAACAACAACCTCATACCGCTGTCCATTTCCTGATAGTCAGATCAATCCATGTCTCTCCTGATAAGAATCAGCTGAAATTTCTGAGGGCCAGAATTCCCCAGGTTTTTTGAACTGTCTGGGTAACCTATGGCACTGACGTGTTGCATCTCCTGCTGAGCAGAAAGGGTGATTAGTGTAGGCTCCTGTGCTGGGGAGGAGTAAGGAGAGGTGACAGTGGAGTTCACTGGAAATGGCTCTGTTCACAAACATCCTGTAAAAGAGACATTATTTGCTTTTGACATCCCTGGGCTGCAGCAACCTGGGCAGAGCTGCTGTGCCTTTGTGTCTGCAGCCTTTCTCCCCTCATCTGCACCGCTGGGTCCTTGTGAGGGTGAGTCCTGATGGCCTGAGGGGTTTCTGGAGAGGTTCCTTGTGATGAGGGTGAGCCCCAACTACCCGAGAGGTTTTGCAGGGAGCCATGAACATTACTGTTTTGCATCTCATGCCATCTGGCAGTGAAGGGCATTGCACTGCTGTGACAGGTTACAAAGCCTCCCACTCACAGCAGTATCCTTTGGACAGTATTTTGGGGAAGGATCTGTCTTTGCCCCTCAGCAGTTCCTGCCTTGCACTGTCCCACTGCCCAGGCCCCCAGCACTGGGCCTCTGTCTCCTGCTGTGTGTCTGTGAAGTCCCAAGGCCACGTGTGGCTTGGTGGCTGTCCCAGGGGCTGAGCAGTGTGTCTGAACCCAGAGTGCTCTCAGTCCAGACCCTGGGAATGCAGGTGTTGCCTGGTGGGTGCCACGTCCCGGCCACCTGGCAGCACGGCCGGGCAGCGCTGCGCAAACAAAGCCTCCTGCCGTCAGCTAACAAATCAACTGCTGATGGCTCTCAGTGCATCCAGCAGGAACAGGTCTGGGCACCATGGAAAACACTGATCCTGCCCCAAATAGGACGCAGTGGAGGCAGCTGGTGCAGAGGTTGCTCATGCTCTGTGCATTCAGGCACAGGGGTTTGCCTGCTGTGCTGGTGCCTTCCTCCTCTCTGAGCACGCTGAGAGCCAAATGTGTGGTCTGGGACCGAGTGTTGTGAGCACAGGGAAAGGAGCTGGGAGATTGGATAGAGGAACCTGCAGGGTCCTGAGAAATGCAGCATGGACACCATCCCTGCCCCACGGGCTCAGAGGTGCTGGGGAGCTGGGGCATGCTGCTCCTGCCCTGCTCCTACTCCTGCTCCAGGGGAAGACTCTCTGGAGGATGCTTGTCCCCAGGGAAGGTTTTTACAAGTTTTGGTACCAACACCACGGTCCCTCGTAGCCATCAGTGCAGTAAGGCATCTGTCAGCTGCCTTGCTGGATGTGCTCACTGGGAAACACAGCTGGGCACAGCTCAGGGTTTTGGGGTCCCTGCCCAGCTCCTCCTGGTCTGTTTCTGGGAGGTATCCATGGGATTGGGGCAAGCCTGGAAACAGGACAAACATTGGTTTTTGCCATGGATTTCACTCTTACTCAACAACACAAGCCTGTTTAAAAAAGGTATTGCTGTTGATGAGCTGGGAAATGGCTCGTGGAGTCACAGGTGTTTCTCTGCTGTGCCTGCAGGGTGCTGTGGTGTGCTGGTGCCAACACACCTCCTGCCCCATTGCTCCCGGGTCAGGAGTGCTGGGTTGTGGTGAGTGTTTTAGGCTGGGTGGGTCAGCAGTTCCCTGAAGCACCCAGGCATCTCCCCTTGGTGAAGGATCTGGGTTTGCAGGTGCATCCTTGCAAATGGCATTAAACGCCTCAGATCCTTCCATGCAGGTAAGAAGCCTCATTGGGGCTATAAATGATTTAAATAAAATGCCATTTACAGTCCACATAACAAAGGTCTGCCTCTGGCAACATTGAGATGGGACATGCCAAGCGTGGGCTGTCCTGTGGCACCAGCTCCACACCGGACACTGCCAGGCTTGGTTCTTACCTGTGCCATTGGATCCAAGTGCTGGGCTGCCCCAGTGCTGTTGTGACCATGCTGTTTTCTCCTCAGCAGGCAGCCAGGGAGTGAAGCTGGGCAGAGCTGGGCACAGTGGCAGCAGCAGGAGCCCCACACCGGCACAGGAGCCCTCCTAGGAGCGCATCCTCCCAACACGGTAATTGGGACATTATTTGCAGCAGCCAGGCCCAGCTAAACCACCTGTTCCTCTTTAAAAAGAAGCATTGTTTCTAAGCTCTAATAAAGCCCCCTCGCAGCTCTGAAGGCGAGGGCATGCACAGCCCAGCCTGTTCTTGCCTGGCTCTTGTGCTGTACCGCTCTGCTGAGGCTTTTCAGCCTTCCTTAGGGAATGGGCAAAGTGAGTGACAGGGAGGATTTAACCAGAGCAAAGGAGCATGGTTCAGCTGCAGGTTGAAACAGGCTCTGCTTTCTCAGGGTGTGGGACCACGGTGTTTTCATTGGCTCATTTCTACAGTTTTTTAGAGGGAAATTACTTATAGTGTTATTACCAGTTCAATTACTGTAGTGAATTATCAGTTCAATGACAAATGTGAGGAAAATGATACACAGTTGGGGGTGTCTGAGCTGAGAGGTTTTGGTTTAGTTACACACACACAGAAGAAAATCAGAATTTATTACATACAATAAATGAAATTTTGCATTTGCCCCTGGATTTGGAAGTGTCCAAGGCCAGGCTGGATGAGGCTTGGAGCAACCTGGGATAGTGGAAGTTGTCCCTGCCCATGGTAAGGGTGGAATGAAATGAGCTTTACTGTGCCCTTCCAACCCAAACTATTCTAGGATTCTGTGATAAAATAAATGTAAAAAATACATTTTTATAGCAGTATATTCAATATAGATGATTTATATAAGTAAACTTCAGAATATGTAGGCAATTACACAGGTAATGCAATAGGTAATAATAATAGGTAATATGTAGATAATTAATAATACATTACATGTAATAGTATATTACAATATATATATTAATGTAATAATATATTACATGTATTATGTCAAAGCATGTTGTATTATACAATAGATACTAATATATGTCTGTTATATATTGCCACTTAGACAATGCATATTAAATATATTACCCACAGTACATAATATCATCTATGCATTATGCATAATTACTGATACATTACCAGTGTTTATGTAATGAATCACTCTTGTCTGACAGGAGGTTTTGTCAGCTCTGCAGCCAGGATTTGTGTGCTGTGGAGGGACAGAGTGTAGGTGTGCACACCATAATGTGTATCCATTATACACACATGTCAATCATGGTCTGAAATACTGCTATTGTATCTATATAGTGCACTGAATACTCCATGATGTACATCATATATGTGCCAAATATTATATGTTCATCATATCATGTTATATAGAATTCATACATTGCTGATATGATTTATATGATTTTCTTATATACATTTTAAAGAAAAGTACACTGCGTGTATTTGCACACAGTATTACAGTTAGCAAAGTAATGTTACAGTTTTTGTCATGATATATACATATAGCTGAAATATATCCCAGGGATGTGTGCATATGTAGATATGCATGTATAATGTAAAGGTCATATGTTGTATTTATGTAACCTATAACCAATTTTTGAATAAGATTATTACCTTTACAGTCAGTATTTATTGACTATATTAATAGGTTATTATTATTATTATTATTATTATTATTATTATTATTATTATTATTATTATTATTAAATATATAGACCATATATAATATATTGTATAATATATAATGCATATCACATTATATATCTTGTATTATACCTAGATTATAGATCACAGATTGCATATATTTTCCTTAATGTAATAATATATACACATTGTATTTGTGTGTATTTAATACCTATAACATATACTCTAGCTAATGGAAACATAAAGACATGCATAACATCAAATACTAGATTTGTATTTTGAAGTACTGTAGCATACAATGTGTAGAACATAGGATGAGATCCCTAATATATTTTCTGTAGTAAAGAGAGCATATTAATAGGTGTAGGAATAAGATAATACCTGTACCAATGTTTGTAAAAAATGTTAGGCATCCTTCTAAAGCTGAAGGAAGGTGTAACTAGAGGGGATATTGAGAGGAAATTCTTGGCTGTGAGGGTGGGGAGGCCCTGACACAGGTTACCAGAGAAGCTGTGGCTGCCCCATCCGTGGAAGTGTTCCAAGGCAGGTTGGACAAGGCTTGGAGCAACCTGGGATAGTGGGAAGTGTCCCTGCCCATGGTAAGGGTGGAATGAGATGAGCTCTAAGTTCTTTCCAACACAATCCATTCTGGGACTCCATGGTAAGTATAAACTAGTCTATATATGATTTAATTTAGTAGATTATTTTAATGCCATTTTTGCAGCTGCTGCAGAGCTGGGAGTGCCTTGGGCCCATGTTCCTGCCCCGTGCTGGGCTGGCTCTGCCAGTGCTGCTGCAGCCCCTTGGCTGTGTCCCCAGTGCCCCCAGTCCCCTGGGTGCCAGTGCCAGGCTGTGGCTGTGTCCTGCCTATGTCCACAGTGCCCCCAGCCCCCTGGGTGCCAGTGCCAGGCTGTGGCTGTGTCTGTGTCCCCAGTGCCCCCAGCCCCCTGGGTGCCAGTGCCAGGCTGTGGCTGTGTCTGTGTCCCCAGTGCCCCCAGCCCCCTGGGTGCCAGTGCCAGGCTGTGGCTGTGTCCTGCCTGTGTCCCCAGTGCCCCCAGCCCCCTGGGTGCCAGTGCCAGGCTGTGGCTGTGTCCCGCCTGTGTCCCCAGTGCCCCCAGCCCCCTGGGTGCCAGTGCCAGGCTGTGGCTGTGGCTGTGTCCCCAGTGCCCCCAGCCCCCTGGGTGCCAGTGCCAGGCTGTGGCTGTGTCCCCAGTGCCCCCAGCCCCCTGGGTGCCAGTGCCAGGCTGTGGCTGTGCCTGTGTCCCCAGTGCCCCCAGCCCCCTGGGTGCCAGTGCCAGGCTGTGGCTGTGTCCCCAGTGCCCCCAGCCCCCTGGGTGCCAGTGCCAGGCTGTGGCTGTGTCCTGCCTGTGTCCCCAGTGCCCCCAGCCCCCTGGGTGCCAGTGCCAGGCTTGCAGAGCCACACGCCCTCCGGCCAGAGCCTGCCCTAGCCTGGCAGCTGCCAGGGTGCCAGCCCTGGTGAGGGGTGCTGCCAGCACAACCCCGGTGTGCACAGAGCAGCCAGCCCCAGCCTGCTCTCCACTCATTGAGGTTGGTGGTGCTGGGCCTGGGATCCTCCTTGGGAAAGGTGGGTGGGAGCTGGTTCCCCACAGCTCCTTAGTTGTGTGCAGTTACTTCTGCAAAGGGAGCTTTATCTGGAGCCTAGATGGATTCACTCTCCATTTCTGCTTAGAGCACCTGAAAGCAATTTTGGAGAGGACTTTGCTGTGGCTCTTCAGCAGAGGAAGGGAACTTTCCTTTGTCTTTTCAGACATCGTTATGGCTGAGTGCAGCCCCCTTGCTTAAGGAATGTCACTGCAGAGTACAAAATCACCACTAAAAACTTACTGGTTTTGGTTGGGCAATGAGACATTGTAGGGAAGCAGGTTAAGGACGGTGGCTTCTGGGGGCCCCAAAAGTCTGTCTCTGTGCTTGGCAGCGTGGGCAGGAGGTGCCACCCTGCAGGCTGGCAAAGGGCACTGCTGCCACGTGGGGTGTGCAGGGCACGAGCAGAGTGGGTGCCCCTGTGTCAGTCACAGCGTGGGGAGAACTCCTCAAGAGCACTCTGGTCTGGGAGCACCACTGCCTGCTCTGCACCTGGAGGCTGTTCCTGCAGAGAGGGACAGAACCACGTCCAGCAGGGAGTGTCCCTGTCCCTGTGAGCCAGTCCTGCACACCCATGGCACCTGCAGCACCACCGGTGTCATCGAGTTCCAGCCCCAGCACCTCCCACCGCCACCACACACATCACACAGGTACTGCCTTTTATTGCTCTGGGGAGAAAATTTATTTGTGAGCAAAGATTTATTCATTTTGTGAGGGGTCACAGAGTGGCTTTGTCATCCAGTTCATGGTGCAAAACCACAGCGGAGTTTATACAAATTAATAGTTTTTTGACATCAGGAAAACATGATTTTCATTGATGTCTTAATTCTTCCCTGAATTAGAGGTACATATTGCTCTAAGGAGAAAGGGCTCCTTACTCTGAAGGATGCCTTTGAAATTGTTTCAGACCAGCTATTGGATAACTAAGTGCCAGACAGCCTTGCCTGTCCAGCCCTGAATGTAAAATAAATTAAAATACATGTTTTATTTTCTAGGTTCCTTCACTGACAGAAAATCAACAGAAAGCAAAACCCAACTGTGGGCTGAGGCAGAAAATCAAACCAGTTGTCCAAGCCCTCAGTGACAGAGGCTCCTTCCTGCAGCTGCACCAGGTGAGCTCCTGTCGGGCACTGAGGCTGAGCTGCTGCCCCTCGGGCACAGAGCACACTGGCATCACTGGCCATGGCTGGAACGTGCCCCACAGGCACAGGGTGGCCTCTGGCCAGGTGCTGGCACTCAGACGGTCAGACAGACAGATGGCTGTAACACCAAGAGTGAGTGCAAAAACAGATGGGGGCCCAACGGCACATTTCCCAAAAACCGCAATCCCTTTGCTGAAAGCAGCTCCCATTCTGTTGGGAGGTGTGCGTGTGTGGTGCCCAGGAGCAACCAAGCAGCAGCAGGACAGGGCTCTGTGGCTGCTGGATCTCAGGTTTCTGTTGCTTTAAAATACCTGGGATTTAACTATAAAAATTTTCACCCCATCAGTCTACAACACGTGTAAACCAAAACAGATCAGCTACTGCCAACACGAGCTCTGCTCACTACAGCAGGTGCCAGGAGGACACTCTAAGTCCTCAGAAGCCTTCAGATGTGCTGTACTCTGGCTGGAGACAGATCACAGCCTGCTGGGACAAGGTGAGGAGGTTACCCAATTGTTCACACTGTGCTGGGAAGGGGTCGTGGCAGGAGTGTGGCTTTTGTTCTTCTAGAAGGGATTTGCTTGTTTTTGTTTCTCTAGGGAGCAGTTCCAGTGCACAGCCATTGCACACAGCACAGAAAGGCCACAGCACTCCCACAGTAGGACAGCACCAATTGGAGAGCTCCTCCCTCATCCACCTGTGCTCCAGCAGGGAACATTTGCTACCTGGCCAGTCACAGAAAACCTCTCTTTAGAAGAAATTCCCTAATGCACAGGTAAGTGCTGCCTGGAATGACTAAAGCAATGCTCTAAAGGTACATTAAATAACTAGTTTCAGTGCTGGTTCACCTCTGGCTGCAGCACCTGCACCCAGGGGCTTGGAGCCCTTGCTCACCTGGTGCCAGTGCAGTGGTGATGCCGACACAGGTGACATCCAATCCCCAGCCATGTCTGACCAGACTGGGGAAGGGCCATTTCAGAGAGCAAACCCCCTCACCCAGCCCCTTCAAAACATATTCACCCAGACTGCCCATTCTGATCTGTGCTCATGTGCCGTGGGCTGCTCCAGCCACAGCTTTGTTGTCCAGGGTTTCAGGTGGACACCTCAGGTGGACACCTTGCTGAGGGTGCTGGCAGAGCAGCAGAGCTTCCCAGAGACCCTGCTCCTGGAGGCACATGGCAGCGAGGGCAGCTCCACCAGCTCGACGGCAGCGGTGTCAGCGAGGGCAGCGCTTGCACTTGTGGTGAGGCAGCCTGGAAAACAGAGCAGGCAAGGAAAGCCCAGTCAGGAAAAACAGCTGTGTCCTCAGAATAACCATGTGGCACAGCTCAGCCTCTTCCCAGCCTCTCCTGGGGTCACTCAGGTGAACTTGACCTCCAGAGGAGGAATTTGCTGTAGGCAGCTGAAGAACTGCCATGCTGCGCTTCCCAGAGAAAGCAGGGATTTCTCTTTGCCAGCTCCCAGAAGTGAGAAGCAGCAAGGCCCTGCAAGGCCATGGGTGTCCAGTGAGCACTGAGCCCCCCAGCATCACCCCCTTTTGGTCTGCACAGCCCCCAGTGGCTCTCAGGGCCCCAGCAGTGCCATGGGAGGGAGGTGGGAAGCTCCTATCCTGCTCTCTTGAAGCTCCAACATAAAATAGTTCTGTGTGGGTGATACAAATCTGTATGTCATTAAACTGTTCTTGTGTGTTTGGCCTGTTACAGAGAGCTGGAAACAAGCATTCCCAGCGTGAGGGCTGGCACAGAATTCTCCCTGGAAGGTACCTTAACCTCTGGAAAAATCCTAAAGAATCACAATTTCTTCCACTACATAACAGGTACCCTTGTTACTGGTGCTTATGGTCACCACTGGGGAAGGGTCTTGGGGGGCTGTGGGCATGGGGGGGCTATGATTTATTGTTGAGTGGAGTCACCTGTTGGTTATTCCCTGGAGACAAGGCCTGCCCAGGCTGGCTGAGGGGGAACAGGTGAGCACATGGTCATTAAATTAGGCACTAATGACCAAAACCAGGTGCAGCTTCTGTGAGGGACACGCCCTGCCCTGCTCCTGAGGACTCGACCTGTCCCAAGCCATTTCCCAGGGGGAGCAGTGTTTCATCAGCTCCCTAAGGAAACGGTATTTTTAAAACCACATTGCAATTCTCTCCTGAAGTGTAAACACGAGTTTTTTATTACAGGTTGGAGGGAGGAACAGCCTTGGAGCCAGGCAGGAGAGCACAGGAATGTCCTGAACCCTCTCTGAAGGCTGGCATCACTGGCACCCCATCTGAACCTCTGTGCAGGTTGTGTTTTGAAGCACAGACCCACTTCCAGTGCAACAACTGACTCCATTCTCAGCTGTGCCTGGCCAGACCACAGCTCTTCATTGCTCCCTTCATCTTCCTAGCCCAGGTAAATCTCAAATGTGCCCAAAATGCAGCAGGGCCTTGGTGAGCTGGCCCTCAGTACAGGTAAGCAGGGCACTGTGCTTGCAGGACAGGTGTGGACATGGCCACAGGTCAGTGTGGCAGCAGGATGAACCCTCAGCTGCTGTCTGAGGACAAAGACTCACCCTGGCTCTGGGATGCACTTCAAAGGTGAGGTGTAACCTGTTCTTCTTCTCTGTAACCCAAAGCAGCTCTGGGTGTTTGAGTGACTGAAAGCAGGAGTGGAACAGCAGCAGCACAGCCCGAAGTGTGAACCCCCTCAGCCTGCCTGCAGCCCTGCGTTTGCATCTCAAAGACAGCCCTCACTTACCAGATTGGTTCTTTGAGAAAAATGACTGAGGGGAAATAGCACATTTTAAAAAGGTGGAAAGTGTGACTTAGCCTGTAAAGGCATTTTCTGTGAAAAATGGAGAGCTGTCAACTTTGGATTAAAACAAAACCTGTGGTGCTATTGGCTGGGGAGAAAAGCGTGGGGGAGGGAAGGGCTTCGAGGGAGGTGTTGCGCTTGACATTCCTGCAGTGAGGCAGAATGGCAGATGGTCAAAATAATAGTTTTCTCCAAATGGACAAGCTGAAGCAGCTTAGAAGCAAAAAATAATTACCAGGCGTGTATCGTGGGACGTATTACCGCGTGTGGATCACGGGAGGCATTACCTGGCACATACAGAGTTTGTACTGTTCACAGATCATGGGATGCCATTACTGTACACATATTGTGGGCATTAATGTACAGGAGGCATTACTGTGTTGCTTGTAGGAGGCAGAACCGCACCCCAGAGGCAGAACCACGTGCGGAGCGCAGGAGGCGCGCGCCGAGCAGAGGAGGCAGAACTGCACGCGGAGTTTGGGAGGTACGAGGTGAACACAGGGCATGGGAGGCAGAGCAGAGGAGGTGTGAGCTGAGCATGGAGCACAGGAGGCAGAGCTGAGCATGGAGCAGAGGCAGCAAGGGAGGAAGAGGGCAAGGAGAGCTGTTCCTGATGAACCACATCAGCAGCAGAGGGGCCTGCGGGAAGCATCGCTCTTACCTGTGGCTGTTACTGTACCGAGCGTTAACGCTCTAATCTAAAGGGAGAGAACAAAACCGTGTCAGTGCAGGACCAAAGTAGGAGAACAAAACCATGTCAGTGCAGGACCAAAGCAGGAGAACAAAACCATGTCACTGCAGAACCAAAGTAGGAGAACAAAACCATGTCAGTGCAGGACCAGCCCCCTGTGACTGCCGCACTTGCATCAACCTGACACAGCACACCCTGCTAAAGGCAGGAAGGGGAGCTCCCTCAGGGACCTGCAGAAAAACACACTCATGTGCTTCCGCCTGGGGTCTGAGGTCTGAAATAACCAAGGGAGGGAATGTTGGCAAAAATCAGAATGAATATTCATTGCATTTCATCTTCTGTCAAACCTGCTGCTGTGGGATGGTGGCGTGCAGCTCCTTCATGCCTCAGCTCCATGTCCAGCGCTGTTGCTGGCCACACCATTTGAAACTGGCTAAAATTTGAGGCTTCATGGAGACTTAAATGTCTGTGACACTATAGCCAAGTTAAAACTCCAGGAAGTGAGCAGCATAGCGATCCTGGTGCCAGAAGAGGAAGTCCTTGAATGCATAAAACCTGTCCATGAGCAGTCACACACCTGCACTCAGACAAGACACACACACACAGTGGGGGGCCTCTCACAGGTGAGGCTGCTTAGAGAGCATTAAGCTTTTAAAACACATTTCTTGCAGGAGGGATTAAAAACTGAATTAAAATATAGATGTTAGCACTTTAAATGCAAGGTTACCTTGCAGGAAACCAGAGAGAGATGGTATATTGCATTTTAAATCCAGTCCACAAAATAAACCTGGTTCCTTCCCCAGGGCATGTGCTCCAGGAATGGCATTTTAGCCACTGGTAATGAAGCAGCTGAACAGCCCTGAAAGCAAGGGTGGGTAAGACCATGACCTGTAAGGATGCTGAAGATTGGTACTTGAGAAGAACCATGAAGTTTTCACATGGGCTGTGAACTATTCCAACCCCCTATTAACCTTTCAGCCAGGACAGGTCTGTGGAAATCTTTGTTTTCCTTCCTAGTAAATGCAAAGGTAATAAAATTCCAGAGAGAATCGTTGTCATAAATCTGCACAGCGTTCTGCTTCCAATTCCCAAAGACAGGCTCCAAGTACACTGTAAGCAGCATCCTGAGCCTGTGTAGAAAAACCCATGGATAAGTGAAGCTGGGTTAATCAAAGCCACACCCTTTCTCCAGTGGCCTGGAAAAGCTGTAAGTGACACAGTAAAGAGAATCTGACACTACAGGCTAATAACTGGGGCAGAATGGACCTTAAAACAGCACCCACAGCTCCCAGCTCAGGTGGAAGTGCCTGGCACCACTGTGGCCCTCCATGGTTTGAGCGCCTCAGAAATAAGCCTGAAATGTACACATTGAAGTTTAATTACTCTCAAGTTGGAGCAGCTGCTGATTAGTTTTGCAAGGCTCAGCCTCAGGCAGAGGGACCCCAAGTGCTGGGGGTTACGTGGGTGTCACAGGTGGGGCAGCCCAAGCCCTCAGCACGAGGCTGCAGGACAGCTCTGCCCTGGTTCTGCTCTGCCTCTGCTGCAGGTCTCTGCCAGCGCCTCGGTGCAGAGGGAAAATGCAAAGGGGCCACATTGCCTGGAGCCTTCTGCGAGCTGACAGCTCGAGCAGCTGGAGCTGTCACTGGGCAGAAGAGACGGCCCATCAAGCTCGTATTTCTGCCCATCCCAGCACTGATTGCTGGGATAAACCCTCCCTCAGCACCTCCTCTCCTGGAGAGCAAAGCTGGGGGAGCACCCTCTGAGCCAATTAATTACATGGAAAAGGCAGGGGGCCAGGCTGAGAACCCTGATGTGGCTCTCACAGCTTCCTGCACTGTTGGAGATTCCGAGGGGAACATCAGCCTTGAGGGGGAAGCAGTCCCAGCACCTGCCCAGCCTCAGGGGACAAGTTCAGACTGTCCACCCTCAGCAGGGGCACAAGGGACAGCCCCAGCAGGCAGCCACTTCCTTAGGGCTGTGCAGGATCTGGGCTCCTGGGCATAGCCTGCATCAATCAGCCTGGGAGCTGGAGGGGGACAGAGCTGCTGCCCCAACACTTTGTGGTACCTGTGACCCTGCCCTGCTTAGTGGCAGACCATTCCTGACCCTCACAGGGACACTAAGGGCAGGAAAATGATGGGCAGAGCACTGATAAGCAAGAGCACACAGGCACGGAGCAGCTCCCACATCTGCTGGTGCCACTGCAGGAACTTCCCAAGGGCAGCCCAGCTGTGGCAGGCTCCAGTCTGCTCAGCATGAGGAACTACCTGGATTGAACAGATGGGGAAGCCAGGCAGGTCCCTGTGCCTCATCCTGAATAGTCCTCACTATTCAGGAAAGGAGAAAGAGAAAGCCTTTGAGTCCTGCCTCCTGTCCTGGCTCCTCTGCTCCACTTCCCTCAGCTTTTGCTCCTTGTTCACTGCCTGGACAACCTGCACCACCGTGGCAGCACCAGTGGCTGCACAGTGTCCCACCTCACACCCAAGAGACCTCACCCATGCTCCATGCTAGCAGCAACTCCCTGTTCTGCCAGTAAGCAGGAATTTCCTAAATCCCATATAGTAGAGACAAATTGTTCCATTTCAGGCAACACTGACACATGGATTAAACCCAACCCCTGGCACACTGCACATGCTCTGATACCCAGGCACAGCTACTCAGTTTCAGATGTTTATGTTTTTAAAATTCCCAGGAAAACAGGCAAAAATCCTACATATCTATATATATACACACATACACAAATATATATATATATATATATATATATATATACACACACACATATATGTATACACACAGATCTGACAAAACACCCTACAGAGCTTCAAGGAAAAAGACAAAAAAAACCCAAAAACTCCATAGTAGTATAAAAACCCCAGTAAAACCAAATTAAAGCAAAATTAATCCTTAGCTCAATTACTGTTACAAAAAGCATCAGTCCTGTTTAAAACAAGAATTACTCTGGGTTTGGTTTTGTTTCTGTCAAAAAATATTTTAAAGCTGCATGTCCAATTCAAATAATTCTTTTGCTTTAAAGTGGGAATGATAAAGCTCAGCACTGAATAAAAAGTGGTTTAAAATAAGCCAGATTTTGTTTGCTGTACATTCAAATATTTTCCTACAAGAACTTTACTGCGTGTAAAAGTCCAGAGACAAAAGAAAAGCATGTGTCACCTTTGCAACAAAAAGGCTGCAAAATCTCGGTTTTATGCAAATCAGCAGGCACAGCTCCCAGGGCTTTAAAACCAGGGAATGCTGAAAACCTCAATAGTTCCTAGACTCAAGTGTTGCGCTTGGGCAATGCCATAATATTCATTTAAGAATCCATTTATCAACAGATACCACATGTCCAAGTTTTCCAGCACAGCTCTTCTGATGATCTACTGAAAAGGATTCTTTAAAAACATTAAGCTGGAGAATCCAAGATGCTTTCTCTGCCCATTCCACACTACCCATTAGCAACTAAAAAAGCCAAGATTTACACTATATCCTCCCTGATAACGCTGAGCATTGTGCTTTATTTTCCAAGTCATTAGCATGCACAAGAATGACCTCATGGTGAACAGATGCACTTGGATATGGCAGTGATTAGATCAGTCCTCTCAGCAGTCAAGTGTGCCCGTTCCCATTAACCCCTGAGGCGCCGGCGGCGGCAGCAGCTCCGCTAGGGGGTTCCCCGGAACGCAGGAACCTGCCCTGGCCAGCACAAACCCCTCGGACAGGATCCTTGTGCTGGGAGAGCTGTGACTGCAGAGTTCTCCTGGAATACACTTCCAAAGGTTAACGCCGTGCTTCTGGCTGCTGATCCTACCCTAAAACAGACCAAAGCCCCAAGGAGCCACAGAGGCAGATGAAGTCGAGGTGCTGCTCTGCCCACTTCAGCTTGACCAATTTTTTTAAAGAACACACAAGTATTTTGTTCAATAATTATTTCTGGTTTTGGCTGAGAGAGCGAGAACAGCAGCTTAAAGCCTGTCCGCTAAAAGGAGAGAAATCTGCAGAGGGAAAGAATGAGAATAATTCAATAGTGTTGGATTATGGAGGATTTCCTGGGCTGCCTCTCAAACCCTGCCTAATTAAAATACAGCATGTAATGCACCAGTTTAACAACAAAGGGCTGTATTCCCAGCTTTTGTTCCTAATCTGCACATCCCCTGCATGAGTTTGGAGATGGCCATTCTGCCTATGAGGCTGCACTTCCAATGCTGAAGGTATCAGGGCTATCTGTAATCCATTCAGAGAGTTTAAGGCTCTGCTCCTCAAAACAGCACAGGACATCAGCTGGACAATTTTCCTGCAGAAAATGCAGCACCTGCAAGACTTGTGACAGGGAGACTAAGCCAGAGCAGGAAAACCACATCCCATGTGAGTCTGGGGATGCATCCCCAGGGGGAGCATCAGAAAACACAAAAACATCCAGTTCCAAGAATTACCTCCTAGTCAGCAATACCCCAGTGTGTCACTGAGAGCTGTGTTTGATTTCTCGCTGTGCTGGGATAACTCCTGAGAACACTGCACTGGGATAAGCAGCACCCTTACTCCCTGACCCTCTCTGCTGCATGCACACAGTTGCAGCACTGACAGCATCACACCTGAAGGGCATTACAAGAATCAGGTCAGATGAGAATTAATCTTAAATTTACCTGAACAGTTTATGCTCGGCAGAGTCAGCAGTACCAGCTGGCTTGTACTGCCACCTGTGCCAGCTCCATGCATCCCACAGACTCATCAAGGCTGGAAGAGATCAACAAGTCCAGTGGCCAACCCAGCACCACCATCATCACCCCAAGATCATGTCCTGACACCTCCTGAACACTTCCAGATATGGGGAACCCAGTGCCTCCCTGGGCAGCCTGTCAGTGCCTGACCACTCCTTCAGGGAAAAGTGCTTCTTTTTACTAACTGGTCCCTGACTCCTTTTCTCTGTTTCAGAACAGAAAAATGCCCCCTGTATTCCAAAGTGGCAGACAGGTGATTCCCACAGGTGCAGGACACGTGGATCGATGCCTGGAGAAGCCTGGCTGGGGAACAGCAGAGCTGCTGGGACTGCATCCAGCCTCCCTGCTGACTGCTGAGGGGCATCGGATGGAAAACACATCCCCATGGCCACAGCTGACACTGCCCCTGCTCATCACTGACTAAATATGCAGGAGAATCAGCAGGTAATGTGAGGAGACTCTCTGAAGCAGAAATTCTGACACCAGAAGTCATGGCCAGCCTCCAGTTCATGAGCGGGAAATTAATTCTGAGGTTCAGAAGTCTGAATATTGGGACCTGACTGGGGGAGGCTTTGCACTTAAAAGCAATTAAAATAATGAAATCATACCCGGGTACTCCTGATTTAACAGTGTTCTGAAATCCTCAGCTACTGGGAAACAGTTTAAATGTGTTTGGCATACACAGCTTATCCCTCAGAAAGGGGCTGCGGAGGGGTCTGCCCTGTCAAACCACATGTGACACAGCACCATGTGCTAAGAACAACATGAAAATGAATCACAACTATGCACAGAGCAAAAACAAATCACTATATCTACATTTCTATTTGCTGATAAATGATTCAAGTGCTAACAACCAGCCCTGGGCACGCGCTGCGCTCCTATTGAAATGGGCGATTTTTTTGTCTCAGACTTTTGGCAGAGTGTATAAAAGAATTTAATGCACAGCTGTTCTACTTTTTAATGTAGGAAACATTAATCAAAGCTTTAAGTTATAAGCTTTCCTAGCGTTGTTTAGTATTCCAGTTCAGCAGAGATCAATAGATGCATCCCATGTTCCCTGACGCCTCTCCAGGACGAGGAGGTGCGATTATGTAAATGGCCCCGGCTTCCTCCCCCCTCCTGCCAGCGCTTATCTCCAAAGCCTTCTGCCTGCTGCTCCTGGCCACCACTGCCCGGCCAGCACAGGCCTCTTATCTCCTCACAAAGCTCCAAGCACGCCAGGATTGGAGCCAGCAACGCCAGACAATGCTGCACGGCTGGTTTTATTCCTAAGTGATTTATGTGAGCAAATTTAATTTCTTCCTTCAGTGTTTCAGTTTAGATGGAAGATATCTGCTAACAAGTCAGGCTAAAGAGAAATAGAGCAGATGTCCTGCAACGTTTATACAGGTTGGAAATAATCTATTCAGCAATCCAAAAGAGGAGCAGGGAATGATGAGAAAGTGCCAGTGTCACCCTAGGAGTGTCAACGACAGATTAAGGAATCTTTGTTAGAGAGTCCAGCACATGGTGACCAGATACATTCTGGATGCTGGAAAAAAACCACATTTTGAAGGCACTAGAAACATGCATTTCAGAGCCAACGCTCCCTTTCAGGAGAGGTTCGCTTAAACTTAATCAAACCAGCCGGACAGCGATTGTGACTGCACACTAACCTAACCCTCCACGAGGCACATGAGGGGTAAATTCCCCGAGTTGGGCACACTGCTGTCACCTCTGATGAGCACTGATGTGCATGCACACACACACAGACCCCCACAGCCCCACCACAAACCCTGCAGAGGCTCCAGGCCAGGTGCTGCAGGGCAGCCTGCAGCGCGCTCCGTGCCTGCATCCCGCACGCGGCTGCGATTCCCTAACAGCACCCCGATCCTGCGCTTCTTGTGCATTAATCCCTGACCCTGGTAGCTCAGCAGCATAATCCCCATTTAGCATTAACAGCAGCTTCCCCTGCGAGGAACTATTTCTGATAAGTGAGCCCCGATTCAGGCCTCACTTTTGAACAGCATATTCCCAGCTCAGCAAGAACCCGGAGTCCTGAATGAGCCCGAGCCCATCACTGCGAGAAAGTTCATTAACCTTGCTGGAGTTGGAGGTTAACAGGATAGCTGAAGAAAGGAGCAGTGTGAATAGCTCTGATGCAAAACAAATTAAAATGAATGTCATCATTCCTTTTGATATTCATTAGTTGATTCAGGGGAAGAATAGTCGTCCTAAATTTGCAAGCATTTATCTACAAAAAACAGGTGTACATCTGCTGCTCAAGTGCTTCTTTGGGCTACAGAGAAGAATAATGTACAGAACTCACCAGTTCCACCGAGGGAGTAGCTGGGAGAGGGAGAGAAGACCTGAGCGGCAAAATCCTCAAACGTCATCACTTCTTTATGGTTCTGGATGATGGCTTCGAGGTACAGAGCTCTCTCCTCATAGCTGTGATGCCTCATTAAGGAAAGGTGTGTGCAGAACTCAAGGCTGTCCCACGGCATCCCCGAGCACCTGCCCCCAGCCCCGCATCCACGCTGACCGGGCTGGAACGGGCAGGGAGCCAGACCAGAACTGCCCAACGGTTCTGAATGGGAGCAACAAGCAGGGGATCAGTTCAAGGCTGGAAATTCAGGATAACACCTCTTGAGCTTCCTGACTGAGAAGCTGTGAGCGACCTGGGAGCTGCCAAGTACACAAGCAAAGCCCCAGATCAAAACCCACCATCGCAGACAGGCTGTGGCACTATGGGAAGCTCCAATACTCCTGTTCCAATAACCAGAAAAGTAACTAGATTGGAGAAAAAATGCTACAGGACAGAGGGATACACCCCCCTCCCCCCACATTCATTTGATCACTGGACTTCTTGGTAGAAATTAAGCACAATAAACCAATTCCAAAAGCGTGACGGTTGTATTTAGGGCAGGTGCTAGAAGGTGCAACCTTATGTATCCCAAATAAATGATGCACAGTGGACAAACCCAGCCCACAACTTGCATGCGTTATGGCCTGAATAATGCAGACAACAAAGCGAGCTAACATCGAGACTATTGCCTTTTAATTAAAACTCGGCAACCTGGAACACACAGCATTCAAATGTGTAATCAAAAACCAGTCACCAATAAAACTTACAAGCGTAACAAGCTGAAGCAACTTTCCAGCTGTCTTAATAGGACCCCTGCTTGCGGCAGCCTTTCACAGCGGAGAAAGCAAATCTTCCCCTTTTGTGTGCAGCTTCTGTCTGCTCAGAAGGTGAATCATACACTTCCAATAACAGGATAACGCCTGGGACAAACCTACAATGGGCTGGAGAGCCTCATGTATGACTTTATGAATTAGGGCTCGCAGGAGCCAGGATGACATCTCATTCTCCGTTTCCTCAGTGAAAACAAAAGTTTTCAGCGCCTCATTGTGTTTCTGTTATGGGGAAATGCACTCGAGCTCCGCAAGGCTGTTCGGTGGGAGCAAAGGCCAAGCTGAATTTAGAAATTAGGAGCAGGAGAATAACACCAGTGACAACAGAATGCAGGTGAGGGTATTTAGAATTGAAAAGCATTACTAATTAATACTGAAGTGCCATTTGTGACTTGCAGTACATTAACAAAACCACTCTGAAACACTATTTAAAAAAAAAATCAGAGAAAAGCAGTGCTTAAAGCCAGGAGACAGTGGTCTAGTGTCGACCTCGAAGGGAATAAGCAAAGCACTTTCCAATTGCACGGCGAGTTCCTGCAGGCGTGGCAGCAACAAAGGGAAGAGAAAGAAAGGAAGAATTTTGCATGTAACGCTCGCAGAGGACGATTGATACGTGATAAATCTTCTTATAAACTTCCCGTGGAAGCCTAAAGAAAGAAAATCAATAGCCAGCATTTCAGCGTTTGCACCTGCTGACAGCGTTATTTGCTCAGTTTTCCTGCCTTGCCCGAAGCCGGGGAGAGAACGCATTCCTGACAGCGCCAGCCCGCAGGGTGCGGGGCTGCCTCCCCTTGACGGGCTGAACTCCTGATGACTCTTGTTAATGAATAGGCTGCCAAACTTCCTCGGAGAGGAGGCACACGCCTGGGCCCAATTCTAAAGGGACTGACGGATGCCATTCACTCCTCATTATGTTGATGCCGGTTCCTCGGCGCTGGGCTGTTGCCAGGGCCGTGCGGAGGCGGTGCTGCGGGCCGGGCGCTGGCCGGGGCTGTCGGGCCCGTCTGGCAGCAGCCCCGGTGACACGGAGCTGGCACGTGCTGCCGCCGCGGGAGCGGAGCCGGCCGTGACAAATCGCTGAAAGGGCTCGGCGGCACCGGGGACAGCGGCCACCTGAGCCTGCGGGCCGGCCGGCAGCGCGCTCGATTCATCCATCGCCCGGGCCCAGCCAGGAAAAGGCTCTGCCTGATAACAACGCCCTGCTGGGTGCAGAACGGCTCGGCACGGCTCACACGGGGCTGCCCGCTTCAGATAAATGCTGCGCGGAAACGCTGCCCAGGTTTGCTCTGCACCTGGTTAAAATGCTATTGATGAGCTGGAGGATGCCGCTCAGCGCACAAAAGACTGGGAAAAACCGCCTGGACAAACAGCTGAGCAGCTACCGGAGAGGCGGCTGAGGAAGAACAGTCCACGATGGGGAGAGCCCTGCAGATCCACCAGCGAGGGAGATCCCGGCTCAGCACCTCTCCTGCAGGCTGAAAAGGCAGAAGCAGCGGGGGCAGACACCCCAGTGCAGCGAGGCCTCTCCTGCACACCCACCAGGCACCTTGGCTTGGCGCTCCCCGGAGCAGCGGGAGCACGGCAGCTCCTGCCATACGGGCAGCGAGAGGGATGCCCCTGCTTGTTTGTGCTCGCAGCTTAATCAAAAGGGAGTTAAGCGACTGCAGCAACGTGAAATTAAACTCCCTGCTATCTCTGTCTCAGCATACACGCACATTTGAGAGAACAGTTGGGATTCATTAAAAGAAAGAGTCAACTGAAGTTTTACTGAAGTTTAGGAATTTGAATGTGCAGGCATCATGAACAAGCTGTAAAAAAACCCTCTGAAAAACACCTCCGTCCTGTAAAAAAAGCATCACAAGATTTCCTATTTATTGCCCTGTAGGAATGAGTCTATCCCGAAAATCTCTGGAGCAATACTTCTGTCAGGGCTGCCCTATGGAAACATGCTGTGCCTTCAGCATAAGAGCCAACCACAAAATATCACTGAGTTACAAACATTAGAACCTCACTCTGAACCTCTTTAATCTGACCTTTGTGTCACAGCTCTCCTGCAAGCTCTGTCACCAAGGTGTCCCCAACACCAAGCAGAATTTAGATGAAGTGCCACACAAACTACTGGTTTCCAAATGCAACCATGGATCAGCAACCCCTCAGCTCAGAGCAGAGCTGGGAAGGAGCCCCAAGTGCCCGGCTGGCTTTCCTAGAGCAGCCTGAGGGCTGGAGCGCTGCAGGGAACGCACAAATCCACTGCTGCAGCAGGCCTGGATGCAGAGGATGGGCTGTGAGCTTGAACCCTACCCTGGTGGAAAGCTGGACAGCTGGCTGCCCTGATTAACTAAGTCCCCCATTATCTGGGGGCTCGGGGCGTCCCCTGAGATCTGCAGATAAATGGAGTTATACCAGACCCTCAAAGAAGCTGATCAAAAGCTGCTCTTTTAATATGTACGGCAATTTGACCCACCCCTCCATGGCTTCATTATTTTACATTTTGCTTCTGCCAAGGCAAAACTCCAGAGCAAAACGTTTTAGATAGACACAAACAGGTTTGGGTTTTTTTCATTTCATATGAAATAATGACATTGAGAGCCATGACAAGGTGTGAATTATTGATATATATTGACATATAAAACTGTGGGAGAGCAGGAATTTAGGTCCTATTTGAATACAGCAATCAAATCTCATTATTTGAATATTATGTGCTTCTAGTAGTGTTTTATCAGCATACCAATTATTTTAACATTTGAACTGCACGCTGAAGGTTGTTTGAAAAAAACCCCAACATATTAAAATGTAAACATCAGCTATTTGCAAAAAGCCACAACATCTTATTGTAGCAGCAGGATGACCTGCAAAGTGAAACACACAGGACATCCTTCCAGATGGAGGATGTGAAAGAAGACAAAAGGCAGAAGCTTTTGAAAATTCACTGGAGAGGCAGATACCAGCCAGCAGCAGCATCACTTCCACGTTTAACCTCTACAACACAAAGCCAGTTTCAGACACACAGTTTAAAATGTAATGACCTTGAAAACCCTTCAAAATCCTCATAATCTGGGTTCTGCAGGTGACCTGAGCCATCCCAGGGCCAGGTCTTCCCACTCTTTCCCTCCCTGCACACAAACACAACACTAAACCATACCCAACTGCCCTGCTGAGAAACAAGGGAATATAAAGATGATGACTCAAGCAGATCCTGAAAACACAGAACTTTTGCTTATTAACCTGAACTCCAATGCTGACCTCAAGCAAAGCTCTCAGGGCCCCACTCCTGCTGATGGTAATGGCCAGCCCATCCTGCCCCATGCTACAGTTTGAAAATAAAACCATTCTGGCAGCATTTATATACTGTCACTGATACATGGAAAGAACAGTGCGCTCTGCTGACACAGCGGGCAAATAAAAGACAGGAGTGTCTGTGGGTTTGTGCCCAGGCTGGGGAGAAATGCCTGGCTGCTCTCCACGGCCCACGGGTTGTGCCAACACCACAGGGCACCAGTGCCATGACTGGCACCCAGGACACCGCCAGGGTCTACGGGAGCACTTGCTGCAACGCCTGTTCCTGCGGCTCCAGAGGGACCCTAATGCGGCCTGCTGGCATGGACCTGCTGCAACTCCCATCTGCAGTGTGCAGCCCACCCAGAGAAGGGCTTTTGGGGCATCAAGCCAGTGGAGAAGCTCAAAGTATAGAGGGAGACAGCTCTTTCCAGCCCATCGGACATCAAGGCTGGCTATACATCCACAATGCCAATTCCTTCTTTATCCAATTAGAGAGACCTGCAGAAAATCTTTGCATTTACTGTTCATTGCAAGAAACACTTATTTCAGTTTCCTCCTGATTGCATCATAAGGCCCAAAGATGGTTCACAAGAAGGGTTTGCTCCTGACAGTGCGGCAGCGGTTTGGAAAAAAACGAGAACATAAATGTTTGGGACTTGCCAAAGCAGACTAAAGCCGGGACCATAAAACTGAGGTTAGCAGAGATGTGTCAGCTGATGACCTTTCTGCACCTAATTGTCCTCCCCAGCTCTGAGGAGGATGGAGTTACTGTGCTTTTAAAACATGGTATTAGGCAGTCTTGGTGTGAAACTCAATCTGCTTGATTGGGCTCGCCATCATTTACGGTCTAGTGACCACCAACGCCACACAAATTTCACCGAGAACTTTTGGGGGAATTTTAGTAACGTATACCCTTCACTAAACAGGTGCAATCAAAGTGTACCTGTCAGCCACCACAGACTTATGTGCTTTTTATAAACCAAAGCATCTGAGATGGAAACTTTCCAGCAACGCCTGCCTTAAATCAGCCCATGTAACGCACGAGATGTGCATGAGCAGAGGCTGTGTGACCGAGGGGGTCTGTGGGCCCCCTGTCCCCATGGCCAGCCCCCATCACGGCCATCTGTCCACACTGCAGCCAGGGGAGCCAGGGCTCCCTTGGCGGAGCAGGGCCGGCCTGTGCCAGGGCTGCTGTTCCTCCTCCTTATCCAAAATGGGCAGATGATTCTCTGCTGCCAAAACCAAGAGCTCATCCTCTCTGCGGCATAATTTTCTGCTGCTGTGCCACCAGTCACACTGACAGGCAGCCCTCTATGCTGGGGGAGGATGGCTGGAGCCCAGAACACCCTGGTGTGGAAGAGACATGGCTCTCCCTGAGACCCACAGGTATGGAGAGGTCTGCAAATGGATTCCTCGTTTGCGGAGCGTTTGTTTTCCCAGCACCTTGGCACGGTGCCTGTAGCTCTGCCACCTCTCTCCCCGCAGCAGGACCTGGCTCCATCACACAGATCACCAAAGAACCTTGGTGCTGACTGACTGAAGTGGGTCTCAGGTTCCAGGGAACCTGCGAGTGCTCTGAGTCACAGGGAGCATTTCCCAGTGCGCACGGTGCGAAACGGCGGCTCCCACGCAGACGGTCGCCAGTAATTGCTTTAAAGGGGAAAGCGCAGCACAACAACAACAGGAACACGTTTCACACGGTTTCAGAGCATCTCTGAGGAAATCAAGCAGTGTAACAGCAAAGCCATACTGAAGGTGCCCTGAGGCTAAAGGCTCCAGCTCACGCTGGTCTGCGGGGAGCTCCATGCTGGCGCCTGGCTCCTGATGCTGCTGGGCAGCGCGGGGCCCAAGGTGTGCTGCGAGCACCTGTCTGGCAGAAGCACTCGCCCACCGCTCTGGGATAGCAAGAATATGTGGCACATTAGTCATGCCAAGTGCTTCAGGGGAGAATCTTGCATTTATTATGAATAAGGCAGAAAAGAAGCTTTCATCTTAATTTCCAAGCACTCCTGCAGGCGGGAAGCCCTCGGGAGCAGACACACGTACCATTACAGACCACGTGCTCTGCAGCAGGAGCAAAGGGACACCGGGTCACCCCCTGCTCCCATAGCACTCCCTACTGTGACAGCACCAGAGCTCATCCCTACCCAAAGCTCTGTAATTCTACCAGAGTCCCTGCAATGCTCCCCTCCCAGCTAGCTGTGCTTGTACCTGCTCTGCTGAAAAAAAAAGCTTGGCCTGCGCCTCATTCCCTTTATTAACTTTGTTCTCATGTGCTACAGAGGTGACAAGCCCCACATAACTGTGCTTAAAACATGGCACTCTATATTTTGCAATCAGCCTTTTGCTCATCCAAGGTCCAGTTGGCCACTGCATTCCGTGCTTACCACTGTACTAACACGGCTTGAATGAAAATATTTTAATTACAATGATGACATAAAGGCCTGTTAGCAGTTCAGAGCTGCAGGAGCCCTGACTTGTAACTCATTCTGCAGGGCACACCAGATCTAACCACCAAGAGGCTGCTGATGAAAGAGTGACACCTGGGCACAAGGTTTTCACCAGCAAATTACTGGGGCATGATTCCCCCCAAATATACTTTCTCTGGAAGTAACCATACAGTTCTCTACTCAATCCTGAGAGATAAAGTTGCTCAGGTCTAATTGAGAGCCACCTTCCCAGTGCCCCAGAGCAGTGATGCTGAGCTCCTCTCTCCTGAGGGCACTGAGGAGAACAAGAACCCATGCTGGGACCACTCAGCCAGGATCCGCACTATCTCCACTGTGAAATTCCAGGTGGAGCTCACAGGGATCCAGCCAAACTCCAGATCCCAAGGTGGTGCAGCCAGGATAGCTGGGCAATGAGATTCTCCCACCACAAATGAAGAGGAGCTGCTGGCAGGGGGATGCTGGGCCAGCTACACCTTCCTATCCTGTATCCAGACATGTAGGAAAGGCGTGGACTTGCCCACAAGGTTTGTGAGTTTATTTTATGAATTATATCTGTTGATGAAAAAATGCTGTTGGTATTCACTTATATAATAAAATTTTATAATTAAAAAAAAAAAGCCCAGAAAAGCAAAAGACAGAGGGTTATAAAGGTTTTTGCACTGGTGCTGTTTTGCTTTGGCCATTGCACATACACAAACACACAGACTCGCAGTGTCTCCAGTTTACCAGCCATGTGTATTTAACATTCCCACACTTGTTGCCACTCCTCTCCCCAAACACAAGGATATTCTAAAGCCAGAAATGTCACCAAAAGAGTTCACATGCCATACAAGATCTGCTTCACAGTGCACCTGGAGACAAGGAACAGGTCAAGCTCCATCACAGCAGTACCCAGGTGCAAGTACAGTTGGGAATCTCCTGGAATAATGCCATACTCCAAACCATTCAGAACCTGAAGGTGCCAGCCTCTGCAATTCCCAGCTTTGAACCTAAATTGCCAGAAACTGGAGAAGGGGAGATAATGCCAGACTCTTTCTAAATGAGAATATGCCACAAAATTGTTTACATACAGTCTAGAACAAAATAATTTGTGCTGCCATTCATGGGGTGTGATTCCCACCCCGTGGAACAACTGCAGTGACACCAAGGTGGCTTTGTGTGCTCAGGAGACCAGCCTCACTGAGCTGCTGCTGAGCAGCACACAGATAGAGGGACTCCTGGAATTATATGGAATATCAATGAACATGCCAAAGTAATTTGTTGCTAAAAGATGCTCAATTAATTTAGTTTTAACTGAATCACAGCTAGTGGAATGACACCTCAGAAAGGGGCACCTCTGTGCCTTGGATGTAACTGATGGACTGTCAAAGCTCACTCATTAAGGAACAAGTCTTTTCAATTTATAAATATATTTTATCATCTACTAAATGTTATCAAATCCTGTCAGTTTGATAAGAGTATGATGATCTGGCAGCTACAAGCAGAACAAAATACAATTACACAAAGTAATTTTGCCCCTTCTAGTTTATTACAGACCTTTTCATTATTTCTGGGTCTAAGACTAAATGGCTCAGTTTCAGGTCTATTATAGGTCTATATATTACATTTATTACAACCAGGGACAAGTAACTGGAGCTTATTATCACATCCATTATGAGTGACACCATTTGCAAGATGCTTAACACGAAACAGACTTGTTGCTGTGGTGAGACAAGCTGGGAAATTGCTCAATGTTAGAGGGTAGGAAGGAAGAACAAATCAGAGAAAGCCAAGCAAGGAACCAGTGGGGATTTCTCAGCTTTAAATGAACACCAATATAAGGAGGATGGAGGTTTAAAATTATCACCTGAGACATTTGTGGATATTCCAAAGCAGGGACAGAGCGTGGGCTGCCCCAGGCACGGGGCTGTGGGTGGCATAGAAACAGCTCCCAGGGCTGACCAAGGGCTCAATTTCTCAGTGTCCCTTTCCCTGCTGTACCTGTGCCCCCCAGAGGGCTCCTCTGGCCACCCTGGGCACACTGACCAGCGGCTGGTCACATCCATTATGAGTGACACCATTTGCAAGACGCTTAACACGAAACAGACTTGTTGCTGTGGTGAGACAAGCTGGGGAAATTGTTCGATGTTGGAGGGTAGGAAGGAAGAACAAATCAGAGAAAGCCAAGCAAGGAACCAGCAGGGATTTCCCAACTTTAAACTAAAACTAATGTAAGGAGAACAGAGGTTTAAAATTATCACCTGAGACATTTGTTGATATTCCAAAGCAGGGACTGAGCGTGGGCTGCCCCGGGCACAGGGCTGTGGGCGGCACAAACAAACATCTCCCAGGGCTGACCAAGGGCTCCATTTTTAGTGTCCCTTTCCCTGCTGTACCTGTGCCCCCCAGAGGGTTCCTCTGGCCACCCTGGCCACGCTGACCAGTGGCTGGCACTGCACAGCAACACCTGGCGCTGTCTCCAGCCGGGCCCTGCAGCAGCTGAGGCCAGAGCACCCTGCCAGGTGGCTGCACTTCAATGACACTGACTGTCATTGTAGGGTTAACAAGGAGCACGGGGAAATCTTTTATTCATATAACACAGAATGCCTTCTGTTGATCTTTGAATAATGTTGCTTAAAATCCATTAAATGAACATACCCTTCCAACAGACAGCCCACAACAGGTAGAGCAGCACGCACTCACTGCCGGCTGTCTCGGCCAAACGGCATCCCCAAAAGCAGATGATTAAGTCACCATTTAAAATAACATTTTTTTCCCCTGGAAGTCACCTCCCAGTAGGGAAACTGGATTCTACTTCCACAGCACCGCTCAGCCAGTGTGTATGCTGTGATGGCTCCCCATTTTCCTAGAGGAGTAAATTAAAATTCTGGTGCATATTTATTAAATCTGCTTTTTTTTTAAACTTATGAGGTGGGATGTGTGAGCGGAGAGGGAGCAAAGCTGAAAATATAAGTGACTCCTTCACAAAAAGGCAAGTCAATGCATTGGTTTCACCACCATTAACTTCCTCTAAGTGTTCTACTGTTTCTGAAAAAATTTTCCTGTTAGTTTCTAGTAATTCAGGATAGCCATGAAGTCTTATCATTACAGTTAATTACAGGATAAGTTCCTGAGTGAATGGTGCAATACGCTATTAAACAACCAAGTTCTAAATCTAGCACAAGAGAAATGATGGTGGAAGCGACAGAGGGCATGGGGAGGGCTGCTTGCCTGGCTGCACACCTGAGCTGCCAGCCTGCTTTAGCACCCAGGACTGACCAGGTTCAAACCAGCTCTGAAAAGGACTGAGAATGAGACCAGAAACCAAACTATGGCATACAGGTACATATTGAATACAGGTATTAGCACACAGGGGAAGGGGAACGGAAGTGCTGAACCCCAGAACAGCGCCAAAGAAAATCTCCTGACTATTGGAATAAATATGGCAGAAACAAAAAGTGACAAAACACGAGGTAGCCCCAGAGAAAAGCTGAGGTGCTGCTGGAGCCCTTCCCAGTTGGGGGCATTCTGTGTATTCAGAATACACAGAAGAAGAAGAGCAGTGCAGGAGCAGAGCAGGCTGGGCTGGGCCCTGCATGCCACCAAGTGGGATGTGCAATGACCTGTGCCCGTGTGAGACCCCCAGGTGCTCACAAGGTTGGGGGTCACACAGATACACCAGGGAGGAGCATCAGTGAGCAACTGTGCTGTGCAAGCACTGGGCTCTGCACTCCTGCATCCCCGAGGTGTCTGGGTTATGGAGCACCCACTTCCACCCCGATGAGATTACGGCCGACTCGCAGAGCGGCAGCACTTTGTTAAAATGGACAATTAATCTGATTTGAGATGGCAAATGAGCGAGGCAGTGCTGCTGTGATAGGAGGGGGGGAAATCCTGCAGGAAAGTCACCGGTCCCTGCAAGCCAGCGCAGGCAGGAGAGGTGGATGGCAACTGGTGACACGTGAGCTGCTCCAGTCATTTTTTCCAAGGCTACCAAAAACCTGCCCCGGAGCCCCCGGCGACAGCCACTCTGCTCCGCACAGCCCCTTCCATCTGCTTCCTGCCAGGCCCCCGTGACACGTCTCATTCTGCAGCCAGCACAGAGCCGCTCCTTTGTGAGGGCACCACAAATCACAGCACAGGCCGACCCTTCCCCGGCACGTGCCTCCAAGCACCGTCTGCAGCTCCACACAGCACAGAAAGGAGCCCGGGGCAGCGTGTGTGCCCAGCAGCTCCCTCCTGCTGCCCAGGTGGCACAGCCTCCACACAGACCCAGCCTGAGCACAAACCTGGGAAGCTCATCACTTCCTCAGTGTTCTCGCTGCTGCTTCCAGCCGGTGCCCTTTAAGCTAAACTTCTGAAGCTCTGTGACATCCTGAACTGCTGAGTCATGTTGGGTATAAAAGGAGATCGTGAGGATACCAGAGAGAAGGCATGGAGCACAGGATGAATTTTTAATGAAGCATCAAAGTTGGTGGAAGAGGAGAAGGGGGGATATGCAGGGACAGCAACCCAGGGAAGAAGCTACACAGCAGGAACACCGCATGCTGCTGTCAGGTTTTCCTGTATTCAAGTTTTATTCCAGGTTTTGTTTAACTTACTGTCTCAAATTTCACCCAGTTTGAAAAGAAAGGCTTTTATCATTCAAATACCAACTAATCCGTCTTTTGCTGGACACAACCAGCGCTCATTCACTCCTGCCCAGTTACACACTGTCCCTTCTCATACTTACATTCTGAGGAACTCAGGAAATCATTCCTTCCCAGTCAATTACAAAAGGAGAATTGGTGTCTTTTGGCATAAGAAAGGCTGTTCATAGCTGCTCATTCTCCACACACCTTTGTCACTATGACTGTCACCACTCAAATCAGGACCCTGCTACATCAGCTCAAGCTGGCCCTGTGAGCAGCCTGCAGGATTTCATCCATGAGCTGGAAAATGCCCACTGCAGCCCAAGATGAGCCCATCCAAATAATCTCACTTGCCAAATAACTTTGGAAATACATGACAGCCTTGTCTTTGGGTGTGATTTCAGAGGCTACAGTGAGCGCCTCTTGCACTGCCAAGCTTTCCAGTTTGGGCTTGCGGCGTGTGACTCTGTGTAACAGCAGGAGCACTGGCACACAGAAGTGGGATATTGGATATTAAATATTTGGCTTTTTTGGCAACACCTCTCCTCGCTGCCTGCCCTGGTGTTTATCTGAGCAGGCACACTACTATCTGATCCCCCGGACAATGCCAGCAGTCTCCCTGCAGATGCTGCTACCTTGCAAGGTTGGGCTCTGGGGCGTTAGAATCTGCCTCTCTGAGGCAGACACTGCTCTGCAGCCCGAAACAATGCCCAGCACTTCGCCATGAAAAGAGAGAAAGTGAACATTAGCACATCAAAGGCCCCTTTCTGAAAGAGGAAAAATTGCACGATGCACACTTTAATCTTTCTGACAATCTATGCATAGCCTGAGCTGAATTCTATTTTTCACACAAATGGGAATGCTCCATACGAGCACTTCTGTACCAACAGCAACAAGAACAGAGAAACACGAGCTAGCACAGACTTTGAACTTTTAAAATATGGATTAACATGCAATAATATTTAACAGCTGATAGAACGACATCCCTCTTATCTCTCTTAATAAACCCAAATAGCATCAAACATTTTACAGGCAACCTGCAGAAAGGCTGCTAAAATATTTTAATCTAAAAATAAAAATAAGGTAGTATTAAACAAAATAAAGGCAATATTAAAATCTTAATGCAAATGCCTATTGTATAAAGTCAGTTACCTGACAGAGATCAGCCTTAAGTGTAATTCCCTTAATTAGCCCTTCCATTTAGCAACTGAAGGTAGAATGCGACCCCTGCTTGCAGATTTAAAAGAAAATATTGCTGAAATATGTAATGCAGCATCTAAACTCGTTCTGTTGCATTAAAGCACATATTTGTGCCTTTAGGTGTCCTTGCAGTAGGAATCACATCCATCAGCCCTGAGAAGTAAACACTGGGGACATCTCTGCACGTCCAGAAAACCAGAGCACAGGCAGCAGCACAATCCCACCAGAGAGGGGCAAGAGGTCCCTGTTCTCATTCCTTCACCTGGATGCCCTGTTTGCTGCTCAAACCTCACCAAGATTGCCTGCACGTTTTTTCATCTGAAAATGTGTTAAACAGAGTCCAAATGCTTGTGGAGAGCAGGAGAGGGACTGCCCAGGAAGAACATGCCAGTGTTCTTCATCTAAACAGAACTGCACCCCCTAAGTATCAGCTGTAATGGAGTGGTATGATTTACAAACACACCTTAGTAAATGCACGTGCTGAATGGATTTGTTTCTGACTAATTCTCAGCCAGAGGAACAACATGTTGGAAGAGCTTCAACAAGATCCCAGCCTTGGAGTTGCAGAACATCAGCAATGGAGGAGGTGTCACCATGACTGAGCCCCGCATGCCTGACACTGCACACAAGCCAGCACATTTCCAGACAAAACACCTGCATTTCCCAAAACACTTGAGAAAGAAAGCCATTTTTCTTGCAGATCTGCTAGGAATTTAAAATTCTTCAGTCCTAAAAAGGAGCAGGGGAGCACACACGGATTCACCAAGCAGACTGTTTGAAATGTGGGATCAGCGGTGAGATGAGGATCTGGCACACAGAAATACTGGAAAAGGAATTAAAAGTAGCTGTTCTGGAAATCTCTCCACAGAGAAGCCGGCCTGTGCCTTGGACACCCACCATGCCACAGACCAGCACGCTGAAGTACCACAGAACCAGTGGCTCTCTTCACTTGTTTCACAAAAATTATCTGCAATTGACAGGGTTTGCATTGCTAAACATGGCCCCGGGCCCAAGACCTTTATTTCCCTTCATATTTTGCTTCTTCAGGATACAGCCTTGCTCAAAGCACTGGCTAAAACACATATTGGGGGAGGAAAGAATGGCTGCACTGGACAGATGGTTGGCCTTTGGATGCTGAAAGGGATTTTGAGGGAGTTGAGCAGTATGACTTAATTCTTGTCCTGAATATTGAAGGTAAACACAGATCAATCCAAATGAGGCAGAGCACAGCTACAGCCCTGCACTACAGTCCTGAGTGTAAAAACCAGCAGCAGATCACAAATGCAACAATGCACAAAACCACCAACATTTTCTTTAAACTCCTGCCACTGGAAATACTGCCTCTCCTGTCTGCTCAGCAAACAGAAATTGAATGAATTTTTAAAAATTCAGATTTATTATCTGCACACCGATCACTGACTCAGCATGTTAGTACACAGTCAGAATGCACAGAGGTGAAGCAGAGAAACTCCCAGAAGTTTGGGTCCTGCTGATTTCTCCCAGTCCTGGCCCACAGCAGTCTCTCTGACAACTCCAGCAGCAGTGCTGGATTCTGCTCCATCCTAAAAATCTCCTTGTAATGAATGCTACACAAAACTAGCAAGCTGTCTTGGGCCTGATGCTCAAAATGTAACAAAAGGATGAAATATGAGGGCAGGAAAATGTGTGTCTGTAGGTATCATGTTTCTAATGTTCTTCCAGTAAGTACAACCATGAAAAATGAAACATTTGGTTTACGGATGTCTGTGTATTCTCTTTAGCAATACAACAGAAGATTCAAACCCGTTGGTTTGGGCAGTAAAGAACACTGGAGACCCTGTGAGGCATTTGTTTGCAAACTCCAGTTTCACAGATACTGTAATTGATGCACAAAGTGGGAACAGAAAGTAAAATCTCTCCACTTTGCTTTCCGAGATCCTGGGACTTTGTGTGTTGACTTTTGGGATTCCAAACTGCACGTTGCTGTGGCATTTGAAACAAACGGAAATGCTGGCATGCAAATCCTATTCAGCAACTTGAGAATACTGAGGGCTTTTACAAGGCAAAGAACACGTTAAAAGTTCATTAATTAACCAGTGCTTGGGAACAGATGGAATGGCTATCTGGGCTCTAATTACTGCAAGTTGGGACAGAGGTTCACAGACCTTAATGAGGTTCAATAAAATGAATGATTACACATCAATCACAATTAGAGAAACCTGTAAGATGAGCTGAATTATCATGGCAACAAGTCATAAAACATGGGAGCACAAAACCCAACAGGTTCTGCAAAAGCCTAGAGAGGAAAGGTTTCTGAATTCAAAGAGTTCTCCTGGACTGGAACAATCCCTCTCTCCTGCCAGGCTCGGGGAGTTAACGATGAGGGCTGTGCTCTCCCTCTATTACTCAGCCTGGCACATGTGGGTGTAACTGCTGCTCCTACAACTTGAAACCTTCAGATAATACAGACTTGTATTTAACAGTTAAGGACAGAAAAATCTTCTTCTTACCACCAGAGCTGCCTGTGGGAATAGGTGATTTCAGAGCCTCAGATTCCCCAGCTTTGAGAGAGGCTGGCAGCAGGGAGAGGAAGGTGGTGGGCTGGACACAGAAATTCAAAGTGCAGAGCCCTGTCCACTTATGATCTGGGGACTGTCTGAGCATCAGCCTCAGGGCTTGTTCTCCAAAGTGCTCTGGCTCCCTGTGATCCTGCCTGCATTGCCACACTGCCTGAAGGGTGCCACTCCAGCAAGCACAGTCCTCACAAGCCCCCTTTCAATAGCAAGAAGCCAGTCAGGGTCACAGGGATGGCACAAGTTCAGGAAAGCTTTCAGAAACACAGAACAGCAAAGGGCCTGGGAGCTTGAGCTCTCTCCCTAAGCTGCAATGGATTCATTGTCATGGCACATTTTTGGTGTCGAGGCTTTGCAGGACTGAGACGCTGAGCTAACCCCGATTTTGTTACACAGGTGACACCAAGATTTCAGAGAAATAACTGCTCCCCAAACAACCCTTCAGGGGTTCCCAGCTGGAAGGTGTGCAGGGGAAGGCCTGTTTTACTTCAGGAAGCCACAAACTGTACGCCAGCAAGGTGTCAGATAATCCACACTGTCGCACAGGTGAAAATCAGCCAGGTGGATGACCCTAAAGAGGGGCCACAAATCCAGCTGTTCAGCACAAGTTACAGATAGAGTTCTCCAAAAAACTGGCCCAGACCAATTCAGAGAAGTACTAAAACCCAGAAAATTACCTGAGACTCTGTTTAACAGGAAATACTGTACATGCACTAGATTGTTATTAAACACTAGGTTTAAGAAATCATAAAAAGACATCTGCTCCTGTTTATACAGTAGAACCTGACAGTTAAAAGCACTGGGAAACGCACACAGAATTACGATGCTGAGGAGAAAAACCCCATAAATTGAATATGCCAGCCAGAAAACCTGCTACAAAAAGTGGCTTTCTCCTATTCCTCTCACTTGATGTCACCATGTTCATGTCCCCAGTAACAGGATGGCTTTCAAAGCTTTTAAAATGCAGGTGGAGGGGAAGCCTTTCCTCTCTAAAGGATGATGTAGGATTATGGTGCTGCCCCTCAAAGTATCTTTTATATAGCAGGCACAAAAACTTCTGTGCCTCCCTCCTTTTGGTATCAGCTGCACAGAGCCAGTCAGGTTGGAGGGGACTCAGATCTGTCTCGCCTCCTCAAAGCATGGCCAGCACTCAACTCAGCCACTCATTTTCAATAACAGAGAAACAAAGTCATAAAGAAAATACAAATCTAAGCTTCAAAATGTTTTTCCTGTTTAGAAAGTTATTCCTTAACTTTTCATTAAGCAATTTCAGCATGCATGGCTGATAAGAACCACACACTGAAGTCAGGGTCTCTCCAAAAGAGAAGTCTGAAAAATGACATAAACCTGTACTGGTGATTGCATGTTTGTGTTACCACTCATGCCTGGAGTGCTGGGGAAGTACCCATGGAAATGCCCACACGTGGATCTGCTCTCCTGCAGCCTTTGAGCCTTCCCACTGCCGTTTCTGGGACAAGGGAACAGCCCTGCTGGATGGAAACTGCCTTTCCAAGGCCAGCACCTGGGCTTTGGCCCTGGCTAGGACACAGCGCATCCCACCACAGGCTGCCGTGGAGCCCCCAAACCATTCCCTAGGAAAGATCCTTGCTAAATCCCTGCTGGCAGGAGCCTTCACCTGCTGCAGCGCTGCCCGCGGGGGACCCTGTAACAAGTGGCTCCTGGGGAGCCTGAGCAGCGATCCCGGCCACCTCGGAGCCTGGCCACAGGTCCCTTTGTTCCTTTGTTCCGCCGGAGGGAGCGGGAGCGGGCGCTTCCCGCACTCCTGCCCCCCGCACGCTTTTTGTCTCGGAGCGCTCCGCGCCAGCCTTTTCACAACCTACATAATTCCACAAAAAAGCAACAAGGATCTGCTTCAGTTTTCCCCTGAATTTCGCTGTTTAATTTGATGATTGCACTGCGAGAACTGAGACGCAGCCTTTTAATCTAAACGACTCGGGGTAATTTAACTTGATTTTATTACAACATCGGAACGATCGCCATACGTTCCGCACAAAGGAATTAGACTGGGAGGTTAAGAATCAGCATCAGGGATACCAGCAGCTCCCTCTAGTTGGAAAGTGCATTATTATTGTCCCTGAAGAGCTAGCAAATAGCAAAGATCTCCAAATACTACAAACTGCTTACACCAAGCGGCTGGGGAACTTGCGCTGAATATGTAATCCTTGTAGATCCACTGGCTACAATGCTTGAATTCCCTCCTCCTAAATGAAAATAACCTTTTATTATCTATGGTGGCAATTTCAGATTGTTTTTTCAATACGTTAACTACTGAAAAATTTAAAAACCCCAGCATTTGACAACGAATCCACTTTGGAACAAAAAAACCTGCCGCCCGTTATAGTGGCAATTTGCAAACCGGCTTTCACTGAAATTTAAAATACGCGTTAGAGCGTGCATATGCTTTAAATAAATATAGGGTTTCAGATATTGATCCAGAAGCCACCTCCTTACATTTCCATGGCTTTGAAACTAAAGAAGAGGCTTTTTAGCCTGAGGGGTTAAAAGTGTGGGTGTGGAAGTGGGCTTTTGTTGGAAAAATTAGCAATGCTATGAGTCATTGTGCATTAGCGGCAGAATAGTTTTGCATCTTGTATGAATCCAGACACCATATGCCATGCGAGGCCGGCCGGCGCTGCGGTGCCACGTGGGCATCCCCAGCGGAAAGGCTGTCGGAGCGCAGCGGCGGCCGCGCAGCGCGGCCAGCCCGGCCCGCCGGACATTGTCGGGAGCAGCAGGAACAGCTGGTAAGCCAGCAGAGCCCCGCTCGCCCGGCCCGCATGCTAATGAGCCGGCCCGGCCGCACAAAGCCCCGCGCCCGGGGGAGCGACCCCGGGGCCCGCGGGAGCCCGGCGAGGGCTCGGCCCCGGCAGCGGCTCCGCTCCGCGCTCACGGCCCGGCCGCAGGAACACAACGCGCTCCGCTTCGCGCCGACCTGCCTGCAACACAGCCCGAGCGGGAATGCACAGTAAAGTTCCTGAAAGACACAATGGGGCTTTGGCTACGCGCATCCCTTCGAAGTTAATGGAGGGGGGGGGGAAGAGCAAAAATTGCTTTGCAAAGATACAGAATGTGAAGTCCTTGCAAACAGGCAAGAACCACCACAAGATGGGATGAAGTAGTTGACAGTAACCCGAATTTAGCAATTTTGCTTCTGTCAGAGAACCAAAGAATGAGCAAGCGCCTCTCATGAAACACAAACTGGAGGCTCTTTGTGTAACCCAGGAGAAAACACTAAGCACCGTGGTAGGACAGGTGTTTGCACCTCTGTGCACACCTTCTCATGAAAGGGCTATTTACTGCTCCTAAACAAAGCCCTGTACCGCATTGTGTGCCCCTGCAAGGCATCCCCATCCCGGGCTCCTGGGAAGGGCCTTGGCAGGCACAGTTACACCACCCAAACCACACCATTTCCAGCAGGATCAGAACTTCCCAGTCTCTGGCAGGGCTTAAAGAGGCATGGCTGTGTGGCTTAGGACCCTTGTCTGCAACCAGCACACACGTACTAGTACACATGTCATTTAGAAATCCAACGTTGAGTTTGTTTTGTTGGATTTTTTCCCCCTGACACAGTGAACTGACTTTTCATTTAAAAACACATTACATTCTCCATGTCACTTAACTCCAGGTTTGTCTTTGGAACTCTCCATTATATCAGCCAGCAAAGAAGAGCCTCTACTACTGCTGGGGTTTATTTGGTGCTACTGAAGAGCACAGGTACTGCCGAGGGATCAGCAGTTCAAAACTCCATGTCAGAATCAGCCTGGGACTTTCTCAACAGCCCTCAGCAAACTTGGCAGCTCCCAGCCATGTTACAGTGACAAAATAAACAAAATAAACGGCACCACTGCCGTGCAGCCCCCCTGGCTGCTCCCTGCTCCCCCAGCAATGCGGGCACAAGCTGTGCGTCTAACAAGGGCCCGCCAGCAGGTTCAGGAATGGACACGAAACAGAAAATAGAGAAATGTGATCCCATTGTGTGTGCACAGTGCAGCAGCATGTGGAGTTGAGACCTGCAGAAGCATTTCATACTCTTTAGATATGCACCGAGGGGACGCAGTGGATTCTCTGCGAGTCCATGAAGAGCTCTATGAATGAGAGCTGAGGAGCCGCCTCCACAATCCCATGTAATGCCACCTAAAAGCTTTGCCTCGCATGACTTATTACAGGCTGGAGCAGATTAGAGGCATCGATCGCTGCCTGGAGAAGGTTCTGGCTGTGAGGAGGGAAGGCAGAGGCCACAGCCAGCCCGGCCATTGATCGGCTGCAGCAGGGCTGTGCAGGATGAAGGGCAGAGCTGCCGGTGCCTCGGCTCCCCTCGGGTCTGGGCACCCCTGGCCAAGGGCAGGGAGAGGGAGCTGCTGCTCCCCACAGGCACTGGGCACCGACAGGCACCCGTGCCAGCCAGGGCCGGCCGCTCGCAGCACACCGTCAGGGGCCGTGTCACATCAATTGTCACAGCTCCTGTGACACGTGCTTTAGAATTTCATAGCCGTTCCTATCAGCATCGATATAGCTGGAGGGCACCACTTCTTGGGATGAAATAAAGGGGACAAACTGTGAACCCTCTCTGAAAGGAATAACAGGCTTTCCATCTCATTTCCCCGGCAGGATCAAACACTGCCTTGTACCCACAGCAGAGCTCCGAACGCCAGTGCCACGAAACACACACTGAGAGGGACACAAAACGTGTCTGACACCACACGAGCCTCCAGAGCATCTGACAGCCATTCACACAATTAAGTCCATCATAGCAAATACCTTTCTTTCACAGATAAAGCAGGTAAGCAGATTGGGCACTCTCTATTAGGTTAATCAGAAATTGGCTTAAGCCAAGAAAGGGACTTCATTCAGAATTTGAAGCTGATGTTCTTTGCTTAATCTTCTTGGTTCCAGATATTAACACATCTAGGCTATATTAGTATGTCAATATCTGGATGAGCTGTAATGAATTAAAGTTATGAATGTCTTTTTTGTTATGTGTTCAGATGGAGTTTTGGTTTCACCCAGTGAGCTGCTGGCTGGCACAGGTCAGCAGGCACACCACTGCCATTACAGCGGAGAAAACAGTAAGAGAGTTACTCATGTATCAAATTACTTCTCCAGGGTAAGGGCTGCGTTTTCCTCAGGTCCTCAAAAAGGAGTTCAAACTGTGAGCTGGGAAACGGTGACATCCAGTGCTCAGACATTACATAAGGAGCTCTCATCCCCACCATGCTCATTTGTGCTTGTGCTGATGCACAGACACCTCCAGAGCCCGATGTCACAGCAAAGTAGAGTGCAGGAGGCAAAGTAGAGTGCAGGAGTCAACAGGCAGCAGGAGATCAAACCCCTCTGCTGCCCATAGGAACAAACAACTCATCCCAACAGCGAGATTGTGCACAGAGATAATTTTATAATCAGTGCCTTAATAAACCCCAACAAGAACTAGCTCTCTCTTTACCCATTCACAGGAAGTACATGAAGTAGCTTGAATTGCTAAGAACACAACTTGGAGACTACCAGAAGTCACTGAAAAACAAAGGGGAGAAGCCCACTGGTGCTGGCACACAGGACACATTCCACTCTCCCCAGGCAGATTACAAAAGAGCTCCTCAAAGCTGAGGTAACGTGTCAGACACGTTGGGGTATTTCCTACTTTTCTCTAAATTCACTTAGCATCCCAGTCTGGAAGGACTGAAAGTATACAGGAGTTATTTGAAATGGTGGAGGTAATAAAAAATCCAAAGTGGTAAGATACTCAAAATAACCCTGAAATAATTTTTAAATTAAACCAATTCAATCCAAGGAGAAAAGAAATTGCTCCATTTGGAAAGACAACCTGGGCAGTGAGAATTGCATTTCCCTGGGCATTCTAAGAGGAGCTTTTTGCTCAGACATCACTATCTCCAAATCCCAGTGTCTTTCTGGAGACCAGGATTGAATTATGGGCCAACCAAAAGGCCTGATACCTGCCAAACCAGCTGAAGGCTGACTAGCACCTGAGCTTAGGAACTGTCAGCTTATAGACAGCAGTTGCCAATCAGAGCTGTAATACTTCAATCCAAACCCTGTTTTCCCCCAGTATTTATCCTCAGACAAGAGCAGCTCCCAGAGAGGAGCTCTGCTGCAGCTGAGTGCCACAGCACTCCAGATGACACAAGTGTTCAGAAATCCTTCCCAGCACACAGCTTGTTTCACACAAGCTGGAAGAGCGTTCAGAGATGCACTTTTACAGCCCCACTCCCAGCAGTTTTTGAAAATTCAGTATTGCTGGAAACAGAACAGACCCTCGCTTACTTATGACAAGTAATTAATTGCTTGCAAGAGAGGTTTCCTTCCTTTCCCCAGCACATACAAAAGAGGCTAGAATGCACTCAAAAGCCTGCATAAATATATTCCTTTCACTACAACAATTGTAATAAGCTTAAATATTATTTTTTGTTCTTGTAAAATTAAAGTCATCTTATTACTTCTGATTCCTGCAAGTCCCAGTCACATTTAAAGTCAGACACTGCCTGAAAAAAGCAGCCTGGAGAGGCTGCTGGAGCACATTGCCTCATGCTCAGCAGTTACTCAAGGATGGCAAGAGTCCCAATTAGCAGGGGCTGCAGCCACTCAGCCTCTCTGCTCCATGGCACCAAGGAGGAATAAAATGGGAATTTGGAACATAAACTGATGCACAATCATCCCCGCCCATGGAAGCACTGCGGCAGCAGCAGAGACAGCGCTGTTCCAAAGACAACTGAGCTGTGCATGCAGCACCCTGGGAGTGCCATCATGTGTCCTTCCATGGACACAAAGAACCTGTAGCCAAAACGGCTCTAAACTGAAGTTTAAATATAGTTAATTGTTTTTTAACGAATCTCTTGCCCTGATGAATTCCTTAAAACCAAAAGCGTTACATAAACGTAAAAAAAAGAGATTAAAAACAAATCTGATGTGGTCTGCCATAGTTACCTTCCTAATTTTCAAAGAGATTTCCAACAGAAATCTGTATTTGGGCACGGCAGTGGAATTTGTGTCATCATGACCAAGCGGCTGCGGGCAGCGAGATGCTCCCGCGGCTCTGCGGTCCCGGTCCCCATGGAAACCAGACTCTGATATTGTCCTCCTCTCGATGGAGCACCAAGTCGGGAGCCTTTTGTGCCTGATGAGATTTCTTCCACAACCTTCCAGCAACAGACCCTACAGCTTCCTCCTGACTCTTTCCTAATTGAGATGCAAATTAATCTCTGTGGCTGATTACACTTCCCTTACAGCCCCTGACAAGTGCAGCTGTAGCCGGAGTTTACAGACTTTCCAACAAGTGACTTCAGCTGTCACTGCTGGCAAGACGCTGCCCCGGCTTCCCAGCACCACCAGGGCAGAACAGGGATGAGTCCCTGCAGGTACTTCACACCCTGATGCTGCTCCAGCACGGATGCAGCACCTCATGGAACCCACATGGACACCAGATGAAGCGTTTGATCCATTTGTAACCACACCAGAGTCCAAACATCTTCAGCTACTGACCCTTAGCAGGGATGTTGTCTTTTAACATGACCCATGTGCCAAAGGGAAGCTGCAGATCCTCCTCAGCTCTGCCTCACTCCAGCCTGCAGCCCTCATCCCAACTACAGGTACGACTGGTGTGTGCCAAACATCATCCCTTACTTTGCCAGGAACGTTGCTTTCTATTTCTCCCTCTCACTGATATTTTTTGAGTTATTTGCATCTCCAGTCTGATAATGGCACTTCCATTTACTGTTTGCACTGCTGGGTCTGCTTGCCTCGTGTCCTGCTCACAGCAGCTGGCACAGCAAACACCAGACCTGAGTCACTCACTCTTTGGGAGCTGCATTGGATAGGCCCAAACACCACCTTTACACATCTACACACTCACATTCCAGCTGCTGGCTGTAGTGCATCTCAGAGTCTGCACTATCTGGGGAATGAATTACAGAAAGCTTTCTCTCCTGCTCCAGTATTGCCCTAGAGGGATCTGCCCACCACATCCCCTTTGTGCTGTTTCAGGAGTTTCTCAATCCACTTTCATTTATCAGACAGACAAGTGGCAGTTGATTCACTATGGACAGCACAGGTGCAAAAGCAGACGCAGGAAAAGGCGGCAAAGAACGTGGGGCCAGATGCTGCCTCAGACCTGTGCAGAGCAGAGCCCTGTGCTGCAGTGTCTGTGCAGCTCTGTCCCCCAGGGATGCACAGGGACCCTTGGGGACATCCCCTCGGACGGCAGGAGCACGGCCAGCTGGTGAGTGCTGCTCACTCACAAAATGCTCAGTGCCAAAACATGGGAGGATTCCAGCTGGGAGTGAGGGGCTGGGACAGCTTCCTTCTTGTAAGTGCTGCTACTTACGTCCATGTGAATACACTGTTACTTTAGTATTGAACACTAAGAAACAGACAGGGTAAGCTAAATTCTGCACAGCACAGTTTCAGGAATTTGTTAGATTTCTCTCAAGAGACAGAAGAAAACACAGCGAGCCTTGACTCACCTGTCAGGCATTGCCACAGTTTGCACAACCACCACCATTTGCTTTACAATGAGTATACAATTAGTCATTAACAAAAATCTATTTAACTACAACGATACTTTTAATTTCTGATTACTTTTGCAAAGTATACTGGATAAAATGTATTTATTTTAATTAAAAAAAAAAACTAACGAGTACTTGGAGGATATTCCATGTTTTAAAAATGCGCATCTTAAACTAATTCCTCAATGTTCTTTCAAAGAAGATCAAAACATTTCACAAACTCTTTCTCAAAGTCATGTGATTAGAAAAATACTGAAATCAAATGCTCCCCAGAAAAAGCAAAGTGCAGTGAGTGTTTGTCCTGGGGTAAGTGATGTGAATAGCAAAACAAGCTATGAAATCTATGATGGCATCATGGGAAGACCCCAGCACGGGTGCAAACCAGCGCTAACACTGTGGGTCTGTGTAGCACCCGAGAACCAGAGTCTGTGTCACAACTCCTGTCCCAGAGAAGCACATCTCCAGCTTCTGGTGGAAAACAGGTTCTGAAAATGCCCAAACACAGACGTGACTAGAAAGAAACCGGAATTTGGGACCTGAAACATTTGTATCTGAGGACAAATCCCATCTGCCTTATTAATGTAACGAGCCCAGTAAAGTTAATTGGATAGGATAAGAGCATGGCTGAACTCTGGCTACCAGCCTGACATACACAGTCCAACAACTTCTATCAGTGTGAAAGCAAGCTGGGACTTACCATTTCTCACAGATCAAAGCCCAAGCCCACCAGCAGCGAGGTGGAAGGTGCTGGTGAGAGACTCCTGTGCTGTTACCATTCCAATTTGGAAAACACCGGATGGCAGCTGGGTGTGAGCCACTGAGAACATCCAGCTGCATGCAAAGAAAGCTCTGACCTTTCCCAATAAAATCAAACAAGAGGGATTTTTATGCCAACCTACCTCCCTGTAGGATGATGCTCCAAGTGAGAACCCTACCAAGGGCAGCCTTGCCCATGGAAAAGGATACAAGCTCTGGTAGAGTGGGATGAGGGACTTGACAGCTCTGCTGGCGTTGATGCACGTGGCACAGATCAGGCTGGGCAGCAGCTTCGCCGTCACGATGGCACCGTCAAAGAGGGGACCAAAAAACGGCACCTGGGCACCCCAGAAGAGAAAAGCAGGCTTCAGAACCACTGCAGGAGACTGGGGCAGCATTTTGCCACGAAAACAGCGTGACCACATTGTTTTCCACACTGAGACTTGCAGTGTGACATTCATCTCCCAAGCTGGTGAGTGTTTAAATCCCCCGTGACTGCCCTCAGCACACCACACAGACAGACACACATCTCAGAACATTCTGCTGGCTAAGCACGAGCTTGGTACACGTAGAAACTGGGGCCATCTATGAATTTGCAATCAATATGCCTTTGGCAGTGAGTATTAGGAGCTGTTTTCCATCTGGGATCCCAACAGGAGACCCTGATTCACTGGCTGACTCCAACATTGGCAGGAGGCTTTGCAAAGATGTATTTACTTCAGATAATCCTCTGTAAACTCCTTCCATGGACTTCACAGAAGAGAAAAAACCTTGAGCTGGTCCAAGACAAGGAGGTGTGTGGAAGGCAGAGGAGATGGCAGAGCAGGGGCTCTCTCAAGGGCAGGACACAGGGTGGGGACAGGCACAAATGGGCCAGTGGGTCAAGGTGCCCACATGCTGCTCCGTCAGGGCCACCTCCACAGGAAACCCCTGTGTGACATCCTCTGGTGACCTGAGGCTCTGCAGATAAAGACCACACTATGAACAAGAGATGGAGCCTGCCCAACCCAGAAAATTTTAATGTTTAAATGCACAACTTTCAGTACTTGCAAGTACTCAAATTCATTTCCCTCTCAGAGACTCAAAATGAAAAAAAACAACCCCCCAACCAAAGCCCTAGACAGAAGCCAGCAACAATTATCAATATTTAAGCTACGGATTTTTTCCATCTGTACAGAGGCTTATCACATAAATAAATACCCTCTATTATTCTTCTCCAACTGCTTGTGGGTGACTGTGACAGTCATTCAATAAATGGACAAAGGGAATAATATAAATCCCCTGCATCTAGGGAATTCCTCTAATTAGAAGTGGCAATGAATTACAGAAGAAATTTTGGTTTAATGTAACATCTGGAAATGACAGCTGTCTCTGCACACACTTATTCTGTCATTCCTTTACTTAAAATAATTACCCACCCCTCAATAAAACAGAAAAGTGTAAAATGTTTCCATAGTGGTTTTGCCTTCTTTTCATTTTTTTTTTATTTACTGCTGGCATGACTATCCAGGCAGTTGGAAGGGAAGGGGACAGAGGAAAATCAATGCCACCAAAATGATAACATTAAGGAGCATCAAGTTTTGTCTCTCTGGGCAGTAATGTTTTTAAATGAAATTTTTATCCCATGCACTGTCTAGCAAGAGAAAAGAATGCAAAAGTACAGATAAGGAGGTTAAGTACATACTAGTATTGAAGTGATACCACCACACAAATACCAGATATGTAAAGTCAGATCAGCAGATGCTACTGGGGCACGGAAATTCCCTGCTGGGCTTTTCGGACAAGCAGGTTTTGCTTACAGCACTTGCATTCAGGGTTTCACACTCACCAGGAGCTGGGGAGCAGGGCAGACTTTCTCACCACTGCACCACAGAATTTACAGATGCAACCCAGGGACAGGGTGAGTGTGTCCTGGCCAGGGAGAGCAGCAGCAGAGCCGAGGGCTTCGGAGCCCGCCTCGATCCGAGCCGGGCGCGCGCAGGGCTCAGAATTATTCATTCCCCAGCACACACAGTGGCCTCGCCAAGGGTCATTAAAGTCACTGGAGCTGCATCTCCTCAGCTTCCATCTGCACGGGGGCCCTGCCCTAACAAGGGTTGGGGGGAGGCCAGTGGAACGTGCAGGGCGCGCTCCCCGCTCGGCTCCGCTCCGAGCCCGGCACCCAACACCCCGGCCAGGAAAGCAGGGCTTTGGTGGCCACCACAAACAAACAGCCTGCTCTGACAGGAACCAATTAAAAAAAAATAGAGGGAAAGATCCCCTTCTGTGAGTACTCCAAATGTCACTGCAAGTTATCCGTGAAGCAAAAATTAATATTCAGCCCACTGCAAACACCTGCTTCGTTCCAATTTCCAACAGCAAAATCATTATTTCTGCTGCCCGCAGTAAAAGTAGGCAAGGTTAAATAAACCTTCTGAGCACAAAGACTTCCCCTCTACAGCAAGCAGCACTAGTTAAAAGAGTGGGGAATGGGTAAATTATTGTACCAAATGGCTGAGAATTAATCTCTGATGACGAGCTGCAATCTAACGAGGCATCTGTGTCCCAGGGAACCCGCAGCATGTCCCTGGCGGTATGTGCAGTGCGGAGCTTGCCTGGCATGCTTTGTCCCCTCTCGCAGGCAGCTTTTCCTCTCATTGTTCCCAATATCCTCGTGCATCTGTGACGCGTGGAATGCATTCACACTAACAGACTTACTATTGTCTTCCCTCCCAAGCTTTGTCGGGCAAAGACTGCAGCACAGTTCCTGATAATTATATTGCTTAATTAATCAAGACAAAAAAATTTGCAAATCATTGCCGGGTTGCCAAGCAGGGAGATCAAAAATGAAAACAATACAAGCTGAAGCAATATAACAAAAGTAACAGCTATCTGATCAGAAATTCTTCTATAATGAAGCTATTAATGCTAAAGCGGTTAATGTTAACATTGCTCCAGGTGTCTCTACTTGGCTGCAAACAAAAAGGCTAACATTATGGATATAAAAGGCCAAATGTTGCCATGGATTCTGTAACCTGATAGAGAGGACAGCCTTTTCATTCGATTAGGGAATGCTATTTAAATGCCAGGGACTGAAGCCAAACAACAGACATTTCTCTCTGCAAGGCTCGTTCATTCACCCTGGGGTCAGTAGCTGGTGAACAAAAGGTCAGCCACACTTGCCCTGGAAATGTCTGGATTAATTTTATTACATTGTAATGGTTTGTACTTTAAATGTAGGGATAACACTAAATTTCCAGTTAGCTCTTATTCTGGCTGCCCGTTGGGTGGTTTTGACTAATATGTAAGATGACACAGCTTTTCTCCATCGCTCCAGAGAAGTCTCAAGCGTGTTCCTAACACTAAATTCTCATTTCCCTGATGGAACATTAAAAAAACCTAAAAGCTAAAATGCTCAAAAACTAAACTGCACAGCTCAACACCAGGTGTAAAAAAAACCCAACAACTCTCTATTAGAAAATTTTCAAGTTTGAAATGTCTACTGACAAAGCACTCGTTGTCAATATCCAACAACTCCATCATGCACAACTCAAAAATTAGTGTCTACACTTGGTCAGTATGAGATATGATGGAGGCATTTACCACAGCTGGCTACCCCTTTGGACAAATATTGTCCCTCCTATAAGGCAAAGAGTATTTATCACAATGAGTACTTTCACAAAGTATATTTTACGCATATTTTTGCATCCATAATGTACCAGACGAGCATTTACTGCAGTGGCTTTTTCACACACATGCACAGATGTACAAACACACACCTCTGACATTTTGCAAAAAAATGCATTTTTTTCCAAAAAATATCTCAGCTATGAACTTCCTATACTTTGTTTGATTACAGGATGTCCAATGTCTGCATCATCCCACCCAGTCAGGTGACAATGACAGTCCTACAGACACGTGAGGTTCTGCTCGGTGCTGTGTGTACAGCAGTGACCCAACACCACACAAGGAACTCAAATCACGAATGTCCTCTGAAGCAGTGAAAGCAAACCATTCACAATGGCCTAAATACTGTTCTTTGCCCAGTAACTTCTGTGGGTTGAGTATTCTGGAGTGTTTCACTCAGCACTAAGTGTGGCTATAAAACGAATGAGCAGTCACTCTGATCACCGTGAGTAAATCCAGTTTTAAAGTCAGCTCATTGCTCAGCTTGTCTTTCACCTGACATGGACGGGCTGATTCGGGAGAAAACAACCCCCAAACTCTAAACCACTGAGCCCTGCTGAAAGCAGCAGAACTGCTGCTCGGTGGCAGAGCACAGCAGGGCCAGTGAGGCACCCAGAACGTACCTCGGGTTTCTTCATGATCTCAATGAAGAACATGTGGTTCTTCATGGGGTAGATGACGATGAGGACGTCCCCGAAGTCGGTGGGGATGATGCCCCTGCGGTAGTTGCGGGTGTGCTCGGACCACACGATGTGCACCTCGTCATTCCCCAAGTGGCGGAGCTGCAACAGCAAATTGGCTCTTTATTAATCCCTGTGATAACCACGCTGCACCAGGGGTCACGGCTCACAAATTGAATTACAATGCTCGATAGTGGGAATATTTCATTACGGAAAAGTTAAAATATTGTTTTTCTCCAGTTGCTCATGAAAGCATCGGCTCAATAATTTGCTTCATTTAGAACTCATTGTTGTCTGATGGCTTAATTAAGTCATTATCAAACTAGCCATTAGCATGATATGTAAATGTACATTACCTACAGTGATTTAAGATGGAAAACTGAATTACTGGAACAAAGCATTAACCAACGAAGCATTGTATTCCAGCTAAAATAAGGCAGCTGTCACAGAAATATGAAATGCCTTGACTCAGAATGTCAAGAAACTGCCTGTCATGAGCCACTATAACTGAATTTATTATCCACAAACATCTCCTCACTGACTATGTCTGGAGAGGTCTCCTGCCTCAAACGTCAGCAAAATTTCTGGGCAGCGTAAAGTACGGAAGAACAGGAAATACTGTGGGAGTTCCACCTTTTCATTTGGAGCAGAGCTGCATGAAATACAGATAAAATTTAAACATGACATACACAGAAAGCCTCTGAGAGCCTCTGTGTGTGTGTGTGTTTGCTCTGCTGCTGGAGGAGCTGGAGGTGATCTAACAGATGGCAAAAACTATTTGGCAATCACGTACAAGCCTCACACAATGGTTTCAACTGTAAGCTTTAAAGTTAAAATGTAATCCACACACACAATGCCAGCTCCAAGCATAAAGAGACTTTAAGTCCCACTTAAAGCTTAAAAGACACCCCCCCCCCCCTCCAATTTGGTGCTACCCCCGGAACAATGTGCACAACAGACCGAACAAAGAAGCCAAAACGAAGCTCTGCTACTTCACTCTGTGTAGGGGGAGAGAAAAAAGGGAAAAGAAGGTGGTGATTTTCACTGGTAAATAACAACTAACCCCAACACGCTTTGGATCAGCCTACACTGTGCTGATGAGGCTTCCCTATTCAGAGCCAGGCAGTGCCTTTAGAAGGAAAAACTTTCACTCCTACATATTGGTGGCAAACTGGACCCCTCAGTCACGAGAGAAACGTAGCAAAACCAACACACTGTGAAAAATTTTAAAAAGTTACAACTATGAACTTGGCTTACAGCTCATGTTCCAGCAGAATGAAGTAAAGCTCAGTTCCCAGAAGGACTGAGATTCTCAGTTTCTTTTAAATTAAACAGAAGATAATAATTCTGTTTTATTTACACCCATGAATAAAGGTAATTTTAGCTCTGTTTGAAGAAAACATGAACCATTTTTATCTTGAAACATGAACAATACCATTCCTAGAGCTTCTTAGGCATACAGAGCCAGTAGAAATTGCTGGTTTTGTGGTCACCTTGATATCTGTGTAGAAGCTTAGTAAAAACAAAGCAACACACAAGAAAACACTCACGTTGGGAATGTCACAAACTGACACGTACCAAAGGCAGCAGGAATTCACACACAGGACAAAACCCTGATCTCACTCTCTGTGACCAGGTGCAGCCAGGTCACCTCCAAAGTGATCAGAAGTGAGGTGTCAGGTTTAGTCAGATACACCCCTAAAATCCATCTGGGTGAGCAGACCTTGTGCACAGCAGGTCCCAGATGCTGAGGATGCCTGGCCAGGCTGTCCCACTCCAGGACGGGCCCAGCTCAGCCCAGCTGAGCTCAGGAACCCCCGCCAGGGATTTGGAAGTGCCCGTGTTTGCCAGGCTGAGCCCAAGCCAGCTCTGGCACTGGCTCCCCTGCACAGAGAGCCTACAATGGTGGCACCCAGCAAACCTTCCTCTGCTGAAGGAAGCCCAAAAAATAAACGTGGATACGAAATTCCATAAGGCAGCTTTGTTGCCCAGGCGCAGAGGGCAATTCACAAACCCAGCCCAGCTCTTCTGAAGAAAAGGCTCTGTACTGCTGTGCCTCCTATGGCTTCTGGGGTGAGAAACAGCACATACTGCTATAAAAGCAGTCATGAAAATATGTCCAAATACTGCTTGAGGGATACTTTTTAAAATCCCAAGGAACTGTTCTGTTAATAATCAAACGCTTTGTACTGATATTGCACCCTCCAGAACAAAATTCAGTGAAGAAGGGAACTTAGCTGAACCAACACTTGCTGTGCTCATGGATTCTGCCACAATCCCCAGGGTGTGCCAGCAACTTATTTTAGAGCTTGAGTTACTGCCCTTGTTTTGAAGCCACACATCCTTAAGCACCACAGTTACAAGGTATAATGTTACAAGGAAAAAACTGGCATTAATCAAAAATATTTGTTACTGAGAGGTAACTCCACTGATAAAAAGCCGTTACAATAATCTCATCAGTGACAATAAGCCAGCTGCTATTTTCCTGTGTTGTTTATTCAAAACAGCAGCTGTGGGGCAAATTCAGTGCCCTGAAGGACTTCAGCAAGTTGTGCTGAAATGTCCAAAGCCCCACGGCTGACGCGTGCGGAGCCAGAGCTCCAGGCTGTGCTCCCCATCCAGTTTAGGGGTGGGGGGAATAAAGAGAAAAGCTACATTAAAAAAATCCCAAAGCAGACATGAAATCAGATTGGCTTGAGAAGCAAACCCCAACAGCAGACTGGAGTGATGTGCACACTGAGGCAAGGCAGCTCTGGCACTGGCAGCGTGTCCTCCCCTGTGCACAGGAATTTTTGGTGGGCATAGGAATTGGCCCTGGTTTGGCTAAAGGGGTGCTGGGACACAGCCCCAGCCCCAGGCCTGGGTCAGCCCTGCTGCTCCTGCCTGGGGCTGCACTCTCCAGCCCTGGGAGGGCAGTTCCAGCTCCATCTCGGGCCCTGGGCTCTGTGGGTGACACTGGTCACGGTGCACACCTCCGGCATGACCTCCTTTCCCTTCTAATTGCATTACACAGCCAGCTGGCTCCAGAGAGGAGTCGTCTGTTTGACTGAAGAATTCCTGCTTTTGGGGAGGCATGGCTGCTACTTTTGCTAAGTAACAGTGGGGCCTGACATCCCCATTGTCTGGCTGACTGTGTGCCCATCCTAAAAATCTAAGTTTTATTTGTAAATTAAGCAAGAAACTTCCTGCCAGAGCAGGGCTGCCTGGAGACTGATAATGTGTGCCTTTCATTCCCTTTCACTCTCACTGTATCACTGCCAATTTGTTTTTCTGCTGCTCGCCAGCCCGAGGCCATAAAAGCCTTGTAAGACATAAGTGCAATTATAGTCCTGGAGTCAAATGAATTGGCCAAATCCAATAGCACAGCTCTGTCCCCACTCTGCAAACCCCTACAGCAGTCAGATTAGCTGCTAAAAATCTAATCTAGCCCCAGCTAACAAATTTCTGCAGCAAAGGAGCAAGAGTTCAGTATGGGGTTGCAACCAGATTTCTGAATTGAAAAACTTCTGCTCTGACAATGGAGAAGATGAAATAAATCACTGGGAAATTCGGCAGCACATCTTTAAACCGTTAAGCACAATTTGAGCAGAACGAGACAGGGACTGTAGGATGCCATTCCTGGGATTGATTTTCACTCTTGCCACAAGACAGGCAGATAAAGTTTGGAACCAATGATGCTGAACCCTACAGCAGCAAAAGAGATCAGCTGAATTTTGTTTACTCCACTAGGAAAGATTTCTGCCAGGGCCAGGACTTATTTGGAGAGGGGTTTTTCTTTCTTCTTCTTTTTTTTTTTTCTTTTTCTTTTTTCCCTCCTGAGTTAGCAATATAATGTCAGCATATACTTCAAATAAAAAAATGCAGACTGCAAATCACAGCTCTACTGCACAAAAACAAGGGGCCAAGCTCATCCCCAGTGGAAATGCACTTATTCTGGGAAATTCATACCAGAACTCAATTTATCCTTGTGTTCAGTAAAAACAAAGAACCACGATAACATATTTAAGTAAAATTACTACATCTGCTGAATTCCCCAGCCCCCAGAATTTATGGCCTTGCTATGGCTCCCCAGGGCAGCAGGTGGTCAGTCCTTCTGTTCAGCTGGGAGTGTGCTGACAGGGATGAAGCCTCTCTTGGTCTGAGGCAAAATAAGCAGAGAAGAAACCCCAGCAATCACAACCTTAGATCCCAGAGGGAGGGCAAGAAAAAAGAAGCTGTGGCCCTCATTGCATCCTGGTGAACTTCTCTACCCCCAGCACCACTGTCCTGTATCACCAGGTACACTTCAGCTGTAGGAGCAGGAACTGAATGAATGCCATGGGCTTCCATCTTTCTCTCCCACACTCCCATAAAACAAAAGCATTGATGGCAAGAAGTAATAAATATGAAGTAAGAAACAATCTTTTTAACCTGGCCATTCTGCCCCAGCAATGTGAGGAAAGGACCTAAGCCCAGAGAGTTGCTCACCCTCCAGAAAGTGCAGTGCTTCTGAAATGCACCTTTTCTCCACTCACAGCTGCAGGTCTGCAAAATCTGTCAACAACCCTTGCTGATCTGCACAGAATTGCATGTCTGCTCACAACAGAAGCTGTGACAAACTGAATGAAACTGTTGTGAGTGGAACCATGGATGAGTACACACTGAAAAGCCCTCTGGAAGTCATCTGGTCTGAGCCACTCCTTGCAGCTCCTCAGGTCCATGAGCCTGCTCAGAGATTTGTCCTTCACTGGAATTCCCAGTCTGATCCCTGCAGGGTTCCATTCCTAGAGCAGACCTCAGGTTTTCTGAAAAGGTCCCAGAGCAATTCCTTTGCAGTTGTTTTCTGCAGACAGCATGTGCTGGAGCTGGCCTGGTTTCCTGGCACTACAAAACTTGGAGACTGACAGCTACTAAATGCTTTTGGTTTCTGTTTCTCACAGAGAAGGAATTCTCTTGAGCAAACACAGGGAAGACAAAGAGACTAACGAGACCCTCAGTGTCTGTGATAACTCATAACATAGATGAAAATAAGGAGAGTAAGTGGACTGTTTGCAGCTAAATCCCATCCTTCCCCTCGTGGTAGCTCTGCCACACTGTGCTCTCTTCTCCCAGGTGATGAATTACTCAACAGCCAGACCATATCCCAGTGTCTTTGCCAGGCTTCCACAAGACCCAGGACTTGCAAGGGAAGGTTGGACTAAACAAATGGCCACGGTTTGTGTAGGAAAACTATGGCTGGGAAAGACATGGCAGCAGTTCTCAGACATGCATAAGTGTGCTGCAAAATGATCTGCCCTTCACATCCATGTGAAATAGGATAAGAATCAATGGGCTTAAATTGAAGCAAAGTAAGGCACTACCAGAGATTTTTTCGTGGTACAAGAAGTGGAGCAAAGGAATATGGAATATGTTGCCTAGGGCAACTGTAAATCATTCATCACTGGAGTTTTGGTCTAGCAGTTGGACAAATACTGGTCAGGAATAATAAAAATACAAACAGTCCCACACTGGTATGGTCACAGAGACTCTACAGCCCTGTCCTACACACCACTACCTCCTGCTCCATCCCGAAGCACTCAGAGTACTTTTCTCCACAGCCTTGCATCCATGAAGAAGAATGTGTCATTTTGCTGATTTTCCTTTTTTTTTAATGACAGATATCACAATAAAAAAAAGACAAGATCTGACTTTAGTAAGAGACACTGGGCAATTTTTCAGAACCAGTAATCAGAGATTCCACCTTTGTATTTCAAAGAAAAGCACACATCATTCTGAAACCAACTGGATGGCTGCAGCAGCATTATTGATGCATGCTAACAACCTCTGCAGGACAGGTTGCCCATCCTAATTAAAAAGGCAGAGATTTCATTTGCCCCAAAAATCTTTGAGTCTAAGCAGCAGCTGGCAAACAGCATAACCTGAAATTGCTCCTTGCTAGGAAAGACAAACAATTAAGTACCGATACCAACAGAATTTTGGGCTGGGTTCTGCCTGTCTGAAGCAGAGGCTGCCTGTCAGACTTGTGCCTAGCTGGCTGCTGAACTCTGAGCTGGCTGCTTGGGCTCCTGAGCCTGTCAGCCCTCTTTCACTTCACTGTTCCACACAGGACGGTTTGATGATGCTGCATTTGGTTGCTTTGTTCTACCAACCTACAGCAGTTTTGGCAGGCAGACAATGTACAAATGAAATTATTGCTAATATTATTACCCACGGTGGCATTTGAGGCTACCATGGAAATGTTAATTGTGTTTCAGAACCCAGAATTTAGATGCCATTTAATTCAGCTAACCCAGCTGCAGAAGCACCACGTGGCAACGCAAGGCACAGCCTGCCAGGGCCGGTCAGCAAAGGCTGCTTCCAGCTCAGATTTTGATGGAAGCACGCTGCAAAGCCTTTACCTTTTTGGTCAGTGAGTCATCTGAGTCGGAGGGCATCCTGGTGGACACGTGGAAGATGATCTCCACGGTGGAGGTGGCGTAGTAGGGCGCGGTCTGCCCCGTGCTGCCGTTGCGCTGCAGGCCGCCCATGAACCCGCCGTGCGTGGACAGGTCGACCTGAGGGAGCCAAAGGCACAAACAGCAGCCACCTGAAAGCACTGACACATCATCAGGATTTGCTTCTCTGTCAAGGTTAATGAAATCACCACCCTAGATTTCCACAGCCAGACAAAAAGAAGTCTTTCCATCCCAAACAAAAAGAAGTCTTCCCCTACAGCTCTGCGATCTTTCCGTTAGATTTGTCTTTCCCGTGCCTGTATTTGACATTTACTAAAAGTAAATCTCTCTGAACTAGGTTCTGAGTCATTATCCAGCTATTTTACCTTCCTCCAGCAAACAGCAGCAAGGAAACAACAGCATTCTGCCACAGACTGCTGGCTAAGGGCTCTGTGGGGCTGGCAGCTCCCACTGCCAGGAGCATCACAAAAGCAGAGAGAAAAAAACAGAAAAACTGCAAAAGAAACTGGAGATTTCTACAGAAAAAAACACCCTTAGAATAAATTATTCCAGAAGTTCATTCAGGAGAAACACCTCTCTGAAGTCAAGCCTGAGTCCAAAGGCTTGTCTGTTTTCCCAACAGCACAACCCTGAGGATGCTGCATCTCGCTGTGGCACTTGGATGCTTAAATGTGACAGGCAGCTACTCTGGATTTCCCAAACACCAAAATGTCCATGGCATTTAGATTATGACACACCATTTTGACAAAGCAAACTAAACCCACACATGTCATAAAGAACTCCTGTGCTGAGTGGGCTCTGACCATGGCAAGAGCTGAAAGCAGCTACGCATCAGTGCATAGCAAATTTTTCTTCTTTTTTTTTGGAATTAAAAACTGCATAAGTACCCCCAGCAACAAGGTAGCTTGTCTAAATTATGGCTGTTACCTCCCAGCCCAGCCCAGCAACAAAATCTTCATAGGCCTGGCTTCCCCTGGCATTGGCCAGGATGGAACACTTGTCCTCCTGTCCCTCAGCGATGTAGAACACGGCGATCTTGTGAGTCTCACGACTGCCATGGGATGGAAAAAGAAACCAAAATTAAACAAGCTTCAACTCAAAATTATTTTTCAGATCCCCCAGCACTCCAAACAAACACATGACCAGGTGCCCACATTTAGCTCTGTGCGTCAATTTCTTTTATGCACACAAATACATCACTCACTTTCAGATTTCCCCCACTTTTTTCGCCACCAAAACCTCACTGCAGAGACACCCCAGTTCAGAGAGCAGAGTCAAGCCTGGTCCTCCTGTACATCAGCCACAGAACTGGTGGCCAAATTCTAATTACAGGGTTAATGACTCAGATCTGCGCAGCACTGCAGAGACAGCGAGGTGGCACAGGTGTCAATGGGAGCATAATTTGACCTACAGAATTTTAATTACAGGGTGATGACATACTAGGCAGAAGAGGCATTATTGACTTTCAGACCCTGGGCAAAATTTTACAGGGCTGACGGGGACAGCTGGCTTATCTGAAAACATGCAAAGTACACTTGATGTGGAAACTGTTGGGATAGAAGAAACTCAGAACTCTGCAATGCTGCAGATGTTTTTCAAACAGCTCTATGTCAAGTAATGAAAAAAAAAACCTGTAACATTCAGAACTTCATTCTGCCATTTCCTGGCTGGGGAGCACTTCTGGGTGGATTACCCCTCAAAGTACTGCTCCTGACACAGGGATCACTCTGTACAAAATACTGTTTTGTATCAGCTGTATCCAGGTCACAACAATCAATTTGATTCTCTCCCCTCTCAGCTGAAGCAGACTTGAAAAAAATCTCTTATTCTTTGCCACTGATTTGGAGTATTCTGTACACAGAGAATGTGCCAGCAGAGGTGGCTTCTCCATTCAGGTTACAGAACTCTGGAGAAACAAACAGTCCAATTTTCTACCAATATTTGGATTCAACAGGAATGAAGTTTCGGTTCTGGTGACTCATTCTTCCTTGGGAAACACAAACCTTACCACTGGTGTGCTCTGTACACATCACCTACCATTGGCGGGAATCCAGATTTTTCAGTTCTCGCAGCAACTTTGAATTTTTCTTCAGCAGATGAAAGCTTTTTCTGAAAAAAAAATAGGAAGGGTTTGAAGGCAAATGCAACACAGTGGAGACACAGTATTTTACCATCCAAATAGCTAAGAGAATTAAAATGATATGATTTCTTAGAGTTATTGTTATACATGATCTATTGGTGTGTATTTCAAATCATCACTGAAGTTCAAAACTCTGCTCTTACACCCAGCTATATGAGCCTTGCTTTCTTAAGTGTGTCAGGGGTAAAAAGTGAGGAGAGTACCCTCAGCACGTTCTGGATCTTCCCTTCCTACCTTCTATCCCAGGAGTTCATTCCCAAGTCGTTCAGCAGCAGCCGACAGAAATAAAAGGAGGCTTGGGGCTGGGCAGGAGGCGGTGGCTCCTGGCGGGCCACGCTCATGCTGCAGTCCGAGCTGCATTTCAGGATGAACTCCCTTTCCTGGGCACTCTGCTGCAGCAGGGCCTCGGTGATGGCGCGCTCCTGCTCGGCGCTCATGCCGCAGGGCGGCGGCGCCGGCTCGTTCAGCTTGCGCTGCGGGTGCGGGAGGCACTCGGGGCTGCTGCTCCCGATCCTCTCCAGCAGCTGGTCGGAGCCATCGCCCTGGGAAAGGCCGTGCTGCTGCTGCGGGTCGCCGGAGATGGCGAAGGCGGTGGCCGTGCTGCGCTGCGGCAGGCAGCCCTCCAGAGGCCCGTACAGCACTCCGGCCCATCCCAGCGAGTACTTCTCCTGAGATATCCCGCACGATCACCCGCACTGTCCGAGGGCGCTGATGCCGGCTCAGCTCCCGCCTTCTTCTCGGCGGGGATCTGGAGGTAGGAGATTGAGGGTGCTGTCGTTGACACGAAGAGCTGCAGGTTGGGGCTGCGGAACACTTCGCCGAGCACAGCTCGGAGGACTCCAACGTAAGGAATTGTCGTGGTTCTCGCTCAGGAGGCTGCTGGAGGATGGCGGGAGGCCGCCGCTGAGCGGGTAGTGGCTCAGGTGATTCACCAGGTGAGTCATGACCATCTTGCTGTGAGAGGGATCAGCTCCAGAGTTCCTCCTCCTCTTCTCTGAAACCATCAGGGAAAACACAATGGATCAGCAGGAGCAGCAAGAAGCAACAGCAAAAGGAGCACCTGCAGATTTCTGGTCAACATTGCAGCACTTTGCCCTATGTGACCTGCTGATCCTTCCTGTTTCAAGGAAATATTTCCAATAGCTTCTCAAGAAACCTACCGTGTTTCCACAGTTTTATTTTACCACATCCCCAGAGCATCAGAGCAGGAGGGGAGCATGGCAGAAAAGCAAGGCAAACCCAGAGATGTCACTGCAAAGGCAATGCTCCTCCATCCTGGCAGGTGGGCAGTGAGGCAGGGAGAGACTCCCTGGATGCTCAGATGGTCCTCCTCACAGCACAGGCACATCATCAGTTATTTCATAAAGTGACTCTGCTCTGAGCTACTGCTGTGCCTCCACTTCTCCCATGGGAATGTCTACTCCTTTTATAGCCAGAAAACTTCCTCGTTCTTCTAGGTTTTTTCATATTCAGCGTAAAACTATTTCTCTCTGTGGTTTACAGTGTTTCTCCTCCCCTTTACACCTTCTAAACATAAATTTGTTCTAAGGAGGCAGCGCTGGCCATGAACTCAAACATCCTATCACAGAGGCAACTGGAATTCATCCAGAGAGAGCCATGCCCAATTCTGAAGGAACAGCTGCTACGTGCAGTAAGGAGAAGCACGTTTCCAAGGCAGAGATGGAGCCTGGAACACTGTTTCCCCACTGCTCCACACACATGCTGGCCCAGCCCACACCCTGGGCACGCCCTTACCTTCAAGCCACCGTTAGCAGGTTGCCCAAATCAGTGGAGGAGGGGCACTGGGCTGGCTGTCTGAGGAGCTCCTGACATTCCCCAGTGGCAGGAAGGGGTCATAGTCAGAGGAGGAGAGGTCAGCCAGGCTCAGCACATAGTGGCTTTGCTGCGTGTAGGTGCTGGAGCCATTGATGCAGCAGTGCAGGACCTGCGGAGGACACGGAGCCAGTGAAAACCTGGGACAGTCCCCAACACATCCAGCGAGCAGGACCCCCAGTTCTGACACACTACACAACCCACCCACGTCCAAATTCAGCATTTCTAAATCAACAGTCTCCATCTGCACTGATTCTGTGCTTTTAACAGCTCGCTTCAGGGCTTGTTATGTTTTTAACAGCCCACTTCAAATAATCCAAATATTTCTGCAAAGATTATTTTCCCTGGCTTGTTGTTTTAAGCATTTTACCTTTGTCTTCACCATCCCCTGTCTGTTCAACATCTCTAATCTCATCTGCTTAACATTTTGCATTTGTAACTTCTCACCTGGATGACATGATTTTCTAGTGCTTGACAAAACTGCTTCTGTGCCTTCCAGGTGTGTGAAAGGCATCTTTAAACAGCCAGGCAGAGTAAATCACCTTCCTTCCCCCTACTCACTCTGTAAATATAATCCAGCAAAGGAGCTCTGGATGCATGTTGATCCTCCACAGCACCAGCAGACACGGGCTCCAGCAGCATTTTCATGGGCAGTGCCATGCACCAGTCCAGCAAGCAAAGCAGCAGCGAAACTATGAACTGAACAACAACACAGAACATGGTGTTTAGGTACACTCTATTAAATTCACCCAGCCTTTAGGGTATGAATTGGAAAGTGTAAAATTCAGCTCTGGTTCAGAGCAACCTCATTTAACCCCCCCCCCCCCCCCCCCCCCAAACAGCTCTTTTCAGTGACACACCTTCTTATCTGCTTCCATGGAGGAGTATTCGGCACCGGGCAGGAGAAATGCGATGGTGGCCACCAGGATCTGCAGCCAAACAAACCAAGTGTCAGAAAGGCACTCAGCTTCTTCCTCTGCAGAGACAGACCTTCCACAGGGTGTGGAAGACAGTTCCACAGGGTGTGGGACAGGTTAAGTTCTCTGAGGAGCACCCAACTGCCCATGCCAATCAATGAGAACATTTTACTGAGCATTTTGCACACAAATTGCTACAAACGAGGGACCTACACTGGTCCAGGGAGTGTAGCAAGTACCTCCCTTACAATAAAAAAAAGGAGGAGTTAACAAAATCACAGCAGCCCAAGAAAGGGATTAAGACAACTTTGCATATGATTTCCATACAAACATTTTAAAGAATCTGACATACTTCTGTAATTTTCCGGCACAGGGAGGATTCGTACTCCTGAAGCTTCTGCCAGTAAGACACCAGCAGCTGAAGGACGTCACAGGCTACCTGAGCTACCAGCTTGTTGGAAAACTGGAAGGAAGAAGGTGATTAAAAGCCAAATAAAATATTCAGGTACAACACACTGCGTTCAGATTTTCAACATTTCATTATTTTGCATCTTTGCAAAGAATAAAAACGTTAGTGTTGTGAGATCTCATGGTCAGCATTAGGAACCAGCAAGTTTGACACTGTCTGTTTGATCTTTTATGTGAGTTTGCTGGGCAAGGAGTCTATAGGCACACTGGCTATTTTTGCCAATATTTTGCATGCTTGCACAGGACACCACAGCAGCAGCCTGTGCCTCAGATTATCAGTGGTTATTTGCAAAGTGGAAATGCCTTTTTTTCCCCCCAAAGCACAGTGATCAGAGCCCACCACAGCAATACCTTCAGTGTCACACCTATGACATTGATGGCTTTCTTCACGTGGGGGTGGCTCGTGCACTGCGTGAGCTCCTCGCAGATCCACACGCCAAGGCCACAGATGGCTATGCATCTTTGGGAAAAGGAAAAGGGAGCTGGTCAGGAGAGTTAGAGCAATATTTAGGGGGAAAAAAAGGGAAAAAAAATACACAGAGATGACATCTCTTTCCCCTCCAGCATGACAGGCCAGCACCTTCATGCAGAGTAAGGCTCAACCTCACAGGACCAAACCACAAGGCAGCAGCAGAAGATAAGCAGCAAGAAAGACTTTTCCAAGCCATAAATGGTTGGACTTGATAATGTTAAAGGTCTTTTCCAACCTAACCAATTCTCTGATATTTTCCCATTTCTCTTTACTCGGTATTTTACCTTGCAGCTTCACATGGCTCCTCTGTAGCATTCTTCAATAAAATATTTATGAGGCAACACTAAAACAACAAAATAAATTAGAATAAGCATCTTTTTCATGCATCTACCTTGAAGTTGTTAATTTTGACATAGTTACAGGTGAAGTCACTTTAATTCCCCATCTGTTGCTAAAGCATCTTTACCTCATGCCAGTTGTATTTTGTGAAGGGAGAAACATTGATTACAACTCAAACATACAGGCCCTTGAGGACAAATCAAATCAGCTTACAACTAATGTACAGGCAGCAAGAGGAAATAAATTCATTTACAGTGTCAAGGGGCATTTACAAACAAGTCACTCCATACAAACTGTATGTTGGTCACTCCATACAAACTGTAGTGTTTAGGTTCTAACCAAAACATGTTATGAAAAATTTAGCGTATTATTTAGTAGAGAAAAGACAAAACTGTCTTAATTTTAGAAGTAAAACACCTCCAGTGACTCTCCAAGGCCTGATGAAGCAAGAACAGGAGCCAAGCATGTGAGGGGATTTCTGCATCCCCTTTGGTTCTGCATGCTCAGGCCACACATGAGGAACTCAGAGATTCCTCCCCAGCCATCCCCGATTTTGAGCAGTGGATCACTGTGGTACCTCACATTTATCAAAAGCAACAGAGGTTTGTGTGAGGGCAACCACTTGGGCAGGAATGAAGTCACTGCATAGGGAAACCAGGTTAGGCTACCTAAGGATTTACAATAAATGTGGCTTTACCTTGAAGTCTGCAGCTCCTGTGATGCTCTCACCAGCTTCTGAGATAGGTCCCAACTGTGGGATTCCTTGGTAGGTGTTGGGAAAGCACACAAGAGCACCAAGGATGGTGTGAGCTTCAGACCGGGGAGCCTGGTGAAGGGCAAGCAGGCAGAAACAGTGACAAAAAAAATAGGTGATACCAATGTGCAGAGAGATCCCTGCTCCAAGAGAGTCATCAAAAGCACCACAGCATGAGCTATAAACACATTAACTACTGTGTAATGCTGAAAATGCAATGCACACCCAGTTTTATGCACGCAGGATAAATGGAAGGGGGTGTTTTGGTTTATGGCTCTTCCCTGGAAAACTGAGCATCCACCTCTTATTAGCATTTAAGCTTTGGATCAACAGGAAGGCTGACCAAGCTCTTTAAGGGCTGATGGAAGAAGTGTGGCTGGAAAACCATTCCAGCTCTGCTGAAACAGGAGAGGGCTGTGGCCCTGCACAGGGCCACCTGCTCAGCCACACAAATGTCAAGAGCAGCAGCAAAAGCCCTGAGCCAGAATAGACCAAAAGGTCCCCCATGAGCTGGTGCTTCACATGCAACAGAGTTTCCTGTTTCTCCCAGGACTGCCAGACCTTTACCTTTATTTTGGCAGCCCCTCACTGACTTGCTATTTGACTCATCCTTCGATAATTCAATCGTTTAGAGTCACATTTCTGTTAGTGCTGACATTTAGCCTGAGATGCTGCCTCACCCAGAAAGTTCCCTGTTCTCTCTCAGTGTCTGTTCGCTGCAGTGGCGCTCACGGGGCTCTACAGGTGAGCAGGACATGCTTTCCTCATGCTTCAGCCTTTGGATCAAACACCTCTGCAGCACCAGTGTGCTGCCTTCTCCCAGGATTCCCCACCCAGCGTGGCTGTGCTGAGCCAGCCGCGCTCACCTCCGGCGTGTCCGTGCTCAGCACGCGCGCCGCCGCGCCGAGGAAATCCCCGATCAGCATCGTGAAGCCAGGCAGCCCCAGGAAGAAGAACCACGGCAGGCAGTGCTTTATGACAGTGTTCAGGATGTCCTGCAAGAGAAGGCACCTGTGAGAAAAGCCAGGAAGCCCGAAAGCAAAAGGGAGAGTGTCAGAAGATTTAACTTTGAGGTTCGAGAAGATTTAACGCTGAGGTTCCCTAGTCCCACACTGACTGAGGTGCAAATTCCCAGAGCACTGTGTGCAAACTGACCCCCATGAAATCACCACCTCCCACTTCAGGGGTGTGGAGTAGCCAAAGTGCATCTGGTATTTTGGAAACATTTGTACCCCTAAATTCCTGTTCAAAGCCCACACTGCTATTCACGTCTCTCTGTGCCTAAACTGTTAAACAAGACTTCGGAGTCAAGCATCCAAACATTTAATGGACCTAAGATGAAGCACTGCAGCAGTCCAGAGGAGTGAGTTCCTCAAATCTCTCAGAATTCCATGCCACAAGCACACGAGCTGCTCCCCCCAGGTCTGCTACCTGCTTCAGGTGCCCTAAAGGAACAGAGCAGCAGCCCCAGTTTTGCTCACCATCACCCTGTGGTACAGAACACATTCCAGATAAGCCTTTCATCTCTAATCCTTCCACATTTTAAGTCTTCACAGTCTCTCCAAATCAGAGCAAAGTTCCTATACTTGAGTTAAGATTTCTTCCCTGCAAGCTTTCAGCAGGTTTAAAATTAGGTATAAAATCTATATAATCCTTTACCTATGACACTATTTGCTGAAGAGTTACATCAAGCTATTTCTATACTGAGTAGATAATTATTTTCCATTCAACAGAATTTTGAAAAGTTGCAAAGGAAAAACCCTATTCCATGTCCACCCTTGCTGGTTTCATGATGTGTCAAAGACAGCCTGAGCTAGAGACCCCCATAATGTCCTCTCAATCTCATGCAGAAGCTAAAGCTGACAAACACACGCTCAATCTCTACAGCAGAAGCTAAAGCTGACAAACCCAATTTTCTCTTCACAGAGAGATGCTTGAACACCACCACTATTTTCTCAAAGCCCTCTAAACACCTGCACAACTCCTACTTCGTGTTCCACCAAGTGTTTGCAACACCAGCATCCTATGAAGAAACTGCTATATATTCAAATAAACAGTATTAGTTTTTAACATAGTAGCAGATAATGCTTTCACTTTCCTGAATAAGATAAAATGCCACTCAAGTTAATGTTTAAACTTGTTTTAATCACTTCCTTTGATACATTTTAAGTCAATATGGGTCAATGCAAACATTGAGAAGCAGAGCAGATGGATGCAGCCGCTCATAAAGCGGGTGGTAAACTCTCGGTCGGCGCAGAACAAAGGACATACCTTGTTATAATTAAGGGCTGATTAACGCTCCGTGCTGGTCCAGCACAGCACACCTGTACAGCAGGGCCAGGTAAGGCTGGGCTGGCCCTGAGCAGGGCAGCAGATGGGAGCAGGCTGCTGCTGACATGTGCCACAATAAAAGAGCCCGGGCTAACCTGGCCGCGGAGGCGGTGGCACAGGGAGCTGCTCCAAACAACTGCATTAACTCCTGTCCTCACCCCAGAGCTCCCATCTGTCACACGCCAGGGCACGGATCCCTGCACACAACACTTCCCATAGGGGGGCAAGGAGAACCACAAAACTGCCACACACGAACGCTGTGACAGCACACACGGCCCAAAAGGCTGCAAGGATTTACTCGCCAGTTACGAGTTACTAAAAATAAATAATTTTCCATAGTGAGAAACCTTTCAAAAAAACCCTTTGAAAAGCTCTTGAAGCAGTCCTCGGCTTCCCTTCAAATTCCCAGTGCAGGCTGCTGGCTGCAGTGACACACACCCAGCAGGGAGGGCACGACACACATCTCCCGAGGGAGGACAGGAGACAAACCTGCTCAGCCGGGCTCACCCCAGGCACTGAGCACATCACCCTGGGCATTTTGGGTCACTGCACTTCAGCTGGGGCCGGGCAGGCTGTCCCCTGCCCGGGGAGGGTCAGCACCAGCCCAGGACAGCACTCACAGGTAGCCTGCCACGTTTGTCCCCTCTCCCAGTCAGCAGAGAGCCCAGCTCACAGCACCACAGGATTTGGGGCAGCAACCTGGGGGCTCAGGGAGCTTATCAGCAGAGAGAGGCTTGTGAGAGGGCGAGGGAGCCAGGACATCTGTGCTATCAGTGATAGGGCAAAATCAGGTAATTCAAACAGAGCCGGGCTTCCTTCCCTCCCTGCAAACGTAAACTCAGGGTAGCAGCTCCCAGCCTGGTCAATGAATCACTTTAATTGAATGCTATGTACACAGCAACTGGAAAACACAAGCCATAAGAAAAACATATGGTGATGGCCGTGGAAATTGGTTTACTCATTCTGCACAGTGTTGTTGCTTTACTTCTTTCATAATTGACCTTTAGAACGATAAATGTGTAAAATAATTTTGGTTTATTATGGCTCCAAACCTTTCAGCAATTACACAAAATGAAAATTTAAAAGGAAGTATTCATTCTGGAAGCATTTCCATTGTTTACATAATTGCACAGCTATAATTTAGTGTTCATGTTGTTAAAGAAAAGTGAAAAAAAGGACCATTATGGACTATTTCAATTCAGAATGATGCTCTGTGGTGTTAAAGCTGGGGAAGAGGGAAGAGGAGGGGGCAATTGCATGCATGTCCTTCTCAAATGCATTAACCCTATAAATGGCATCATATTTCAGTGTAGGTTAATCTAGTAATTCAAATTATAAGGTCGTAAACATCCACTGAGTAAGTGAAATAAATATATGCAAGTTCACTGAAAGGTCAATTGCAAAAATATTCTTCACCTAATTTTTGTTGAAGATTTTGCAGATTACAGGTGTAACCAAATAGCCTGCCAGCTGCCTTCCTCATGTTTCCAATTGTCCCTCCACAGGAACAACATGGATTTTTCACTGAAAGTTCACTCTGTTCCTCACCGACAGACACCTCACTGGCAGCTGAGATCTATGGCACAGGAAAGATTATTAATTTACAGAAGGCTTAAGACTTCCCTTTTCTACTTTAAAGGAACAAATGCTTCCATTTACTTATGCCAAGTCTTCCTACCTACCATGAAGTTTTAGGTAAGAGTTAACTTGCCAAAAATTAGGTTGCAACACAAATTTATGAAGTATTTTGACAACCTCAGGAGATCCAGGATTAATTTATCAGAAAGCTCAATTTTAAGGTGCCAGGTAAAACCTAACCCCAAAACAGTTACATTTTGTAGCCTAAGTCCCTCTAGGTTGGAATACAACAGAGGGAGGTTTTTTTAATTTTTTTTCTCCCATTTTGGAGCATGTCTGATACTTTCACAAGTGGGGAGAGCAATAGGATAAAGGAGTAGAATAAATGTTTTGGTTTGTGCACGCACAGAGCACGCAGTGGATACAGGTACAAGGGTGTGGGTGCCTGGAAGGTGGAGGTGGCTTTGTGTCCCCACACTGATCTCTCCCAAGTGCCTGTGGCAGCACTGCTCCAGGCTCTGACAGACACAACACCGACCACAACAGAATCTGGGTGGCATGGATGCAACTTAGGAAGGGCAAATGAATTACAGCAAAATAAACAGAAAAGAACCAAACTACCAAAATCACTCCGGAGCGCACAGCTCCTGCAGCTGGCAGGACCTGGCTCCCCCTTGCTTCCAGTCAATCTTGCAGCTCTTTTATCCAGCACTTCCCACTTAGCCTGGTCTGGGCAAGCAGAGGGGGATGTGAGAGTTCCTATGAGACCCTGGCATTTGGACTTTTGTTTGTCCCTACTGGAAACATGCTGTCTGTTAACACTTTTTCAAAGCACTCAAAGCACATAATGGGAGCACACTGGCAGATTTTCCACAGGAAATGAGATAAGGGGTGGATTAAAAGAGGGAGAAAATCATGGCATCCATTGGAAAGAAGTCTCGAGAAGCTAAAATAGGGGAATCTAAGCTTTAATAGACTACATTAAGGTTATTTCATTTTTAAATGGCAGTTAAAGGAATCTAAACAGCATGATGGTTTCTGTACAACACCATCAGGCAGAAACCCAGGAAAGAAGCCCCCGTTCCACAGGGGACAAAAGCAAAGCTACTCACTACTTATTGCATCTTTACATGCTGCTCCTGGCTGCTGAGTGACAGCTGGGCACATGCAGGCACTCAGTTTGTGGTGATTGGGAGTGGGGCTGCAGCCCAGCCCCATCCCCAGTGGGTACAGCTGTGAAAAGAGGTGCCCAGCATGGACAGCAATGAGCCATGGAGTGCCCAGGTGTGCTGAGCAACCACCAAAGGGAACAGAGGGCACACAGGTGTAATGCATGTTAGATGAAGGGTATGAAAGGTTCTGCTAAAGAACAAGAAAGTGCTGATGCTTGAAGCCTTTTTTGGTGTGAGTTGTACCTCCACTGTCAGGCAGAAAGATACAAAAACCCATAAATGCTGTGGGTTTTTTTTTTTATGTCAGACCAATGATAACACAAAAAGATAATTAATGCCTTTTCTGGTAGCAGCTCTGCTGAGAAATGCTTCCTATTACAAATTAGCCATTTTGCACACAGAGAGCTCCAGTGGGTGTTTCTACAGAAACTTAGAGCTGCTGCAGCTTCCTCTCCCTCATCACCTATAGTGCCTTTGGAACAAATAAAGAGGCTTTGGAACAACTTTGGGACAACGGGCACTGGTACCTCAGCACTTCTATGACAGAGCTTCTCATTCACAGCATCCTTGCACTGCTAAAAGGAACTGAACTAAAACAAAGCTGCTGAGTGCCCTGGCTGCAGCCAGGCTGTGCTCTGCAGGCAGGCCTGCTGCTTGTGCTGACATTTAATCACCCAGGACATCTGCTAGCTTGGCTGGACTGTGGTGATTTTCCTCTTATTCCATATTTAAAGTTTGTTCTGCTCTTCATGTCACTGAACTGAAAAAGCCACCAGCAGAGTCTCCTCTCTTGGCCATCCATTGTCCTTTCCAGAGAGAACCTCTGAAGTCTCTACCTTTGATTATATTCTCAAAAAACAGAAGTGTCCCATTCCAGAGGTCCTCTGGCAAGTAAGCATGACTATAATTCAAATTTATTTGTTAAACTCACTCCCAAAGTCAGGAACACAAGTGACCCCCTTGCTCACTTTGCAGGTAACCTCTGAGTGCCAGGTGACATGTCAGCGTTGGTGACAGGCGGCACCAGGCACAGTAACTGATGCTCACCATGGTAATAGGCTGAGACTGGCTAAAAAATGACACCGAGCAGCAGAGGGTTGAAACCTGAAAAAGGATTGAAAACCTGCCTCTTTTTACAGTGTCCCTATAAGGTAAGCACCTCGCCTGCACTTCCTTCTCCCTCTCAGACTACGAGCAGAAATTAAGACAGAAATAAGAAACGGCAACACAAAAGTCCACAGAATTCTCAGGAGACAACCACCAGCAACCTCAAAGGATTATTTAAGTGCCAGAAAGACTCAAGCTGAAGAATCCCAATTATGCCATTTTCTGAGAAGTGTTGGTAGCTTTTTGGGATTGTGTTTTGGTCCTTTTATTATTCAGCAAAAAGGAGGAAGCTGTGGAGCAAGGAGACGCTTATGGACTTTTTCAGGTGAACAAAGCAAAAAGTACTGTTACAGTAAGCAGCCAGCAACAGTAATAAAACAGCAATAATAAAATACATTTCTTTTCCTGATTCAGGTATTTGCAAAACCTGTGCACTGCAGTGTCAAATTTTGGGTTGATTAACAAAGCTGCATTTATCACCCAAACCAAAGGACACACCCAGTTGCAGTTGCTCCAACAGGAGTTTTCTGACCATCAGGCTCACCTGGCAGCAGAAGGCAGCCATGCCCACCCAAACTGCAGCAGGCTATCCACAGCATCCCTACCAACCATTCCCCAGGAACATTTCCTGACTTTCAAGCCCCTAACCATAGGTAACCCCCAGTGTGGTAGTGAACATCCCAGTTCTCTTTCCTTAACACCGGAGGCCAGGGAGGGAAGGCTGTGAGCCTAAATGCATGTCATTCATAAAAAAAAAACAGGGAAAAAGCCCAGACTAGGCCAGCAGCAGAGCAGTGCCACAGGATGGAGCAGTTCAGGAGGGAGGCACCCCACAGATGGTCACTTGGCCCTTGACCCTGGGCCCCTCCTGTTCTCCCTGACTGCAGCTCGCTCCCTGCAGCCGGCTTCACCCACCTGGAGAGGTGATGCAATTCTTGCACAGAGTTGTTCACTTCTCCAGGGATGTTTGTTGTTAGACATTTCCACATGGACAAATTAGCTGCAGCTCATTACCCTGCTGTCTGCTCTGCTGAGCTAATTGCTACATCCCGGGCTCGGAGAGCCGAGGGAGCCTCCTATAAAATACACCCTCCTCACACTGCTCTTTTATGCACCCCCCCAACACCAGGCTGCAAAGCTGAGCTGCACTTGCTGGAATAACACTGTACCCATTTATAGCATATTCAAAATTGGATTGTTTTGTTTTTCTAGCAGCATCAAAAGCTACACAGCACAGCAGCAGTTTCCTATTTTTGCATCCTTAAGTGAGTGAGGAGTGAAAAGAGAAATACAGTTCAAAAAAACATTTGTCATGCAACCCAAAATATTGAAAACTATTCAGGTCAAAGAGGTTCCTGACTGCAATACTTTTAATTATGTAACCACCTCAAAAAAGCTCTTCTGAAGTAGCCAAGGTGATTGCCTGGAGCTGGGCTGTCTTTCTGTGGCTTTCCCACATAAATGCTAGAAGTTACACTAGTGATCCATACAGAAGGAAAATTCCTCCATGAGACACCTCCTACCCTTCCTTCTGTGAACATTCCTTACAAGAGAGAAATTTATGCCTGTGCTTAGCAGACAAACCCACTCTGTGTTAAAAAGGCCACTCCACATTTACTTTATTTCTGAAATCTTGGAAAGCATGCTAGGATCCCTGTTCCAGTGATCCCACACTCTCTCTGATAAAGAGGTCGCCACTCTCTGCCCTGGAAATACAGGAACAGGAATAAGGTTCCTGCTGCCCATCAACACCTTGCTCCAAGGCACTGCCAGTTAACACCTCATCCAGTTCCACAGCTAAGGAAAGCAGGCGGGAAGGACACACACAGAGCAGCCAACCTGTGGTCAAGTGTGCCACCAAGAGGCAAATGCAGCCACAAGAGTGGGGAGCAAGAACAAAGAGCAGCAGCAGCCCGCAAAACATCCAGGGAAACCATGGAGGGATTGCAGTGTGGGGCTGCAAAATATCCAGGGAAACCATTGGAGGGACGGGCAGTGTGGGGGATACAAAATACCTGCAGAACCCTGGAGTGATGGGCAGCTGCAGCAGGACTTGTAGGATTTTCCAGGAGAAAACCCCTGTCTCTCTCTTCTTATCTATTTAAAAGGAGTGTTTTCCAAATGTTCTAACTTTTCAGGAGGGAAACCAAGGGGCAAGAATCTGGTAACAGTTCCTTCTTTCCTTCTATCATCTCAGAAACAATCAAACCTGTCTGATTTCCTAAAGGCACAATCAGTAACTCCCAGAATTTCCTGAGCGGTCCCTGTGCCCTTTGTTGCCAACTCCAGCAGAGCTGCAGCCCTTGCTCTCATTCCTACACCTATAAAAACATGCAATTGCTCTTAGACAGTCTTTATTTTGCCCAAAGAATATTTCTTAAGAGTTTCCATGAGCACTGAGCTGCTTCTGTGAGACAACCATCATTTAACAGCCCAACTAAGCCCCTCTCTCACCTCTCACTGAACGCTTTATTTCTGAGGACAGGGAGACCTGGAACAACAGCTGTGCCCACAGCAGCAGTAGATTTTGGAGCATCTCCTGCTGCCCTGGCATGGCTCAGCAGTGGCACAGGAAGCAGAGCTCATACCTGGTCCTGGCTGGTGAGCCCCAGGCGCATGACGAAGTAGAAGTGCACCAGGAAGTCCGAGTTGGGCAGCAGGTCCTGGCGCCGGCTCATCATGGCGCAGAGCAGCCGGAACGCATGCAGCTTGCCCTCCTTGTACTCGCTGGGCAGCATGGCTGCCTGCAACAGCAACAAAGCCTGCATCACTCCTTGCCTCCCCCACCAGCCAGTCCATGCAATGTGTGCCCAGCAGCCCTCCCACAAAGCATTTCCTCAGCTCCAAAGAGCCTTGGGAGGCCAAGCGGTGTCTTGGCCAGCAGTGATGGTGGAAGTTAAAAATAAGGCAACTAAAGGCACACCCGTTCAGCTCTGATATAGAAGAAAATACTCCTGTGTGAGAACTTCAGAACTGACCTTGAACAGCCATGATGCAAATATCCTGAGAGGAGGGATCAGGACGGGAGGAGAGGGAGTTGACTGATTGTCAACGCTGATAGCGAGGTTGTCCCGGATCTGACAGTTTTTAAAGAACAGCATTAGTAAAACCAGTATCTTTTTTTAATGCTCTTTTTTTTTGCATGATTATGTTTTACTTTTACTTTATTTCCATTCAGATACTACACCTGGGGCTGTACAGAGCTCCCACTTCAGCCAAAGCCACCAGGAAAGCTTGGTCTATGCTGGTGCTCCCTCCCAAAGCAAACATTGCCAGTCTGAGTCACACTGTGGGCCTTTACACAAATACCAATGTCTATACTACTTTTTTCTTTGCTACTTTTCCTCATCCCATTTAAATTCTCTTGTCATTGGACAGGATTCTCTGATGGAAACCAAACAAGACAAAGCTTCCTTTACAGCAGAGCCCTCGCATGCCATGCTTATGCTCCAGGTGCTAACACTAAATCCTGTTTAATAATCATTTCCACAACAAAAGAAATGTGTCATTATCATTAGCTGTAAGTACCACATACCTTTGCAAGTTTAAACCACAGCTCATAAAGGTAGCCAAAAACTTTTGCATGGATTTTAGGTGACTGTATGTTGTTCACATCTCCAAGAATTCCCAGTATTCTCCTCCATAGCACAGCAGCAGAATCAGGATGCCAACCAATAAGGTTTCCACCAGCAATTATACTGCAATCATCAGCCAGGAACTCACTGCTGTCTGTAAATTTAAAGTGTTCCATTTCCACATTAGAAATGCAGCCTAAGCATGAACTTGGTCAACAAAATCTGGTCATTACTCCTCCCAACCATCTTCCATCTCACAAGAATTCTCTCACCCCAAATCTCTCTCTTGTTGCTGGAGCTGCTTTCAAAGAAAAACACAGCAGCAAACGTAGGCAAAGGGGCTCGCAGGTGACAGCACCACAGGGCACAGCACTGCCACACCACACTGTCCCCACCCCAGAGGGCTTTTCAGCAGGGAGGCAAATGCAGCTAAAGCAACATTCAGGTACCTGAGGGATGTATTCAATCAATAACTGGCTCTTACAGGTAATACTTCTATATTTATAAAAGTCCTTTTTTTTTTTTTAGGATCACCCAGTGCAGCAAGACCTGGCAATGCAACTGGACAAAGGGATAAAAACCACAGCTGAAGTGTCTTGAGGAATGTGCTCAGGCATCACCACTGATGCAGAGCAGCTCCTGAGAGAGCAGAGCTTGGAGAAGGCTGTCAGGGTAATAGGATTTATGCTCTTAAACAGTACAAATCCACACTGAAATGCACATTTTAATGACAACAGCTGGTAGCTGCTCTCCTGTCACAGGCATCAGCACAGCCATGCTGCTCCAGGCATACCTGCAGCAAAAAAGGCATGGAAGGAAGTTGCAGGAAACCTCTACACAGGCAGAAGGAAATAACTCATGTCCTCTGAGGACTCAAGGAGGGTTAGTGAAATAAAAGGCATTTTAGATGCTTTTATGTTTGAATATATTTAAAAAACAACTTTGGGGATTTTTCCTCCCTTTTGTTTGGTAGCATTACAAAGACCCAAAGTGCTAAACCACATGTTATTTATTCAGCACATTGGAATGACCTCCTACAGATCTGTGCTCAGGGAAGTGGCACCTCTGCTGCTCACTGGCAGCGTCAGTGCTGTTCTGCCTTACCCTATCAGGTTTCCACAGCAGAGCAAGCTGTGACTTGGCTGAGGCAGGAATGCAGTCAAGGGCACTTAGGCTCTGCTGGGCAATGACACATCTGTTACCATCTTCTCCTTTCACTCCACATTACCTGCCAGGTTGCTACATGTGGTTCTTTCTCTTTGTACCCCCAAAGGAGCAATTCTTGCATCACACCAACAGTGAATTTATCACACACGATCGTTCTTACCACGGGCAGTATTACCTTTTTGTACAGCAGCAGTCCCAGTTGGACTAGGGTGTGCTGGTTCATTAAAGCCCAGATATTTCAAAGGAAAAGCCAGCATGAAAAAGTACCCTTGAAATTGTGTATCCATTAGGAAGGCAGCCTGTAAGACATCCCTACATTACTGCATTAAGCTCCTGACCTAATATCTGACTCGCACTACCAGATGAAGGGTACCTTTACAAATGGCAAAGACTTCTTTCCTATCAGTCAAAAAATATAGTAAGACATTTCCTCAGACCACGCTGCTATGAAACAAAACCTGTTCACTTGAAACATATATTAATGTGCTAATGGGCAGGCCCGTGAGTCCCCAGCTACCACAGCCTGGCTGGGCACTCAGTGTAAGAAGCCCAGTTATTTTCAGCTGGGTGGGCAGTGGCTTTCTGGATCATCATTTACTGGCAAATCATTGGATCATTTGGAAACCAAACTCCCTCCCCTCTGAGCAAGCACAATGAAGGGTCCTTGGTGCCCTGTGCCATATAAGGCAAGAGAGGGGCATAAGCTCCTCTTTAGAGGACACAGTCTCAAGCTACAACACGGAAGGTATAGGTTGGATATTAGGAAGAAATTTTTCACCAAAAGAATAATAAAGTACTGGAATGCTCTTCCCAGGGAGGTGGTAGAATCACCATCTCTGGATGTGTTTAAAAAAAGACGGGACATGGCACTTGGTGCTATAGTCTGGTTGAGGTGTTAGGGCATGGGGTGGACTCGATGACCTTAGAGAGGTTGCTTCCAACCACATTATTCTGTGATCCTGTGGGGCACAGTGTGAGCTCACACACCCTGTGGGGCTCATGGTACCTGTGAGGTTGGCGGGCTCCTGCGAGGGGCTGAGCTGGAGCCAGCGCGGTGCCGCAGGATCCCCGCCCGCTCCCGCGGCCGATCCAGCCTCGGGCTCGTCCTCAGCCGCCTGCCAGGCCACCAGGGCGATGTCCACGTCAGCTCCACAGCCCAGGGACGTGTCACTGCTCACGCTCTCACCTGCAAACAGCACAGTGCTGCTCACACCTGCAGCAGCAGAGCGCCCCAGAGAAGCGTCTCGGCTGGCTGCAGCAAAATCACAGCAGATTTCAGGTGCTGCCTTTGGCAAAAACACTCTCAGGGCACTCACTTTTCTCCCTCTCTCTGTAATACCCATGAGATTGCTGCAAGTCTGCTTTCAGATCCAACTCAGCTGTACTGCTGCTCCTCTGCATTAGCACCTGCAGGGAAAGAATCCATCTCAGCTTATACGGCTCTGAGCACTACACCACACTTCAGCAAATTTCACACCCACGCAGTCATTAGACATTAACCACAACCCGGTCAAGACATTCTCATGAATATTCAGAGTACCCAAGTGCTTGTCAGTGTCCTTAGGAAAACATCAGGCCTTTCATTTCACTCTTTATCCTCCCTTTCATGACCTCAGTTTTCACATCAACAAGCAGGATTTTTTTTTACCTATGTTTTTCAAACACATCTGAAATAATTTATTAAGGTATAAAAAAAAAATCTTTCAGCCTTCGTATTTCACAGAGATGATCAGGCTAAGTCATTTATTGTTTCAAGTGTTCAGTCAAAAGTTGCCATTAAAAATGTATGAAGTTTGCCTGTGCTGATGTCAACTCACACTAACATCTGCCATGCATGGCTGGTGATAGGAGCTGTGCTGAACAGAAGCATTTTCATCAGTGCTTTAAACCATCAAACATTTATTCCAGTGTACTGTAGCTCTGTAACAGCCATGAATTATTTATCTTTTAAAAGTTACAAACTTCTTGTTGATATTTCAAAAAAAAAAAAAAAAAGACCAAAGCCTTGTGTAAGACTAGAGCAGAGATACAACCGCAGAAGCAGCTGATGAGATCAGGAGACACAAACTGATCACACCCAGCAGGACAATAACCTGCTACAGGGCTCACTTCCAGATGCCACACCAGAAATGGGATTAATCACTTTTCACACTTTCACCTCCTAGAGTTTCTGAATGCTAAAAGGCTTCTGATTAAAAAGAAAACACTACTAGGATCTCCACAGACATTACTTTTGGGTTTGCCTTACTTGCTCGGCTTCATGCTCCTTTACATATCCCTTATTTTCCTGAACTGATTTGGAGTCTGAAGTTGAATTTCCAGCCTTTTTACCTAGAAGTTTCAGAAAGGAAACAAGAACTATAAACATTTGCAGGACCAAAACACACAAGAGGTCTCATGTAAATTTTAGCTATGTTTACACATCTCATATTTACAGTTAAGGGCCATACAACACTTAAATGAGATACAAGAAGCTTTGAAAGATCCTTCAGAAGCATAACATACTTACAGGAGAGGAAGTGAACTCCAACTGCAGCTTGAATACACAAAATTCAAATGCAAGTCAGGTGAAAAGTCAAAGAGCTACATACAAAGTGCATACACATTCCAGGTTTTATTTTTTGCCTCCCTGCTTTACAAAAGATCACATCCTCCACTGGCAGTTTCTAACTTCTTTAAAAAAGTTCTTTCAACAGCTTACCAACTAAGCAGTGACTAAGAAAATGAGCTAAAAGCATATTTTAGAGGAGAGCTGGAAAACAAAGTAACTAAGAGCAGCATTTGTGAGGCTGAACTAGTCTCAAATCTTTTCCTTAAAAAACACAGTATTGCTGCACTTTATTAGAATTACCTTGAAAAAAGTCAGATGGAATCTGATCTGCAATATCTGAAGTGCTGCTGCTTCGAGTTAGCTGCTGCTCTTGGTCTAGAAATGGGCCTGCAGCTTCTGTTCCTTCTGAGTTTTCCAGCTGTTGAGATTCTTCAACTTCTGTTGATTTAATTACAACACAAAATATTTGCAGGAGCTCAGATGTACATCTATGAACTCCTCACTTAAGCTCTATGAAAAACCAACCCTTGCAAATATTTAAAATTCCCAAGATAAAATTTACAAGTTACAACTTAAGTTCTCTAAAATAACCTTAGAAAAACTGTAAAGTCTAGAGATGCATGAGCAGCATAAAAGGTCTAGAAAAGGAGAGAAGTGATTTTGGGAGTTAACACAGAGGAGCAGGTCCCATGAACAAAGCTGCGTTTTCAGTGCTGGAGACCCCAACTGGGCCCTGTTCATTCTCAAGACAGAAAGAGCAGAGGCAACAGAACTCCCTTAAATGCAGTGTGGGGAGAAGCTGGCTGTGCTCCCTGAGTGCTTCCAGAAAGAGGGGAAGGGAGGAGGAATAAAGAAAGACAAAAGCTTAGAGTAAAAAAAGCTCTGAGCTACAAATAACTTGGGTTTAGCTTGTGAGGACAAACCCAACTAGGCAGCTTTTGGTTTGGCTGTAAGTGCAAATGAGAAACAAAAGGAGGAGAGAGAGGCATGAAAATTTCCAAGAGAAAATAAACTGACATGCTGGGGAAAGAGTAACAGGAACTCTCGAGATTGCAGAGCAACACAGTGCTTTGAGAAATTAATTTCTCTTAGCATTTGGGAAAAAAAAAAAAAAAACAAAAAATCTAGTAACACTCCAGTGTTTCCATCCAGCCGTGTGGACGTTTAATTATTGCTTTACTACTTAATAAACACTGTAGGCATTTCAGAAAGTTATCTCAGGAGGCACGTGCACAAAAATGAACATTTCTGGTATTGACTGACTTCAGCTGGCATTCAATGTCTTACAGAAAGCAATAAAATAAAACATTCAATGCAATTCACCAACTGGAACAATTTCAGTGTTCCCCCCAAAATAACTTGAGATGAAAACACACCAAAGATGTTTCACTGAGCAGGAATCCCCACAGAGACATAAAGCACCATGTACAGAACTCTCCTTTCTCTTGCTACTGCAGGTAATGAGTCTGGGCAGGACTCAGGAGTCACAAATCCCTCCCAGGAAGCAAAACATGGGAATTTTTACTTTAGTTACTAGGCAATATAGATCTAATTGCAATTGATGGCAGTCTTTAATACCAACATGAACAAAAATTGCTTTGCTCGCAGTGCTGCAAACATTCTGAGAAGAACCAACCGGACAGAAAGGGAACAGACAGAGAGCAGTTTAAAAATATAAAGAACATTGATATCAAAGATGACTTTAAAGTACAGTACCTGACAGTCTGTGAGAGCAAGAAGTGTAAGAGATACCAGGGAAGAGAGAGCTCACAGTGTGAAGCAGAAGAGGTACACTTTTAGTGGCTGGCAAAGCCTCATAAAGATGGACACAGTTGCTGATAGACTGGCTTCGCTTAGCTTACAGGAAAAAATAGAGCAATAATTATATCAGGAACACAGTGAAATATTGCAGTTCTGAGTGTCACAACACAACAAAACCCAGAGTTTTGGGATAAAGCTTTTCAACAGTAAGCCCAGGGGCTTCTCCCCTGAGATGTAAGTTAATATTGTGCAACACTCTCTCACTGAAAGGCTAATAATGAGGGATTTCTGATCCACAGCAACTGTGGAAGTGCCTTTTATTTGAACACACACAAACAAGAAAAGCCATGGATCAACACTTCCAGGTTCTCCCTACTGCTCCAGCCGGATGTCAAAGGGGAAAATGCTGCAGCACTAGAGAGAACCCTTCAGTGGAGCACCAACAGGGACCCACTGAATTTAGAAACAAAACTCAGACTGAACTGACTTTACTGCCAAAGCACTCAGTGATCCAGGCTGGAGGCCATGGCTCAGCCATGGAGCCACAAACCACTCTGAGTGTTCTCCCTCCTTCCAGCTCTCCTGGTAAGGAACTGGGGAGGGAGCTGTGCAGCCCAGCAGCTCCTGCTCAAAGCAGGGGGCTTCCACAGGATTCTGCCCCAGCAAAGCAGCTCATGGAAACATGATGACATGATATAATGAAAGGCCAGGTTCAGGCTGCTGAAATGCTTGAACAAACCAAGATCTGTTCCATGTCTGGGATCTCAGTCATTACTCCAACATTCCCCACCCCAGTGTCCCTCCTGCTTTCCTCTTTCCAGAAGTAAATATGAGAGGAAAACTTCATCATGCCAAGAAAAAGAGAGCACATAAAACAACGATCAAAGGATAATATTATTTATTAAATACATGGTCTACCTTGTGCTCCCAGGAAAGAGTCGTACCAATATCTGCTATCTGCCTGACAGTAATAAATGCTCTCTAAGGAACCGATAAAAATAGCCATTTTTATAGTACCTCTAGAAAAACCCCTAAAGCGAACAAGTTTAGCTCACAACTCAACATCCTGCAACTAAGAGCTTACACAGAGAATCTCCCCAAATACTTTGTGATTCACACTGGCCAAGACATCCCGACACGGACGTGCAACCTCTCAGTTGGGGCAGTTAATTATTGAGTTGCTTTTGGCGGCAGCCACCCCTCAGAGGCAGATTTAAAAGCTGAGTGTGACTGAGTGCCTGGGTACCAAAGCACTCAGCTGAGGTCTAACCTGTGGCTCTCTGACGGACAATGTTTCTTGCTTTCTCCACTCCTGGGGCCCCGGACGTTGTGGCACTCCTGAATCTCATCGGCTCCACAACTTCAGGGTGACTTTTCCAGCTTAAGGAAAAAGATCTTCCTACTACAGCTGTCTTCTGAGGCTCTAAAACACCACCTTAGGACAAAGAACACAAAATTTTCTGGCACTGGATGCTTTGGCATGTATTTCTGCTGAAGTACTAATAGACTCAGACATGGCAAATATTAATACTTTAAACAACACAGGTTAACTTTTACTATTAATCAAAACCAAGTGGCAATTCAAACTATGTGCATCGATCTCAAGGTGGCATGCAAATGCAGCTAAAATACTGCCAATTAGAAACTTTACTAAAAATATGCAGGAAGGAATTTTTACAGAGTTGCCAGTGCCAGCCAACAGCACAGGAAATCACATTTAATCTCCGCCATCCAAAAAACCCTGAGTGTAGGTGCAGACCCCATCCTGCCCTCAACTACCTCTCCTCCCCAGTGAAGGATGGCAACACACAAATCCCAAGTGCTTCACATTTGGTTAAACAGGTTCTTACACCAGATTAAGCAGTGTTTAACATTAATTTTTTAGAATAAGCTTCAATATTTAACCGTTTTGATACAAAAAAGCACCGAAGCACAAAGACGAACCTTTGCCTCTCTGCTTTTTTTCCTTCTGCTCACTGAGCTTGTCCAGGGGCAGGTTTGTCATCTCCACACCATACACAGTCCTGGCCAGCACTGCTGTCAGGGAGTCCATGATGTTGGCCCACTCGTTGATGAGCTCCTCCCAGTCCGTCAGGGAGGACAGGACACTGAGCAGCTCATCCCACAGCTCCCGGGAGATGTAAACACTCAGGTTGGCTCTGATCCAAGCCACAATGAGGGTCTGAGGGAAAGAGACGCCAGTGGCACCTCAGGCAGGGCTGACAAGATGAGTGCAGCACACCAAGCCCAACCCACAACTCTGACCTGCACATCAGCACAGGCTCTTGGTGAGGCACAACTGATGTGCAGCACTATTTTCCCTCAAAGAACACTCCCAGAAATAATGGGGAAAGTTATTGATGAAGTAAATTACATTTAAAAAAATCAGGCTAAATGTTGTCCGAACAACAAACTGAAATAAAACACTCTGTAATAACAGCAGAATGAGTGGCTGTCCTGCATCCACAGAACAACTGAGCCCTGGAGCAGCACTACACACCCAGTTACACTGCCCAGGCTGGAAGTATAGTAGGAAGCATAAATGTCTCTTTCACTCAGTGTGACTCAGTTTTGACTGGCCAGCTGGACTTTTAAGAAAACAGTTACTTGATTCTTACACTTTGGAGATGCTCACTGAAAATATCCCATCTGTGCTACCACAGTTTGTAACAGAGCCCTGAAGAACAGAGCAAACCCAGCTCTCCCTTTGTAACAGTTTACAAAATAATTACTAGCAAAACTAGAAACCCCTCCTTCGCAGTAATACAAGCAGGCTTCATAAAACTCAACTAAAACTGTGGGCAGTGTGACAGAGCAAACCACCCAGCCCCACTCACTCGGAACAGCAGCCCTGCCATGCTCTGAGCAAACATGTCCTTTGGCTGGTTCTCCTTTGGCTTCTGCATCACAGCTTCTGTTATTCTGAGGAGTATCTGCAGCATCTGTTCCCTGAGTCCAAAACAAAATATTGTGTCTCATTAGCTGTACCTGCTTATTAATCCTGCAGCAAAGCCTTACTCATTGAAAATACAGTCACACTTTGGACTTCACAGATCATTCGTAAAATAGCTTGGTTGGTTGTGGACTGTAACAACTTTTTCTCTTAAATGATGGTATGTTAACCTTACCATGTCTTTCTGTTCATGGACAGCTCCATTATCATGCGCCTGAAGATGCTGAGAACAGCTTTGCAGGCATCCACCTGCTCCTTCAGCAGCAAAGGGACCTCAGTGCACGGCTCCAGCAGGAAAACGTTTGCCGAGTTTGTCAGGAATACCTGGCGTTGACAGTCCATTTTCACAGTGTTAGAAATGAAAACAGGCAAGACTTACAACAAAATACCTGTGCTCCTTCAGTTAAACCTTCCCCTTTCCTCAGAGGAAGTTTCGTGTTTTACCCATCACTTTATTTTTCTGTTATTCCAGCAAGGAGCCAGGTGGCTCCCATCACACACCCACCAAGGCTCAGTATGTGGTTTGTGGGTGTCTCCTCTGCTTAGGCAGGCAAGAGGACATTCCTCCAGCCACTCATTTCCTGCCATCATATGCTTACACAGCCACCAGTATTTTCAATAAATCAAGCTCAGAAAAAGTAAATGCATGGTTCTGATTAATTCCTAGTACTCACAGGAGGAAAAAAAAATACCTTTCTGTGTCAAAATACAGATCTCTGGCCTTAAGACATGGTCATGTGGTTTAATATACATGTTTCAGAGTGACATACGAAATCCAAATTGTGTCTTACAGAACCAGTCAAGCCCTGGTAGTTCTTTCCCTCCATCTCAGAGATTGCAATGGAACTTGCAGTAAAAGTTCTGTGGCCAGGCAGGTCACAGCCCCTCGTGTCCCCCTCCCACCCAGCTCACCTGAAGTGCAGCCTGAGCTCCAGCCTTCACATCCCTGTCCTCATCCTCCAGCACGCAGCCCCTGCTGACGGCGCTGGTGAAGGAGTAGGTCCTGCCCCAGCTGGAGGAGCGCTTGTGCCCGCAGGGCTCCGAGGAGAGCTGCCAAACACAGCCTGGTCAGAGGCAGGGCACAAAGGAACACACCACAACTCAAACAAAACCATCCCTGAGGTCAGCAGCAAAAGCAGGGGGACTGGCGTGGCACACACTCATTTTGACAGGGAATTCCTGGCTATTATTTCTTCATTTCCACACATGGAAGGCTCATAAAAGTTTTAGAAGGTATGTTACTTAAAATATTTTTCACCCCTTTTCATAGTCACTGATTGTAGTAATACGTGGATTTAAGTCTGGCAAAACTATAAATTCTCTACAAAACAAAGTAAAAACCTTGTAATTCTCACTGTTTTACAAATCAAACTTCTTACTCAGTAATAAAAAACTTTCCTTTAAACAGTGTCACAGTGTCAACACTGTCAAAGAACTTTTACTGATGGTTCAAAACAGGATATTAAAAGATGATGCACAGGAACTGGATCTACAGGTAAATTTTCTAGATTAAGGTGTCCACTTACAATATACAGAAATTAATACATATTGTCATGTTTTTAAGCACCACCAAAATTAAATAGTTCTCCATGCCTTAGGCCAGCAGACAGTCAATTTTAGCACTGCAAAACCCATTAGTGTTTCTTCCATGAAGTTCCTGCTGCCATATTTACACATGGAGGGAATAACCCCAAATGATGTTTTTCAAACCAGCTGCAACCCTCTCCCCGCATTTTAAGTGCTACTCAGTAACTATTCCAACTGTGAGTCCTTAACTAAAAGCATTTTTAACCCCTATTTTTCCCACACTTTAAACTGTTACTCCTCTACAGGGTGAGGTGAAAAGCCCCATATTGCAGCGGACAAAGTAAGGAACAGGGATACCATACATGTTTACCGTCTGTTTGCACTGAGGAGTCTTCCAAGGGAGCAACAGCATCCTGGCTGTCCTCCTTCTTGTCTGGCTCCTCCATGAACACAGGTTTCTCCTGCAGTATCCACTTCTGGTACACTTTCACCACCTTCCGTGTTGCAGATATATCAGAAGGTGGCAACAAAAAAGCCTGAAAAGGAAAGTTGACAGATTTCACTCCACAAGGACACAGATGTGATGCATACAGATACACACACCACCACCCACACTGCCACTTTAAGCAACAAGCTTCAGTTCCCTCAACAATTCCACAATCTGGTTGTTAAACTAGACCTAGGAAGAAGCCCAACCTCAAAGGCTGCTGCTGTGACCAGTGGGGTATTTGCTGGTGAGTGAGGAATTGATGAATCTGACTCCATGTTCTTAGAAGGCTATTCTATTCTATTATAGAATGCTATACTAAAACTATACTAAAGAATAGAGAAAAGATACAGACAGAAGGCTACAAAGAATGATAATGAAAACTTGTGACTGCTTCCAGAGTCCCGACACAGCTGGACTGTGATAGGTCATAAAGTTAAAACAATTCACATGAAACCAACCAAACAATGACCAGTTGGTAAAGAATCTCCAGACCACACTGCAAAGCAGCAAGCACAGGAGAAGCAATCAGATAATTATTGTTTTCATTTCTCTCTGAGAAATGAAGAGAGAGAATCCCAGGCGAAGAATCCTGAGCAAAGAGGATTTTCCAGAAAACATGACAGTGACAGGCCAGCAAGTTTTGTGACAGACCAGGTTAGCCCAGCACCAGCCCCCCAGGGTTTGTCTCACACAGAAACAAGGAGCAGGGCAGCGAGCGGCCGCGGGCAGACCTGTCGGAACACCTCGTTGACGAAGTTGACGTATCCGCGCGTGGAGAGCAGGATGCCCTGCACCATCTCGTAGACCCCACGGTGCTGCTCCTCCACGCTGCACAGGCTGCAGCTGCTGAGCCTCCTGTCCGACAGGCTGCTGCTGCTGCTGCCCGAGTGGCCGCGCTCCTGCTCGCCCGCCGGCACCGCCGCGCCCGCCTCCAGCTCCGCGCTCTTCTCCTGGCCCGCGGCGACGGTCTGCAGGCACAGCACAGGATCACAGACTTGGAAGAGACCTCCAAGATCGAGTCCAACCTATGCCCTAACACCTCAACTAGACTACAGCACCAAGTGCCGTGTCCTGTCTTTTTTTAAACACATCCAGAGATGGTGATTCTACCACCTCCCTGGGAAGAGCATTGCAACACTTTGTTATTCTTTTGGTGAAAAACTTTTTCCTAATATCCAACTTATACCTTCCCTGATGTAGCTTGAGACTGTGTCCTCTGGTTCTGTCAGAAACCAACCCCCACCTGTCTACAACCTCCCTTCAGGAAGTTGTAGGGAGCAATAAGGTCAACTCTAAGCCTCCTTTTCTCCAGGCTAAGCAGCCCCAGCTCCCTCAAACGTTCCTCATAGGGTTTGTGTTCCAAGCCCCTCACCAGCCTTGCTGCCCTCCTCTGGATGGGCTCAAGCATCTCAACATCCTTCCTAAACTGAGGGGCCAGAACTGGACACAGCCCTCAAGGTGTGGTCTCAGCAGAGCCGAGTACAGGGGCAGAATGACCTCCCTGCTCCTGCTGGCCACACCATTCCTGATGCAGGCCAGGAGCCACTGGCCTTCTTGGCCACCAAGGCACACTGCTGGCTCATGTTCAATCAGCTGTCAACCAGCACCCTCAGGTCCCTTTCTGCCTGAACACTGTCCAGCCACACTGTCCCCAGCTTGTAACGTTGTAGGGGATGTTTGTGGCCAAAAATGGGATTTTTGTCACCCCCTGCAGCAGCACCCACCACACTCTGGGATCCTCACAGAGAGCTCGGGATAGCCTGTCTGGCACAACACTGAGGCACGAGAGACTTCAATCTGCTGCTCCATCCAAGAAGGAATTTGGTCTTTGTCCAACAAACTGGACACTTCCTCACAGCACACAACAACTGAGTTGTCCATGCCACGCTAAGAGAGTAAAGGAAGGCACAGTGGAAAGGAATCCCCAAGTCCCTTTATCTTGGAGTAAAGATGGATTGTAGCACTGCACATTCTAAGGCCCAACACCTTTTTGCCACGTTTTGCTCTGGCACTGCTTGTGTCTTGCAGCCTCTCAAACTATAGGAATGCGCTCTCTATTGACAAAGTGACAAAACTATCTTTTGTTTTCTCAAAAAGGAAAGAAGCTCAGAAGTTTCTCTCTTCAATTGAGTGAAAAAGACGCTTCATAAGACGTTGGAGACTTCGCTTCAAATTTAAGCGTAGCTAATTAGACAGAAGATAAAAAGCCCTGCTTGGGCAATTTACTAGAAAAAGAAGAAAACAAACTAATTGCTTTTGTGAGGTGTTTTACCAAGAGCAAGAACCTCTTGCACCTGGCTCAGTTATTTTGTTTGATATTTTGCCTTTTATGAAACCTTTTTTGTTTCTAACACTATAACAGAAGCCACCCTGCTGATTTTATGCCTCCAAAGGTAGCTGAACTATCTTAGGTGAGTAACAGACCTCCAAGAGCTTATGAAACCTGGCTCAAGAAGGCTATTATTACTTCAACCTGTGTTGCTTCTCTGCTGAGCCCACAGCTGACACTCATCTATGGTTCAAGACCAAATGTAAGCTGAGATTGATTCTAAATTCTTGACAGAGGAAGCTGGAGAGTCTCTCAAAAGCATCAACTTATAAAATTAATTGTGAGGCATCTAATGCCAGAGGAGTCTCAACCATGAGTTTATAAATGAAATATTTCTCTAATATCTCATTGTAAACAGCTGCTGTAACTGAGAGGAAAACAAAGCAGCCTTTGATGTCACTGGGAAATGGTCCATGGAACCACCAAGTATGACAGTTTACAGAGTAAATTCCGAAAGTCTAAATATAATACTGCTGAAGCTGGTAATGAAACAAGTTATGAGGGGAAAAAAAACCTTCTAGTGACCAAAGGGTTTTGCTTAGAGATTCACTCCTCCACCAAAGAAAAAGAAAATCAAATAAACAGCTACATCATTTATTCACTATGTGGTAGCATTTCTTTGTGCTTCAGCCATCAGTGCAGTGAGATCACCTGCAAGGATGGCACGCATGCAAGAACAGAGGTAAACTTTAAAGCCCACCTGAATAATTTTAGGGAGCATTTCTCCTCCATTTTTGGTATTCTGAACAGCAGTTAAATACTTCTTTTCAAGGAAGAAGGTAACAAGCCACTTGATAAAAACCACTCGAGCTGCCATGTAGGGGATTTTTGTGCAGTAGACGCTCTCATTGTTCCGTGTTGCAGTGACATACACCGGCCTCGGCCTGATATCAGGGATGTCTGGGGGAGGGACAAAAAGGAAGAGAGAAACAAAGTGGAATCTCAGTAATTGCTTCCCAACTCCAGCTAAGTGTACTGAACAGATCACCAAAAAAGTAACAGATGCAATGACTGACTGCTTTTATTTTATTAATGCTTGTATTCTATCCTAACTTTATCCCTCCTCAAGAGGAGTAACAGCACAGCTCGCTCCTGAGGTTATCACTTGTATCACTCAAAACAAAGGAAAGCAAAAGAGAAGGGCTGCAAAAAGAAGGGCAAAAGCTGAAACAAAGAACCAGCCCTGCTACAATGTAAGTTAGTTTTACACCAAACCAGGGAGAAAAAACCTCCTCATCCCACAGAGCTGTAGCCATACGCCAGCAGGTAACAGAGCCAAGAGCAGGCTCTGGCTTTTTCTCCTTCAAAGGCAAAACCCACTACTTACCCAGCACAGGTTTGTAGAGGTTGGTTAGCTTTGTAAAAGATGGGAACAAGTGAGGAAGATAGTATTTTCTGAACAAAGTAAAGAGAAATTTAAACCCAGTGTCTTGGTTCTCCTTGTTCTTCCACTCCAAGCTGGCAGCCTTTGTCAGAGAGTTAGAGAGAAACAAACAAAAAGCTTTAAGTTAATGTGTTATACTGACAGTTGTTTACCCCTGAACACAAAAAAACCAAGCAGCTACACTTTAGCAAGAAAAGAAAAAGCAGCACAGCCCCAAAACTACCTTTACAAACTGCAGTAAGAATGGAAAGTAGGAATAGAGCATCCCCCCAAAGCCAGAAAGCTCAGTGGAAGCCAGTGGATTTGAGTTGTTCTAACCAGAGGAGGAGAGCAACTGTCCTGTTCTGCTCCCAATAAATTTGCTTCTTACATTTTGACAAAGTCACTTTGAGCTCTGCTTTTATCACTAATATTTTCTTTGTCAGAATAAACACAAATAAACAAACACTGGAACCACTATACAATGGGATTTGTAGAGTGAGCAGGCTTATTTAGACCCCATGCAGGTAACAAGAGCATAAAAAGAAAAGTGACATTTTTGTCTTTAACTGAAGTGTTGTGAGACTCTGATATGTAAAACAAAGGGTGCTGTGGAGGAAGCTGATAATTTCATACAGCCACTTTTTAAAATAAAGCATTTATTCAAGATGACAAAACCCTTTCCAAATATTATTTTGGTCTTGCCTTTTCATACTAGAAAGTGTATCTCAAAGTATTTAATTATAATTTATCTCTTTTTAATAACAAGGCTCTTTCATGTTCATTGTCCACACAGCTTCCACTTTATTTCAAAATGTTGCTTAATTTGGACTTTTAAAATATATACATTATCTTAATTTATTTCCTGTACAGATTAATCTGATCTACTTCTAATTAAATTTTATGCACATGTTACTTGCATCCTTTTAAAAACATCACAGAAGCCATCTCTCTTTATCTCTTCCTCCAGTGGTCCTTTACATTCCTTTTCATCTAGGTATGTGTCCAAAGAGAACAAACTGAATCTTTACCCCACATCAATTTTCTAAATGCAACCACAAGCACATAAAACAGTCAGTTATTCTGCAAGTTTGGATAACATTCATTAACTCTTATCACAGAAGTGTGACAAACTGCTTATTTTCACCAAAAATGGCACGAGGAAATACCTTTGGCATGATTTTCCACTTAAAGAGTAAAAAATGTGCTGGGGAAGGGCAAACCCAGCTCCACACACATGTAGTGCAGGCTTAATTTCTACCACAAATACATCCTCCAAATATGAACAGTTTCAAACATCCATCCTCCTCACCTGAATTACCATATATTTTAGCAGGAGCTGGAGAAAATAGCAGGTCTGGTCTTCTGCAATCTTCTCTCCAGAGACAGCTGGCAAAAGCGGTGTTATTTCTTCTGGAAATATCTTGGCTAAAATCAAATATTTTAAGCATAGAATGCATTAAAATACTGAAATAAAAGCTATTTTCTCTAAAAGATTGATTTGAAAATACCCATTAGGGCAGCACCAAGCTGTGCAAGTCCAGCAGCTGCTCGGATGTCCGAAGTCCTGGCACATCCCAGCAAGCATGACACCAGATTCCCAGCAGCTTGGAGGGGCTGACACCAGCAGTGAGCCAACAAGGAGGAAACCTCCACACCTGCTTGAGGGGCAATAAAATGCTCCTGCTGCTGCTGTATCTGGATTAAAACCACCCCAAAGCCAAAGAGCAAACCCTCAGAGGGACAGGAGCGGGCGGCTCTAGAGCCACACCAGCCTAGCAGCTGGACACACACTGCGGCCAGCTCGGAATTCCAGGGGCAGCTGGCAGCACCCACTGTCCCTTCCTCCAGGAGAGGCAGCCCAGGAGAAGGCTGTGGCAGCACCTATTGTCCCTTCCTCCAGGAGGGAGACCTGGAGGTCCCCCTGGAAGATCTGGAGGTCCTAGGAGGATTTCACCCTATCATTGAAATTTCGCCTGATTGGTGGGAGGAATGATGAGGAGGACTCCACTGATATCAGAAGGCTAATTAATCACTTTATGATACTATAATTCTATACCATATTACACTACATCTAAACTGAAACTGAACAAGAACTCAACTGAACAAAACCTCCTGACAATCTGGACATGTGCTTGGCCCTGACAGGCCAAGGAAACATAACACCATCGCTCTGGGCGAACAACCTCCGTATCGCATTCCACTTTGGCACAACACAGGAGCAGCGGCAAAGAATTGTTTGGATCACTCTTTTCTCTGCTTCTCTCGCTGGTTCAGAGAACGAATCCCAGAGGAGAAGGGGAGAAGGGCTCACCGTCGGGCGCGGCCGGGGGGCTGACCAGGCTCTCCAGCGTGCAGGGCCCGCGCGAGGACGGCAGCGGGGGGAAGCCGGGCACCAGGCAGGCGAACATCAGGATCTGCTCCTCGCCACAGTTGGTCTGCAGGGCTTGCAGCCACAGCAGGAACAGGCGGATTCCTTCACACCTGAGCTGCAAGGGGGTGTGTTTGTGCAAAAAGGGCAGTGACACAGGTCTGTAAGTGCAGTAACACGGGTAAATAGCTCACAACAGGCAGGGCGACAGCTTCGTCCCAGCTAGGTGTTCCAAGGTCTTGCCATCATAGCAAGGGCATTCACATTATTAATATAATCCTAGCTCTAATGCCAGAGAAAGCTCGAAAAATTAGGTATTAAGCAATATCAATACCTAATTAAGCAATTAGGTATTAACCAAATTAGGTATTAAGCAATATCCTTCTCCAGGTAACTTTACAAAGGTCACGAGAGCAGCAAAATGACTGGAAACACACATTAAAAAAATCAAGGATCACAATAATAAAACTTAAGATTAAAAGGTGAGAAAGAAAAAATTACAAAGCCTAACAATCTGGGAAACACTGCTACTGGAAAGCTGCAAAGTAGCATACTTCACAGGAACTTAAGTGAAAAGAAATATGAAATCATCAACGCAATACCTTGAGAGAATTTCCAGTGTGCAAAAGCTTCTTCAGAATCGACCCTGGATTGGGAAAATTAAGTAGACATTATCAGACACGTCCCACCACAATGTTTTCAAATATATTTCATTAAATCCTACTTTAATTTATTCTGGGGCCACTGCACTGCGTTTTAAGACAACTAGGGGGAGGAAATCCCCAACTGAATCTAGGTACAATCACCACCACCCAAGATTAACTGTGATGAATCTTTCCTCTGGGCTTTCTTCAGAGGACCATGTCTCAAATTTTCATTAATAGTAAGATCTGTGAATTATACACATTCCTTAAACGGGATCCTTCCCATTTAAGGAATGTGTATAATGGCAAGATCTTGCCATTTCACAAGATTATATACAAATTATTAGCATATATAGGAAATCCACATGAATGCACATGAAATGTTAAGCAGAAGGAAATCACAAGGCAGAGGCATAAATAAATGCTCTGCCAAATTTTGTATATCACTTTTTGGACACAGATAAAAAATTCTGCCACTATGACCACTCAATAGAAGCATAAAGAATGTATCAGCTACAGAGCAACCAACTGGAACCAATTTGGTCTGGACTAGTGCAGCTGAACCGTTGTGAAGTGGCCAGGCAGATGCCTCCTCTTGTTTTTGTCAGTGCTGAGTGGAAATGTGACAACAGCCCTTCCCTTGACCTTTAACTTCCGCTCATTGTTCTTCTGCAAAAGCAATTCCTTGTTCTGATGACAAAAATGGCAGCTGGTCAGACAGCGCTGCAAACCAACCCCAACCAAAAAGCCCTACTAGGAAGGAATAGAACACCCCCATAAAATTTTAATAAGGAGCATAAAAACCCATTGATGCCACACTGGTGGCACTTGGAAGCAGAATTTGAAAAGCACTGACAAATCCAAGGCATTTGATTCAGAGGAAATGATCAAGTTCAACCACTTCACTGGACTTCAAGGTGTTCTGGCCACCCAAGGCTGCTCTCTGCCAGACTCCTCCTACTCCCTCCCTCCTTCCAAAAGATTCAATACTACCAGGGGATGGGGAAAGAACAGTCTTGGCCTGAGGAAGCCACCCATGAGTATCTTGTTGGTCATAGCCAAGGCCATATTCTAACAAGATGCTGGGAAAATCCTCCATTTCATGAGAATCTGGGAAAGACTGTTGGGGCCAAACTTGCACAAATACCATGTATCCATAACTCTACTCATATATTGCTCATTAAAAGAAAAACTGATCTGAAAACACTACTAAAAAGTCCAATTTTTTTTTTAAAACAATTTCTTCTTACCTATACTGCGAAAATGCCATCGATAAAAAATCCTTTCTGGTAGCAGCTGCAGTATTTTCTGCAGGAAACAAAACTAGTCAAATCTTCTGTAATAAAACTGGTTCATCAGGGATACAGAGAAACAGATGCACAACATACAAATGAGATGGGAATACATACAGAGTTTCTATTTAAACTACTGGCAGCATGGACTAGAGCTTGGCCGCGGGTGTGGCAGCAGCACAGCTCACCTACTGCTGCCTCACAAAGGTCTGGCAGTACACAGGGCTTCACACAGGCTCCACACAAAAAATGTCTCCAACTTACAACTTTTCAGCTATTGAAATAACGAGGAAGATATATTTAAACAGGAAACTAGTTTTGAACACATTTCCGTTTGCAAATCAAATGAAATTAAACAATGTTATAAGTGACTGACAGTCAGAGCTCCTTGCAATTATCAAACAAAATGACTGGCACGAGTTTCTGCACAACAAAGCACCTCTAAGTTCTCAGTAATACCACATGCAAGATGCAAATGGATGATAGGTCACCTAAGCAACAGTGACACGTTTGAGGGTGTTCTGCACACAGAAGCTCACAGGAAAAAACAAAGCATCACAGCCCAGAAAGCAGCTGGCACTGTGGGCCACGCCTGGGAGCTGGGTGACAGAGTCACAACCACTGCCAGAGCATGTGCTCGAGACATGGAGCAGGACAGACCTCTTGCTTTTGACAATAAAGGGCTTCAGAAATTATATTCAACACTCAGAACAGTCTTGTTGGACATGGAACATTCCTTTCTCCACAGCAGAGGATGGTAGTCATGACAAGTTCATGGACACAGGGAGCTAGACCTCAGGTCACAGACAGGCTGGTCCTCCTCCACACCTCCACCATAGCATGTGCTCCCCACACAGTAAATAGCATTTCTGAAAGGTTAACCAGAATAAAAATGCAAACCAGGCAGGTCCCTTCCATGTTCCTTGTACTTTGTTTCAGTGTCACCCCCAGCTCCCTCCCCAGCACACCGTGGCAGCAGGACCCCAGGAGCAGAGGGTCCAGAGGTCGAGCTCCCTGTCCGTGGGCAGCAGGAATGCTTGGGATGAAGGATCTGACTGGCTAAAAATGAGGCCATGACTCACACTGGGGCTTTACCTGTTAGTTAAGCACCAGGCTTCTGCCAATCAGATCGCAGGATCCATGGACAAAGAGTTATCGTTATCCATCTAAACATTAAAACACCGGCAGCCCACCACTCCTGCAGACTATTTCTGGCATTAATCATTACTCAACTTGGCACGGGGCAAAAAGGAGTCCTAAGCTAACCCAGGAGCACTCCTAACCCAGCCTGACCCAGGAGCTCTGTGTGGGAGCTGGGTCTGTGCCCAGGCTCACCACAAGCCGTGTGCCCGAGGTGTGTGAGGAGAAGCTCCAGGAAACAAAACCCTACAGCAAACCAGCAACAAAAACTGGGCTGGGCTCAGGTGTCACACTGCAGGAAGGAAGCTTCATACATTGGCACATTTATCATGGAAAACCAGACAAAAGCACAAGTATTTTGTTTCCATTGTTTTAGTCTGTCACACAGTTTCATCTACATTTGAACATGAAGTTCCCTTCCAGAAAGTTAGCTGTGATGAGGTCCGAGCTGCATAGGCTGGAAAAGTGGAAAGCTCCGTAACAAAGACGCATTTGAAAAAGAATTTGGTAACAATTTTCACATCCAAATCTCACAGAACTTTAGGTTGTATCCAGAGAAAAGCAGAAAAACAAATGCTGCTGCACAGTTCAACAACGAGCAGGAAAAACAAGCCTAAACTGCACAAAACTGGGGGGAGGGTCAGGGCAGAAAACAACAAGCTTACCATTCTGTTCTCTTTACAAAACACAGAATCCAACACCCTTGTCAGGTGACTGAACCAAAAACAATTCAAGGGTTCAAACCATCAGTAAGAGGACAGAAGTTCCTATCTGAGAAAAGCTCCCATATCCCAAAGTCTTTTCACACAGCAAAAAAAATGTGGGCACTTAAGTCACTTCCCTTGTGTTCTCCTTTTCAGTATCTCAAAACCAGGAAAACGGTAAGTATATGTACTTTGGGAAAATGCAAGGCTGTTCCTGATCATCTACATGGTCCTGCCCCACAGCAAGGCATTCTCAAAAAGCAACCTCATCCCCCTCTGGCACTGCAGACAGCACAGCTCTGCAGCAGAGCAAGGCCACCCTAAATGACACAAATGCAGAGCCCACCTCTGCTCCTGCAATGCAACAAGAAGTCACTCAGGTGCAAAGTCCACATCATTAAACATAAACTCTGAAGGTTACAAGCTAAGCCCCAGTCCCACCAGCACAGCTTCCAGCTGGTGATTTTTACCCTGAGCACTGCAGTCCCAGACTGAGGTGGTGCTGCAGCGTGACACGAGACTGCGCGAGTCATGAACCAGCTCCAGCTGTTCCCTTTGCAACTTCACATTTCCAGCAACATTTTGTACACCCTCCCCACCCCTGGTGCTCTGAAGAACATGCACTGCTATTGCTATGTGACAAATGAGAGTTTCTTCCCCTCCAGCCCAGGCTGTCAGCCACACCGCTGTGAATCCGAGCTGGCTATTGACATCTTGTTCCTGGTTTCACACTACACTAATAAGAAATATTTTAAGAAACCCCACAGTGCAAAATAATATTGCTTTTTCAGAAAACACATAGATCTATTTAATGCTTAGTGCTTTGCTGCATCTATATGGTAATCCATTATAACACACTTGAAATAGAAATTAGGTATTACAACTGATCAACACATCAGGGTATCTGTCAGTTCTTTTAACTGATTATCCATAGTTCTTTTTCGTATGGACTTCCTGCATGACTAGGAATAATGTTAAGTTTAAATCTTAGTTTACACAGGATGCTGCTTTTTGAAAGCTGTGTCTCTCTCTTTTATTGAAGCAAAACAAAAACCACCGAGGCTCATATTTCAACAGACTCCCTCTGACTTAACCAAAACTGCTATTTCTTTTTCAAAGCCTTTTGCTTTTGCCCCCCTGGTTGAATCCCACCGTGACTGGCAGTTCTGTGCCCATCACCTGCTGCAGGACCCAGGGCAGGCTGAGGCTGGGCCAAGCCTCACCTGGGATCCCAGAGGATGTTTCCCAGCCCCACAGCCATGGGGGGACAATGCTCTGCTGCTCTGGACATGCCAGGATGGTCTTGGATCAATGGCAGCCACCCCAAGGTGCCCTCACTGGGAAAACCCACCCCTGGAGGCAGAACCAGCGGCAGTGCCAGTGCCGAGCCTGCATCACATCCCCTCCAGGGGAATGGATTCACAATTTCCAGGAGTCAGTGGCAGGTGGATCTACTTCAATTCAAGAGCTCTCCCAGGCCTCTGTGCTCAAGGGCTGCTGGTGGTTTCAGGGTGTTCAACTACCAAAGCTTGCATGAATTTAGGAATTTTCCATCTCCTATTTGCAGGCTCAGACAAGCCAAGAGGCCAATGGAGTCAGTGTGCCTGCAGCAGCTCAAGCTCAATGAAGGGATACTCCATTTATTGCATTAATAAATTATTTACAGTTATTTGTTGAGGGAAAATGTCTGCCCAAAGCACACAGTGCACTTATCACTGCCCCTGGCATAACAACAAACAGAGAGATCTCTGAAGTAAAACATGTAACACATATAGCTAGAATTTACCACAGAATGCTGTAAGAATAGCAGCAATGTTATTGGAATTATGGCAGAACAAACTGTAAATGGTTCCAAAAGTGATCTTCTGTGTGCAGGAAAGTAGAGCTATAAGCACTTTTACTGCTGTAAACAAAAAAGCCCCTTTGTGACTCTACTGAGCCTGAGACCCAGCACTCACATCTGCACCAAGAAACCGCAAACTCCACACAAAACGTGGACTTGGAGAAGTTTTTCTACATCTGAAAAATTCTGAGCTTAAAACATTTGATCCAGTGAACTTGTCAGATCAGTGGAATGAATTTTATGACACCATCAGCATAACAGATGTGGCTGTTAACTAATGAAGAAAAATTATAGAGAATAGGAAGAAATTGGTCTATGTATCACAAAACCATCAATCTGCTTTTACTTCATTAGAGATTAGAAACCACAGTGTCAGAGGAATCAGTATTTTTTTAATTTATTATTTTAAAAAATCCCCAAACTTTCACAAATAGATATATATATATATAAAACCAATATATAACTAACAATATTGTTATTGGTGCCAAAAAATGGGCATAAATGTAGTCACCTCCTGGCAGGTCTGTGACACACAGGGCTCAGAGCTGCCCTCAAATCTGAGGTTCTGAGCTGCTCCCTCAAAAGGGAACAGGGACACAAGGAACAACAGCAACCTGTTCTGCAAATGCACTGCAAATAGAGAAGGAGCCATGCCTCAGCAGAAAAAAACTGTGTGTCACATAATTCTGGGCTTTTAGCTGAAACAGGGAAAAATAACAGTACTGCTGCCATATCACTTCACAAAAATCTATCTGGGAAAAGACAAGGCCAAAGCACCTTACAGAGTTAGAGCCAAGCATTTTGCAGGATTAATTGCAACAATTAACCCTTGGCATTCGTCCCTGCTGGTTAACATTTCTTCTTTGAGTAACATGTTGTTTGAAGTTGTTGCTGTGTGGCCAAGCTGTGCAGCTTATGTGTAAAATTAGAACTTCCATAAATTACTACCAAGCCAAGTCAGTTTCCAGAGGATTTGTGGGAAAAGCCTTGCTGCCCAATACACACACTAGGTGTCACTCCACAACAGCAGCACAATCCCACTAAGCCGCCAGGAAAGGCAAAGGCAGCAATTCCCTCATAAATATTTTTATTGATTTTTAAGCTGTTGACCCTCAGCACGGGGACTCAGGATTTGTTAATCCTAAGTAACTACTCATTTAGCTAATTAGCAGAAAATGCAGCATCCCCCTGGCTCCTGCTGACATCACACTAAATATGGAAAGCTTAACAATCAATTAGTTCTGTTTCCTATGGCTTAGAGTATGAATGTTTCATCACTTGGCATTTCTGACTCCCTGTCCTGTGCTGAGGCTCTCAGGCTGTTCTCACCCAGGGTTAGCTATCCATGGACTGCAAACTCAATCCAGCAGATCCCCACCATGAAGGGAATCACTCTGGATCCCACACAAACACTGAAAGCATCTCCTCTCCCCCAGGGTGACCAGGCTGCTGCACAGCTCTGCTCCACTGGGACCCCAAGCAGCCCCTGCTTCAGACACAACCATCCAGACAGCAAGTTCTCCCACTGCTTTTAAGTAGTATTAAGAGGTGGAGATTGGCCACCCCTCTCCAAGCTCTGGGAATGCCCAGTTATTCCCTCCACCCAGATGAGCAAGCATTGGCTATTTCCTATTCAATGTCATTCCTTATTCAAGGCCCCAGCGTGTTTGCAAGCTTCCATTAACCTGCACAGCCCTGCTCAGCTACACAGCAACACCTTCTCTGCTGGGCTGGGCTCTGAGGAAGAGGAGGAGGAGGAGGAGGAGGAAGAGTTTCTCCTGCCCCAGACAGCCCTGGCAAATTTGTGAGCTCGTGTTCTTTGCCCCTGCCTCGGGCACAACCCCAGAGCAGACCCGTGGTAATGCCACCAGGAGCAGAAAGCACAGCTCGGATCTCAGGGTGAAAATCCCGTCTCACAGAGGGGGAAATGAGGGAGAAGAGGAAAAGGGAGGCAGCAAAGTGAGAATTCAAGATCACAAAGCCCCAGGATTCCATGTCATCATTCTCATGGCCACTTTTCCCACAACAGGCACATTAGGCTAAACAGCATCATTCTTCTTGTCGCTATAAATGCCATTTCAACCACAAACTACTCATTAATGCAAAACCATGAAGCCACATACTTCTGAGGGTCTGGGGGGTGCTTCAGAGGGAGTGAGAGGAGTTGAGAACAATTAACCTTTAGCTTCAATTTCTAGAGTCCCACTGAAAGTCTGAAGGGCTTTTTCCTACCAAACAAACCCCAAAATATAAACAAAAATGATATTTCTATGATGCAATACTCAGGTAGAAAGTTAGTTGGAGTAACAGAGAAAGAAATAAAGAGAAAGAAATCAGTAGAAGAATCAGTAGAAAGAAATAAATAGAAAGAAATCAGTAGATGATGTGTGTTTAACCTTAAGAGATATCTGGCCAATTATTTACTTAATTAACTGCCAGAGCTTTTTGACTAGAGACAGACAGACACTTAAGTTGAGAATTTCAGTGTGCATTATGTGTCAGGCTTTCACCTGGTCCAGTGATATTTTCTCACATCCAAATACATTTAGGTAATAACTGCAGTCAAAGAGGTACCTTGGAAAATGATCTACCCCAGACTATTCTAGCTTAAATTAAAGTAATCATAATTTGATTATGCAAAAGTTAACTAGGTATCTTTTCTTCCCCAGACACTGCCAATGCTCTGGTGGCCAGTGCTGGGCAGGAGGGAAGGATATGGAAATTGAAGATATTATACTGAACAAAAAAAAACCAAATTAGCAAATCAGCATTTCACACACTCAGATCAAAGTGATGTGCAGTAGCTGACAACTCCTGTCCTTTTATTTCCCTCGAGCTGCAAGAGCCAACAGTGCAATCACAACAGCTGCCTCCAAGCGAGGGGAGCAGAGCCCAGCCTCCTGCTGGGACACATGCAAAACAAACACAGAGGAGGGGGAAAGTGCTGCTCCTCTGAACTGGCCCTCCATGAAACACAGGAGCAAACTCTTGCTTAATTAAAACAGAAAACAACACAAAGCAGACTTTCTGAAAGCCTTAGCATAACAGAACCAAATACTGATTGCAGGAGTGCTCCCAAATTCCACCTGGCTTGTTTCCAGAGCATCAGCTCCCCGATCCTCAGGACAGAGGTGTTCTTGCTGGATTTCCAGGGAATTTTGACAACACCTCTTAACCCAGGTGACTGACACCTGGTTTCACCCCTCACTGCAAAGCTCTGAGTAAACACAGAATGACAGATTTAAAACACAAATTAGTTTTCATGGTATGGAAAACTTACTTCAAAAAGAAAGAGGATGGAGTCCAGCTCCTCCCTTTGTGATTTATTCCCTGCAAGAAGACACAAAACAACATTGCTTGCCAGAAACATACAATAAAAGACAGCAGAATGTGGCTTTTGCTGTTCAGCTAGAGTCAAGGATGCCATTCAATTTATTTCTCATCTTAAATAAAGATCCCAAGTGCCAGGCTGCAGTGCCCCTCTCTGCTCTGGCCGTGTCTCAGCTGAGCAGAGGGAGCTGCAGGAGCCTGGAGCAAGCTGAGAGGATGGGAATGTAAATGCTGAAATGAACCCAGAAATGTGATCAGCTGCTGCTCTCATTTCAGAGAGTGATTTTCCATGCTCACCTCTCCTGCTAGCATAAAATTAAAGTGATTAACACTCACACTGTACTGCAGGAAACTGTTAGTGTAAATACAGAAAACTGAGGACTAGACAAGCATTGGACAGGCTTTAATGGAATGCCCTGGAGCACAGCTATGGAACACTGACCAACAGCTGCTGGAAAAACTCTAAAACTCACCTTTTTGTTTCAAGCTGTTCTCCAGTGTTATGAAGTTCTCATAGAATATAAAATAAATTTGAGAATAATTGTTGTCAAAAAACTGCTTCAGGTCACTTCCATCCACAATATCTGAAAAGAGGAGCAGAGCAATTACACAGGAATTTCAGGCATTCTGCAAATTTAGCTTTAGAATGAAACAAATGCAAAATACAAAACTATTTTAGTGAGTTCACTGAGTATTCTGTACTAAACTGTTGGTCCATCCTTGCAAAGAATTTCACTGAATTTATGAGAGTCTGCAGTGGGGCTTTGGTTCATTTGCTTTCCACTAAAGGGAAAAAAAAGGAGAAAAAGAGAGGAAAAAGGAAAGGAAAAAAGGAAAGGAAAAAAGGAAAGGAAAAAGGAAAAAGGAAAGGGAAAGGGAAAGGGAAAGGGAAAGGGAAAGGGAAAGGGAAAGGGAAAGGGAAAGGGAAAAGGAAAAGGAAAAGGAAAAGGAAAAGGAAAGGGAAAAGGAAAGGGAAAAGGAAAGGGAAAAGGAAAGGGAAAAGGAAAGGGAAAAGGAAAGGGAAAAGGAAAGGGAAAAGGAAAGGGAAAAGGAAAGGGAAAAGGAAAGGGAAAAGGACAGGGAAAAGGAAAGGGAAAAGGAAAGGGAAAAGGAAAGGGAAAAGGAAAGGGAAAAAAAAAAAAAAAAAGATGGGTTGAGTCTTAGCTGTGTAACCATCAAAACAAGCAGGTACTGCTGGATGAAAACACCAGCAAAAATTTTTGGATGCAATTTCAGCTCTTGCATTCATCTGGCAAGCAGATCAATCCAGAAAACAGCATATTCTCAATTCATTTCTTAGAATAATGGCAACTTGAGCATGTAGCACTTTCCTAAGTGTTAACCTGGCTTGGAAATTTGAAATAAGTTTATTTTCTACAAAGAGAAAAGTCCACTGTTTTCTAAGCCTGACACTTGCCAAACACACTTGAATTTCCTCGATTTGGTCAAGGAAAGTTGGGTCATTTCCCCCAGAAAAGGATGAAGGGCCAAAGTTAATATCAATATTAATATCCTCACTGATGCCTCACCTTGCAAGAAACCCACTTGTTACCCAAAATAAAGCTGATTCCAGCAAGAAGGCTCAATAATATCCCACGACTACAGAAGAAAGAATAACTTTAGCCCTGGACAACCTGATTTTTATTTAAATTAGTACCTTTCCAGCAGTAAGGCTCTGCTTGGCCGCTTGTACTATGGAAACAATTAGAGCAGGGAAACTCTTTTAACGTGATATTTGTTTCCTGCAAACTACTGGTCTGAATTTGCAAGCTAAGTACAATTATTCCTCTCCATGAATGCATCCTGTTAAACACAACTCCAGGGGAAAACAAGGCTTTCATTTACAAGGATTTCATATGAGGGAATGAGGTCATTAAAATCTAAACAAAAAGGAAACTTTCCCTCTAAATTGCGACGGGAGGAGAAAGGAACTGCCTCACCAAGAAAGCAAATCCTCCTTTTTTCTAAATGTGGCATCTCGGTGGTGACTCAGGGGTGAGTGTGATTTGAGCTGCATCCCTACAGCCACAGCACTTTCCCACAGATGTGTGTAACTTCCAGCAGGGCTCATTCCTGCTTCTTACATGGAAAACATGGGGGGAAAGTTTCCTGGGCCATTTATCACTTGAGATAATCACAAGATAAAACCCTGACTTCGGGGAAATGCACTGCCTGAAGGAGTATTCAGTAGCACCCGAGGAAATGAGGCAGCAAGCTTGGGGCTGAACTGCAGGAATTTGGGTTCATTTTTATATTTACTCCCAGAGTAAGTTCATGGAATTATCTCCCAGGTTACTACAGCAGCACACAGGCACCCAGCACTCACGCCATCCCAAACCCAAATAATTTCCCCCATTCCCACACAGAACAAGCTCACAAGTCTAGCTAACACCTGACAGGAGCTGCTGCAGCAACACTCAGGAAACCCTGAGACACTCACCAGGGTCACACCCTCTTTCTCCTCTATAAACAGGACATGTTAACTGTCAGTCACACTGACCCGCCTTACTATTAAATTTAAAATTTAGGGTAACACTCAGGCACCACTTAAGAGCCTGAGTCCATTGCCAAACTCTCATTGCTCTTCCTCACACTAAAAAAAAACAACTAGAGGGGACACTAAGCACATCCTTAGCACACAAACTTGCCTTTTGTTTTCCAAACGTTATCACAGGCACCTGTTAGAAGTCATCCCTTAATTCCATGAACTTCCAAAGTCACTTTTTGCTATTTTCTCAAAGCTCTCTTAATCCTCAAGTACTTGAAAAAATAAAGGAGATGAAGAGAATTTTGCAGCCACACCCTGGTTAATGATAAACCTTTATGACCAGCCTCACCCCAGAAATAATGCACAATTCTTGCTTATCTTCGAAAAAAGTATGTCAGCATGAAACAGCCCGTTACCAAAACACCCCTCCAAGTGCAACAACTTCCAAAATGATGTTAACACCTCAAATTTAGCTCTACAGAACAATCCCAGCCGTGGATTCAGCAGGAAGTCTGCACACATCCCCCTCTGACTGTCAGTAAATGAAAGTTTCCACCCAGCCAGCACTGGTCCTGCAGCTGTGCAGCACCACGAGGCCCAGCAGTGCCAGAAGCACAACCCCACCACTCTCCTCTGTTATCCCATCTCTGATCAAGGCACTTCCATGGAGAGCATGGGCTTTCCTAACGGGTGTGTTTTAAAGGCAACAATTAAGGATTGCCCTTGGGAACCTTACAAATTTCACATTTAGTCTTAACTCTGTGTGTCTCCCATGTTTTTGCTCAACAGAGAAAAGACTGAAAGCACTGGACCAGGCAGCATCCCACATGTGTTAGCAGCAGCACTTCTGACTCCTTTGCCCAAGGAGAAAACACTATTGAAAGAGAAGTTTCAATATAAAAAGGATATTTTTACCCATGAAGAGCCACAGAAAAAAAAATCTTAAGATGCAGGGATCCATTTCTGTCCTACAAAGGTCCCACAGAAACCACTCTGGGAAAGGGCAGAAGCTTCATTTATGGCCAGGCAGTGGGGAAGAGCCAAATCTGTAAATCCCCACCACTTTTTGTCAGGTCATTACTTTTTAAGTCTATTAAAAAAAAAAAAAAAAAAGGCCACACTACTGGCACTTCCACAAACTGTATTTAGAACTTCACTAACTTAACAGAAGTTCTGGCCATGAGAACGTCTCCATAGCAATAAAGAAATAAGGGAAATGTTCTGGTCATTTCTCAAACACCCAATTTTAAGTCCTTTTGTTGATCTGGGTAGCATTTTGCCCTGCCATGTGGACAGAGCACCCCACAGAGCTGGAACTCAGATCCAAAAGGCCACTGGAGGCTTGAGAGATGTCATAAACAACACCAACTTAAGTGAAATCTTTTCTTTCATTTTGGGCACTGGACAGACTTACAGAGGTGCTACTAAGGGAGCTGAAGCAATCCAAAGCTCACACGAGCCCTTATTTATGGAAACACACATTCCTTTTGCTCATCCTTCCCCTATGATCGTCTTCCCTCTGATCTGTATCCTCCCGCTCCAGTGGGATCACAGAGGAGTAACTGACATTTTGCTTACAATTAAATTCACGTGATTTAAACTAACAAAGGAAGAGGAGTTGGCATCTCCCAAGGAAACAGGAGAGCAGGAACAGCTATTTGGGGGGCGTGTGGCACTGTGGCCTGAGGGAAGCAGTTGGAGAAGCAGACACACACATTCCTACCCATGGCCAGGGCAAAGAGAGACACATCTGGGGAGAAGGAAAAAAATAATAAATACAACTACTTTTGAGCATTTACATCAAAAGCTTTACACGCTGGAGATTTTTTTTTTTAACAACTCCCACGTGTGGAGGTTTTTTTCTGTGCTGAACAGAAGACACGCAGGCGAGGGTATCTATCAAGAGAGCATCTTCCAGAAGCCGCTGCCGCGCTGCCTCGAATGTTTACACCGGAGCTGCCAAGAGCACACGCGTGAGGAGCACACCCAGAGCTGCTCAGACAGCGCCTGCACTGACCAGCCGGACACACCACAGCCCCACAACAGCCTTCACTTGAAACCAGCGCCCACAGACACCTTTAATTGAGAATTCCAGGCCAAACCTACCCCACGCTCTGTCCCACAGCGGCTGCTCCCAGTCAGCTCCTTAAGGAGCTCCCAAGGAACAAGTGAGGCACATCGCAAAACCGGCATCGCCTGGAAACCAGCGGGGTACAGCACCAACCGGGCACATCCTCCTCCCCTCAGCACACCCCGCTCCTGCCAACAGAGGCCACACAAACCCTCCCGAACCGCGGCTCGCAGCTGGAACTCATCGGTGGCTCTTCCACCTGCAGCAGGATCTCAGCTGAAACCCATCGGTGGCTTTTCCACCTGCAGCAGGATCTCAGCTGGAACCCATCGGCGCCTTTCCACGACCATCAGGGTGGAAGCCGTCACCTGCAAGGGGCCCCTGGACCCGTCCAGCCTTGCCCCAAGCACGGAGTCACCACAAAACGCCACAGCGCGACTTCTTTCAGAGTTCAAATACCCAGAGCTGATGATACTGACAAGAGCGGAGTTTCTGCGAGCGCGTCTCCGAAACTGACCAGGGCTGCGCGTTTCCCCGCGGCTCCACGCCCAGCCCCAGCGAGCCCCGGGACGGCGGCACACGCGACTTTCCCCGGGCGCCCCAAACTTTCTCCGGCAGCGCCTCACGGAGGGCGCGCACCGGGGCCGCCTCTGCCGCGGGGAGAGCCCGGGGCTGCCTGGGGAGGCTCCCTGCCCACAGCACGGAGAGCCGCTCCCCGGGCTCGCTGCTGTCTCCCCGGACGCGGCAGCGGAGGGCGAGCAGCGCCCGCAGACCCGCCCGCGGCTCTGCCCGGGCACCCCCCGAGGGGCTGAGGGGCCCCGGGGCCGGCTCCCCCCGCGCCCCCCGCCCGCTCACCCAGCAGAGCGCGGAGGTGCTTCAGGCGGGTCAGCACGTCCCGCTTGGGGTCCAGCGCCTTCTGCGTGGATTTCCTGACGTCGGCGTGGCTCTTCCTGGAGAACATGCCGGCGGCACGGCGGGCAGGGATGGAGGCGCAGCGCCCGGCGCGCTCCCCGCGCCGCCGCTCCCGCCCCCCGCCCTGCGCGGGGCGCGCCGGGAGCTGCCGCCCGCCCCCCCTTCTGACGTCACCGCGGCGTGGCGCTGACGTCACCGGGGCGGCCGCCGGGAGCCCGCGCACCGGGACCCCCCGGGAACCACCGGGAGGAGCCGCGGGAATGCCCCGGGCAGGGCAGCGGGAATGGAGCGGGCTCCTAGGTAGGCTCTGGGTCTGCCGTGGAACCGCTGCACCGCAGGTTTGGGTGGGAAGGAGCTGAAAGCCCTTCCAGTGCCATGGGCAGGGATAGCTCGCACTATTCCCAGGGTGCTCCAAGCCCCGTCCAGCCTGGCGTTGGACACTTCCAGGGATCCTGAGGCATCCTGTGCCACCCCATCCTTACAGGGAAGAAATTCTCCCCGGTATTCAGTGCGGGTCTCCATTGGAAAACGTTCAGGTTTTGAATAGTCACTTGCACTGTAAGTATATAAACATATAAATATATAAACATATATATAGTATGTCTTTACCTGTATTCTGTGTAAAGACATACTATTCATTTCTGTATTCATTTCTTCCCCGTCTTCACACCCAGGGGATGTAAAAAAGCAGGCAACAAAAGCACACTCCATCCCAGAAGCAGAAGCCAGCAGAGGCTCCCAGTAAAATTCCTAGGCTAAAAAAGTAAACTCTAGTAAGTTTCAAAGCAGGCTGTGGTCCTAAAAAAGAAAACAAGGTGTTTCAGGGAAGTGGCTTGTGTATATGCTTGTTGGTTTTTAACAAAATGGCTTAAAAATCAATTTACACATCTCGTGGAAATTTTTTCAGCCGTGAATTGGTGTAGAAAATAAAATGTCACAGGAATTACTATTGTTAGAAGCAGAAATCTCACTTCCTCTGAGCCCTCTTAGCAATCATTTCTGCTGCAGAGGCCTGAGGTCACTGGAGCAGCAGGTCAGCAAGCCCTAAACATGTCCCACTACATGGGGACAGGGCAGTCCCAGCTCCTCCTGTGCATGCAGGAGCAGGGAAAGGCTCTGCTTGGAAGTTGCAGTGGACAAGAAAACACATAAATGAAGAAGGAGGGGGCTGCAGGCAGTGCTCCTGCACGCCCTGCTTTTGGGCATGGCACAGCTCTGCCCCTCTGCAGCACAGCTGGGCTCTGGAAGGGGCAGAGCAAGGGCTGGCTGTGCCACCAAACCCTGTGGTAAGAAGTGAGGGATCACCTGTTGGAGTCAGGGAGACGGGTAGTGCTGATGCACAGCATTGAAAATTAAAAAAACTGATTAATCCCTTTTCTTACACAGAAAGGCTGAATGCTTGGAGTCAGAAAATTCCCTGCAGTCACATCCTCCCTTGCCTTGGAGCTGGGCTCAGGCTTACAGTGATTCCTATTGCACATCCCTCCCACCACAGGTAATTCCTATGGCACACCCTTCCCATCATTGGGAATAATTCCTATTGCACAGCCTTCCCATCATGGGTAATTCCCGTAGCACACCCTTCCCATCCCAGGTAATTCCTGTTGCACATCCTTCCAATCATTGGGAATAATTCCTGTAGCACACCCTTCCCATCCCAGGTAATTCCTATAGCACACCCTTCCCATCCCAGGTAATTCCTGTTGCACATCCTTCCAATCATTGGGAATAATTCCTGGAGCACACCCTTCCCATTCCAGGTAATTTCTGTTTCACATCCTTCCCATCACTGGGAATAATTCCTATGGCACACCCTTCCCATCATTGGGAATAATTCCTATTGCACAGCCTTCCCATCATTGGTAATTCCTGTAGCACACCCTTCCCATCCCAGGTAATTCCTGTTGCACATCCTTCCAATCATTGGGAATAATTCCTGTAGCACACCCTTCCCATCCCAGGTAATTCTTATAGCACACCCTTCCCATCCCAGGTAATTCCTGTTGCACATCCTTCCCATCCCAGGTAATTCCTGTTGCACATCCTTCCAATCATTGGGAATAATTCCTGTAGCACACCCTTCCCATCCCAGGTAATTCTTATAGCACACCCTTCCCATCCCAGGTAATTCCTGTTGCACATCCTTCCCATCCCAGGTAATTCCTATAGCACACCCTTCCCATCCCAGGTAATTCCTGTTGCACATCCTTCCAATCATTGGGAATAATTCCTGTTGCACACCCTTCCCATCCCAGGTAATTTCTGTTTCACACCCTTCCCATCACTGGGAATAATTCCTATTGCACACCCTTCCCATCATTGGAAATAATTCCTATTGCACACCCTTCCCATTATTTGGAATAATTCCTATTGCACACCCTTCCCATCACTGGGAATAATTCCTATTGCACACCCTTCCCATCATTGGGAATAATTCCTATTGCACACCCTTCCCATTATTTGGAATAATTCCTATTGCACACACACACACCATGACACACCATCTCCTTCTGGAGCAGTTCTCATTCTCCAGCAATTGTCTCAAATTTTGGGTCTTGTGGTGTGATTTCAGCATCAGCATCTTCCTGAGGAGAGTGAATTGGGCTGTTCTGGCTTTCCCCTTCCATTGGCACAAATCAGTTTCTGCAGTTGGCTGAGGAAGCACGTGGCTAAAGTCTTGGCTTGTTCTTGTTTATTTTTTTCCTTCCCTTTTATTTTAATTGATTTACAAAACTAACAGCTTCCAGTTTGTCTGTTCTGTCAGTTTCTGGTTGTTCCACGTTTTTGTCATGTTCTGCTTTGTTAAAAAAGGAGCCATTGCAGATTCAGGGATTGTGGTGCTTCTGATGTCTGATAATTTGCGTGATAAGCAGGGCATCCTTGTGGTGCTTAGCACCAAACTGCATAGCTTTAGGCACTCACTGGTTTGGGGTGTGCTGGAAATTCTGCCTGTGAAAAGCTCCAGGGAGCAGAGATGCCATGCCTGGAATGACAGTGCTCTAGGACAGTCCTTGTTCTCCCTTTGAGCTCAACCACATCAAATACCACTTTTCAAATTATTCCCTTAGGAGCTGGCTAAGGACAGCACAAGCCAGAGAATGCCAGTAAACCTGCAGCAGTGACTTCAGCCTGTGCAGGAGCACCACTTGTGAAGCCCTGTGGCTTGTGTTTTCTGACAATGCAACATTTGCAATTTCCAGAAAGTCAGATGATGCATTTCCGAAAGCCGGTGCTTAAGGTAGAATAATTTCCTGAAAGAGATTTGGTCATTCAGCTTTCAGGATCTGAGGTAAAATCTATAAAAAGCAGCTCACTTCAGGCAGCAGAGCAGTGATCCCTTGTGGCAGAGCTGAGCTGTTAAAGGCCCCAGCGCCGCGTGGTGTCCTGAGGGAGGTGACAATACCAGCACAGGCATGGCAGCGCTGGGCAGGGGTTCAGTATTCCTTGGGAAAATCCTCCTCATGCCTCCTGGCTGGGCTCACAGGAGGACAGACCAGCATCCATCAGTCTGGGGGAGAGTTCTAGGCTGTCACAGCTCAGCCAAGACTCCCTGACCAAGGGGAAGGGCTGACCTTGCAGAGGCTGTGCCCGCAGTGCCCGCCCCGCCAGGCTGCTGGCACTGCCCTGCCAGGCTGCTGGCGCTGCCCTCTGGGCTGCTCCTGCTGGAGTTTCTATTTCAGGCATTGCCTTGAGCACTACAGGTGAGGGGCAGTGCATTCCCAGTCCAAAATAGAGTGGCCTGAATTATTAATACGTGTTTGCACCACGGGCCGGCACGCTCTCCCTGAGCTGCACGGCTCATGCCCTTCCTTCCTCCCGCCCCGTGCTGCAGGGTTTGTGGAGCTGGTGGAAATGTGACACCGGCTGCCACCCGAATTTCACTGGACCTGATGAACAGGCAGGGTTTCTTTTCCCGTGGAGCCTGAAATTTTAATGGCAGAGATTAAATTACGGAACTTCTCCGCTTGCTTGTGTCAATATAACGCTTTATACTGAGCCCAGGAGAAAAGGCAGGGGAAAAGCAAACACGGGAGACAACCTACAGGTGAGGTAATGGTTTCCTTAGCATGGAATGCCAGTGCTGACTTTCTGTCCTTCGAACCAAACGCTTCAAATTGCATTTCAAAAGTTGGTTTTTGTGTCCTCTTGCATATCCTTGGTCCAACACATCCATTAAGGTGCCTGAGCTGCTTATCCCTGCATTGGAATCAGCTCCCTGGATGCTTCCTGGCTCAGGTGCAGGGGCTTGGCAGAGCTTTGGTGCTGTGCCAGCGTGCTGCATAATGAAATGAGGCTCTGCCCTCCCTGCCCTGCTATGACTAAGCCTGTGGAAAAGACTTTTCCAGGGGGCTCTGGGTTTGAGGGGTTATTTTCCTAGCAGTATTCCTGTAGGGCATGCAGGCATGGATCCCTGCTCTTGCAAAGCTCTGCTTCAGGCTCAAACCACACAGAAAGGGCTGAATTTCTGCTAAATTATTTCTTCTAAGCCTGGATCCTGCAATCTGCTTTCTGTGGATCAACTTCTGCAAAGGTTTGGAGTTTATGGAAGCAAAGGTGTCTCATCCATTTAACCCTCACTGAGGGTCTCCTCCAGCCCTTCTCATTTGGCACCCAAAGGAGTTCTCACTGTCCCTTGGCCTGTGGAGGTCTATTTAGGAAAATCCTGGTGGAAAATTTCCACCCATTGCAGCAAATGAGGCAGTCAGATGTCATTCTTACAGTAAAAATGATAGACAGGAGGAATCCACTGTCAAAAAACCCTGTCAGATTTCCTTCTGCCAGAATCTCCAACTGTGCAGAGGGGAAAAGGGAAAGATTTATGTCCACTGATGGAAAAAAAATTCCGAAATAGAAAGAGCAGGGATTGCATGTCCCCTGATACCTTCCTAAAGGAAACAGTCTGGAGGAAGTGAAGATTTCATGGAGTAAAAATATCAACCCACCAAGGAGAGCTCAGAGTATCCTTGCCAAAGGTTGAACTGCACGAAGAAGTTTGCGGCACGTTGTGCAAGCCCATAACCCTCTGCTCCGAGACAGATCTTTCCATGAGGAAATGTTTCAGCTCGAGGCTGGCCCAAGAGATGGCTTATGTGGTAAAAACAGGAAAATCATCCCTGTGCCTCCCTGCTCCTTGTGGTGTGGAGCAGAGATAAAGCGCTGCTTGTCTCGAGCGCGTTAAATCCCAGATAAGTGTTGTTTACTTCACCCCTCTCCAAGAGGAAAGGTCACTTGTGATCTCGGTGGAGCTGCAGCAGCAATTTCCTCCTGGCAGCGTGCACCTCTGGCCGGGTGAGGCAGAGCCCGGTCCCCTCCTTTGGGGACGCTGTTAACCCTGTCCCTGCCGGCCCGAGCACATGGGCACAGAGTGTGGGGTCTCAGACAGCTGAGGGGCTGATGGGCAGGCTTGCAGAAACACTTCTGGCCCCAGCAAATGATGCTCAGAGGGGGAAATAAGGGTCACTTGTTCCTGTAAGTTACAGAGGAAGGGTCCTGCCACCTGCAGAAAGAGTCTTTGTTGTCCTCTTGTCCCCTCCTCAGCTTTCTTGGATTTACATTGCTGTGTATTTCACCTAAAGTCTTTTTTTTTTCTTTGACTGAACGTTATGTTCATACTTTCATTTTTCTCTCATCTTGTGTTGGGTCTTTATCACTCAGAGCAGAAATGAATGAGGGAGGAAGCAGCTGACTGGGATCACCCTTAAGCTGGGCTTTTTTAGCACCCAGAATGACCACTGTGATTGTCTTAGCCCTGAGTGCAGTTTATTCTGACCAACCAGGCTGTGTGGTATCTTCAGTTCTCCTTCTGAAGAGAAGATCTCAAATGCTTTTTGTACATGAGAAGGAGAACAAAAAAATCCTTCCAAATGAACCACTAACACACAAAGCGGCCACTGATGTTCCACACATTCTTCCTTCTTTTCTTCCTTTGCAAATGAACAACTGCAGAAAGCAGTGCAGTAATTACACCCTGCAGAAACAGCTCGGGTTTTCCTCCATGGACAAGCATGACAAAATCTAACAAAAAATAAATTTTTTTACTGACACAGCTGGTGTTCAGATGAAATTATGTGGTTGGCTTTGAAACAGTATTAAAAGAGAAATTTTAATTAACCTGTACCACTGAGTCAGAAGATAATATCTGATGCATCTAACAGGCCTACAGACAAAATATGATAAAATAATTATTTGCAATTAGATATATGCATTACAGACAATGTTGTAATTAAAATGTACTTAATGTCACAGGAGGTCCCTTATTATCAAAATAATTTGTAGAAACAACTGTGGAAACAATGTGATGATTATCCATCCCCCTGGCAAAAAACAATCAGAATTTGCCAAGAGCCCAAAACATCTCTGGGTTTGGAGCAGACACCAGCACGGTCCAACAGCCCAAAGTCCTTTCCTGAGTTCTGCTTGTCACCAGGGTGGGCACAGGGCACCCATTTCTTCCTGTGTTCCTCCTCAGTGTCCTGCCAGGAGATGTCCCTGTGCTGCCACACGACTCCAGGAGTGGATGCAGTGCAGGTTGGATGAGGGAGAGACGCCCCAGGTGCTGCACTGTTCTTCTGTGGGGGAAATGGATGTCTGTGTTCCATTATTTGCTTATTAGCTGCACTAAAAAGGAGAGATCAAATTTACTGGGACTGGTTGTTTTCCTGCTGCGGCCCTTCCAGAGCGCTTGGGCCACGAAAGGACTCAAACCCAAGGAAAAATTAGATTTGTAATTGCTTGATATTTTGCATTTACATCTCTGGAGGAATGACAGTGAGGGCCTGACAAGCCCCAAATCTGGGGGGATTGCCCAGGCAGCCTCTGAGAGCCCACCACCTTCAGAGCCACCTCTGCCTGGTCCTTGGAGCTGCCAGGGGACGGTGCCAGTGCCAGCTGCCTGCTCCAGGCCCTGACCTCATCAGGGCTAATGAAAGCTTTGGCAGAGCTCTCCCCCTGATTAACATCTCCCTGTCAGAGCTGCTGCTGCGCTGCTGTCAGAGGGTGCTTGGCTGTTTCTCAGGCTTGTTCTCATGGCCACAGTTTGGATTCGCACCCCCCCCCACTTGGAAAATGCCTCTGGACATCCATGGAGGCTTTGTCTGAGCACAGAATGAAGAGCCAACCTCATCCCAGGGTGCACCTTATCCTAGGGACACATCCTTCTGCACCTTATCCTAGGGACACATCCTTCTGTACCTTATCCTAGGCACTACCCCTTCTGGAAGGGTAGGGGGGGCAGCCAACAGTGGTGTTAGTGCTTCTTTATGGAAATAAATATTTCTTCAAATCTTAAATAGTAAGGGAAATTGGTGCAAAGTGTATTAAAGTGGAAGAATGGCTCAAGGAGAAAACCACACCCCCCGCCCAGTATATCATCAGCTGTGTCTTAATCTTCCCTACGCTTCTCCACTTCCCAGTTTTCAAGAGAACAAAGGGAATGTGCCAAAGCTGCTTTGGGATTTCAATGAAAAATAATGAGAATTCATTGCTAATTAGGGCTCCAACTGAAAAAAACCCTGATCTTTGCAGGGACACTGTTAATGAACTTGTAAATTGGAGCTGCAGACTTGCATCCCTGTAAACATTCCCTGGGTGGATTCCTTGTGTGTGTGTGTGCAGGAGCAGTGAGCAAAGGTGCCCAGAACTGTCCATGGCACTTTGGAAGTGGCAAGATTTAGTGTAAGGAGTTGCTGAAGGCTTAAATGGCAACAGCATTTGTCTCACCAAGTGTTTTCTTTGTAAAAAAGAAGAATGGAAATTCATTATGTATTTCTGATCAGCCTTAATCTAATTAGAAACGCCTTTATTTATTCCTGTCGTGCACTGTTTTATTCCTGTCATGCACTGTTGGGAGTGGTAGGCAGCCACAAGTGCTTGGGGTGCTCAGGTGTCACTGCAAACAGCCCCTGCATCCACTCCCAGGTGTTTTAACCAGGATAAATCTGCCAGGACTGTGGGGTTTGCCACAGCTTGGGCTGTGTGTAAGGAGAGGCTGCTGAAAATTAAATGAGAATGTAAATGTGCTGGGGGGGAAACCCTGTTCCTTTTGCCCAGCTGCTGACTGGGGTAAAGGCAAGCAGAGCCGAGGCTGGTGTGCTGGAAGTGCAGCAGCCAGGGCAGCAAAGCCCCCTTGCCTGACCCTCCCTTCCTCTTCCTCCTTCTTGGCTTTCTGGCATTTGCAGGAGGCGCATCCCCGTGGCTTTTTGTGCCAGCCCTGTTTTCCCCTCGCAGGAGAAGTGTGAAGCCATTGGAGAACAATTAGCAGGAGAGTGTAGGACACTCTTGAAACCTGATCAGAGGTTGGAGATGGCAAGAAGCAGATAAAATTCATGTTGGTTGTGCACATTTTCCAATGAACTTACAATGAAACAGGAGCCCACACAGTGGGTGGTGCCAGCAGGTGCCTCTGGGGATCAGCTCAGGTGGGGAAGCCCAAAATAGAAAGCTCAGGACCGTGCCTGGTTGGCATTTGGAATACGTCCAAGGATGGAGCTGCACAGCCTCTGCAGATAACCTGGGCCACCTAAAAAAAGAGGATTTGTATGCTTGAATGGGATTTTCTGTGTTGCAGTTTGTGTGTTTTCCTCTTTGAAGGAGGTTTGAAGAAAAGGTGCAGAGCATTAGGGATGAAGTGCAACATGAATATGAGGGGCACAGGAGGGAAGTGAAACAGTTCATCCTTGTTCTGGTATTAATTTTTTCTGTTTCATCCAAATGCATAGATTTTATTTCAGAAAGCGTGTCACAGCTGATGAGATCCATAATGGAGCCATTCAGGGCCATCTCTGAACATGCACTTTTCCCACATATAACAATGTACCTGAAATTTTGAAAGATGGAATACTCATTTGCCAATTTAAAAAGAAAATGGAGAGAACAAGAGAGAGAGGGGCTCGTGGAGTTCTGAGTCTTCACAGGAAACGGATGGAAAAACACATGTACATTTAGAATGATGTTGACATTTCTGAAATCAGAGATATGGTGTTTTATCTAAATTACACCAAAGCCCTCCAAGATAATGTGCCGTGTAATAGCTGCAGTTCTAGGCACTATTTCATTTTCAATTTTCTGTACAAAAAGCATGATTCTTATCCACAGTTCCAGTTCAGTGTTTGACAAATTATTCTCATGCACTGCCCAGCTGCTAGGGGAAGCTGTGTTTGAGGGGAAGAGGCTGCAGCTCCCCCCTGCTCTGCCCTGGCTTTGCCAGCATTCCTGGTTACCTGGAGAGGAAGCAGAGGGGCAAAACCCAGGGCTGGGCTTGGTGTGCTCTGGAGGGCCCTAAGGCACAAAGGGGCAGTGGAGAAGCCTGGGGTGCTGGGAGCAGGTCCTCAGGAGCCTGTGGAGGAGCTGCTTTGGTGTAAAAAGCAGGTAAGATCTGCTACAAACAGGTCCTGCCATGTGCCCGTGTACCCCAGTGCTGCTGGCTGTGAACACTCGTGCATGGTGTGTGCTGGGCTCACATTACAGAGGTGTTTCCTTCTTCTTGGCAGCTGGAAAGGTTTAAATCCCTTTGGCACCTGCTTGGCATCACCGGTGATGCCACTGGCAAGGCCTGGTCTTTTCCTGGGAGTTGCCCACCGTGAGCTGTGGAGAGCAGGATACAAGTGGAGCTCATGGGTATCTGCAGGGTGAGGGAGGTCCCTGCAGTACTGCTGTGACTCAGGGGTCCTGTGCTGGGGGTGTGAGAGGTAAAATATCCCCCTGCCTGCCTTCAGGAGCTCCCTCCTGTCTTGTGGGTATCCACAAGAACCAGGACGTGCTGGAGCAGGATGCCCTGAGAGGAGAAATGTGATGGTCTGACCCCCTCCAAGTCCCTTGGCCCAAAGCTCTTGTTTCCAGCCCAAAGCTCTTGTTTCCAGCACTACTTGGCCAATATTCTAGAAAAGTTTAGCAGTGTGGGAAAGTTATTTCCCTTCTGCAGGTGTGCCAGTGATGCTGAGTGAGGGAACGTGGAGCCCGAGTCAAGAATTCTGTTTGGTTCCCACACGGAGAGCAAGGTACCCTGATGGAGCTGGCAAGGGACTGCAGGTAAGATTGGTGACAGATGCCATGTGCTCATCTGAAAGGAGGGATTTCCACTCACATTCCTGGCTGTGATGGGATGGAGAGCCTGCTCCCTCTGCAGGGAGCTCCAGCTGCATGGGTTTGTCCTCAGCGTTGAGGCAGGAAAACTCCTTTCTCCTGAGAAGTCTCCTGTGAGATACCAATGGATGAAATCCGAAAAGATGTTATTTTTGGCACACATGCTGACAAGTGAGTGATCCTCAGCAAGCTGTGGGTGCAGCCCCAGGGATGGAGGTAGAAGCTGGGATCTGCAGAGTGGGAGCAGGAGGCTGCACAGTTCCTTGTCATTAGCAGGGGAAGGAGGGTTTTCATGACAACCAGAAAGCATCAAAATATAAATTAAACTCTGCTAGGAAATGAAATTCAGGGGACAGAAATAGTTTCCTTGGCAGGCCAAGAATAATTCTGGCAGCACTCAGACCGGTTGCTAAGTGAGGGGGCAGAGCAGGGGAAGGGTAACAGTGGCTGTGATGATGGTTGCTGCCTTAACAAATACATGCATTAAAGGTAGCAAGAACCTGCTTTTAAACCATGCAGGATTTCTGTGTTTGGAAACAGAGGGTCAGAAGAGCCTTGGTATGCATCTCAAAGTGGTAAAAATAAACGTGTCTGTTTCAGCTGGTCACTGGCAATGAATATGTATAAATATCTAAAATTGTGCTAGGGTTCCTGAACAAGGTTTAACTGAGTGCCTGTGCCTTGGCAATGGCAGCACAGCATCAGGAGGGGCAACTGCTGTGAGGAACAGCTCATTGCAGACACGTGCAAGGGAAATGGCTTTCATTGATTCCTGCCTTTACATCGGGCCCTGGTCCAGGTTCCCCTGGGATGGAGGCAGTGCTTCCCCTGGACTGCAGCAGGTGTGGGATTGAGCCCTGCAAAGAGCCTGCTGGAGGGGCCAAAAGAAGATGGAAACTGGAGTATTTTGGCCCTAGGTGTAAATGGTTTATGGTATTTATTTGTCACATGTTAAGAGCCAAGACTGGAAAGCGTGGCACGTGTGTCAAGTAGTTCCAGAAAATGCAGTGGCCACAGCTCATGCCAGCTTGCCCCAAGTCTGGTTTTGTGCATTTTGGGCTGGTGCAAGAGCCACGTCACTGTTCACAGCCAGGGCATAGCAGAGATGCTTCTGCAGTGGAAGTTGCTGACTAAATGGAGGGAGGTGCTATTTTGGGGCAGATATCCCTTTCAGTAAGCATGACAGGGCAGAGATCCCTAGGAAAGGGTGTTAAAGGTGTAGGTCCTTCTGAGCCTGCTTGGCTCATGGGCTTGGGTGCAAACTTGAAGTAAAAATACAATTGGTTTACTGGGGGAAGCTTCTCTGTCCCAGTGTGTGTTGTGATCTCTCTTTCATACACACCCCCCTAATTTTAGGGGTAGGTTGTGCTCAAACATTCACAAAAGCAAAAAAGGCAGGAGGAGAATCTCTGGGCAAAAATGAGATTTGAGTTTGTCAGGACCTACCCCTGCACACGGTCTGAGGTCTCATTGTAGTTCAGCCTTAGGAATGTTGTGAATATTTTGGCTTTGGTGTGCAGCAAAGAACTTTGTGTTTAGGGCAGAGAGCTCACAGCTGGACAGAGATATGTTCATATTCAGATTTATCTCTTAAAGAAACCAACTGGGGCAAAGCCAGGCTCATGTGCCTCAGAGCTCTGGAGAACTCTTCTCTGGAGGGTTTGTGCCAGTCTCAGGATCAGTGATGGATTTGTTCCCATCCTCATGAAAAGGAAAGGCATAACAGGATGGCAAAATGATTAACCCACAGAGAGAACTTGCAAAATTAGATCTCTCCTGGGTCATTAGGCTGGACACTTGTGCAGCCAGAAAAGCTACAAAAATTGCAGTGTAAAAGATGATGCTCTTTAACTACCTGCTATAGCTGGTACTGCTGTAGTACACTGTAATTTGATTTACTATTGATTTTCTGTCCTGCAGTTGTTGGCAGCAACCATACAGACCCCTTGGTTTAATGCTTATTTGCATGTTTAATTACTCTATAATAGTGCAATAATTACCATGTAGCTACAGAGGAATTACATGGTTGTCTGTACTCTGTAAACCAGTGTCAACCTCCTCTGCAAACAAATAATTATACAGCTAACATACCTGTTTAACTTCCCCAGGAATTAGCAGAGGAACAGGAGAAATGCAGATGATGCAGTTGCTGGGGGGGTTTAATTAATTATTTATAATTTTTCTGTGTAAAATTCTTTTCTTGCCTGATTCTATCTCCTACCATAATGTCCAACAGTACAAACTGGAATGGGGGAAAACATTGGTAAGGAATTAAAGCTGCCGAGGCTGAGCTCTATAACCATAAACAGCGTTTTTTCAGAGCCTGGTCATTCTGCATCTGCAGGTTGTGATGGAACAATTGGAAGTATTTCCAAACAACTTCCCATGTGCAGCTCTGACTCCTGCAGCCTCTTCTGGAAGTCGGAGGAAAGCCACGAGGTGGCAATGTGCACCAGGAAATAAAGCTGGCGCTTCTCAGGGATCACTCAGCCTTGAAATGCGGCTGGATGGACACTTGGCCTCTCATGGGAGCTGCGGCAGGATTTTATCACCTTTTTCATGTAAAAAATGTACCTTTGTTTTCTCAAGACTCATAAAAAAAGCTGTAGGGCTGAACATCTCCTCCCCCTGCATTGTTTCGTGCTGGTGGATATACTCGGTGAGTTTGTGTTGGTTTCAGGCTCGGATGCTCCCTGTGGATTGTTTGGAAAACATCTCGCCTCGTGTTTCCCCTTTCCTCCCTGGGGATCTGTTTTGGTTTCTGTGCATCCAGCATTGATGGTGCTCATGGCAGGAGCTCTCCAGCTTCTGACCCAGCCACCCCTCTCCTCCACTTTCCCTGGCCTGTGGTGGGGAATGTTTGCAGAGCGTGGTGAAGGAAGGAGTGCATTTCTGGGGTACAGCAGGACCTACCAGTGTGCTGTCCAAGCAATAGTGTCCTGGTGGTGGGGACAAACTGGTTTTATCAAGTGGCAGATCCAGTGTAAATCAAGTTTTTGATGATCCCCAGGGATGCTGGGAAACAGCATCCTTCAAGATCTCCAAAAGGGCGCCGAGTTTATTTCCTGTTGCGTTGCTTTGGACATGGCAAAACGGGCTAAATTTAAGGGAATTCTGGGTTCTCCCAGTACTGGCATGTCCCCAGCTGTGCCTGCTGCAACACCCAGTACAGGGGAGGGATCTGTGAGGTGCTGGGGTCCTGGGGGGACCCTGGGGGGTGACAGGGCCAGTCAGAGCAGCTCTCCTTTCTGTGGCCACTGTCCTGCCACAGGGTCTGCTGGCCACCAGCCGCAGCCCGAGGAGCACCCCGCACAAAGCTGCCGCTCTCAGGCCCTCCAAAGCCCACCTACCTCATAATCAGTCTCATTTCTGTGAGGCAAGGAGGACACTTGGCTCCCTGCTTTTCTTTATGAAGTCAACTCATTTATTTGCTCTTCAGAAGGGCTCTTTACAGCCCCTTCAGGACCGCTGGTGTGTGGCTGTGGGGTGGGCGGCTGCTCTGGGGCTGCATGCTGTGCCAGGGCGGCTCTCCAGCAGCAGGGATGGAGAGCTGCAGTGCAACACTGCAAATCCCCATCCAGGAGAGGCAGCAGCAAAATTGGGAGTGAATGTTACCCCGTGTTCTCCTTGCAGCCCAGCCTGAGCCATTCAGACGCACTGCTGCAGTGCAAGGGCGGTGTTAATCTTCCAGCAGAACAAATGCTGTGAGTTATTGCCTGGGGACTGTTGATTCCCCCCTGAACATCTCCCAAATCTGCCCAGGAGGAGCCCTCTGGCCGTTCTGCCTGTGGGCACCAGATGGCATCATGGTGGAGCGCTGGGAGCTGGCAGCCAGCACAGGCAGGAGGAAGCTCAGCTTTGAGTTTTTCTGGGCATGGTTCCAGGCAATAATATCTTTTCCTACCAGTCGTGAGGGATCTGAACTTTGGTTCACACCAGAAGCTTTAAAAAAGCAACTGTTTAAAAACTTGAATCCCTTCCCCAGCTTGCAGGGTGCTTGAGGCATCCGAGGCCTCGCAGGCCGCGTCCCCTCAGGCGCCATGTCCCCGCGGCCAGCCCGTGAGCACAGCAGTGCCCTGGAGCTGCAGGGCTCGCTGTGGGGCTGTGGCTCTCCCACATGGACTCGGAGTGGGGGTCAGTGCCTGTGTCACTGTCCCTGGCAGCACGGGGCTCTCGGGACATCCCAGCATGTCTTGGCCAGGAGGAGAGCAGCGCTGAGCGCAGTCTGTGCAGAGTTTGGGCAGTGCTGGACTGCCTCCCTGGCACATCTCCCACACCCAGCTCTGCCACCTCTGCCCCTCTGGCCACTCTCTTGTGTTTTTCAGAATGTTTTCATTTTGCTGTTTGAACGGATTTTTGTGTAGTTGCGATGCTTTCAAACGCAAGGTGGTGTGTCCCAAAAAGTACTTAGGGACACACCAACTTGTGAGGTTTTTTTTTTCCTGTGGAACAAGTCATCCCTTTAATTTTGGCTCTCTAAAGAGTGCAAAGCCAGGATTTTCCCTGTGTGGCTCCTCAGAAGGACGAGCAGAAGCTGCACACTGCCAGTGCATCCCCAAGCTTCCAGCCCCTTGATTTGAAACAATTGGTTTTTTCTGTGGGTTGATAAGGGCTCTGTTCAGCACAGGGACAAACAGCAAGGCTGATGTTCTCTCCCACCAGCTTTGTCCCAAGACAGGAAAGCGAGCTTCACCAGCCCAGATGATTCCCAAAGGAATCACAGGCCTGGGTGGGGAAGCCAGAGGCGCTTCCCTGAAGAATAGAGCCCGCAGTGTCTGCGCCCCAACACTGCTGCTGTTCTGTCCGTCTGTCTGTAGCTCTTTGTTGTGTCAACATCTGTAGCTGTGAGTAAATAGCGGCAGGGCAGAGCGCAGCTTGTGCGGCCACAGCGCCGGCTGGGCCCATGTCTGTCCCTGTGCCACCTCTGTCCCAAAGCAGGCACGCAGGGGACAGGGCTCCCAAACCCTCAGCCGGGATGGATGGTGGTGCTCTGTGCTCCCCTGACTGGCTCCTCAGCCTCTGTGATCCACAGCAGCCTCTGGGGAGAGCGGAATTCAGGACATCTCCCTGCCAGGGGGCTCAGAGACCCTGGCACAGAGCCCAAGACACCTGTGACTTTGATTATGACCCATGGAAAAAATTACCAACCTTATGTGGGGATCTGCAAGCCGCGAAAGTCTAAGTAGAATAATAGTTAGTTTGTCACAGGGTCAAAAATAGATTTTTCGGGGGTTTTTAGAATGGGGGTTCAGGAGGCAAGATGGAGGAATCTGGCATGTCCGGCCTTTCTCCTTCTTCTTCTTCTTCTTGGCCTCCATCTTCTGCTGCGATGGTGGCACTTTTGGATTGGTTTAAGGTAGAAGCTCACTGTCTAACATAGGTGATAGGTATTGGGAAGTTACTGTAAATAATGTACATATAATTTTTAGTATAAAAAGATAACACTGCCCTGAGGGCAGTCAGAGTGCCTCTGCCTGTCCTGCTGAGCGGACCTCAGCAGGCCAGAGAAAGAATTTTATAGATAAGATACAATAAACAACCTTGAGAACGAGAACTGAAGAGTTCTGACTCCTTCTTTGACTGCCAGTCTGGAAAAAGAGACTTTCTAATGCATCTCGGGGTCACTCTGAGCAGCCGAAGTCCCAAGAGAGAGGCTGCTTCACTGGGGCTGAGCCCCTGAGCCTGTGAGCGCAGCAGAAGCCAAGTGCTCATCTGGTCAATCTATGGAAAATATTCCTGTTTTCTCTTGTCAGCCACCACCAGAAATCTTTTAGGCTGTGCTGTTTTATAAAAATTCTAAGTATTTATAAGTGTAGAAGAGCTCAGAGCTATTAGGAGAACTCATTTTATCAGGGGCAGCTTTAAAATCCTGCTCTCCCTGCCCAGTGGCGCCGCCTGCTCTCGGGCAGTTCCAGGCAGAGTGGCTGCAGAGATGGAGCTGGAGCAGAGGGTCTCAGTGGTTTGTGTGGAACCAGGCGGGCAGAGGGGCAGGGCTGGGAGGGGATGCTGCTCTGAGGGGCTCTTACAGCCCCCAGGGATGCAGAGCAGGAGATTGGCAGCCAGGGGTTCTACGGCTCAGCAGCTCCCAGGGACTGCTAAATGTCACCGGCCGTAGGAGGGACACAGTCTGGGCAGCCACCTTCCTTCCCCGGGAGCAGCCTGGCAGTGCTGGAATCACCCCGTGGCATTTCCCTGCTCAGGGACCTGCTAATGAGCAGGTGATCGTCTGTGTCAGTGAAACCTCAGGGCTGTTTCCAAAGGAAAAATAAGGTCACAGCTGCTTTCCAAGGAAGTATTGTTGCGAGCTGTTAGTTAGGCTGCAGGAGTAAACTTTGGAAGTTGTGCTTCATCTTTCTTCTCCACTGGCTGCTGTTGTATCTGAAATCACAATGCTGTTTTCCCTGGAGCTGTGTATGGCAGCCCTGGCCTCTTGCATGCCAGGGGTGTTTTCCCTGGGTCCTGCAGTGTCCGAGCTGTTTGGTTTTCCAGGCTCAGCATCCATCCTGTGAGAGTTCCCGTTCCAGGTGGGTTTGTCTTTGCAACATCCCAGGGCTGTGCAGAAGGGTAGGAGGCTGCTGACCCCACAGTGCTGAGGAACACCTTGGGAAAAGGGCAGGCAGGATCCCAGGCAACTGCCTAGGGTGATGAAATGTCCAGGCTGAGGGCTGGAGCTTGGCTGAAACATGCTGAGATCAAGTTTTGCCTAGATCTGTGATCAGATGTGCCCGGGAGCTGCCTTTGAGCAGAGCCACAGTGCCAGTGGCTGGGAGGCTGCTCGGGGAGCAGCTTGTTCCGGACACCGCAGGGAATGCAGGCTGGATCAGCTCTGCCACCATGGATCCTCGTGCCACCTGTCCTGCCTGGCCAGGTGAGGAGCCCCAGGGTCCCTGTGTGCTGCTGTGGTGCACAGCTGGAGGAGTGGGCTCGGGTAAACACGCTCATGTTGCGCTGTTTGCACAGCACTCAGTTGTTTTGGATAGCTAATTAGTGTTTTCTCTGTTTTGCTGGTTCTGCATTGATCTGATACACCGCGCAAAAGACTCTGCACGTGGGATAGGGTGTCCTTCACTTTGTCAGGAGCCTTCACCTGTCTTTGTTCTGTCGCGTTCAGAAATGCTGCGCCAGGCCCACCAACCATCTCTTGGTTGCAGCTGATTTTTTTCCTCCTTTGTAGGCTTGGCAGTAGATTTTGCTTCCATTGAGCATAAGGGGAAGACTTAAAAGCACAGAGGACTGTAAGGAATCTCATTTCACTGGAAGGTTGGGTTCCTAATTGCCCTTTGTGCCATTAAAAAAAAATCTCCCCATATGTGTTTTGTTTTGTTTGCGGGCTTTTCCCTCCCCACGCGGGCAAAAAAATCGATTGATCAATGTTTGTTACAAAGTTATGAACAAACGTCTTGGGGCTCTTTGCTGCATTGATGTCAGGCTCAGTGTGTTCTCCTCGCTAACAAAATTAGTTGCAAAGTCAGCAGGAGGTTGGGAGAACAGAGCGTGGGGTTTGTTTGCATAGCACACAGTCTGGCTGCCGCTTAAATAACAAACCCTGCCTCGCCGCGCGCACATCTGACCAGGGGCTGGCTTTTGGTTTTGTTTTAGGAATTGTTGTTTGAATAAAAGGTCATTTACTGCCTCGCTGGGGGGAAAACAAGACCGTAAATGTACAGTGGTGTGCTGCACACTGCGGGTTTTCAGCGGGGCCACAAAGGAGACGGTGTGCGGGAGCTGTAAACAGGGCACGCCACGGGTGTGGGGCAGGGCATGGTGTGACCTGGCAGGGGGACACCTCCACGGGGCCCAGGGACACAGAGAGGGGCTCTGGGAGGGGTCACATGTCCATGGACCCAGCGACACAGAGAGGGAGCGTGTGGGGTGCTCACACCTTCACCTGTAGTCATGGAGATGGATGTGATGTGCTCACAACTTCACCCATGGTCACAGAGATGGCTGTGTGAGGGCTCACACCTTCACCCATGGGCACAGAGATGGGTGTGGAATGCTCACACCTTCACCCATGGGCACAGAGATGGGTTGTGGGGTGTTCCCACCTTCACCCATTGTCGCAGAATTTGGTATGAGGGGCTCACACCTTCCACCCATTGTCGCTTTCAATGTTTACATTTTGTTCCTAATGTATGGAAGCAAACATCTCAATGTTTACGTGTTATTTCTAATGTGTGGAAACAAACGTGAGCAGGGAAGCTGTCACGAAATGCCCTTATCACTTCCTCCCACCTCTTTCTCCAGCATTTCTCGTGGTTCTGGCGGAACAGCAGGAACCCGAAATGTGCCAAATGAAGAGATATAATTTTAATTTATGGGAGTTCTTAAAAGGCTCCTTTAGGTTCAGATTAAACCCTACTGCAGGTTCAAGGGAAAGTTTAAGAAAATCAATTTTCCCAAGCTAAAAAGAGCAAACCCACTGTAGTGTATATAGTGCCCTTTGTTACTGGAATCAATAGCTCTGTTCCCAGGGCTGAATAATCACTTTTTTATATAACATTAGTACACACACAGACTTATCTCCTCCAGACTTTGTTGTTGAACTGGCAGTAAAATATTTTTGACATTTAACGGTTTCTTGCTCTTATCCTTGTTTAATTTTTCCCTATATCTGAGCCTTGCTCTGAGCTTGAAATGGGGCGATTATTCCCTGCTGTGGCACTGGCGTGGAGTATAGAAATGTTTCAAATTAACATTTTCCCAAGAAATCATAAGAAGCGTCAAGCATGACGGTAGCTGAATGCGGCATCGTTTGGGTCTGGTTTTGGCCAGGAGTGTTTTCAGGCTGCCTATTCCAGAGTGCTGGAGTGAGAGCACATGCGGACAGGAGCTGTGTGTTTGGAAGCAAATGATGTGAGGAGGAGCTGATTGCCCCTGTCCTGCCCTGCACCGGGGGGTGTTTATTCCATGGGCTGCAGGTGCTGTGAGGAGCTCAGTCCCCCTTGCCCTCAGCAGGATTTTCCTCCCAGATGCTCCCACCCCTGGATAGGGATGGGAGTGCTCACAGAGCAGAGTTAGGGACCTATAGCAGGGCAGGTGTGCAGGTACCTGGGTGCAGGGGTGGGACAGGAGGCTTTTCATGCCCTTAATCTTAGTTAGAATATTGCAAATCGCCTTGCGAGGACACGAGCCCTCCGCCAGCCTAGGAAAGGCTGACAGGAACAAAGGGGTTTGCTGGTTTGTTTCAGTAATTCAGGCTGATTTCCTCTCTGTGTTTTAAGCATCACCTTTCCCACTTACAGCCAGCAAGGCCATGATTAGGAGGGCGTCGTGCGCCGGTGGCGGCGGCTGTCGCACATAATGGTTTGACATTTCGGATCACCCACAGCTAATCAGACGGACGTGGCAGCACATCCCAGCCGGCCATTAGGGACGTGTGGCTGCCAGTCCCCTCGCTGCCAGGGCAGGGGCAGGACCAGGAGGGTTTTCACAGGGCTGGGGAGCATCCAGCCTGCAGGGCCTGAGCCCCGTGCCCTGCTCCAGGCACCCCGGCTTCCCTGCCAGCAAGGGGCTTGATCCGTCTGCTGGAGGGCTGGAGACCTTCCGCCCAAAATAATGGGAACCAGTGCTTTCCACAGCTTCCTGATGTTCAAAGATGCCACATGACATTGCCAGTTTCTGGAATCTTCCAGTGTCCAGGCCTGGCAGCCCAAAAGGAAAAAGAATAAAAAGGAAGAAATAAATGTCTTGCTTCTCAGGCTTCTTGCGTGGCAGAGTTGCTTGGGATATTTCTTAAATATCATTTGAGCTTGTCCACTGCTGAGGAAACAGGATTTCTGCTGAGGAAGCAAGATTTCTGCTGAAGAAGCAGGATTTCTGCTGAGGTGCTGGCCAGGCTTGGGAAGAGCTGGGCACCCTTTGGGAGCTGCCTGAGCAGCGGGATCTGGCACGTGCCTCTCCAGACTCTGATTTTGTGACAGAGACCTTGTTCTGCAGATTGCAGGGCTTTGCCTTCCAGGGGCTTTGCTGCTGCAGAGCATGCCCAAAACATGCTGAACTGCCAGAGAGAGATGCAGGTGAGGTCTCAGCTAATCTCCACTTAAACCTTCAAATGATTGAAGTATCCGGTGTTAGCGATGGCATGAAGAAGTCAATGTTGAGTGTGGTTCCTCCAGTGCCCACTTAAAGATAATGTGTTTTCATGGACACAGTTCAGCATATAAAAGACAAGTTTCTACCTGGTTACAGCACCTTGGAGTAAATGATGAGTGCTAGGACTCCTTTTTTGCTTTACTTTTTTTCCTCTTCAGAAACAGCGAAATCAAAGTCATTTACTATGGCTGGTGCTCCTGTCAGTAAACATTTGCTCAGCGCCCAGCTGAGGCTTTGGGGAGAAGGTGCCAGGTTTTTGCAGAGCTGGCTGGGTGTCTGGGACAGGCTGTCCCCCAGGAGCAGCACTGCCTGTAGGTGACACTGGGGCTGGGGCTGGCTCACCCACAGCACAGGTATCCTATAATGCCATTTTCCTGCTCTGCACAGGGAGGTGATGCTGTGCTACCTGCGTGATGTCCTCCAGTTACCTCAAATGCTCCAGAGGCCTCTGGAGCTTGGGCTGGGAGAAGGAAACTTTGGGTGGGTGCTGAGGAGATGAGGAATGAAGATCTCTGGCATAATTGGTGGGAAATCCCCTCCAGAGTGCCCTGACATGCCCTATTCCATCACCAGAAGGATGCCTGGATTGCTTTTGGCCGTTCCTTGTTCCTCAGAGCAGTTCTCCCTCCTGTGTGCCATAGGGAAATCACTTGTTGGCTGAAATCCCAGCGTGTCCCTGGGGCTTTGTGCTGCTCCCATGGTCCTGCAGCCCCTCCAGCTCATGGAAACTCTTCTTCCCCTGCGCTGCCCTTCCATAACTGCTCGGCTTCTGGGGAGAGAACACGGAGAAAGCAGCGACGACACATCTTTGTTTTCTGGGGTTTCTCCTCATCGGCTTAATTGCAATAACATTTATATCACATAATATAGTGCAGCAGGGTTGTAATTTTCCTATCATCCAAATTGCAGGCTGAAAATGCTGTTAGGAAAGGACTGTAGAGACTGAATTGCTGCTTTCAAAATGACTCCTGTTAACTGACAATGTGACCGGCAAATGGCTCCCAAAGGCGGCGTGGCTGGGAGCAGCCCGTGGAGCTCCAGCCTGGCGTGGCTGGGCACACACTGAATAAAACATTGGGGCCTGGGAGCAGCTGTGTGTCTGCAAACACTCCTGCTCCTCCCCAGGGACATGCCAGACCCATGCCTGCTCCTTGCTGAAGGAAATGCTGTTCAACACGGCACTTGTGGAATTCAATTCCACTGTTTGTGAATGCTTCCGTGTCCCTGTGAGCCCCCATCGGCTTCCCCTGTTCCCCCGGCTTTCCTGGGGCTGGGATTTCAGTGGTGTGTTCATGTGGGATGTGAGGGGCTGCTTCCCAGCAGGTGCACAGCCAGCCGGGTGAGTTAGAGACTCGTTTGTGCAATTTAGGTCCTTGATGAAATGCCAGTGCTTCAGCTGTGACCTCTGAAATCCCTGTCTGCCTTGGGAAGCGCTGAGAGATGGGCTGCAAACTGCTGGGCCAGTTGGTGACATTTTCTTCTACCTATACCTCTGACTCCAGACAGGCTTTGGAAGTCCAAATGCCAGCAGTGCAAAGAAGGGGTTTCACCCAAATTAATCCTGTCTGGTACTGGGCTTTCAGAAACGCTTGTGGAAAGGCATTTTTGTGGGTTTTGGGTCAATAGCTTCTGGCTGGGGTTGGGATGTTTGGGGTTTTTTTAACATTTTGGCTGCTAATAGAGCGTTTGCTTGATTTCCCAGTGAATAGTCCCACCATGTGTGCGTTAGCATGTGTCCATAATCTCTGTCTTGTTTCCAGGCTTAGTTTTAGCTGTAAGAAAAAGAAAATCTGGTATTTGAGTCTCTTTTGAATTGTTGTAGCCTGTTCCACACCATTATAAGGGATTTCTTTTTTCTCCTCAAGATCCCAAGCAGGGTTAGTGTAGCATAAAGCATACAGTGGCTCTTGCTCATGCTCCAACTGGTCCGCTAGTTAGTTCTGTAAATGTTACTTACAGTGAGTATTAAGCTGCTTTTTCCAGGCAAAGTAACTAAATGTGCTGGCAGTGAAGCCTTCTGCGTGTTATAATTCTGCCACAAAAAGCCCATGGAGGAGGCTTTTGATTATTCTTTCTTTCTTTCTTTCTTTCTTTCTTTCTTTCTTTCTTTCTTTCTTTCTTTCTTTCTTTCTTTCTTTCTTTCTTTCTTTCTTTCTTTCTTTCTTTCTTTCTTTCTTTCTTTCTCTTTCTTTCTTTCTTTCTTTCTTTCTTTCTTTCTTTCTTTCTTTTCTTTTCTTTTCTTTTCTTTTCTTTTCTTTCTTTTTCTTTCTTTCTTTTCCTTCCTTCCTTCCTTCCTTCCTTCCTTCCTTCCTTCCTTCCTTCCTTCCTTCCTTCCTTCCTTCCTTCCTTCCTTCCTTCCTTCCTTCCTTCCTTCCTTCCTTCCTTCCTTCCTTCCTTCCTTCCTTCCTTCCTTCCTTCCTTCCTTCCCTTCCTTCCCTTCCTTCCCTTCCTTCCCTTCCTTCCCTTCCTTCCCTTCCTTCCCTTCCTTCCCTTCCTTCCCTTCCTTCCCTTCCTTCCCTTCCTTCCCTTCCTTCCCTTCCTTCCCTTCCTTCCCTTCCTTCCCTTCCTTCCCTTCCTTCCCTCCCTTCCCTTCCTTCCCTCCCTTCCCTTCCTTCCCTTCCTTCCCTCCTTCCCTTCCTTCCCTTCCTTCCCTTCCTTCCCTTCCTTCCTTTCCTTCCTTTCCTTCCTTTCCTTCCTCTTTCTTTCGTTCTTTCTCCTCCCTGGAAGAACTTTTTTTTTTTCCTGCACGTCACCAGAGCCGAGGCCTTAAAGTTTTGAAGCGCCAAGTGAAGAAAGCAATTTCATGCTTCACGCCACCGCTAATTTGTCCTGTTGTAATCTGCAGCCAGCAAGCCCCTTCCGCTGAAGTTGAGGGATAATGAAGAGTTTAACTTTTCGGTTCTGTCAAATTAGTTTGAGGGGGGGGGGGGGAGGAGGGGATGGGGGAGCCCAACAAGGCCACTTCCCTTTGGGGCTGTGGAGATTGTCTGTGCGGACAAATAAGTGAGCATTACAGGTGATTCCGTCCCCGCGCCGAGCAGAGAGCTCCCATTTATCGCCATCAAATGCATTAAGCTGCGAGTCAAAGCCCTCCGCTTTCTGCTCGCAGCGAGTCTGGACCAGAAGGCAATCAAGCCATAAGGGTCATTTTCTGCATGAGCTAACCTTTTCCTCTCGTAGGGTTTGAAGCCTTTGTTGACAATGAGATGCTCAGTGGGAACATTAAATTAACACTTCATATTCGTGGCTGTAAATTTACTGGCAAGCTGAGGAAAAGTCAGGGAAAACCAAACACTCCATCATTTCTGCTTCATTTAGCTGCTGAATGGGGACACTCTCACCTGCAGAGAAAAGAGGTCAGGGCAAACAGGGATAATTTTAATCTGACTCTCAGCCTAGTCTTTAGTGGCGGTGGATTGTGTTGCGTTCTGCGCTGAAAGTAAAGGTGAGAGCGAGGTGAGAGCAAGAAAATGGATAAGTACTATGTGAAATGCTTCAGAGACCTTGCCACGGGCAGGCAGGGAGGGATGGCAGGCTGGTTACTACGGAAACTAGCGGGCTAAATATTATTAATTTTGCAAACTACAGAACCAGTTTGCTCTCAGATAATGGCTGCACCAAGATTTCCTTGTGCGGGCCGGGAGATAACCTGGATAACCTAGAATTTCTGCCTCCAACAGCTTTAGAAAACGAGCTGTTTTTCACTTCGATAACGATGCTCTGTGTGACTCCATCCCAAGCCATGTGTTCCCTGTCTCTGTCTCTTTCCCAGGTCGTGGCGATAGCTTTCAAGGCTGATGGGCAAATAATGCTTGTCTGCTGCAGCGCTGACTAATGTGACAGTGCTGGGCTGTCACCAGCTGTTAATGTGTGTGACATCGCTGCCCCGGCTCCTGAAATGCTCTGGGTGTCTTAAAAATGGCTGTTTGCGGGTTTTGCCGTATTCTGTCAGCAGATGAGCACAATAAATTCTGTGGAAAGGGAAACCTGAGTTCCAGAAAGGTGTTTGAAGGCACAACACCGTCTGACCGGCAGCAGTGCTTGGATCTGCTGGGGCTGCCGAGGCTGTTTGTATCAAAGAGCAGTTCGTAACAGCGTTTGGATATCAGAATTATTTTGGTGGGAGTTTCTTCTCTGGCAGGAGGTGATGATCTTGTTAGGGAGCTGAAGGGGCTGTGGGGTCCCCAGCAGGGCTCACCCAGAACATCTTGCTGGCCTGGCAGAGCATTCTGGAGAAGCGGGAGGGAGGCAGGGAGCAGAGGAGAGGAGGAGATTAAAGCAGGGACAGTGACAAGCCTGTAGTGAGGAACCCTTTCAATAGTCATAGTCCTTGGCATGCAGGACAAACAGCACTGCTTTTGTTCTCAAACTCGAATTAAACTTTTGGTTCAGGGGTGGAACTTGGAGTGGCTCGGTGCAGCCGCGTCTCCCAGAGGGAAAAGCATGGGCAGGTAAGAGGTGAAGTGCAAAGCACAAGGTGACTGTCACCCATCTATTCCTCTGACTCACATTGGGGTGGCTTGTCCTCTGCTGGCAGCTTCCCCAGCCTGCCTGTTCACCCCCATTGTTAGCACAGTTTTTAGGGCACTTGGGAGAAAAGAGCCTTCACTGGGAGGTCAGGTTTGTGTGGACACGCAGCCCTTCAGGAAGGTCTGGGAGAAGAGATTTCCATGGAGTGGGGACATTTTTGTGAAAGAGATGTTATGGGGAATGGTAAAGGGGTAAACTGCATACAATAAAAATACAATAAATTCAAATACTGCTTATTTTTTGGCCAGACAGCTTTCTGATCCAGATGCAGAGGATTGCAGTGCCATCCAGCAGTGCTACAAATGCTTTAATTAGCTTTCCTTGCCTGCTGACAGGCTGGAATGAATGTCTGTTTACCTGTGCTCAGGAATTTGGAGTGTGGGCAAGGAGAGGAAAAGATGCTCCCCTGATGGTGAGAGGGGGTAGATTTTAAGACCCTGAAAGCAAATAAGGAGGAGGAGGGTCAATTAGCTGAAAAAGTCTCCCTGAAGGAAGCCAAGTGTGTCTGGTGATGCTGCCCACAGCTTCCCCCCGGTGCCGTGCAAAGGGCGGCTGTGACATGGGCAGCCCAAGAGCCGAGCTGCCTTGGGTGGACAATGAATTCACAGATTGTCCATGGAAAAGGGTTCCTGACACGCTCACTGAGGAGGGCAGCAGCCCCACAGCATGTCCCCCTGCCCGGGCATTCCTGCTGGTAGCCAAGGAGATGAGCCGAGGTGCCCTTACAGGCAGCTGCCAAGGGAGGGGGAGAAGAATGTGGGCAGGCGAGGTGGGCTGGGCACAGCTGGGGCACGGGCAGAGAGCTTCCCCTTGGCAGGGCTCCATGCTGGGGCCTCATCCCAGGACAGCTGACAGCCTTCCCCTGTCACTCCCAAGCTGCTGGGGACTCTCCCTGTGGTGGGAGAGAGGAGAGAGCTCTCCATGGAGCAGAGCATTCCTTCCTCTCTACCCTCCTGAGGAAAGGGCAGTGGGCTGGGGGAGAGAAGCAGTGGGACTCTCTTGGTCCCATGCTGGACGTGGCTGGATGTTGGAGATGCCTGAGCCAGCCGTGGGTGCAGAGCAAGCGTTGCTTGGCCTCTGTGAAATATTTCCATTTATTTTACTGGCCTCTTCAAAGATAAGGCTGAAACACACAGTCCTGCAGTTGGGAAGGGAAATAAAGAGGATCAGGCGCGACCCCCCATGCGCACGTGATAATTTCTCGCCCTTGGCTTATCTTGTAAGAATTATAAGATACTGAGTAGGAAATAAATCATGATGTCAGGACCAAATGCCATTTTCTTGCTTGGTGTGATTTGCAGCATGGCAGTCAAACCGATAGATTTCATTGCCTGGCGTAGGGTTCTCCCCTTTAATTGAATTATACCCCGGCGAGCGAATGGGATTCATTCTCTGCGATACAAGGAAATTACCATTTGATGAAACAATGCTTTACTCCTCGCTCACCTGCACAAACATCCTTCAGGAAAACTATTATGCAGATATCCTTGATTGCAGACTATTGTTGCTTTTGATCTCCATTTGCCGTGGCAGCACCCGGGGATTGCACCATGGAGCATCTGAACGGCCCTGGCAGGGTTTGCTGCCTGTTCCCCCAGAACCTCAGAAGGCTTTTCTGGTTCCACTTAATTTAAAATTCTCTCTGCTGCAGGTGGACAGGCAGGTACATCAGTGCATCACTGGGTGTGTCACAGTGTCCTCAGTCTCTCGTCAGGGGCGGGGCATTGCGAAATAATTAATGCTAATGACCCGCAGGAACCCCATTTCCTCTAAATTATTAACTCAGAAGTGACAGAAAGGTTTCTGTGCCCCCATCTGTGTTGCTGCCACAGCTGAGGTGGTGAGGGCTGCAGTTCTAGATCTGGAATGTTGGCTCCTGTCACTGCAGCCACAGGCCTTTGAGGTGCATTCCTTGGATTTGGAGTGTTCAGTGGGCTTTGGAATTAAAACTTTCACTTAATTCCTGGTGCTCACAGCTGCGAGGAAACAGAGAGCCTTGAGTTCAAACCCCAGCAGGCAAGGGAGAGAAGCCAATCCACATAATCATGAATTTCCAGCTGAAGCTGTGCTTTGGGAGGGGAAAGGCTGATCCCTGAGCTTCTTGGGGCCCGCTGCACCGAGATGCTTCAGCAGCAGCATCGTGTTGTCAGCTGGTTTGTGCAGGAAATACATAATGCTCTCAAAACGACAGATTAATTACCTTGAATAAACTGGCCTTGACAAGCTCTGAAGGTTTTCAAGCCATTTTCTCTCAGTTCTGAGCATGTGCCCAGCACTGCAGGTCCCCCCTTCTGGATGGGCTTGCTCGAGTGGGCTTCTAGTGGCGTTTGAAATGTGAGCTGGTGACAAAATTACAAGGTGGAAGGATGGCAACTAATCAGAGCACAGTGATGCCGTTCCTAATTAATTTACCAGCAGCAGCCACTGATCTGTGCCATTATTAGCAAACTTATTAGTGCTGTTTGCAGGAGTTGAAATAAACACGTGGAGCTTCTCTGGGAAAACTCTGCCACTGCCTCACCACCCTCGCAGGGAATAATTTCTTCCTAATGCTGGAGCTTTGGAACCCATAAGCTCATTCCAGGAAGAAGATTTTGAATCCAAACCAAAGTGCACCAACCTTCCAGCTGCTGGGAGGTTCAGGGAAAAGCAAAATATTTTTCCATTTGAGATCAGTGGAGGGCAAACTTTCATTTATGCCCCTTGCCTTGATCAAGGCTTAAGGGCTGCTCTCTCATCCAGGGCCCTGTGGAGCTGACAGGGAGAGCAGTGCCTTGTAGGGCTGGTGTTTTCCTGCTGTGCAGTGGGCAGCTTATTTTCAAATTTGTGTCTAAGGGATGAAAAGAGAATAAATTAAATTTTGGCCGGTTGCACGTGTCCTGCAATTAATCTTTCACGCTGATCTGAGATGAGCGAGGTCTCAGCTGAAGATGGGATGGTTTTTAATCCCTGTTCATCTTCTGCCTGGCTCTGAGGCCTTGGGGTGCTCAGATCCTGGATGTGGGTGGGCAGAGGCAGCGCTCCTAGAGCAGGCTCTGTTCAGTCTCTGGAGGAATGTGAATTGCTCCGCTGCCAGTGTTTTTCCTGATCATCCAGTAACTTTGTAATTAATGTGTTAGCTTGTAATTAATGTGTTAGCTTGTTGCCAATTAACAAGCAAAACCGTCTTGGCTGCCAAAGGCTTTTCCACTCCCAGTGTATTCCCTTTTCTCTCCTGCCTTTCATCTCTGCAGTGGGGGGAATACCTCTGATCCAGCCATCTGCCCCTTCTCCCCAGGAATTGTTGTTGTGGCTCCTGGCCTCCTCCCACCTCAGAGGCAGCCAGCCCTCTCCGGGCTTGCCATACTGCTCCAGGAGTTTTCTTCCTCTCCTTGCATCTCCGATCCTGCTTTTCTTCCCTCTTGGCTGCTTGCCCAGCTCTTTGGGACCATCTCCCTCTGTTTTCAGACCCCCAAATCCTGCTGCTCCATCCCAGACTCTCCCCTCCAGCCCTGCTCTCCTGCTCCGTCGCAGCACCAGCGCTCCCTCACCGCATCTCATCCAGTCACCTCTTTATTCTCTCCATATGTGGTGTGTATGTGTGTGTCTCTGGCAGGATATTTATATAAATTCTTGCTCGCTGCTCCATAAAATACCCGTTCGGAGTGGGGCTGGGTGGGGTGACCCAGATGCACAAGAGGAAATGTTTCATGTCTCGAGGAGCACCGTCTGTGCCCCTTGGCAGCCCCTCCCGCCCGCCTATCAGATGTAGGGCTTAATGGGCTTAAGAATTAGAGCAGCTGCTTGGTGCAGAATTTATTGACTGGCTGTGCATAACGAGGGGAATTAAAATCCTAATTGGCTGAGCTGCTCCCCGTCACCTGGAGAATTTTTAACTTTTCTCTCAGGGCTCCTGGGCTCTTCCCTCCCTGCTGCCTTGCTCAGGTCCATAGGCTGCCCCAGGGAATTGCAGAACCCTTTATGATCCCTTTAGGATCATCCAGTCCATGCCCTTGGGATGGTGCCACCCTCCTCCCCAGTGGTCTCCAGGAGGAGGCAGTGGTGACAGTGGTGTCTGGTGTCCACTGGATTTGGCCACCTGCTGCAGCTTTTGGAGGAGGTGTTTGCAGTGGATTCCTTGGTGTCACCTCGTGCCATGCCAGCAAGGCTCTGTTGCACGCAAAGGGTGTTAAAGTGTGCCTCGTGTAGCTGTGGCCACCAGGCCTTCCTGGTGCCTCTCCTGGGAGCCAGAGCCAGGCCTCTGCTCTGGGCTCTGCTGCAGCTCCCAGAGACCAGGAGAGGCTTTTCCTCCTGCATCCCTTGCTCTCAGAGAGCCTGAATGGGCACGGAAATGGCCTCACTTAAGGCTATGTCTCATTACTACATTAAGTCAACAACCACTTGAGTATCCAAGGATTTTGATCAAAGCTAGATATTGAAAGGGGGACAAAGAGTGGCAAACTTATTTGACTTCCACTTATTTCCAGAGCCTGTTGAGCACTCGGCTGTACTCCTCACTGGCCTGAAGTGTGCCTGGGAGAGCGGCCGCCTGCTCTCTGCTCCTCCTGGTCAGAGGAGAGGCTCTAGGCTGAGGGGAGGGAGGGCAGCCTCCTCCCTGCCTGTGCCTCTCCTCTGGCACCCAGCGAAGGAGAGGGGAGGTGTCCCCCTGTCTTGTCTCTGGGGACAAGGGACCCCGTGGTGTGGCTGTCCTGCAGGACCCTCTGGAAGCTCACAGGGATGTGCTGGTGGGACAGGCACCAAGAGCTGCTGGGACCTCGAGTCCAGAAAAAGGCAAATCCAGATTTCTGCCCTCTGCCTGGGGCTCAATCAGGTCTCTTTAATTCCATTTCCTCAGAGTGAGGAAAGGCAGCTGGCTTCTCCTGCCTGCCTGCAGCATCCTCTGGGGATGTGAAGAGTAAGGAGGCAGGAGGAGCTCCCAGTGTGAGCCTCAAACGAGGCCCAGTTTGGGGACCAGCAGCAGGTGGGGTTTGCCACCAAAAGAACTCTGAAACTTTGGGAATCCATCGTGCTGTGCCCATCTTTAGCACAGACCCTCTTCTGCCCCTGCCAGCCTTGCCAAGGCTGTGCTGCTGCAAGATGTTGGTGCCACACCGAGCTGCCAGCACAGCAGCACAGAGCCTTTGGGATTTTTTACGTGGAAGTCCATCAGGATTTTGGATTCTGCTGGAGGCAGTGGGGTTTTACTGCAGAGTGTGTCATAGTCAGCCCTGGCTCCTTAGTGCTCTGTACCTAACGACGCTGTAGTAAAAATAAAAGTAATCTACAGTAAATGTATCCCGGGTCCTTATTTAATGATAAAACCCCCTCAGTGCAGTGAAAATAAACTGTTAGTGAGTCTCAGTAGTGTCTACAAAGAGGGTACTTTCTCTTGGATTAATATGAAGTCCCCTCCAACAATTCTCAGCGTTGTTTGCAGAGGGCTGGAAAACAGCAAGAGGAACAGCAGCTTTCATGTGTTTGGGTTTCTTTTCCTCTTGCAGGCACGTCTAGGCATCATCACTCTGGGCTGAATCAGACCTGTCTGAGCATTCACCCTCCTGTCACAGAAGAAGCAAAGGATGCAGCAAGGCTCAGAGGTACTCCTGCTTTGCATTAAGCCCCACTTTTGTTACCATCCTGAAAACCCTTTGGAAATATGAAAGCAGAAACCTGTTCTGGCTGTGGCTGAAAGGCCATTGAAACCCAGAGAGCCCCCGAGTTTAACAGGGGAAGTCATGGTGAAGGCAGAGTGCAGCATGGGAATTTGCATTCAAGAGGGAGGAAAATGAGGGATTTGGGCAGAGAATAACTGATAGGTGCTGTGAATTCATTAAAAATGGGCTATAAAAGATACACTACAAGGTTCTGGTGGCAGACCAACAAAGCTTTTTTCTTCCCCTTCATTGTTTCTACTGTCACAGGATCCTCACAATAGCGGATAGTTTAGCCTTGTACTCCACGGTTCGTTATCTATTCTTCTATTTATTAATGCATTCTTGGGTCTTAGTGATGTGATAAACCATCCACGCTTTTCTTTTATGCTTTAATAGGATTCTTCTGGAACCCCCTCCATGTTTACATAACCTTGCAATTCACAGTTATCTATCATTTATTTCCTACTTTGTGCACTCTTGATAAAGCTGCGGCAGTGAGGGGCGTCAGTGCCCCGGCTGTGGGGTGTCACCCATTTGGGCTCCTTGGAACAAAGCCTTCCTTCAAAAACAGGGTCTTTTCCAGAAGGCTGTCCCTCTGCAAGGGCAGGAGGGAATCCTCCAAATCCATGAGGATTTGGTGCCCTCCATCCCTCTACAGGAAGGTGGTCCAGGCTTGTGAAGTCTCCAGGCAAAGGGAAGGGGTCTTGTGAGCCCCCAGCCCTGTGGAGGGGCTGAGCTTGACTTCAGTGGGAAATAAACAATTCAGTGTTTTCTCTGGGTAATGCCAGAGCTCCTTTGGAGCAGCTTGGCTGCTGGGACAATTTGCTGCCAATGGAGCTGGGGCAGAAACTTTTTGTGTCAAACAGCCTTTGGAGGATGGAGCGTCGGCGTCAGTGCGGGGCCGTTCTCCATCAGAGGCAGCAAATCTAAATATGCCATCTAAATATGACAGCAAACCTTTATTAAGCATACCAGGAAAGGGATGCGAGACCTCATTTATGATTTCATTCATAATCCCTTCAAAATGAGTTGGTACCAGTATGTGATAAGTGGATTATGTGTTAGGCCCAAGTAAAGCCAGACACAATTAGTGCTTTAATAAACCGGTTGTATGCATTACTAACAACTAAGTCATGAGGGAATTGGCGTATTTACAAACCCTAATTAGTAGTTTGTTACTGTGATACCAAATTTAAACAAATCTGTAGCATTGCTGACCATCTGGGTTAGAAATCTCTGTTTTGAATTTAATTAGGAAATAGTTGTGACAGAAAATTGGTCCTTATTAGTTAGCTAACGATCAGCATTGCCCTAATTGAAATGAAGAACTGGCTGGCGGGTTTGTGAGATGTTTAGATACAAGCAGAGACAATCAAAAAATATTCTCTCACTTAGGACTTTGTGAGCTGCGGTGATTGATTAAGTAACATCCCCTTGATATTTTAGCAGCTAAAATGCAAATGACCCAGTGATGAGCGTGCGTGACAAAAAACCTGGCAATTAGAGCTGTGCATTTTGGGGTTTGCTTTTAAAAGCAGTTCTGTGGGAGCTGGCCTGGTGTGGGTGCTCTGGGGGCACTGTGCCCTCACCTTCCTCCCCTCAGGCATCCTCAGGAAGGGCATTGGAGCGGGAGCCTGGTGCTTTCCCAGTCCTGGTGCTTTCCCAGGGAGCAGCTCTGACCTGCTGAGACACAGCCAGCCCTTTCTGGCACCCAGCACTTTTGTGTTCGAAACCTGCAGCTCTGCCCTGTCCCTGCCAAGCAGACTGCGGGTGTCCAGTGGCTGATCCATGTGGGTAATGACCTCCAGATTGGTTCTGGAAGCACATTTGGGGCAGAAGTGAACATCCCAACCTTGCCATCAAAATACAGACAGGCCCTTCAGGACACGGGCTGCAGTTCTTAATTCATTTGTGCTTCCTCCCCTTATGGTGCTCCACGGGGCTCCACAGGATGTTAGGATTCCTGGTAATGTTTCCAGATGAAAGGAAGCACACGTTGGCAATGTCACCCACCCCAGTGCTGCTGTCGGAGCAGCACTGGATACCAAGGAACTCTTTCTGTCTTGGAGCAGACAATGAAGTTTCTGTAGGGGCTTTAAATCACTAAATGTTGAAAGGAATTCCCCGACGGCTTCATCAGTCACTGTGTAAGATTGTTAGAGATCTCCACCAGCTAATAAATTTGATTTGGGGTTTGTTTTGCTGGCATTTACACAAACCCTCTGAGAACTATAGTTACTGTATTCCCATACAGTGTCTGAATTCCGAATTGAGATGCCCGTTCCCCTCTCCTGTGGGAGGCGAAATAAACCTTTGCCACAGAATATGAATGTCGGTTGTTTTTCCCGGTAAGCTGCTGCATCATTATTATTTGAGGAGATATAGTGTTTGACAAAACCATTGTTTCAAATATTTTATTGAGCAGTAAAACTCGTTTGTGTTGCTGCCACACGGGGGGGATTTGTGCCTGTTAGGCTGGGAGGGAGGCGAGTGAAGGAATGGGGCCCTGCCATGTGTCCCTGCTGTCCTGTCCTGCTGCACCAGGCTGTGCCTGGGGAGCTGTGCAGGCTGAGGGTGCAGGGGGATGAGCTGAGCCCCCCAGCCCTCCCTTCCCCACCCTCTAGGGTGCTGCAGGCTCAGAAAAATAAAGGCTGTGTTGTTTTCTGGGACGAGTATTTTTTTTTTTTCCCTACCCAGCACTCACAAGTTTATTATGAATGATCCCTTTTCACAGATGTTCCCGCTCTGAATGGGGGAGCAGCGGCGTTTCAGTCTAGAAGAATCCCCTGTGAGCAGAGCCAAGTGCAGCTGAAGGGGGGTGTGAGCCGGGCTGTGCCCCGGGGCCCCTGGCCCTGGGGGCTCCTCTCGCCAGCAGTGCCAGGCAGGCAGAGCCTGGCTGGGCTCTCTGCCTGCAAACCCACTCTTCTCCCTGCCCTGCCCCAAGGCTGCCCAGGCTTGGGGACACCATGCCCTCAGAGATGTCTGAAGCAGCCTGCGTAGGAAGGGGTTTGCTCAAGGGGAAGCCAGCAAGCCCTGGGTTTGGATTTTTGCAGTGCTCTGCTGCTTCATGTCTCTGCTTTACATGCAGATGTTTGCTTCAAGGGCTCTCAGCAGGCAGAAAGGTTTGAGTTCTCCCGTTTTAACACGGTCAGGAGCATCCTTTCCACGGGTGGCAGTGCGCAGGAGGCCCTGTGAGTGTCCATGCAGATGTGCTGCTGTAGCTGCACCTCAGTGCTGGCACTGGCAGCTCCTGGGGCCACCGGGGCCACCTCGTCCTTCACCCGCCAGCGGCTCGGGAGTGACACTGATGGCGTGCAGCAGGAGCCCACCCCCCGTGAGCAGCGTGACAGCTGCCACCGAGCCTTCCAGGGGGGATAGGAGGGTTTAATGCCCTGGAAAATGCAGGACCCCGTGGAGCATGCAGAGCACTGGCAAATGGGGACGCGTGTCACCCGCACGGTGCCTTTGCTGCCACCTCCCCCAGGCCTGGGGCGCCCGGGTGTCCTTGTCCCCTGGTGTCCCTCGTGCCATTTGCTTTGGGGAGCTGAGTCCACACGCCCTGGGTAGGGCAGGTTGTTGTGGTGCAGTGCTGGGGCCCGGCCACAGGTGTTGCCCAGACAGCTTCAGGGTTTGTGGTGGATGTTCAGCATCGCTTTCAGCTCACCCCTGAAGCGCTGACTGCCCCAGCCTGGTTCCAGCTGGCCAGGCAGGAACGGGGTGTGCAGGGACCCCCACCTGGGCACCAGTCATCCTTTTGGGGAGGCTTAAAAGCATTTCCTTTGGTGGCTGCCTCGACCCGCATGTTTCACATCCGTATCCACCTGCCTGACGATGGCCTCAGGCACGTTCTGTCACCGTGGGAGCCTTGGCCACTGCCAAGGTCATCACCAGCGGCGTGTGGGGACTCGTGAACTCGCCTGGGAGATGGATGGGAGGCATTGCTTCCCTTCAGCCGGTCATTAGTCCTCGCTCTGGAAAGGCTTAGCAATTCCGACCCAGTAAATTATGTGCCATTCCTCAAAAAAAGTGGATAAATAAATGGGGCTAGAGCATGTCTTTTTTTTCGTCCTGAGCTTCGGTGTATTGATTTGGACATATTTCCAGGCGGGGAGTAATCAATTCTCGGGCAGAATAAAATAATTTCGGGCCAACTCTCGTCATTAATTTGCCTTCGGGGCCGGGCGGGATGCGCTCGGCATCCTCGGGAGGCAGCGGTGCCCTGGGGATCTCCCGGCGCTGCCAGCAGGGAGGGCGGGGGCCGCCGGGACTAATGAATGCGCTGTGTTTGCTCATCTTTACAGAGTCCCTTATTACTGCTAATTGGGAGGGACAGTTCAAACGGGCACGGAGGAGCGGCTGTGGCGGCAGCGTGACTCGCTTGGCTGAGGAGCGGCCGGGAGGGAGCGTCCCGCCCTGGCCGGGGACCCCTCCGGACGGACAGACGGACAGACGGACAGCGTGCAGCTGTCCGGGACGCGGAGGGAGCCGGCGGCTGGCGGAAGGGGTGGGCTGCTGGCTCCGCTGATGGCATCGGGGATGTGCTCGGCATTAATGCACCCCCGGCGTCCGTGCCTTGTTTTGGGGCTCCCTGGCAGGAGGGAGAGCTCCCCTTTCCAAGCGTGGCCGTGTCTCGCCTTTCCCGAGTTATTTATACGTTTATTTATACGTTTGAGTGTTCTCATCCAAGCTCGTATGCCTTCATTTATTGCTGCTTTGCCTAATTAAAACCTTTTGGATTATTCCCCTGCACGCCGAGTGCTCCTTGCAGCTGGGTACCAATTCTACATTTCTACAGCAGGATTGACCCGCTGCACTCATTTTTTAAGAGATTTTTTTTTTTTTTAACGTTACTTGGGGAAAACAGCTAAGCATAAATGTTTTGGAAATAAGAGGAGGATGGGCTTTGTTTCTCAGCCACGTTTCGGGTTTGTAGTGCTGGACAGCAAAGGGGAGTGGGCTCAGGGAAGCGGGTCCATGGCAATGCCAAGGGTAGGACAGGCACTGTCCCTCTGTCCTTCCCGGGATTGGGGTGTCCCCTCAGGCTCAGCATGTGCCCAGACATGCAGTGGAGCAGATGGGGTCCCCTGGGTGGGCTCAGGACTGCTGCTGAGAGCTGGGAGAGGAGGGAGCTGCTGCCTTGTTTCGAGAAATCGGGTCTGGCTCAAAGCATTTTAGCTTTTGCCTCTTCTTTTCTAATATAAAAATGAACGTTTCCACGGTGAAAACTCGGTTTCTCTTTGAATGGGTAATTCCTCTCCCTTAAAAAAAAAAAAAAAATACAACAAACCAAACCTCCACATCTCCTGTTTGTGGTGCAGGAGGATGGAGATTATGTGCATCTGCAGCCTGCCTTTAAATGCGTTCCAAAGGCGTATTGTGCACGCGTTGTCCCTGAAGAGGATAAACCTAAGGGAACAATCTTAATCTCAGAAGTTCGCACCCACAGCTAAAGCAGTGGCAGAAAACACTCTGTGTGTGGCTGGAATCCTCGAGAGGAGCCCTAGCCCTGGCAGAGCAGCCAACAAGAGGCATTTTTTCCTCTTGCGTGTGTGGCGCAGATAAATCGAGTTTGTTTTGCAGCCCATTCTGCTTTAGATTTCCTGTGTCATAACTGAATGAATTTGTTGTTCATTGATACCTTAATATATAGGTTGTTGGGGAGGGATTTTTTTTTTTTTCGAGGGGGAAAACAATGTCCCCTTCACTCATGCCTGAATGGATTCATTTATTCTCCCTAACCTCCGGAAGTCATTTATTTTGCCCTGCGACAGCTGCAGGGTCTGTTTGTGTAGGAGGGCTGGCAAAGCCCTGCCCTTCCTCCTGCCCGTGCCCAGCTCCAGTGGGGCCAGGATGGGCTCGTGGCCTTTGGGAAGGGCTTGGGACAAAACTGCTCTCAAAAATGGCTCTGCTCTGCTCGGGGTGAGGCCACGGCACAGCGCTGCTGCTCTCCTCTCCTCTCCCCAGGGATGCTCCCGGGCCTTTATTTCAGTCCCTCTCTACTGCTCTCCTCTCCCCAGGGATGCTCCTGGGCCTTTATTTCAGTCCCTCTCTGCTGCTCTCCTCTCCTTTCCCCAGGGATGCTCCTGGGCCTTTATTTCAGTCCCTCTCTGCTGCTCTCCTCTCCCCAGGGATGCTCCTGGGCCTTTATTTCAGTCCCTCTCTGCTGCTCTCCTTTCCCCAGGGATGCTCCTGGGCCTTTATTTCAGTCCCTCTCTGCTGCTCTCCTCTTCCCAGGGATGCTCCTGGGCCTTTATTTCAGTCCCTCTCTGCTGCTCTCCTCTCCCCAGGGATGCTCCTGGGTGTTTATTTCAGTCCCTCTCTGCGCAGGCTGATGGGTCCTAATCAGCAGCAATATTTAATTAATATACATGCCTTTGCAGAGGTTGTGCTTCACTGTAACTTAGCAGTAACTAGGGGCCCTTTGGTGGGAATGTGGGATCTTTTCCATTTATTAAGGAAGGAAGGGAATTGCTCTCACTGAGGAGATGTCAGTGTTGGTCCACTGTGCCCAGTTCAGGGAGGCCAGAAACTTCTGTGTGTTCCAATGGCCAAAATAAATGTTAAAATCTCATGCTTCTCCAAAAACACTTCCAAACACTCCAAAGCCATTTCCTGGGAGAAACCAAACCCCACACGTGTCCAGGCTTGGCAGTGCCAGGCCCTGTGGGTTATCCCTGCAAACCTGGAGACAGCTGTGGGAGCTGGTGTAGAAATGGGAAGGGAGGAACTCGTGCTGCCATTGTGTCAGGCATGGCCAGGCATCCTTTGGTCCCCTTGGGCACATTAAAAGCGTCCCTTAATGTCACTACTGAGCTTGGGGGAGAAAGGTGAATTTCCTTCCCTCCCAGGGGGTTGAAGGGAATGAGGAAGGAAGCCCTCCATGGATCTGTACTCAGCGCAGTGTGTGATGCCCACTGGAGCTGCTCCCTGGGCTCCCCCTGTGCCTGGGCTCGTGTCTGACTTCCCCAGAGCCCTGTGGAACAGGTGTGTGCCAAGCATCCAGCTGGACACCGAGATTTCATCCCTCCCTCCCCTGCTGAAGGATTGCAGATCATCCACACTGCAAATTCTCCTCCTTTCCCTCCATGGCACCTGAAAGAAAAGCCAGCTCTGGAGGTTTGGGGTTGTGTTCCCAAGCTCCGAGTCAGCTCACCGCCCCTTGCTGTCCCCACCTGTGCTCTGGTCACCTCCTGGAGCTCTGCAGCCCATGGGGACCAGAGCCAGGACACTTGTCCCTGTGCCAGGGCAGCACATCCAGGGGGGATCCGTGCCCCTGGGCCGCTGGGAGCAGGGTGCCCACAGGTGGGGAGGCTGGAGCCGCTGGCCGGGCTGCGCGCGGAGCTGCTCTCGCTCATCCCCGGGCTGCAGAGGCAGCAGCACCGGCCAGCTGCGCTACTCAGGAATGATGTGCAGCTTAGCAGAACTTCTCCATTAAAAGGTTTTGAGAATAATGTCTAAAATGAATGGCTGGGGAGGTGGGGAGGGAGGAGAGCCCCGGCAGACCCCGGCTCCGAGCGCGCAGTCACGCTGCGCCTAAACCTGGAGCTGGGAATTGGTTTGGATTGTTTTTTTGGTTTTTTTTTTTAATTTAAAATTCAAATGTCTGATGTTCTTAAATTGAACAAATGATATTTTAAAAAAATATATCAGGCTCCAACATCTGCAGATTATGATTTGCATTTTGAAATTGGCTGCTTGAATTGAACAAGGATGAATACTGTCACTCTTCTTTCATTCGCTCCATTTATTTAATGAAATGCTAGAGGTCAACCCTTTGTCCTTAAATTAGTTACTATAAAAATCTTTTTGTACTTTTCTGCTTGTTATGATGTCTTCTAAGCAGAAGAAAAGGTTGCCATTAATTATGTCTTTGTTGAATATGGATATCTATTCAGAGTTAGTTAAACAGTTTCAAACAAAATTAGCATCGAGCAACTCGAAGGCCAGCTTTAGGTTGGTTATCAAGAATTTTTTGCTAAGAGAATGCTCTTCTGCAAGTGTGCATTATCTAATATATTCAGCTTTCAGTTGCTAATTTTTTTTCCAGATGAAGATGGGCTTAATTGAGGTTGTGCTTTTAAGTTTGTAGAGCTCTTCAGCATCTCATACAAAAGCATCTAGAGGCTTTTCATTTGTCTTGAGTATGTTTTAGATGTACAAATATTATTTACTTTAAACTCCAAATCAAAAGGCACGCTGTAACTATTTTAAATAAAACATTATTCTCTGCTGAAATATATATAAATTCAAAGGGAGGCTTTTTTTCATTATCACTTAATTTATGTGAAAGAGCCACTATTAGCAAATTTTAGGATAATACTGCGGGAGCGGTTTAGTGGCTGGTCTCAAGCAGGCATTTAGTTGTGCAATTTCCTCAGCAGAGGCAGAGGCTGCGAGCTGGGGGTGAGACACAGCCCCAGTTTCAGGCAGTGCTCACAGCTGAGAGCCTCTGGAGCAGGGTTTGGGGATCACACCGCGCTCCTTGCCCAGGGAGCCCGGGTTTTTGGGATCAGCCCCCCGGGTGGGTGCTGTCTCTCTGCTGAGGGGTTCAGGCTGCTCTGTTCTCCACTCCCTGCCAGCCCAAGGTGGCTTTTGGGGGGTGACGGGGCTTGGCTGGCTCCTGAGGTGCCCATGCCAGGGTGGGACGCTGCTGGGGCTGCCCTCTGCCCATGCCATGCCCCGGGCACCAGGCAGAAAGCCCTTCCTTGCCCCCAGAAATGCTTTTTAGCAAACCTGAACAAGCCCTGACAGCTCCTTGGTGGTCACCCAGGCTCTGTGTGTGTGTGAGGCAGCCAGGCTTTCCTGGCTGTGGGGCCTGGGCAGCAGCTCCGGGCGATCCAGCCCCGAGCCAGACAATAACGGGAGCTGGGAGCAGAGATGGGAGGAAAAGCTACAAGCAGGAAAAAAAAAAAAAAAGAAAAAAGAAAAAAAAAAAGGAGACAATTAGGAAAAGTAATAAGAAAATATAAATGTGGTAGTGGAGGATTAGTCCTAGTCATTGGAAATGCAAATGATCTCCGTGCTCACTCCCAACATCTTTTTTCTAGGCTTGTGTTTCAGAAAGGATTTTTCTCTCGTTGTGGTTTTTTTTCTCCCTTTTCCTCCTCCTCAGAGCAGCAATGCTGCTTTCCCAGCAGCATTAAATACTCCCCAAGCTGAAACACTAACCTTGTAATGCTTTTAGGTATAATATACAGACTTTTCTTTTTTTCCATTTTAAATGGTAGCTCAGAATGACATTGTGGAGTAGGGATCCCGAGTCAGCCTTATTATCATGGTGTCTCCTTGAGCTGAACCTCTGAGAAACGTGAAGGGGAGACCTTTTGGAACGAACAAATCCTTTAGCCGCCTATAATTATTTATTAAAACAGGCGGCCGGGATAAAGGTCGGCGAGGGGGAGGGAGGAGCAGCATCCCTCTCTCTCTGCCCGTCCGTCCGTCCGTCCGTCCCTCCGTGCGGGCACACGGCCGGGCTGGCGCCGGGGAGCTGCGAAACAAAGGCTGTGCGGCCGGAGAGATGCGGAGTGCCCTCGGTGCTGTTGGGCACCGGAGCATCCCGCGGGATGCGGGGCTCTGGCGGCAGCCTGGGGAGGGATGCGGGGGGAAAACGGGAGACGAGGGTGGGAGCGGTGGTGAAAGCGAAACCATTCTGCTTCATTAAGAAAGGGAGGGAAAAGGGGAACAAAAAAAAAAAAAAACAACCCAAAACAAACAAAACCCGACCAAAAACCCGACAAAACGCAAATCAAACAAACAAGAGACGCGCAGAGCAAAAGCCCTCCGAGGCACCGAGCAAACCTTGCTGGGATTTCACGGAACGCTGGCTCCGGTGGCCGCGGACGAGTCCGGCTCCGGTGCCGCCGCGACCCCTCTCCCTGCGGCGGCAGAAATTTTATAAACTTCGCCTACTTTAAAAAAAAAAAAAAAAAAAAAAAAAAAAAATCTTTGGGGTCAATTTTCCACTTGTGCCTGTAGCTCTTGAACGAGTACTTTTATGGTTCCTTCTAGCGCGCAGGATTTATCTGCGGCTCTGTGAAGGGCTTTTACATTTAATCCAGCGCTGAAGTAGTAATTTGTCGCCGGCGCTTCCTAGCAGGCTTTTCTTTTAACTTGGCCGGGATGCGGGCCCTTTGTGCGGGCTGAGCTGCGCCGCACAATGCCCGGGCAGCTCCATCGGTGAGTGCGGGGCGCAGGGAACGGGCTGGGGGCACCGCGACCCGGCCGGGAGCCCCGATGGCTTTTCCACGGAGCCACCGCTCCTGTGCCTTTTCTGCAAAGGCTCTGGTTTTTTATTTCTTTTTTTTTTTTTTCCCCAATCCGCTTGGATAATCTTTTTTTTTTTTTTTTTTTTTTTTTTTAATCAAATTTAAAGTTCCTCTTACACTGGGGGTAACGTGCTTGGGGTTTGGTTTTTTTCCTGGAAATGCTTCATAGCCTGTCCGTATGTATTTTTTTTCAGGGAGAGGGAAATACCACGGTAAAGGAAGAGAATCTTTTACCAGTTCTTTATTTTAATGGAAGTACGGCAGTTTTTAGAATCATTTTAGAAGCGAGAGTTTCACCCCTCTGCCTTGCCGATGCCTGTCTTTTTCATTAAAAATAGCGTCGTTCTGATACCAGCATTGCGGACGAATATTTTATTCCAGATGCAAAAACATCTCGCGGGTACGTTTGGACATAGCAGAAGCGTGTGAAATAGCGCCCGACAAATATGAAATAGTCTCTCATAAATAAAGATACCAAAGCCACAATATTAAAAATGGGAGCAGCTCTGCCTGCCTCCCTTTTATCGCGACATTTCTGAACTGGGCTGATACTGCGGGCGGCTTTTTGGCGGCGGCTCAGGAAAGGAGCGCTGCTGTATTTACATGAATTACGCTTCACTCTCTGTCCGGGGGGCCAAGCGCATCCCTTCTCCACCTTGGGTAAATGTCAGCGCGCAGCAGTTTTACGTTAAAAAAGCCCTAAAAAGGCTGCGTTTTGGGAGCCGTGTGCCCCAGGTGTGGGCAGGGCCGGCTCCCCTGTCCCTGCCCAGCGCTGGCACGGGCATCCCCGAGCTGGAGCCCGAAGGATTCCAGCCCGGGGATCTCCGTGAGCCGCAGGTACGGCGGCGGCACGTGGGGAGGGAGCTTTTATGGGCATGATTTAGTGAATATGAGAACATATTTTGTGCTCCATTGTTTAGGCTCAAGAAGGCATAAAATCTTTAACATCTATTTATCACGTAGCTGTTTTAATGTAAACATTTGTCTATTTGGATGAAGTGTTTTCATTATTAAGCTAATTTCCACATGTTTCAGATAGACTGATGAGTTCGAAGCAGAGCACTCGCTGATGAGAAACGAAATTCGGCCGCGGCTCAGCCTGCTGTCAGATACATCTTCATTAGTTTTTGTCATTCACTGATGGCAAATGCTCTATAAATGAGATGACGATCAGGTCCGCCTTGATAACTTGCCTTATCTCATTAGTTTTCACATCAAAGTTAATCAGCAATGTGAATTGTAATTGCTGGAAGAGACAATGCAATAGATCACTCGGCCTTTTTTTTCTGCGTGGCATCTTGAAACATCAGCAGGCTGGTGTGAGTAGATAGGCTCCGAAGGAAAATGATGTGGAAAGCATAATAAGCAAGCTGCTCGGAATTAATGAGCTTACCCAATAAGAAAAGAATAACCAATCAATGTGAGCTGGGCAAATATAATTTAGGAATAATTGCTTGATTGGTTGTCTATAGTAGGCTGATTTGACCACACACAAGGATTAAGAATTAAGATGTCAAGGCAAAAAATAATTTGGCAACTGAGGGCATGTAATTTTTTTGTTCCCCTCCCTTTACGACTGGAAGCGATTGCTGTTTGATATGTTATTCCCCGGGAATGGAAACATTACACGGGCTGGGGTTCTTCCTCTCCTTTATACGCTCCTTTTATCGCGCACGGTCTTTCAAACCTCGCCGGGGACATTGCGGCGCGGGACATTAAAAACCAACGGGGGAGCGGGGGTGGGGGCAGCAAAATAAAACTGCAGAGGAGCCCCCGGACGTGTTCATTGGCGAGGCTGCACGGAGAGGAGCAGGGGCTGCGCTCTCCGAGCCCGTGCCCCGCTCCAGACCCCGATGCGGAGCGCGATTCCCTTCCCGTACGATTCTCCCCACAGCCATCGGCCCAATTAGCAGAGAACCCTTATATTCTTCTATCTAAACTACGGGGAAGGTTCAGCCAGAAGGTAAATTTGCTTTGATCTACATTACACCTAATTGAGTCACCACCAATGTCTCTATCCCAACATCAAGAAATGTGAAAATGTTAGATTATTTCACTGGGGATTAAACCTAATTTTCGCGTGTTCTGCATTAACCTATTAGGCTGACTCATCTGCATTGCTAATGCGGCTCAGGCAGCTGTCACCGCTAAAGAAAAACATGATCATGCAATCCTTGAATGAATGATTCCAGCTCTGATTAGTGTTAGTGAAGTTAGCTGAGCCCTGGTGATAAGGCAGGAAAATTCCCAGGTTGCCAATAGCTTTGAAAATTATCAGACTCCGGGCAAAAATGTAGCTGGCGGCTGGCGGGGCCTCCCTGCGAAGGTGGCATTATTTAAGGCCGTCTCTCTCTCCGGGCTGCTCGCTGGAACGCGGCTGCTGCCGCTGCTGCAGCTCCTTCCGAGGGGCTGTGCCAGGGGTACGGATTAAAATGCTAATGGGGGAGCGACCTGAGCCTGGACAGACGCAGGTTTTTCCCTGCCTGGCCGCATCCAGGCTTTAAATGCTGTTTCCAGAGGGCAGCGGTGGTGATGCCCAAGCGGGAGAAGGGCCTTGGGGGGCCGGCAGCAGGCACGGCCCCGGGCTGGGCTCCGCTCTTTGTTCCCGAGAGCCGTCAGCTCCAGCCGCTCCTCATTCTATCTGTCAGATTTAAATAGGGAAAAAAAAAAAGGGGGGGGGGGGGGAAGCAACAATGGTCCATCCCCTTGAGATGGGAAAAAATTTAGGAGTGAGTTATCCCCGAGCAATAGAGCCAGGAGCCAATTTAATCCGATTAGCGCCCGCTGACAATGGATGCTCCTCACCCATTGTGGACAGAAGCTTTCACTTTATTTGTTTCTATTAGCCGGGAACCCGAGATACTGGAAAAGTGGAACTTGGCCCCAACAATTGAAGGAAAAACAAATTGAGAGAAATCATCTAAAGTGTCAATATTGATCTTTTGGCCCTGGCTGTGTGCGGAGAGGACTTGTTGAGTGCCCAAAGTTTGCTGTGTGCTCCCCGAGCAGGGGCTGCTGGCGGCTCTTCCCCCCGGGGTGGTGGGTGCCGAGGCGGAACAGAGGGGTTTCCATGGGAAAGGACTCGGAGCTGTTCACCAAACCGCAGAGCTGACAGGGAATGTAGCAGGGCTTTAAATGCCGGGCACCTGCTGGTGTTAACTCCCAGCTCCTCGGTGCACACGCCCGCCGCAGGTGTCGGTGGGCTTCCTTCCCATCATGGGGAGAAGCTGCTTTCCACACGCCTGGAATGCATTCTCCTGCCTCCCAGCACCCATATCCTGACAGCCACGGCTCTGCTCAGCGTCGCCTGGCGTTGCTCCAGAGGGGACAGGCCACACCTGGGCTCCCTGTGCTCCGGCTGGAGCCGCCTGGGACGTGGCCAGACTTGGGCAGGTTGGTGTGACCAGACCTGCTGCAAGGCCTGCTTCATTTTCAAGAAGCAGGATTCGCCTTGGTGCTGCCCTGCGCATCCAAACCCCGCAGACATCCCCCTGGGAATGCCACGCTGGAGATGTCCAGGCCTGTCAGGCATTGCTGGGCAGCGGGGGGCAGGATGGAGGTGGGCACCAAGGTCAGCACAGGGTGGTGACCCGTTCCCACCAAGTCGGCACGGCTGGCATTAAGGCACACAACATTCAGAGCCCCGGGGATTGCAAGGGGAATAGGAGGAGAGGGATGTGTGGCAGCAGGAGCACTCCCTTCACCAAGGGGCCTTCCTGGGGAACCCCACCATGGGCTGGCAGTGCTGGCCAGGGCAGCAAACAGTAAGATTCGGGGTTTTACCCCCAATTTTTTTGCTGTCTGGAAAAGCAGGGACCCACTGAGAAGAGCAGTGTTCCCAGAAGAGGAGCTACCCTGCAGGTTGGGAGAGGTGCCTGTTAACAGCCCAGGCTCCTGGAGCAGCTGCAGACCAGAATTTTGTGTCCTGATCCACACTCTTGCAGGTCAGGGGGTGATTTCCCTGAGCACCCATCCTCTCCTCCCCAGTGGTGCTGCCCTGTGAGCGACAGCCTGCTGGGAAAAAAGGGTCGGGGGACAATTATTTCCCAGAGCTACCCCACAAAAATGACTTCTTATCCTAAAATAGGATTTTTTTTCTCTCCCCTCTGTTCCAGGTGGGCAGCTCCAGGTGTCAACTGAGCAGAGCCAGGATCAGCTGCAGTTATTCCAGAGTACGTGTCCACGTGCAGAATATTCCGGAACAGGTATTTCACTTTAAATTCATACCCCGTCTTATTCCAGAATATTTTCCCTGCATAGAGAAGCACTTGGCTGGGGTCTCTGCTTGCTGCCGTGCTCGTGATAAGATGGATTGGCTGATCTAATAGGCCTTTTCAATCTCTGATTTTGAAAGCTAAGATTGGGAAATTAATTTCAGAAAGGTCAAAACAGAGCAAGGCTATCCTGCTGCTGTGCGATGGATCCTATTTTTTTTTTTAAATCTCCCTATTGAGGGAAAGGTTAGTTATTCAGCATCCTGCGAAAAGAAAGAAATAAATAAAGCAGGCCGGGGAACACGGGAGTGTATAGATCTGCTGACCCATTCGCAATCCTCAGTTAATGAGAGCGCCGGGGAGCGGCGGCGCTGAGAGGCGCCGGGGCCGGGGGCGCCGACCCCGCGGGCGGGGAGCGCGCTGTCCCCTCCTGTCCCCTCCTGTCCCCTCCGCGCGTGGCCCCGGCGGTGGCCCGAGCCTGGGAGGTCCGCTCCCACCCCCGGGATGGGAAAAGGCCGGGCACATCCCCGGGGTGTCCGCAAAAAGCCCGGCCTGAGGTGCGGAGAGAGGCTGGGAACCGCTGCGGTCGCGGGGAGGTTTGGGGAGTCGTGCCGTGGGGTTTTAGGGTGGGGGAACAGAAGATTCAGAAGGAAAGGGGGGTGGGAAAAAGGAAAAAACAAATTCTTTGTGTAGGTATTTCCCTGCTTTTTATTTATTTTATTTATTATATTTACTTCTTCTCTTCCAACCAGGCCAAACAGTAAAATTGTGTTAACTTTTTCACTAAATTGCTTTAGTGCTTTTAAAGACCAGGGAATCAGGGGGAGAGCAAACCGGTTAGGAGGGAATGACTTCTTAATTAAAACAGCAAAATAGATTTCTCTTGCTTGTTTGCTCTTTGCCTTTGTTTTTTTTTTTTTTTTGGCATCTCCACATGGTATATTCAGCAACCTGCTGAGCTGTCCTTCCTCTGTCCACTCCTCTTCTTGTGGATGAATACGGGATGCTGGATTTTGGGAAGTGGGGAGAAATCCACCAGTTTCAGCAGCACTGATCTGACCTTGTCCCCACTGCCCGGGAAGGCTGTGCTGTGCCTGGGAGGTGCCACCTGTGGGGAATCCTGCTGGCTGCGGCTGTGCCTGGGACTGCTGCTGATTGCAGCCCCTTCTCCCTGTGGGCTGTCCATGGGATGTTCCCAAGGGGCTGCTGCAGGGAGGGATGGGGTGAGGGACAGGCAGGAGAGCTGAGCTGTGGCCAGTCCAGACCGCAGGAGGCTCCTCTCCCTGATTTAAGGACAGGCTATCCTGTGAGCACTAACCTCAGAGCAAACCCAGGGAATCCTGCAGATTGCTCTGGAGATGGGATCCTGACTGGGATACCTGTCCAATTCCACCCCCATCTCAGGTGTAATTCACCCCTGAAGCTGTACGAGCCAATGTCGCTTCACAGTTCCCTCTTTGCAGACAAATCCTAAAGCTGTGTGGATCCAGGGCTGTCCCTACCATTCCTGGAGCTCTCCACTTCCTGTTTTTCCTGTTGCTTTCTGCAGCCAGCTGTACAAAAGGAATGGAGGGTTAAATAAATATCTCCAGTTGAGAATTCTGCTCCCAGGTTCAGTAGTAAACGGTAATTATTAATCAATATACACAAACTACTTCATTTCCTTAGCACATCAGGCCACACTGGAGGTAAAGCTAACTTGGGAAATGGGTTGAGTATCTTATTCTGAACACAAGACACCAGGGAAAATGCTGGAGCGCACAAACCATAACATCTGGGTTATCTTTTACCAGCAGAGAACCCCTAGCGGGTTTGACTGGGCACCAGAGCACATCTAGGCAGAGTTCTTGTACCTTGGGATTTCTTCCTGTAACTTTCAGAGCAACTTTCCCCAAGTTGTGTTCCTCCCCTATGAAAGTTCATCTTTACCTGCAAGAGAATCCAGGTGTCCAATACTCAGTCTCAGGGTCAAAAGGAAGTTTGGGGCTTTATTATCCTTTTTTTTTTTTTTTTCAAATGTGTGCTGTGGACTTTTTCAAATTCAACCACCACATAACCGTACAATTTGACTGTTTTATTATCATTAATGCAGTACATTCACACTGAGTGTGCACTGGAGGCAAACAGGCCTGGAGAAAGAGAGCAATTCTTGGTGAGGGTGCCACAAAGGTGTGGCTCCGTTGGCATGGCCTGGGGAGGAGCAGCGTGTGAGGAGCGAGGTCCCCAAAAGCCGTCCCTGCACCAGCACGGGCTGCCTCGTGGCTTGAGCTGCTCCATGGGGATCTCTCGCCCTGGGAGAGTCCCAGCTTTCCTGGGAGCTTTGCCCTGGCTGAGGGCCCCACCCCAGAGCTGCTGTGTGGGCTGTGGGTCCTCAGCCTCGGGCAGATGCCAGGAACACCGGGGAAATAGCCATAAACCCTATTAAATAGGGAGCTGGTGGGAGGGAGAGGGGAACATTTATTACCATCTAATCCCGCTCAGGTTTTCTACACCATATGTCTGAGCAGCAGAACATGTGAAATGTGTACTAATTACTCTGCCTGTGTCATGTGTGTATATTTTATATGCAGTCCCTGACCTTTTTGTTAATAACTTCACATTATATTCATTGACCTGAAACAAATTGAATTCAGTGGCACTCACTCCAGAATTGAATTACATAGTCTTCTTAATTGGTCTCTTATTTAAATGTGGAAAAGTAACAGTTTACCACCTGTAATTATTCTTTTCCTTAAGAAATTCCTGTGGAGAGCGTGTGTGTGTGCACGCCCGTGGCACACGTGCCGGGCTCGTGTCCGGGAGGAATTCCCACAGGAGCCCCAAGCCCAGCTGGCACCGTGGGGCAGGAAAAAATCTCTAAGAGATTTTTGAGGGTCCATCTGAAGCAAAACCACTTGTAAAAGTGTGTGAAAGCCCTGGAAGGATCTCCTCTGCTGGAGGAAAGGGCAGCCCTGTCCCAGCAGCCCTACTCAGCTCAGCCCCCACCAGCCAGCATTCCCTCGCTTTGCCAGGTCCCATCCCGGGACAAGGAGAGCACCCAGAGTGGAGGTGTGAGCTCTGGGAATGCTGACCTGCCCAGAGTGGAGGTGGGAGCTCTGGGAATGCTGACCCGCCCAGAGTGGAGGTGTGAGCTCTGGGAATGCTGACCTGCTGAGAGTGGAGGTGTGAGCTCTGGGAATGCTGACCTGCTGAGAGTGGAGGTGGGAGCTCTGGGAATGCTGACCTGCTGAGAGTGGAGGTGTGAGCTCTGGGAATGCTGACCTGCTGAGAGTGGAGGTGGGAGCTCTGGGAATGCTGACCTGCTGAGAGTGGAGGTGGGAGCTCTGGGAATGCTGATCTGCTGAGAGTGGAGGTGGGAGCTCTGGGAATGCTGACCTGCCCAGAGTGGAGGTGTGAGCTCTGGGAATGCTGACCTGCTGAGAGTGGAGGTGGGAGCTCTGGGAATGCTGACCCGCCCAGAGTGGAGGTGTGAGCTCTGGGAATGCTGACCTGCTGAGAGTGGAGGTGGGAGCTTGGGAATGCTGACCTGCTGAGAGTGGAGGTGGGAGCTCTGGGAATTCTGACCTGCTGAGAGTGGAGGTGGGAGCTCTGGGAATGCTGACCCACCCAGAGTGGAGGTGGGAGCTCTGGGAATTCTGACCTGCTGAGAGTGGAGGTGGGAGCTCTGGGAATGCTGACCCACCCAGAGTGGAGGGGGGAGCTCTGGGAATGATGACCCGCTGAGAGTGGAGGTGTGAGCTCTGGGAATGCTGACCTGCTGAGAGTGGGAGAGAGCGCTCCTGGTTGGAATCTCCGCTCGGCTCTCATCCTTCCGAGGCCGAGTTAATTGCCGAAGCCGCGGGGACGAGACTTACTCTTTACTTACTATATTTAACTTAAAAATGCAAATGTTATTAGTGTCCCGATCGGTGATAAGAGTGCCTTTGTGCCAGGCTTTAACCTCCATTAGGGGGGATTAGGAGAACGTATCCACATTGGCATTTTCCAAGTGTCACTGTGACAGCACTTGCTGCACAAATGCCTGGCTGTCACACTGAGGTTTATCACCAGGTTTTTTCCTGCGAATGCAGACTAATAAGCCCAGAAATTACAATTGCCTCCCTGCCGAATCTGTGATAGGCGGAAATAATGATATCAGTGCCCTGCTAATCTCCTGCCTCCGCGCTTGGCACCAGCCTATTGAGTCACCTGTCATACGCCGCTTTGATGAGGCGAATTCAATCTCTCAGCTATAATGACAATGGAGCCATTTTAATGTTTGGAAATGATTATGTGAAGGTTTCTCTTTGCTCTGTCTTGGCAAGCAAACCAGGTCAGCGTTCCGGCTGTGTCTCCCGCCGCCGCTAACGACTTGGAAGGAGCTGGCCTGTATTAAGTGAATATGCCAAGTTATTAGAAAGGAGATGCCGAAGGCAGCTGGAGGGGGGAGGCTCTTTTTATTTCCTTTCTCACAGCAAGCGTGAGCCTGAGAAGATGCTTCACACACGTGAGCATCTCCCATGCGCCCCTGGTGCCCGGCGGGCCGCGAGAGCCCCGTGCGCCGCGTGCCGGCAGCCACGGGCTCCTCGCCCCAAAATCCACCTGGGAACGGCTGGCTTTGCACAACAGGCCACGTGGAGCTGGCTCGGTGGACAGACCAAGCTCCCAAACCTGTTCCAAGCCCTCCAGCCTGCTGGTGTGTTGGGAAGGGGGCTGCTGGAGGGCCGCACCCAGAGGATCCACCCCTGCCTGGGTGTCCGTGTCAATTCACTTTGGGGTAGAGACACTGAATTTCTCCTTCTCTCGGGTGTCTCTGTGTGTGAAACTAGGTCCTTTGAAGAGGAGCTGAAACACTTAGTTTGTTTATTTGAATATAAAAGGAAAATTACTGTTTCCTCAAGCTGCCAGAGGTCCCAAATGCTCGGAGGAAAGTGTCTGCAGCTGGATGAGGGCTTAAGTCACCTTGGAGAAGCGCAGGGTCTGTCAGAGCCCGCTGCTGGAATTCCAGAGCTTGGGCACAACCTGGGGACTCTTGGTGCTGCCCAATCTTCCAGCTGGATGGCCTCTCCCTGGCGTCTCTCTGCCAGGATCCCGTGGGTGTGGGTGACACAGCCATGGCCCAGTCCTGCAGAGAGGCTGGCACATCCCAGCGGGAAGCACCACTTCCCAAGCGGTTCCATCACCACCGCCCCGTGGGAGCCTCTGGCACTGAGGTGTTTGCCACCTTCCCTCGGCCTTCCCTGCCAGGGGATGGGTTTTAACCAATGCAATATTAATTTTCCAGGATCTTGACCAAGGCTTTGCTAGGGCAGGGGTAAAGCAGCAGAATTTCAGATGTCAGGCTTTTATTAAGGTGAGTGTTCAAGGCTGGCCCTGGATGGGCGTCCTGGGCCGCTCTTCAGTGGGTGACAGGCAATTGTTGGGCTGGAGAGAGGACAGAGCAGAACCCAATTGACCCACACCGTGCAGGGAGCAGCGCTGAGCCCCTTTCACCGAGGGTCCTTGCTAAGAAACCGTTTTTATTAGAGCTGAGTGCTGGAATTATGTCAAGGAAGTGATTATCTGTCTAATAATACCTGCCCGCGTGAGTGACCGCCACGGAAAGAATCAAGGCAGCGGATTTGGAGATGGGCTGAGGAGAGCAGCGGTGACACGGGGCTGTCCCCAATGACACAGGCACACGGGGCTGTCCCCAGTGACACGGGCACACGGGGCTGTCCCCTCGTGTGTGTTTGGAGGGATGCTCCTGCTGGGAGCTTGGCCTTTCTGGTGGGACAGGATGGGTGATGGCATGGATGCCGGGATGGCCTTTGGTTTTGGAAGAGCCCAGCTTGGGCTGGGTGTCACCCTGCTGCCCTGCCAGGCTGGTGCCTGCACGGCGGGGAGCTGGGCACCCCCACATCCATCTCCCCTAATTAAGGCAGCCAATCTAATTAGGGCGGTGCCCCGCGCAGCCGCCCCATGGGGGCGCATCAAAGCCAGCGTGGGGCTGGCGCACGGGCAGCGCAATTACCCAAGTTAAGAAAACATCCCTGTAATTAGCCAGGCAACTCCGAGCACAAGGAATGGAAATTAGTCACAGCGCAATAAATTAGTCGGTGCATATATTACGTGCCGGGAGCACCCCGGGGGCCTCCTGTTTTCAAAGCTTTGGTTTGCAGCCCCATGCCTCTCAATAAAGCATTCATCCCTAGGTGATTATGTGCCAGCAAAAGGAGTTTTTAACTGAATTACAAATTTTCTTTTCTAATTCTTTTGTAGGCAGAATTGGGATCCCTCACTTTTTTCTCTCTCTTTCTTTTTCTTTTTTTTTTTTTCTTTTTTTTTTTTTTTTTTTCTGAAGGTCCGGGGAGCAAAGCCACTTCCCTCCCCCTTCAGCTAATAATTAATTTTCAGCTTTTCAGGGTGCTTCAAGACCCTGCATTGTTTGCTTTAATTGGGAGCGGTAGTTAAGGAACTATTTCAGAATCCCTCCCCAATTCTGAACTATTTTAGCTGTCGTTTCTTTCCTGGGGGAAGAAAAGGGGAGGGCGAAGCAGGAAATTGGACTGTAGCAGCACATAACATTTGCATCAAAATAATACAGCCGGCAACAGAAAATCACAATCACATCACTCAGAAGGAAGGAACAGAATACAAATTAAAGGAATAATGTAAATTTTTTGCCATTAAGCTTCAATGACCATTTGAAATGGTGCAAGGCACAAAGGTTTTGATGAGCATCATCCAGTTTGATTATTCATACTTGTGCTTCTGCTTGAATTAAAGTAGGAGTGCTAGAGCCTGTTAGAGCAAAATATTTGAATTGGTAGTGAACTCTCACCTTTACTTGCATCCATTTACTTTTCAAATGAATACCAGATAAGTTAGTGCATTTTATAATCGGCCTGTTTTCCAGTGAGTGCTGTCATTACATACCAATTTCTTTTAGAAGTGCTTCCTAAGAAACATTAAATACTTACGAATAAGGATGTGTCCATCACTGGCAGCAGCCCTCTGCGAGCAGGGCGACGCAGGCAGGTTGTGTGTCCTCCCTGCCAGGGCTGTGTGCTTGGCTTCTCCGGCCCCTATGGGGCTGCCAGCGGTGTCTGACCTGGACAGGGAGCTCCCTGTGAGCTACAGGAGGTGTTGGAGTGTGGCTGCTGCAGAGCCATGGGCAGGAACATCCCTGCCAGGCTTTCCAGCAGCAGCCATGGGAGGAAAGAGCATTTCAGGAGCTCTCCCTCCAGCCTGCAGCTTTCTCCCCTGAGCTACCACTGTTTTATCCTGGTTCCAGCGCTCGCACACACAGATGGTTTGTAGAGAAGAAAAACGAGAGGAAAGACCAGGACTGGTGTGAGTTTTCAGGTGCTGCCCCGTGAGTAACTGGGGATGCAGGGGAAAAGCAAGGAGCATTAGGGTAGGGTGGCAGGAACCAGCCTGGAGGAGCTTCCCTGGGTCCTGGGCTGGCCAGCATGAAGGGCTGGCAGGTTTGCTTGGGTGCCTTGAGAGCAAAACTGGCCAGATGTATGTCTGAGGGGATAGCATGGGATTAATGGCCTCAAAAGTTGCAGCAACAGAAATTTAGATTGGATATTGGGAAAAATTTCTTGTCCAGAAGGGCTGTTGGGCATTGGAACAGGCTGCCCAGGGCACTGGGGAAGTCACCATTCCTGGAGGGATTTTACAGATGGGTGGATGTGACACATGGGGACGTGGGTTAGTGGCGGCCTTGGCAGTACTAGGGGAATGGTTGGACTTGACCTTAGAGGGCTTTTCCAGCCTAAATGATCCTATGGGCTTCTGGAAAAGCCAAAAGGCAGACTCAAAATCAATGCAGAGAATCCCAGCAAGATTTGGGTTGGAAGGACCTTAATGCTCATCTCATTTCACAGGCAGGGACATCTTCCACAATTCCTAAGCCCCATCCAGCCTGGCCTTGGATGCTGCCGGGGATCCAGGGGCAGCCACAGCTTCTCCGGGCAAAGCTGGTTTGCTAAGTAATAATTAGGTTATTCCTAATGAGCAAGGGGCTGGTGATGCTGCTCAGAGCCATCCTGCAGCTTGGAGGTGTCAGCAGAGCTCCTGTGGGCTGGCAAACACCACTGCGGGATGCCTCGCCCTGCCCCGCTCCAGGGCTCGATAAAATGCCTTTTATTAAGATGAGGGAGGGGGAAATCAATGCGACTACACATCAAACCCGAACAAACCTCCGGTTTAGCAATTCCCGAGCAATCCCTCAGGAGCCAATGAAGGCCGGGTTATTTAAATGAGAAAGGCCGGGATGAATGCCTGCCTTTGTCCGGGCGCTTCCCCAAGGTGATCTGGGTTAAACCCGTGCTCTCAGGGTTAATTATCAGCTGCTTTTCTTTTAAAAATGTTTTTTTCCTTATTGACACAGGGGGGTTGATTTATGTAATATCCATCATAATTCCCAGATTTCTGTAGATTACAAGGTTATCCCCACGCACTGCTCTGCTGGTGGAGGGGCTCCGCGCTGCCCTCCTGCCTCACTCCGGCCACCACCCGCTCCCTGGCCCTCCTTAATTAGGGATGTTTAATACGAGGGGCTCTGGGGTGCAATTAAAACCAAATAAAACAAAAAGGCGGCGTGGAAAAGCGCAGCCCTGCTCTTTCTTTCCGTCTTCTCCCCTTCCCTGGTGTCTGTGATGCCTCTCCAGCCCACCAGGGATGGGTTTTGGGGACCACCAGCCCCAGCCCAGCAGAAGCCTAATCCCATTCTCTCCAAACGGGGGGAATGGCCCCCCCATGCACTCATGGGGTCAGAGCCCTGCTTGTGAGCCTGGAGGTGATGTGGGGCCTCTCCTGTCCTCATCAGGAGTTCCATAAACCGGCCAAAGGAGAGGCGGATTGGCATCCAGCTCTCCAAAGCCGGTCTCCCAGTCCTGAATCCCTCAGTCCTGGGGCAAAGGAGCAGTGCCTGACCCCTCCAGTCCCGAGGTTTGAGATGGCCCTGTGGTGTTGAGGAGGTTTCCCTGAGCTCAGGAACAGGAGCAGGGCTGGGCAGGGAGGAGGGAGGAGGCACACCCAGCTCCCGACACCACCTCAGAGGCTTCGGGAAGGAACATTCCTTGGGCCTGGCTGCTCCACGTTACTCATCTCTCCATACTTATTTTTCTTCCTCCCATCCTTGGGTTTTTGTGCTCGCCCCCTGCCCGGTGCCTTTGCAGGCCCTTTTGCACGTCCTTGTTTTCCGGCTGCTGGCCTGCGTGTGGGATTTCTGACAGTGCCGAGCGCATCCCTGCTGCAAACCACGGCTTTCAGGGATCATTCCACTCGACTGGCTGAGAAGAAAACTGCTCTGATAGAAACTATGTCATAATAGTTGGGAGCTGGATAACAACGCCCCGCTGCCGGGGCTGATCTATTCTCCTACGCCAGCGCGGGGAATTGGTCTCCACCAAAGCAGAAAATGGAGCTGGCTTTTCAGGAGGGTTTAAAATTAAGTGGCTCTGGAGCCACCAGATGATGGTTTCGGTAATATTTCTGTGGCCAAGCCAGCCCTTTCGTTCTGGGAGGTGCTGGCCTGCAAAGCAAATGTCCCACAGCATCAAACCAGAGCTCCCCACAAAAGTTTAAGTTTGGTTTTCAGCTCCCCAGGGCAGCTCTGCTGGGGATGGGGAGGTGCTGCTGCCTCTCAGGAGTGACTGGGGGGAGCTGGGGAGGTTTAAGAGCGATGATGAGAGGAATGACACATGCTCTGGATTTATCAAGAATGTCTGCCTAGGTTTGCTTTGGAAAGGCAGAAATGAGGGGGCTGCTTTTGAGTGAGGGCTGGGCACCTGTGGCGCTGGCGGGCAGAGTGACGCAGGGCGACAGAGCCACCACCGGAGCGGGGCTGGAATAACGGGCTCCTCCCGTGCCTGGCTGATGCCCGTGGCGCTCCATCCCAGCTGGCACCTTGGCAAGGGCAGTCTCAGCAATTGGTTCAGCTCTGGCTCTCCAGTTTGGTTTTGCAGGGGAGGAGGCGCGGTGGCCGCACAGCAGCCACGGAGCTCGCAGCAGGTCCCTTCCGGTGGCTCCCGGTGGTGTCCCAGCTGGAGGCTGCCTGACAAGTGACGTTTTTCCATCATCCCAGGCCAGCCCAGCCGGATGCTGCAGCCATTCCCTCCCAGTTGGCCGCTGCTCCCTTTTCCTGGCGCGCTTTGTGCAGCCGGGGTTGGCTCGTGCGATAAAATGGACGCCGTTCAAAAATATGACTCCTCTGAACTTTTTAACCTTACACGAAAGGGAGGAATTCTAAGAGCAATGGGTAAAATTCAATTAACTGAGATGACAGAAAATAATCTACTGAGCACGTACATCAGGCAATTGGAAGCTTTCATACCTTTCAAAAAGGAAATAACCTATTTCTTCCCTTGTTATCTAATGACACAGGAGTTTATTTCTCTGGAAGCAGTTACAAATCTACCTAATGGGGCCTAAATGCTGTTGCCAGGCAATTAGGGGTTCATTGTGTGGCTAATTCTTTCATTTCCGTGGCGCTGGTGATTGCAGTGGCGGGCAAGCCGAGGTCCCTGGGCCATGTTTGCCTCCTGGGCCGTGTTTGCTCCTGTGTGGAGCACACCTCTGGCTCTGCTCCTGTGTGGAGCACACCTCTGGCTCTGCTCCTGCATGGAGCACACCTCTGGCTCTGTTTGCTCCTGTGTGGAGCACACCTCTGGCTCTGTCTGCTCCTGTGTGGAGCACACCTCTGGCTCTGCTCCTGTGTGGAGCACACCTCTGGCTCCGGGTGTGCCCATGCTCCATGGCTCTGCCCAGGGCACCCCTGGCCTTGTCACGCCGTGACTTATTCAGTGTCTGATCCGTGAGTTATCCCATCCTTCTGAGCTGCTTCCAAAGGTTCCTGCACAAGCCCGGGCAGCTTTTGGTTATGAATGAGTGCAGAGAGACACACAGGGGCATTATTTATCTAAAATATATAAGCAGGAGGAATCTTCATAAATCACAGGCTGCTATTATCCTCGGGTTCATGACAGCCATATCTTTTTTTTTCTACAGAAACCCAGAATACATTAAACACCCCAGGCCTTGGAAAGGGACCTTTCAAACCTGTACAATTGCTCTGTTCATCCCATTCCTTTAGCATTTAATATTTGAAGTCTGTTCTGCACAATCCATCTTAACATTACACAGTTGATCTTCAAATTAGGATGTAAGCCAGAATTTATTGAGGGGAAGCTCCTATATCTGCCTGTAGGAATATTGTTGTTTATGACCTGAGGAGTGGGGTGGCTAATTCTGGAGGGGGAGCCTTTGGAAAGCTGTTTCACATTGGGCTCTGCTCAAGTCAGGCCTGTTGGGGAGCACTGGAAGGCGTGGGGGGAAAGGCTGTGCCCAAGGACCAGGATGCTGCAGGAGATCTGGGATGCTGCAGGAGGCCTGGGATGCTGCAGGACATTGCTGCCCTGCAGTGGCACCTCACAAGATCATTCCAGAAGGCCCCTCCTTGGGCTGCACTAATCAAGGGCTGTGCCCAACAGTTTACTACAGCATTTAATTAAACAAATTTACCTTTTGAGGGAAAATCCTTGGCAGGCAATTTGGGTTCTGGTGTATCAGAGCCTTTTTTTGAGGTGACTAGTGCTTTTAACCACTGTCTAAAGTGCAGGCGGTGTTAATTAGCATATTTAGGATTAAGTAGATTTAGCATGCAGTAATCATTCCCTAATTCAGTAAGAACTATCTCTGGTGAATAGTGGACATTAATGACAGTTGCAAGAGCTTAGATATTACATAATCACTAATTACATTCTGCACAATTAGCGGAGACTCCTCAGTGTGAATGGCTAATGGCTGATTTGTGTCAGCAGCCTGTTCTGGCTGTAGAGAAATATAAACAGTCTGCATAATGTTCTGAGGGAATTAGCATAGGGAAGGAGGTTATCTGTGGAGGTGGGAGGCCAGAGGAGCTCTGACGGATGGGCTGAGCCTGGAGCCAGCCTCGTGCCTGGACACACACCTGCCCTTCCTCACGGATGGCCCCAAAATGCCACCACGCGCTCCAAGGCTCTCGGCTCCCATGGGCAGAGGATAAATCTGGCATCCAGGGGCCTCTGAGGGAGTGATGGGGTGTCCTTCTGGGTGCTGAGCAAAGAGGTGCAGAGCTGGCACCCACAGCCAAACCCTCAGTCCATGGAAGTCTCATGCTCCATGCTGGGAGTGACACACAGCCTGCCAGGGCAGGAGTAGGGCAGGAGCAGCAACGTGCAAGTGCTGCTTGGTTTGTTTAGGGGTTTTTCCCCCACCACTCTGTCTCTGAAAATAAAAATGCAATAGTGTCTTGCCCTGCCACATTTGGCATTTCCTCACCATTAACCATTTCCTAAAAGGATGAAAAAGCTGAGCTTTGCTTTCCGCCCATCGTGCGTTTCAAAGCTGCCTCTCAGGAAAACCTTGGGCAAACCTTCTGGGGATTTGGGCAACACTGAGGTGGCAGGCAGGAGAATCAACCCGTGCCCCATTAATTTTTAGTGGATTCTTACAAGCAAATTCAGCCTCCCACATTTGTTGTGTGATTAAAATGAGGAATAGCGGTATTAAGCTGAGGGAATAGTTTTGGACAAATCCCAAGCTGGAGACCAGCGCTGGGCCCCTATACCTTGAGGTATTGGGTATTTTAAATTAAGATTGCATGTGGTTTTAAAAGGCATTGTCAGAGCAAAAGCAATTTAACAAAAGGCAATGTATCTGACGGCGACTCTCCTGTCTGCCAAGTGCTCTTCTCTGCGAGCGCATTGTAGGGAAGCAGATTACATCTCCTGAATATTTTTGTCTGTTGCTCGGTTCATTTTCATAATAATAACTCGCATCCGTCTCCATCCTTTCATGTTGAAGGGTTGCAAACTATTACACAAACACACCCGGCTCCCGCTGCAGCCGCCTCCGGGGGACAGCCGGCGGCTCTGGGCAGCGGGGAGCGGGATGTGGTCCCTGTGCTCGGGGGCATGAGGGGTGCTGGGGAGCCCCAGCCTGCAGCACACCCCACCTCATACCTCCAGCACGGCCTGGCTGCTGGGAAAACGCGGGGCAGGCGAGTCACGGTCCTGCCTGTGCCTGGGGGGGACCTGCAGAGGACACACGGGGCCCAGAGAAGCTGGGGCTGCCCCTGGATCCCTGGGAGCATTCCAGGCCAGCTTGGACAGGGCCTGGAGCGACCTGGGATAGTGGGAGGTGTCCCTGCCCATGGCAGGGGGTAGAATGAGATGCACATGAAGGTCTTTCCCTTAGCCAGGATTCTGTGTCTGAAGGAAAACACCTCAAAGCCCTGGAAGCCTCAGCGAGACTACTTCTGCCCCAGCACATGAGCGGCTGTGCCCCATTCCACACCCCCAAGCAGCACTTGGGGAGGGTTTATAACATCTGCCATGTTGTTTCCAGCTGCTGGGATGTTCAGAGTGGAGGCTGAACCTACTGGCCTTTGGGTACCTTGTCTAGAAACCCCATTTTTTCATCCCTGTGGGGCCGGCAGCTGGGCTGGCACGAGGTAAGGAGAGCGATGGTGGGGCTGAGGCCCGCAGGATTTCTCTCCTGCTGGGGAGGAGCACACGTGGCACGGAGAGCACCGTGTTCAGTTAAGGTCACTCAAAGCCAGGTTCCTCAGTGTCACCAGTGGCTTTTCTGTGGCAAGGACCAGTCCCCGCTGCTGGCCTCAGAGCATCCAGGCTCCTCCAGCCTGGAGCTGGGGGCTGGACACAAGTCTCAGGCCCCAGCACGGGGCAGCATTTCCCTAAGTGCTGTTTGCTGAGGCAGGTGCTATTCCTTACATTATCGCCAGGACATTTAAATCTCACTGATTGGCATTGTTGTCTCAAAGACAGTGTTTTTCCTGCTGAGAAACTGCATTAGATCGGCGAAACGGAGCTCATTTCCATTCACTCAGCAGTCTCTCTAGAAATGACATGCAGTGCTTGAAACTGTTTATTTCCAAATTCAGGCCTCCTCCGCATCAGTCATCAGCTTCAATTACCAGTTTTCCGGAGCCGAGCCATCAGGCAGTCTGACACGAGGGTCCAACCTAATTCCCACCTTCTCCAAAGTCAAGAGCATAATGTGCAGATGAAAAGGTGGAAAATAGCCTGGACTTCATTAGCATGCAGAGCCCGGCTGTTCATTTGCTTGCTGCGAATGGAAGTTCTGACACTCGGCGCCTTCTGCAATATGAGAAAAGTCCTCTTCAGAGTATATGATGTCCTCACCAGCCAGCAAAGGTCATCAAAAAGGCAGGCGCTGACCTTGCTCCCTGCTCTTCATGACTAGTTTATTGATTCCAGGAACACCTCATTACATGCCGGATCAACATATTATTGCCATGTTCAGCGGCTGAATTGTTTACAAGTGTCTTTATAACCAGCAGAAAGCCTTCCGGATGATGCATGACTACACTCATTTGGATGTGACCTGCCAATTAGATGTTATCCGATCCGGTGCCGTGTGTCCTGATCCCTGACCGGGCCCGCTGCCCTGCATCAGCACGGGCCCATTTACTACTTCTTTCGAACGGCTCTTTGGCAAAGTGTCCATTAGCCTGTCAGTCTGTAAATATTTTATTTTTTTTTTTTACCTCGGCAGAGCGGTGCAGGCGCCGCCGGCGCTCCCGCTCTGTCATTTGCTATGCATGAAGTTGATAATCAGCTGGGGGAGGCAAGGGGGTGTTTTATGGCAGCGTCTGATGGCCCACCCCATTTGCAGTCAGCCTGCGTGGCCCGCGCTCCCGCGCCGCGTGCCACCCCGCCACAGGGACCCGGCATATTTTATTCCAGCACCGCCAGACTGCTGATTTATCGGTGGGGGGAAAGGCAGGAGCGAACCCCCCCCCCCCGAGCTCAGCCTCCCCCTGCCCTGCCTCCAAAGGCCCCATAACTTACCACCCAGCAAATGCCTTCCCCCTTCTCCATCTTTCCGGCGCTTTGTGTCCTCCCCCGTTAATATATTGCGCTGCGTTATTTATCCCGGCCCGCGGCCCGGGGTGTTTACACGCGCGGAGACGGGAGAACTTCAAAAATAAATCACGGGGCACGACTACTATTTTAATCTCTCATTACAGACACTTCTGCGGCTCCATAAAGAAAAGAGTGGCGCGGCAGCTCGACGAGCGAGTCCGTAAAGAGAGATCTTCCGTGCCAAAAAGCGGTGCTGGGATCGTGGCTTCCGGGCACCACAAGTCTGCACAGGCTGGGGTTTTGATTTTTCCTCCTCAGCCTTTGGTGGTGGTAGGGTGGCTGAGATGCCAAAGGAAACTCGGTGCAGCTGTGGATGTGGCTGATGTGGCAGTGCCAGGATGTCCGTGGGGGCTGTGGCCTAGCTGGAATATGATAAAATGTTCACACACGTGGCACTCTCTGCCCAGAGCTCTGCAAACATTAATCAAGTTGCCCAGAGCCCCTTGGCAAGTGTCAGTGCTGAAATCCGCCTGCTGGGATTAAATCCAGGGACCAGAAGGACTAAAGGGCTCCAAGGGTGAACCCACAGCCCCAAAAACACCACATCTCCAGCATCCTGCTCTCCAGAGACAGCATTGCATCTCCCCAATCCCAAAACCCGCCGTGCCAGGCCCTGGGCTGCCAAACCACAGGAATGTGACAGGAGGGAGGGATGCCCGTGCTGGGTGACAGAAAACAGCTGAGGGTTCAATTCCCTCCTTACAACATGAAGCGTTGGGAATTGGGGGCTGGAAAAAGGGGGAATTGAATTCCTTAAAACAGCACAATTAGCTTCCAAAATAAAAACTGGAATGTGTTTGTTTAATTAAAGCTGAGGCAAAACACACAGTCAGGTCAAACCAGCCTCAGGCTCCAGAGACAGCACAGTGCATTGATCTGAATTTTGGAAAGGAGTGGGAAAAAGCTTCCATTTCCCAGCAAATCCCTGGCTCTGGGCAGCCCTGGAGCTGCCTGTGTTGAATATTCAGAGGGCTGATTCCCCACGGGGAGCTCGGAGCCGGCGCTGCAGCCAGGTAACAGTGGGAATGGAGCCTGGGAGCTCCAAATCCCAAATGTGGGATCTCCACCGGGACGCAGGGATCTCCTTCCCCCAGAGGAGGCACCAGGTCTGGCCTGTCCCATGGCCCCAATGGGGAATCTGGCCTTATTTTGGCTGTGTTAAGCCTGCAGTGGTTTATCAAGCCCCAGACATCCCTCCAAATTTGGCACCTCATCCCTTTGCTTCTGTTTGTGTCCCTGTTACTGGATTTCTGTTCATGATGTAAATTCTCCTTTTAAATGGGAGAAAAAAATCAGCTCTTTATGACAGCAGACATTAAAGTTGTATGACTATGGAGAAGTGCATTAACCTTTCCTTTAGCTTGGAGAACTTAAAAATCTTTTAAAAATCAACTTTTTATTAATTTTGGAATGATGCTTAATGCCTGAGGGGAGTGAGGAGCAGTGGCATCACCAGTGGAGCTTTTTGACACTCTAACTTAAGGTCAGACTTACAAGTGCTGCAGGAACCACAGCCCATGCAGATACAGAATCATGGAATTATGAAAGTTGGAGAAGCCCTCTAAGATCACTGAGTCCAACCATTCCTCCAGCACTGCCAAGGCCACCACTAAATGGTGTCCCCAGGTGCCACACCCAGACATCTTTTAAACCCCTCCAGGGATGGGGACTCAACCACTGCCCAGCTCTGGGGCAGGAGCAGCCTGGTGATGCTTGGCCAGCCTGGAGCTGGACCTCTGCATCCATGTGAGTAAGGATGAAGGAGCCACCTCAGTTTTATTGTAAGATTGGGTTTCCCTGGCAGAAAATCAGGATGTCCTTCCTGGGCTGAAATTTGAATTTAGCAGGGCAACTGTCAGCCGTTCTTCCTTGGAGACTGGGGCACGGAGACAGGCAGGAGAACCCAGCCCCTTTCCAGGGGGTTGTGCAGGGAAGGAAGCAGCTGAAGGGCTGTAAATGCTGCGCCCAGTGAGAGCAGTTCATGGGGCCACAGACCTCACATGGATCCACCTGGAGCCCGGAGCTGGGGGGACGTGTGAGCCTCTCCAGGTGGTGGGCACACACTGGGCAGGGTGGGCTTTTATTAATTACTGCTAACAACTTATTGCACATATCGTTCTTGATGGGATTTTGTTGCAGAGGGCTGCTGATATTTTAGGGATACACAGGGCGAATCTCTGTCCTCGCAGCCAAATCCCCGGGCCGGGGCTCCGACACCGCCGGCACAGCCCTCGCCGAGTGTTTCCAAACTGAATAGTCATTGGTTTGGCAGATAATTCAGAAACTATTTGTATGAGCTGTTTATCAAATTATTAACTGCACAGATGTTGTTTGGTTGAAGAGCAGCTGAACCTTCTCTCTGCCAGCCGGGGAGACAAAGGTCTGCAGGAATAATTGGAGATGTGCATGGAATATTAAATTAATTTACTGCTCTTAATTCTTATGCAAATCCTGACCTCTGATAGAGCCTATCAATTACCCTGCACACAGGGAAAAGAAAGGAGAACAGTTTCTTTCTTTTCTTCCCCCCCCTCTCCTTTTTTTCCTGTTGTTCTCCAGTTTGGGGTTTTGTTTCTTTGTTGTTGTTGGTTTTTTTCCCCTTTTGAAAGGGAACTTGGGAAAGGAAATATTTGTGGGAAGAAAAAAAGCCATTTATTTGTGGTGCAAAGGGCCAGGATTATTTAATTGAATGTCCCGGTCACAGCGATGTCCCCTGGGAGACAGGGTGCAGTTTTTAACATTGTGGGGTGCTCAGGGGAGGCCTGGGAATGTAGGCAAGAGCCAGGCTGGAATAGCTCCACATGCTTCCCCAGGAGGGGCCCCACTCTGCCAGCACCGTGGTGGGCTGAAGTGGGAGAGGACTGGGGGCTGATCCCAGCTGGGTTTTGGTGGGGTTGGGGGCAGGAAGAGGCCCCTGGCTCTGCTGGAATCCAGCTGGGGTTCAGGTGGGTTATCACGGAGGGCTTCCTGCCCCAATAGCGGGGCTGATTCTGCCAGTAATTACCGGGGAAGTAGAAAAGGAATTTGTTGTGAGATCCCAGGTAAAATGAAGCAGGATTTAATTGGTCCTCGTTAAACAGAGCTGGGTTTCCAATATGGAGAGAGGCCTCGTCCGGGCAGTGTTTAATTGGGGCTGTGTGTGCGCTGCTCAGCCGGTGCTTAAAGGCAGGCGCCGGGCCCTGCTCTTTCATCCCATTTTCTAATAAGGATAAATAAACAAGATGAATAATGCCATCAGTCTCTCCCTCGACCCCTGCGAGACCCCAGCAGTGCAGTGCTGTTCACCCCAGAGCTGCTCCCTGGGATCCATGAATCCAAGGCAAGCAGGATCCCTCGGCACAGAGCACCCGATGCGGCACCGGTGGGCTCCGTTAGCAGAACCCCCAGATCCAGCTATGGAGCAGTTTGGGGAATTCTTTGGTTAGTGGCTGTCAGAGGGGAGCCTGAGGAGGGGATGGGGCTCAGGAGGGGAAAAGAGCGAGAAAAGAATGGAAAATAAAATTATGTATTTCTTTTCTATTTTTCCTTTTTTATTTTTTTTCCCCCCCTGTAAATCCTGGGAAGCGCTGGGAGACTGCACTCCCCCTCCCACGCCGCCCACTCGGGTAATTTCGTTTATCCCGCAAATCTAATTAGCAATCCGTGGCTGACATTAATACAGATCTAATGAGGCCGGCGATGACCAGATTATCAGGCGAGCGCTGACAGAGCCTTAAAGGCACATCGAGCCCTGCCGTCAGTGGGACCCGGCAGGGGAAAAACTGCTTTAAAGGGGGAGAAGAAAAAGAAAAGAAAAAAAAAAAAAAAAAGGAGGAAAGAAAGAAAAAAAAAATAGACGAGGGAGGGGGAGAAAAACATGAGGAAAAGCAGTGCGGGTAGGGCTTGGCTGCTTAGCTTATTAAGGGAGCTGGAGCTTTGCTGGACGCAGTTTATCCACCAGCATCGGGCCTCTGTCCCTGCTTCTCCCGAAATACCGTTCTGCAGAGGAGAAAAAGGAGGGGGGAAATAAGGGGAAAAAAAAAAAAAAAAAAAGAAGAAGAATCTGGAGCCCAAGGAGTCGCTGTGCAATTTATTCCAAGGGGTGGCTGTTGAGAAGGCGGCAATTTGCGGCGGCCGGGGGTTATTTAGTGCGATATGAAATCAAATGATCCTATTGCTCAAATAACAGTGTCTGGGAGGAGAAGCGAGCGCGCTCCAAAGGTAATTGTCTCCAGATGATATTCCTATTATCCCCCAATCCCGGCCTAAACGCTGCCAGCGCCGGACTGGAATCGATACGGGGGGAGGACCGGGGGGATCCCGGGGCCGGGGGGAGGCATCCCCGGCACTGACCCCCCTCGGGAAGGGCGGCAGGGCTTCGGGAAGACCCTAAATTCCCTGCTGTCCGTGCCTCGGCGGGAGCGGCAACACCGGCGGCGGAGCCGAGCCCGGAGCCCAGGTAAGGGACCGACGGGGGGACGGGGAGCGGGAACGCGGGCCCTTCCGTGCCCCGGCGGGCAGCCGCTCTCCGAGCGGACCCTTCTGCATCGCTTCACCCCAGCACGGGCTGTCGGGTCCGGTGCGACCTCCCGCGGCCCCGGTCCAGCCCCGGTCCAGCCCCGCCGCGCTCGGTCAGCCGCTGCTTGCGGTCACCGCCGCCTGCGGTCACCGATGCGTGCGGTCACCGATGCGTGCGGTCACCGCCGCCTGCGGTCGGTCCCGTTCGCCCGGAGCCGCTGGAAGCGCAGCCGGGCCAGGGGCGGTTTCACTCTGGATCCCCGGCTAGCGGATGGAGCGGCGGCCCCCGCTCTCCGCGGCGCTGCCCGATGGTAAAATCGCCGGAATTCAGTGGCTTAGAGGGAAACGGGGACGGAAGGCAGCGAGGGGGAGACGGGAGCGAACCGGCGGCGCTTACCTGGGGCCGGGGCCGGGCTCGCTCCGTGGCCGCAGCGGCAGCGGGGACCGAACGCTCCGGGTGCGGCAGCCCAAGGCGAGCGGCGGCCCCGCAGCTGCTCCCCAAATTCCATCGGGGCCGGGGGGTGGCCGGGGTTCCGCCCGGAGCTGCGGGTACTGGGACGGGGATTTTCCCCTTTCCGACTTTTCTTTGTCAGCCTTTCGCCCGGGCGGGCAGCGCGTCCCCGGCGCTTCGGGCATAGAGAACAAACGCGCTCCTCCTAAAAAAAAAAAAATTAAAAAAAAAAAATATAATGCGAGTATTGAGGGAGCGAGACTCCGGGCTGGGGCACTCAGGAGTGTCCCGGCTGGGGCAGCTCTGTGCTACCGGGGGCCAGCGTTTGCCCCGGACCCATAACAGCGGGAGGTGGCTGTGCTGAACTAGCGAGGACACTGCGGGGAGCAGCAGGAGGAGAATGCTCGGGGTCAGGCGCCTCTCTCGGGTCAGGTCCTGATGAGAACAGGGCACAGGTCACCCCCCGGGCCGCCAGGAGAGGCTGGTGTGGTTTGCGTGTCCGCAAACGGGCAAAGCATTTGGAACCTGAAGCCTGGAAGTGAGCCCCAGCCTTTGCCCACCGGTGTGTGTCCCCCATGCTGCCTCGCAGGTACGTTAGAACGCGTTTTTCAGCACTGTCAAAACACTCTCTTGGAGGATTTTTCCATCTCTGCTCAAGCCTTTTTGTCAGCTTCAGCCTCAGGTTCCTATTTCTGTTTGGTGTGGTCTGAATGGAGTGCAGGGCCCAGGGATGCTGAGCTCCGAGCAGACACAGCTTAATTAATTTAATAGTCCCGTGCTTGTTCTCCTGCTTTTTACAAACAAATGAACAGCTGATATGTGTGGATCCTTTCATTCACCACCAGAACAATCCTCTGCACAGGACAGGGGGAAAATGCCTAATCAGTCACAGTGAACCAGCACAGTGCTTTGGGGTGGGAAGTGAAAAATGCCATGTCCACTCACACCTGGATTTCACAGCACTGGAGGATTGGGAGAGGCAGGGTGCAGGACTCGCCCCAGGTGGGACATGGGCTGGCTGCACAGGCTCCGGGCACTCAGCTCCAGACCTCTGGCAGAAGTGAGACCAGAACACAGGCAGCAGTAAAGCTGTGCCCAGGCAGGAGATTGGGGTCCCCTACAGTGTGAGCCTGAGCTCCACACTCGCTCTCCTCCTGCACGGCCCTTTTGCTGATCCGCTCGCTTTTATTTTCCCACCTGCTGACCCGCAGGAGTTCCTGCTGAGACACAGACCTGGGGGTGGGCAGTGTTTGTGTGCTGGGCTGTGAGGAGGGCAGGGGTCCTCCAGGGACTCCGTGTTTGTCTGTGTGTCTGTCCCAAGAGCCGCACCCCGCTGCCTGTGCCGCCAGATCCCGGTTCCTGGCCCCACACACCACACGGCTCTCCCAAGTGCCTCCCTTTGTTTCAAACTCTTGGAGCCTGGAGCACTTGTTGAACCTGACGATGAGTGCATCAAAGTGGCTGACAATTAGGAAATAAACAAATATCATTTGAGGTGGTTTTGGGCGGAATCCAGTCATACATAGATGGGCTCGTTGCTGTTGTTATCATATTGAATATTCCTCATAGTTGGGATATTTGTGCTGTGCAGCAGCGTCCCCGGCACGGCAAACATTGCATTATCTCGCTGTGCAAAGGCTTCATTAATCACACCAGACAATGGGCCAGACACATCCCTTTGAGCCTGGTGCTGGGATCCTCCAGGCTTTTCACCTTGTCCAAACGCTTCATCCCTGTCAATACAGGCAGCAGCTCTTCAAAACCGATGGCTCTGAACTGTGGGACTGACAGCAAAACGTCTAATTCTGTTAAAAGAATTCCCCAGTTATTTTATATTCTCCCTTTTTTTTCATGACTTGTAGAAGCTAAACCTTTTCAGTCTTTCTGTCTGTACGTGAGATCAATCCAGTCATTTGTTAAAACACTAATGAAATTGCCTGATAGATCTGTGTCCTTTAAAGCAGCAGCAGCAGCAGCAAGCACTGAGATCAAGCAGGATGGAGTGGCCTGGCCAAGCCATGGCCCTGCTGGCAGGAGCTGCAGAGGGGACAGCAGAGGGAACACAGCTTGGTGGTGAAGGGGCTGTTCTCCTGAAAGAGGATCCTGGCAAAAACACGGCTTGGTGCAGGGGATGGCACACTGAAGGCAAGGTAGGACCTTGTGTGCTGGGAACAGGTGTGGGTGCATGTCCCCTTTTCCTCACTGCAGTGTCCCCTTTTCCTCACTGCAGCAGGACAGTCGGGCACAGGGGGTCCTGAGAGCCCCTGGAGGGATGGTCTCCATCCCACATCTGTGAAGAGGGGAGCTCGTGGTGCCTGTGGCAGGCTTTGCCTTGTTCTGTCTCCTCGAGTCAGGCTGCAGTGGAGCAGAACCCTGGTTCCCCCAGCCATGGGACCCCAAGGGGCACTCGTGGCACTGGGCTTGGCTGTGTATTGGGAGCCATTTCTCCCACTTGCAGTCTGGTCACTGCAGGCCTGAAGGACATGATCCAAAATGAGCCAAAACACCCTCTCCTGAACAGAAATATACCAGAGCTGGTTCAGCTTGGGGAACAGAAGTTGAAAGAGCCGTGGCACAGGGCGCTCACGAGTGTGAGGTGTAGATGCTTTCAGGGAAGATGAGAGTTGAGCCCTTTGGCTGTGAGTGGTCGGGTTTGAATTCAGCCTCTGGGCTCACATCTCAGAAAGCCTGAATTCAGTTCTCATTTTTCCAGGGACAGGGAAACTCAACACTGCCAATCTTCTCTTTCCTCTTCAGACAGCAGCAGACACTTGAATGGAGACTCCTCGTGTTTACAGCCTGGTCACACGAGCGACTGAGATCCGAAATCTCCCTGATATCCTCTCTGGATGCTTGGCCTTGGAACAGCCTCATTCGTGCCACACCTGCTCCCTTCCTCTCGTGGAGCCTACTGTGCTGCACAGGACACTGGAAAAGCACTTGGAGATGGCTGGAGAAGGATGGGGCTTCCTGGAAAATGGTCCCTAAACCAGCCCTTCCCTGTGCCGTGGCTTTTCTGGGGCTCATTAATATCGGTGGTATGTGCTTATATCTCAATTCTCCAGGATTAATTCAAAATCCACGGACAGTGACATGCCTAGGGGCTTTTCAATTATGTCACTTTTGGCTAAGGCCCTTACATTTGTAATAAACATGACATGCTTGTAACTGCTGCGGTCTCCAGGTTTTTGTGTACTCAGCCGTTGTGTTCTGCATTCCAGGTTCCTGCTGGAGGAACTCTGTCACCTTCCCCGCGGCGGCAGATCTGAGGCCAGACGTGGTGTGCGCTGCCTGTGCATCAGACACGAGTAATAACAAGTTTGGAGGAACTGTACCACTTAATAAAAGCATTTTATTACATTTAAATGTATTAAAATGTGGACATTAAATTCAACGCGCTAATTACCGTTCCCAGGCATTGCCACTGACAGGAAATGGATCCTCACAATTGCTCTGCTGAGATCACTCACTGCTGTTACTGCTCTTTGGTTCCTGGTGTGTTATTAGTGCTCTGCATTTGGGACTTGAGTCATTAACAAAAAGGACTCATATTGGGCATTATGTAAATTCTGTATGTTTTCACACAGCTACCGGGACCTGTGTTCTATGTCTCATTGACAAAAAGAAAAGCAAATGCATTTGGCTCTGCCCTGGCTTGTGGGCGAGTGATCTCAGGGGTCACCCAGACACAAAGAAGGAAAACCTCTTCCTAACACATCTCTGTTTCTGCAAATCACTTTCCAGGGCAATTTATCCCCCCCATCCCACTTGCTGCATGTCCCATGACACCCTACCACGAACACCAACAATTCCTGCTCTGTAAGGAGTTTCCCACTTTTCTGGGAGCGAGGGGCTTCCCATCCCTGCAGCAGGCATGTGCAGCACGTGGATCCATTGCCCTGGAAAAATGGGAAAGCCTGCCAGGGGTCTATGGTAGGTGCTTAGCTCCGTGAGGCCAATCTTGCACCTTCTGGGATATGGTTAAGTCCCAGAGGAAAGGGGGATGTTAAAGGACACGTGGCTGCCTCCCTAAATGAAAAAGAGTGTAAAGCTGTTCAGATTAGTGCACATCAATCCCTGCACTGGAATCAAGAGATGCTTTGGTTTGGCAGCACTGGGGACAAAGCCACTATTTCGTTCAAAGTGTACTTAATGCGACAGAAGGAGGCGGCTTCCTTTGACAGTTTTACAGCTCTTATCAGATTACATCAAAATTAAATTAAAACAATCTAAAAGAAGTGTGAAGTACTGCAGGGAGAACACAAATAAAACACTCCTCTTTGTAGGCTTTTAGGGAAGGGACCACATTCCTTATCAGGGATGGGAGGATGGAGATTATTCTTGAGTCAGTTATGAGCCCAGGGGCTGCGGTGAGCACTGAGACACAGAACAAAGTGGGAAATACATCGGGGGGACCAGGCTAAGGCTCCTTATTTCTTTATTTTTCCTTAAAAAAAGGCAGGATGTTGAGCCCTGCTGCGATTCAAACACCCTCAAGCCCCATCCTGAGGTCCATAGTGAATAAAAACTTACCAAGGCTGCCCAGGAGACAAACTGTGCAGCCCAATGGGTCAGGGACCATCAGCCCCTTTCCACCAAACCCTCAAAACTGGGGTAACACTTCCCGTTTTTTCAGTTTGGGAATAAGGCTTCCAGTGGGCTCAGGATTTCAGACAGTGCTGGAGGTGCTTGGAAATTTTGCACTGTTTTAGGTGTTCTTTAAGTGAGCAAAAATATTTCCAAAAGCAGGGCCAGATTTCACCTGCGGGCTCCTGTGAAGGTGTGAGGGAGACCTCCAAAACACATTTTTGCTTTCAGTAAACAGAAGAAGGGGGGAGAACAGTCTTCATGACAAGCGCTCTATGTGGGAATGCACTACTAAAAGGCTCCCAAATCCTCTGCTGGGCATTCCTGGAGTGGGAAAGCTCTGAGTCAAGCCAGTGTTCTCCATACTTTGTTGAGCCAGGTATTTTGATGGACACACAGGGTCTGAGCCAGGCTAATTTGGGGGCAGCTGGGTGCCACTACATACATTCCACAGAGTTTTCACTCTGCATTTAAATCCATGGAGCTGAGCTGGAGGCTGCAGGTGTTGGAAACATCAGGAATGCTGCTGGATCACCAAACCCAGTCTAGGAACCCCAAAAGCTCCCGATCCCCCCAAGCCCAAGGCATGTCCCCTGCCAGAGCCTCATGCTCCAGCTGAGCTTTCATGTGTCTGTTCTTGGCCAGAAGTTCTAACGAAGCATAATTACTGTGATGATCTCGCACTAATTGTACTCTGATTGCCATCCTAATTATGCTTAAGCATTTCACTGCTCTCTGCAATTTTGTCTATTGATGTATCGCTTCTCCTTCATTTCAATTATTCCCGCGGTATTCAGATTTTATTGGGGCCCTGGAATTTAAGCGCTCATTTGGCAACTTCCTTTCAAAGGGATTGAAGTTTTTATCTGGAAATGAAAGGCGGGCGTTCTGTTTTCATTCTCCAGCTGGAGATGTGAATGCAGGGCTGGAGATGGCTGTGCCTGACTGTGGCTTCTCCAATATGAATTTTGGAGAGGTGACAGCACCAGAGGGACATAGTGGCACTCCAGAGGAGGGGAAATCAGGGTTCTTTTTTTCTTGAAAACCATGGTGTACAATAAACTCAGCAAAGCCAACTAACTCTTCAGCAGCTCCCAGTTATTTTTTTGGATCGGTGCTTTGCAAATTTCCCCCTTTTCCTGTGACATGGATAGGTGCCCTCCAGCACCAAGCCGGGGGCTCAACACCTGCGGTAACAACATGGTGGTGAGAGATAGGCTGACGATAAATAATTATAAAAATTAAAACGGAAAAAAAAAAAAAAAAGTCTTCAAGGCTTCCAAAGCGCCTCTGGGCGGCGCAGGCCGCGCCCGCCCGTCCCCATGGCAACGCGGGGCGGCACTTCCGGGGTCCCGCGCGGGGCACGGCGGGAGCCGCACGTGGGCACCGGCGGAAACCGGGATCGGGAACGGCGCCGGGATCGGGAACGGCACCAGGATCGGGAACGGCACCGGGATCGGGAACGGCGCCGGGATCGGGAACGGCGCCGGGATCGGGGCCACTGGGACCGCCCCCGGGCACCGGCGTCCCCGGGATGGGCACCGCCGCGCCAGGTGAGGCGGGTCCCCCCGCGGGGTGGTTGGGGTTCGGTTCCCTCGCCGGGCGGGCGGATGCTTTTCCCCTCCTTGGTCTCGTCCATCTCCTTTTTATTTTCCCCTTCGATATCTAAGTTCTGGAGGGGCCGGGAAGTCAGTCACCAAAGATTCGGCTCCTGACCGATGGAGCACCGCGGGACGTGTAGCTGGGCTTTAAATCCCCTCTCAGGCTCTGCTGGCCGGGGTTTATTCCTGGTGCTGGGCCCTTGTCCAGCCCCATGCCCGGGGGTTTGTTTGCCTTCCCTGCCCCAGGAGACCTTCCCCGGGTATCCCCTGCCTGAGTGGCTGCTGCAGGCTGGCCAGTGGGGTGCTGACAAAACTGGAAACCCTCGCTGGTGGGGAGGGAATGGGATTTGGGGAGCTGAGGAACGCAGTGTGCTCCCTGCGGGATGGGGGAGTGGGAAATGGGATCAGAGCCGCACACATCAGATCACATCCATCGGCTTCTTCGTCCCTTAGGATATCGGTGTTCTCCACTGAGGCAGGAAAATTACTTGGAGAAGTGTAAAAGCAAGATCTTGAAATCGGCGTGTGCTTGGCTGTCCGTGGCGTAAGAGGAAATTGAAGGGATGAGATCCCAGATGGAGCGTGGCTGTTAAATGGTGCACATGACACGCCGCCCTAATCCTGCTCTATGGCTAAAAGGGGCGCCTTGATCTCCCAGGCAGAGCGGCAGGAAGGGTTTTTCCTCTCTCCCTTCTCTGCAGGGAAACTGTGAAAGGGTGCCTGTGTGTGTAGGGAGAGCCCAAATCCACGAAAAAGTGTGCCAAGATGTGTTGGAATGTTTGATGTCCCCTTTGCTGCCTAATGACAACCTGATGCTGTTCCTGAAGGGGCACTTGGCTTTGCTTGTGGCAGGGTTTGCAGGGAGAATCTGCTGGAATCCTCTCTTACTTATTTTCAGTTTTTCCCTCAGGGCACAGTTGTTCATCCTCAAGTGCAATTTGGAACTATTCAATAATGGCAGCTTTATTCTGTTCCCAAAAGCACCTTCCCTATGGGATGGCTTTGGGTGACTTTGTGGTTTGGCATGTGTTTGGCAGTGCCATGGTGCCCTGGGCAGTTCCAATGGCTCCAGAGGCTCTCAGCACCACCAGGATTCCTGGTAGACACTTGTTCCTGCAGCAGTGCTGCAAGTGGGGCTCACCTGCCTCTAGATGGACCTGGCTTGCATGCCAGGAGGGAAATATGAGCTTGGTTTCAAGTTCAGTTCCTAGATAAAATACTTGGCTGGCATGTGGGGTCTGTGAGTTGGAAGTGTGTTCTAATCCATCCCTGTGGCAGGTTCAGGGCCGCTGTCCTGGGAACAGCTCCAGCCAAGCATTCCTTGCATGGAAGAGGGTCTGCTGTGGGACTGGGGCAAGAAGGGGAGGGGTGGGCTTGGGAACTGCCCATTGTGGGGTTCAGAGCCCTTCCTGGGCCGTCTGGGGTCTCTGGCTGATTTGGTGGGTCCCATGTGGATGTTCAGGCATCTCTTCCCTTGCCAGCAGCCCTGTTCCAGTGAGGAACAGAGAGAGGGGTGAAAGTTTGGAGTTGTTCAGAGCTGGGCTGGCAGATGAGTCTGTGGCTCCCAGCAGATCTGACTTCTCTGCTCAGCAAGGGCTGTGCTCTGCAAAACCCCTTAGTTCTGGTGTTTGGAGGTCTCAGATGGTGAAATACTTTTATCTCACTGTGTGTTGTTTTCTTCCAGTGAAGTCAGAAGGCTGGAATTAGGAAGGCAGAGAATGGAATGCACAATGGCTGATCCACACCTGTAAGCCTGTTTAAAAGCTTCTTAGGGGTTATTTTATTTTAGTTACAAAGGTTTAGTTATCTTGGAATGCCTTTAGAATGTTGTCTTGAAGGTTTTTCAGTAATAATACATTTATATTCGTGTTAAGTGTAATGCAAAATTCATGTCTTCAAGTTATTGATGAAAAAGCTACAGCAGTTACATAAATGCCTCATTATGTGGATACTAAAATCTTGAGAATAACCAACATGCAGGTTGGCTTTATCCTATTTTTACAAAGTCACCACAGCTTAGTCCATGCTGGAGAATCCCAGGGACTTAGAAAGTTGAAAGCCTTAAGAAGCCCTAGGGGATATTCCAGGTTCTGGTCCTGCTCTTTGGATTTTTTTTTCTGCAGAGTCTATTTAATGTAAATTGCATAGACAGTCTGTAAAAAAAAAAAAACAACAAAAAACCAACAAACCAATGCACAAAAACAAAAAAATTCCAGAAGTCCCAACAACCAGACAGGACTGAGAAGTGTCATCCAATGTTCTATTCCTTTCCTCAGAGGTGTTGTGTAAAGCTCCAGGGACTGAGTGCTGGGTGCTGTGGGAGCCCTTCTTCTGAAAGGGGCAGAAAATGCAGATACAAATTAAAGAAAAAAATGTCTGGACAGGTGGGGCAGCATCACATGTACTTTGTTTCCTGGTTTTACTGGATTTGGTTTAATCTATCAGGTTTAGAGCTGCAGTTTCTCCGAACATCTTGGGGGCTTTGGGTTGCGGTTTCCCTCCTGGCTGAAGTGGAGCTGAGAGCCAGGGGCATCTTTGAGTGCCCGCTTCCCTGTGTTGGCATTAATGCCATGTGGCTGCCCTGGATGCACATCAGGAAAGGGAATCTGGTTTGTAGGTGGGAGAGAGCTGGGTCAGATGGATTTCCAGTGCCCCTCTTGGTGGCACCATGGATTTAGGCATCTGTGAAACCTCAGCTTTGCTGCTCCTGCTTGGGTGACTTTCAGAACACGTTCCTCTGCTAGTTTTCATTTTGATTTAATGGCATAGGAGTGACTAGCACAGAATCCATTTAAAACACAGTTACAGGAGATTTTTTATGTGTTTACCCTTTGGAACACCAAAGCCCCCGTATACATCTGTAGATAAGTGGCACATATATATTTATGTAAATGTAAATGTAGGTGTGGGGAAGAGCGAGTCTTCTCCTTTTTGGCGTCTGGGGCAGCTCCCCTCAGTGTTGGTGTGTGTGTCTGAGGCAGAGTGGTTGTAATGGATGCTTTTGGTTTATTTTTGCACCTTTAAGTGCCTATTCTTTGCCCTGCAGAGTGAGGCAGAAGCTGCAGAGGCGCCTGGAGGCGGTGTCAGCACGGCAGCAGCTGGCCCTGCACCGGAACCAGGCCCTGCGCCGGGAATTCCTGCAGCTGGAGGCTCACATGGAAACCACAGGCTGGGAGAGCATCTGGAAGATGGAAGTATCTTCCTATAAGACTTGATCATGGGTGTTTGCTGTTGTTATGCAGGAATCTCCTGGTATGTCCTAGAGCTGGAAGCAAACTCCATCGAGGTCTGTATTCCGGGTTGTAAGATAGACAGGTCTGAAGTACCCAAGATTCAATAGATGCTGTAAGAAAAAGCCAAGCTCTGAGGTTTCTTGAATCACATTATTATTATGTTGTTGTTGTTGTTGTTTCCTAGCATACAATTTGGGATGTTGCAAAGTGATGATTCTAGATTTTTAAAAATGAAATTGCAACATCTGCTTGTGCCACTGCTGCGTGGAGCCAGGTTTTTGAGGGATCACAGTCTGGGAGGGAAATGAGTTCATTTCTGCTTTCTAAGAGCAGTGGCACTCCTCAGAAACACTTGGCTGTGTTTATTTCTCACACAGCAGTAGCCTGTCAGATCTGGTGACATTCCCAGAACATCTTTTCCTGGTTGCAGTGCAGTAGCCCAGAATTCAGAGCCTGTCCCTGGGATGTGTGATTCCCTGCCTCTGATTTTTACTTGTTACTTGAAGCAGAGCAGGAAGGGGGCTGTGCTGCAGTGCCAGCTTTCCCCTGCTGTTTGAAGGGGATTTTCCTCCTCAGCGGCCCTGGTGCACACCAGTCTGCCCACTGTCAGGGCTGGTGGCTCTGACACCTGCTGTGAATCCCATTCCCAGTGCCACAGGTCGAGCTCAACGTGGGGTTTTTGTTCAGTCCTTCCATTTCAGTGTTCCTGTGCCATCCATTTTATCTTTGCCAAGTTACGGTTACTTTTCAGAGCTGCTGAACAAATGACATCTCCTCCGTGTTAGTTATGGAAAGCAGGAGAGTTATGGAGCATGCAATCATTTAATCTATCATGGGAGTACACAGAAAGAAATTATTGCTGTTTTCTCTCTTTTTTTTCCATAGAGAATGCCCTTTAGGAGTGCTTTATCACAACTCTCTGCACATTTATTACGTGGCTGTAGCTCACAAAACTCCTTTTGTTTCTGAAAGATGCACTTTTGCTCCCTGTGTTTGGTCAGTAATTTTTAGGAGTATAAATAAATTCACTTCAGCTTTCAGCAAAATTCAGGAATTACATCTGAGTTTCTTCTGAGCATCTCAGCTCCTCTTGTGGTGAGGTTTTGTTCCCTAAAATTCCACATTCGAGTTTCCTGAGTGGCTCCTACCTGGGAGCCAAGCAAAGGGCAGAGGCAGGCGAGTTAATTGTGTGAAGGATTCATTCCCAAGCCTGTTCCCTGATGCAGCACAGTTCCTGCAGTGCTTTCAGCCCCGTTCTGCTGCTGCTGCTGCTGGGGGCTGCAATTAGCAACACACAGGATTAATTGCAGGTGGTGCCCAGCTCCTCTCCCAGCCCTGCTCCAATAAACCCCGGAGTGTGGCAAACCACGTTTGGAGCAGCCCACACAGAGCCTTCCCTGCAGGGCTGCTCTCTGGAAATTCTGCCAGGGATGGTTCCTCACAACAGCCCAGCCAGTCCTAAAAGATGGGGTGTGAAAAACACATTGTGGAGCTCAATGTGTTTCATCCCAAAGCGAGTCATTGTCTAGGGGCAGCAGCAGCAATACTTCAATGCTACAGGTGCTGGTTGGGATGCAATAAATACAATAAATAAATAAATACAATAATATGAGCCAACAGGTTATTGCTGTTCTGTGGGATTCTAAATGATGGGCATGAATAAATGTGTATGAAAGCCCTGCAGCAGATTGTGTACAGGCCACGCTGCCTGGGCAGGGGAGCGGAAAAACGAGGAGCAAACGAGATCCCTGCTTTTAAATATGATCTGAGTTAAAAAGGCCACGGGGGCTTTGCATTTAAAGGTGCACATTTTGCAAAGTGGAGTCTCTTGGGCTGGGGGGGTTGTTCGGCCTCCAGTTTTGTGTGACGGATTTGTTCCCTTTTAGGAGCGGTACGGAAGGGAAATTAAAAACCTGTTATCCCTTCGAGAGGACAGCTTGTCAGCAGGAGGTGGCAAGGAGGAAGGACCCAGCGAGCAGGTAATGGGGGGGAAATGGGCTTTATTCCAATGCTGTGCCCTCCTCGGAGCTGCGCAGCCTTTCCGTGGGGATTGCGGTGCTGGCAGTGTGAAATTGTGTGTAGCACCCGAGAGAAGGAGAACCAGTAAAAAGTGCAATAGTTTCATCCAGAAAGCCAGAATTTAAAAAAAAAGGCCTCTGACTGTTTGCACACGTCTTCTTGTTGGCTTTTATAATTCCTGTGCTGGACGGTGTGGAGATGGTCGTGACCGAGGAGGAAATGTTCCTAATGAGGGATATTTGCAGAACTGCAGCCGAGGAGCCGTGTGCTGTGTTTATAATTTTGTGTGTTTTGACCTTTCCTCAGAAGGAGCAGACGGGGATTGCATATCTAAGGAACAGACAAAAAGACTGACAAGGAATCCTTAAATATCTGCTGCCATATATCTGCAGTAATGCAGGCTCCTAATCCCTCCTCCTATCTCCATATAAATGATACAGTTCAAGACCAGAGCTGTTTTCTCCACTAAAAGCAGCAAAGCTCTTTTAGATGAAATGTCTAAAAACATCTTGTAATAACTTGGAGCATGCTGGCAAGAGTAGTCACTTGTGACTGTGTGTGGAAGCCCCTCAGCCAGGCGGCGCCGGAATAGGCAGGACGGGAGCATCACTCCATTATTCCGAGGAGCCGGCAGCACGCGCGTCCCTTAGGCTACAGCATTCATTAAGGAAAGCTTACTGGGCTGAAAGCTGGGAACAGATGATAACGGGATATGATTTTCATATTTAATGCATTCCTTGGAAGAGTGTGTGTGCTGCAGATTGATAGAAGAATCAACTGCTACTTTACTAAAAGACTTTCTAGTTTGCCCTATAGCTACCGATGGAATCATTCAGCCAAGAAATTAACTTTTTCCCCTTTTACCTGCTTTATGTATCTGCTAAGCAGGCTGCTGGCTGCCAGGGAATGTTATTATGCAGTTAAATGTTTGGTATTTAAGACTCTTATCAGAAAAGAAACAGAGGCCACACTATTTTGTTTTTATAGTAGGAGGAAGGTTTTTGGTTTCCTTTCTTCAGTGCATTAGCAGTCGTTAATCTGAGTTTATAGGAAGTTTTCCCCATAGATTAAAAAGTTAAAAACCTTGAATTTAGAGCGTTCTTTAAACTGTAATACACAAAGCAGTGAAGCCTAGCAGCCTTGACCTATATAGGCAGGCCTGTGGCAGGGTGCAGATTGTGGTTTGAACTGGGAGGTGTTGTGGGGAAAGGTGAGTTTATTTTGGAATGTGAGCTGTCCAATTAGGGCAGGCAGTGTGGGAGATGGGATTTCCAGCTGATGGAAAAGTTGTCATCAGCAGTGGAGCATCAAAGGCTTGTGCTGTGACTTGAGGGTTGAAAAACTGTGGGCAGGTTTTTGGCACTATGACAGTGTGGTGTGTACCCAAAAATGTCATTTTGTGTATGATAATGGAGTGAATTGTGGATTCCATTATCCCCTGTCCTCTTCCTCCCCCCTCCTAAAAAACAGAGGTAACTTCAGCTACAGTGTGCATTTTTGTCATGTCTCTGGGGTGTGTTTCAGCTCTTAATTCTGTTTTTTTTTTCACTTCAAATGTGCTGCTTCTTCTGTCCAAAGCACAGACGTTTGTTCTCAGTGATGTGGCACCGAGTCAGTCACAGAGAGAGTGTGCAGTCAGCACGTGGGATATCCAGGATACAGCTTGTGGAACTGTTTTTATTTCCCAACCCTGGGATTGGGATGGCTTCCTTCAGGCTGGTTGGGATGCAGTCACTGTGTGATGACTCCCTCAGTGACATCTTGGGGGGGTCATCTCTGGGCCTTGGGGACCCAGGAGGACAATCCCAGAACCAGCTGTATCCCAGTGCTGAAACACCTCCAGGAATGTCTGGCACATTCCTGAGCCATGGGAAATGTGCACTGTTGGGCTCCCAGTGTCAAGGGGAGTCCTTAAGTTCAGAAGTCCCACCCTGAAGAGCTCCTTCCCGGCTGGCAGAGCTGTACAGCCCAGGCTCCTAGATCCCCTCTGCTGGGGAGTCAGCTTGGAACTTCTTCCTTGGAGCCTTCAGAACATTTTGGGCATGCTGGAACCTCCCAAAAACACCTGTGGGTGGCAGAGTCCCTTCCCAGGGAAGGGGATTGATAGGAATGTGCTGTGCCTGTGCCTGTTTGAAATCCATTTGTTTTGGAACACTGCATCCAGGAGCTGCCAGAGCCGTGCAGGACTGGCAGGAGGCATTTGAAAGCACCAAATCCCACGCCTGAGAAGTAATTAGGAGGAACCTGAGAGCAGTGGTGATGGAATAAGCTGTGAACTTAATCTGAGTGGCAAACCTTGACTACTGCTTAAAATGACTTCATGGCTTTTTGTTCTGCTCCTTGTTACGTGGAATTTGAGCTTTTTTAAGGAACCTTAGTCACAGAGCAGACAAGATGCCTTTGTTTCCTTTCAGCTGGGCTTGGCAGCTGACTTGGTGTGGGAGGAAGAGGTCAGGCAGTGAAAAAGATGGGAGAGGTGTGGAGGTGACTGCAAATTGTGCTGCTGGAATTTGGGGCTGGAGAGGAAGCCCTGCTCAGTGTGAACAGTGGCATTACGATGGCTAATTTTGGCTTTGCTTAAACTGGCCATGACCCTACAGCAGTTGTGGTGACAGCAGCCACTCCTCCTAAATTGTCCTGATTGAGTGGGTTTGCAAAGGAGAAGAGGCAAGTGTTAAAACAAAAGGGATTTGGCAGCAGAGTGGTTGTATCCTGGAGCTGGTTTTGTGCAAGTTCAACAGTCCTTGGAGGAAAGTGCCATTCAAAATGTGTCTGCTCCATGTCCCGTGTCACCTGGTGGGAAAGGCCATGTCACTGCCATGGGAAGAGCAGGAGGGAGACTGTGAAACAGTTTTGCCTTGTTCCATGGTGTGAGGGAAGCTGGATCTGCAGAGTGATTCACACATGGAACACGATGGTCCCTCTGGGCCTTGTGGGCAACTCTAAATGTGGTGCTTTGCTCCAGGGTCTCCAAACCTGTGTAGGATCCTAATCCCAGAGGTTTTTCTGTAAAATCCAGTCATCATTTAAATGGGTTTGAGTCCTTGGTGTGCTGGGTCCCTTTTGGCTGGCCTGGGGGTGCAGGCAGCTTCTGCCACTGGATGTTTTGGCTCATGGAGCTTTAGTGCAGATCTGAGCCCTCATTTCACACTGGGATGCACAGGCTGTGTGCCAGGGGTTGTGTCATCTTAATGACACAGCAAAGTCTTGAATTCTGTGACACTTTTCTCTTCAGAGACCAGCATGCCACCCTCAAGAAGCTCCCAGACACAGTTTGTCTCCTTCAGCCATGTCCCACTGTGTGTTTCAGGTGCTGCAGGCCGGAGGACAGGTGGGAATTGGCCCCAGTGCAGCTGTGCCAGGAGAACTGGGCTATCCAGCAGCAGCCTTGCTGGGCTGCCCCACACCAGCTGCCCCAGCCACAGGAGGTTTGGGCTCTCAGCAGGAGCCCCCTGCGTGCTCCCCATCCCCTGATGGGCTCAGTCCCGAGACCATCAGCGCTGCTGGAGAGGGTGAGGAGGCAGCAGCGGGACACGGGGACCTGGCTGCCAGTGAGGAAGGCTCTGAGCAGCTCACCTCAGCCTCTGGTGCCAAAGCAGCCCCCCCGAGGCCAGGAAGTGTTCCAGGTATGTCAGTGGTGTGTGTCCCAGAGCCTGCCCACAGCTGCTGCTCCTCCTGCTCCTCTGGCACTGGGCTTGGAGTGTGGTGGCTCTTGCTCCTTTTTTCTCTCTTTGTTTCTTTCTTCCTTTTGACTCCATTTCCTCTCGGGCTGCTCAGTGGGACAGGGAAGGATGCACTAGGGGCTGATCCTGGTCAGGGGCACTGTGAGGGAAGATTTCCTCACTGCTGTGCCCACAGGGGCCCTGGCATAGTCTGAGCCTCATTGAAGAGGTGTAATGTGAACCTGCTTCACCAGAGGAGTCACTTCTGGGTCAGGCTGGTTTCCTTCTCCCTCAGAGCAGGTGCACAATAGCTGATTGATTCCCCCAGAGCTGATTTGGTCAGCTAGCTGGTCTCTGTGCTGAGAGGGTTTCTGAGAAGTGCCAGGTTTGTTCCCAAACCCCAAAGGCTGCAGCCTCTCTGCACTCCCCCTTGTGAGAGGAGTGTGGAAGGACAGGGGCCGAGGGCAGGGAAGCCCACAGACAAGAGGAGTGGATGGATGGATGGATGGATGGATGGATGGATGGATGGATGGATGGATGGATGGATGGATGGATGGATGGATGGATGGATGGATGGATGGATGGATGGATGGATGGATGGATGCTCTCTCACACAGGGTGAACAATATAGTTAACCTTGGTTTCAGTCCCTACACTGTGAGCTACTCCATGGTCCTGCTGATGTTTTGAGAAGAATAATTACAGGTTTTATATCTTTGATGTATTATTTTTTATTGTTATTACAGGGGCAAAGCCTAGCCTGAGCAGCTGGTGGGCTCACAGGGAGGGGAGCAGTGCCAAGCTCCCGGTCCCTGCTGGTGCTGAGGAGGAGGCATGGCCAAGCATTCCCAGCCTGCAGCTGGAGCATGGCAGGGATACCCAGGCTCCAGAGCGCTCCCTGCTGCCCCCACCAAACCCTCCTGCAGCCCAGGAGGAGCCCTTGGACAGCTCAGCACCACACAGGTACCACCTCCCTGTTTCCTGGATCAGCTGGGCTGGTCAGGGCACTGAAGCTCACACCAGGTTCTCCCCTGTCCTTTAGTACCTTGTGCCTGTGCTGGGCATTCAGGGGCTTTGGGCACCTCACTGGGGTCAGAGCTGGCAGCTGGATTTGCTACTTAAAGGATTTTTTACTAAAATGTAGGTGATATTCTTTAAATGTTCAGAAGTCTTATTCCAGTCACTCTACTTGTTAAAACTTCCGCTGTTTGAACATTTTGTTTGGAAATAGTGTAAGGGAGGACGAGCACAGTGCACTGCAGACACGGGGCCTGTCCTCTGCTGCAGGATTTTGTGGCCAACACATGCAGCGCCAGAGCATCAGGCTAAATCCATCCCGACAGGATTTTCAGCCCCGCAACGCCCTCATGAGACAGGGAAGTGCATCCCTGTCCTGGTGAGGCAGTGCCCACGGTGAGATGGTCCCCAGAGCTGGCCCAGGTCACCTGGGAGGGCTGGCCCAGGTCACCCGAGAGGACTGGCAGGTCTATAATAGCACATTGTGCAAAGGAAACAGCACTTTTATCCCTGGAAATCAAGTGCTCCTGCAGGAGTTTTTTCTGCCAGTTGGTTGGGTTTTCCCATCTTGGTTGTTAAACCTGTTAATTCTGTTCCTGGGCATGTTGTTGTGGTGTTGATGTCAGTGCTGGTTTGGGTGTTGACACCTGAGCAGAAACTGAGGGCCATGGCAGAAACTTCAGTAACTTTATCCTTTCCTATTTGCATCGGGCTGTTGCTCACTATGGAAACATCATTTGATTTACATGTAAAAAGCTTTCCCCCAGTCCTCCCTTTGTATCCCACCTGTTAATCACAGCAGAGCAGGGGAGAGCACCGAGTGCCTGTGTCTGTGAGAGGAGTCAGAGCCGACCCCAGCACCAGCGGTTTAACCTTGTGTTCCCTCCCCTGCAAGGCCTTGCTGTGCAGTGCCTGATGAGACACGGAGCAGCTCTTGAGGCCCGGGGAAATTATCCACAAGGTTTGAGCACCTGCATTGTCCCCAGCACAGGGCTGGAACCACAGCACAGAGCTCTCCTCCTGTTGTGCCAAGCTGAATGCCTCTGCTGCTCAAGGCCATGGAAGTGGGATCACCACTGCTTGCCGGTGCTGCAGAAAAGATACAGGTTTTAATTTGCTTCACCTGAAAATAAAAAGGCAGGTCAACCAGCAGGAGCCGTTCCCTTGTTGTTCTCACAGCCAGGTGGGCTTTCCAAGGCACCTGGAATGCAGCGTGCACACTTGAGCCTTGCAAAATTAATTGGCCAAAAATCTTGTGGAAAAGCTTGCAAGTGATTAGGGCGTGAATTTCAATGGTACACGTTACACCAAGTATGGGAATGCAGCTTTTTCTGCTCTGTCACACCAGGGATTCACAACATGTGATGTCCTTCCAGTCCCCATGTTTTTCTCTTGCAAAATTCCTGTGCTGGCTGAAGAAATGTGCTGAAATTCGCCAAATTCTGTGTATTTGTTGTTTTAAGTTGAAATATCTGTAACTTGGACTCTCCCACTGCAGTAGTGTCACTGTGGCATCAGAAGGAAGGAATTGTTCATACACTTCTGGTGAATTATCTGAAATGAGTACAAGGGATGGTGTTGAAAGGAGCAGAGACCATGGCTGACTCCAGAGGCAATACCAGTCCTTGTTGTGTGCCAGGAAGCCACAAATTTTTATCTTTTAGAGCAAATGCCTCTCCTGTCTTACTGCAGAGATGTCAGCCTCTGGTTTTTAAGGAGTTTTGGGTTTTTTCCCCTGCAGTGAAGTCTTTGCAGCCAAGGAAGGGAGATGTTGGGAAAGGTGATTGAGCAGAAGGTTTCCATGTTGTTGCAAGTCACAGTAGGGTGCTGCAGCTTTGTTGCCTCAGTTATCAGAACTGGTGATTGTTGGACAGTGTTCCAGAGGATCAGAGGCTGCTCCCCTGCCTTCTCACACCCAGCCCCACGGGAAGAGCCTGGGATGGGTTTCCAATCAGCAGCCCCCTGGCAGCACGGGGGCTCATGAAGGCTCCTGGTGTCCCCTCCCGTGGAGCTGCTGATCCCAGGGGAAAGGCTCCGTGTCCTCTTACCATTCCCTGCAGCACCCAGCCCTTTCTTTGAGGGCTTAAACGCGGGGGGTGGGAGGTGGGGGGAGAGGGTCTCTGAGAATTAGTGTGGAGAAAGATGATGACTATTTTAAGGCCTGAGCTGAGGGGGTGGAAAAAGGCAGAGCTAATGCCTGTGCTGCTTCAGCTGCATTGAGGAGGACTTAGCACAGATGGATTGTGCATTACAAAATGTAACACATAATTCAAGCTGTCAGCTTAATCAGACTGTTTCCAGGAAGCAACCTGTAAAAGAGAAGGACCTCTTGTTTGCTGACCTCTGATCCGTAGCCTGCTGCAGATTGTCATACATTTTGTTTTTCTTTATGTTGGTGTCCCTTCCTTCCCCTTCCCTTTTTATTATTGTATCCCTCTCGAGTGGCACCCTGGAAGGACCACCCAGCGGGAGGAAAACAATGGGAAACGAGCCGGCCGCTGGAATACAGGGTTTGTAAGGCTGGGGGAAAAGAGAAAGCACTGTTTAACTGCCTATGTGATCTCCCGGGCATTGTTTTGCTTATTAAATGTCTAGGAAACTCGACTAAAGACACAGCAGCCCCCACTTAATTGTTCACTGTTGCCCAACACTCGGAGGGAAAACAGCTTTGGGCACAGCTCAGCACGAGTGTGCAAATGCTGCAAGTTTTTGTGCACAGAGCTTCTCCCTGGAGGCAGAGCAAGCCAGGGTTAACTGTGGAAACATGTCAGCTCCTGCATGTGGGGGAAAGAAAGAAAGAAAACTCTCTTTTGCCCCAGCTGCGGTGTTCATTGCTGGCGAGACCTGGGCTGGGAGCCCCACAAAGAGGCAGCCGGGGACCTGAATAGCCATTTACACCTCTGTCCCGGGATTAGCCCGCGGCATTGTTTCAGTGGTTAAGTCCTCATTTGCATCATTATAGAGGTGCAGCTTCATCAGAACCCCTCTGAGGTTCCAGGGCTGTCCTCATACCTGTAGGTGGTCACCAGATTTGTTTCGCTTGTGGAGGTGAAGGAATTGAAGTGCTCGGCACGGGGGTAGTTTCCACGCAGCGGCTCAGCCCGGGCTGATTTGTTGGATGGTTTGTTTGCTCATGTGCTTTCCCCACCCCTACCCCTTCCTACAGAGCTCGGGAACGTGGTTCTTGGTGTTTATATTATTATTATAAATAAACGAAGCTGTTTATTTTCTCAAGGGGCGCGATGGGAGTGCGCTGACGAGCGCTGTCACACGTCGTCGGTGACTCCCACGTTGTCTGTCCATCCTCAGGTCCGGCGGGATGCGGGCCGAGCTCCAGGAGCTCTGCCAGGCACTGCAGCTCCTGGAGGGGCTGGTGGAGAGGACGAGCCCCCGGCACCGAGCACTGTACCAGGGCCAGCCCTCAGGGACAGCCGAGCTGCCCAGGTGAGTGAGTGCAGCCCGGGTAACAAACAACCCGTGCCAGATAAACACAGTAAATGGAGCAAGAGAGCAAAGGGAATCCCCAGAACTGGGTGTTGCCAGAACCAGTGGCAGAGAGCCCTCGCTGTCCCTCCTCAGCTTCTGGGCCCCTGGGTGCAGAACTGGGAATTGTTGGTAACTTTATTGACAGCGATGCACAGCCTCTACAGACTGAGGCTCTTGTAGGCAGTTGATGTTTGGAGGATTCCTTGGGAATTAGGGAAGAGGAGTCCCCAAAGAGGCCTGTCCCCCAGCTTGCCACTGGAGGGGATGTGCTCAGCCTCCCTCTCCCTGGGTGGCTGCACCTAGTATGTTCCAAGTGCCAAGTGCGACCTCCCTGTCCTGTCCCACGTGTGTCACAGAGCACCATGGATGTGTTTGTCCCTCCGGCTGTCTCCAGGCTGGGACGGGCTGTGCTCACGGGGCTCGTCCCCCCTGCTTTGTGTTGCAGTGCTGATGCTGGGGCCAGCGGGCTGGCTCAAGGAGACCTCGAGGTGATGGAAGCCGTGGTGCTCCGGCAGCTCCAGGCCGTGTCCCGGTGCACGCGGAGCGGGAGCCTCCCACCGGAGAACACCGCCGAGGCCGTGGGCAGAGCGGGGCACGAGGAGCACACCAGGTATGGGGGACACAGAATCCACCAGGGGTGAGGAACATCTCTGTCCCTGCCCTGGATCCACCGAGGCAGCCAGACCAGCACTGGCAAATGGAGCCGTCGGAGCGCGGAGCCTTGTGGGAGCATTCAGGAGTTCGTTTATTTCCCTACCATTCCCCAGTGGTGGCTCCTGCTCCACAGGGCAGCCCTGGGATCCCCCCAGCTCATCTGGTCCACAGTGTCTCCCACTCTCTGGCAGGCAGGGAATTGCAGGAACTCCAGACACCTCTCAGCCAGCCATTCCCAGGATCTGAAAGTAAGGCCAACAGATGTAATTCTGAGAAGGAAATTATTCTGTTTGAGACAGAAGATGCACGTGGCCTTTGAAAACAACAAAGTGCAGTTATTCAAAATGGGCTTTTTTTTCCCTTGCATATGCCACAAGGACAAGTGAGAATTACTTTTTTTTTTCAGGTCTCTTTAACCCAGGAATGAAAACAATTTCCATTCTGTCTTGCTTAGCTTCTGTCTAGACCTCCCTCCCTGTCGCAGGCTCCGCAGTGCTCAAGTGCTGGCAGGATCGGGGCACTTGTGAGCGCTGCAGAAGGGTCTCTCTGCAGTACCTGCCTCTCTTGCAAGGCTGATACGCCTGCGGGCACCAACAGCTCCTTGTGTCTCCTGAATGGTTTCTTAGGGACAAACACTCCTGGAGTTAATTGGAATTCACTCCTCTGAAACTTCACTGGAGCAGCAGGAAAAAAAAAAAAAACAGCTTTAGCAAACAAAAGGATTGCAGGATTGAGATTTTCTACATTAAAAGACACCTTAGTTGCTTTTTTCCTTTTCCCTTTTTATTCTTTCTGAGCAAAAGACAAGCCTGGGGCAGTGGGTGCGGGTCTGTGCCCCAGGGAGTAAGCGAGGTGCTGAGACCAGGGTTGTGTCTTTGGATCCTGAGCCTCAGGACAAGGCAGGCATGATGATGATGATGATGTGGGTCATCCCTGCCCATCTTGCAGAATTCACAATTAGCTTCCTGCATTTTCCACTTTGAACATTTTTAAAAGAAAAAATGGGAATTAAGGACCAGATGGGTGGTGGTTTTTCCCAGCACGCGTGGGTGGGTGGAGTGTCTCACTGAGGGAGCCGGTTTGTTCCTCAGGGACACGGACGCGCTGCGGACTCTCCTGAGCCGCCATGGCTTGTTCCTGAAGCAGCACCGGGTTCAGCTCCCAGAGCAGGTGGCAGAGATGTTTGAGCAGCTGCTGGCTCCGGGAGAGGAGGAGCAGGAGCGCCAGGTGGGCACTGACACCTTGGGTGAATCAGGGGCACTGGAGGCTCTGCACCGCTGCGGCTGTGCCCTGGTGGCGTGTGGTGGTCAGGGCAGGGGTGGGCAGTCTGTGGTTAACCAGCCCTGGGGTCTCTGGGAAATATGTCCAGTGCTTCATCCCACAGGAAAAGGGACTTTTTAAGGTTTCCACCCTTTATGCCAGTCAGGGATTGGAACAAGCTCACCCCTTTGCTCTAGTGCATGCCATCATGAGGCTTCTATCTTCGTCTTTCTCTGTGACTTTTTATAATGAATGATGTATTTTGACTTTTTTAAAGCAGAGTGAGGTTTGGTGCTGAACACACATTTTATAAATGGTAGCACCCTCATGGTTTTTCTAAGTTAATGCAAAAATTTATAGCAAATTATTTAAATAAATCAATAGAAATGGTATTCCATAGACTATGAGTGCCTCAGCCCCTTACTGTACTGTTAATCAATTGATTTACTAAAGAGTGAGAGGGTTAGGGCAGAACATAGAGTAGATTTTACAGACTCAAGTCCATATTTCTGTCCCAAAACCAGCCCCAGAGGAACACCGTAGATGTCAGGTAGTGGAACATGTAACAGAAACACCCTGAGAGCAGATTACCCCAGGAGTGTAGATTAGCCTGAATGCATGTTGGAAAACGCTCAAGGGGAAGGATAATGCAGCTGTGGCTGTTTCTGTTTTGAATGCTCAGACTGTGCTGGTGCTGAGAGAGGCCCTTCCAGGAGAGTGTGGGGATGAGGCACCTGTGCAGAGTGATGAATCCTCTCTCGGCCTGCCATCGATCCCAAGCAACGACGGGGAAGGAAAGCAGGGGGAACTGGCACGGCGAGAAGCAGGTAAGGGGTGCTCCAGCTCTGGCTGCCACTCCAGCTTCCTGCTCTGGACAAAGGGGAGTTCTGTCCAAACCCCCAGGGGACTGTGACATAGCCACTGGTAGATCAATATACATTTGTGATGGATTTGGGGGATTTTCCTCAATATCTTGGTATCGTTTGTGATTATGGCTTCCCAAACTGAGTGATGCCTGTGGTGGTGGGTTTTTCTGCAGGAGAGGAAAGGCCAGGCCCTGTGGCTGCTATAAAATGGATCAGTGAGTTTTGTGTGCATGTTTACAAAGCATCTCCCATTTAGGATCTGGGGGATGTATTTACTGCCTGTTGTGACAAAGCCAGACTGCAGAAGGAATTGCCAAAATGAAAAGGTTCATGTGGGGCCATTTCCCAGCTCAGGATGTGCCGGTGTCGGGGAGAGCCCAGTTCGTTCCTTCACACAGGGAGGGAATACATTATTCCAGTGGTGGCAGCTTGCTTGCTCTGCTCTTGGAGCACCCTTCCATTGGAGTCTGGCAGCAGCAGGCAATTAGGCTGCTGTGCTCTTTGCACAGCAAATGCAAACAGGCTGCTCCAGGCTCCGAAATCCACACCACTCTTATGTGCAGAGGCAACCAGACTTTGATTTAAGCTAATTTCCTGTAGTGGATCTGGCATACACCACTGCCACCAGGCATTGCTGCAGGTTGTTTTTTTCCCAAATCCATGAGGTCTTCAATTCCTCAGGACATTTGGTTGGCTTGTCCTTCTGTGAGGAAGCTACAGAGAGGCAGGGTAGCAAGTTCCCAGTGGGCGCTGCTTTTATGAGCAGTAATGGATAGTTTAGATCAATAAACAAGAGATAACAAAAGTGGGAAATTAAAGGGAGTAGGGCTTAAAAGCAAGCAAACCGGTCTGATGGCTGTCGCTTTGAAATAGTTTCATTACGGTGTGTTCACATCCAGAAGTCACAGGCTGGAGTGAAGATGAGAGCAGGCAAGGAAGTGTGGTGGGAAAGATTCCCATTACAGGTGGAAGGGGTGGCTGCATATTAACCTCAGGCCCAGCATTCGGCTGGGTTGTACAATCCCACCCCGGCGGCTCCGTGCCGCGGGCAACTTCAGAGGGAGCAAACCCAGCTGCTCGCCCTGAGCACAGATTAAATGTCACATCACAGAGCCCACGGTGGCTGAAACAAAGGTGGGGAACACGGTGCCTCTTTAATTCCTTGTAATCATGTTCCACGTTTCACCGTGTGAATATTCTCCCTGCAAGCCTGTCAGGGCCCGCCATCCGTGTTACAGGGGTCAGTCTCTGTGGTGGAGATCTAGTAATTATATGGCAGCTCCAGAGGCTGCTGGTTGGATTCTTTCCGTGAGTAATTGACTGGGGATCATTAGAATAAGCGTAGGGCAGATCTCTGCCAGGCAGGAGCCATGCCTGTGCCAGCCAGGAGCCTCTTCCTCTCTGCCTCCTGTACCACAGCTGCCTGATAACAGTGGCTCCCTCCAGCCAGTGCCATCACTGAGACTTCCTGACCTCTCCTGGCTCTCTCACAGAGCAGACGTGAAACTGCTAATGCTTCTTGTGTGTGAAAATGCCAAGAAGCTCCTCAGCCAAACCCAGTAACCCAGTTCCAGCCTGTCCCTTGCGAGGGAGCTGTCTCTGCTGTTCCTCTGTCTCCGGGAGTGAGGCTTCTCACACCTCACTTGAAAGCCAAGCTGCTCCTTTCAGACATGATTCATCTTCAGCCCGTGATCTTCTGCGGGCTTCTTATTCCCCTCCCTTCCTTTCCCTGCCAGGCAGCTGCTCATTCCCTTTTATCATCACCATTTGCTGTGGCCCTGGAGCTGTGGAGTCATTATGGGCCTAAAATAGAAGCCACATCTCTTGTGTGTTGGCTTTTGGGCTCAAACAACTTGTTTTGAGGGGTTTAGATGAACTGATATTTGACAGCCATCCATACACGATTGTTTTGCTGTATGACTTTTTCTGAGCTTAAAGGATACAAATTTGGGTTGATTTTTTTTAAATTTCAGTATTTGCTACATTTTTTAAGTGTTGGTTTGAAACACCAGAAGCCTTTTGGGGCTTTGGGGTTTGATAGACTTCACTGTGAGAGCTGTGTGGATGCACTTCCAAGCAGCATTTAGGACGGCACTTTGGGAACTCTTCTGGAGTTTTGGTTCATTTTTCTTCCGTTACATAAAAAGTGAACCAAAATATTTTTTTTTCAAATATCTGTAAATATTCCAGAAGTATTTGTGTTGGTTCTTTCATGCCCTGTCCAGAGCTCATGGGTGGCCACCTGTGGACAATGGGCTTTAAAGGGATTGTACCTGGTTCACAGCTGGCCCAGAGAGGAGCTGGCTGATAACAGCAGTCTCCTGTGGTACCAGGTTATGTGAGGATACAGGGGGAGAGCGGGGCTCATTCTCAGCTCCTCCACAGATGCTTTGTTTTTTATGGGGAAGACGCAAAAGAAATTGTTCAGCTCTTCTACTGTTCCTGAGGTAGGTGAATAATGCGAGATTAAGAAGGATAAAACCCATTATTTCTTGTTTTGCTCAATGACTGTTTAAGAGTCTCATTTATGAGTAGGAAATTGCTGATTTTATTGAAGGGGCAGGTTTGTTAAATCTTTAACAAAACCAGATTCTCTCTCTTCCCTTCACTTGTCTTTGATTTGAGCAGGCGTTAAGGCTGTAGAGGATTTGAATAAAAATGGTGTCACTGCTCCATTCCTTGGGCTCTGCTTTACAGCAGCTGGAACAGCACCCCCGGCTGCTCTCCAGGTCTAAAATCTCCTGTAGGAATAAGGAGGAAAAGCCCTATTGCAAAGAAAAAATCAGCCCTTCTTTATGTATAATATAGGAACAAGAAGGAGCACAAGCTGGATTCTGCCTTCCTTTTCAGGCCACCTTTAATGAGCCAACAATCCTGCGATCACTTTTCCCACACCCACGTGTCCTTCCTGGTGAGGTCCTCCTTTGAGGATTCTGAGGTGCTGCCTGGAGTGCACCAATCAAGGCATTTAACAAGTCTCACTCAACCTTTTGCTCTGTTTGATATCATTTGATAACGTTTGGGATGGAGGAAGCTCCTCGGGCCAGTGCCAGGTTGGACACTGCCCTTAGGTCAGTGTGGATGATGCCATCCAGCAGCTCATGTTGGACACTTAAGTTCCTAAAGGACCTCTGAGTGTTTCAGAAGTTGTGAATTCTGGGTGGAAATTCTTCATCCATCTCTAAGCTGAGGCAGCAGCAGCTTGAGCGCTGGTTTTGGGGGAGAGGCAATGCCATCAACTGTGATACATCATGGGAAAGGGGGGATAATTTTTTTTAACCCCCTTTATCTTTTCTCCCCTCTCATTCTTGATTTCTCTTTCCTCCTGGGCAGACTCTGGCACCTCTTTGCTGGAAGTGCCTGAGACCGAGCAGGACTTTTGCCACTGCAATCCAAGTGCAGAAGGGACTGGGAATGTGCACGGCCAGTTAGGAAGTGGAGAATCCAATGAGGACAGAAATAGTGCATTGTCCTGCATAGGGACATTGGTGAGAGCAGGGCTCAGTTATCGTTTCAGTGCTGTAGATAAAAACATATATAGAAAATATATGTATGCAAAGGAGCCTTTTAAAGTGGGATTTGTGCTTGAGCATCGTGTGCTTTGGAAACGAATACAAAGATGAGCAATTGTCTGACTCCAGTGAATGAATCCATTTGCCTCTTCTTTTTTTCTAAATCAATCTTTACAGAATGGAAATGAGATCCACAGAGCAGGGGGAAAGGGAAGAAAGGAAAGTGGGGATAACAGGTTTTGAAATAGTTGTGTGTTTAGCTGTTTAAGTCACAAAAATCTCAAGATACGTGTTTAATTTGATTTTTATAGGATTTATTTATTTTTGTCTAATTCAAGAGAATGGTTGAAAACACAGAGGTATCAAATAGCATTGACAGAACTGTAACATTCCAAAATAATCTACATTTAAGGGGAAGTAGAACAAAAATAACCTTTCTGCTTAATGTAAATGGGAACTTGGAAGGTTCATAGTCCCTGTTTTTCCTGCACAGGTGAGGATCACAGCCACGACAGTCCCGAAGGAAGCGACAGTTTGGGAACGCATTCGGAAAGCAGCTCCTTGTCAGATGGAAGCGCTCCTCCCTTCTCCAGGTAAGGCTGTAACACTGGAAATGGTTCCATGAGGGAAAAACCCCAACAGAAAAGGGCTGAAGCTCCCCTGATTTATTTTTGTACTTGGAGCAGGGTTAAGGTTGCTGTTTCTGTAGTCAAACACTGCAGGTTTGGAACACCTCAGGATATGAGCTCCTCCTTGCTTTTAATCCCCCTGCTCCACAGATTTTTAGGCTGCTGTGGGTGAGGCCAGTTCTGATTCTGCAATTGCTGTTAAAAACATAGAATTTCTATAATTCAAGCACATTAAATATGAGCTGTAACTAAGCATTGATCCTGCTTTAGTGTGGGATTAATTCTTACCATCTTAGGTTCAATTGTTTTCTCTTTTTGTATTTTCTGGCACTTTGAGAATGACTAGCCAATGATTATCCTGCCTTGTGCTATGAAATGCAACGGTGTTCCTGTAGATGAGTTTTTGAAATATTATATTTTAGCCCTTCCCTGAAGCCTGGAACAGCAGGAAGAGCAGGATAGAGCCCTAAGAACTTAGTTACAGGATCACTGCAGCTAAGTAGAATGTGTAATTTAAAATTAACTATTTTTTATTCAAAATAAAAACTCTCCAAAGCAAACCCCATTGCTGCTACACTGCTGGCCAATCGTGCCTGCTGGCACTTCTCCCTCGGTGACATGCTGTACATTTTTTTTTGGCCTTTTTTTTTCCTCTTTCTCCAATTTTGATTTGTAATAGATTTCAAATAATTCCCTCTGGTCTATAATTCCAGGCCTCTCAGTGCTCAGCAGCAGCACACTTTGTGCAGGGACACGCGATGATGCTGCTTTACAAAACCATGGTAATAAATCTGTAAGTCAGTGTTAGAGTTAGTTTCTGTAAATGTTTCTGTTAGTTTCTGAAAGCCACAGCGGGGTTTGGGAGCAGCCCTGGGTGCCCGGAGCGCGGCACAGGGAGGAGGAAGAGGCAGAGCTGTTTGCCGTGCCGTGCCGCAGTTCTGCGGCACTGCAGCTCTGCTCCCGGCAGCCACTCCTCGGGCTTTATTGCTTTCACAAGTGGTCTCAAACCCACTACTTGAGAATAAACATCCCTGCGAGCTCGGCCGTGGCACTTTATAAATTCTCCTTTGCCGCGTTTTGTCACTGAGCTGATGAGTGACCTCGGCGCGGACCCCGCCGGACCGGAATAAAAACCGTGGCTCCTCTGATGTCCCCCAGACAATAATTATCATGTGCCAGTTAAGCCCAAACTACAGCTGAGGGATTTTACTTTAAAGCGGAGGCTCGGGCGCAAAAATGCATTTATAGCTCTTTGTCTGGCACCTCATTATGTGTGGGCCTGATTCATTAAGTAATTGGTTTGCAGTTGTTTACATGAGTATTAAGGCTTTCTATTCAGCAGCCTTTGAGATACACATTGTGCAAATGTTGCATGTTATGAATGCGGAATGAGGGGCCGGGGCCCGGCCCTATTGGCTAAACACTGCGCGCTGTTGAAAAGCAAGAGAAAGAGATTGGGTGCTGTTTTGCATAGCAATGACTTTCTTAATAAGCTTTACAGATTGATACACACAAGCTATAAAAGATGCAAAGAGATACTCTTAGCACATTTATCCATGCTCGTTTCACTATTATGGGCCTGGAGAAGGGAAGAATTGAGGGCTTTCATACTCGGGTTTTCAGTGCATGTCTTCAGTGCATGAGACTTAATAGAATCCGATGTTTATTGTATTATAAATCATGGGGAAGTAGGCAGATCTGCAACAGTTTATTATTAAAGATTCTTTCAATGTAAATCTTTTTCTGCCATTGTATTTCCTACAGCAAAATCATTTTGTGGTTGAGTGGGGATGAAAGGCATAATGTACGACGGAGTGAGTCTTAATAGGAAGCTGCTCTCCGAGTAAAGACCACTTGTTCCCTTTTGTTCAGCGGTGCATGCCAGAGCTTCCTCTTCTCCCACAAATGCCGCCTGCTCTACCTCCAGCGAGAAAACCGCTTTTCCCTGGCTCCTTTACTTTCCCGGGGGAATATTTCTACGCACGGAGATGCACCTCTGGGTGGGGTGTCAGGGTGCTGCAGCAGGCGAGAGGGCGTTAAGTGACATGGTCCTGGGGGGAGAAGGTATCAGAAGTCAGGGCTGAGGATGCCGGCGAGTGCAGGCGGGTGGGCAGCTATGTGTGTGGCATTCCGGGGGGCTGTAGCGATGGATGCAGCCAGTGGAGGTCACTCGCTTTCTGGGAATTCCCCATTTCGGATGCAGGCGTTTTATTTTTCTTTGACTTGTTTGCGCTGTCTCGTTTCCAAATAATCTGGAGATTAAAGGTGCGTTATCAGCTGAGAACCAAAGCCCGCTTTGGATTTGTCAGGACACCAACACGGCATAAAGTCTTTTAAACTTTAATTAATCTGCTGGAAGGACTCTGGGGGGGGTCTCTGAAGGCTGGTTTTCAGCCCTGTTGCCCAACACAGCTGTAGTGACATGCAAATAGAAGTTGGCAGAGTCGAATTCATCTCTTAATCGTTCCTGGGCCCATTGGCTTTGGCCATCGGGGGGCACTCGGGCTCTGTGCATCCCCCACTTCCCCCTTTCCAAACCAGTCCCGACACTGAAAACTCTGCTGTGCTCTGAGGAGACATCCCAGAGCTTTGGGGCTGGCAGCAACTCAGGATGTGCGCAAACGCATTTCTCTAGGAAATCCAGGAGAAGTGCCATTGTGTCGGTCTGGATTCCTGGGAGGTGCACCCAGAAACGAGGCAGGATCCAATGGTTTTATTCCCCCAGTTGTCCAATGGCTTCTGCAAGAAGCTGACTGAAAATTCCAGCAGAATTCTCTGCTGTTCCAGCTGTTTGTGTGAGCTTTTTTTCCTCTGCCTGCACCCCCAGCTGTTGCAGAAGCAGTGCTGCTGGCGTGGCAGTGCCCTGCCAGGTGTGTGGGGAGAGGCACCAACATCTGCCAGCTGAGCACAGAGGAAACAGTGGATTTTTTGGCACTGCCCCTGCTCTCCTGCACAGCTTCCTTGCAGCGTTGTGATGCATCTTTGTGTCAGTGGGGTTTTTTTTCTCCAGCGTGGTGAATCCAAACAGAGACCGGTCTTAGATGCAGCTCGACAGAAATCTTTGTATCCTAAAATAAGGGTCGTCCTACTCACAGTGTAATTACTGAAATTCAGTGTTATTACTCCAGCTCTGGCATGATGAATGGACTTTTGAGTTGATACTGCCTATGTGACACTGTGCAGAATATGTACTGTAGGAACTTGGTTTCCCAGGGTGGGAAAATTCCTCCCTTTTGGGCATTTAGGATTTCTCAAATTTTTTGGGTGTCTTTTTTGCTTGACACTAAAACATAGAAGTTCAACAGGTGCTTTAGCAAGAAGACCCTCAGGCCACAGTAAACAGTTTTCTGCTGTTTACCAGCAAGCTCCCTTGATTATCTTGGCTCTTGTTGTCCTGGAATTTTCCTTGATGCCTCAGGTTTTAGCTTTTATATTTTTAAGAGTCTGTGCTGCTTTAGTGTGTAGATCTGAGCTTCATATTAAGGGATAGTGAGTTCTCTCCACAGAATAGGGAGACAAAACAATTCCTTCTCTAGCTGAGGACCAAGGACAAATGATCGAAATCTCAGGCCCAAGAGCATAAACAATGTGGACTGAAGAGAAAAAAATAAGAAGGATGGGCCTTCATAACCTAAAGCTATAATTGGAAAATTAACTCCAATATGCAAGTGGACCAGAACTTATAAAAGCGAGGGACCTTGTGACCGGTCATCCATTTTTGTGACCATTTTGGGTTCATCTTGGGTATAGCCCTGGCTGGGCTCTTGTGCTGCCCAAGGTGTAGCCATTGAGGCCTTTTAATAAATCCCTACTTTATTCTTTAACTCCGTCTAGCCTCTGCTCTAGGTCAGCTTTCACAAGGCATCATCCTCTTAATATTAATTTTCATTATAGAGGAAAAAATATTTTCTTGGAGCTTTTTCATTCCTTACTGTTGCAGCATCTTCAATACACAAAAAGCCTGTTTCATCAGAGAAATGGAGAGATTAAAAGGCTCTTTGAAGTGAAACTGGTTTGGGTTTTCTCTTTGTCAGAGCCTGGGTTCAGTTTGGAATTATTTTAGGGAAGAAGCAAATGTGTAAATGGATATTGGAGGGTCATGACGGGGGATTAGCGGAGACGCTGGAACCGGCCTGGCTCCATTTATAGCCCGAAAACGTCTCGGCGGAGGTCTGTGCCCATTGTGTGCTGCGGCCGCGGGTGAGCGCAGCTGCTGCACCACGCCAAGGTGCTGCTGCACCTCCCCAGCTTCACACACCTCACCCCAGAATTTACCCCCTGCTGCATTCCCCAGGCTTGGGCTGGGGGAGCTGCCGTTCCCCCTCTGGCCTTTCTGATGTCCTCGCTCCGTTTGCTGTATCTGTGTGCTGACAGCTCTCATGCTGAGCCTTTCCTGCCACCCTGTCCCCATCTCCCTTCTTTGGGGATGGCTGTGCTTGGCTTTTTGGGGAGTGAACCCCATTCCACACCTGGTGGGTGTGCCCTGGAAGATGAACCCCAGGGAACAGATGGTGTTTGGTCGAACACAAACATCTTTCTCCCAGCTCTCCTGCCAGCTTTGATCTTTCTCTTTGTGGGAAGCTGGGGTGGCAGTGAAAAGGTCTCCAGATGTTTCTACAGCCATGGTGGTCCTTTCTCCATGGCTCCCTCAGCTGGATCTGGAAGACCAAGCCCTGGAGATGTGGGTAGTCCTTCCTGGTGATCCTCAGCACGGACCCAAAGCACTGACCCACTGGTGTTTGCTGTGGGACAGCAGCCACGGAGAGAAGTGGGACAGAACTGAGGAAAACTCGGTTTTCAAATGGTTTTTGTGAGAAGCTAACTGAAAATCCCAGGAACCCCACGCTCCTATTCCAGCAGCAGGCTGGGATGTGGCAAGGGGAAGCAATGGTTGCTGCCCCCTGATTTTCTCCTCTCCTACTTGAAATGATTCCTGTGTCAGCATCCACAGGGGGAGCCTCACCAGCTACAGCTCAGCAGCAAGTGGTTTCCTGCTCCATACCCCGGGGAAAACAGTGCAGCCTCTTGAGCACATTTTGACAGGCTGAGCCTCAGATGCATGGAGCACCTCCTGGGAAAGTGCTGAGGACCAGGAGAGCTGGCAAAGGGAGCAGGAGCTCAGGGTGTTCAGCAGGATCAGCCCAGAGGCTCTGGCTTCAAATCCTCTCTGGGTATCCTGTCGAGTGAAGGCCTTTGAAGGAGAAGTGAGAGTATAAGGCTGTTGGAGTTCTGTTTGGAATAAAAGGGAAAGCCGATGGGATGGTGCACTAAAGGAATGTTGGAGAAACATTTGAAGCCCAGCAGTTTAAAGTTTTTCACTGAATAAGGTCATTTTGAGTTACATCACTGTTAGTACTCTGCTAGAGCTGTCACTTGGTACTGGCACTTCTGCCTTGGTTTGGTGCCTTGGTGGAACCTGGGCTATGTTTAATATTCTGGGAATTTCTGTCCACAAAGCAGGAGCCTTTGGAGAGGAAATGAGATTTAAACAGTGGGAGCTTTCTCTGGGTTAAAAAGAAGAGTGGCTGCACCACTGGTAGCTGCAATGCGTGAAACTTTACATGTGGCTTTCCAGCTGCAATCCCAAATTCTGACTGAATACTGAGGGTAACGCTAGCAAGGAATCATCTTTGCTTTTTTTTGTCTCCTTCACAAATGCCTCCACAGTAGTGGAATATATGCAGCTCCCCACTTGAAGCACTTCTGTATTGGCTGCCACATTTTTAAATGAAACACAGCAAATCACAGACATTTCAGAGAGTCCTGTTGTGACTGAGGCCACAGCTTCAAACTGCACCTTGACATTGACTTATATTTCACTGATTGGCGCAGTGATGTCCCAAATATCTCCTATTTGATCTTCCTTGTTAAAATCAGCTGAAGCTTTATTTTTGGAGCTTCTTGCAGGACTGCTGCTGTAACAGTTAATTCTCCCCCATGTTTGCCCCCGTGTGATTATTCCCCAGCCCCAACACAATGCACGCGCTGCACACAAAAGATCAAAATGATTCCAGCTTGTTTGAGAGATTCAAAAGGGCCTGTGATGCTCCAGACACAAGAGCAGCCATTTAGCAGAGCAGGCTCGGGCTGCACACACATCAAGGTAGATCAAAGGCAGTGGAGATTGCACATCGCCATGGAGCTGGGAGACAGCACCAGGACCCGGAGGAAGTGCAGGGAGCAGCACTGGGGGGATTTGGTTTTGCTTGGATTTTGTCTTTCCGTACTTTGCGTGCTCTGAAAGGCAGCAGCAGCTTGGCAGGGCCCTGCTCCTCTGTACCTTAACTCAGCGCTGATGTAAATCAGTGTTGTTACCAGGGCATGACTCCAGGAACAGCTGGACCAGCGTCCTTCCTGCACGTGAATTTCTCCACCTTTTAGGTGAAGAAGTCCGTGATTAAATAGTTATTTGAAAAAAAAAAAAATTAGTTACAGAAGTTACTGGGTTGTTGTTTTCTTAAAGCATTTCACAGTATTTTTTTTAAAGTCACTTTTTTTTTTTATTGGAGACATTGTGCTGATTGCTTGAAATGTTTTACAGGACTGAATTGCGGAAGGAAGCAGTACCTGCCATAAAATCCAAAGGTAAGAGATGAATGTTACGCTACTGAAAATTAGTGTCTTTCTAGTTAAATTTGTACCATAGAAGCCCTCCCAGAACGTTATGACCTGTATAAGGTAGAGAGAAGGGGAAACATGGAATCTCCCTGTCTCCTGTGGGAACCAGCAGGGAGCTGAGGAGGACAGATGCAGAGTAGAGAGGAGGTGTTTGGAGGGGAAGTGGTGTGGAACAGGTTGGGATCTTTGCAGGTTTAATCAAATGCCAGTTAACAGCAAATGGAGGGAACCATTGCTGGGAGAAGGAGAAACCTGGGGGTTCCTTGATCTTCCCTGTGACCTGGGACGTGGGTGGGTGCAGCTGGAAGGTTTTGTGTGTAGTCAGGCTGCTTGTATTCTGAATTGGTGTATGGACCCTGTGTGTTTTTGCTGCCCACACATTCCAGTTCCCCCTTTACCCCCTGCAAGGCCCTCCAGGGCCTGCAGCCTCCTCTGACGGAGCCTCCTGCCAGCAGGGCAGTGCTGGGAGCCAGGATCTCTCCACCTGGAGCCCTGCTCTGGGTGCTGGCAGTCCAGAATGGCCTGGTTTTAGAGGTGTGGCGTTGAACTGAGATACAGATGCCATCAAGGACAGCTGCTTTAGTGGCACTTGAAAGGCTCTGGCGTGCCTGGCCCCTTTCCTGTCATGGAGCTGTTCAGTGTGGCAGCCAACACAGGGCTGGCTCTGATGTCCCCGCAGCCCAGGGGGCCGGGGATGGAGGATGAAAGATGCGGATGCTGCATTTGTAGATAAGGTGTTCATGGAGCCAGTGCCGTCAGAGGCACCAAAGTGCCTCAAACATGAGCTGCAGTGTCTGTGTGAGTGTGACAGCCTTCCCCCTCCTGCTGTCCCTGCCTGAGCCCTGGGCTTCATCTCGGCTGCCTTTGGACAGCCAGCAGCCTCTGGATTAGGTGGGAACAGCGAGCACGGCTCTGTCAGCCACTGTGGCCCTGACTTCATGTGCCACACTTCCCACTCTGTCCTGTCCATGGGTCAGAAGAATTCACATCTCCAGAAATCTCTCAGGCACTCTGAACTGCCGTGGGATTCTGCTGCTGTCAGTGAAAGGGTTTGCTGATTCCCAGAGCCTAAGGTCAAAGCCGTGTGCTCCACTGAGATCAGGCCTGCCTGGATCTGCTCTGATCTCCAAGTGGTGATTTTTCATTTGTGATGTCACTGTCATTTTTGTGCCAACTCTGATGTCATGGCCCGCTGGTGACTTCATCGTAGGCTCAAGTAGTGGGGAGAAGGGGGAAGAGAGTAGACAAAGCTGCAATTCAGGCAGCAGCTGGTCAAGTAAATTGCTTGGAGTGGAAATGTTCTGCCCAGCTACCTTGTGGCACAATGGAGTGGGAGCGCTGAATGGGGCCGCTGTCCAGCACAGCCGCTGCGCTGCCGGACACTGCGCCAGACACTCACACCTGGGGCTGGCTGAGGGCTCCCAGCTCCCAGCCCTTGGGACACCTGCCCCGTGCTCATGGCTGCGACAAGTGGCAGGACCACAGAAAAGGTTTTACACCTCTGCTTTTCCTCTTCTTACCCACAGCGTTCTGGGGCGAATCTGATTACAGCAGCTCCGAGCTCGAGGCTGCCCTGCGCCCACAGACCCACGGCACGGATTCAGACGACTTTGATGACTTCTATGACTGAGATTCTCCCACTGGCTTTTCGGAAGAAAAAACTGTGTTTTCCTTTACACAGTGAGTGGGCCACAGGCCGAAGCAGTGCCTGTTACTTAATTAGCAAAGAAAATTTAAATACCAAATAAACATAATGGGTCCTATATATTGTCTATGTGCTCCCTCTGACCTGCAGTGTTTTCCTGCTCTGACAGGAACCCTGCCCCGTGACAGTCCCCTCCCGAGGCTTGTGGCATCCCAATATTGGGACTCCAGCACTAGACGGGGTTTGGGAAGAAGCAGACAAGCATTGTGGGTATGCAGACAGGCGCTGCTGGGGTGGGCTGGCATGTTTGATCTTTATCTTCTTCTGCAGCAGATCAAGAAGAAGAAATGCATAAAATGTCCATTTGTAATTCAGCACATTTTGGAACAGAGCAGCATTTACATGTGGCAAGCCCCAGTGCTTTCCTGCTTTTCCCTGCTTTGTGAAATCCGTGCTGGCGTTGTTGTGTGGACATCACAGTAATTGGATGACTCCAGGAGCTTCATGCATTTTTAATTTTCTTCTTTTCATTCCTTTCATCTAAAATTAAGTTCATTAAACATGAGATTTTCTTTGGGAGGGAGAAACCAGGGGACATGTTAAAGCTGCTCATAAATGATGACAAGTTCAAAAGCAGAAAGCAGCACCCCAATTAAGCTGTGCTGTGCTGCAGCCCCACATCTCCCAACACGGGCACCAATCTCTGCACCCCATTCCTCAAAACCCAGTAGAAATGGGGACATTCAGTTTAATAAGAAGAATGTGTAGGCTGAGAGCTCAACAGCACAAACTTACTTGGAACTGAGCAGGAGCGTTTGGCACAGCTGGCTGCTGTGGGTTTCAGTTTGCCATCAGTGAAGTTGCAGCCTGGAATGTTCTGGGAGCTGGGAAATCTGCTGCACCAGGGATGGAGCTGGGTGAGTCTGTGACCACGGCCAACATCCTGGGAGACTGCTGGGCTCGACTAAAGGACTGCAGCAACTGACAGAATGAGAGGACACAGTCTTAAGCTCTGCGCCAAGGGAAATACAGGCTGGATATTAGGAAAAGGTTTTTTATGGAAGGAGTGATAAAGTACTGGAATCGTCTGCCTGGGGAGGTGGTGGAGTCACCATCCATGGGCCTGTTTTAAAACAGACTGGATGTGGCATTCAGTGCTATGATTGAGGTGTTAGGGCATGGGTTGGACTCGATGATCTTAAAGGTCCTTTCCAACCTAGTGATTCTGTGACTAAAGCCAGACTTTACTGAGGGCCTTAATGTCCTTTTTACCACATTTACCTTTTTACCACATTTGTCCATTTACCAACTCCCTGTGTCCTGTGGGACTGCTGCCTTCTGCCTGTGCTGTAGGGTGGGCATATTGCTCAAGGCCTGGGAGGAGCGTGGAGAGGAGGAGCAGCCCCACTGGAAAATTCCAGCAGCTTGCACTGCCAAGGGACATTGCCTCAGCAGCACAGTGTCTTTGAGCTCTGAGCTCCTCCTGAGTGACTCTGGGCTGCTGATGTCAGCCCACTTTGCTGCCTGACACCAGTCTGTGGGGCTCTCCGCCGCCACAGTCCGGCTCAGCCCCGACAGCGGCCCGTGACAGGTGACAGATGGCTGCAGAGCCACACGCAGGCAATCTCTGCCTCTTGGTGTCGGAGCGATAGCCGGGCTCTTCCGGAGCGTTATTTGTGATACTCTTATTGTGCACAGACTCATTAGATGCAAAACATCCTGCCAGTCAACTTCCCTGTGCTCCTTCACAGCTGTCACGCCGGCAGCCCGGCCCTGGTGGCAGGTGACGCTGACAGACAGGGGGACTGGAATCAACACACCCCGAGCAGATTCCCATCAGCACGCCACTCATCCGAGGAAAGTGCCTGAGCAGGAAAACCTTCCCTGCTCCTGCCCAGGGTGCGCCGCTCTGTGCTGTGCTCATGGATGTGCAGGTGGCAGGTGAGACCTGGGCTCACTGCCCCGTGCAGCTCCTCGTGCTCAGACCAACTTTCCAAGGAATTGTCGGCTGCAGTATTAATTTTTCCAGCACTTGTTTACCCAAGCAATTATAAGATAAGACGATCGCCTTTCATTTGCGTCCGCCAGCCTTCTGTTTTCTTCGTCATTATCAGAAAAACAACTGATTGCCCATCAATACAAACAAAATGTTCATGCTAAGCTGCCGTGCTCCCTACAAAATTCCGGGAGGAGAAGCACTGGAAGGAATACAATAGGAAGCTTCAATCAGGGAACATTTTGTAAGGAACAGATAAAGGACAATCTTCAGCTGATACCACAGGTGTGGTGCCACTACAAAGTTGCAGGGGAAATTTATTCAAGTCACAGATTTTATTGAGAGGAACGACAACAGAAAACGGCTTAACAACAGCCAAGTGAGGATAAGAATAATGAGAGACACAATATCGGGTTAATTTATTCTACAGCAAATTAGCCAGGTACCAAGGTTCCCCTCTGCTCCCCAAATGGGCAGCGTTGACTCAGCAAGCACTGCTGAGGTTTTGTTATTTTTGTTAATGACTCCCGGGCTGCTGTTCCCTGTCCTCGGCCCTGTGGCTGCCCTGCTAACGGAGCTGCTGTGCGGCAACGGGACACGGCAGAGCAAAACCCGCCTCGTGCTAATCCCGTTTAATTCCCGGCCGTTTAATTCCATTTTGGTGCCGTCAAACGGGCACAAATTAACAGTATTTGCTTATGCCACGGGCAGAGCAAGGGGAGGGCGGCTCTTTGCCTCGTGTTGCTCTCAGGAATCACGTGGAGACATTTCTCAGCAAGGGAAACGTCCCCTCAGAGGGCACAGAGCAGCCGTGCCCTGAATCGCTCCTGCTGTTGCCAAACGCGGGATGAGTCAAAATTGTCCAGAGTCAGGATGTTCTTTAATGTAAGATCTTTGTATACTTTCATGCAGACACCTCATTAGTGCATCCCTTCCTCAAGGACAACCTGGAACCACCAAGTTTTCAGGATGTAGTAAATCAAGATGTTGGTGCCTATGTGTGCATTCCTAACTTGGCAAAACACCCAAATTCCATGTATCCTATAGCTGAACTGTGTTTGTTGTAACACTGAAACTCCTAGAGGTCAAAAAGAGGTGCAGACCCTTCTCCTGAGCACATGGAAGAGTTGGCTGGTGTTGCATATATCATGTAGAAATTACTGATGGATCTTAAAAGAGGGGCTGTGCTGGAGAAGTTTCCAAATCTGAATTTCTGAGTATAAGTAACAGTGGTTGTGCTGGATTTAGGGAATATATTGAGCATGCAGCTCATGCAGCACTGAAATAAATCATTGATGTCTCTCTTAATTATTGACTTGTTGAGCAACACTGCTGTGTGTGTGCAGCCCAAAGCACCCCACTGTCACCCTGATTTTTTAAGATTTTCTAAGCCTTCAGATGTTTACATTTTTATAGCAAACTTTCTCACACACTTTCTGTAAATAACTTACTGGTTTGCATTCTTTTATGGAGGAGGAAAATTTTGATGAACTGTTGGTTTGTCCAGTGTCATTGGAGAGGTGGCGCTTTCACCCTCCAATCCACTGTCACTTTTGAAAATCTGTAAATGCTGGAGTCAAAAAATAAAACTCCTCTTTTTTCACCTTGAGAACAGAGGTGTATGGGCATCGTGTTGTTCCGTGTCCTATAGTGACACCCCACAGCAGCACCCCATGCTTGTTTTTTAACAAGGTGCTGAGGGAGGGTGATTCTCCTATTAAACTGCTCGTTTATGGGCCATTTTTGAAGAGAAGTTGTCACATCGCTTGTGAAAAACGCCAGTCACTTGTTTTTAAAATTTTAAAAGTTTAATAGTAATAAAATGGTTATAAAAATAGTAATACAGTTAGAGTACTAACAATTTGGACAATTTGAATTAGGACAATATGAGAGAATAGAAACAAAGAGTTACGGATGTCCGGGTACCTTTTTCTGGGCAGCACGAGCCCGAAAAAGGACCCACGTTAACAGAGGATTAACCCTTAAAAGCAACAGCCTGTTGCAGATTCATACACTTCATACATGATGCATAAATTCCACTCAAATACAGGATTCTGTCTGGTCAGTGTCAACTTCTTCCTCTGAATCCTGACAGCGCCTTCAAGGCAAGAAGAAGTTCGTTTCTTCTGATAAGAGGGCAATAAATTCTTTTTCTCTGAAAGATTTAGGTGTCTTGTGGCTGCTATTTCGCTGCGAGTCTTTTCTTTAAGAAAAAGTAACTTACATAGCATAGTTTCCTATTTTAACATTTTTTATAACCTAAAATTGTATTCAACACAGTACCTAAGAGAATCAATACAGCATCACTTTCCAACACAACACATATAATATTCATCTCAGTATTTGCGAAAAGCCAAGCATAAAACACGCATTTTTCACACTGCGTGTCTTGGCTGAGCGTGAGGGCAGCACTGGGGCTGTCTCAGGAGTTCGGCCTCGCTTTTCCTCCTGGACACACCACTTTTGTGCCCTCTGGCTTTGCTTTTCCCCTCTGAGCAGACCCTTTCGTGCCCCAGGAGCTGCCCAGACACGTTTTACGGGGCGCCGTCCCCTCACGCCCCCGGCCTCCCCTCAGGCCACCATGGCGCCGCCCTCAGCCCGCACCCAAGATGGCGGCGGCGGCGCCTCGCGCACGCGCGCCCCCGCCCCACCTCCCTCCCTCCGTTCCCGGCGTGCCCCGCGCCGCCCCCCGACCCCGGAAGTGCCGCCGGCGCCGCGGGTCCCGCTCGGCGCTGCCCGTCCCGCTCCCGCCATGGGAGTCCCGGCCTTCTTCCGCTGGCTCAGCCGCAAGTACCCCTCCATCATCGTCAACTGCGTCGAGGAGAAGGTGAGCCGGCCGCCCGCCGCGGCACGGGCCCGCTGGCGGCCGCCGCGGGGCTCTGCGGGTCGGGGCCGGTGGGGCCGCACCGGTGCTGAGCCCCCGGTGCTGAGCCCCCGGTGCTGGAAATGCCCCGAGGCGTTTCCAAGGCGGGTCGGTGTACTGGGGCTTTGTTTGGGTTTGGGTCGGGTGCTGTTCAGGATTGGAGGAGGTTTGGGGTTTTTTTGGAGTTTTTCCCGATTTATTTGTGATCCCGGTGGGAGCGGCCGCTGTGCGGGAGGAGCTGCCCCCGCGCCTCGCCCGGTGCCGGGGGTGCGTGTGAGCGCTCCCGGGGGGAATGGGCGCCGGGGCCGGGAATCGAGCTTCTCTTCCGATTCCCCCTTCTCCGGCCGCTTCCCTGGAATTCCTTCCCTGGAATTCCAGCCCTTCCCGACGCCCCCGGCTCTGCCCTCGTGCGACTCCGACCCGCAAAAGTAGGATTTGAGGCGCTGGTGAAATTTGAGTAGGGAGCGGTGGCAGCGCTTTTTGCTGTTTCTTGAATGTTTTTCGCAGTGCTTACTTTTCCACAAGTGTGGGGTTTTTTTGGGTGGGAATTAGAAGCCGCAGCAAGCTTCGGGACTGGCTGGGAACACGAGTGCAGCTGCCTGTGCAAGGCTTACACCGAGCCCGTGCTTGTGCTCTAACCTAGAGCAGCCTCAGGGGGTTTTGTCTCGTTGCTGGTGTTTCCTAGTTCGGGATAAACTCCGGAACTAGAACTCTAGTTCAGGATAATCTCCTGGCCAAACAGGGAGCTGATTATTCCAAAGACATCCTCTAAAATCTGACTTTCCATGGCAGCAGCAGCAGCAGGAGGTTTCAGTGAAGGCTCTGACACAGGATTCCACAGGTGCCTTTCCAGGCAGCATTGCAGCTGAAATGATGTTTGTTCACGTGGGGGTTTTTTTGGGCTGGTTCCTTCAGGCACATCCCTGCAGGCACGAGGGTGTTGTGCCATCCTATGGGACACGGTGGGAGGGGACGGGGAGGATGGCACCGTGGTGGATTTACTGTGCCCTGAGCGTGGCAGGTTCTCCTCCTCAGGGCTAATTCGAGCTTTTCTGAGGAGGCAAACTCTGGAGTTCTTGCTTCCCAAGCTGCTTTTCCCATAATAATTTGTGTTCTGTTTTGTTAGATTGTACTAGCTGCAGTCTGCTGGTTTGGAAAGTTCAGGGCATGTGCTGGGGCTTCTGCCTCTGTGCTCCCCCTCCCAAGGTGTGCCCACCTTGGGGAAACACCTGGAAGGGGATAAAGTGTGGGAGCACGGTGGAGGAGATCAGGGAGAAGAGGGTGAAGTGGTGGAATTCCGTGTTGAGGCTGCAGGTGTGCCCTGCCTGCAGCAGGATGTTCAGCTCTGTGCTTTGCCAGGCTGGTTTCGTGTTGCAGGTTCAGGCAGTGAAGCACAGGTTTGGTTAAAATTGTGAGTTGCTGTTGTGGTTTTATTGCAGCTGTGATTTCAGCAAGGTGGGAAGTTTATTTTACCTGTCGCTGCAAGGAGTGAATTTTTAATGGGGGGTAATTAAGATCTAAGAATCTGCCTGGGAATTTTTATGGAAACATTTTTAAGGGCTTAACAGTTTGCCTTAATGCTGAGCTCCAGCAGCACTGGCTCTTTGGGTCTCTGCACCAAACTCCTGGATGTGACCTCTCCTGAGGCTCTGGGAGCCCTCAGTTTAGGGACTGTCTTAGATAACCCTTGAAGATCTGTCCTTGAAAAGCAGCCACATTTTAAACAGCAACTACATCTGTAACAGTTTGGAGCAGTTGCCTCTAAGAGCAGATTTGCCTTTTCCAGCTCATTTGTGAATGTTAGATTAATCTCTGTGTAATCAAAGCTGCTCTCACTTTTAGGTAAAACAAAGGTTTGCATAGCCCTGCTTTTACTGATCGTGTGTCTCTTTTTTCAGTCTTCAATAACTGAGCTTGTACCAGCCAAAGTTATTTATTAAAACAAGTGGAAAGACACAACAAATTCCTTGAGTTGGATTTGCCATAAGTGAAGTGGCAGCTCTTGCTGTCCTCATCCACGTTGGAGCTTTGTTCCAACTCAAGAGCACGTTGCAGTTACAGCCAGGACAGCACATGGATAAATCACATTCATTAACATTTTTTATATTCAAATCTGGTCATAAAACTGAGAGTGGACCAGGACAGCAGGGAGAAGCTGTAGTTTGTCTTCCTGTCGATGAATTTAAGCTTCTCTCACGATGTAATCAGCTCCGTGTGTGTTTTAGGATTGCTGTAAATCTCTCTAATCAGAAATTTTGTATCTCCCGGTAGCTTGTCTCTTTGAAATATTGAAAAGTTGATCCTTGTTCTCTTACCTTGCTAGATTAGTCAGATTTAAGAAAAAGAAATAATCTTCTTCTTAAGCTGAGCAGGAAAGAATGAGAGGAAGATCTTGAAGATAATAAAAAATCCAGGAGAGAATATTCTTAATCAAATGGATAGGAATTAATAAAGCTGCAGCTAAAGTATCATGTTTGAAGATCTGTTTTCAATGGTTTCAAAAGAGGCTGGAGATGAGAAGTGAACAGTTTAGTTGTATCACAAGAGATATCGCTGCCACACACTTCAGCCTTCCTTGCACACGGCTGCTGCATGAGAACCCCGGTGGGCTTGTGAAGGGGGGCTCCTTTTCTGCCTCACAGCGCTGGGATTCCTTCTGAATCCATTTAGCCCAGGAGAGAGGGCACCTGGGGATCAAGGAGAATCCAGGGGGGTAGCCCAGAGGAAGGTACAGTGTTTGCACTGACACTTAGTTTCTGCTAACACCACCCAATTTGGGTGTGTGTGTGGTGTCTGGAGAGCTCAGTGAAGGAGGCAAACAGTGGTGCTTGGGGGTGGCATCTCTCAGGATAACCGTGCCAAACCTAAGTACTACATCAAGTCTTGAGAAATGAATGAAACGAAACTTGGGTTTCATTTTGGGGCTAAGAAGTCAGCCAGTCCTGCTGCTGCTTTAAGCAGGAAAATTGTTCCAAAGTTGACGGTGTAATCTGTAAGTTTTGGGGCTTTTTCTCTGAATCTCCATCAGAGATGTGGGGAACTCACTCAGTGAGTAGCAGTCAGTAGACAGAAGTTTGGGAAGGGCTTGATGTTGACTCAGGAGCAGCTGCTGAGCTCCATGTCATGGGAGACCCAGCGGTATCCTGCTTTTCCCCATCCCAGGCACTCCTGTGACTGTAGCTTTCACCTCAGAACATGCCATTCATTTTATTTATTTTTAAACTTGGCTTTATGCCCAGTTGTCCAAGAGCACGCTTTGTTCCACCTTTGGGTGTGTTATAACCCATTCCAGCCAGAATTCCTCTGAAAATCATCGGACTTTTCCTTGCTCAGGTCCTGTCTCTTCCATGCTCTCGGGTTTTCATCCATGTGTGTCATGCCTGTGGCTGATGGTAGAGAGAATCAGTGTTGCTAATTGCCCTTTGACCAAACTAACCACAAAACCAAACCACAAGCCCAAGGACAACAAAAGCCCAAACAAAACAAACCTGAAATTATGGTGAGGAAACAAGAGTGACCGTGGTTGTTGAGGATGTTGAAGAATCCACTGCTGGAGCAGTCCAGGCACACAGGTGGCTCTAGGTGATTTAGGATGAAGAAGTAATATGAGATATGGGAACTTCTTGTCAGGAGGAAAAACCAACTCTTCCATAACCCACCATTGTGTTTTCTGGTTAAAAGCAGGTGTAGAAAGAAGTGCTGTTTAATAGTGAAAAGTGCAGTTGCAGGTAGTGTGGGTACTTATTACTGGCACTTGATTTTAATAATAATGATTACTTATTACTTAGTGTGGGTACTCTTTTTCTTCTGCTGCCATTAAAACCAAAACAGACTTTGATGAATCTATGCATTAATAGCTGAAATCCTTGTCCCCACTGCATCCCCAGGCCAAAGAGTGCAATGGTGTCAAGGTCCCCATCGACACAAGCAAGCCCAACCCCAACGAGGTGGAGTTTGACAACCTCTACCTGGACATGAACGGCATCATTCACCCCTGCACACACCCAGAGGACAAGTAAGGCTCTTTGTTTGGCTCTTTGCAGGTGGCATCTCTCTCTCACAGCACTTCAGGTGTTAAATTGAATGCTCTGTGTTTTAGGCCGGCGCCCAAAAATGAAGATGAGATGATGGTGGCGATTTTTGAGTATATCGACAGGATCTTCAACATTGTGAGGCCAAGGAGACTCCTTTACATGGCCATAGATGGAGTGGTGAGTATTGACACACTGGGTTTCCAGCTGGAAAATCCTCATCTCCCTTCAGTACCCAGAATCATGGAATGGTTTGTGCTGGAAGGGACCTTAAAGATCTCCCGCTTCCCCATGGGCAGCGACATCTTCCACTAGCACAGGTTGCTCCATCCAGTGTGGCCATCCGTAGGTCTGATGAGAGGTCAGATCCTTGTAATAACTTCTGACCCAAAGCAGCTCACAGGACAGGAGAGATCGTCTAGATGCAAAAAGTGACCCAAGCTCTCCTGTACTTTTTTTAGGCCCCACGTGCCAAAATGAATCAACAGCGATCCAGGAGATTCAGAGCCTCAAAGGAGGGCATGGAAGCTGCTGAGGAGAAGCAAAAAATCCGACAAGAAATTCTGGCCAAAGGTAGGGCAGTGGCCTTATCAGAGGTTTTTTTCTTGAGAATCACCTTGTTTGATCACCTCAGTAACGTTTGGAGAAGGGCTGTGTGTGCATTGCTGGGAGAAGGGGAGAAGAAGCCTGTAGAAGGCTGGATCTGTGTTTTCCAAAGTTAAGAACTGAGACAAAACAAAATGTCATCTTTTCTTCTTCAGTCTCCTGCCTGAAATGAGTTTGTGTTGAGTGCTCTTAATTCCTTTTGAAAATAAATTGAACAGAAGAGCAGGGATAAATGCAGTGAGAAACAACCAAAACCCTTCTGGAAGGAAGTACACGTTTGTAGGGCTTGATGAAAGGAGGATTGAGGCTTAAAAGCAGGGATCAGATGGAAATACACCTCTACAGGGATAATAAGCTGCCAGCAAGGGGAGTTACTTGACAGTGGAAACTCTAAATTCAGCGAGGGAAACAAAAGTCAGAGCAACTTTGAGGGTGGTGGTGACACAGCTGGAGTGAGAGGGGAGTGTGTTGCTGCTGGCTGGGCTTTGAAATCACCTTGCCGAAGTAACAAAGTTTGTAAATGTGGCAGCGCCTCACAGGATGGAGATAATGCAATGGTAAGACTTGGTTTGGTTTGGTTTTGTGGGAATTTTATTAAACAAACTGGTTTCAATGAGTTAATTATTCCCAGGGGAGCTTGTCTGGGTTTTGCCATGCAAAAATGTTGGCAGTGGTCCATCTGAATATTACTCTGCTCTCTGTTGCTCCAGGTGGCTTTCTGCCTCCAGAGGAAGTGAAGGAGAGGTTTGACAGCAACTGTATCACTCCGGTGAGTGGCCTGGCCCTGTACCCAGCAATTGCCAGGGTCTGAATGTTGGTTTAATTCCTTTCCTTCCAACCCTCTCTCTGCAGGGAACTGAGTTTATGGACAATCTTGCGAAATGCCTCCGCTATTACATCGCTGACCGCTTGAACAGCGACCCGGGCTGGAAGAACCTGACAGTGAGTTTCCCACTTTCACACTTGAGGGAGATGAAGGAGATGTTTGGGCTGGGCTGAGATCCAGTTGAAGAGTAGAAATTTAACAGATTTGTCTCTTGGCCTGGCTGTGAGCTGTTATTAACAGCAAGCCAACACACACGTCCCTCTGAGGCGTCAGAGATCCATTCCGTGCTGATAACTCCGTCTCCCAGCACCATTTGCTGTGATTTCATTGAAGGACAAGGAGCAGGTTTGCTGCTGGAAGCCGCAATTTCACATAATGGGGAGGCAGGGCTTTAGGAATACTTTTTCTGCTTTAGGGGGAAGTGCCAAGATACATTGTAGTTGTGTCTGTTGCACTGTTTCTTTTTTGTAATTGCTGTCTCAGCAGGCCCAATTTCTCTGTTCCTCTAACGGCAGGCAGTGAAAATAAGATGTGCCAGCTCTCTTGCCTTTCTGGACTGGGTGATTCTCCCCTGGCCTTGCTCAGCCACTCCACTCCCCCAATTCTGTCTGTGGCAGCCCTGTGTGTGCTGCACACACGGAGCAGTGCAGGCAGGAAATGCAGCTGCCTGTGCTATGTGCCACGAGCTGACTGTTCAAGTGCTCTAATTAGAGGGCAGTTGGCTCTGCTTGATTCCCTCCATCAGACAGGGGTTTTATAAACACTGATTCTCGTCAGGGTGAGGAGGGGGTGATGAGATCATGTTTCAGTGCATCAATGAGCTGAATCTGGGAGTTCTCTAGTGCCCATTTCATTGCCCTGTAATTTATTGGACACATCAAAGGTGACGTGATCATTTCAGTGGAATTTGAAGCAGTGTCAGCTTCAGCCTGGAACTGGTAGAGCAAAGTGAAAGTCTCTTCACTTGATCCTTGCTTGTAAATAATTTCATCTTAAATCACAATATTTTAGCTCAAACCACAGATTAGAATTTCAAGTATTCATAAGTCAGATGATGTGTTCAGTATATAAGTTACTGGGTTTTTTCCTGTGGCAGCATTAATTGTTGCCATGATTTGAATGCTTTTCAGGTTATTTTGTCAGATGCCAGTGCTCCTGGTGAAGGGGAGCATAAAATCATGGATTACATCAGGAGACAAAGAGGTAAAATTCCAATTAATGTGGACATTTTGTTTTAAGTTAAGCTCAGTAATAACTTACTTAGCATGACTTTGACAAAATGTAATTTTCTTTTGTGCAGCTCAACCCAACCACGACCCAAACACTCACCACTGTCTGTGTGGGGCTGATGGTGAGTTCTTTCTTGCTTGTGGCTCCTGGGTAATCACATCAGTATCTTGCTTGAAGCAGAATTCACTTTACTTCTAGACACTAAAAAAAAAAAACAAACCCAAACTTGGTTATGTTTATCCTTAATCACATTTTATTCTTCTCCCTTGCTTGGTAGCTGATCTGATCATGCTTGGCTTAGCTACACATGAACCAAACTTCACCATCATTAGGGAAGAGTTCAAACCAAACAAACCCAAGCCATGTGCTCTCTGTAACCAGATGGGGCATGAGGTTAAGGATTGCCAAGGTCTGCCCAGAGAGAAACAAGGAAAGGTAAGAATTTTGCTATTTCTAGGATCTTTTAATCTATAGTGTATAAGGAAATTCTCAAATTCTTCTTGCTGTTGGTTTTAGCTGAAGCATGGTGCAAATTGTTGCTGGGAATACCTAGCTTTCCCCTTGAAAATAAAAACACAGAAGTGTCATGCCAAACCTGATACCCACACTTGTGGTGTTTTCTTGTTTGGGGTTTTTCCCACTGAATGAGAACAAACAATCAGTAACTGAACAGATGTGCAAAGCAGCACAGTACACACTTGGTACAAGGGCTTGGGAGCCTTTTTGGATCTCTCTCAACTCCTCTTGAGGCAAGCCCTGCAAGTGGGGCTGGAGAAGCTCTGGGATGCACTTGGATCTGATGTGAGTCCCCTCTGGTTTTTCAGCACGATCAGTTTGCTGACACCCTGCCGGTCTCAGAGCAAGAGTTCATCTTCATCCGCCTGTGTGTCCTGCGAGAGGTGAGGTGCTATAAATTCCATCCAAAAGTATAAATTCCTATAAATTCCATCCAAACCCCTGCAGTGTTCTCTGAGCTCCTTTTTCTTGTGTGTGTGTTGCAGTACTTGGAGAGAGAGCTCACCATGGCCAGCTTGCCTTTCACTTTTGATTTTGAAAGGAGTGTTGATGACTGGGTCTTCATGTGCTTCTTTGTGGGGAATGACTTTCTCCCTCATCTGCCATCTCTGGAGATCAGGTAGATGAGAATCTGTGTTCTTTTCCTGCAAAAACAGCTCCTGTGCTTTTCACTGCCAGGAGTCTCACCCTGTGGTTTGTGTTTAGGGAGGGAGCAATCGATCGCTTGGTGAACATCTATAAAAACGTGGTGCACAAAACTGGGGTGAGAGTTATTTACTTTTCCTTTAGAAATATCTGGATCTTTGCCACAAAACAGGCTTGTTTTTCAATTCTGTTATTCTCTGACCTGCAGGGCTACCTGACTGAGAGTGGGTTTGTGAACCTGCAGCGGGTCCAGATGATCATGCTGGCTGTTGGGGAAGTTGAAGACAGTATTTTCAAAAAGAGGAAAGATGATGATGTAATTTTTTTGTTGTTCTGACATTCTTGGAGTTTAGGTTTTAATTGCTTACTACTAGCCACAGACACTCCTTCAAGAGAATAAGAAAAAAAAAAACCAACCCAAAATTTGTATTTTCATTGTTACAATCTCTGGTGAATTCTTCCAGGCTCAAAAAAGAATCTTGTGCTTCCAGCTGAGTTTCTTTTCCTGAAAATGCCAGTTTGATGTTCAAGTTTTCAGTTGGCCCAGGAATCACAGAATAAGAAATATCTTTCCTTGAGTCTCTTTTCCTATTTCTAAGACTGTAATGTCTCTCTGACATTTTTTTTTTTGGTAGCTCTGCAGTGCAGGCAAGGAGTCTGTGTGCTTTGACACTGCTGTCACCCCCAAATAAGGCTGCAGCTAAATTTAGTAGATCATTTAAATCCTTACCAAAGTTTTAGAGCTTTGGATACCCAGGTGGTTTTTTTCCCCATAGATTTTCAGGGTAGGGTAGAAAATTCCATCCCGTTTCTGTTGGATTTACAGACACAAGAATTGACCCATGTCTTATTCAGAATATTCCCTAAAAACCTTGTGGTGTGGTCAGTTGAGGCTTATATTGAAATAATTTGCCAAGGAGTCTGTGTCCTTGATTGACTTTATTTCCCTTTGTTCTTCATTTAGGATAACTTTAAAAGACGACAAAAAGAAAAAAGGAAGAGATTGAAGGTAAGTGAATTCCTTACCCAATGCAGAAACTAGCAAGAATTTAAATGTCTACTTTAGTTTTTGGATGTTGGAACTGCAGGTATAATCATGGTGTTTTCTGGCTTGTGTGTAAACTATTTCAAAGTTTAAAAAAAAAAAAAAAAATTAGGTTGATTTTTTTTTCCTATTCCATATTCATAAAATGTGCCTTTTTACACTCATTTCCCCATAATGTTAATCTGAAAATTGTGAGAGAGCATCATCCCAGTGCTGGGGAGATCACACAGCTCTTACAGCAGCCTTGTCTATGTTTATCTTGCAGAGGGATCAGCCTTCCTTTATTCCTGGTGGTCAGTTTTCCCCTCAAGCCCTGGGAAATCGATCCAGCCCTCAGGCAATCTGTAACCCTCGACAAGCTGCCTTTGAGATGAGGATGCACGACAGGCAGAACTCGGTGAGTGGATGTTCAGAGGCATTTGCACAGAGAAAGGAAAGAATTGCAGCCTGTCTTACTCCAGGCACCTTTTTGTCTGCTCTTGTCGAGCTTTCTTGGAAAGCTGGCACCTCAAACATGATTCTTCAAGGAAGTGGCTTTTAATAAGTGATTTTTCTAAGCATGCTTGAATAAAATTGTCTTCTTTATTGCTGCTTGGAATGATGCTTTTCCCTAGGGAAGGGAGAAATTTGGATGAAGTTTTGGGCAAGGTATTAGTGAGGGAAAAACTGGAAAGAAGTGCTCTGTTAGAAGTCCTGCTAGCTTTAAATAACAATTATGACAAACATTTTCTTTATTGGTATAAATCTTCATCCAAACAGTGAACAGATTAAAAGTTCTTTTTCATCACAGAGATGTGTGTTCTGTCTCTGAAATGCTTTTTCAGGTTTAATTTCTGCTGCTCTTCCCTTTTAGTATCAAAACTTTTTTGCACGTGAGTTACAAAAATTAGTTCCTTTATGGAATGGGAGACATTTCTTTTAGGCTCTAATTTTAAAATAGATAAATTTGAGAGGAGTTTAAGAGACCAGCTGTGAAGGAGCTCAGAATATTTCTGGCAGTTCTGAGTTGGAAGCACCTTTTTTTCACTAGTGCCACAAAAGGAAGTTGCAGCAGAAGCTGCAGTGGTGTTCCAAAATTGGACTATATCCAGCATGGCATTTTTTAATCAATTCATACTGTGTTTATTGCACTTGTTTCTTTCTCAAAACCAGTGACATCTTTGCCTCTGTGCATCAATGCTTGCCTTTTAACAGGGATGTGATTTTCCCTTTTGCCCCTTGACTATGATGGGTTGTGCAGCCTTTGCCTGGAGTTTTTTTGGAACTGAAGAGAAGGCTTGTGATTATCACAGAGCCGTTAATTTTAACTTCATTTTTAAAAGCCTAATAAATCTTCCTCTTCCTCCCCCTTCAACCTTCCCCTGTTTATCTCTAATAATTCTGACCCTAGACAACTTCAGCATCTCCCAACACCAGCCTGACTCCTGACAGCAGCCCGTCCCTGGGAGGAGGAATTAAGCGGAAACCTGAGGACAGTGACAGTGAACCTGAGCCAGAGGATAATATCAGGTGAAGCCATTTTTTGTAGCACTTTGTTAGCAAATTGCTGAGATAGATGCAGCCTAATTAATGCCATTTAGCTCAGTGCAGCGCTGCTGCCTTCGGATGCTTTTGTGATCTTTTTATCCAGCGGTAATTAACGTGGAGGGTGAAGATATCCAGTAAATTCCAGTGAGATGGGTGAGCTCTGGCTGTTCAAGCTAAGTATCCAGATTAGTATGCATGCAGGTTTGCAGCCTCCCAGCCACTGCTCCCTCTGAGACCGAGCTTGGCGAGACATTCCCTGATTATGTGAGCGGAATGCCGCTGGTCCTGGAATCTGGGAGCTGGTTAACCCGCACGTGGGCAGCAGTGTCAGTGCTCTCCACCATCTTTGGTTTGCAGCAGGGCCTGGTTTGTCTCTGAGTTCTTGCATTGTCTCAGGAGGGCTGAGCCTAGGATGGTTGAGACAGGAATTTTCTGGGAATGAGCCACCAGTGAGTTTGCGCTGGTCAAGGGTTTCAATGAAATTCTTGTTTGCGTCGAGGATGAAGGCCTTTGCAGATGTTCTTGAGAAGTGCAGCCACAGGAGTTTGTTTTCTGTGGAGTCTGCCCACATCCACCCATGGCCTAACAATCAGGGTTCTTTCCTTGTGGAGTTCTGGTCACAGTCATCACAATGTATTTGTGACATGTGACCCATCAGCTCTAGCAATATCATAATTCTTGCTCTCATTCTTATTTTCTTTCCAGTGTGTCTATATCTGAACAGACTGATTTTTTTTTTTACTCTATCAAGCAGTATTTTTATATAAAATAATAAATTTTAAGGATAAATTACTCCATCTGATTTCCTCTGAGTGTTAGCAGAGCTGCTAAAAGAAGCTTGAACAGTATGAATGAACTGTGGTGATTCACAAGCAGCAGTGGTTCTGACAGGGTTGGTATTGCCAAGGAAAAGGATGTGCTACATTCAACCACAGTTTTTTAAGCTTTTGTAGCTCAGAATATTTTTTCATGTCCTTTTCTGAGTGGAAATTAATTCTATGCTTGCCATTGTAAATAAAAAAAACTGCATTGATGTCCTAGATATGGCCACACTGTTTGTGAAAATAAATTCTGTATTTAGAATGACTTTGAAACCAGAACAAATTGTTGCAGTCAGCTACAGATGGGTTTTATCTCACAGAAAGGTTTTTTTGAATTTGTGCAAGTGTCTGTCTGCCAGGCAGCTCAGAGCCTGCAGATGTTCTTCACTCCATCCCTCAAGCCTTCAGTGCCAGGAGCTCTGTTCTTGCTTACCTGCTTTTCTGGAAGTCTTGAAAGCATCTCTTGGCTTCTCTGCCTGCTCATCAGTGTGAATGGTCTTGCAAGGATTTAGGAAGTGTCCTGAGCAACTGTCTCAAAACAGAAGCAAGGGAAGATCCTCTTTGCAGAGCCAAAGGGATGTGAATCCTGTAAGGAAGCATAAATGGATTGTGGCTCTTTCCTAAAGCTCCATACACAGGATTTAGGGCTCTGGGAGAATCTGAACAGTGTCAGCTTGAGGTGACCTTTTGGAGTGGTTTGGAATAAAATTCCATGTAAGAAAACAAATCATTATTAAGGGATTATGTGCTTTAACCAGTCTGGTTCTTTGCTGACATGATACAGCAGAGCTGAAGGGTGCAGCTGCCCGTGTGTGAAAGAGGAACCAGTGTTTGTTTTCCCTGCCCCATCTGTGGACAGACATGAGGGGGAGCTGTGTGGAGGAAGGATGAACTGTGGCCAAGGTGGCTCCTGTGCTCCCAGCATCCACCTCTGGCCTGAGAGACTGAAAATCCTGTGTGAAAGGGAGCTCATCTGATGTGAGGCAGCAAGCACAGGGTGCTGAGCTGCAGGAGTGCCTCTGGTAATCACAGCTTGTCTGAACAGAACAGAAATTGTTATGCATTTGCTTGCCTTTATATTTGAGGTAGCAGGAAAACTCTGTCAATTCTGCCAACAGTCACATTTTGTTCTGTTGCTGCTGAGCATCGCTTTTTCTGCTTTCATTTAAACTACATAAATGGCAACTGAAGTAGCAAGTGGCTTTGTTTTACAGTGTTAATTCAGACCTGCAGATGTGCATCTGTTGAGGTGCCCATCCATGTTAACATGTTACCTGTGCCTGGTTGTGCTGCAGGTTGTGGGAGACTGGCTGGAAGCAGCGCTACTATAAAAACAAATTCGATGTGGACGCCTCAGATGACAAATTCCGCCGCAAGGTTGTGCAGTCCTACGTGGAAGGGCTTTGCTGGGTTCTCAGATATTATTATCAGGTACCCCAAAGTTTCTTGTCTGAAGTTGTTTCAGTCTGTTGCTCGTTTTGGAAAAGCTGTGGGGTTGTTTTGAAGGTGTAAAACAAATGTGTGCCCATTCTGTTTGACACTGGGTGTTCAAATGCAGTTTCACCATCCCTGGAGCTGCTGAAGGAACAACTGGACGTGGCACTGAGTGCTCTGCTCTGGTTGACAAGGTGGTGTTTGGTCAGAGGTTGGACTCTGATCTCAGAGGTCTTTTCCAGCCTCAGTGATTCCAGGATTCTGGTTCTCATATCCGGTAGCAGCACTTGGGTGCAGCAAGAGCCGCTGCTGTTTTCCCTTTCCCACAAATGACACTGCAGGTGCCTAAATGAGAGAACAAAGCCCTTGAAATGCCAGTAGGAATTTGCAAGGGACAGAGTTGTCAGTCTCCTCTGCAGATTGTAATGCTGCTCCATGAAGTGTGTTGTGATTGAAGTAATCTGTATCAGATTTAAATCTTTTGATAATTGAGATGTCAGATTGGCAAGAGATTAGTGGGCCACGGTGAGGTTTGTTGCACTGATGGTTAATGAGGAGCTCCGTGCCCTGAAGGCAAAGTCAGTCAGACTGGCTGTGTGACCTGGAAGCACAGTGTGCTCCAGCCCAGGGAGTTTGTCCTGTCTCAGCAGGAATTTGGAGCTTCCACACAGGGCTGTGTTCTTAAAACTTTGTCTTTTTCCTCAGTGGCTGCCACCTGTCCAGCTGGGAGCACAGGCAGGGCAGATACCTCAGGTGCCTACAAAATGCAGTTTCCCATAGGTTTTTTCACTCCCCCCTTGGAAGAAGATGGGAATGTGTCCTCTTCCTTCCTGCTCTCACCATTCCTTGAGTTTGAGCTCTGGCTTATCTGTTACGGGGGATGAAAATCATCAGGTTTAAGGTCTGGTGCAGCTCATCTGCAGAGAAGCTGAGTTCCCCACATCCTTGTGTGCATGAACTCCTTTTGTGAAGGACAGATGTCACCTGAATGCCTTTATAGAGGGGAATTATCAGGATCCTGGGCACAAGGAAACCGTGGTTTTTGAATCATGACAAGGGATTTTCTCACAACTCTCTATGCACCCAGCTGCCTCCAGGGGTGGAAATGAGCCTTTAGGTGAGCTGTGGGTAAAAGTGTCCCCTTCAGTGGTACAAGAGCACAAGACCGTTCCAGTCTGTTGTATGGGGATGGATCAGCTGGAAGATCACTCCCTGCTGATATGGAAGTGAGGTTAGGAAGCTGTTGGGCTGGGGGAACTTCAAAATAGGTTTGCTTGAGGATCTTTGTTTGGCTTTTTTTCTTCTCACCATAATAAAAATTGACTCCAGTAACTACTGCTGGCTGTCCATAAAACTTGTGCCAGAATATATTGCATGCCTTTCTGTTCCTACAGAAAGCTAATAATGCAGGGCATGTCCCACTAGAGGGAACATCTGTTTGGAGAGGGGGGAAAAATAGTGGAAAAAAAAGAAAGGAGAATGAAAGCAATCCACCTGGCTTTTGAAACATTCCAAATCTGTCCAAAGGACTGCAGAGAATAATTATAGGTGCTGTACTTGTATACCAAAAATATCACTGGAGGAGCCTTGTTGACATTTAATCGTTCAGAACTGGAAGTCAAAATAGTAGTGGGCTTTTGTTTCAAGTGGTGCTGCTAAGAAAAATAGCTGAGGAGGTGAAAGCTTGACTTAGACCCTCTGGAGCCACGTTTCCTTTAGGAGGTGCACGGTGTTCTGGTGTGTTTTGAGTTTGCCTGATTCTCTCCTTTCTGAGGAGACACTTTGTATTCCCCACTGCTCAAGGCAGGAGAAGGAGAGGGGAAGAGCAAAGTGCTACTCCAAGTTGAAAACCAGAATGCTTCTCAGCATTGCAGCAAATGCTGTTCACATTTGCACACCCATCAGGGCGTGCTGGGGGTCTCTGCTCCCACACCTCCTCCCCAAGTTAACATCGGGATTTTGCTGTGGAAAACAGGAGTGTAAACTGCTCTCTGCCATCTTGTCATGTTTGGTGACTGGGCTGCATGATTTTTCATTTGCTGATATGTCTGATTTTTGTGTCTCCCACCAGGGCTGTGCATCCTGGAACTGGTATTACCCTTTCCACTACGCTCCCTTTGCCTCAGACTTCGAGGGCATTGCAGACATGCCTTCAGACTTTGAGAAGGGCTCCAAACCGGTAGGGCTTCTGATTTATCAACTCATTCACTGCTAATTTGCCCTCTCATTCCAAGTGTCTCACACCTGCTTGTCTGTTCTCAACAGTTCAAGCCTCTTGAGCAGCTGATGGGGGTGTTCCCAGCCGCCAGTGGAAACTTCCTGCCGCCAACGTGGAGGAAACTCATGACAGACCCAGTGAGAATCCCTCTTGTATTCCTGTCTCTGGAAGCTCAGGCCATCTTGCACTGGTGAAGGGGACCTGCTGCTTCTCACTTGAGGCAGAGAAATGCTGCAGACCAGGAGGGAAAGGTTTTGGAAGATGGCAGTGGTTCTTCAAAATCCTTAAAAGTGATTTCTTGGAATTCAGTTGTCATTTCCCAGCTCTCTTACGCTTCAAATGGTTTAGTTTTTTCCAGAGATCTTCCAAAACTTAGTTGGGGACCAGATAACTTACCCTGATTAGCTCTCCTCCTTATCCTAATTTTTCTTTCTTCCTTAATTTCTTGTTTTAAATCTCTGAGTAGTGCTAGTGCCCATCCTCAGTTTGTATTTAAATGGCTTTTAATGAAAGCTGTTTCTGTTATCAAAGACCTTTCTGTTTGGCACCACATGACATTCTGAACCTGTGTCAAAATTGGCTTTATGGGTGATTTTTGTTTTTCCAATTCCAGGAATCAAGCATCATTGACTTCTACCCTGAAGATTTTGCTATTGATTTGAATGGGAAGAAGTATGCTTGGCAAGGTGAAACTTCAACTTTTCCTTTTTTTTTTTAATTTTTAGACATTATCTTAATAACTTGTAAAAATAGAAAGAAATAGGGAAATTATCTTAGTGAGGAAATGCTGCACAAAGGTAACTTGTGTTACTGGTTGTGGGGACAAGTATTTTACAGCAGGTGTATTTTTGTAAAGAAATTAGTATGAAGAGCAAATTATGAATCAGTAACTGGTTTTGGATTGACATTTACCAATGATTATTGGTAATTTCAGCAGTCATTCTGGATTTATTCATTTGTCCTGAACTAGAGTAATCATTCTTCTCTTTTTATCAGCCTCAGTGTGTAATTGTCTTTTGTCTCCTTTGCATTTAATTAATGGATCTTGTTCTGCACAATCAGTGGCTCATTAGTACTGTGCCAAAAATACTTTGGGGAGTATAGAAATATTTTGAAGCATACAAAAAATTGAAAAAGAGCTACATCATTTATGCAACTTTTCCTTTCTTTAGAGAATGTTAATTTCCAAGGTCTGCCAGGTTTTGTGGATGAGTGTAATTTACACTGCAGTTAAAGTTTTAGGTTTTCAATTTGAGTGCAACAGGTTCTGTTTGAATAAAGCCACAAAAAGATCTGACTTCTGAAGCAAAAGTGTGATTCCTTCAGATTCACACTGTTCTAGCTGTTTCTTGGCTAAGGAATCTTATCAGAGCTTGCCATGCTGGTGTCTGTTTTTGGGGATGTTCTGGGTTTTTTCAACAAGTGGGAGGAAACACTGTTTTGGTTTTGCCAGGCGTGGCGTTGTTGCCCTTTGTGGATGAGCGACGCCTCCGAGCTGCCCTGGAGGAAGTGTACCCTGACCTCACACCTGAAGAGAGTAAGAATTGGGGTGTTGAGCTAAAGAATTGGGGTTTTGAGCTAAAGAATTGGGGTATTTTGTTGCCACCCATGAATTTCACCGTAAATGAATGAACGAGGTGTCCTCAGTGTTTTGTTGGGTTGAGTTTATGACAGACTCTTCCTCAGGGGTGCTGCTGGTAATCAGAGTGATCCTGAGTAGATTTGTTTTGTAACACTTGTTCAGCTTATAAAGGCTAATGTTTGTTTCCCTGTTGTACAGAAATAACATCTGGTTCTTGTGGGTAAAATGTGGAGCTGTGTGGGGTTTGGGGTTGTTTTTTATCAATTCTGTCTGTATCTGCAGTGTTACTCTATTCTAAATTCAGCATTCCTCCACTGAACACAAGATTCCCATTATTTTACTGCCTGCCAGCTGTCTTTGGGACCAGACACATCCTGCTCTTGGGAGACATTGCCTTTCCTATGTTCTCAGGGAACGTTCAGAGCTTTCTCCTAAATCACAGTGAAACTTGGCTTTTGTGGAGGTGTCACCAGGACAGCCTTGCTGGTTTGCTGCATTCCTTCCTTCCCTCTTTCCCCTGAACTCTTGCCCTATTCCCATCATTTCTCCAGCCAGGAGGAACAGCCTTGGCGGTGACGTTCTCTTTGTCGGGAAGCACCATCCCCTCTGTGACTTCATTGTGGAGCAGTACAAGACCAAGAACACAGAGGTAGGTTGCACTTGCTGCTCAGTGGAAATGGTGAGATGGGAGGTCTGAAGTGCTGCAGCTGAAACCTTCCTCCCTAGGCAGTGGACATCCCACCGGAGCTGTGCCACGGCATCCAGGGAAAGCTCACCCTGAACGACAACGCCGTCCTCCCGGATCAGTGAGTGTGGCCTTTGGGGTGGGTTCTTGCTGCTAGAGGACCCCTCCTGCTCTTATGGCAGCAGAAATGGTTTTGTACCCACAAGGAGTAAATTAAAGCTCCAGACAAGGCCATGTGTGTAGATCTGAGGGTTCAGAGCAGGCCTGTGTTACTTCCAGCTTGGGGGAAGTCCCCAGCAAGTGAAATTTGCATTCTCTGGTCCCATTTTTTAACCTCTCAACTGGACTTTTAAAGCAGCCTCATATCTTTAAAACACTCTAATGCATTTGTTTATTTGGTGAGGAACCTTTGTTTGTTTGTTATTTTGCCTGTGGAAGGCTGATTTTTATGTGTTTAGTTATTATTTTATGAGGTAAACAAGGCCTGCATAATAAAAGTGGTAGTGCTCAGTGGCCTGGTTCAGTAGGGTCATATTTTGGCTTCTCTACTTTTGTGTGGATGTTAATTTGGGCTGATGTGATATCCCATTAGTGCACATTGCCTAAAACCCCCAAAACTGCTTTTTATATGCTAATCTGCATTACATCAGAGAAAAGTCCAGGTAGTGATACCTTAGATATATTTTGGCTTAGATATATTTTGGCTTTTTCCATTTAGTCTGCAGCACTAAAATCAGGGCTCTTCCCAGCTACACAAACTAAGAATATTTATACTTTTAGTTTTCTTGAGAGTGCATCCAGTCTGAGGAATGATCATTGTAATCTTCTCCTTGTAGGATGCACACTCATTTCTCTGACTGTGCTCAGAGATACAAGCAGGTGTTCAGTGCCTTGTTTGCATTAAGTGCTCAAACACTGGCTTGGTTGGACAGAAAATGTACCTCAGATCACTCTAATAGACATTTCTCCATTCTTGTCATGGTTGAGACAAATATCACCAAGTTAGAGTTGTTCTTGGAGACAACAGGAACAAGAAACCTCTTCTGGCCTTGCCTTCCCTAGACAGACCCTAGAGAATCCCCACACATCTGCTGCAAAAGAGCTGGCATTAAGAAATAAGGATTCAGTCACTCCAATGCTTATAGAAGTACTTGGTTTAGGGGAAAGGCAGGTTAACTTTGAAATAAATGCTTTGCAGGCTTAGTTGGCAGAGCAGCAGATGGTGAGAAATGTGTTTGGTGGTGTTTTGACAGAGGTTTTTCTCTTCACCAGGGTGGTGCAGTCTCCTGTTCCCATGCTGCGGGATCTGACACAGAACTCTGCAGTCAGGTCAGTAAACTGTGGGCTTTCACACAAAGGTGTGCAAAGTGCAGCACCCAAAACACTGAAAATCAGATCTGTGTCATTTTTATCTCCAGGGAGGCACAGCTTGGTTCAACCAGAGCAACAGCTGTGCAGATGAGTAATAAATGCTGAGTTACACTTTGTCAGGACACTGTAGGAAGGATGTCCTAAATGGGGATGCAGTTCCTGTGAGTGATCAGTTAAAGGAAGGCTTTGGCTTTTCCATCTGCCACTGTCAGGAGGTCGGAATTGTTCTGTGCTGCTCCCCATTTCTCTGTCACAAGGATTTTTCCTCCTGTCTTTGGAGGTGGTATGTGCAGTCAGGACATTGCTTTTCAGGCTGTGTCACTCAGGCTGAATTTTCCAGGGAACCATTATTTTCTTTCCTTGTAGCCTCATTCTTTCTTGGTCCTGGAAAACATGAATTCCAGCTGGAAGAGTGAGATTATTCTGCTTATCTATCTGCTTTTAGTTTTCTTGGTTGTAAAGCAGTGACTACTATTTCACTTGGTCTCCATTATGCAATTAACCTAATCCTCAAATACTTTCTTCTAGCATCTCATTCAAAGATCCACAATTTGCTGAAGACTTTGTTTTCAAGGCTACAGTGTTACCTGGGGCAAAGTAAGTGTCAGCTGTCAGATTTCAAATAATTCCATTCTGATTTATCCATCTGAGTATTTGCTCTGACAAGTACTTATGGAACTGTTCTCATTGTTCAGGAAACCTGCTCCAGTTCTGAAGCCAGGAGACTGGGAAAAAACCAACAATGATGGCAGGCCTTGGAGACCACAGCTTGGCTTTAATAGGGACAGGAAACCAGTGCACTTGGACCAGTCAGCGTTCAGAACCTTGGGGTAAGGCTGTGGGGTTACTGCTGCCTTGCTGGGGTCACTGCCCTCCTTTTCCCTTTTTAAATTAAAAAAAAAAGAAAGGGATTGGGCATGGAGTGTCCAAGGTTAGGTGCTGGTTTTCCATGTTGGATACTTCAGCATGTGATATTTAAATTCAATATTGCTGAAAACTGAACATTACAGAGATTTTTCAGTAATGCCTTGTTTGCTTTTTGATTCTTTTTTTTCACTCCTAGCAGTTAGTTCTAAGTCACTTTCCTGCTGTTTGGGGTTTTTAAGAACTTTTTTGGTGGATGCTTGCTTGTAGGTACAATGAGAATATTATGCACAAGTGATAATTAGGACTGCTAATGAAGACAGGAATGTCTTTTAAGCTTTTATAAACAAGCTTTAAAAATTAAATGGGTTTCCATACTGGGGAGTGCAAGGAGCCATGCATCTATCAGAGCCAGAGGAGAGAATGTTTTAAAGGAGACTGGCAGATAAAGTTGGATTCTGGAGTGTCTCCTTAGGAAGAGAAAATACCTTCTTCATCTTACGGCTCTGGAGGGAGCTACAAGAAGGAAAAGCACTCCCTTTTAGGAAGGAAAAGCAGAGCTGTCCTGGGGCTGCACTTGAGAACTGTTTTGCATGTCACAGGCACAATAAAAAGCACGGCTGTGCCATTGGAAACCTGAGCATTTCCCTGGGAGCAGCTCCTCAGGCCCGAGTGTGTGTCGGGATGTGCCTGGGCCCCGATCCACCAGTGCATCCCTGGCTCAGAGGAAAGAGGGGGGACTTGGGATGGGCTGGGAGGCAGCTATGCTGGGAGATGGAGCTCAGCACAGCATCCTGACCTGCTGCCTTGCCATTTCTTCCCACAACAGGCACACAATGCCAAGGGACAGGGGCATGCCAGGGATGTACCCCAACGCTGTGCCGCTCGGAGCCTACGGCAGCCCCTACGCCAGGCCCCTCATGGGCAGCCAGCAGCAGATCCCCAAACTGATGTCAAGTAAGTGCCCTCTGCTTCCTGCTTCTCGCAGCTGGGTTGGTCTAAACATCACCTCTTTTCATCTATTTCACTTATTTATCTGTGCTTAAATACGATCTGGAAAGAAGAATGTGGGGAATGGGAAGGCAGAACTAGCAGACAGGCATCCAAATTCATCTCCAAAAAGAGAATATTTATGTGGTTTTTGGGAGCCCAGCGGTCCCTGTGCTGCTGTTCCTGCTGAGTCCTGATGTGTTGTGGGAAATGCTCCAATGTGCTCTGTCTGTCCCACATCCCTGGCCCTGATCCTGCCAATGAGGCACTCCCAAGCTCTCGTCCTTGTGGCACCCGAGCCCCTTGTGCTGAGCAGGGAGCACTCTGCAGGCAAATACCCCCCAGTGCCATAAACTGGTTCAAACTGAGGAGGCTTGGAGCCACTGCTAGAGAAGAAATCCCAGTCCATCTGCTGGCCTTGGAAAACTGTCTGGTGGCTTTCTTTGATGCAGGCCTCCCTCCCCCTGAGAGCGCCACAGCCGTCCCTGGTTGCTGTTGTGCAGGTGTGCCTGGCAAACCTCAGAGCAATTGGTTGGGCTTTTCTTCCCTCCTCCCTGTGCTGCTTTTTCCACGAGGCAGAGGTTGCTGTGCTGCTGTTGTGTGGAGCAGCAGGGAGAGGAGCCAGGTGGAGCTGCCCCGTGGAGGCTCCTTCACCGCGCAGGGTCGTGCGCCAGCCGTGCTCTCCGGAGCCGCTTCCTGGCACTCTGCTTTCATGGGACACCACAGTGCTGCACACTGCAAACGTGTCCTCTGGCACTTCACTGCACTGTGTTCCTCCTCTTCTGCTAAGGCTGTCCTAGGAGATTGGACTTAAACTCTAATTAGCTTCTCATGCAGGTCTTTGCAATGGATTATGGCAGCGCTTGGCTTAAGAGTTTGGAGGTTGTTTCTTTCAGTGCCTCGTTATTTGGGGCCTGAGGACAGCTCATGTCCATCAGGAGGATGGATCAAACAGCCTGAGGGCTGTGTTGCTCCCTGGAACCATTCCCAAAACCCATCCTGCTGCCTGGCTGCAGGGTCAGGCCCCAGCCTGGCCCATCCAGGACTGTCAATGCCAAGTGCACTACATGTGCCTCAGCTCCTCTTCTACCAGGTAGAGTCAGACTTGCTTAAACCCTTGTTAGAAGAACACCTCTAGGTGGCATAGCCCTGGATTTCTGCTGGGATCAGCCAAATTTTGGATGCTCACCTGCCCAAAGATCATAACACATCCTAGATTATGGATTGTGTGGGTCTGGTGCCGAGCAGACCTGTGAAGATGAGAAGTGTCAGCAGCTCCCCAAACCCCACTTCAGTGAGGCTCTTGCTGAGTGGGAGCAGTCTGTCTGCACAGTGTGGTTGGGAATTCATGAGCCAATTCTGCCTGGAATCCCCAGAGATGTTCCTAGATCTGGAGCATAGCATCTTCTTCCCTTTTGCAGTCACCTCTTCAGTCCCCAATGTCTTCATCAAAGCACTGGTACCTTCAGCTGGAAAATCAAATCAGGAGAAATGGGAAGGCCTCTTGGATGACACAAGGTTCTCTCCAGTGTCCGAGCTGTGTTCATCAGCTGTACTGTTGTCAGAGAACTGCAGTTGTGCTGGGAAGCACCCACTGCCCATAAATCCCTGAAAAACCACAGCTGATGTGGTCAAAATCCCCACATTCAGTGGGACTGATGCAGAGCAACTTTCCACTTGCTGTGTGGTGTTTTCATGCACATGCTGCAGTAAAATCAGCCTCCAGAAGGGCGATGCGGTCAAGCCAGGAGCCAGCTCCTCCTCAAGAGCCTCGGGGCTGGGGGTGTTCCTCACCGGTGCTCCCTGATTTGCCTTGGATGTGCCAATTTTCAGCTGATGAATAATTGTCTGTGCTGATAACTTGGGGAGTCAAGTGCAGGGTGGCAGCGCTCTGGGAATGGGAGGTTTGGCTCCTGCAGAGCAGGACATCTGATTTATGACTTGTGTGGCAGGCAGTAAACTTGTCAATTAGCTGCCTTGGAAAAGTGATTTTGATTAGTGCAATCAGTAAACACAAAATCTTCTCTTTGATTGCCACCCTGATTAGATAAATTGTTACTTGAGGAGCTGCTAGACAAGGCAGTTTCTTTGGCCTTATAGCTCTGGGAAGTGCCTAAGTTTTGTGGGCTAAAGAAAATATTAATTGTCATTCCTTCTCCTGTTTTGTACCTTTCTGAAGTGCAATTCACTGCTCCAGACTCTCTCCCTCCAAGGTTATTCCATCAGCCATACAAATGAATAGGGGGGCTTTAAATATTTTGATGATGATTTCATTGAAGTCTTGCTTAAACTGAGCTGAAGAAAGGTGTGGTTACAGCAGGAGACCTGGGTCCTTGCTCACATGGAGAGGAAGGGTCTGCAAACAAGATGTTGCCTGTGTTTCTGTGCTGCTGCTTTCTGTGAGCTTGGAAATTATCAGAAACAGAGAGTCATTTTAGGATATTTTTGATTGAAAGTTGTGCCACTCAGGGGCTGTCCAAAACTTACTTTAAAATATTTTAAGCTCCAGTTGAAAAACTGCTCATTTTCCCCTAAAGCAGTGTTGTGGATTCCATTGCCCTCCCCTTGTATTCCAAAATAAACATGGCTTTGTGTGGGTTCAGCCTGTTCAGGCCTGGAAAAGCCCTTGAGATTCCCAGGCTGATCAGCAGGGAAGTGCCACTTCCCTACCCTCAGTCCTGGTCTGCTTCAGGCTGGAAATTGGCTGGAGAAGAGGAGCTGAGGAGCATCAGTTGGTAGCTGTGTGTGTGTCTGGGGGTGTAAAACCAGGCTCATATCCTGGTTGATGTAGTTGTGTGTATAGGTGTAAAGCTGAATAAAGAACCCTGCATGGGGGATAAAGGAAGAATTATGGGCTGGATTGGCTTTGTGGATTGGCTTTGCTCAGCAGGCTCCTGGAAAGAGCAGAGCTGCTGGGGCTGGGAATTTATTTGGTGTTCTCTTCGCTGGGGCTGGGACAGACAATCCAGCCAGAGCTAGGAGAGAGGCACAGACTTACTTATTTTATGTTTTCCCCTTTTCCAGGGGAGGCCAGGCTTCCATGTCCTGGCCCCTGGCAGCACGGCAGGGTGTCCGTGTGCCGGCCATTATCCAGCTGCTGGAACCAGCTGTTGGAATTAGGTCACACTTGAAGGCCATTGAAAGCCATCAAAGGTGTCAGTGAAACTGGAGCTTTTGATTGACGCTGGCCCCGAGTGCTGGGGGCTGCCTGGGTGCTATTGAGGAGCTGCTGCTTTTATCCTGTTTGCTGACCAGGTTATTTAGAAGGACAACAAGCGTTTAATTGCGGGCCCTGTTAAAGCAGCGTTGCTCCTGCCTGGCCTTTGTTTGTGCCACCCAAACCAGCCCTGCACAATGGGTGAGTGGGTGGTCTCCTGCACGCCAGCACTGGGGCTCTGGCCAAGGTTTTACCCAAAAAGGCTTAATTCAGTCTGATTCCATTATCTGAGACATCATTAATAGGTTTTTATTAGTGTATTATCACTGCCCACAGTAACTTTTAAATGTACCTTTAGTGTCTTTAGTGATAATGTATTTATATTTTGTTTTAATGAATGCTTTACCCTTTGCATCCTAAATATAGTTATATTTACCTAAATGTGAATAAAACAGAATCATCCACTTTATTCCATGCCCTGGCCATTGTTTTAGTTGCCTTTATGGAATAACTTAGCCCAGTTGGAGGAAAACTGGAAACTGGCCCATATTTTGACTTTATTGGTCACAAACATGGTGTGTTGTGGTAACACAGTGGTGAGTGTGTATTTGAGTGCATGTATTTTTTATATAGTATTGAATGTACTGGTAAGATATATGAATATTTACTGAGTTGTTAGGGTGACAGATGAGGTTTTGCATCTTCAAAAATTCAAGAGGAGACACCTGCGAAGCATTTGAGCACTAACCAACGCCAGCTCTAGCAATTAAAATTCATAATTCTCTGTTATCAAGCTTGTTGGATGTGCTAGAGCCAAAAAAGTTGCTTTTTCTCTGTTGACAGCAGGACTCTGTCCAAGCCACCAGCAGGAAGCCATGACTTGGAGTGTGTTTGTGGCACATCCAGCCTGAGCTTTCCTGTCTGGCTTCTCAAAAGCATCTCTGGGGCACGCAGAGGAGTGAGCACAGCTCGTGAGTTGTACTTGCTCTCTCTTATTTTCCCATCTCGTTTTGCCCTCCAGATCTTCGGCCCCAGGAGTCCTGGAGAGGTCCCACGCCCTTGTTCCAGCAGACACCACAAAGGTAAGGCAGGAGGGATGTGAAACGTGCCCAGGAGGGTGGACTGGGCTCTGCCAGCCTTCCCTATGTTTGGTTTTCCCTTCTCTGTTTGCAGTATTGTGGTTTAAAATTGTGGAAATGATGCTGTGCAGCAGGTTTTTTGAGTTAATTAATGTCCATGATTTATTGATGTTTTGAGAGCCCACTACGTGGTGTTCATCCTTTTAAAAGGCTCGAGTACTTTGTATTAAAAAAAAAGGAGGGAAAACCACTTTCCATTAAAACTCAGGCTTCAAAATTAACTTTACTGTTGGTGCTTTGGTACCGTTCTTGGTTCTTTGGCCTTTATCTTATTGAAGCTTTTGAGATACTATGAAATTGAACACAGAGAGCTTAAAACTGCATTAGATTTTGGACAGGCTAAACAAATTTCTTTTTAGGAGGGCTGTGGAGCTTAATGAGGCATAACTAATGGTGTTCCACTTTTATCATTCCTGTGCCACAGCCGCAGCATTAGCACAGACCAGCCATTGATTCTTGCTACAAACCTCTTGAAGTCCTAATCAGCTTCTTTGGTACAAGTTTTTCAGGCCTGACAAGCCCATTGTAGGGCAGTGTCACTGTAGGTCAGTAGTTATTAGTTGCCACTGAAAACAGTTTCTTTAACTACTTAAGGCTGAACTGAATTAAATGCAGAAGGGACTCAGGGAAGGATTATGGAATCTGCAGCCCAATAAGTGCCATCGAATAGAAGGAATGTGACATGGTTTGATAATCAGGGATGTTTTACATGCATCCCCTCATTGATGGCTTGTGTGTCCTCCGGTGGGGTGGGCTCAATAAACCCAGGCTACCTGTGTCAGCTATGAATAATGACATTTATTTATGTTTATGGAGGAGGGAGAGAAGTTTCTGCTCCAACACCCAGCTTTTTTCCCCCCCGGGTTTATTTGCAAATGTTTCACCGTTGAAAATATGGGCTTTGGGGGAATTTATTGAGCTCTCCACAGCCACTTTCCATGGCAACCATTTTGATCCCCACTGAAGTAAGCCTGGCTCCCTTGTCCTGTGCCTCATCTGTGTGGAATATTGTAAGGCAAGATTCATTCATAATGCAAACTTTAATACTGCTTGGGCCATGGGAGTTGCCACTCCCACCCCTTAATTAAATCCAATTTATATACTTTTATTTGTGAAGGACTGCTGCAGGTCTGTCACTTGTCACTGCCTTCCCTTTGTTACACTGTGCAGGGTTTATGAAAAGCTCTGCCAGCACTGAGGACAAGTAGTTTTGCCGTGTTCTTGGAAGGTTTTGGATTTGGGGAGCAGATCAAACGTGCTTAGAGCTGGTGTTGAGTTGCTGCACAGAGACTTAAGCAGAAGGTTAAACACAGAGACACTTGGTACAGGAAAAAGCATCTGAACCTGTTGAAGGCATTTTGAGTTTCCTGTTCTTTCCCTGGGAGCTGCTGGTTCCCCAAACTCCCACCCCTCTTGCTGCTGCAGCTCTCCAGGAGCAATAGGTGCCCTGGGGGAGAGCAGCCAGGCATTTCTGCTCAGGGAGGGAAGGAACTGGGAGAGAGGCCAGCCCTGCTCCAGCCCTGTGGCTGGGATATCCTGGATTCACCACTCTGAGTAAGGGATACGCAAGGAGCCCTGTCCCTGCCAGGTGTGCTGTTTCAGGGATGGAATGGTGCAGCAGGGGCTAAGCTGGCTTTTCCTTCCCAGGCCTGGGAGGAAAATCCAGGAGTGTAAAGCTGCTTCTCCATAATCCAGCTATTCCTGTCTCCTGTGCATGATTTCTTGCTTTTAAACCTAGTGGTGCACCTTGGTGTGCAGCCAGGAAATTGAATTTTGGGGTGTCTCTCCCCTGTCCTGACATTCCTGGGCACTGCAGAGGTCCTTTCCATGCTCTTGAGCCAGTCCAGAGTTTACAGAGAGAGACATTTGCTACCTGGCTGATGGAAATGTGTCATCTGGTTGAACAGATATTTTTTGCTTAACCTATTCATAGAAATAATTTCCAAAGTGGCTGGGCTGTGAAGACAGGAATGTTTTCCTGCATAAATTCTCCTGAATTTAGCTGACCTGGCTGAATGTGTTTGAGTTGGTGTAACTATGGATAGTGCCTGTGTGAGCTCCTGGGGTGTTCCAAGTGGCACAGTTCTTTTTTTTGGTTACAGCTTTGCTGTGTACAGATCTCCACCCTCAGGTGATTTAGATCACCAACCAGTACCCCAACAAAGCAGCAATGTTAGTTGCGCTGTGTTTAATTTGTTAAATATCTCAACTTTTCACTAAATAGCACTTAAAAAATTTAAACTCTGTGCCAAGCAAAAACTAATGCCAAAAGAAATTTGTGTCAAACTTTCCCATTTCAGGCATGGAGCAAGAGCTGGCCTGTGAGCCTCAGTCATATTTATCACCAGCACTTGTTGCAGAGGCAGAATGATTGTTAATGAAAGCCCCAGAGCTGGGGCTGTATAGGTAATTCTCTGCAGCTTTCCTTATGGCTGAGCAGTGCATTTTTCCAGGAGAGTCTGCTGTTTTCTAGGAATCACGAGAGGAAAAAACTTAGCACTCAAAATACTAAATCAAAAGGAGCGAGTATGAGCAAAAGATAAACTTAGAACGCCGAGTTTGAGCGTTTTGTCCCCACAAATGTAAAGTGCTCTTTGCTTTAACTACAGCATGGCTCCTTCTGAGGGGTGGTGTGTAGTGCAGCAGGTAAATGTGGGATGCAGAGCCTCTGCTGTCCCCATCCCAAACCTGGGATGCAGAGCCTCTGCTGTCCCCATCCCAAACCTGGGATGCAGAGCCTCTGCTGTCCCCATCCCCAACCTGGGATGCAGAGCCTCTGTTCTCTGCTGGCCCTGCTCTGCTCAGCCAAGTCCCTCTTCAGCAGGAGTCAGGAAGGATTAACTGTCTCCACTCTCCATGTTTTTCCCTCACAACATCACATTGTCCTGCAGGACCCACCTGCTCTGAATCCTTTAAGGAATTGTCCCTCAGCCGTGCTCAGCTGTAACAACCAGATCACGGCTGTAGCATTTCCCTAAATATTTTGAATCAAACAATATTGGGCGTGTTCTACCTGTTGCTTTCTAATTATCATGTCAGAATGGGTACTTGAAGGAAACGAAAACATTTCTTGCTGTGGGTAATCCGGGATGGCAAACTGGGCCATAATGGATGTGGGATCTGCGTTCCCATATAAACTGTACACCAAATGTCAGTCAGCCCGTGCCAATTAGTGCTTATGTTGCTAGGTCACCGTGGTCAATTGAAAACGGCATCAATAGAACTTGAAAAGGTTTCTTCCCGATCAGACCTCCTGACATATTGAGCAGAATAATGGATGGGAAAAAGCAGCCAAGGCCCCTACCCTAGATTCCGAATGCTCGCCGTAAGAATTCATTTGCAACCTGCAATTAACTGGGAAGAATGGGCTCCCAGAAAGAGTCTGGGCGTTCAAAGAAAGCCCCTGGCTCCCGTGTGGCACATGTTTACTCCTGGGGTGCTGGGGGAGCCTTTGGGATCAGCAAATCTGCCCCTGCAATAAAAGGTGCACGGAAGGCTTCCAGGGAATTGGAAAAATCTGCTGCGTGCAGCCGAGTTTGCCGCTCGTGGCAGCGCAGCTTCCAAGCTGTGCCGAAGGAAGAGGCCGGCAAAGCGGCCTTTAGGGAGGATTTGGGAAGATATTCCCTGCTCCTGGTTTCTCACTAGCACTGGGCTGTCCATGCTGAGCTCAGAGACAAAGCCAGGAGTGGGTCTGTGCCGTGGGACGCTCTGCAGGAGCCCCGTTCCCACTGCAGTGTTCTCTCCTTGCGCAGAACCGCCGGAGCTGCTCCTCTCCTCGCCTGGAACCGCGTGATGCAGTCCCCAAACCAGTTCCAGCCAGCCCAGTACCAGGGGCTGGGGCCCATGGGATACCCCCAGAGACCCGAGGACCGCATGGACAGGGGCAGACAGGTAGGAAAGCGGGGGCCCCACGTGGTGTGGTGCGCTGCGCTCCCCTCCCAGCCAAGGCTTCCCCCTCCTGGGGCTGTGGAGAGGGAGCGTGGCATGGGCAGGCGTTGCTGAGCTGGATTTAGTGTCACTGTGTCACCACACACAGGTGGGTGACTGCCCAGCCTTGCCACACCCCTGGCACAAGGCTCGTGGTGGGAGTGCACCACCAGTGTCCATGGCGTGGTCACTCTCCTCCTGCTGCCCGAGGCAAGCATTCCCACCAGCCTTCCACAAGGAAATCTGCCCACTGGACCTTTTGGGTTCTCCCCAGCATGTTTAAAATGTAGATTCTTACACCTTCCTGAATTTCTTATTGGCCTTCTCTGAGCTGAAAAACTGCTTAATGCAAATGTTGGGTTCTCCTAGCCAGAGGAATAAACATGTGGAAATAGCTCTCTGCAGTTAAAAGGAAACAAGCAATTGTGAGGAGAGAACTTCATCCAAAATTACAGGTGACTTGGTCAGCAGTTCAAGAAAATGCCACAGAGTGAAAAGGCTGCTTGTAAGTAGCAGGTCACTCTGCTTAGGGAATTTTTCTGGGGAGTGTAATCCCAGTACAACATGACCTGCATATGCTGTTGTACCACAACTCAGGGTGTTTACACTGCTAAACACTCATTTTAAATAAATTTTGGTTATCTAGGTTGAACTCCTAGTTCTACTGCTGTCTGTGGAAGTCAGAACTGTGGGAAGGTTAGTGACCAGTCCCAGGGACAGCCCCATTGTCCTTTATGTGGAAATTAAGGCACAAACTGTTGGAAATGTGCTTTCTGGGGCCTGATTCAGCTCAGGACAAGTCACTTTGTAGTCACTCCTAGTTTTAACTTTCTTCCTCTCAGCCTGCTCACCTGTCCAGTACCCAGATGTGTGTTACATGGCACAGCACCAGGACAAACCCTGCCAGCACTGGTTGTGACTGGAGGCAGAACTCAACAACATGGATCATAATCACAGGGAAATAATGGGGCCTGAACCTTGACTCAACCAGTGAAGCTCTAAAATACATTTTAAATTTGGGTGAGGTGCATTGATAGTATCACATTTCAGAAATCTTTTGTTTTGTGCCACACAGATTTACCCAAAACCCCAGAGGCAGAGGAATAAATCCCTGTTTGCACTAATCCATAGCAGGGGCTGCTGTGCTCCTGGGGGAAAATTGGGGGAGGATCTTTGTATTGCTGGAGTCTGGGCAGGGTTTAATTAGTCTGGGAAATGGACTCCTGGAAAAGTCTGTCTGCCATGGCACACCCTGCTCTGCCCTTCATCCTGGGCAGGATACACCTGCTAAAGGAATCTGTGCTTGGAGCACTTCATTCCCAGCCTTAAATTGTGGTGCCCAACAGCTGGAACTGTGAGGGGGAGCAGGAATGGTTTCCCAGCAGGGTTTGCAGTGGGGGCCCAGGGAGGGTATCCCTGTTAATTCCCACTTGGAGCCCTGTGGACATCCATAGCCTGGGTAAAGATGTGGTCTTGCCCAGAACAGAATTCCCCTGGTGCTGGCACAGACCCACCTGTGGGTGCAGGAAACATTTAACCCAGCAGTGACAAACCTTTTTTTGTTTTTATTCACATACATGATGAGTTCATGATTAAGCACAAATATTTTAGCTCCAGTGGATTTGCTTCCTTAAAAAATTCCCTTTGCAGTTGTGCTACGACTGTTTATCTGCTTTTCATTTTCTTTTTTTTTTTCTTTTGCTTTTTTCTCTTCTTGTTATTTTTAAATGAACTTTCAGATGTCATTATTTCTTGGAGGCTGGAGTGAAATGAGAAAGTACCTGAAAGGGTTTAGGGTGCCAGCCTAATCATTGAATCCGGCCTTGCTGCCTGAAAATTTCAAAGCTTTAAAGCCTTGAAAAGGGATTCAAGTGGAAGTGGTGACACGTAGCAGCATAAATAATTATCTTTGGGCCCTTTCACCTCTGAATTCTTTTTTTACAGCGTACAGAACATGGTCTGAAGAGGTTAATAAACGCGCTGCCGCAGAGTGCTTACAAAATTAATGCAGCTGCCATGGATCTGGGGGGCTCCCTGGGAGTGGGGCTTTGCTGCCTTCCAGCTCTCCCAGAGAAGCAAAGAATGAGCTTGCTGGGGTGGTGCAGGTGTTGGGCAGTTTTATTCCAGCCCGGAGCAGCACACAACGGAGCGTCCGCCACATCCACGGCTGCTGCAGCACTCCCAGGCCTCTGCTTTGTCCTTCCCTGCTGAGGGTTTGGAAAGGTTTTTTAAGGGATGTAGTCAACTTGTTTATTTTTTTAATTGACTTCATCAAGCCTGGAAACAACCCTTCCCTGCACGGGCGGCTGCAGGAGCCTCCCTGGCAGGTCTGCTCGCCGGCTCCGCGGTTTCCGTGGTTATCCCAGCCCGCCGTGTGCTGTGATGGAGAGAGATTTCTCTTTTAAAGGAAGGAAGCCCCTTTTCCCCTCCACACCCAAAATCCCTGAGTAAAGAGCAAACCAAGGCTGTAGCTGGTGTTGGTGCATCACCTTTAATTAACTTGCTGGTCTCTGCAATGTACCAGGTTTGGAAATCATTTCAAATGTTTCAGGGGGGCTCTGTGAAATTTTCGAACGGATTTTTCCCCTGGATGCTGGATGTACCAAATGCCTGAATTTAGGTACAAATATACATCTAATTTGGAGTCATTTCCAAAGTGGGATTTCATTTCCAAAGCGTGATCTCTTTGACGTCTTATTAAAGCGAACGAGTGCTGGAAAACACCTCTTCTGCAACAAACACAGCTTTTGTTTTTCCTTAAAATACTTTTGTGTAAAAATGCTGAGCGTGAGCTGCCTCACATCCCTGGCTCCAACATTTGTCCCTTTGCAGCAGAGGTGTCACAGGTGGGAAGTCCCTTACCCACGGTGCTGGCTGGGGATGGATTTATTTGGGATTCCAAATCCAGTGCTGTGCAGCTCCACTCTGCACCAGGCGACCCAGCCCCAGCCCGTGTTTTTGGGAGACTCCACGGCCGGATGAGGGATGCTCACCCCTGCCCCTGGCACCTCTCTGAGCAGAGGATGTTTTGTCCCCGTTCCCTATGGCGCCTGGAGCTCACCCCACTTGTTTACTCGTGCTGCTAATCCCAAAAATAAATGCTTGCTTTTGTTTGTTTGTTTGCAGGCGTACGGCCCCGGGAGGCCCTACCCGCTCCCACATCCCGCAGGAAGGTACAGCTGGAATTAGCTCCTGCCTCCTGATTTAATTTTTTAAACATGGAAAACGTCCGGGTTTTTTGCTTTTGTTCTTTTTATTATTTGTGGGGTGAGGGGAAAAAAAAAAAAATGAAGTTGTTAAGCACCATCCCTGTAGTTTTTAAACGGATGCCAGTTTTAAATGTGCACATTTCTTACGGACCTGATGATGAATTTTTGGGAGGGACTGGGAAGAGCGGATTGCCGTCGGACGAGGTGGGAGTGCTGCGTTGTCCTCCTTACATATCCAAGCTGTGCCGAGCGCTGCCCGCCCCTCTGAACTCCAAACATCCTCTACTCCACACACAAGAGCCTGAAAACAGACAAGGAGTTGGAAAGAATGCCCAGAAATGGGATTTTTTATGGACTCTCGGGGCAGACCCAGCAGGCAGCCGGCGGCGCTGAGAGACACGGCCCTCGCTGCTCCTTGGCAGATGCTTCCTTCGGTTTCTCGGACTCTGAAGTAAAACATTTCAACTTTTTTTGGGTGTGTGCCTGTTTCTGGCATGGGTTCTGTCATGGCATAACCAGGCAGGGGCCGTGGGTTTGTCTGTTTGATACCTAATTTAAAGCGGCTGCGAAGGGCAGGAATTCCATTCGTTTTTAGCACTCTTTCTAGGGATTTTCTGTGTGAGTGTACCAAATCAGTAAATATTTTTATTTGCTTTATAAAGTGGCTTTTGAAATTCTGAGCAGTGGCGTGTGGTTAATTTCCAGCCCCCTCCAGAGCCTGTTTGTATCTTTTACTTGTGTGCACACATTCCTGTTGATTTATTGGAAAACAATTCCACCCAATCTCTATAATTTAAAATCTTTGTGTAAGAGAAAAAAAAGAAAATGAGGAGAGCATCCAGTTCAGCTTTCCCTTTGGATTTTTCCATTAAATCCAGGTATTGTGTAAATCAGTGAAGTTCCCAGCCCCTTGGAGCTCCCTTCTTTCCAAACATCCCAGTGTTAATCACCAGTGACTGGGGGGAAAGCCCTGACAGCCCCTTTTAACTTGGAAGGAAGAAATCAACCTGGATTCATTATTTTCAAGTGATGGAAGGTGGAGCAGAATCCCTCATTGTGATGCAGCATTCCCGGGGCTGGGAGCCGCCAGCCCTCCCCAGGGCCTTCTCCCACAGCCAGGAAAAGGCTGGGGTGCTCAAAAAGAGCCATTTTGCTTTTCCAGCAGGAACAAAACCAGCTCTGAGGGTGAGTTTTCATGGGAATGGGCTGGAGGAAGGAGTGGGGTGGGTCGCCTACGTTCCAAAGGTGGATGGACCCACGTGCTGGTGGCTTTGTCCCTTGCTCCCATTTTTTGGGGCACAAAAAGTCTGGGGAAGCATTTGGGGAGCTGCTGTGGGGAAGGCTCATCCCCGCAGGCTTCACTTTGCCCAACCCTTCATCCCAGCCAGCCTGGGCCCTGGGAGCTGCGCTGCCCACTCGGAGCCTCGGAGGAGCGTGCTGGCCCGGGGCTTCCTTTCCTCTGCTCCGATGCAGAACCTGGCCGGGCAGCACACCACCTTTCCTGGGGCTCTGCTGCAGTTCCCTGTGCCCCCAGCTGCTGGGGAGCCCGGGGGTCACCCTGGGACAGCATCCCCGTGGAGCTCCTCACGCTGCTTTGCTGGCAGGTAACAATTTGTTTTTCCCCAGGCTGGAGCTGAGCCTGATATATCCCCTTGGATTTAACAGTTTAAAGGAGAAGCCACTCGCCAGGCTGGGCTCAGTCCCCCCTCAGACACTCTGGGCTGTTTCCCGTGGGACCCAGCAGGGAGAAATTCTCCCTCATGGAAAGGGGAGGGAGCCGGGGGGAAAGGGGTCTCCTTCCAGAAGAACGGTGGAGATTCCCTTCCCCTCCAGGCTCTCGCTTGGGGATGGGTCTGGGAGTGGGTCTGTGGTCTTGCAGAGGCCAAAATCCCGATTTTTCATCTCAGAATCATTCCTTCGTGGCACAGCCAGGAGTGGAACGGGTTCAGCGGGTCCCCCAAGGATGGGGGAGCCTGGCAGAGGCAGGAGGGACGCGGAATTAAATCCTTAGCAGCCGACAGGGAGGCAGAAAAAAGGGAATTTTGAGGTCGTCCTTCAGTCCGTACACCGAGAAAGAAGCAGCCGAGTCGTGAGAACAAGGCTTCCTTTTATTGTTTAAAATAAAATTAAAATAAAAAAATAAAAGAAAGAAAAATTGCCGGAAAGTCCCGAGGAGCGTTTCCCGACGTGCGGGATTTCCTTGGAAAGAGGCGCGGGGATGAACCGCGCTCCCGGCGCCGCGCATCCTCCGGCCCCGGCTGCTGCGGGGTCCGATCCCGGCGGGAAGCGGGGTCCAGCCCCGGGAATCCCCGGGCTCTCCGTCACCTCCGCAGGGCTCCGAGCTCGTCGGGAGCTGAGCCAAGGGCCGGGGGCTTGAGGCGGCTCCGCGGGACGCGCGCCCCGTCCGCGCACGGGCATTCACTAACTGCGCGGTGTTTAATAACAACAACGAGAAAAACGGGGTTTTCCCCTTAAATCCGAGCACCGGCGCTGCAGGGCTCTTCCTGCCGCGGCTCCCGCCTCAACTGAGCTGCGACCCAATTTACCTGGGACGGAGATAAGAACGGAACGGCGCCGTTCCGGGGCGCCCCCACGACATTAATTCGGCCGCGATGCGCTGCGCCTCGGAGGGTTTATCGCGGAGCGCGCCGGGGCTCCCGGGCTGCGCCGCCGCCGGGGCGAGGGGCCGGGCCCGAGCGGAGCCCCGCGCTGCCCCGGCTGCCGCCGCCCCGTCGGGAGGAGCTGTCGGCGGCCGGGACACGGACACGCCGCCACTCACACACATCCACACCGACTCGCACTCACGCAAGCACTCGGCGCTGCCGTCGGGGCCGTTCGTCCAAAAACAGGAGAGACTTAAAAAAAAACTCGAAGGGAGGCCGGGAGGGGACCCGGGGCTGGGGCGGCCGTCGGCGATCCCCGCGGGCACCGGGCAGGGCGGAGCGTCCGGTGCCGGAGGAGCGGGGCACTCGGGGACACACACACACACACACACACACGGGACGCACCGATGATTATTACCACGTCCTGCCGTAGAGCAGGTTGGGGCTGACCATGCCGCCGTTGTAGTCGACGCCGGCCGAGTCCAGGGGGGCCAGGGGAGCCACGGGGCCGTGCAGCGCCGGCGGGCTGGGCGACAGCTCCTCCAGGTCGGCCGCCTGCCCCAGCGAGCCGGGGTGCGGGTGCGCGGCGGGCGCGGCGGCGGCGGGGGCCGCGGGGGCGGCCGGCCCGGGGCCCGGCGTGGCGTTGCCCGGCGGCGGGCAGGGTTTGCCGTCCTTCACCAGCACCGGCACGGCCACGCGGCGCGGCGAGGGCTGCTGGCACAGGCCGCCGCCGCCGCCGCCGCCGCCGCCGCCGTCGGGGTGCAGCTGCTGGGCGGCCGCCTTGTCCTTGGCCTGGCGCTTCATCTTGTAGCGGTGGTTCTGGAACCAGATCTTCACCTGCGTGGGGGTCAGGTGGATCAGGCTGGCCAGGTGCTCCCGCTCGGGCGCCGACAGGTACTTCTGCTGCTTGAAGCGCCGCTCCAGCTCGTAGACCTGCGCCTGCGAGAAGAGCACCCTCCTCTTCCTCCGCGGCGCGGCGTGCAGCGGCACGATGGCCTTGGCGCCCTCGGCGATGCCGCTCAGGCCGCCCATGCCGGCCACGTTCATCCCCGCCGACGGGCCCATGAACCTGGAGACTGAGCGGGACGGCCTGCTCAGCGCCCGCCCCGTCGGGGCCGCGGCTCCCCCCGCGCCCGGCCGCCCCCATCCTCCTCCTCCTCCTCCTCCTCCTCCGCCGCGCCCCCCGCGCCCGCACTTACTGCTGGAGTAGCGGGGGTCGCCGCCGGGCCCGTACCAGCCGCCGCCCGCCGCCGCGCCGCCCCGCATCCCCTCGGGGTAGGCGGGCAGCTCGCCCACGTTGCCCAGCCCGCCGTTGCAGTAGCCCCCGACGGCGCCGTGCGGGAACTGCGAGACGCCGTGGGGCATGTGGTAGGCGGCCGCGCCCGCGGGGACGTGCTGCGGCACGGCGGCGGCGGCGGCGGCGGCGGCGGCGGGGGGCACGGACGCCTGGCGGTACGGCCCGAGGGGCGCGCCCAGCCCGCCCGCCCCGTCCATGCCGCCGAACTTCTTGTAGCTCTCCTCCATGGGGCTGAGGATGTCGGTGACCGAGAAGGGCGTCGTGTGCTTGGGGCTCAGCGACATGGCGCGGCGGGGCGGGACGCGACGGGGCGGGCCGGGCCGGGCCGGGCGCTGCCGCCGGCACCGGCGAGCCGTCCGCGGCGGCGGCCACCAGCCCCGGGCGCCGGTAGCTCGCCGGTTCTTTTAGCCCGGCGCCGGGTTTACGCCAGACGCGGGGGGGCGGAGCGGCGGCGGGCGGCCCCGGCCCCTCCCCGCCTCCCGCCGGCCCCCGGCCCCGGCCCCCTCCTCCCGGCCATTGTCCTGCGCCCGCCCGACGGCTCTTAAGCCCGGCCACGCCGGGGCAGCGCCGCAGCGGCTCCGAGCGGCCCCGGCCCCGCCGCCCTCGCCCGTAAGTACACGCCCGTTCCCCCGAGCCCCTCGCCGCGGTGCGCGGCCACCCCCGGGCAGGGAGTCCCGGGGCAGAGCGGCTCCCGCCCGGCCCCGACGGCAGCACCGGGCAGCCCTGTCCCCTGTCCCGGCCGTGCCCGGCCCCGCTCCCGGCCCCTCGGAGCCGCTGCCGCGGGGTGCGAAGCCAGCGGGGACCCCCGCGGCACCGGGGCCGCTTTAGGGCCGATGCTTCGTTTGCGGTCGCGTTTCGGGGTTTTTTTCGGTCGCTCTTCGTTTGCTCGCTGGTGTTGGCGCAACGAAAGGCTCTCCCGGGGCAGCCCGCGGGACGGCAGCGGGACTCGCTCCGCCGCCCCGGGAAGCGGCTGCGGCGCCCCGGCCCCGGCACCCCGCGCCCGTCGGGGCCGCTCCCGGGGCTGAGCGGGGTCTCTGCCGGGCTCAGAGGCCGGGGCGCACGCAGACCCCGCGGCCGGCGCTGTGCCCGCTGCCCCGGGCCGGGCACGGCCGCGACGGGGCGGGCGGAGCCGGGCGCGGGGAGATGCGCCGGGTGCGCGCCGGGACCCGCGGGGCCGCGCCTTGCCCAGAAATGGATAAAGCTCGGCGCGTTCGGTGAGCAGCCGGTGCTCCCGAGGGTCTGCCGGTGCTCACGCACGGATTCCCCTCCGAAGGGACCGAGGCCGGTTTTGGGGAGCCAGGGGTATCCCGCACCCTCCAGACTGGACCCTTCCCGTCTCAAACCCCATCTTTTCCCCGATCTTTTTGGAGGAAGGCACCTGCAGCTCTGCGGTGATGGTTGAAAATAAAAGATAAAACATCGGAGCGCGCGCAGAGTTTTGCGTTTTAAACTTTGTGCTCCACGCTGAAACTCTGACTCCCCGGCGAGGGTCAGGAGTTAAACGGGTCCCGAATTTCCACGCACCGCCGTCCAAATCCCGCCTTCCCGACAGCTCTGTCCAGTTGCCATCTTCGCCTCTCTCCACCCTTGTGGGAGCAGCAGAGGGGCTGCCCCACGCGTGGGGACCCTGCTGCCCCTCAGGGTAACCCAGGGCGGGACACAGCTCTGTCCCTGGGGTCGGGCCCCCAGCACAGCTCCCGGTGCCCACCAGTGTCACCAGTGAACTGCTGAACCCCGTCTGAGCCCAGCTCTTCCTTCTTCACCTTCTTCAGTGTCTTCCTCCAAAGGCTGATCATTTTATTATTATGTCATTTTATTTTTATTTTTATTTTTTAATTTTATTTTAATTTTTTTATTTTATTTTTATTTTATTTTACTTTTTTATTTTAACATTTTACCTTTTTAAACTTTTTTACTCGATTCTAATTTTTTTTTACTTTATTTTAATTTTACTTAATTTTACTTTATTTTACTTTACTTTACTTTACTTTACTGTACTTTACTTTATTTTATTTTACTTTATTTTACTTTATTTTACTTTATTTTACTTTATTTTACTTTATTTTACTTTACTTTTTATTTTACTTTTTAAAAATTTTACTTTATTTTTCTTTATTTTACTTTTTTTACTTTATTTTACCTTTTTTTACTTTTTTACTTCATTTTACTCCTTTTTTACTTTTTTCTTCATTTTGCTTTATTTTACTCTTTTTTTACTTTATTTTCCCTTTTTTTTTACTTTTTTTAAACTTTATTTACTTTTTTAAACTTTTTTTTTTTTTTTTTTTTTACTTTATTTTATTTTGGCACCTGGAGTTTTCCATCCCTACTGGAGCAGGTCCCCTCCTTCCAGGGGCTCAGACTCCAGGAAGGAGCTGCTGGAACCTCCCTCCTCCCGGGGCACAGAGGTGCCCGTGTGCTGCTGGGGCAGGGCAAAGCTTGGCAAAGCAGGAACCCTGCCCTGGGAGTGGACGGATGGACGGACCGATGGACGGACGGATGGATGGGAGGCAGAGCGTGGTGTCCCTGCTTCCCTCTGGGAAGGGAGAGGATGCTCCTGGCGCTGTAGGGAGGGTTCCCTGCGAGCCACTGGGGCAGTTTGGGGTCAAACCTGGCAGAATAAGGTGAAGGGCTGGGAAGGGCTGCTCCTGTTTGTGTCAGGCTGGCCCTGTAAGCCGGGATTTTGGGAGGTGGTTTGTAGGGATTCAGGGGACAGGTGTGTCCCCAGCCCCTGCTCACACACCAGGACCCTGGGCTGGGCTCCTGGGGCAAAATTCCAGCCGGGGTGTCCCGGGACAGCAGCCCAGGAAGGGGGAGCTGGAGGAAAAGGGATCCTGAGCGCCACGGCTGCCCCCAGATCTGCTGCTGGAGCTGGGATGAGGAGCCCCGTGGGGCTTCCCTGGCTGGGACAGGTCCCTGGGGCACCTCTGACCCTTGTCCTGGGGCAGAGGCATCGCTGCATCCCCCGAGGGAGCTGCGGAGAAGCACAGCCCAGGGGCAGCTGGTAGAAATGCAGCCAGCAGAGCAACCTCGTGGCCATTTCAGCACTGAAAACACCCCAGGATTTTCCCCACATCAGTAACGTGATGTTTGGGATAAAAAAGCGTCACTTCATTTTGGGATAAAAAAGCGTCACTTCATTTCGGCGGTGGGTGTCAAGAAAATCCTTTTGGTGTGGCAAATCGCAAAAAAACCAACCCACTAACCTTGAACTCTTTCTTGCTTATAGAGGGTGTTTTTCTAAACCTAACCCTCCATCACCTGGAAGTTCCACACAAAACAGGACTTTTGCCTTCCCTGCCCTGGCAGGATCAATGTGCAGATTCCAAGTGAAGTAGTTTAAAAGCAGATTTTAAAAAAACAGCAACAAATCCAAACAAAGAAAACAAAACAAACAATCCCCCCCCCAAAAACCAAAACAACAACAGCAAAAAAAGAAAACAAAAAAAAAAAAAAAAAAAAAAAACCAACATAAAAGACCCAAACACGTAGGAAATGCAGCAGCAAAAAGCCAAGAAGCCAAACTCTTGGGTTTTAATTTTTGGGGGTGATTTTCCCCTCTCCCTGATTGCCCCCATTCCGCGGCAGGTCGCCCGGATCCCGGGCTGTGCAGATGTTATTTCCAGGAGTGCAGGTGTTATTTCCCAGCCCGGCTTGTCTCCCGGATCATAATGACACCTTCGGGGCTCATTTCCACACATAAGTTGTCCTTTGCCGTGCGAGCCCAGCGGAGGTGTTGACCTCGGTGCGCCGCGATTGACACGGAGATGGAGGCTGGTTTTTGGGGGGCGCGTTTTTCAATAACCCAGTATAAATGCTAATTCATTTCTCGGCCCGAAAAGCGGTGGTTTCCTCCAAATAATCAGCGGTGGCCTCTCTGCCGTGGGGGCAGTTTGCCTCGATTCGGCTCTCACCAATAATTTGCGGAGATTAAAAGGGTCTCGGAAACGGAGGCTTAAGGAATTGCTTTCTGAAGACGTGGCGAGATTGGAAAAGGAACCCGGGGTTTCCAGCGCACTCTAAAACCATTTCCACGTAAAGCCCGGCATTAGGGGCTTGAAGTGGCGCTAAATGGGCTGTTCGCAGGCAAGGCGAGAAATTAACCCGGCGCCAGCACCGGGACACCGCCTCTGCCTTGCCCGGGGAAATCGAGCCTGGAGCCGGGCTGGGATGCCCGCAGGAGGATGCCCGGCAGGAATGCCCATCAGGAATGCCCTCCGAGACTGGCACGGCCGCAGCAGGGCTCCCTGTGACAGGTCTGGTCTAGCCTAAAGCCAGGTTTAGGAGGTCCCTGTCCACCCATCTCTTTGCATGATGATAACTGTCATGGCATGGTGTTTATCCTTGTGGTTGTAGGTTTTCCTTGCTGTGGCTTTTTGGGGATAACCACCCCCCTGTCAATAAATACAGCCTTCCCTGGAATTCCTGCTTGCTGGATGGATGTGGTTTTCCCATGGGGTTTGGGTGACAAGGCAGCTTTCCTCCTGCCTGTGAAAGGGGACGTTTCCAGCTGCTGAGCTCCCAGGTAAATGCCCTGTGTCCCCAGATCCAGCTGGGAAAAGCTTCTGGCAAGGGAAAAGAGTGTGGATGGGAGCAGGGCAGGTTCCAGTGCGGGCAGCAGCAAAGTGAAATATCCCAGAGCTGCTTTTAGGGTTTTCCTAATTATTGAGGTGGCAGGAAATGCTCCAGCACTGTGGGATACTCCTGAGGCATCTCCTCCAGCGTTTCCTCAGATTGCAGAATGCAGATGTTCCTCTGGCACCACTCTGTGCCCAGATCCTCGATCCCTGATCCCAGATCCCTGCACCTGCCCCATCCCACCCGGCAGCAGCGTGTGCCGCCGGCTCCTTTGTGCTGGGCCCACTGCCTCTCTCCCCTTGCTGAGGCTCTGTTTTTCATCCCATATTGTTTTCCCAGTTTGATTGGTGGGAATAACAAGGCTGGCTTTCCCTGTGGCTGCAGCATGGGTGAGGGAACGCCGGGAAAATCCAGGCTCCTGAGTGACTCCCAGGTTCAAATTCCCTCCTGGTTTGTGCTGCTTGGGACCGCTCCTGCCTTTGGAATAGGAGCCCTTCCACATGGTGGATGCTTTTCCATGGGTTTTACCTGGCCTGGGATGTGGGGTCACCGTGGAATTCCTGCCTGGTTTGGGATGGAAGGGACTGGAAGGACCATCCTGTGCCAAGCTCCAGATTAGGTTGCCAGGGTCCCGTGCAGCCTGGCCTGGAGCACTTCCAGTGTCATCCAGCATTCCCATGCTCCTGGCTGCTGGGTTCAGTGCGTGTCCAGGACACTGTGCTGTTGCTGGGGACTTGGGATGAGCTGTATCCCTGCCTCTGCTGCCCAGGAGAGATCCTTGGGCTGGCAGGGAGGGCAAAGGAGCCAGAGGCTGCCTGTGTCCAGCTGGGAAGTTCACTTCCTGACAGAGCTGGATCTGCACATGGGTTTTTTGGGAAAGGGGAAAATAAAAAGATGGAAAAGACTCCCTTTGGGTTGGGTTTAGATACAGTGTGAGGAAGTAATGAAGTAGAGACCCTTCCTGAAGGATGATCTCCACAAATTCTAAAATCAGAGCAATATGCCATGCACAGTTAGGAGTAACCAAAGTGACTCAGAGCCCTGGAGCACCAAAGTGAGGAGAAATCCCCTCTTTTGGAGGAAAAATCCATCCCTCTTTTCTGTGCAAGCTTGAGGAGTAGGATTGTGTCTGTTGGGTGCAGGACCTGACAGGGGAACAGGGAATGTGTCGTTTCCCAGGGATGTGGAGAGCCAGGGAAGATGGTGCAGCTGTGGGGGTGAAATGGGGATCAACTGGGATTTTGGGATATTTATCCCCCCTGAGGAGCAGCTTCAGGGCTTGCTCCCTGTCACTGGAGCAGAAGGAGCTGGAGCCCAGCCATGGCAGAGGTGGGATCAGCCTGGGACAAACCTGTGGGAGCTGAGGTTGTGCTGTGGGATCACCACGAGATGGGACCTGGCCAAGGGCCCTGAGCCCCTTGTGCTGCTGGATTCTCCATGGCTGGATATCGACTCCTCCCGGCCCTGTTGGGTCCTGCTGGCAGCTCCAGACCGTGCAGGGCGGGGAAACACCACACAGGCATCCTTTAAACCCCACTGAGGGACCCAGGGGGGCTGTGGGGCAGCATCCTGGGCTTTGTGGGGCAGCCTGGTGGGGAAGTGAGCCAGATCCTGGAGGGGGAATGGCCAGAGCTGGGAATAACAGAGCAGGGCAAGACAGGGCCAGGAGGAGTCTGTTAAACTGGATTTGTGAAGGATTTGGCCCCAAAGGAGACGAGTTCTGCTCTCAAACAAGCACATGGTGGTGGGAGCTGTCTCCCAGGCTTCCTCAATAGAAATCCCTGCTGCTGTAGCCACCTTTGCCTGGATCCAAAGCTGTTCCACAGAGAAATTCCCTCTGAGCTGTGGGAGGCAGTGGCAGGATGGATAAGTACCCTGCTGATGCCTTCCCAGCTTTGGGAATCCGCTGCTCTGTCACGAGGAGCATTCCCGTGTGGAACTCTGCAGTGCACGGTCCCTCATGACTGATGGACATTGCCCAGCCACTGGTTTGGGGCTCTCACTTGCAGGAGTCAGCACTTTGTGGGGACAGAAATCCCTGGAAACATCCCACTGTTGAAGCGCTGGAATAAGCCACGCTTGGAAAAACAGCGGAGAAGTTTCACACTCGAACAAAACCCCCGAGCAGATGTTGGAGAGGCGCTGGCCTCTTCCAGATGGGGTTAATAAAAGGCTTCATTAGGTTACAAAAAAGAGGAAACCCAAGTTAAGGAGACCTTCTCCTGCGTGCCGTGCGCTTTCTCCTCCTCAAGGCCATCCTTTCTCCTGGAGCCCGGGATCCTGCTCGGCCTCATTGTTCCCTCCCGGTGCGGCTCTGACCCGCCGGTGTCGCGGCTCCCCAGAGCTGTTTGTCACCATGGAGTTGGCTCTGCAAGGCAGCAGTGGCATTTCAATCACCCCAACCGGGCTCAGCTCTGCCTTCCCCCGGCACTGGCAGCGGGATGATCCCAAGTGGATGCAGGACTGAGGGGCTTCGTCCCTCGCTTTGCTTTTATCCCCCGAAGATCTCCCACGGTGGATGGGGAAGGGAGTGGAGCTGGGGGAGCTGAGGATGGAAGGAGACATGGATGCCTGTAAGTCCTTGCTCTTATTTTCCTGCAGGAATCTGCCCTGCTCTGGAGCCCTTGGGAATCATGCTTGAATCCTGGGTGTGGAATTTTGGTGTGGTATTTTCGGGGTCCCCGGATGAGGGAAGGAAGGAATGAATCTGACTCTGTGCTCTTGGCTAATTTATTGTTTTATGATCTATATTATATTAAGGGGTAGTCCATGTTCTTAGAAGGCTAATTTATTATTTTATTATCTATATTGTATTAAAGAACACTTTACTAAAACTGTACTAAAGAATAGAGAAAGGATACAGACAGAATGCTAAAAGATAATAATGAAAAACTCGTGACTCCTTCCAGAGTCCCGACACAGCCTCACCATGATTGGCCATTAAGTCAAAACAATTCACATGTTGGATAAACACTCTCCAACCACATTCCAAAGCAGCAAAACACAGGAGAAGCACACGAGATTACATTGTTTTCCTTTTTCCCTGAGGCTTCTCAGCTTCCCAGGAGCAAAATCCTGGGCAAAGGGATTTTTCCAGAAAATGTTATGGTGACACTGGGGTTTTTACTTTCAGGGCTGTGGATCTCGCAAGGGCAGGATTTGAGGTGTCCCATGGGCAGCTGTTCCCTGCTGGGCTCCAGGTATGTGGGATGCACTCCCCAGTGCCCAGCAGCACTGGGAACATCTGCTCAGGGAACAAGGGTAGGGCTGAGAGCTTTCTCAGGGAGTTCTTGGGTTTTGGCTCTTGCCAGGAGCCAGCCTTGATGATCCTAATTGATTCGGTTTTAATTGTTGTGGCAGGTCTGATACTGGGCTTGCTCCAGGTCTAACCCCTCTCTGTCAGCCTTGGTCCAGGGGGAAGCTGGTAACTCCATGCTGCTGAGCCCCTCTTGCATCCCTGGGGAAGGAATTGCTGCCCATGGGAGGCGTGTGACAGCTTTGGGTCTGTGTGACAGCTCTGTGTCTCTGTGCCAAACACACCCCTGTCCCCACTGCAAGGTGGGCTGGGCGCTGCTTGGTGGCCACTGGCAGGCTCATTCTCACTAAAAACAGGGAAACAAAAGGTGCTGGTGGATGAGGGAGAGGTAGGATGGGTGTTGTCCATAGGAAAGAGCAGGGTCTGGGGCTGGGCCGCCCTGTGGTGGCACAGGGACAATCCCAGCCTGGCATGGGCTGTCCCTGCCCAGCTCCACAGGGGGACATGACAGGTTATTCCTCTTTTTTCTCGGTGATTCCAGCTGAGCTTCCAACAGTTTGGGGCTCTGTGGTGTGATCACAGAACCACTGAGGCTGGAAAATCCCTCCCAGCCCATCAGTCCAAGCTGTGCCCGACGCCCACCTTGTCCCCAGCCCGGAGCACTGAGTGCCACCCCCAGTCCTTCCTTGGATGGCCACTCCAAACCTCCCTGGGCACTTCCAATGCCTGACCACCCTTTCCATGGAGAAATTCCCTCTGCTGTCCAGGCTGGATGTGCCCCAGTGCCTGGCACGTGGAATGCTCCCCACCCCAGCGCCGGAATATTGACAGGGCACCTTTGCCGTGTTCGTTCTGGCGTTAAACTGCTAATTAATTATGACATTTGTGCTACTTCATTCTGCGCCCGGGATCTGCAGAACCTGGCAGGCAGTTAATTAGCTCTCTCTATGCAAAGGATACAGGGGGAAAAAATAATTGCTTGAGGAATAGTCACGGCCTTCTCTCAGCAAGGTCCTACCTACGAGCTGCCTCAGAGCTGCGCTCCCAGAGACGCCTCTGTCAAAGGCCAATCCTTTGGAAGAGAGATTTGAAGGAAAAGGTTATCTGGGAGATGTGCCTGGCTGGCTGTTATTTAGTGCTTGTAAGTCCAAGGGAAATCAATTATCTAAACAACTCCTGTCGTGGAATGGGTTTCTTTATTCTTTTCTAAATATGTTCTCATCTTTGTCTGCGTGGGGCTGTGTGCAGCCAGCAAACCTGAGAGCGAGGGAGGAGCCCTGGCCTCTCACAACCCATGCCTGGCAAGGCTGAGGGGCTTCCCCGCCTCCCTGGTTGTTTTAAAATAGAATTTATATCCCAAAAGAGCTGGGGAGGGATGGGAGCCCCCCAGTTTCCCCCTCTTGAATTCTCTTCCCAAGTGTATCCTGGTTTCCCAGGCGCACAGACGTGCCAAACCCCTCCAGGGGCTTCTCTGAAAGTGCTTTTGGGGGTGGTGCTTTTGGTACTTTGTGCCTGTGGGCAGATCTTGCTGATTTGGGGGGCACCTTTTTGTCCCCAAAACCCCGCTCAGAGGGCTTGGCAGCACATCCCCCTGGAGCAGGACCCCCGGGAAGCTGCTTCTCTGTTTTTCCCACCTTGGCTGCTGCTGGAACAAGGGGACCTTTCAGGTGCCTTCAATCCCTGGCTATTCCACGATTCTAACACAGATTTTTTTTTTTTTTTTTTTTTTTTTTTTTTTTTTTTTTAGCACACCAGGCACTGCTCTCCCCATTTTCCACCTTCTCTAACAAGGAAAGGTCCGTGACCACCGTGGGCTCATCAGGATACAAGAGCAGGTTTTTACTTTGGGGCCAACAAAGACGAGGAGGAAACCAGGATAATGGAAATGGTGTTTGTGCCTGCAGGGATAAACAGGAATTTTCTTAACCAGATTGGAACCTCCAGCAGGTAACTTGCCCTCTGCTCCCCCTGCGAGAAAGTTGTTTTATTAGCAGATAGTTCCATGTTGAGGCTGCCACGGGAGTGTTGCAGTAATGGAGTTGACATCTATATAATGGAGTTGACATTTTATTCAAAAGGGAAAAGAAAAAGCTTTAACAAACAGGGGTGCCCCCCTCCCCCTTCCTTTCTTCCCGTGTTTTGCTGCCATCGATCACATCAAGCCGCACAAACTTTGAGCGGCCGCCCGTGCTGGCAATTTAATAAAATTCCATACAGCACCGGGTGCTTCAGGGACAGGGTGGGGGACAATCAGCCCTGCTGGGAACTTGAACTTGGCTGAGAAATCAAGGCAAGGCCTTTGTTCAGCAGCAAAGCACCACGATTCCAGTTCGTTCTTGGCAGCACGCTCGTGTTAACGTCGTGTGCCGGTCCCTGTGTGTGCTGGATGCTTTTGGGATGGGGGGAACAGGGATTCCTGGGGAACAGGGATTCCTGTCATCTCCTGTCTAAACTGCCTCAGGGATGGGTGGCTGCTGCTGCAGGTTCTGGGGTGGTTTGGGTTGGAAAGGAAACCTCTCCCATGTTCTCCGGGTTTGGGACAGCAGGGACAAACAGGCCCAGCCGGGCCCACCCACGGAGGTGGCAGAAAGAATTCCAGAAAAAAGATCTGGGATGGAAGCACCAAAGCACCCTCAGTGTACAACATTCCTGTGGGGAATGAGCCATCTGGGATTTGTGTCCCTGGTTTGGGTGAGCAGGGAATGGCCCACAGCTATCCCCTCTGGTTGTCCCTTGTTCTGGGTGCAGCAGAAGGATCGCTGAGGGAAAACGTGAGCTCCCAGCCCCCAAAATGCCTCGGGGAAGTAGAGTATTTTTAATTAACTCAAGTTAAAAGTCCCCTGGGGGCATCTTTCCCCTGGTGTGTGATTTAAGCCGCACATCTCCCTTTCCCCCCTCCTGACAACTCGGTTGCTGCGGCCCGTTGACATTTGTGTTTCTGATGTAATAATCAGATGCTAAAACACTGAGATTACATTTGGATCAACACATTTGGTTCTTAAACCCCGAAAGTAATTATCTTTTCTCATCTACAACGGATGGAAATATTATTCCATTAACCATTAAGCAGCTCTGAGCCGGGGCTGGTGTCACCGTTGCGAGGCCTCCGGGGATTTTAACCTCAGCTTTTCCCCATGGCCAGAAACTTTTTGTGGAGCTGTGGGTGATCCTGGAGAGTTCACAGGTGGGAACTGCCTCAAGTAGAACGAAGGTTCTCAAAACCTGGCATCGAGCTTTCCCAGGGATAGACGCTTGCTAAAATCATGGTTAAATTCCTTTGGTTTTGTCTGAGTTTTCCTTGAAGGAAAAAGTCTTGCTGGAGCCCAAGTCAGTGAGTGCTCTCCATCTCTCCAGGCACCCAGCTCTCCACTTGGCTCCCCGCAGAACAGGGATGCACCCAGGGCCCCTCAGGCACCCTTTGGAAGGGATTCCCAGGGAGGAAATTGATAAGGAAGTCAATAACAGCACGTGTTTGAAGTGGGACTTCAGCTCAGGGCTGGGAACACTTGAGGAAGCTCTGGCCACAATTAAGCACTTAATCAGGAGAGAGCGGCAATTTCCCGAGCGCAGGAACCACCGAGAGCGCAGATCCAGAGATGGGAGGGAAAAGTGTCTCTGTGGCAATTAAGATCCCTCCTGATGGAGCCTGGGAATGGCCTCGTGCAGTGGCTTTTGCTGCACAGCGGGCGCAGGGATTTTCAGAAACACAAACCCTGGTGCCTCAGGCGCCGCTCTGAGAGGAGTAAAGCTGCTCCTCCCGTGCCATTGCTGCTCCGTGGGTCCTCTCCTGCTGGCACTGCTTTCCCTCCTTGGGAATAACAGCTGAAATTGTCTCTTCTTCCCCCCCCAGGCTCTGGATGGAGACCCCACGCAAGCGTTCCAAGGATAAGAGGTTTCCCAGGCAGTTTTCTGGATGCAGAGCTGCCTGAGGAAGGTGCTGGTCCCTCGGCAGGATGCACTGGGGCTCCTGCCCTGCTGCTCGTTGTTGTTTTGGGGCTGGTTCCTCGCCTGTGCCTCACCCAGCAGGTGGAGCTGGGCTGATGATCTCCCTGCTCCCATTTTTCCCTCCCAGGGAGTTGCTCTGTGCCCAGGATGTGGCAGACTCAGCTCCTTGTGTGAGTTCTCTGCTCTCCCCTTCCTCCCTAATCCCAAAGTTTTCAGGGCAGATCTGGGAAGCACTCAGTGCTCTCTCTCCACTCGTTCCATACTCAATTACAGATAATGCTGTCGAGGTTTATTGTTGGTATTTTCTGGTTTGTTGCCTCTGTGGCTCCTCAGAACTTCTTGTCCCATCTCCGCACGGCAATGAGCACGGAGCCTGTCACCACCAGCGTGGCTTCTCCTCCTTGGAGCACCTGATTCAGAGTCTCCTGAAGTCACTGGGAGTTTTTCCAGTGGATCTCAAGTCAAGAATCTTCCAGGCTGGCGCTGGCTTTGATGGGCTTCGAGTGCGGCACACGAGGCACAATGGGCCCCTTGTTCCTCTCCAGTTCCCCGGGAGCTGTGCTGAGCCATGCTGAAATCATCCCAAATAAATGCAGATCAAACCCTTGTCGTTATTTTGGGGGGTTTCAAGGGGCACAGACAAAGCTGGGATTGCTCTGAGTGCAATTACCTCTGAGAGCTGCGTGGGCAGCTCAGGGTGTGGAAGGAGAAGCCTGGAATGGTGGGAGTCATTCCTTAAAAACTGACAGTATGGATGAACAACCTGTCCAAGCAGGTAGCTGGAACATTTTTAGCAGCTCCACTGTGGAGTTCCTTCCCAGAGGTCCCTAAGGCAGCCAGGGGAGGAGTTAAGGGTGGCTTTTCCCCCTGCTGCAGCCAGATGGGATGGAATAAATCTCTCCTCACATACGGCCAAGCCAAAGCAAATATTGTGCAGTGATTAAGTGGCAACCCAAACAGAGGCAGGCATCCTGCGGGCTGAGGCAAGAAACCTTGGGTTGCAAACCTCGAGATACTGTTAACTTAATTTGATTACATATTTGATGGCTATCTGGAGTGGCCCATGAATTATTGATGGGGAAAAGCTGCTGTTTGCCTTTAAAATCAAGCGGCACAAAGTAGAGACACGGAGTATTTAGGGGCGTAAATGCTGTTTGCACGAGGTCCCCAGTGTCCCTGCTGGTGACCAGGGGGGCAGGAGATGCTGGAAGGACACGTGGAATTCTCCCTGTCTGATAATCAGTGGTCATCATCAATTAGGGAGGAAGCTCTTCAGCTGCCCCGTGGCTGAGCTGGAGCAGGAAAATCCCAAACCCAGGTGGGTGCTGTTCCCTGCCCTCGGGGTGTGAGCAGAGCCCGGCTTTGGAGCAACGGGGTGGAGCTAAACCGGGATTGCTCCCGGATTCCTGTTTGAATCCCGGCACAGTGGCAACAGCCACAGGGAAAATCTGGGCTTGTTTATTATTTTCATCATGCCAGTGGCACAAACCCCATGATGTGCCCGGCCAGATGGCTTCAGGCGTGCCACCGAGTTGATTTATCCCTTCGCAGGTGCTGGGAGATCCAGCAGAAAAACCCAACACGTTTTCCAAAGTCAAAGTCTCCCAAAGGCAGAAGAGGTGAGCTGGTGTCTCTGGGCGGCCACACAAACCAGGATAGGTGGAGCTGGATGTCACAGGAGTCAGTACCCCACTGCCACAACACTGCCAAATCCCTGCTGGACATTTTTCCTGGCACTGGAGGTGACAACATTTTGATGTTGTGGCTGTGTGCTGCTGATGTGCTGCAGAGGGACTCTGGACAGGCCAGATTTTGGGTGGGTTTCTGTCAGGCTGTGACACAGCACTGGGGCTGATCTTCCATAGTCATTCATAATTTGTTGATCACTTGCAAACCCTTGGTTCCAGAGGAAGGGAGGAGAACAAAAATTTATCCTGAATGGACTCCAAAGTTACCATTCCTCTGACTTTTTAGCTGCATCGTGCAACCTGTTTATTGATTAATTCTCCCAAGACTTTGTGTGGGAAGGGAGCTTGGGTTCCTTGTGTGTGGGTGCTCTGGGATGCTCCAGGAAGGAATTGGGTGCACACTGAGTGACCATTCCTCCTCATCTCCCTCCCTCCTCACCACAATCAGCTCGCTTCGCTCTTTGATGCCTCTGGGGTGTTTTATTTTCGCCTCATTCAGAAACCCTCGAGAGAACTGAAATACAAAAAGCTGGGGATGCTTCCATTGCCTTTCCCCCCCGTGTAATACGGAGTTTTAAGCGGCCTCACTCGAGAGGGACCCATCAAGGAGCTGCCTGGAACCCACAGCAAACAGCTGCCAGCCCAAGTCACCACTAATGACAGCCCTGAGCTCCCTTTTGTCCTGGGTTTTCATCCAGCTGTTCCCCAACTCTCTCAAAGGCAAGTCCTGCATTCATCCATAGCATCCCCTGAGCCAGGAGGGGGTTTTGCCCTTCAAGGCCTTTGTCTCTGGGCGTTTTGGATATTTAGGATTGCACGAGGAGTTTCCATCCTGGCTGCGATGTGGCAGGAGGAGCTTGATGAGGGGCCTGGCACTGCCAGCGCTTCCCTTGGGTGTGGAAATCCATGGATCTGGCGCAGATGAGCACGGACAGATTGGGATGGCCACGATGGATGAGCACCAGTGGGGCCAAGGGTCCGTGAGGGTGGCGTGGATGGCAGAGAATTCCCAGCATCACCCCCTGGGAGGGGTTGAAGGGGTGGTGGCCCCTGGATCTGGGTTTGTGTCCAAAATCACCGCTGATCCCTTCCCTTCCTCGCCTGTGATGGGTCTGATGCACAGCCAGGGCCTCTCTCCCTGCTGGGG